>JAOANR010000012.1:43408229-44876138 GCA_030278955.1 Hygrophila difformis | reverse complement strand
ACCTGTGAATTTAGAGCAAGTTTATGCATATTTTTGCTGGTTATTTAATTGAAAGCAGTAAAGAAGCACTGCTGACATACTGAGTATGTCAACAGCATATTTTTGGTCTGACAGTCACTTATTCATCTTGGACTGTGCAGACATCTTTTAAAAGGAAAGCAGTAAAGAATTGTTCAGTGGTCTCAAAAGTTTGAGTTCCAATTTTAGGGAAAGCAATAAATACATCCGAGGCAAGGGATTTTCGTGCAGTTAATACAAACCTGCACACACAAAAGGAGGAAATCCCTTGCAAATACTACTACTAGACTGGAATTAAAATAAAGCAGGGTAAATTCGGATTCATGCTTCTTCCTTTCTTTCTTCAGGGCATGTATCGGAGCCAGAGGACACAGCTGGACAGCTCACAACGCAGGCACCAGTCACGGTTTCTCAGAGGTGCATGCCATTCCGGGCAATAGACTCTGACTCCTTGCCTGCCCACAGTTGTGGGTTGTCTGGGTTATCAGTTATCCAAGCGAGAACGTTGAGGGACGTATACCGAAAGACTGATCGATCTGTTACCATCCTGTCGATCATTTTGATTCCCTGCTCAACTTGGCTTTCATCTGTCTTACTCATAAGCATCAATCCACGGGTGAAGATTGATGTCTTATGGTTGTCCTCAAGTCCCGGGCGTAGCAGTTCACAAGCACGCTCCTCATTCCCCTCTGCAAATGCCCTGAGCGCTGGAACGAGCTGAAGGTTGAAGTTTCCTGCAGCTGTGCATATTTGCAGGAATCTCTCCTTCTGCCGACGGATCCTTTCTTGCCATCTCTTCACCGTGGAAGTGATAACCTCACACCGCTTGTACACGATAGTAAGGTTCCCAGCATCCCTAAGTTTCTTGCATGGCGTTGTGCAGTAAACACCTCCTTGATCTCATCCTCTCCTATCCGGGAGAGAATTTCACCAAGGAGTTCGACCGGCAAGTCCAGCAACTTGGTTTCCTCCTGGAGCGGGGTCTGGAATGGGAGGATTACCCCTGAAAAGATAAGGAAGTAATGAATCCAATTTTTATGTAATTTTCGGAAATTATTCAAGTTTAGAAACCAACATCCTCACATTTAGAGCTTTGCTCTAGATGTGAGATTATTAAGTTTCTGACTTGAATTTTAATTTAAAGCATATGTAAATAATATTTGGTTTTAAATGGGCTAAAGAGCCCAAAATAAAATAAAATTGGCCATTGGGCCTAAAATCTTTTTAATGGGCCATAGGGCCCAAAGTTTTCAATTTTATTAAACAAGTCCGAGACACTTGTTGGAAGTGGAATGAGATGGATAGATGGAAATGGAATGCTCGAATATTGGAATGTGCAATGGAGACGTGGCGGAACGGATTTGCTGTTTCTGAATAGCTTGGACTGTTTGGACAGTTTAAAGCATCCAAAAATTTGCAAACACTATTTTTAATAATTAAAATGGTTGACTCGTTTTATTTAATAAAAGTGGGATGTGAGTGGTCCCATTTTGGATTTTGAAAAGGATAGCAGTTAGGTGACAAAATACTGCTATCTTTTACTCACACTAGTGTTCCATTGGGAACAAAAAACTCAAGTCAAACATTATTAAACAAAATAACTCTTTTTGTCTTTTTCTCAAAGGTTGCTTTTATTAAAAGTGGAAGCTTCCTATTGGGTGTTTGTACTATGTTTCCATAAACAACAAACATTTATTCCCATGAGATTTCTGACATGAGAACAAATGTGCCCAAAAAAAAAAAAAAAAAATCTTCCATCTTTATTACACCACCCACACTGTGCACATCACATCAGGATCAATCAAACTAATAACATCCCGATATTCAAAAACAACACCCAAATGCTTATCAGTTTGTTCTCTCCAGTTTTTAAACTCCAAAAAATCTTATCCATTAGCAAGTTTAACTCCATAGTCAGTTTTCAAAACAAGTTCTCAAAAACTTCAAAATGGTGCTCAAAACCGAGGGCACTCAAAACCTCTAAAGATCTGAAGTTGGATGTGCACACTAACAACATCATACCACGAACACACAAACTGAAAAACAAACGAAGACAAAAATAAAAAGAACGGGTCCGAAGGGGGGCTATGTCCATGGTGAAAATAGGGTTTACCCCCTCCTCCTGGCTCGGGTCTAGGCACGGGTCCAAGGATTGGGAGGGGTCCATGAAATCGGTCCATAGTTTCCCTTAGAAAATGGCGTGCAAGAGTGCGAAGAACACGTGGTGTTCGTTCGGATGAGGGAAAAATGGGGAGAGGGAGATGGAGAACTCAAAGAAGTTGAAATGACAGGAGGGAGGTGAAAAGAAACTGGAGGGGGTTGGGGGGGTATAAATACTTGAACTTTTGTCGCGGAATCCGACACTTTGTCGCGGAACAAGGTTCCGCGACAAGACATAGCGACATTAGGGTGGTCGCGGAGTTGAGGGTTGGTCGCGGAGTCATGCTCCGCGACAAGGCCACCGCGACAAAGTTCAGTATGGAGACAGTCAACGCAAATCGTGTCGCGGAGCAGGGGCTGGTCGCGGAGTCATGCTCCGCGACAAGGTGCTTCGCGACAAGATGTGGGGAAATGGTTGAGAAGGAAAAGGGATTTTGTCGCGGAGTAGGGCCTGGTCGCGATGCATGACATCGCGACAAAGGTCCTTCCGCGACAAAGGGTTTTTGAATCTTTCAAATTTTCTTGGACTGGGCCCGAGTGTGATGTTGGGCCTGAGTCCATTTTATTTGATTTGGGCTGAATAAATTCAGTCCAAGTAAATTCAAAATGCTGGGCTGAAAATTAAATAATCCACTTGCATAAAATTAGGTTGGGTCAGTTCCATTTTATCTGTGAATTTTTGTTTCGGGTCTTGAATTTCTTCAATTCCGAGAACATTTTCTCAGATTTATAGAACTAATCCAACCAAGAACCTGGTTTTCCATGTTACTGTTGTCTGTTCCTTCTTTTTGGTGGTTCCGAACTTCTGCAAGACAGACAAATAAGACGCATTAGATTTTCTCCAAATATCAACATCCTCACATTTAGAGTCTTAGTACTCTAAATGTTTAATTGATCTTTGGGTACTTTCTTGCCATGAAATAAATACTGTAACTATATGCTATATATATATATATAAACAAAAAAAATTTTTTTTTTTAAATTTTTTTTTTTTTTTTTTTTTTTTTTTTTTTTTTTTTAAATGCTGTTTCTTATTGAGTGTAAGCCGGGTCTGCCACTGCTTGGCTTTCTTTCTCCGGATCGAACTGTCCGAGGTACTCTTTCAATCGTTGTCCATTCACCACTATATCGCCCCTGCCAGTTCGAATCCTGACAGCTCCATTTTTGAACACCTCTAGTACTTCATGTGGTCCTTCCCATCTAGATTTGAGCTTTCCGGGGAACAGCTTCAACCTAGTATTAAACAATAACACATGTTGACCAACATAAAAATACTTAGGTTTGATCCGGCGATCGTGCAACTTCTGGGTCCGCTCCTTGTAAATTCGAGAGCTTTCATAAGCTTGCGCTCGTATTTCCTCAATTTCATTGAGGTCCAACTTACGTTTGCTCTGAGCAACTTTCGGATCGAAGTTAAGCGTTTTAACGGCCCAGTAAGCTTTATGCTCTAGCTCTACAGGCAAATGACAGGCTTTTCCGAAGACCAGCCTATATGGAGACATCCCGATGGGAGTCTTATATGCTGTGCGGTATGCCCATAGAGCATCATTGAGCTTACGTGCCCAATCCTTACGGGTTATCCCGACAGTGGCTTCGAGTATGTGTTTGATTTCGCGATTGGATACTTCGACTTGACCACTAGTCTGAGGATGGTAAGGCGTGCCTATCTTATGGAGGATCCCATTTTTACTCATTAAAGTTTCAAAAGCTTTATTAATAAAGTGTGTTCCTCCATCAGATATCACCACCCTAGGTACGCCAAATCGACTGAAAATGTTGTTCTTGAGGAACTTGATGACTTGGCTACCATCATTGGTTGGTAATGCGACAGCCTCGACCCATTTGGATACGTAATCGACAGCTACCAAGATGTAGTAGTTTCCACCAGATGGTGGAAACGGTCCCATGAAGTCAATGCCCCATACATCAAAGATCTCAAGCGTGAGAATCCCCTTTTGAGGCATCTCATCCCTCTTGGAAATGTTTCCTAATCTTTGGCATCTGTCACAGCCCTTAACAAATGTCCTGCAATCCTCATAGATGTGAGGCCAATAAAATCCACATTCGAGGACCTTGTGAGCCGTTCGAGCGGGACCATGGTGACCTCCATATTCTGATTCATGGCATTTTCTGACAATTTGATAGGCTTCATGCTCAGTCACACATCGCCTGATTATTAAATCAGGGCAGTGTTTGAAGAGATAAGGTTCTTCCCAGAAGTAACTTACTACATCTCGTTTGAACTTATTCCTCTGATGATAGTTCGAAAACTGGGGGGTTACTCCGCATGCCAAGAAGTTAGCGATGTCAGAAAACCATGGACAAGCTTGATCATGCAGATGCAACGCGAACAACTGTTCGTCCGGGAAATCTTCATTGACGGCTTTTTCCTTTTTATCATTATCTAATCGAGATAAGTGGTCAGCAGCACCATTATCTCGACCTCGCCTATCTTTTATTATGATGTCGAATTCTTGCAACAGAAGTACCCACCTGATTAATCGAGGTTTTGCATCTTGTTTGCTAAACAAGTATCTCAATGCTGTATGATCGGTGTATACTATGGTCTTTGTACCTATCAGGTACTGTCTGAACTTGTCAAACGCGAAGACTACAGCATACATCTCTTTTTCCGTTGTGGTGTAGTTAACTTGGGCCTCATTCAGGGCATGACTTGCGTAATGAATTACGCAGTGTCTCCCATCCTTATGTTGTCCAAGAACTGCGCCTACAGCGAGACCACTAGCATCGCACATTACCTCGAAAGGTATTGACCAATCGGGTGGTTGCACTATCGGTGCAGAAACCAACATCTTCTTGAGCGTGTCAAAGGCTTGGACACACGCTTCATTTATTAAGAAGGGATTTTCTTTACAAAGCAGATTAGTGAGCGGCTTGGCAATTTTAGAGAAATCCTTAATGAATCGCCGGTAAAAACCGGCATGCCCTAAGAAGCTCCTAACTGTTTTTGATCGAGTTAGGGAGAGGGAGATTGGAAATGATGGAAACTTTGGCTGGATCAACTTCAATGCCTGCACGAGAAATGCGATGACCTAACACTATGCCCTCAGTAACCATAAAATGGCACTTTTCCCAATTTAAACCAAGTTAGTGTCCTCACACCTCTTTAAAATCTTAGCAAGATTGGTCAAACAATCTTCGAACGTATCTCCATATACAGAGAAGTCATCCATGAAGACCTCAATGCATTTTTCGATAAATTCAGAGAAATAGACATCATGCATCTTTGAAAAGTAGCAGGTGCATTGCATAAACCAAAAGGCATCCGTCGATAAGCAAAAGTGCCGTACGGGCAAGTAAAAGTGGTTTTATCATGGTCCTCACTGGAAATAACAATCTGATTATAACCAGAATAACCATCCAAAAAGCAATAAAACGCTCTCCCTGCCAACCTCTCAAGCATCTGATCAATGAATGGCAATGGAAAATGGTCCTTGCGTGTGGCCTCATTCAGCTTCCGGTAGTCGATACAAACTCTCCATCCGGTCACTGGCCTGGTTGCAACCTCTTCTCCTTGCTCATTCTTGGTTATGCACATCCCTCCTCGTTTGGGTACGACCTGCACTGGGCTAACCCATTTGCTATCAGAGATAGGATAGATTATACCAGCATCTAAGAGCTTGATAACTTCTTTCCTTACCACTTCCTGCATAAGGGGGTTCAATCGCCTCTGAGGTTGACGGGAGGGTTTAAACTCTTCTTCCATTAGAATCCTGTGCATGCAAATAGAAGGGCTTATTCCTTTTATATCAGAAATGGTCCAACCTATTGCATGTACATGTTTCTTAAGAACGACCACCAGAGCATTTTCTTGCTCTTGAGAGAGCTTAGCCGAAACAATCACGGGTAACTTTTTATGTTCTGCGAGAAACGCGTACTTGAGATGATCGGGTAGTGTTTTAAGTTCAAGCTCTGGTGGACATTCAACGGAAGGGAGTAGTTTGCGAGAATTGGGTAGTGGAAGAACAGATTTACCTTCAGGATCCTGCATCAGTACAGGATCCTCTTCCTCCTCTTGGTTGGCGTCCTCATGGAAGTCCATGCCATCAAATTCCTCCAAATCCCCTGTTTCGGGATCGGCGAAGTGAACGGCATTGCATTCTTTGTGCTCCACGCCAGCAGGCTTCAGTACCTGCTTTGATGGTTCATCCAGCATCATTTCACGCTCAAGTTCAGAGTCAAGCTCTTCCCTAACTATTACATTTTCAAATGAAAAACAAGAACTGTCATTCGGAAATTTCTGCAATTTCTCCATATCAAAGATGATCTCCTCGCCATCGACCCTTAGGGTGACTTTTCCGGATTTGGCGTCAATCAGTGCACCACCAGTGGCTAGAAATGGGCGTCCAAGGATGAGCGGCATTTCAGAATCCTCCTCAATGTCGAGGACGATGAAGTCGACCGGGAAAAGAACTTGCCCGGTTTTGACTACAACATCCTTGAGAATTCCTACGGGCTGAGTGATTGATCTGTCTGCAAGTTGCAGTCTCATCTTGACCGGTTGAATTTCTCCAAGCTTAAGGCGAACAGCCATAGCTAGTGGCATCACATTGATGCTTGATCCTAGATCACAGAGCCCCATACTCACTTTGGCCTTTCCGAATTGTACTGGAAGTGTGCAACATCCGGGGTCCTCTTTCTTTTCAGGCATTCTCCTCTGAACAATGGCACTGCACGTGCTGTTGAGAATAATTACCTCTTCCTGCTCAACCTGCCTTTTTCCTGAAATCAATTCTTTCAAGAACTTAGCATAGATGGGCATTTCGGAAATCATTTCTGTGAGAGGAATGGTTATCTCTACAGACTTTAATCGTTGCAGAAATTTCTTGAATTTAAGATCATGTTCTTTACTTTTAAGCCGCGCAGGATAAGGAATCCTGGGCATGTACTTGTTATTAGCAATTTTTGGTGGTGAAGGGAAGGAAGTTGTACCTTCACCTGTACCCTTATCCGGTTCAGCCGTTTCAGGCGCAGCTTCAGTCTGCAATTCGGCTGTCTCTTTTTCTGCTTCATTCCCATTATCAGCTTCCTTACCAGCATTGTCAACAATATCATCTTCTTCAAATTCCGCTCCAGTATCCGCTCCCTTTGGTCCAGCTAGTACTCTCCCAGATTTCAAGGTTATTGCCTTGCATTGCGGGTTCTTTTCCGCAGTGCTAGGCAATGTTCCTTTGTCCCTTTTCTGCATCTCATTAGCCATCTGTGTGACTTGGGTCTCCACATTTCTGATGGAGGCCTGCAGTTGATTGTTGATCTCTTTCTGACTAGTGATGAAATCAGTCATCATATTCTCAAGCCTTGAAGGAGGCTTTTGATTCTGATTCTGATTTTGCTGCTGATTCTGATTCCACTGGCCTTGGTTTGGGACAAACTGAGGCTGGAAATTCTGATTGGGCTGAAAGTTCTGGAAATTCTGAGGCGGCCTCTGCTGGATCTGAGGTTGGAAACCTGGATTCTGAAAATGTTGGCCCCTGTTCTGATTGAATCCCTGATTCTGCTGAGGGTTGAACTGTTGTTGCTGTGGCTTGTTCAAGAGATGTGAGTTCAAGGCGTTGTTGTTTGAATAAGACAAGTTCGGGTGCCTATTTGGAAAAGCCCCTGCATAGTTACAGCTCTCTGCTGTGACTTGCTCGCATGTGTCAGTTGCATGAGCACCTTGACACAGTCCACAGATCACATCAGTTTGCTGTCCCTGCGCAGAACTTCCAACTCCTTGATTCACAGACAACGCTGCCACTTGCTCTTGAAGCTTTTCAATGTCCGACTTCTCTACTGTACCTACAACACACAAACCACGAGGGGGAGTGGAATTACCATCATCAGTTAGAACAGAACGATTGACACTCATGGCTTCAATCTTTGCCCAGGCTTGGTCCATTGGTATGTAGAGCAAATGTTGACCACCGGCAGCATCAAGCATGGATTTCCATGCTGGGGTCAGACCACTGTAGAACTTTCTCAGTCTCTCCCAGTCATGGAAACCATGTTGAGGACACTTTCTGAGTAGGTTGAAGAATCTTTCCTTTGCATCATACAAGGACTCGTCGGGTTTCATCTTGAATTCCGCAATTTTGGAGCGGCATTCATCCACCTTGGACTCCGGGAAGTATTTTGCTAGGAAATTTCTGATCACATCTTCCCATGTAGACTTCTGATTTACGGGCAGTGACTTGTACCATGTTCGTGCTCCGCTTGTCAGAGAGAAGGGGAATAGCCTTAGTCGAATAGTGTTCGCGGGTACATCACGATTCTTGATCGTGTCACACAATTCTAGGAAGGTTTGCAGGTGATCATGGGGATCTTCATGACTTGCTCCGGCAAACTGGTTGCTCTGGACTAGATTGATCAGGGCCGGTTTCAGTTCGAAATTCCTGGCCAAGAATGGAGCTTGTCCAGGAATGTTCAGATATGGCTCTAAAATCGGCTGCATGTAATCAGCAGCAGCTGCTGCTTGATGATTGTTCTCAGGCCCTCCTTGGTATTGCTGTGGGTAGTAGTTCTGAGGCATGAAATAGTTCCTCGGATCATTGAAATCATTCGGATTCGGGGGATTCTGATGGGGGTTGTGGTATTGCTGATTCTGTTGGTTTGGGAAATTTTGCTGATTTGGTTGGTTTTGGTCGTTTGGTGGGTTTTGGTTCGGGTTGGGAGGGGGTGCCTCGAAGTGCTGCTGGTCCATGTTTGGTGGATTCCCACCTCCTTGTATGATCTGGGGAGGGGGATCATCCAAATCATCATGATCAGCATCTTCGGGGTCTTCCTCAATGTTGTGAAGTGGGGGATTGGGTTGAATGATTGGTGGGATGTCAGGGTTTGCCATCTCGGAGATATCGCTGCTGGTGCTTGGCGAAAGTAATGCCTGTCGTTCCCGTTCCCTTCTTCGTTTAGTCTCCGCCCTAAGACGTCGAGCTGTCTTTTCTATCTCTGAATTAAACGGGATCTCGGCTGGCGTCTGCTTTCTCCTTTGCATAGA
Organism: Hygrophila difformis; assembly: GCA_030278955.1. Lineage (NCBI taxonomy): Eukaryota > Viridiplantae > Streptophyta > Magnoliopsida > Lamiales > Acanthaceae > Hygrophila > Hygrophila difformis. The sequence continues at coordinate 44,866,966 of JAOANR010000012.1, read as the reverse complement.
ACAACGGCTTCAATAATGACAGTACCTGTACAATCCCCAGGTTAGAAGTGGTTCTGAAAGTGAATATTTATAATTATATGTATAGGCTACTCTAGGAGCAATGAGGAATGTAATTCTCTAAATAAAACGGCGCTGCATCCTCCCCGGCAACGGCGCCATGAAACTTTTGACAATTTCCGTCCCACGAGCATTTTCTTAAAAATATACCAGGTTAGATTTATTACATGAAGAGAGTTATGATTCACGGGAAAGGGTTTAGGGATATATCCAGATTATTAGTCTTTTTATTACTCAAGTGTGGTGCTTTAATTTCAAATGGCGTTGTGGTCCTCCCTGTCATGAAATGTTGACAAATCTCATGGCATAGCCGGGATAGGTTGACCATCAGCCTGTCACACTGAGGATCCCCGGCAAATATGCCATGATGCTTCTCATCAATTCTTGGCATGAGAGTTCCTGCCATGAAACTTTTGGCAAGTTCCCACTACATGAGTATTTTCCGAAAAATCATGGTCCTGGTTTAAGTTTTATTAATGAAACCAATTTATGATGGCGGAGTTGTGATTAGGGATATATTTATAAGTAGTCATGTTTTTTATTGCTCGTGTTTAAGAAACTGTGCCCCCGAAAGCGCACGGTGTCAAAAATTGCAGTAATTTATAGTAAGACCGGATCGTTCACTGGAGGATGTGCGATAGAAGCAGTTCCCACGTCGTTTTACTAGATTTTCCATTCGTATTGCTCAACAGGTTTGAAAGGTGATTAATAACTACTGACATGAATGTACATTAGATCTGGAAAGCAGTTAAATTAACCTATAAAGCAAATAAATCTATTCTAGAAAGCGGATAAGAATTATTCTAAGAACGCAGTAAATATTATCTACGAAAGCAGGGAAAATGAGCATTGTGCCAACCGTGAAGTTGAGTCACAATGTGGACAGAAAGGACAGGAAGAAAAGAATGAAAATTGGACAAGAGTGAGATACAGCAATATTAAACTTCCATTTTTATACGCAGATCCTTGTTTGGGATATTTCTTTCAGATAGCTAATTCTCATGCTCTCAATAAGGCTTTCCCTTTTACAGACAGGTACTTGCAATATGAGTTTACATGTTCCTAAGACCACAAATTCTAAGATACCACAGATTCGTAACTGCCCTGGCCTGGGTATGTTACTTCATCTGTGGTGGATAAGCAACACCCGACACATCATTTATTGAAATGCCAAGTACCACTATCATTCTCCCCATGTCACACCCAAAGTGTCGAATTAAGCCCTGAACTATCCCTTAACTGTCAATCCTAGTAGCAGTTACACAACTCTCAATACAACCGAGTGACCTCTAATGAAAGCGGTTAAAAGAAAGCAGTAAAGAAAGCATTTAAAATCCTATCACTCGGAGGTTTTGAAAATCTGACCCTGGTAGTAAAAGACAGCTCCCCATCAGAATGATGGAGCATGGATCAAGAATTCCCAGCTCTCAGTGAACCACTAGTGTGTTCACTTTCTTCCGGGTGGTTATGAGATACAAACTAATGAAACGAACCAATAAATTAGTCCGCTCCGGATGCACTCACTCAGGACTCAAGAGTAGGCTTTGGCAGAAGAAGACGGCAGTTGAAAGAAAACTCAACCCTATCTTGGAAAATAACCAAGGCCTGGATGATGTTCCTCTAAGATTATTTACTACACTGTATTTGAATCCAAGTGGACCCCATCTCGGTGTAGCACTTAATCTTACATTTCCATCAACCAGCAATTTTGGAAAATAATGGATTTGAAAATCATTCCCTGTCAGGTACTAGACTCTCAGTTAAAACACAGACCCTTTCAGCCCAGACGAGACCTAATCGCTGAATCTGCTTCTTAATTCCCAAAATATAATCCTTGATAGAATATGAATTAGTCATAACTGAGGAATTTATCCCTTACTCAGATCCGGATTTTATAAAGAGGTTTTTGTTGGAAGTTTATAAAGCAATATCTGTTTAAGATCTAGACTTCTATTGTCCAAGGGAAGGATCCCAAAATAATTACAGACCACAACAGTACATAATATTATCATGCATAAGAATATATGGAAGTGTAAAATTAATTGACCCAAAATATAAAGGCGGGTCTAGACAGAAGGTGAAACACAGAATGGAATGGTCAAGGTACCAAAGTAGTGGCAGAACAATTGGGTGGACTGTAAACATCTACTGTCCAATTTCCCAATCACTCGGATGAAGCGAATTTAGACAGCTGAGACTCTATAATGGTGGTGTCAACACCAGTTGGGCCTCCACTGTCTGTGAATTCGGATAAAAACCTACATGCTTCCTGTCTATAATGATCATCAGTTGGCATTGACTGATGCCAACTGATTCCCCTTACAGATTGGAATTTGGGTTTGGAAATTAAGATAACAAAAATAAAACTGTATCTAGATGAGAGTCAGTTGAGCAGCTATTATAACCCCGGATGGGCGAACCGCCAAGGCTTCCACTGACAGCCATTCAGATCATGCAAAATAACGATTAGTAACTAGTACCCAGAATACGAGCTAGTTATCCATGAGGGAGTACCCGCCAACACTATTCTGATGTATTCTTTACTAATGGTTCCACACAATACACAAAGACAAAATAAACAAGAAGCAAAAGAAGATCCATTGTATGAGAGACATTGGTTTCTCATGCAAGGTTGTGGATCGGATCCACATGTAATGGTCTTAAATAATCCTTCCTACCATAATTAATTACAGTCCAGATTATCTGTTTAAGCCATCAGGATTTTGTTTATACAAGAGTGTTTTAATGGCAATTGAACAAAGGTCCTTTAATCATGATGATTGTTGGAGTTTGATTATTGCTAATCTCAATCTTTAATCATTGATGAGTCAAGGGTTCAATCAGTTAAGTGATGCAAATGGAGAATCAAAATTTGGGCAGCATAACACCCTACATTGCAATTCCAGAATGTTACATCGTAACCCGTGGGGCTATGATGTGAGTGTTGCAATATAAAATAGAGAGAGAATGAAATTTGTTTAAGATTAAATAGAAGGGGGGGAATCTTGTCGCTATATCATAAATGTTGTCGCGGACCGAGATACGCGACATGGACATCCCGACAAGTTTTTAGAATTTTTGGCAGCATAACGCCTCTTTGTCGCTATGCATGGTTTTGTCGCGGAACGTGGCTCCGCGACAAGGGTGACATCGCGACAAAGTGTTTTAATAAAATTCTAAGGCATTTGAACCTTTGTCGCTATGCATGGAGATTTTGTCGCGGAACGTGTTCCGCGACAAGGTGTTCCGCGACAAGGTGTTCAAAGGCTAAGAAACATGGCATAATTTTTCTGTCTCGGAATGAGATTTTGTCGCGGAACGTGGTTCCGCGACAGGATGATTCCGCGACAAGAAGCCATGAAGACAAAATGCAAGAGTTTGGCTCCTTTGTCGCTATGCATGGATAGTTTTGTCGCGGAACGTGGCTCCGCGACAAGGTATTCCGCGACAAAGGGTTTTAAGTTATGGGGACAAGTGTCTTGAAACACCTTTGTCGCGGAACTGCCACTCTGTCGCGGAACGTGGTTCCGCGCCAGAAGGCGGTTGGCGCCCAAGGTGGTTCAGGACAAAAGTCAGAAAAAGCAGAAATGAACAGTGGCATGCAAACAGCGTGATCTCACCCTATTTCAGATCAAAAAGCTATTCTAAGCTAAAAATAAGCAGGAGACATTCAAAATAAAGAAGAACATGCTTAAACAAAAATAACAAGACTGAGCAGGATATAAAAATAGAGCAAGGGTCCTAATCTAGGGTTTAATCACACATCTACACAACATTATCCATAATATGCCAACAGTGAACATAAAAATAACAAAATGGGGGTCAAATGACCCCAAAATGAAAGAGAAAGCATAAATCCATGGGGTGTGAGACCCATTTCATGGTTTGGGACACAAATGCTGAATGTTTTCCCATTTTATTGAAGGGGTGTTGTTAATACCCATGGTTTGGGTACTACAAACCCTAAAACAAGAGTTTAGAAAACAAAACATAGTATAAAAATGGCTATCTAAGCACTGTGAACAGTAAAACACTAATCTAAACTAAACTAAGTGCAAAAAATTAAATAATACATAAAAATAAACCTAACTACTCTACCTAAGGAAGAACTCCTAAGCTTGCCTTCAAGAACTCTCAAATTCAAACTTTCAACTGTCCAACCAACTCTTAGCTCATGGGAGACACCTCATATTTATAGAAGTGTAACCCTAAGCCCATGGGCCTTGATTCTAGCCCATTGTGTCTTAAGACATCACACACATCACAGCTTTGTCTCGGAACATTAAGTTGGTCGCGGAACATGCTGCATGTGGCAAGGCTTCTCGACTGGGTCTTGTGTCTCTATTTGTGCATCTTGGTCGCGGAATGGGCCTTTGTCGCGGAGTCATGCTATCGCGACAAGGGTCATCGCGCCAAGGGCTTGGCTGATCTCCTCTTCATTTGGGGCCAGTTGGTCGCGGAGTATGCCTTTGTCGCGGAACACTGCATCGCGCCAAGGGCTTCCGCGACAAAGGTCTTCCTGGGCCTGCTGGATTGGGCCAGAGGGGCCAAGAATATTCTTTTTGTGGGCTTTTTCTATCTTTTTCCCATCTTTTTGTTTCCTTTTCTTTTTCTCATGTTTTTGGATTTTTCTAACATAAATATGTAATAAAATTACATATTTATGTCTTTTTCATACCAGCTTATTATTTTTACAATTATGCATAAATTAGTCCAATTCGACTGCTTTCTTACTTAATGCAAGACCGGAATGCGATCAAATGCCCGTTTAAGACACGGAAATGGATTGAAAATAATGGTCATTTTTGGCCATTATCACCCTCCCCTTCCAGCCTCCAGTCCCCTAATGACTCCAGCTTCTGTCGCTTTTACCATGAATGAGTTGAATATCTCAGCTACAAGAACAAAGAGGTAGGGCGATAGGGGGTCGCCTTGCCTCAACCCTTTTTGTAACTTGAAGAATTTCGTGGGGGATCCATTCACTAGGACCGCTGCCGAGGCCGAGCATATACAGGCCCTAATCCACCTCAACCATCTGTCCCCAAACGCCATTTTTTCAAGAATCCCAAATAATGCATTCCACGAGACATTGTCGTATGCTTTTGCATAATCCAATTTAATCACAAAACCTCTGCGCCCCGTCGACCTCGTCGACTGAATGATCTCCGACGCAATGAGGACTCCGTCCAATATTTGTCTCCCACGTACAAAAGCCATTTGAGGTTCTCCTATAAGGTTGCCCAATACCCCCTGCAGCCTCATTGACAACACTTTTGATAGAATCTTATACATACTCCCTACCAGAGAAATGGGCCTATAATCGCTGAAGTTCTTCGGGTTATCAATTTTCGGGATTAGTGAAATAAATGAGCCTCCTGCTTCATTTGGCACAACATATTCATCTTGCAATTTTCTAACAACATCAAGAATATCATTTTTCAACAGCTCCCAGTGCTTTTGATAGAACTTCAAATTGAATCCATCCGGCCCTGGCGCCCGGTTACCATCGCAACTCCATATTGCATCCCTGACTTCCTCTTCAGTGAACCCCCGTTCTAGCCACCTGCGGTCAGCCTCCCCGATTCTAGGCATCTCCAGACTGCTCAAATCAAACAGCTCATCCTCCCGCTTTGTAAACAACTCCTTAAAGTGAAGGAATGCTGCTTCTTTAACTTCCGTCGGATTGTCTATAACCTGTCCATTCCATATAATATTTCCAATATGTCCTCTCCTTTTATGCAGAGCTGTCGTTGCATGGAAAAAGCGAGTATTTTGGTCTCCTTCTTTCAGCCACCTAACCCTTGACTTTTGGTGCCACCGCCTTTCCTCGGCCAATAATAGATGCTTTAATTCACCTTTTTTCTTTCTCCAAACCTCTCCTGCTTCGTCCTCAAACCCTTGTATCTGGAATCCCTCTTCCAGTTCCCCTATCTCCGTCACCAGTTTTTGAATCCTGTTATCCAGGTCATTTGCCCCATAACCATCCCACTCCCGAATTCTCCTCTTGAGATGTTTGAGCTTTCCCATAAAATTCCTTCCCCTCTGCCTCCCATCTCTGTCACCCTCAGACTCCCAAACATCTCGCACCAACTCTGGGAAGCCCCTCACCTCAAGCCAATAATTATAAAACCTGAACGGTTTAGGGCCCCATGATTTCACCCCCGATTCCAGAAGCACCGGATAATGATCCGACAAAACTGACTCTCCTCTCTTTTGAATAACTCCACCGTTGATACATAACCACCCAGGCGATAGGAGAAATCTATCTAGTCGACTGCTTGCCCTCCCACCTCTCCCAACCCATGTGAAATGGCCATTCTCCATAGGCAGATCTACCAAGCCAAGCCGATCTATGAATCGTCTGAAATCCCTGACTGACCCCGGGTCCGGGCTCTCTCCTACCCTTTCCCCTTCGGAGACAACTGCATTGAAGTCTCCAGTGATGCACCACTGCTCGCCGTTTGCCGTATCGCACATTTGGATAAGGGCTTCCCAGAACGCACTTCTGTCTCTCCTCTCATTCGGAGCATGCACAGATACTACGTTTACCATTCCCTCTATCCCACTGATAACACCCCTAATCCAAATATAATTGAATCCTTTCTCTTTTATGCTGAAGGAACACTTGTTACTATCCCACATTACCCACATCCCGCCAGCGTTTCCAGAGGCCGCCTCATAGCAAAATTTACCCCCCTTTGCTCCCCAGATCCTATTTGCCATTCTTTCATTGATGACACCCATCTTAGTCTCTTGTGCACAGAGCACATAAGGCCTCACCTTTTTGCATAATCTCATTACCGCTCTCCTCCTCACCCCTCCATTAAGCCCTCTAAGGTTACAAGTAACTATTATCATGAATTATGAATACCCAACAACTACTCACCCCCACACTCACTTTTTGCTTACCTTCCCCTACTGTCCAGCTCCACCAGTACTCGAACTACAGCCTGCTCTCTCGATTTAGAACATCCCAGACCCAAAGAGCTTGCGAGATCAAGAATGGCATCCACTTCCTCAAAATCCACCAATCTGTTGCCATCTTTGGTCCGGATTGTGGACAGTTGTAATTTAGCAAAATCTTTCTCCATTGTGCTAGAAACTGTGCTGTTCCGGACGCAACCAGCTCGCCCCTTTCCTACCACCCTTTTGGTAATTTTCCTCCCCCTCCGCTTTGTTTCCTTTCTACCTATGATTACTAGAGCCAGGGCTTCCTCGACGCTCGCAACTCTGGAAAGTCCATTAGCCTCACATCATTTGAATAACTCTCAGCCTCCCTTGGACACCCCTCTCGAACGACAACTTCCCCAATTTGAGATCCAGGAAACGCGTTGCCCTCCCCCCTTTCCTTCCCCTCATACGCTCCAATTCTGCTCCCAGTCTCCCCATCCTGACCCCCTGTTCGCACTTCTTCCATTTGATTATTGGAATTAGGCGACTCACCACACTGCCTATCAGGTAGGTTTTTCTTTGGACTACCTTTCCCAACTGTCCTTCTTCGAACAGACTCCATCTCGGTAGACACTCCTCTTTGATCCTCTTTTGGACTTGTGGCAGAGTCAAAGTTAACCTCATCCCTTGAATGATCCATCCTACTGACTGGGCTAAGAGACGGCCCAATGTTTTCCGGCCCATCTCCTTCCTTCCCCAAAGACCTACCACTCCCCAACTCCTTATTTCCCCAGCCCAAATTTAAAAGCCCATCCTCCCTTTCACTAAGAGGCCCATTCTTACTCAGCCTACCCCTTTGTTCACCCTCCGTCATCTTCCAACTGTTGCTTTCCCCCGAAACACACTTCCCACTTTCTTGGGAAGACACCCCGTCGCCAACTTGATTATTATCAACCCCTTTATCCGCCTCCTTTTGGCATCCCAACACCTCATACTCTCCCCTATGCAATCCTTCCACTTCCCCACTCTCCGAGCTCCTGGACCTTTCCTCTTCTTGTTGGACCTTCCGGACTTCGCCACCTTCCTCACCTTCTTGCCCGAAGGCTGCATCGCTGCTCCTTCCCTCACAGGCTTCTTCCGCCACCACAACTTCATCGCCATAACTGACGGCCATTCTAACTTTAAAGATTTGTTGTCCAACCTGAATCCTTATCATGTCTGGTATGACCGCGTCTTCATGTACCGCTATGAGCAGTTTGGCCTTGTCTAACTTTCTCATTTCCATAGTATCCCTCCCAACAGACACTACCGAACCCCACCCCCTTGTCAGGCTCTGGAAGTTTTCCATGCACCAAACAGAGATTGGGAGGCCAAAAACATATACCCACACCATGTGTTTTCTAACCCTAAAACCAGTATCCCACCTCCGCTTTCATTGAATAAAGGAGTTATCACCACCTTCTGTAAGATATCTATCCCTTTCCTCCACCTGTCTGAACACCACCAACATCGTAAGCCCCCCGCCATATATCACCTCTTCGTGATCACTGAATCTCTTGCTAAGCCACTCTTGGAATCCTACCAAGGTCTCTAATGCTTTAAGTTCCAGAACCGCTGCACGCCCAAATCTTTCTCGAACCTCTTTCACCTCCGAAAGCTTCTTCACTCCTTCCACGCGGTTGTGTCCGCCTCCCAAGTTCCTATCCCTTCCACCCTTAAGTACATCCACATATGATCGATCATCCCTCCAGGAGTGGTTCAATTCAAAGCTGCCGCCATTTGCCTTCGCTCCCTTAGCAGTAGCCCTAGAGGATCTCCCGACTCCTTTTTCTTTTTTTGCCATGCCAGCGCTCATATTTCTCGGAGCTGCCCAGTTTACTCGCAGGGTTTTTCCATTCAACTTTCGGCCATTCAACTGTTTTATGACCTTTTCAGCTTCGTCTCTCCCCTTAAACCTAAAAAATCCAAACTTGTACCCGTTGTCCGGCCATCTCCTAACTGGAACCAGTCGCATACTTTCGCCACCCGACCGATCTCAACGAACACCTCCCTGCATGCTGTCCCGACTGGTATGTTTCCGATGTACACCCCGACTAGGTCTCTCCACGCCTTAGGATCTCGCCTGCCCGTCGACCAAACAGCTTTAGGTTTTTCCTGGTCTGAAACGCCATTATCCACCTCTAGCTGCCCTTGTGGTCTCCCGTCCACCCTTTCCTCCGAAGAGAGAAAAGCTCCTGCGGCCAACTTTATTTTGATGGTAAAAATTAATTTTAAAATTAAATCTGATGCAAAAAATTAGGATTAGAAATCAATTAAATTTTTATATAACGTATTATAATTTGTTAACTAAAGTATGATTATTATTAAAATTAAATTTAAAAATTACATCTGATGCAAAAAATTAGGATTAGAAATCAAATAAATTTTTATATAACGTATTATAATTTGTTACCTTATATATATTGATATATTAACTGAAGTATAATTATTATTAACTAATTTATATCTTTTTGAAAATATAAAGAAAGATTTTCTCAAAATTTTCTTATAGTAGTAATAGATTTATTATCTAAATATAAGATTTAAAATTTGATGACGTGGCAAATATGATGATTCGACGCTGACTTGTAATTATTTTGGATGAATGTACTTTTTTGGAACATTAATCAGCGCTAACGTGGAAATCTAAGGAAAGATTAATTCAAGACAAACAGGTCCCATCTAAAACACTCTATCAATTGCTCTCAAACAACTCACACGAGTTATTAATTAGCATATTTCTTTGCAAGCCGCAATATGTTTTACTTTGAACTTTCTCACTCATTGCACAATTTCCATAAAAGAAAATCGAATTATTTGATTCACATTCTTGCCATATTGTGGGCACAAACCAGAGATGATTGGTAAATCAAATCTCCCATTTCCAATTGATATTGTTGCGGGTACTATACTCTGTGAGAACACCCAACTAATTAATAAGGGGAGTGAGTACATATAGGGGCCGGGGTCGTCGTCAATATATTTTATATCTATATTTAAAAACATTAAAATATATTTATGTAATTATATGTGGTAGGAAAAGATCTTATTATTTGAGGAAGTGTATAATCATAATAAAAGCAATAATTAAAGAGTGCAGCTAGCTATAAGAGGAAAGCATGTATAGGTTACTACCTCATTCCGAAACCCTTTTTCCTTTATTTATTTCTTTTTACATCTTGGAACAAAATCACAATTCACATACAAAACTACTAGAAGGGAAAAAACAAACCAAAGGCACAGTACAAGGGGAATAGAATGATCGAGATGGCTACTGAAAACTTATCACCCCCAATCAATGTAGACGATTTGAGAACCGGGGACCATGTGTACACCTGGAGAGCTGCAGGGTACGGTCACCATGGCATCTATGTGGGCAAAGGCATGATCATAGAATTCACTACAGGCGATGCTTTGAACACCATCTCATCATCAGTACCCTCAAAAGGTACAGGTGCTGTAGGTATGCGCAGTTGGAAAGACTTCAGAGGAACAGGAGGATTGTTGCACCGATATGAATATGGAGTTAGCGAGAAAGAATTTAAGGAGAGACGTAGTGGGACGTGCACTACTGCCAAAGCTGATGATTCTCCAAAACTTGTGAAACGCAGGGCTAAGTATTTGCTCAAGCATGGGTATGGGGGGTATGATTTGTTGAGGCATAATTGCGAGGATTTTGCTTTGTATTGCAAAACAGGTCTCGTTGTTCCTGAAGGCAGTGTCGGCAGCAGTCAGGGCGCACTTGTTGTTGTTTCTGGACTCAAATACGTCGGGGCCGCACTTGCCTTAATTTTCAAATGTTTTGGATTTGGTGCCTTTTCCAAGTGGATTTCGGGTATTATTAGTGGTGATTTGGATCCAGTATACAGGTATCGTATGGACATAGGGGTCAGGCGAGATACAAAAAAGATTAAGGTGGAAGACCTCGTAAAATCCCAGGTGAATTTAATTTCGGTTTTATATGTACGTATTTATGTTATTAGGAATTTACTTTATTTTTTTTGCAAATGTCTATGGGGCGTACCAGAGAGAAGACAACAACTTGGACGACGATAAGATGGAGAAGAGAATTAGGAGGATAGAACAAAGTCTGGAGGAGCTCAAGCGAACTACACTCACGAAGAAAATGAATATTCTACTAATAATTATAATCACTAGCGTTTTTGGCCCGCGCGTTGCGCACGGGCGTATTGCTTTCTTTCTTATTATGAGTAGAATTAATATATATTTTTTTAATTGAATGAACAAAATAAATACGTAGAAGTATACAGTTTGGAATTCATAGTCAATGATAATTTTAAATTGTAATGATTTTGAGTAATGGTTTAGAGTTTAGAGATCTAAAGTTAAAAGTTAAGAAGGAATAGAGTTTATAATTTATCAATGGAGTTTAGGATTTCATTGTTAAAATGAAACATATTTATTATTAATTAGTTATTTTAACATCCCATTATCCCTCGACCCTCCTCCCATTATGTGAATTTTCTTTAATGATATAACACTTTTCTAATAATTCAATTCCCTCTCCTATCCACATGATCTATTCAACAATTCAATTCCACAATACTAAAGCTACATAAACTCGAAACCCAATCTGCTTGGTTGAAAGTGGGAACCAAGTATTTTCTCAACCAACTTATAGAGTTTTTTTGTCCAACTCCTCCACCTGCTATCAACAAAACATTCATTATCACTCCTAAATGATACAATTTCATATCAGAAATGTTTTTTAGTTGATATTTAGTAAAAACAATCATCAAGACCACCAAAAATTCTCAACACAGGCTAATTCCTATCTCCACTCCAGGTAGAGCAATTCAAGTTATGCTTATAATAATAGTATAGTTTTTGTAATAGTTAGTGAGAATTATATGTGAATGTCAATCATCAACTCTCCAAGGATAAAAGAAAAATCAATAATTACATTAATGAGATTTGGCACACACCTTATAAATCAACTCCTCAATTTGTTCATCGTGATCAATTGAATCTTTGGTCATTCAATCGACGGAACAACAGAAGTGAACACTGATGCAATGCCTTTAGCTGTAAAAGAAATATTCAATTTAGCATTTAAGAAAACTTTTTACCCATGCTTCATTGGGCAACAAATAATGACCAAGCAATTGGTAGAGCTTAACCTTTCTTTGTTCAAATTATGTTCCTGCAAGAGGGTGGTAGAAATTAGAATTACTACATTATCCAATATTTTATGTTTATATGCTCCAAGGAAACTCACTATTAACATGTGGCTACTTTGTCGAGCATGGCTCCAATGGTGAAGCTGCATCTTTTGTAGAAATTTATCAGATTTTGAATATCCGTTCCACTCAATTCTTTGATTTTATTATTCTGAATAAAATTAAGAGGTTGTTCTTTTGGGCATTAAATCAAACACAATGATAATAATGCCAATATAATACCCTGAAGTGTAAAAATCGGGAGTATGCATGCACAATCAGAATGAATTATCCAAGCAATTCACAGAGCTCTTGAAGCGAGTCACTATTGGCATTGAAGTAAAGTTAGTCGAGAAAACCTCGGATCGTTTGGTGATGGCAGAGGATGAGAGGAACATAGAAAAGAATAGATGAATTTATTGATGTTTATTTTTACTATTTTTTTTTGCTGATGACGTGTTTGATTATATAGCATTACTCAGCAGCTATCAATCTACCACCTTATTTTAATAAGAGCATTTGATCTAAAAATGAGCGTATAATGATTGAACTTATATGAGGATATAAAATGAGAATATAATTTTTTTTCTTTTTGAATTACATGAGATTCAAGTCTTTTGTTTATATTTTCAATATTTTTTCCTTTTTTCTCTTTGCTCACCTTCTCAGACTTGTTAACCAAAAAAAAAGGCTTTTGCTTAAAATCGTGGTTGGAATGCATGTAACAAAAATTTAAAAGGGAAATAAATGAGAGAATAAGAGGATTGAAGAAAAATTCAAAGCCACAACCAAATGAACATAACATAAAATAAATTACTTTTACTGTTAAAAAACTAAATATAAATAGTTTCGCTTTCATATCTAAAATAATGAGAGCAAGTTGAAAACTTGATAAGTTTAGTATTGTATATTTATATTTATGTTAAATGTTCACTTTAGATTATTCTTTGTGAAAAATAAAATGGTAAATATGTTTGATTGAAAGTTTATATTCACATGTTTTGTATCATGTTTGAACGTCATGATCACTTAATATTAGAGCTTTTGAGTAAAAATATTGCTACAATCCAAAACTAATTATGATTCCCACAAATCTTCACAATTATTTATACTAAAATACTTCTTATATACATTTACAATACAAATTACTTATATATAAAAAATTGTATAAAAATTTACTTTGAATTTCATATACATTTATATTTATATTGAAATAAATAAGAATTAAGAATATTATGTCTAACAATTAACCTATGATACGTTTTAGTCTCTCTTTTTTTCCTTTTCTTTCTTTTCTTCTTAAGAAAGAAAAAAAATTATGTAGAATTTGGCTAAAATGGTATGGAATTTTTAAGTGATTAGTTATTTTATAGTATCAATTTTTTTAATGTCAATTTAATGTTTACACCATATTTTTAATGAAATATTTATATTTAAAATATGTCATTGATTAAAAATGTTTGAAATCTATTATTTTAAATTCCTTATATTGATATAGGATTATATTTTAGACACATATTTCTGACCTAATTATATTTATTTATTAATATTATAATATATTAATATTTCTTAAATACTCCTATACTATTATATATTTGATCAAAGAATTAATATTATATAGTTTTATGTTTATAAAATATTTGATATGATAAATATATTTACTATTATTTAAAAACATATATTTACTTCATTTATATTGTTTAATTTCAATATTAAGCCTGGTAAAAAATTAGGATATAAAATTTATTAAATTTTTATAGTTCACAATATTTTTTAAATTTAGTTATTCAATATATTTTGAATAAAATACTTTTTTAAAAAATATCGTAATTATATTCCTTTTATTGATACATTATTATATATTTTATAGAGATAAATTTGTAATCTAACTAAATTTATTTAATAATATAATAATATTATTTCTTACAAAATTATATGTATAAAAAAGTATACATAAAAAATAATTTGTATTATATGTATCAGAAAATAATTTGTATTATATATATCAATATTATCTGATACAATATTATTCAATATTATATATAGGTCACCAAAAAAATAATTTATATGAAGTATGTATCAAAAAAGTTGTTATATTAATAGATAGATTTATATATGCAATCAAAATAATTTATATAAAAAGAATTATATCTTTTTAAATATATATGAAGATTTTCTCACGATTTTGATATATTAATAAATAGATTTGTTTTCTAAACTTAGATATTGGTGACGTGGTCGATGACATGGCATTACTGGGCAATTACGCAGCTGTCTATGTGTCTTTGCAAGAGCCGTTGATTTAAAAATGAGCCCATAATGACTGATTAACCCCTAAAAATTAAGAAGGATATATTAATTTTAATAAGGACAAAAGAGTCTGCACAAGCCAAAAAGTATTCAGGATTTATTATATAGATTACAATACAAATTACTTATATATAAAAAATTGTATAAAAATTTACTTTGAATTTCATATACATTTATATTTATATTGAAATAAATAAGAATTAAGAATATTATGTCTAACAATTAACCTATGATACGTTTTAGTCTCTCTTTTTTTTTCCTTTTCTTTCTTTTCTTCTTAAGAAAGAAAAAAAATTATGTAGAATTTGGCTAAAATGGTATGGAATTTTTAAGTGATTAGTTATTTTATAGTATCAATTTTTTTAATGTCAATTTAATGTTTACACCATATTTTTAATGAAATATTTATATTTAAAATATGTCATTGATTAAAAATGTTTGAAATCTATTATTTTAAATTCCTTATATTGATATAGGATTATATTTTAGACACATATTTCTGACCTAATTATATTTATTTATTAATATTATAATATATTAATATTTCTTAAATACTCCTATACTATTATATATTTGATCAAAGAATTAATATTATATAGTTTTATGTTTATAAAATATTTGATATGATAAATATATTTACTATTATTTAAAAACATATATTTACTTCATTTATATTGTTTAATTTCAATATTAAGCCTGGTAAAAAATTAGGATATAAAATTTATTAAATTTTTATAGTTCACAATATTTTTTAAATTTAGTTATTCAATATATTTTGAATAAAATACTTTTTTAAAAAATATCGTAATTATATTCCTTTTATTGATACATTATTATATATTTTATAGAGATAAATTTGTAATCTAACTAAATTTATTTAATAATATAATAATATTATTTCTTACAAAATTATATGTATAAAAAAGTATACATAAAAAATAATTTGTATTATATGTATCAGAAAATAATTTGTATTATATGTTCAATATTATCTGATACAATATTATTCAATATTATATATAGGTCACCAAAAAAATAATTTATATGAAGTATGTATCAAAAAAGTTGTTATATTAATAGATAGATTTATATATGCAATCAAAATAATTTATATAAAAAGAATTATATCTTTTTAAATATATATGAAGATTTTCTCACGATTTTGATATATTAATAAATAGATTTGTTTTCTAAACTTAGATATTGGTGACGTGGTCGATGACATGGCATTACTGGGCAATTACTCAGCTGTCTATGTGTCTTTGCAAGAGCCGTTGATTTAAAAATGAGCCCATAATGACTGATTAACCCCTAAAAATTAAGAATGATAGATTAATTTTAATAAGGACAAAAGAGTCTGCATAAGCCAAAAAGTATTCAGGATTTATTATATAGATAATCATGACAATATTAACGACTATATTAGCGGCAATGTTGTTCTCACCGGGTGCTTTTACTACTAAACAACTAGCGTATCCGCCCGCGCAATGCGCGGTAAGTAAAATTTATATATATTTTTTAAAATAACATAAGATTTCAAAAATTCAAATATTGTACTTATATTACATAAAATTGGTTCATGCAGGGTTGGAGACTTAATCAAGTGGTAACTCCCCCAACTCCCAACCTTTAGGTTGAGGGGTTCGAATCTCCATCCGATCCCCTATCCATTCCCTTTGTTCCCTTTGTGATTGTGTGGTATGAGTTCCCACCACCCTTTCCAGATATTCAATGGCTTCTTCAAAAAAAATTGGTTCATGCTAATTTTCTGACAACATTATTGAGAAAAAATATGACAAAGTGGTTTAGCAACTTTGTCAATTAAGTTATTTTCCTAATATTGTTGTTTTATTGATTTAGTGGGTGTTTGTTTGTGCATTTTTGGCCGGATTGTCTGATTATTGCGTTTGCAAAACACAAATAATCAGTTAATTTTGTTTGCGTACTAAATTCCAATAATCTATTATTTGCATTTTGAGGGAATGGAAACACTATTTTCTTGCAGCTCCATTTTGGTGCTGCAAGAAAATTGCGTTTAGCCAAAAATAGATTATCTGATAATTGTTGCCTTTTGAGGTAATGAAAAATGCAAATCCAAACACTTTTTAATGATTATCTGATTATTGCGATTTGAAACAACATAAGCTCGTCCAAACACTTAATTTTCTACAGCATGTTTTATTACAACAATTATCTGATGATCGTTTTCTAAATACTGCAACACTTTTTAAAACGCGCATCCAAACATCCTCTTAGCCCATAATCAATTAGATTTTACATTATTTAATTTATATTAATACATTTTTACCTGATACGAATTATGTAATATATTTGATTTTATATTTTTAAATTTATAATTTTCGAGATATAATTTTAACTCCGTTTTATATTTTATATGTTAATTTATTATTATATATTACACTAATAATGCTACTGGACTACTTGATCAATGCCATGCCTCCCGCACCTGGCGAGACGTCTTTGACCAATGTTCAGTTCATCATGTACTTTGCATGGGTAAAATGATCGCGGATTGTCTAGCAAAATGTGGTGCATCTTTAGAAGAATTCTACACTACTTGGACATTCCCCCAGACTTCACGCACATGGTGTTAGCGGCGGATTCTTCCGGCGTATGGTTCCCAAGAGCCAAGGTGTTAGCTCATTTTCTCCTTTCTGCTTTTTGGACACCTCTTTTTGTTGCTCTTTTTTCCCTTTATTTTTTTAATTTGTTATTTGGCGTCAGCTTCCCACAAAATAATGTTAATATAATTTTAGAACATTGTTCACATAAATATGGAGTGACTAATGCAAATCTAATCATGAATATATAATTATCATATTATACTATATTATACTTCCTGAAATTTTTTTTTAAGTGTTACACTTTCTTTTTTTGAGTGTTTCATAATAAATGTTACATTACCATATATATAATGCTTTTAATGGTATAAAACTTCCACTAAAGCACTTTTGTTCCTTGCATTGAATCTCGTGCCATTTCCTTATGTTACACTTATTTTGAAATGAAGGGAGTATTATATTATATGTAGGGATGAAAACGATACGGATATGATCGGATAGTATTGGATACGAATATATATTGTCCCACATTTTTTTTCTCGGATTTGGATCGAATATAGATATGCCGGATACAAATACATGTCGGATAAAGATTCAATTGGATACAGATTATCGGATAATTTTTAATCTTTTTTGAAAATTTGATAATTATCTAATAATTTTATTTTTTGTTATAATTATTGATAATTTTTAATTAATAAATAATACTAATATGTTAATATATTCGGATATCCATATTTAAAATCTGGATAATATCCTATCAATTTTTGGATAAGGTCAGATATTTTCGAATACAATACGAATGCATATATTAAATTACAGATTCAAATTTGGATGCGAATATTGAAATATCTGCTAGATAGTCGGATACAGATTCGGATTCGAATATAATCGGATACAGTATCGGATTGGTCTGATATTTACCGTACCCCTTTCACCCCTAATTATAGTATATATATTATAAAATATATAGTACTATATTTATTCAATTAGACGAAGTTAAAAGATATTTTATATCATAGTAAATGTTTTTAATTTATGTAGTGTTATTATACCATTTATATTAATTAATAATTTCTTAAAATATAGGATTGATATCTACCTTATATATATATATATATATATCAATCATTCAAAATTAGATTGAGATCTTTTAAAATAATAACAAATCACTATGTTAAATAAAAAGTTGGGAAAAAATAAACAACTAATTTAAATAATTCCCTATCCAATTTATTAGATTATTCCCAATTTTCTCGAATTCAATTAAATAATGATTGTTTTCTACTTTATAGTGAACTTAAATAAATTAAAAATATGTAAGAAATAAAAAATATATCCAAAAGGAAATATCTCAATAAGTGAATAATCTATTAACAAAATGGAAAAAATACATCAATAAAAAAAATAAAGTGGAAACATCTCCAAATTTATTCTCTTCAGTTTTTTTTTCAAATTTCGAATAAAGACAAAAAAACAAACAATAAAAAAATCAACATAAAATAGATTCATGATATACAAAAATTTTGAGAGTATACAAAGGAGAATCATAAAAATAATTTGCAGAGTATGACTTCATTGCAATCTTGAATTACAACATGTAATCCTGTAAAAGTCATTGAAAAACCATTAGAAATATATATTTAATAATATGTAAGAAAAAATAAAAAAAAAACCCACTAATATTCACGTTCGAGTAAAAAAATCTTACATGAATAGCAAGACGAAAAATATATTGTAATATGAGAAAAATTAACGTGCAACAAAAGAAATATAGGAAAATATTGGCGTGTGAAACATTGTAATACATGAGAAGAAGAAAAAAAGACTTTGTTTAAATATAAAATCAATGTTGAGAAGACATAAACAAAGAATGAAGAAATAAAATGTGAGGTGATGAGAATTTCAAGACAACCATGATATTAGATAAATGAATGTAATATTATAGAGAAATAGGAGGAGATTTGGTGGAGATATATATGCAAATATTGGAGGAATAGAATCAAATTTGACGTGATCTTCTAAAAATATATAATAGTTTAAATTAGTTAAAGATATTATAATATTTTATTAAGAACTTGTTAGGATATTGATGAATATTGATAAAAAAAATCATATTAAACGTATATTAATTAATATGGGATATTAACAAATATTTATGGATATTTCAATATATAATATTAAAATTTTAAGATTAAACATTGTTGGATGAATTAAATGTGATTGTTGAAAAAAGGGGGTGGGGAAGTGGGGGGAAACTTGACTATATTACTTTTATATATATATAGATAGATATAGATATAGATGTACTCCATCCGTCCTACTTATTGCGTCCCAAAATTTTTTTACACGGTATTTTATGTGAGAATAATTAGTATTTAGTGTAGGGGTGTATATTAGTGTTTGAATTCGGGATAAATAAAGAATTTATGTTATATGAAGGTAATGAGCTTGAATTTTTAATTGATTAACTTCTTGTCATTTTGGATTGTGTATTTGTGTTGTCATTTGATGCAATTGTGCCTTGCTAATATTAATTAATCGGTTCTTTACCATTCAATATGATGCAATTGCCATATTTCTTCTACTTTGTAAGAAGTAGCAGGTTGCATGAATTTTGTGAGCTGGAGTGTATTAGTATTAATCAATCGAGATCGTGCCGTAGCGTTTGAAAATTGAAATACATACTCATCATATTTGGCTTCATTAAAACTATACATATTTGGCCAATTTTGGTTGCTTCATTGGCGATATCAGTGGTTCCACCACCATTCGATTTGCTGATTGCTATTGTGGTCTTGACCTGGGTTGGATAGTATAATGCTGCTAAGACTTCATTGCCAATCTTGGTCGCTTCATTAGCGATAGCAGTGGCTCCGCTGCTATTGGATTTCCTGATTGCTATTATGGTCCTTGATGAGTGTAGAACAAACAAGGAGGTAAATAACTGCCATTGTATATTGAAGAATGAAATCAATGTGTTTGTTACAATGACAGACTGAATATATATAGGAGAAAGCGTAAACACGCTTATAGCAATACTAGGTCTAGGAAGCTAATTACTAAACTACCCTGGAGAGTAAAATACAAAGAATGTAAAATGCAACACTATCCAACTTCAATGATCTGCTGCTGTCTTCTTTGTTGCTGTTGCCTGAGTTCTTGACCATCCTTGTGCTTAGTATCTCTATGCTCAACATCCCCCCCGCAAGTTGAACCACGCCAAAGGTTCAACTTGGAGCAAAGAGGGAGAAACACCTTGGAGGGAAGGCCTTTAGTGAAGACATCCGCCAATTGATGAGTAGAAGACACAAATAGAGGATCAATAAATCCCTGTTGAAAGTAGTCTCGAACAAATAGACACCCAACATCAATGTGCTTAGTTCGCTCATGATGCAAAGGATTTTTAACGAGCTGAATAGCAGATAGATTGTCACAAAATAGAGGATAATATTAATATAACGTAAATACTAGCGGCAAGATAATGTTGTTCTCTCGCAGTAGTGCTTTTACTAAACAAATACTAGTAAGTAGTAGTCCGAACGATACTGCCAGCTGGCGCAGGCCCGCTTTCGCTTTCGTGAACAAGTTGTCATTTTGAATTCTGTTGTCATTTGCTTAATATTAATCAGTTCTTTACCATTGATATCTGTACCTTGAAAGAACTGAAGATGTTTGTATTCACTGATCTGTGTGTTGGATGTATTATTATTAATCAATCGTAGTGTTTGCAATATATATTTACAGATTCATATTTGGCTTCATTAAAACTATGCAACTAGTAAGCTTTACTTTTCATTTGGTTTTATCTGTGTATTTATATTATATTCCAACTGTTTCAAATTAACCGATCCGTTTTTTTTTTTTTTTTTGAAATATTTGTTAGAATAAAATGTACTCCCTCCGTCCCACGAAGTTTGAACCCTATTCCTTTTTGGGGTGTCCCACGAAGTTTGAACCCTTTCCGTTTTTAGAAAAATTAAATTAATATAAGTTTGATTAGAATCTTAATTATTGTCAAATCCCATTAAAAATACTTACTTTTACTATTCTGCACAAATTACAATGCATTATTACTTTCCTACACAAAGTCCCTTATATTTCTTTAACTCTTAATATTACAAAATTGATACAAATAAAAATTGTATAAAATATATATTCTAAAACTACACGATTAGACGATTCTAACAAGACCACATTTGAATATTTTTCTCAAATTACATCACTACGATAATATTAAGTCAAAGTTAAACAATAAACAATATCAAAATTCATTATAATCTTAAACACAAATACCCACACCACTTTAACTACTAAACTCCACTACCTAAATTACCGTACCCAAAAGAAAGGCTTCAATCTTCGCGGGACGGAGGGAGTATGTAAAAATAGGAGAGAGAATGAAGCGCAAGAGAAAAGTGATAGAATTTTAATTTATTAAAACCGTGCAAAAGAAAATCAGCAATTAATACAATTTTTTTTTTAAAAGCAACAGGAAATGAATTTGGAATATGATTTGCTAGAAGTGGTTATTGTGAGCCTAGTAGGCTTTTGAGAGTCTGCTCTTGTTGGACGCTGTGAGAAAATAGGCAATCGGCAAATCAAATTGTATCTTGAATAAATTACATAGCAAATACACACCCTATTATATAACCCTATTATATAACAACCGAATCAACTATATATGGAAAGAATATTAATTACAAGGATTGTATGAGGTAAATATATGCCAAGATCTGCTCTCATTTGGCAAGCTGCTAATTATGAGGCTGTGGTATATTCTGTAATGGGTTCATGGTTGACTGAGTCCTTTTCTCATGAGTCATATGTTGGGAAAAGGGGGTTTTGAGCTCCTTTTTGCGTAATGACGATATTTAATTTGGATTAATTAAATAGCGTATACGAATTCTACGTTTTCGCGTAGATTGTCGTAGTGCATTTATTTTCTCAAAACCGTCGTCGGGTGAGTGAGAAATAAGTGGTCGAAATGGGTCATTGAATGTGGCTAGTTGAAACGCTTGTGTTTAAATGGTTGTTAAAGGGTAGGTAAAAGTGGCGCGTCCCACATCGCTTAAGCAGTGGGAGTTGAGTTAGTTTATATTGTTCTGCGTGTTAGAAACAATTAAACTAATACAGATTGATCAAGTGTGGGGGAAGCCCACACGCGCGCGTCCCGTCCCGTCCCGAGCCGCGCCGCGCCGTCGCCGTCGCCGTCGCCCGTGCCCGTGACCTTGGACTTGGACTTGGACTTGGATCTTGGTAATTGGGCTTTGGGCCTGTCTAATTTTTTAGACAAAATTTATTTGTCGAGCCCATGTGCCAAGCCCAGTCGTTGAAGCCCACTCTGATTTCAACACCCGTCGCGAGTTGTTGAAAAACCATTTGAATCTGAGTTGAAACTGCCCCATTATTGTCCGTCGGCAGTTTCGTCTTCTCCAACGCCTATAAATGGCAGCAGCATCAGGCTTAGCAAAATACACCTTTCTGCATAATATTCTTCCACTTCTCTTCTGCATCCTTCCCGACTCCTTCAGCTCTTTGTTTTTGTTCGCTGGTCGTCGGTGTTTGCGGTGCTGCCACGCCGAGGCATTCGTCGTTTTACCTTTGGGGACGTTCTGCCATTGCCGGAGCACTACCGGGGCATAAACGTCTTGCAGGAAGAGATTCTATCTCGACTCGACGTTTCATTTGTGTTACTGTTCCGTCCATTTCATAACAGCACAAGACGTTTATAATGGACGGTTCCGTTGCTGCCGCCACCGCCTCCGCTGACGTCTCATCCGTCGCTGCCGCCGCCGCCTCCGTTCCCATGCCTGGGTCTGTCCAGGCGTCCGCTACCGTTACCCCAACCGCAGCGGTGCCGTCAGTGCTGACCACTGCCACTGTCGTTCCTCCACCCGTGACGCTGTCGCTGCCGTTGCCACTGCCGACGGCAGACCCAAACGCCTCCGTCGATCAATACTTCCTTGATCCAGCGACGGCCTTCCTGCCCCCGTCGCCGACGCCTAATTCTGGCGGCTTTGTTTTGCCCAATTCTGGGCAGTTTATCTCTGGACACTCCTTTGGAACAGTTTCGTTCCAGCCCAACGTTTCGGTTGGGGCGTCTTTACCGTTTTCTGGACAAACAGTCGGGATTACACCCGCGGGACTTAATAACATGAACACCGGTTTACAACCGGGCGGTGGGCCGCTGAACACTAGTTTGCCAACTTATGTTCAGTCGGAGCCGGCCTTCGTGCCGGGCGTTGGGCCGTCAACGGGTTCTGTCCTTATGGCGCTGCCTAGGTCATTTGGAGTGGCCGAGAAGCCGTCAAAGTTTGACGGGCGTGATTTCAAGACGTGGCAACAGAAGATGCTGTTCTATATGACCACTCTTGGTTTGGCCGGGTTTTTGAGGAGCAGCCGGCCGTCCCTGTCTGAGATGGAGACCGATCCTCAGAAGCTCTTCGCCAAAGAACAATGGGTTCACGGTGATTTCTTGTGTAAGAACTTCATTCTGAGTGCTCTCACGGATCCTTTGTACGCTGTGTACTCTTCTGTAAAAGGTGCAAAGGAATTGTGGATTCAGTTGGAACGGAAGTACAAAACGGAGGATGCTGGTACTAAAAAGCATGCCGTTTCCAAATATCTGGGTTTTCAGATGGTTGACGGGCGTTCAGTGGTTGAACAAGTTCAAGAGTTTCAATTACTGATACATAGCGTTCACGCTGAGGGAATGCAATTGCCCGATGCGTTTAACGCTGCGGTTGTGATCGAGAAGCTGCCTCCTTCGTGGAAAGACTTCAAGAACTACTTGATGCACAAGCAAAAAGAAATGTCCCTTGAAGATCTTGTTACACGGATTAGAATCGAGGAGGATAACCGCAAGGCCGTGTCAAAGAGCCATTCCATGGAGGCTAAGGCGAACTTGACTGAAACGACCGGTAAACGCAAGCAGCCGACCGCTGCGGGCAAAGGAAAAGCGGTTGCCGATGGCCAAAAGAGGAAGAAGTTCTCCGGGAATTGCTACAACTGTGGCAAGGTTGGGCACTTTGCCAATCAGTGCCCAAAGCCGAACAATAAGAAGCCTGCTAAGCCTGCCTCTCATATGGTACAGGCTGAACCTGAAGGTTGGGAAGACAACCTTTGTGCAGTGGTGTCTGAAGCAGTATTGCATATTGATGATGCTAAAGGTTGGTTTGTTGATACCGGGGCTTCGTGTCATGTGGCTGCCAACAGGGAGTTCTTTACTTCATACCGGACTGTTGAGGGCAGAAAGCTGCACATGGGAAACCAAGCATCATCTGATGTGGTTGGCGTTGGAAATGTGATACTGAGGCTGACTAGTGGCAAAAACTTGACTCTGAAGGATGTGCTGCATGTCCCTGATATCCGGAAGAATTTGGTTTCTGGTTCGCTGCTAGTTAGTAGTGGTTTTAAACTTGTTTTTGAGTCTGATAAGTTTATCATGACTAAGTTTGGAAAATTCCTTGGTAGAGGCTATCTCACCAATGGTCTTTTCAAGTTTAATGTAATGGCTAAACGCCAAGTTGTTGAGCAAGCTTCTGGTAATAAAATTGAAGGTTCTTCTTACTTGCTTGAGTGTTTTAATTTATGGCATTGTAGACTTGGACATGCAAATAAAAATGCTATAAAGAGATTGGTAAATTTAAATTTACTTAAGGAAATGGAATTCAACGATAAAAACAAATGTGAAATTTGTGTTGAAGCGAAAATGACAAAACCTCCATTTCCAAGTGTTGAAAGAAATACTAAACCCCTGGATTTAATTCATACTGATGTATGTGATTTTAGATCTTTGCAAACTCGGGGTGGTAAAAAGTACTTTATTACTTTTATTGATGATAGCACTCGTTATTGCTATCTTTATTTGTTGAGAAGCAAAGATGAAGCTATTGAAGCTTTTAAAAACTTCAAGATTGAGGCTGAAACTCAGTTGAATAGCCGAATTAAGGTTATTCGGAGTGATCGAGGAGGAGAATATGTTGCTCCATTTGCTGAATTGTGTGCCGAATCCGGAATAATTCATCAAACTACAGCTCCATATTCACCACAGTCCAATGGTGTTGCGGAACGCAAGAACCGTACGCTAAAGGATATGATGAATGCCTTGTTGATCAGTTCAGGGTTACCCCAGAACTTGTGGGGGAAGCTGTTTTAACAGCTAATTATATTTTAAATAAAATACCTCACAAAGGTAAGGAAGTAACACCTTACGAGTTATGGAAAGGTAGAAAACCTTCTTTCAAATACCTCAAAGTGTGGGGGTGTTTGGCTAAAGTTGAGGTGCCACCTCCTAAACAAGTTACAATCGGCCCCAAAACAGCTGATTGTATCTTTATAGGGTATGCCCTCAACAGTAGCGCGTATCGTTTCCTGGTACATAAGTCAGAAATATCTGGTATAAGTGAAGGAACGATAATTGAATCAAGAAACGCCGTGTTTTTTGAAGACATATATCCCTACAAGGATAGAGTGGAATGTTCAAATAAAAGAACGTTTGATGAAGCCACGAGTTCTGATCAGCCGAAGCAAACTGACAAGGGAAGTGTTTCTCCTGAACCAGTTGAACTTCGTCGTAGCCAAAGGACGAAAGTGGCTAAAACTTTTGGTCCAGATTTCGTCACTTTTATGTTAGATAATGAGCCAAGAACTGTGAGTGAAGCTCTGGCTCGACCAGATGCTGCGTTATGGCAAGAAGCCATAAACAGTGAGTTAGAATCCATTATGCAGAATCGCACTTGGGTTCTTACTGATCTACCGAAAGGTTGTAAACCCTTAGGATGTCGTTGGGTCCTTAAAAGAAAGTATAAAGCCGATGGATCAATCGATAAATACAAGGCTCGCCTTGTAGTTCAGGGCTTTAGACAAAAGGAAGGAGATAATTATTTTGATACTTATTCTCCGGTGTCCCGAATCACCTCCATTCGAGTGTTTCTCTCGATTGTTGCTCTTTACAATCTTGAGATACATCAAATGGATGTTAAGACTGCGTTCTTAAATGGTGATCTAGATGAAGAGATTTATATGAATCAACCAGAAGGCTTTGTTGTTCAAGGACAAGAGCATAAAGTCTGCAAACTGGCTAAATCTCTGTATGGTCTGAAGCAAGCGCCTAAGCAGTGGCACTTGAAGTTTGATAATGTGATGTTGTCAAACGGGTTCAAGTACAATGAATGTGATAAATGCGTTTACTACAAGGGAATAACAGACAATTTTGTTATAGTTTGCTTGTATGTAGATGACATGTTAATCATGGGTAGTGACTTGAATATGATTAATCAGACCAAGAACATGTTAAAAAGGAATTTTGACATGAAAGACATGGGTGTAGCCGATGTCATATTAGGGATAAAAATCATAAGACATCCCGAAGGGATTGTTCTTTCTCAGTCTCATTACATTGAGAAAGTGTTAAGTAAATTCAACGCTTATGATAGTCGTCCGGCAAAGACGCCTATGGATCCCTGTGAAAAGTTGAAAGTAAACAGAGGTGAATCTGTTGCTCAAGAAGAGTATGCAAGAATCATTGGTAGTCTAATGTACTTGACTAATTGTACTCGCCCGGATCTTGCATATTCGGTTAACAAATTGAGTAGATATACTAGCAATCCAAGTCGTGAGCATTGGAAGGCTATTATGAGAGTCTTGAGATATCTAATATAACTCAAGAGTTGGGGTTACATTACACGAGATATCCTCCTGTTCTTGAAGGGTACTCTGATGCCGATTGGATATCAGAGAAAAGTGATTCATTATCCACAAGTGGTTATGTATTCATGATTGCGGGAGGGGTTGTGTCTTGGAAGTCACAAAAACAAACGTGTATAGCCCGATCCACCATGGAATCTGAATTCATAGCTTTAGATAAAGCTGGTGAAGAAGCCGAATGGCTTCGAAATTTCCTCGAGGAAATTCCATGTTGGAAGAAACCTGTGCCAACAGTAATGATACACTGTGATAGTCAAGCAGCTATTGGCAGGGCACAAAATGAGATGTATAATGGTAAGTCGAGACATATCCGTCGTCGACATCATACCGTTAAGCAATTGATCTCTAGTGGGGTGATTTCTCTAACTTATGTGAAGTCTGGAGATAACCTAGCGGATCCGTTAACAAAAGCTATCAACAGAGATCAATTTTGCAAATTGCGAGAGGGAATGGGGTTAAAACCCACACCTAAAGAATGATTACATTGATAACCCAACCATGATGCGTGGAGATCCCACAAACTTGGTTCAAAGGGACAACTAAGATGTATGATTTCAAATGTGAAAACACTTTTGAAGAATAATCTTTATCCTTTCCCTCAGAAGCAATGATAAAGTGTTTGATGCCTGTCTGTGGTAGAGGTTGAGTTTAATGACTCTTAATGATTCTGGAACTGTGTGTTCATCTAAGTATGACAGGATACTTGTCTGAATCACCTATATAAGTAGAAGTGTGGCCGCTTCAGTAGAGACTTATGAATCCAAAGGGGGTTTCCATGGCCTGGAATGGAACCAAACGTGAGAACAGACAAAGAGTCTGAAAAGTTACTGATTCTTTATTGTTGGACTAGTATACGATGTGGGGGATAGTTCAAGAGTAAAATCACTACGCCGCCTGTATACTCGATAATATAGATATGGTTTAAGTTCAAAGCCAAAAACTACTTAAACCCGTGCAGTAACCTTTCTTTAAGAAAGAGTCGGGGCATTTGCATCTGCATTGCATTCACTGCTGTTGTTATTTCCACTCATGTGGGGGATTGTTGGGAAAAGGGGGTTTTGAGCTCCTTTTTGCGTAATGACGATATTTAATTTGGATTAATTAAATAGCGTATACGAATTCTACGTTTCGCGTAGATTGTCGTAGTGCATTTATTTTCTCAAAACCGTTGTCGGGTGAGTGAGAAATAAGTGGTCGAAATGGGTCATTGAATGTGGCTAGTTGAAACGCTTGTGTTTAAATGGTTGTTAAAGGGTAGGTAAAAGTGGCGCGTCCCACATCGCTTAAGCAGTGGGAGTTGAGTTAGTTTATATTGTTCTGCGTGTTAGAAACAATTAAACTAATACAGATTGATCAAGTGTGGGGGAAGCCCACACGCGCGCGTCCCGTCCCGTCCCGAGCCGCGCCGCGCCGTCGCCGTCGCCGTCGCCCGCGCCCGTGCCCGTGACCTTGGACTTGGACTTGGACTTGGATCTTGGTAATTGGGCTTTGGGCCTGTCTAATTTTTTAGACAAAATTTATTTGTCGAGCCCATGTGCCAAGCCCAGTCGTTGAAGCCCACTCTGATTTCAACACCCGTCGCGAGTTGTTGAAAAACCATTTGAATCTGAGTTGAAACTGCCCCATTATTGTCCGTCGGCAGTTTCGTCTTCTCCAACGCCTATAAATGGCAGCAGCATCAGGCTTAGCAAAATACACCTTTTTGCATAATTTTCTTCCACTTCTCTTCTGCATCCTTCCCGACTCCTTCAGCTCTTTGTTTTTGTTCGCTGGTCGTCGGTGTTTGTTACCTTTGGGGACGTTCTGCCATTGCCGGAGCACTACCAGGGCATAAACGTCTTGCGGGAAGAGATTCTATCTCGACTCGACGTTTCATTTGTGTTACTGTTCCGTCCATTTCATAACATCATATCCCCAGCGTTGCAAGGCATCACTACAAGAATATTTTATTTTAGCTATTAAATTCAATTATTAAAGTCTTAGTAGCTAATAAATTTCATCACCATGGCTTGATACAATAAAAAATTCAGGCTATGTTACAATACTTAATATATATTATATATCTATTTTTAATTTACTACGTACTAGATTTTTTCAGCCGCTGTACACGATTGTTGAACTTATATAAGGATATAAAATTAGAGTATATTTTTTTTTGGATTACAGGATGTTCAAAATATTTTTCTTAATGCAGCCAACAAAATTTTAAAAGGGAAATAATGGAGAAAATAAGATTCAAAAATTTGCGTGTGGCGTGTGGCGTGGACTAGACTGAGTCAAAATTTGCAGACTTTTTTAATGATTCAAGGTCCCATCGGTTAATTGCTCTCAACTACTCACACGATTATATTTTCTCCCATTTTATCAAAAATTTATTTTTAATTATTATGTATTTTTTTTTTTCGGAATAAAACAGCATTTTATTCATTCAGGCCCACACGGATGTCTTACAACAAACAAGATATGGAGAGCCACAAGCCATAGAGCTAGACTTGAAGTCTCCTAAAGAATAAAAATCAAAACAAAACGCAACAACAACATCAAGGGCAGCTGTTTCATCGAGTATGATTAATTACATATATAAAAATACAATTTTAAACACAATTTTAAACTTATTAGACGTATAAAATAAAATATAATATGCAATTACATATATAATTTTAAATTTATTAACTACATAAATTATATTTAAAAATGAGTATGATTACAGGTTAGATAAGATCGGGATTCTGACAGTATTTAAATTTGGGTGTAGCTAGGGAATGAGCAATGAATTAGGCATGGAAAAGTATTTCCAGGGGTCAACAATCTATATATATATTAAAGCATTAGTGAACAAACTATTCTACAATTAAGGTGGTGTCTCCATTCCAATCCAATTTTTATAGATTTTTGATTTTTTATTTATTAATTATTTATTTTTGCATTTTAAATTTTAAGTTAGATTCATCAAAACAGTAAGTACCATCAATTGAAAAGTGAAATTATATCTCTCACAATCCTTCATTTCTATTAGTAAATTGGTTGATGCGCCTATTTCCAAATATTGACATGCTAATTGTTTTTGTAGCAAACGTGTTTACTGATACCTTTTCTATCCCTAATGTCGTCTAAGATTACTTTGTTGTCTTGGCTACTGATATTTGAATGCCATGTTTCTTGTCTAGTGCTTATGGCCTTCACTATTATCTAGTATTAAGCATGGTCACAACTTCCTTACCTCAGTGCATATGGTGTTTTTATATATTTTCTTATACATGTTTGGTGATGCATGCAGGCGTTGATGTCAGGAAGAACATGGTAGTTTCAAGTTCTTCGGATAAAGGTCTTTGCGGTTGAATCAATTCTACAGTTGTCAAAATAAGTAGGGGCCTTCATAAGTTAAATGATGGTAAATACTAGTTCAGTATTGTCATCTCATTGCCATCTCAGGAAGGTTTTTGCTTTTGAACTATGTTTTATATTGAATGAATATGATTTATTATTAGTCACTGTAATATAGTACATATTATTATATATTAGTGGAATCCTCTCGTTGTTGATATAGGGAATCATTGGGCTGTTGAAGCAGCGCTGCTGCATTCAATCTCAATCTCAAGAAGGTTTTCGGCTTTGATTGTAGTTGAATATATTTTGTAATGAGTGAATCGAAATTGCAGATTTCAGCGAATTGTGTTTTATCTTGATTGTAATGGTTTTATCTTGAGTGATATTGAAAATTGCATTTTATTTGAATTCAGCAAATTAAATATTTGGTATCAGGAAAATGGATTTTTTTTAAAAAAAAATGTTTGGGAGGCGAGGACATGGGCGACAAATCCCTGTCGTCGCCTAGTGCTTAAAAAATATGCACTGTGTTTTCCTCGCCCCTTTCCTCGCCTGTTTCCTCGCCCCGTTCCTCGCCCAGTTCCTCACCATTTTCCTCGCCCAATTCCTCACTAAAGTCCTCGCCTCCAGGCGAGGACATTGTCGACTAACATGGGAACCCGACGATGCTCTAGGCGAGGGCATAGGTGAGGAAAGGCGAGGACATAGGTGAGGAAAACGTGTCCTCGCCTCCCGGCGAAATTTTTGTAGTGAGCATAGATAATGACAATGAAATATTTTTCACCGAAATATCTAATCATGATCAATTGTTCTAGATTATCGAATCAAGAAATAAAGTTGAAGGAGGGATGCATAGTCATGCTTCTTAAAAATATAGATCTATCAAATATTTTATGCAATAGAAGCAAGTTGATAGTAATTAAGATGCAGAACCATACAATCCATGTTAAACTAATTTTAAAAAATCATGAAAATAGAAAATTCTTATTTGGTAAACTGATTATGAGCCCGTCTGATTTTACCAAATTCTTTTTTTTTTTTTATTTTAGAGGAGAAAATTACCAGTTGTAGTTTGTTTTGCTATGATTATATACAAAAGTTACTGTCAATCTTTAAAGAATGTTGGACTCTATCTTCCGAAATCAGTTTTTCGTCAAGAACAATTATATGTTGCAACATTTCATGTCACTAGCAATAGATGACTCAAAGTATTAAGATGTAATTAACATCGATTAACTCATGATACACAAGAAATTTTGTTTCAATGAAATTTATATATGACAGGAATTTGCAAAATGAATATTTTATGTTGGTGATGATAAAGCTGGTATTGATCTTTAGAGATGTACAATCAAATTTGACATTTCCAAATGATATTTTTATAAACTATACGGGTGATCCTATAGTGACATTTTTTTTAAAAAGTATATATAAAAATATAAATTTCAACACATCAAATCCAGACCTTTTTAAAGATGATGCTATACTAACCCCTACCAATGAGATGTTTGATACAATTAATTATTACATCATAAAATGCATGTCTGCAAATAAAAACGTATATCTCAGTTCTAACAAAATTTGTCAAGATAATGAAAGCATAGATACTGACGATGAAATATTTTCACGGGTAGTGATGGCAATACGTCGGGTCTGAGTTGGGTCCGCCAAGACCCAAGACCCGACACAGGGCTCGGTTCTGGGTCCATTTTTATAAGGCCCAAGACCCGACACAAGCTCGGGTCTTGCTTAGTTCTCGGTTCTGACACGAACCCATTGCCATCCCTATTTACAGGAATATCTAAACACGATCCAGTGTTTTGGATTGCCGAATCATGTAATTAAGTTGAATGAGAGCTGTGTAGTCATGTTTCTTATGAATATAGAGCTGCGTAGAATGATTATGAGCCCGTTTGATTTAACCAAATTCCCTATTCAATTTCGGATGAGTGAGTTCTTACTCTCAGTTTGTTTTGCTATGTCTATAAACAAAAGTCAATTCAAGTTTTAGCCATGGATAATTATATTTTGCAATATCTCATATCACTAGCAAGTGAGGACTCAAATTAATATATGATGAAGATGAATTAATTAAGGATACAAAAAAAAATGTGTTGAAGATGAAATTTTTAACAAATTGAGTTTTAATATTATTCTTAATACTTACTAGCATACCCGCCCGCGCAATGCGCGGGAAGTAAAATTTACATTGAAAAAAGAAATAACATAATATTTTCAGTTTTTAAATATTTTATTACGTAATTTTGAGTTATGCCAATTTTCTAACCATATTATTGAGAAAAATATGACAAAGTGGTTTGTAAGTAAAAATATGACAAAATGGTTTAGCAACTTTGACAGTTAAGCTATTTTCATAATCTTCTTATTTGATTGATTTAGCTCATAACAATTTTATATTACTTAATTTATAAATTTACAATAAAAAATTTTGTAATATATTTGATTTTGCATTTTCTAATATATCATTTTGCTAGATATATTTGTAATCATTACTTTATAAAATGTCATCATGTAGTACACTCGTCTTTCGGTTTATTAGATTTATCTTCCCAATTTTACCAAATCAATATTGTTCTTCGACTTTATGTGAACTTAAAGTAATGCAAAGAAATATAGCAAAATTATAATCATGAATAATTGTAATAGAGATGGAAAAAAAAGAAAAAAAGAAGAAAATATAATCTTATAACATTGTGAACATAAACGTGCAGTAACTAATATTTATTTAATAATTAAATCATTATTCTCATATTATATTTATTTAATTAAACGAAGTTAAAAATAGTTTAATATCAAATTAGTTTTTCTCTTATTTTTGGAGTGTTATTATACCTTTAATATTAAGTAATAACTTACATATAAATATAGCATACCTACTTTACATAGAGATGTCAAAATTGGCTGGGCCCGTTGGCCAGCCCACCCCACCTTCCCTAAATATTGTGTTGGGTTGAACAAATAGATGCTCGTTTGGAAGCCGGTCTAAACCTGTCGTCGCTAGGGCAAGCACACGGCGGGTGCGGGTCAGGTTGCGAGCCAAGCTATTTTTTTATTTTTTTTTTATTTTTTAAGTTGCAATGAAAGTTAAATAACATAATGATTGTGTTGGCACTAACATTTCATGCAGAATCATTTGGGTGTCATTGCAACGCTCTAACAACGATACAGTTATGGTTTTAAAGATCAAAGCTTCACCAGCACCCGGACTCAAAGACCAAGATGTTCTTAGTTTATAAATAGTCTTTGAGTCAGTCTTTACTTCAAGCGATTTTATCTTCAATATTCTACCAAGAGAGTTTAGTTTTCGTTTTAGAAGATATACTTCAAGAGAGTCAAAAACTTGTTCTTCATGATGAGATGTTTTGAGAGTTTTTGTTCTTGATAGAATTGTGTTGTAATTCAGTGTATATCATTTAGATCGAGTTGTAAATCAAGGAGAGGGAGTCTTCTTGATATAGCTTAAAGGATTCTTGATTCAGGTTCGTCAACAGGGTGAAGGAACAGCAAGATTGTCTCTGTAATTCTAGTTAGGGAGATTAGAAGTTGAGGGGGAGAGATTCAGCTTCTAGATCGAGTTAACAGGATTGGTCTCGGGTCTTGTGTTTGTTCTTGTTCATAGTTGAGTAATCTTCGCCTGGATTGGAATCCCCCGGATGTAGGACAGGAGGTCCGAACCGGGTCAACAAACAATTGTGTTCTTATATTTCTGCAATTGTGTGTGTTGTCAATACATCGCGTTAACAACCTACTCACAAGGGACTGTCATTTGGTATCAGAGCCAATCTTCAAACGTTCACTGGAGATTCAAGATTCAAGATGAGTAGGGAAATTTCGCATCTTCGTCCACCAATTTTCGATGGAAACAATTTTAGCTACTGGAAATCAAGAATGGAGTGCTATCTCAGAGCTCTTGGAGAAGATGTCTGGGATGCAGTTGAAGAAGCATGGGAACCACCAACAAGGACTGAAATTCCTGCGGTTGTCACGACAACAACGACCACATCCGCTTCAACAGACACTACCTCTACCACTGCTGCCACAACAACGACTGTACCACCTGCTGCACCGATTACAAGACTTGCTAGGAAGGCCGAATTAACTGTAGCAGAAAGAGCAGCAAAACAAGGGAATTACGCAGCCATGAACGCGATCAGCGGAGCTATGGAAGAGGCACAGCACAGAATGATCAAGAATTGCAAAAATGCCTATGAGATGTGGAGATTTCTTGAAGTCAGGTTTGAAGGTTCTGCCGATGTTAAACTAACCCGATTACATCGTGTTGAATCCTTATATGACAGGTTGGAGATGACGGATGATGAAAATATTTCAACATACTTTGAAAGATTTCAAAATGTGGTTAATCAATGCATTGAGCTTGGAATGCATTTTGATGAACAAAAATTGGTTCGCAAGATGCTACACACGGTTTCTCCTAAGTATTCTGGAAAGATATCAGTTCTTGAAGAGAGTGAGAAGACCAACACCATGACTTTGGAAGAGTTGGTTGGCAATTTGCAAAATTATGAAATGAATCATCTAGAATCAAGGAGCAAAGGAAAATCGAAGAGTATTGCTCTAAAGGCTGAAAAGGTTGAGGAATCAGATGATGATTTAGATGAAGAGTTATCCTTGATCACCAGAAGGATGGCCAAATTTCTTCAAGAAAAGAGAGCAAGACAGTTACAGAAAGGCAAGCCTCAGAAATCCAGTTCACATGGTGTTTCAACATCTGACAAACAACAATCCAAAGAATCTAAGAAGTTCGAAGGCAAAGGCAGTAATGTCAAGAAACTCAAGGAACCTGAGAAATTTGACAAATTCTCTTCTATTATATGTTATGAGTGTGGTGGAAAAGGACATCTCAAAAAGGAATGTCCTACTGCCAAAAGGAAAGAAGGAAAAGCTTATCAAGCTACACTCAGTGATGACGAATTCGATGTTGAAGCAACCGAGGAACAACAGAGTGACTCTGAAGATGTTATCGCATTGACTATTCGAGACTGTAGTCCCCAACCAGGTATAACAAATTCAATAGATTATTCTACTAATGAAGATGATTCTATGGATGCAGGTAATATCAGTGAAATATACTCAAAACTGGCCGATGCATATGAAGAGTTAAAGTTCGAGTATGATACAGCCTTCAACGAGAATAAGAAGTTGTTAGCACAACTGACTGACCTCGGAATTTCTTATGACAATCTATCTACTGAGAAGATCAAATTACAAAAGGAATTAAAGCTAGCAAAGCTCAAAGTTGAGGAACTTCAAGATGAATGCTCCAAACTTTCTGATGCAAAGACATGTTTGGCCACAGAAAATCTACAACTTCAAGCCAAATGCAATGAATTCTCTCAAACGGTAAAAGGTAAAAATAAATTGGATTCAGTTCTTTCTATGTGCAAAAGACCTGGTGATCTTTCAGGTATAGGATACAAGAAGAAAGGTAAAGCAAAGAAATTCAAATCAACCAAGAGAAACTTTGTTAGTGGAGGATATCTTGGTGAACAGTCAAGCAATGCTGCTGCTTATAGAAATGTGCCAATTCAAGTCAATATTGCACCTCAAGACTCAAGGGATTGTATATATTGTGGTCTACCTGGTCATCAAGCAGACACTTGTTTAAGGATTGTTCGAGATCTCTTAAATGGAAGACCTGTTGTCTGGCCGACGTTAGAACTACAAAAGAAGATCCAGATTCGTAAGGCCTGGATACCTAAACATTCTAATCAACAGTCACTTGGTCTTGTTGTTGTATCTTTGCAGGCACATCAAAAGAACACTTTGTGGTATTTTGATTCTGGATGCTCTAGGCATATGACTGGAACCAAAAATATACTACAAAACTTCACAGAACAGGATTGTGGAGAGGTGATGTATGGAGATGGTGCCAAAAGCAAAATCACTGGTTATGGTAAAATTGAAAAGGGGGTTCTTTCTAATCTCTCTAAGGTTTACTTTGTTGATGGTTTAACTACCAATTTGATTTCCATAAGTCAATTATGTGATGAAAATTCCTTAGTGCTATTTGATATGAATACTTGCTATGTCTTTAAAGATTACAAGTGTATCATGTCAGGGAAAATGTCTACTAACAATTGTTATGTTCTAAAGGAAACAGTAGACAGGGCTTTGATTTTGAAAGAAGATCTTACAAGCCTATGGCACAAGAGAATGGCACACTTGAATTATCAAACTCTCTACAAATTGAGCATTTCTAGAGCTGTCAAAGGGTTGCCAAAACTACAAAACAACTCTCAAATTGTCTGTGAAGGATGTTCTAAAGGAAAACAAACCAAAGCTCAACACAAACGAGTTGATGAAATTACCACAAATCACTGCCTTGAACTCATTCACATGGACTTGATGGGTCCAATGGAAGTAGAAAGCCTTAATGGCAAAAGGTATGTACTTGTGATAGTTGATGATTTTTCTAGATTTACTTTTGTTTGTTTTCTCAGATCAAAAGATGAAGCTTTTGAGTATTTTGAGTCCACAAGCCTGAAGATCATGAATCAAAAACAAGAAAAAATCAAAAGGATTAGAACTGATCATGGGAGAGAGTTTGACAATCAACAGTTCACTGACTTCTGTAAACAACATGGAATTTCTCAAGAGTTTTCTGCCCCAAAGACTCCTCAACAAAATGGGATTGTAGAAAGGAAGAATAGAACCTTACAGGAGATGGCAAGGTCTATGCTTCATGGGAGTACGCTACCAAAGACTTTTTGGGCAGAAGCTGTCAACACAGCATGCCATATTTCAAACAGAGTTCTTTTAAGGCCGAAGACAAATTTCACTCCTTATCAAATATGGTATGATAAACTTCCTAATGTTAGATATTTTCATACATTTGGTTGTTCTTGTCATGTTTACAGAGACAGGGAACAGCTTAAGAAGTTTGATGCCAGATCAGAAAAAGGGTTGTTTTTGGGTTATGCTAACAACTCCAGAGCCTACAGAGTTTATCTGACTGATAGTAAGAAAGTTATAGAATCTATGAATGTTCTATTTGAAGATTCTCTAGCTAAAGGATTATCTGAATATGAAGATGGTCTGCATTATTTTCCTGTATTTGATCCACCATCTGAGGAAACACATGAGCCATCATTTGAAGCTGATGTGATAACTGGAGCTGAATCAGAATCTTTGGTTGATACTGAGGAAGAGCAACAACCGCTTGACACTGCTGTTGTAGATAAGAAGAAAGGACCAAGAACTTTGAAGCATCATTCTAACACTGATATCATTGGAGAATTGGATGCACCAAGGCAGACCAGAAACAAGAAGGTTGATTTCAAGCAGCTCGCTGGAATGAACTGCTTCATATCCAAGATGGAACCAAAGAATGCATCTGAAGCTTTCAAAGATGAGTATTGGATAGCTGCCATGCAGGATGAGTTACTACAGTTTGAAAGAAACTCTGTATGGGAATTAGTACCACCCCCTGACAACGTCAACATCATTGGTACCAAGTGGATTTTCAGAAATAAGAAAGATGAGCATGGAAACATAGTCAGAAATAAAGCTAGATTGGTAGCACAAGGCTACACACAAATTGAAGGTTTAGACTATGGAGAAACTTATGCACCAGTGGCCAGAATGGAAGCTGTAAGGATTTTGTTGTCTGTTGCTTGTTATCTAGATTTCAAGTTATATCAAATGGACATCAAGACTGCTTTTCTAAATGGGAAAATCAAGGAGGAAATTTATGTAGCTCAACCAGCTGGATTTGAAGATCACAAACATCCAGACTATGTTTATAGAGTGAAGGGAGCCCTATATGGTCTTAAACAAGCACCTCGTGCTTGGTATGAAAGGCTGTCTAAATTCCTGGTTGACCACGGATATACAAGAGGAAATGTGGATAAAACACTTTTCATCAAACACACAGATAAGCATATCATTGTAGTTCAAGTCTATGTTGATGATATCATTTTTGGATCTACTTCAGAAGAACTTAGAAATGAATTTATACATGATATGAAGACTGAGTTTGAGATGAGCATGCTTGGAGAATTACATTACTTCCTTGGATTACAGATTAAACAAGAAAAAGATGGAATCTTCTTATTTCAGGAGAAGTATGCAACCAATATGCTAAAGAAATTCAACTTAGAAGAGAGCAAAGTAGCAAGAACACCACTGGGTATTCATGAGAAGCTTTCTAAAGCAGATTCTAGTTGTGATGTTGATCAAAAGCTTTACAGGAGCATGATTGGTAGTCTTCTCTACCTAACAGCAACCAGACCAGATATCTCATACAGCACTGGAGTATGTGCCAGATTTCAAGCTCAACCCAAGGAGACACATCTTAAAGCAGCTAAGAGAATTATGAGATATATCAAGGGAACCATTGGACTTGGGATTTGGTATTCTAAAAGATCATCATTGGATCTTATAGGATATACAGATTCAGACTGGGCTGGCAGTTGTGATGACAGACGTTCGACAACAGGAGGCTGTTTCTATCTTGGCAACAATTTGGTTAGTTGGTACTCAAGGAAACAGAACATAGTTGCTCTATCCACAGCTGAAGCAGAATATATAGCAGCTACATGTTGTTGTTCTCAACTTATGTGGATGAAGCAAACTTTGGCAGATTATGGAGTGCATCAAGAGAAATTTGTGGTGCTCTGTGACAATACAAGTGCCATAAACATTTCTAAAAATCCAGTTCTACACAATAGGAGAAAACATATTGATATCAGGTATCATTTCATTAGAGATTTGGTTGAAGATAATATTTGTGATATTCAACATGTAGGGTCGTCAGAGCAACGCGCTGACATCCTAACCAAAGCCATGGAGGGAGATAAGTTTGATAGGCTTAGAACTATTCTGGGCCTAAGTTTCTATACAAACTAAATATAGTTATATTTTTGGGCCATTTTGTTTTTCTTTGTATACTAACCCTTCAGGCCCAAGCACATTAGAGAGGGAAATCGGATAAAGACAAAAGAAAAATTTGATTTGGGAGGATCTCTGATTTGATGTCTGCAGAGTGTCATCATAACACTGTGACGACTGTAACCGTCCCTTCACCTCTGCAGCTCACGTCGCTCGAAACCGCCATCATTACTTCGCCGTTTCTCCGATTGAAGCGATCGTGGTTAAACGTTTCAACTCTCCTTTCCTCTCTTTAAATACTTTGTTCATTTCTATTACTGCACTACTTCCTTCTCTGTGTTTTATTTTGAGTGTTGCAGTTTTCTTTCTTCTCCTTCAAATGGCATCTTCTTCCAACCCCAAATCTCCTTCTGAAACCGCTACTGATTCGTCCATACCACCAAATACTGAGTCACCTATTGATCCAGTTCAAATAGTCACATCCGTTCTTCAAGCGCTGAGTGAATCAATCCCTTCAACATCTCAAGCTGGAGAGTCGTCTGCAGGAAATGTTAACAACAATGGCGATGATGAACCTGCCGATGAGAACGTCACTGACGTTTTACCTCTTGAGTCCTTACCCCCTGCTGAAGGTCTTCCTGCACCGCCTGTACCTGCTCTTCCGGCACCGCAGAAAGAAACATTTTCTGTTGATTGGGATGATGGAACAACTACTGAATATCCTCAAGACGATGAGGACAATCTGTTCAACTCAAACGCTGCTGATGATGTTGTCACTGGAGATGACGAACAACCGAGGGACGACGAACCTGATCGAGAGGTTACTCCGGAACATCGTCCTGTTGCCCGTACCCCCTGTGACTCGTTCGCGCAAAAGGAAAGATAAATAACCTGCTGTCGAGACAACACAGAAACGACCAAAGAAAGTTGGCCCCATGACTGTTAGTGATGCCCTAAACTACAGGTTTTACGACAAGGAAGCACAGAAATTTGCCAAAGATCTCAACAACCGTGATTTCATACCAGAGGAGCAGTTTACTCATCCAATCTACAAGGAACTTGGATTTTTGAAGTTTTTGGAAGAAACAAAACTCATCTACTGGGCTACGAAACTAGAGGACTACTCTCCTGCCTTAGTTCGCGAGTTCTACGCCAACCTACATCCTGATGTCTTGGATGGTGAATCCCCATCCGGAGGGAAGATCTACATACGAGGCAAGATTTTGGAGATTTTTCCTCAAGTTATCAACGCGTTGTTAAAGGTGCAGCTGAACAGCAACCTGGATGATGTTACGAGCTACATGCCAAACTCAAATGCCGAAGTGGCTTATGAGATTTAAAACACCAAAAGTGTTGCTTTTGGTAGGGGACAGCTTCGTGTTCAGCAGCTCACTCTCAAATACAACTGTCTCTTCCGTCTGTGTAGTTCGAACATCCTTCCAACAACCAACGCCAGTCAAGTGTCTTCTCATATGGGTAAACTCATGTTTTGCATTGAAAAGTATTTAAATATGACAAACTTTGGTCTCTCTGTTCTTTCCAAGATGCTAGGTTATACCCGCGGATCCATTGGCAAGAATGATCTTCTTCCTTATCCTGCTTTGATTACCCGTTTTCTGAAAAAGAATGGGATCAAAGTCCCTAAGGAAGAACGCATTCCAATCAAGCAGAACACTCCCTCTACTGACCTACGAAATATGCATAATGACATCCTCCTTGGCCCTGCTCTGTCCGGCACTGCGTTGGTCAATCACCTGAAGACTATCATTCTTCGACAGAATGAGGAGGTTTCTACTGTCATCAATGCTGGTCTCCGCATCCGGAAGCAAAACAACAACATGTTGAAGCTTCTTCCTGGCTCATTTGATCCTCCACCCATTGAGAGGAGGATGATGAGGAGGCCTGATTCATCAAGGGGGAGTAAGTATGGTCTCTGCTGCTACTGATTGCTGACCGTGGTTTTTGGGTAATCTTGACAACATTTTAAGGGGGTACTTTCTGAAACTAAAACTGAATTTGATTTTTGATTTGGGTCTGTAACTAATATGCTACTTCTGATGGTTACTATTTTTGATACTCTTGGATGCTGATGCTTGTTTACTTTTGCTGATGATTGTGGTTTATTTTGCTGATGGACTAGATTTGCATGAACTTATTTGATCGATCTTTCTATTTTGTGACTTTGTCTTGCTGGTGGTACTCTTATCTGATAATTACATTTGTTGCACTTGATCTTTTAACCATTGTTGTTAGGATTGGTATTCTGAATTGCTATTCATCATACTGGTTTGAGACCTGTTTGTGATGAATCAACCTCTTCATGAAATGAGGGGGAGATTGTTGGCACTAACATTTCATGCAGAATCATTTGGGTGTCATTGTAACGCTCTAACAACGATACAGTTATGGTTTTAAAGATCAAAGCTTCACCAGCATCCGGACTCAAAGACCAAGATGTTCTTAGTTTATAAATAGTCTTTGAGTCAGTCTTTACTTCAAGCGATTTTATCTTCAATATTCTACCAAGAGAGTTTAGTTTTCGTTTTAGAAGATATACTTCAAGAGAGTCAAAAACTTGTTCTTCATGATGAGATGTTTTGAGAGTTTTTGTTCTTGATAGAATTGTGTTGTAATTCAGTGTATATCATTTAGATCGAGTTGTAAATCAAGGAGAGGGAGTCTTCTTGATATAGCTTAAAGGATTCTTGATTCAGGGTCGTCAACAGGGTGAAGGAACAGCAAGATTGTCTCTGTAATTCTAGTTAGGGAGATTAGAAGTTGAGGGGGAGAGATTCAGCTTCTAGATCGAGTTAACAGGATTGGTCTCGGGTCTTGTGTTTGTTCTTGTTCATAGTTGAGTAATCTTCGCCTGGATTGGAATCCCCCGGATGTAGGACAGGAGGTCCGAACCGGGTCAACAAACAATTGTGTTCTTATATTTCTGCAATTGTGTGTGTTGTCAATACATCGCGTTAACAACCTACTCACAAGGGACTGTCAGATTGTATTAATGTTTGTTGGTTAGATGTTATTTTAAATCATATAACGTTAATTTGATAATATATAATTTAATTTTATACATTATTTTTGTAAAATACTACTAAAGAATTATAAAATTGACTTGATGCTAACTATATTAAACTAAAACAATTTTTTGATCGTTACATATCTATTGGGTTATTTAGTATTACTTTTTATAGTTCCACAAAAAAATATTACTTTCTATATTAGTTTAAAGCTAATTTTTTAAAAAAGAATATAAAAAACGTTTTAATTTTTTCAAAAATACTTTTAATTTTAAATTAGATAATATATTAAATTTAAATAAATAAAAATATTTTATAATAAAAAAATTATTTTTTTAATTAATTAAAAAGACCATCTGACCCGCAATCCGTCTGTGAGTTGTTGGGCCGAAGGCCCGCCCATCCGTGGGCCAGCTGCCTAAAACCCCCAACTATTTTAA
This sequence comes from Hygrophila difformis, assembly GCA_030278955.1. Classification (NCBI taxonomy): domain Eukaryota; kingdom Viridiplantae; phylum Streptophyta; class Magnoliopsida; order Lamiales; family Acanthaceae; genus Hygrophila; species Hygrophila difformis. Next base: position 44,824,532 of record JAOANR010000012.1, on the reverse strand, counting down.
AACTGGATTAAAATATTTTAGAATAATAATAAATTAAAATATTTTAGAATAATCACAAATCACTATACCAAATAAAGAATTGGAAAAAAAATAACTAATTTAAATCATTCTCTATTCCCCAACTACTACTATTATATAATTCCAGTGTTTAAACTCATTTGTTGTGGATTTCAAAATTCAGTTATAATGAGGCGGGTTTAAATGACAATGGTAGAAGATACTTCCTCCGTTCTCAAATAACTGAATCATTTACATAGTAATTACTATTTATTGAGTAACTTTGATTAATTTTCTTAACATAGTTATATCAGAAAAATATAGTCAAGTGAGATATTGTTAAATTCATCCAATCACGTAGTTTCAGAATATAAAATTTTTATAATTTTTACTTATATATAGTTAGAGTTATTAATGGTTAAAAATATGTCTTGGATTGCGTGAAATGTATAAATGGTGCAGTTATTAAAAAACAGAGGTAGTATATATTATTAACCTAAAAAGTACTCCATATATATGAATAATATCTTTAAATCATATATCTTAAAAGGTAATAAAAATACCATATATATTCATAAAATTAAATATAAAAATAAATTTATATTACATCACTAATTAAAAGTGAAAAGAAAGTTAATTAGTGCCAAATTAAGATTTCAACTTTAGCCGGACATTTAAGTTCTAATGGCTAATAAGGTATTTATTAATATTTTCAATTTTAATTAGTTGAATAAAATAAATTATGTTCTACATACAAATCTTAATAATGAATTCCACATAAAATTCCATGGATTGAATTTGAATTTTAATTAAAGCAGATATCAATTTGCCAAAATTTTTAAAAAATCATTATAATTATATTATTACCTAATTTAAATTTATGCAGGGTAAGTATTTAATTTATTGGATTATCTTCCCAATTTTTCCAATTCAATTAAATTGTTGTTGTTTTTATATTTTATAGTGAACTTAAATCAATACAAAAAATATATAAAAATTGTATCCAAAAGACAAAATATCAAAATGTGAATAATCTATTAACAAAAGAAAAAAAAATACATCAAATAAAGGGGAACATCTCCAAATTTACACTTTTCAATTTTTTTCACTATTTTCAAATCACGGATAAAGACAACAAACAAACAATAACAAAATTAATATAAAATAGACTTTATGCTATACAAATAATTTTGAGTAGTATCCAAATTAGAATAACAAAAATAATTTGTAGAATATGACTTCATGCAATCCTGCATTACTGCAACATGTAATCCTGCAAAAAACAATGGAAAAGCATTAAAAATATATATTTAACATTACGTTAAAATAAAAAAAAAACCTTATTAATATTATTCACACGCAGAGTAACAGAAAGAAAAAAAAAGATTCTTACATGAATATAAAGATGAAGAATATTTTGCAACAAAAAGAGAGAAAAATTAACCTGGAACAAAATAAATATTAGGAAAACATTGATGTGAGAAACTAAAAAAATATTTAAATATAAAATCAAAGTTAAGAAGGCATAAGAAAATAATGGAGAACTTCAAGAAATGGATTTGATGTGATCATCTAAATCTAAAATATTGGAGAACTTCAAGAATAAAGAAATAAAATATGAGAGGTGAGAACTTCAAGACCACCGTGAGATTAGATAAATGAATGGAGTATTTATAGAGGAATAGGAGGGGTGGAATTGGATTTGATGTGATCATCTAAATCTAAAATATATAATAGTATAAATTAAAGATATTATAATATTTTATTAAGATTTTATTAGGATTTTATAGTTATAAATCTTATATACATATATATATATTTGATCTCAATGAGAATGAATTTTATGGTTTCAAATCTTAGAAGAATGGAAGTGGTCTTCTAAAAATATGTAATATTATGGTTAAATATATTATCATATTATATTAAGATTTTATTAGGATAATATATATATATATATAAAATATATTAGAAAGTAAATATTAGATTTTTTCTTTTAGACTAAGAAATTGAATATTGGATTTAAATCCAAATCCCAAAATATATATCAGGATAATATATTTTTTTTCTTCTGTTTAGACTAATAAATTAAATATAAGATTTTAGATTTAGAATTTTTATTTTAATTATTTTCATATGTGATTTAGGTTGTTGAAAAAGGGGGAGAATATGTGGATGAGTTGTTGAAAAAAGGGGTGGGGAAGTGGGGGGAAATTAGACTATATTACTTTTATATAGATATATAGATATAGATTATATTAAGATTTTATTAGGATAATATAGATATAAAATACTTATATAAGAAAGTAAATATTAGATTTTTTCTTTTAGACTTAGAAAAATTGAATATTGGATTTAAATTCAAATCCCAAAATATATATCAGGATAATATATTTTTTTCTTCTATTTAGACTAATAAATTAAATATAAGATTTTAGATTTAGAATTTTTATTTTAATTTAGGTTGTTGAAAAAGGGGGAGAATAGGTGGATGAGTTGTTGAAAAAAGGGGTGGGGAAGTGGGAGAAATTAGACTATATTACTTTTATATATATATATATATATATATATATATATATATATAGATAGATGTGATTTAGGTTGTTGAAAAAGGGGGAGAATAGGTGGATGAGTTGTTGAAAAAAGGGGGTGGGGAAGTGGGGAGAAATTAGACTATATTACTTTTATATATATATAGAATTATGGTTAAATATATTATCATATTATATTAAGATTTTATTAGGATAATATATATATATATATCTTATCTTATCTTATCTATTTACTACTATATAAATGGGAGAAGAAGTTTTTCTCCAAATCTGAATTTCAATCCTGTCCGTTGGATCAGTCTCCAATTTGAAATCCTGGCCGTTCATTTCCCACTTCCCTTCTTCTTCATTTCCCACTTCCCTTCTTCTTCCCCTCGCCATCTGTCTCTCACCCCACGCCATCTGTCTCTCGTTCCCACTTCCCTTGCTTCTTCCGTCGCCATCTGTCTCTCACTAGGGAGCCGGAACCAGCAAGGAACAGGAGGTGGGTGGTAAGAAGAAAACCAAAAATCTTCGATTAGATTCCATTATTATGATTGATTGTTGGATTTTGGGGATGAAAACTGGTTTTCGTTCGATCGATTGATCTAAAACCTCATCCGAAGATCCGTGAGGCACTTGCCGCTCCCTTCCTCCTGTGCGACAGCCGCACGCCTCCGTTCCGCCGCTGGTTTGTGGATGGACAGGGGACTGGAGGTAGAGTGGCGCCAAGGAGTCCGAGGTTGGCTGTGTATGGTGGATCCGATTCAATCGCAAGTACTCCAATCGCAAGTCTTTTATTTCTTTCCTCCTCCCTCTCTTTCTTTAATTTTTGGATTTTTGGGGCTTTGGGGAAGAAATGGATTTTCTCCCATTTTTGTTGGAAATACTGACGAGTCACCGGCATGACGGAGTTGAGACGGAACGGACGTCGTCATCGGGGAGAGCTCGCTGTCTCCGAGATGCTGCTGTGGCAATGCGCACAGCGCGATGTGGAGCTTCGATGGATCTGTCTTCCAGATCTTTGGTGAGGTCCGCTCCTTCTTGGAGCTTCGCTGTTTCCCAGAAACATCGAGGTCGGCTCCTTTCTTTTCTTTCCTTATGTACGGTGATTTTGGCTGCCAAACAAAGAGAACGTTTCTTCTCTTTGCTATCATAATTTAAACTCCCAAGCTTGGCATATGAGTTTAGCTAAAGCTTTGCACCACTCTTGTATTTTTTGGTTTTAGGTTTCATTGTTGGTTTTCTTGGCCTATATTAATTCACTTTTATGAGCCTGGTTATATTTTAATTCTATGAGTTTGAGTCTTTTTGAGTCTATTGTTGATTGCTGATTTGCTGTGGTCTATATTAAATACAGGGAGAGGGATTATCCATGCTGTTATTTGGCACTAGCATGTAAGAAAAGTGCATGTTTTTATTGATAGAAAAGTAAAGCAAGTGGTAACCAAACTCCTTTCGTTTTCAAATCCCTTTGTTGTTTTTGGATGGACTGTTGACTGGTAGGAGTATTTTTCTACTCTTCAATTTGGAAATCATGTAATGCTTCTCACCTGTACATTATTGAGATTTGAACAAGTCGCTGCTTTGTTGCAGTTTGAATGTTTTATTCATTTCACATTTTAGATGACTAAACTAAGATCCCACCTTGACGCAGCAGGGTACTGAAAGTAATAAGGATTGTTTTCTAAACTCTATAGTTGTCTTTAGTTGTGGATGTTTTTCTGTTTGCTCTCGTTGTTCTTCTGCTTGGTGGTGATACCTTATTACTCTACTACACACATTCTATGTGGCTGTGTTGTGCAGAGTTATTTTTATGTTTATTTTTTTGCACTGGATTTAGAGAACTTATAAATCAAAATCAGGAATCCGTTTCCGGAACTTGGCTTGGACTTTGGATCATATTTCTTTTTCAAGCAAATGTCCTTTTAGCAATTAGATTGAATTTTCGGGCAATAATTCATTTTCACAAGTACCTTTATTCTAGCAATTCATCTTGTCAAAAATACCAAGAATGGGAAGTGTTTTTGCAGGGTTGCGATTTGCTGGTACGAGGGATGGCAATGCACAAGAGTTGCTTTATAAATATGCTCTGTACTTCCTCAATGAGGTTTGCCTTGAATGCTTCTCTTTTGTTTTGTTTTGATAGATAAGTGAAAAGTTTTCTATTTGTACTGCAGATAAAGCCCATTTGTGTTTCCAATGCAAATGGTTTGCCCAAAGGACTTGCTCTTTATGTTGACCGTGGTACATTGGAAACATGCCTTCATCTAATTATTATTTCCCTGTGCGTGGTCAGTGAATTACCTTGAGAATTTTGGTTTTCATTAGTTTTGAATTTTTTATTCATGTGCAAGGCTGTGTCGGGGTACAATATGGATGCAGGTAATGGCATCAGGACATCTACAAACTTTCAGATTCCTGAAATTTCTTCGCAACTGCAACTCCAGTGATGGCCATTCTTATTTTGGTACTCAAATGGCTGTAAGTATGCTAAACCACTGGTGTCTATGTTAACTCTTTTAGTAAACCTTAAATACACCATACTATCTTTTTCCCTCCCTCACAAGGAACCGTTCGCCGTCGCTGCCGCCACGCACCAGTGCGGGCTTTATGCCGCCACACACTAAAGCCGGCCTCACCGCCGCCACACACCACCACCGGTCGAAGAAATCTACCAGCGCCAGAGGGAGGCAAAAGTCATGTGAGATCTAATCACACATCCAGCGACATACTTCGTGAGCGGTATTATTAAGACACTTATCATTAGAAATTAACATTTTGTTTCTTTTTTTTTTGTGGTCATCTACTTGCTTTGTAGGTGCTTTATGATGATGATGATGTGGAAGTTCTTCAATTAGATCGGGAACGCTGGGAGCTTGATGATAGTAGTGCAAATTCCAAGGTTTATTTAAAGTTTCTCCAAATATTTTGAAACTAGCCTCCCTTTAAAAACAAAATACCATTCAAGTGCTGACTGTAATACATTCATCTGTGTAGATTACTAGATTGAGCAAAAACCAATAGGTGTTGAATCAGTATTGAACTTTTCATTTTCCCCCAGTTTATGTAATAGCTTATTTGAAGTTGGGTTATAGCAATTGGCTCTTTGGTTTTTTCGTCATTTTGTGATTTGTGTACAGCTACAAATCTTATGTACCTGCTTAGAATTGTAGCTCAGTTATGTCGATTTCCATATTAGTGATTGATTAGTTGTCTTAATTTTTGTTGTGATATTTTGAAAATGGAAATCGTTCACTTGTGTGAGGTGTTTAAATTGTTTAATGGTATCCTTTGAGACCGCAAAAATATAAAAATACAGCAAGCAGATGACTAACGAACAACTTAACTTTGTGGGTGTTAGAGATTATAAATTACTTCCTAATCTCATTCTCTCATGTAAAATGTTTCAATTATGTTGTCTTTGAGATAGTATGCTTTTATTGCTGGTGGAAATGTATCTTTCTATGAATGTCGCTTTTTCTATTGCTTGAGTGGGTAATGATAAAATCAAAAACTCCATTTCCCTTGACAAAAGGCAATACAATGACAGTGGCTTTTGGAAGGAAAGATCTAAATGGGATGATGGGGCCATTCAATATCTCTGTGGATGATGGATAATGCCTGCCTTTTGTTAGTCACTTTCTTCGAGGCTGCATGTTTCTGGTGAATATTTTTGCTCCTTAGTCAATTGACTTTTGGCACTTAAATCATCCTTGGTATTTTGTAGACTTTCTTCGAGGCTGCATGTTAATGCCAGGTCATTTTTTTTGAGGATGTTTTTTTAAGTTCATTTAGTTGAATAGAAGTTTGGTCACAAATACAATTTCATAAGTCATTATTTTTGTGGTGGAGACCACAAACAAAAATGTTGATGGTTTGTATTGGTGTTAATATACATGAAAGCAGATTCACCTAGCTCATTTTCTTTGTTTGTATATCAGCCATTGGAGCTGGTGGAGGTTGAGTATGTGCCAGAAAAAAGAATTCCGGAAGGTCTTTGAGAAATTCAATTTTATGGAAAATTTTGTTACTGAGGTCAGTAAAAAAAGTCCATGAGCATTCCTTGATCATGTTCAATTCTAATTTTTATCTTTTTCTTTATCTTTTTTTCCCCTGATTGATCTTATATTTATTAATGCACGTTTCTCATTTCCTGTAATGTCTTTCTTCATTAGGAGAATGACAAAAAGGATGATGTGGCTGCTGATGTACCAAAGTAGTCGGACTCTGATTCAGATGAGGCTGAACAGGATGTTCAGCAGAAGGAGAAGGGTGTCTCTAATAAAAATAAAAAGGTTTTATGAAAATCACACTTTTGGATAGTTTTCTCCCCTTTATGTTTTATAAAAATCTTGGACTAAAAAATGGTTTTGTTTTACCCAGCTTCCACGTAGAATGAAGATTGCTGAGCTGAAGCAGATTTGTTCCTGACCAGATGTTGTTGAGGTGCATCGACTTTTGATGATGCAATTGAATGTTTTTTTACCCTGTACTGTAACTTTATTTTAGAGTTTCAACATTTATGTTTTGTTGGAATGCTCACCACTTGAAATATGTTGCATTGGCAAACTCTGTGCTTTCATTTTTCGGGGTGTTGACATTATGATTTCATCTGAAAGCAATATTAGGACTGTTGTTAACTTTTTGAATGCATGTGCAATTTCATGTCCATCTGCACTATGCTTTATTATTTATTTTGTCACCAAAAACTAACCACTGTATGGGGTCTGCATGTCATGGATATGTGCTGGGAGTAAAAAATAATATGAGTCTTTTATTAGATCAGAATGCATGAAGCATGTGATTCTTGATGCCCAAATGTTTTTCTTATCTATGTTGAGTTGCTTTTGCTGGATTAAGTGACTTAATTTTTATTGTTTGTTTGGCAAATGATGTTGGCAATGTGATTTTCTAATGGCTGATGAACAATATCATGTACTTGCAATGAGGTTTCTATAGAAGTTCATGCAAACCACCTTTTGCTTTGGTACTTAATGATATGTACTACTTTTATTAATCATTTTTCTAATATGTTTCTGCAATATTTAGGTGTGGGATGCCATTGCATAGGATCCAAAGCTTTTGGTTTACCTGAAATCATACCGAAACACTATTGCAGTACCTTGTCACTGGTGCCAAAAGAGAGAGTTTTTGCAGGTGAGTTGTAGTGTGTTAATCTACTTTTACATTACAGAGGAGTTTTGCTTATACAAAATGTCAAAAACTTGTAATGAGTTGGCATGGTGAGGAGTGGGCATAAGTGGTAGGTATAAGGGTGAGTGGAATGGACCATAGTCAATGAGGTTGTCTTATATGAATCTATAGTTGTTGATTGCAGTTTCTAAAGGCTGGGAACATGATACTCTTATGTGTTGCTCATTTGTTAACACGTATCGATCAGGATATGACTAGCGGACAGTGCTAGACCCCATTCTTTTATGTAACACAGTTTAAATTGGGGGGACAGGCCGTTAACCTGCAACACAGGAGATGTTAGTCCGTTTAAACTGTTTGTTAACACATATGTTAGCTGCTCACTATAAACTTACTCCAACTCATTGTCCCCCATTGTGGCTGATTGCAGTTTCTGCAACTTGTAAAGTGGTAAGTTTACAGTGCATCGCCACACTATCAGCATATGTTAGCTGCTCACTGTTGGGTAATATTACGATTCCCATGTCTTACAGTCCAAAACGTAACCTTTGCTATTTTACTTCACTGTGTGTCAATTTATGCTTCACTGATTTTGATTCCATTTGTGCTTCAGTGTCGTCGTTTGTTTGATTTTGCCCAATTTATGACTGCTTGGTTTCATGTTTGGTGTGATTTAAGTTCGTGAATTTGGAGTAGCAATTAGAATTAAGTTGAGTTTAGAATCAAATTGATTTTAGATAAAATTGTGAAATAATAATGGTTAATTTATTCTAATGTTTAATGCTTCAATTTCTAAATGCTTGTGTCATATGTACCTAGGGACGGAAAATCAGCGAGTATCAGTTTGGATGAACGCACAGGTTATTCAATTTTTCTTTGAGTGGTTGTTTTCCGTTTCTGTTTGTGTGAATTTGGGGTTAATTTTGATTTCTTCTTCCTATTGTTGTTTCCGTTTGCAGATTCTGGATTTATATTGCATGATATTTATAGGCATGGATATTTTAGTGCGTCCATCAAGCTGCCTGCCGATTACACTGCTGGTGTTGTTGTTGCGTTTTATGGGAGTGCAAACTGATTAATTCAAACGACGATGGTGATAGTTTTTCAGCTTTTGAATATGTAAAATCAACGATTTATTGTTGATTCTTAGGTATAATTCAGTGATTGATTAATCGATGACTAATTCGATGGTTTTGAATTTTTAATTTGGTTTTTGCTTGTTGATTATAACTCTTGGTATTGGATGTTTTGCTTCCAATCATGAATTCAATAGAAAATATTTCAGTTCTTGATATAAACTTTTTGAGAGCCAAGAACCCTGCATGCTTCGGCTTGTTTTCTTTTAATCGGGGGTAAGAGAAACATTAGTACTACATAATACATGTGTGTCTTGAATTCTTAAGTATGTATCCTGTTATGTCTGATAAGGTATCTCACAATGGCAGATTTTGTGCTTGCATGGATCTCCAGACGGGCCTGGACAGTATGTATTCTAATCTACCTTCACATTGTACCCAATTATGTTTTGCATTTAATGATTTTCCTTGTGCAGATATGTTGCAATTATGAATTCAATTTTCTCTGCTCAACGCTCAATGGTGAGCTGCTGATGTTTTTCGTGAACATACTTTTTTAACCATGTCTTGGTAATACATAAAACTGGAGTTCAAAGATTCATTATTTAATTTCGAGACATGTTATTACTTTTATAAGTAATAAAATGTATAATAGACTATTAAGGAGTTTAGGGTGAGCTGGAAATGGTTACGGGTTTTCAAAAATGATCGAGACCGTCGAGATTTTGTAACATGTGGATGTGCTGCTGGGATGGCTGCTGCTTTTCGTAGTCCAGTGGGTGGCGTACTGTTTGCTCTTGAAGAAATGACTTCTTGGTATTATCTTTTATCATTATCATTGTCGAATCTTACTGCTTATTCAACAATCCAGGATAAAATATTTATTTTGATACTGCTTATTTGTAGAATGATGCTGCATTATTTTGGTTTTTTATTTTTTTTTTTATTTTTTATTGACATAAATAGAGTGACTACACCTTACTTTTCAAAATTTACATTTTACATATAAGAAAGCATATACATTATTTTAAAATGTGAATGGTTCTGCCTGCTTTTTCCACATTTGGAGATATATGATATAAATGATACTAATATATGTTAGAGATACAGCTCTTACGCATGGACATATATTATTTTAAAATGTGAGTGGTTTTGCTGCCCTTTTCACATTTGAAGATATATATGATATTCTATAGATACAGTTCTCATGCTTGCTTGTCTGGCCGTAAGAAGCACTTTGTTATTTACTTATCAAAAGATTAAAATAAAATTTAACAAACAATACTGAAGTTAAGATAATGTTGTGCCTCACAATTCTAGATGGATTTATGTTTTATGTAAGCAATATGGTGCACTGTTAGGAATTTCTGTTGGAAGTCTTTTGCCATGCATGTTTCGTTGCCCACAGTGTACAGTCTCATGTTTCTGAGGTCGTGCAACAAACTAGGACTTGTTTTTGTTGTTTGATGATTGTTCTTTACCTTCTGGACTATATACTATAAAATAAACCTTATGGTGAGTTCGCCTTATGTGTCAGTGTCCTATATCCAAAAAAAAGAAAAGAAAAAACTTGTGGTGAAGCTCCTGTAACATGTTGCATGAATATATCTTTTCCTGCAAATCTCATATAGCGGCATGATAACAATTCAATATTGTCAGTGTAAGCTTCTGTAACCATGAATATTTTATTATTATTATTATTATTATTATTATTATTATTGTTTTCTTCTTTTTTTTTTTTTCCCTTTTTGTAATCAATTGATGTTACTTGTGCCAGTTTGCTACCTTTATACCAGCCTTATTTGAGGTGTGAGTGATTAACAAAGTTTGCTTTTGATGGATGATAACGATACTTTTTTTTTGGCAAATCTCATAGTGGCATGATAATTTGGTATAGCATATTCTGATTACACTAAATCATTATTATTATCTGCTGAAGTTTATCTTGACTTACCTTTGAAGGTGGAGAGGTGCTCTACTGTGGATGGCTTTCTTCACAACCACTGTTGTTGCTATTGTCCTTCGGGCTTTTATTGACATTTGCTTGAGAGGTGAATGTGGATTGTTTGGTAAAGGAGGCCTGATAATGTATAATCTCACTGCTGCAAATATTACCTATCACCTCAAGGATGTGCCTGCTGTCCTCCTCCTGGCAGTTATAGGAGGCATATTAGGAAGTATTTACAATCTTCTTCTTGATAGAGTTGTGCGAATATTCAAGCACATCAACACGTAAGATTTTATTCTTGTTCATTCTTATACTGAATGTGATTTCATTTTGATCTAAATAGTTCTTGCATTTGATAAAATTCAAGGTTTTTGCCTATACTTGTTCCAGGAAAGGTGTTGCTTACATAGTGATGTTAGCTTGTTGTCTTTCCATTTTCACTTCTTGTCTCCTGTTTGGACTCCCATGGCTTGCCATATGTCGTCCATGTCCATCTGATGCATTGGAGCCTTGCCCCTCAATTGGTCGGTCTGGGAATTACAAGAAGTTCCAGTGTGCTCCTGGTTACTACAATGATCTTGCCAGCCTCTTCTTTAATACAAATGATGATGCAATCAAAAACCTATTCAGCAAAAATACTGACACTGAGTTTAATCCCCTTTCAATGCTTCTTTTCTTTGTTAGCTGCTTTTTCCAGAGCATTTTAAGTCATGGCATTGTTGCTCCTGCTGGCCTTTTTGTGCCGGTAATCGTGCCAGGTGCAGCCTATGGGCGTTTAATAGGGATGTATTTTGGGTCCAAATCAACTCTAAACCATGGTCTATTTGCAGTTCTTGGTTCTGCAGGTCTACTTGGGGGATCTATGAGAATGACAGTCTCCCTCTGTGTGATTATTCTTGAAGTGACAGATAATTTGTTGCTACTTCCACTCGTAATGCTTGTTCTTCTCATCTCCAAGAGTGTGGCTGATGTATTTGATCGCAATATTTATGACATTATTATGAATGTCAAAGGCTTGCCTTACTTGCATACTCATGCTGACTGCTCGTGGTTTGTGCCTCATCCTTCTTTTATTTTGCATTTCTTCCTATTCACAATACAAAATGTGTTGTCCAATACTCATTAAATTATTCGTACACAATTTGCTGAGATACTTTCATGGATTTGGAATTTTGACTTTTCTATTTTGCTGTTTTTTGTATAAATCTAATGTCAAAAATATTGTTGTCTATTGCAGCCTTCCTAATCTTCCCAAAATCCAATACTTGTCAAATGTTGTTGTAAGCCATCAGCAGTTCAACAGTGCTGTTGTTTGACCATAAATTCACCGCAAAATCCTTAATAAACTTTGTCGTGCTCTATTCACTGTGTTGTTGGCTTAACCAGATGAGACATGAACAACCTATATGCAGAGTGTTTTGTTTATTTTGTTGGTCTTGGGATCTGTCAGGGTACAGCTGATGCTGTCAGGCAGTACTTATGGCTCTTTGAAGAGCATGATGTTCTTCAGTTCCTGGTTCTTTCTGGAGATCATTTGTATCGGATGGATTATGAAAAAATCATCCAAGCACATAGATAATGTGATGCTGATATAACAGTCGCAAGCACTGCCCATGGATGAAAAACGTGCTACTGCTTTCGGATTAATGAAGATTGATGAGGAAGGAAGAATTATAGAATTTGCAGAGAAGCCTAAGGGGGGACACCTGAAAGCAATGAGAGTAAAACTACAAAGCGATTGCTATTGCTTCTTTTAACCGTTGAAAACTATTTCAAGAAGCCCAACTAATGATGTCTTATAATTTGGGTTTGCGTCATGCAAGGTTGACACAACAATCTTAGGTCTCGATGATGCAGGAGCAAAAGAAATGACTTACATTGCAAGTATGGGTATCTATGTTCTCAGTAAAAATGTAATGATGCAACTACTGCAAGATAAGTTCCCGGCATCAAGCGATTTTGGGAGTGAGGTCATTCCAGGTGCTACTTCTATTGGCTTGAGGGTAAGTCATGCTTGAGGAATTCCTGTCTGAATTACTCAAGATTGTGATTCTTTCCTATGTGTACATTCAATGATGTCTCTTGGTTAAGAAAATGGCCTGTATATTTGTTGGTTTGTTCTTCTTGTATTTATTATAATTTGTGTTGCAGTTTGTCATTCAGGTTCAGGCCTATATCTACAATGGCTACTGGGAAGACATTGGGACTATTGAAGCATTCTACAATGCCAATTTGGGGATTACCAAAAAGCCTGTGCCAGATTTCAGGTCAGTTTGCTGAGTTATTATTACTGGGGATTGAAACATTCCCCCCATTGCGGCATGCCTTGCTGCTCTCTTCCTATATGCATGATTCGGTCCATTTGATGCAGTTTCTACGACCGTTCTGCCCCAATCTATACACAACCCCGCTCTCTGCCACCTTCCAAAATGCTCAATGCCGATGTTAATGACAATGTCATTTGCGAGGGTTGTGCCATTAATGTAAGTTTCCATCTATGTCATTGGAATCTCGATATTTACATAACGGGCAACTAATAACTTAAGGAATGCTCACTGTTTCACTCTCAGAACTGTAAGATACACCATTCAGTAAACGGTCTTCGATCTTGCATATCGGAGGGTGCAATCATAGAAGATTCCCTGTTGATGGGAGTTGACTATTATGAGGTAATTTCTTTTTTCATACTGTGTTGAACTATTTTTCTTTTGCGCCAAAACAGATGAAAAATTACATTGGCCTGAACTCAGAAACCAATGAGTCATCCTCAGTTCATATTCTGTTACTAATGCTATAAGTGTCTTTTGCCCAGACTGATGCAGACAGAAGATTACTAGCAGCAAAAGGTGGAGTTCCAATTGGCATTGGCAAGAATTCCCACATCAAGCGGGCAGTTATCGACAAAAATGCACGCATCGGAGACAATATGAAGGTAAATTCCTGTCCAGGTCAAAGATTCCCCTTGCCACCAACCCTTTCAACTTCCACATGCTTTGAACAAAGTTTCCTCTGGTTGATTCCTGTCTGAATTTATCTATGCAGATCATTAATGGTGATGACGTGCAAGAGGCAGCGAGGGAGGCAGACGGATACTTCATCAAGAGCGGCATCGTAACTGTAGTAAAGGATGCCTTGATTCCCAGTGGAGCAGTAATTTTATGACGAAAATGCTGATAGCCTAGCGGTGTTCTTCCACAACAACATTTTGTTTGACCATTTCTCTTCTGCTTGAAAGACAAACAACAACATATTGTTTGACCATTTCTCTTCTGCTTGAAAGACAAACAGAACATCTTACCGAAAGGAAACCCCCACAATAATATGCTCATGGTGGCTTATATTACTACCACGAGTGGCCTTTTAATTGTATAATGTTTGGCAGATACCTTTATTTTTGTTTATTTTTCAAATTTCGCTTCTGTTATAGTGGTAATCGATGATATGATGGACATGGGGAAGGCTGCTATTAGATAATGTTTTCCGTTACTATACTCAGAGGAAGGCTGCTTTTTGTTAATTTAATCAATAACACTTTGTGTTGTTAGTCTTTGCGCATTAATTTTATTTATAAGGGAAAAATTAAACCAAACTTGCAAAATATATATGGTGTCTTCCACCATTTTCTGGTTGTTAGAAAATTTCAGCTCTAGATAAATTTTGTATTGTTTGAATTTTGCCTATTCAGCAATGTGTACTTGCCCCTAAACATAATAAGTATCGTATAAAGAATCCACGTAAGAACCCATGTGCGCTTATATACAATTATTTTTTTCCTCCACGAGCAGTTGTACATACTCTGTACGCTGTGCATGATGCACAGCTGTTATGACTAGTATATCTTACTATATATAAGAGAGACTGCCCAAATACATCCTGAATCCTCACCGTCCATCTCATTCCAATTTCATTTGTGGCCCTTGGATGGCCCGGAGTGTTCCTGGCCATTGGATCCTTGATTTGATTGTGGATCGTTGGATCCCGCATTCCACATTCGTTTTTGTTCCAGGATCGATCCCCGCAGGCTGCAAATCCTCAGTCTATTTGCGTTTCTTTTTCTTACAGATTAAGATTACGCATCGTATTCGTTCGTCTCCCACTGCTTCGCTCATCCCTAATTCCTCCTTGTTCTTTCTGCTCGGTGGTGTTGCGCAATTCCATTCGTGTCTGACTACGGTTCTTTGAAATTTAAGCTCTCGCTAAACCCTAGAAATCCCAAGCCTCGCAAGGTGCTTCGTTTCTTCTCTGCTTCCCCAATCGAAGATTTGCCCTAACCCTCCGACGCTGCCTTACCTCTTCCGGCGCCGCTCGCCCCTGCGCTGGTTGCCGCCCTCGCGAATCTGGAGTCGCCGGACTCAGCCCAGTGAACTCGCGCCTGCTCCGGCCTTTGCCCTGCGTGGGCCCTCCCATCGTAGTCGGCGTCCTCCTGCGCGAGCCGTCAGCCCCCGGCGGCTTCTCTCCCTCTGGACGACCCATCCCACTGGCGTCTCTCTCTCCCGACGAGCTCCAACCACCATCACGGAACTCCGGCCTCTGCAAGCCCTAGCCACCGCCGCACACGGTTGCCGCCCTCGACGCTGCTGAGGGGTCGCCCGAGTTCCCGCCCTCTTCCGTCGCAATCTCCGTGAGGTGCCCCTCCTATCTCCGGCTCAGCGAGCCGCCGTCGCTATTGCTTCTCGATCGATTCCGTAGCCACCGGCCGCTGTTTTCCATTCCTCTACCAACCCCTTTCCTCCATTTCTGATTCCGAGTCGCTGCAAGTCCTTTCCGCAACCACCACTGCGCCACCGCCTTCGCGAACCCTAGCTCTAGCGGATCGAGTCGGATCCACTGTCGTCTAGCTTGTGTCGTTGCGCCTTAATGCCCCCGCCCCATCTCGGTCCGCACAGCCACCAACCATCAAGGATCCCAGTGCTTGTTCATGTACATCGCATAATCAAGTCCCCCTATCTCCCCTTTCGATCGACGGAGAGCATCAAGGTAAACTCTAATTCTTTTCTGCCCATTGAAAGTATATAATATCATAGGTTAGACAGTTCCATTTTGATGTGCCAAATGGGGAAGGGATAGCTCTGCTATTGCTTGTGCGAATCCAGTCCGTATCTCAGCTGCTTGAGTGCTAGGTTCATTGTTCATCCTAATTGATTTTAGTGTAGGTTAGTTTGCTTTGTTGTGTTAAAATTTAGATTCATATCGTTGACAGTACGTGTTTTTGGGAGCCTCAACTTATTTAGATGTGCTGGAGGAAATTGATGGTACCATCAGACTGGATTCACTCCCTGCCTTATATATATATGTGTGTGCCTGTTAGTATTTTGTGCCAGCTAACCTGATGACTGGTTGCCATTGTTTCGGTTTGCAGGGACGATTGTCTCTTCAATTTGTTCGCAATATTAGCTGCTAAATTGAAGGCGGTGTAAGCCCAACCGATCGCTACTCCTAGGGTTTGGGGCCTTCGGCGGAAGTTTATCAGGTGTTGTGGCGACCCGACGTCGTGGTTCCTTTGCAGTTCGTTGCTTATAGCGTGTGATCGCTGTGTGGTACGGTTATTTTTCCCCCTTTTATTGAATTGATTGATGATTCGTGAATTTTTGGTTGAGTCTCTGATGGAAATTTTTATTGTCTTATTTTTCCTGTGCTATGGATTCTTTGTTTTGAAGCTTTTGAACGATCTGGTGCATTTTTTCAGTAACCCTTTCCTGACTTGAGGAACTCCGAGGTAACAAAATTGGGTTCTGTTATTCGCGCGCGCGTGTTTTTCTGGGTTTTTGTTGCTGAATGGTGATGTGACTTTTGATTTGTGTTATGTTCTTTTTGAAGGGGTTAATTTTTGCCGTGGAGCGTACACGGAATTCTGGGGGCGTGGGAATTGGGTTTGTTGATCGTTGTTTGAACGATGTCTACGTTGAGCAGAGAACTTGTGTTTTTAATTCTCCAGTTTTTAGATGAAGAGAAGTTCAAGGAAACCGTACACAAGTGAGTTCCCCTTTTTTTTTTAATTTCATTTCTGATTTTGTTTTGAATGTTTGTTGACTGAATTGATTCTATTGGGTGGTTGGAAACGATTCCAGGCTGGATAAGGAGTCTGGATTCTTTTTCAATATGAAGTATTTTGAGGAAATAGTGACGAATGGGGAATGGGATGAAGTGGAGAAGTATTTATCGGGGTTTACCAAGGTTGAGGACAACCGGTTCTCGATGAAGATTTTCTTTGAGATCCGTAAGCAGAAATATCTTGAAGCCCTTGATAGGTGAATCTTTATCTGTTTTTTGCGGTTTCTGGAATTTATTCTAATTAATTGGTTTCATGAACTTTGAATTATTTTTTCTGTTGTTTAAATGTCAGGCGGGATAATCCGAGAGCCTTGGAGATTCTTATTAAAGATTTAAAAGTATTTGCGACTTACAATGAAGACCTGTTTAAGGAAACACAATGCTGTTGACCTTGCCGAACTTTAGGTATAATTTATAATTTATAATACAAAATGTAATGTGGATTGGTGGAATATTTGAATTTTAATCTGCATCTGATGATGGCTTTTCATTATTCTTTGCCAAGTTTGAATTTTGTATTTTCTATTTCTAATCAAAACAAAAATTATATTTCAATTTTGAATGATTATGGACTGAACAAAGTTTTAGTAGAGTTTTAATCTTATGTTTCAAGTCCTACACGATGATCCCTAAAGTGTCATTTGTTGTACCATTTGGTCTTTCTGATATATCTGAATGAGGATGAATGATAAGTAGCAAAGGGAAGGTTCATTCATCCAAAAATGAAGGGCCAAGGATGGTTTTCTAATATATTTTACACGAGAGAAATGATTATTAGTCGTGGAGTGAAGGTTCATTAATCCAGATGGGTGGATTAAAAAAAGGGTTTGAATTTATCCTGCCCAGATGATGTTGAAACTTCTTTCCATTATGAATTTGATTAAAGGAACTGATTATTTTTTTTTTTATTTTGTTGCATATATATATATATATTTTGGGGGATGTTGAAGGTTTGATTACTGTTGATAAATAAATGTAAGTACCATGTCTGAGTCTTTTCCATGATGGTACCTTTATTGATGGAGCCCAACTCATCTACTGTAGGGAGCTTTATAAGAACAACATTCAAGGGACAATTCCAGCCGAGCTTGGTAACTTGAAGAACTTGATAAGTTTGGAATGAAGTTCTTAAGAAGCGGAAAGATACTCCAGGCTTTACCGAGCAAGGTAAGGAATGAAATTTTGTTTTACTAATTTGTTTTTTGTCCAAACTGAGAGTTTGCCTATTGCCTAATTCAGACAAGTTTCATCATATCCTTGGATTAGAATGAATTTACACTCCCCACTTTTGCCTCCACATTAGGGGGTAAGTTGGGGTGGAGCCAGGCTCGAGCATCACTATGTTCAAGCTCAGCTTGGTAAATAAATAGATACTTGATCTTGTAAGAGCTTTTTTGATCCAAGTGTTTGTCACATAATTAGCTGGTGTTCTGTATTTATAAGAATATCTAAAAAGCTAAATTAATACCAAAGTCCATAAATTTATATTACAATTTTTTTTGAATGTGGTGGCATTTATGGATATTTGAGATATGAGACATGGATTCAGCACTTCCTCATTTGAGGTAGCATACCCACTGGGTACTTGTTTCTCTTAATATATGGAGAGTGAGATTTTGCCCTGCAGAAAGAGTAGATGCAAAAATCAGATATTTGAAAGGGCGTCTGCATAAGAAGTACTCAGCGATCAGCTCCCATGATAGTGCGCAGTGAGCATAATATTCTTATATGGTAGTATTCTTAATTGCTTTCTGGGTGATGGCTTTTTTTGTTTGGGATTGATTACTGTTTTCAGTATACATATATAGTGAGTTTGTCTTGTTTTTTCAAACAAAGCCCTTCAAGGCTACTGTATGTATGGTATTTTATACACATCTTCAAGATAGGTCATTCACATTTTTCTTGATAATCTCAGTTATCATCATACTACTATGATATTCACACTCGAGAATCAGTAACGTGCCGTACAGGGAAATTCCATCGTCCTCGCCTCAAGAGCCCAAAATAAGAAAGCAACTGCATCATTGCTGCCTTTATCAGCATTTATTTCAGAAGTTGCCTTTACGTATGTGTCCTAACTCTCTCTGATTTATGCTATTTAGACCATTTATTCGTCACAAATATATGCCACAAGACAAGCTTTGGCTTGTCAAGTTTCACAAATGTACTTGTTAATGTGGGTTTTCATTATGATTTTAAAGATACTTTCAAGGCAATTATTCTCGGATTTATGGGATGAAGCTTGGCGTGTTTGTGAGTAAATGAGTTAATGCTCCTATTTTTGTCTTGTTATAATAGATGACTTTTTTACAAGGTGAGTTTTTTCTGCTAGATGAAATTGTCTTATTTAATTCTGTGACTATCTCGCTATCATTACTTATTGTTGCTTTTTGGCTGCCATCAGGATTCAAACCCCCCAATGATGGCTAAATTGGTGGAACCCATCGAACATCTTAAACAGCGAATTTTAGTTCTGCTGACCGAGTGGGATGATCACCCTTCTCTTAAAAAGGTTTTGGAAGTTATTGACATGATTTTAGCTCTGCCTCTCACAAGTCCCCTTGCCAAGGTAAGTAATTGACTATTTGCACTTTTCAGGTATTATTTTCAGTCGGTCAGTATAAATTTTTTTAACTGGTCCTGTGGAATTTAAAGAACAGTACCTTATTGTAAGTTAAACCTTGTAGTTACTGCATTAGGTGTGACTAATCTTGGTGTCACATTTGATGTTTCTGGCTCTTTATTGCTTAAAGTTTTTAGTAGTTGATAGAAGCTGAGACTGTATTAAAAGATTTGGTTTGGATGAAAAATTGATAGAATGTGATCCCTGGATAAATAATGACTTTGGAATGTCACTAATTTCGTGTCTCTAAGTTACTGTCTAAATTTTACTTGTCTTTAATGTTGATTGTTCCTTTGTGAGGTCTAATATTGATGTCTTTCATTTGTAATCTTATCATCTTGAGCCTATATTTTGTCATGATTGATGCGGATGTGCTTGGGGTTTGTTTTTTCATTTTATATGCTGTACAAGGTTTTTGATTGAATACTGGAGATGCTATGTAACTAAGTTTTTGTGTTTGCATGGTTTCCAATTTGTTCTATTTTGGTGTACTGATTCCAATATTCACTTTCCAAATCTCTACATAACAATTACAATTCTGTGGGGCTTAACATTTAAGTTGAATTAAGATTGTTGAATAGGCGTTAAGGGTCACCCAATTTTTCCCTTGTTGCATTCATGCAGGTTGATTATGAGATGGATGCTCAAGGAGCTGCCTGGAATGCATTATACAATAATAGCAATTTTAAGAAACCAGATGAGATTCCTTTGGTGAGTCGTCTTTTTTTGTTTTTACAAAAGCACAAAAGCTATGAATCAGCAATTTAGATGATTTTCTATTTTTTGTTCCTGTTTTGATTGGATTATGGATAGCATCTTACCGAATCCTTGTTTTGCGTTTTTTCTTGGGGACTGCTAATTGGTTTTTAATTCAACAGGAACTTATACAATATCTTATAGGGGACAATATTGGATTCCGATCGAAGTTGTTCTACATTCGCTGCCAGAACATGGATAAACCGCCTGTTCTTTATTGACTTCATCGATCCTGCTAATTGTTGGATCAAGGACAGAGAGAACGGAAAGTTCTCCATACGAATTATTTGTGAAATTGTTTTATGTAAATCTTTGGTTATCATGCCCATAACCGTTGCTGCTTAAATTTTCGAATTTTCGGGAAATATTTGGTTCCGTATGGAAAAAGTTGTGGCTTTTCTGCATGTGGGTGGGATAAGGAAGATGATCTTAGTTGTTATCTGGTTTGAGGGATTCAATTTGCATTTTCATGGATTGATTCTTTACTCATTCGGTGATCTTTGATTTTAACATGACATTAGACTGTTCCGTTAGTTCTTTTTGATTTGTGACTGGGCGGATGTTTGATTATGCGACTCGATATTTTTTATCTGTAACACATATTTCATAGTTGGATCACAAGAAAATAGATCTATGAATAGTGGTCAACTCAGAATGACTACAATTTAGTCAAAGAACTAAAGTTTGTTGTGATTGGTTGTTTGTGATTTGGTTTCCATTGGTACTTGATTTAAAAGCTTGTATTTTTAGTGAATGTAATGGTCTAATGATGCAGATCGCAGTGATGTACAAAAAGGAAGTGCAGAGATATTCTTTCGCAAAGTGAAGTTCTGGAAAGAAGATGGCAAAGGCGGAGCGCCACCCGTCTTTGTGTGTTTCCTTATTAATTGAAATATTTGTCTTTCTTTTATTTCTCGTTTGACAATGTTGTCTTAGAATGTTCTTTGGCAGATAGCATATACACCATTCTTTTCTTCTACTGCTACTTATTATTCTTTTTATCTTTTTTTTTGGCTTATATTTATCAATGTTTGACAAGATGTCTACTGAATGCTTAACTAGCGAAAAGAAAAAAAAATATTAATTGGTTGATAAGTGATGATTCGAATTTTATACTGTTTAGGGTAAACTATTTTCATGTGAAGGTTGTTGGCCTGCTTTTTGTTGCAACCACGAGAATGAATTTGTCTCCTTCATTAGCCTTGGAGCTTCTACAAAGGATTGCACGTATCATCAAAGATTACCTTGGTGTTCTTAATGAGGAATCATTAAGAAAAAAATTTGTACTTGTATATGAACTGCATGATGAAGTCATAGTAAGTATCACTGAAGGTGCATTATAGTATGTAGTTGCATTTTGTCCCTTAAAAAAAGGCATCCCAAGTAATGACAATGTCTGCTTGCAATTTGTTTTCTTTTGTTGAATTTATTTATTCTTCTGGGATGTCTCTTTGCATATGTAGCAACAGAGGCAATCATATTCAAATGTAGAATCTTTGGCCCCCTTATGGAAAATATGACTATTGTGACATTTGAAGTTTCTCTCGTGATATCTAATGATTTGGCTTATGATTTCTATTAGAATAATAGCTTCTTGGCAGTGGTTTTTCTTTTTTCCGTTTTGGTGGTTTATGTTGTAATATGAATTCTTCTGATTGAAGGATTTTGGATATGTTCAAACGACTCTAATGAAGTTTTGAAGTCTTATATATTCAAATGTACGTACTGTCTATTTTTACTTTTTACCTTGTTCTTTGCATGTTATAGACGCCTTCATTGATTTGTGCCCACAACGTGTTTGTCATAATGTCTAATACATTTACATTTTCCAGAGTAATTTCTCTGTTGTGGTATCTAATTGTTGCTTAAGGACTCTTTCTTGTGCTTTGGATTTTAGACACGAACCTGCTAATATACTGCAGACTCTTTTCTGCTAGGCTATATAATTAATATATTATTGTTCATTGTTCATTATTGATGCAAGTTCATTTTGAATGTTAAATTCATTGGTTTTGGCAACATTTGCTAAACCAAATGGTGTAATTGTTTGTTCTGATGTCCGCACACTGTTTTGGGGTCCAACCAAAGAGAGAATTATTGTTGTTTTCCACCGTGTCCTAATATTTTTTTTAATGGGTGGTTCTGCAACATTTCCCTTTGAAGACGGTTTGGTTGATTGTTTTGTTCAAGCTTGTCCATTTATGTTGGGCCTAAGGAAGTCCTTGGGTGTTTCCTATTGTGTCCCTAATAGGGGGTCTACAGAACCAAATATTTTTTCCCTTAACCTCTTGTTGGTCTTGTCTGGCTTTCCTTCTATTTTTATTTTAAAAAGTAGTTCCTGCAAAAAATTATCCACCAATGAATGTTCCTGTTGTTGTAACCCAGTTTGGCACCAGAATTCTCCCAGGTTTGTTGACATGTTTTCTTTATGTTTGCTTAGTGTATAAAGTTCTTATGATTCTTTATTATTGTTATTTACCGTGCTTTATCTAACTTTGTCTTCCCTATGTCGGTTGGCTTATTGGTCCAGACAAAACAGAAACACACAAAAGAAGTGTTAAAGCATTGGTTTTTACATTACATTACGATTTTAAAATTCACTTTTAGAATATTTGTCGGGTTATTTGTCCCATCTGTGCATTGTTAATTACTGTAGCTCACAAGATGTTCCCTAGACAGCCCTCGCATTCCGAACAGAAACTTCTCCGTCGTAAAACTATAACTATTGTAGATAGTCTTTTTTACATGCTTTCAGTGTACCAGTGTAGAAATCTTTTACTCCTTTTAATGATCATGAGCAATTGCAGAATTGGACTGCAAAGGGAGCACCTCCGTATATATGATACATATAACTTAAATTTTGTAAGCTGTGTATCAACTTTAAACCCTCCTAAACATCAACCCCTAACTTGTTACAAAGTACAGAACTTTATCCACTTATTTATTTTCTTACTTTAAAGATGAGTTTCTGGTTGTAGTTTTTAATACGACTTCATATTCTGGAATCAATAGTTGTACAAGCCACTATCGATACATGTGCAGGCTGTGATTGAATCTCCACATGGACAAGACCCTATTGGATTTGATATCGTGAGCATGGGAAAGAGTTAGCTTGGTTAAATGGAAATGAGAATGGACGGTACTGGCCTAGAAAAGCCTCCAGCGATTCATGTGTTGAGAAATGTGATTATAGAGGCAAATTCATGCCCCAACAAATGTAATACAGGTTGTGGAGAACCTATACAGAGATGGTAAGATCTTGGGCTTACTATACAGTATTCAGTTATTTCTGTAAAGTCCTCTGTGGAAGTTTATATTGTTTTTGCAATCATGTTGCTGTTTGGCTTGGCTTGTTTTGTTGAATTTTAATTTAGGGGAGGTTTTTGTTTATATCTTGCAGTAATAGGTGTGCTTCCTTTGGTCTTTGATTCAAGCAAGCAAGTTTTGACGCAACTAGGAGACAGTTGAAGAAAGCTTATTTGCTTAGGTATGTCTTGTTAGTTCATCTTCAAGTGAAATCTAATGAGAACTTGTAGTTCTGTTATAATATTCCTGTATTCTTTATTGTTTGGCCTTAGTTAGTTTTTTCTTGCATGAAGGATGATAATGATAATATTGGTGGTGATGAAGAAAAGTACAGGAAGACGTATGAGATATATGTTATTGGTGAATCCTATAGAAAAAAAATTGTTGTGGGCAGTTGTACATTCTCATTATTGTAAACCACATGTAAAATCTATGGTTAATGATGTTCAATATTTTCTAAGCCTTCAGCATCATCAATTATCTGGGAAAGAGATTCACATCTCCAGTGTTGCCTCCAATCTTTTTGCTTCTCCATCTTTTAGAATGTTCTCGAGCTCACAGAATATTCTCCATTGTTATTAAATTAAATTCGTAGGTTATTTTTTAAATCCATGTATTTCATATTTGTTTCCGTTGTTTTGCGGATGTTAGAAAATTTCAGCTCTATATAAATTTTATATTGTTTGATTTTGGCTTCCTCAACACTACATACTTGCTTTGTAAATTAAATATAACTAAATTTCTTTGAATGTAATAAGTATTGTATAAGAAAACCACGTGCACTTACCAACAATTATTTTTTTCCTCACACATTATAGATGATGGCGCGTTCTGGATGATATTTCTGCTTCGACGGCATTGGGTTAGATGATATTTCTGCTTCGACAGCCACATAAGAATCTCCATCCGACGATCAGAATTTCAATTCAATTGCATTTTCTAATCAAACGGACAAAAATCAATTTACAAATGAAGGGCCACGATTGAAATTAAATGTGATCTAACGGTAGAGAATCAAATTGAATTTGGCAGGATATATTCCTTCCCAAATGAGGCGGACCATCACTTCAATAGAAATTTTTTTCCAATAGTACACTTGTGACAACATTAGGTAATAACTAAACTTCTATCAACATAATACGTACTCCTAAAATCCATTACAAATGTCGTCTTTCTATAAATAGAAATAAATTTTCCCTCAAATGGGACGGAGAGAGTATAATATAAGAAAACAACATTAACTCACCTAAAATTATTTCTTCTTTTTCCATGGGCAGTTGTACAACCAAAATAGCTGTGCATCGCACAGCGAAGAATTGCTAGTATATATATATTATATACTATAAGAGAAGCTCCAAGATTCTAATTGTTATCTCGACCGTCCATTCTACCTCAATTTTAATCGTGCCCGTTCATTTCCTAATTCATTTATCGCCGTTGATTACAAATGGGAGGTGAATTGGCCATTGGATCGGAATTCCACATCCGCCTTCTTCCTTACTCATTACGCATCCGCCTTTCAATTGTGCCTTCTCCGCAAGTCGATAGCCCCTCGCGACTGTCCTCCCCCAGAGTAATACTCGCCTGACTGCGCCGGTTCGCCGCCCGTGCCCGTCGGACGCCGTCCGCTCTTGTCCTGCTTTTCTTCGTCGTATTTCATCCAATGCTCACTCAAGGTAAAAGCAAGGCGAGAATCGAATTAACAGCCAGTGATTGACTTATGAGTGTGCATTCATTATGCGATATCCCGATTTTATTGTTGGGTTTAATTTTCAAGTAGTTGAAAATTTTGAAATTGACAGTGGCTTTGGGGGGACTCATCCTTGAAGACGGCTACACCGTCAACACAGTTCTTGTTGGCGACAAGTCTAGCGTCAGAGTCGTGCCTCACTCCATCCTCCATCAATCGCCGCCGTCCGATCTCTTCGTGCTTCTCGACTCCTTGGCCAGCACTTTCTACACCGTGTCATTGTCCGGTGGTATGTGCCTTCAATTTCCAAAAGTTTGATTTTGATTATTGATCTAGGGTTCGTAAACAGTTTATTACTTCGTTATTATTTGGGTGATTTGAACTGTTTATACTAAATTTGTAGCAACATAGGATCTTCCCCCTTTCAGGGATGTAAGTTCATACATCATTTATGATTTTGTATGGGATGGAAGGAACATGATATTTATGTAATGGATGCTTCATGGGGTTTGTATTGTAGATATTAAGATTCAGAAGCTGGTGGGAAATGGTCAGCATAGCTATATTGATGGCGACCGTCATTCAGCAACATTTAATAAGCCAAAGAGCTTTGCTGTTGATTACTGTGGGAATGTATATGTTGCTGATCAGAGTAACCATGCCATCAGGAAGATCACTAAGTCAGGCAAGTAACCCAAGTAGTATATTAAAAGCTTATTTAAAACAATGAATATGCTTTAATATAAAGCTTTTCTTTTTCTTAGAAAGTGTGATAAGTTTGATATTATAGGTGATTTTGCATCTTGTTATTGAGCATGCAGTGTTTAATCATCGATTGATATGGTATTGGTAGGTGTGACGACAATTGCTGGAGGTTATTCCCAAACATCTGGGAAACAAGATGGACCTGCCCAAAATGCAACATTTTCAGAAGATTTCCTGTTGGCCTTCGTTCCAGAAAGGTGTGCTTTGATGATCACTGACCATGGTAACAGATTGGTCCGTGAAATTAATCTAAAACCAGCTGATTGTTCATTGCATTCGCAATCTGGTAAGTGTTGCAGCTATTTCTTGAAAATAATGTGAATGTTTTTGCTGGTCCCTGTTTTGACTTTTCAAATTTTCAAATGGAATATCATCGCGCACATTCACATTGTATTTATTGTGTCTGAAAAATAACGCCCATATCACCTTACTACTCTTAAACCAGTTCTGGGAACCACCTCTGTCTGGGTTCTGGCTTTGGTTGTTTCCTGCATACTTGGCATAGTTGTTGGTTTTGTGATGCGCCTATTTGTTCTTCGATATGTAAGCCTACACTATCTGTATCTTTCAATATGCACCATCAGCAGCACTCTTTCATCTAACAATATCGTGTAGACAGGAAGGCAGCATCCCTCGCCATCCCAACTTGACATGGACTCATTGCCTAATGAAGCTGGAGAGACAAATAGTGATGTTCTGCTCCGTCATCAAAAGCGCAGTTGTTAACTCCCCGGTGTTTTCCCTTCTTCGCCAGATCATTGGGCTATCCCTTTCTATTTTGTCTTTAATGTTTTGTCCTGCCAAAGCCCAACCTCGTACTACTTATGAAAAACCTATATCCTTATTAGACTTATTATACGCGATTATAGAAATCCGAATTCCGTTTTGCCTCTTAATGTGCACCTGTATAGCCGTTGGCTTGCAAAAATTGAGCTTAGCGGTCTGTGTCTTCTGGTAGATTTATGCACTTTCTCCTTTGCTCATAAAGTGTTTGATAAAATGCTTCTTCCAGTTTCATTTTTTCGGTTTTTCAGTTCGTGCTTCTTAGTAAGTGGTGTTTTGTGCTTTCTCAGGGTTTGATGGTCAAGTGTCCGGATAATTGTCAAGTGTTGTTTTTGAATTTATTCCACTGCTTTCGAGGTAAACCCTGGAAGATCACCGCGCCGCTTTGATTTTCTATGCTGTATCAGGTTCAATGCTTCTATTCAACTTCAATTTCCTCACGAAGTGATTATTTTCCATTGAATATTCAGTTGTTGTGATCCAGCTCTTTTTATCTTGAATGCACATTACCTGTGCGACAAATTTGCTCAGCTCTTTTGAGATAATGTAGTTGCGACAAATTTTGTTAAACTTATGCAATTACAAGTTTCTTTTCTGAGTATTGCATTTTTTTTACCCAGCAGATAGAGATGGTTGAATTTGGGAAAAAGTTGAAGGAAAGGCAAATTCAAGAATGGCAAGGGTATGTTGTGTGCTTCAATATGTATTTTATTCAATTGAGGATCAACTTCTCATTGATGATACAGTATTTGTTGGCATCTGAGGAATAATTGCATCATTCCAAATGCAGGAACATATGTGATCTGATTTGTTAAACCTGTTCACTTATAACAAAAGAACAATGAAAAAAATACAGACAATGGGATTTGTACCGTGTTGTAAATAAAGCGCATTTATTGTGCTGAGCTAAATACAATGATTCTTTTGCGCGAGCCGCCAGCGCCCGGCGGTCTCTCTCCCTCTGGCTGACCCATCCCGCCGGCGTCTCTCTCTCCCGACGAGCTCCAACCACCATGACGGAAGGAGAGCCCCGAGATTGTGGTTAAGTATATTCTGCAGGAGTTTCCTGCTGTTGCTGGGGATTTGGAGCAGGTAATTGCTCAGCAAATTTTCCAAGTTTTGTTTTTAGTAGTCTATATTGTGTTTGAATTTCAGTTTTTGATGCTGTGGTTCAAAATTCTGAATTTGAATCTCTTTTGGTGAAACTTCATGGTTGGAGCTAAGAATTCCTTGTGCTTGATTATATGGATTTGAATTTGAGAGTTTTGGGTGGCATACTGGCATGTGACTTAAATCTTAACCAATATCCATGGTTGAAACCTGAATTTTGTTTCCGTGAGGCGAATCTCATATGTTAACTAGCTGTTAATAGTCAAAATGTGGAAGAAGTACTCCATGGATTTGTTCTTTCTTATTGCATTATTGCATTTCTATTCCTATGTTCTATGAAGCTAATCATGTGCGTGGACGTATTGTGAATTTGTGATATGCAAGACCTTCAAATAATTTGATGTTTTCATAATGGCATGACGTCTTTACTGATTCTAGGTTAACTTCTTGACTTTTACATGCCGGCGCATTATGAGATGAATGGCTTGATAATGTACGTTTAGAAGCTTCTCGTGAATTATGATGTTATGCAATAAGATCTCTGTGATGGTTTATTTTAGCTTCTGCGAATGATTGACGATGGACAAGCTGTTGATATAAGGGGGCTATCTGAAAAGTCCTTGGTCAAGCATCTTCAAAGGCTGTTCATTTCCTTAAACCTCAGAAAAAATAGCGATGGTGTCTTTCTACTACCAAACAAAGTGAGCCCTACACTGGCTGTTGTTGATCCAACTATCCGCTCCCATGCATAGCGATGGTAAAATTTTTGATCCATGCTAATGTTACCTTATATTTCTCATGAAGTCTTGGTTAATGCAAGATTTATTTGTTACAAGAGATTTATTTGTTGGTATGTTTCGTTTTCAGCTGTTACTTTTCTTCTTCATTAATGCTTTCTAATAAAAGATTGCTGAATTAACATTATCCTCTTTTCTTAAATAGCTTGGAGAGACACTGGATGCATTAAGGAAGAAATGGGAACTTCGACTCAATTAAGAAGAGTTTTGGTTTTCTGCTTGCTTGTGCTATGTGTTTCCCATCAATCTTATGCCATGGGGCTTGAAGCAAATCATACTATTGCACTCTTAATAAATGCTCTGGAGCAACCAAAAAGATTCCGAATACCTTATTTGGTATATTTTTTGAGGTGAGATAACCAGACAGAAGAAAATTTATTTAGGTATTGTCATAACTCATATGTTTCACCCCTATCTGTTTGTTCGTATAACTTTTAATTCCAATTTGAAAATGGCAAAAGTTGAATTTCTCAAATATCAATTCCATAATAATCAAATTTCTTAGTTAATGCAAGATGCCTTTAACTTTGTCTTCACGGTTCATCTTAATTAGAGACTTATAGATCCTGTTGAAGAAGTTTGATTCCAAAAAGAATAAAAAACTCAATTTTACATGATGGTTAGGGTGTAGCAATTGACTCTTTGTCATATATGCAGGAGATCAATCATGCTGGTGCAGGTGGATTATGGGCTGAGCTTGTTAGCAACAGAGGTCAGCTGTAGTTCCCTTCACAGATGAAAAAGTAGACGTTTAAATATTATGCGTACAGATTATTAATAACTCTTTACGGGCCACCTCAAGGTTCATGCAACTAATTTGTGTCTTCTAGGGTTCATTGTCCTGCCTAATTTTTTTCCCCTATTATTGTTTTGTTATTTTTATTGCTTCACTTTTTTTTTTTTTCACAGATTGATTTATTGATTAATTGAACCCTTATACATAAGAATTTTAGATCTATATTGCAACTCCTCAAGTTTTTTTTTTTCTTTTGTATTTCTGTTTCATTTTTCTGTCATCTGAATCTTTGTGAGCTATATTGATAAAAGTAAGTAAATAATAATAAAACATATGGTCTTGATTGGGTCATCAAATATAACATAATATCTGAGAATATTCTTAATAAAATATACCATGGCTGGATTAGTGTTCCTTTGATCAGTTTTTTGAAATTTGTAAAGCACAAACAATTTTCAATATAACTTTCAATTCTATGAGGAATGTTGTGGAATGGCATCCAATTTAGTATGGTGATGGTAGCACCTGCATTTGCCCCTCTTGAAACCCATGGAGCAAACCAGGAGCCTTCATACAGTCCAACACAAAATTGCCAAATTTCTGTATTTATTCCTCTTATATTCATTTTTCGCTGAGAGCCATGATCAGCCTCATGCAGACACAGTTGTGTATTTAGAAATTTTAAGCTCCTAATGAGGCTATTATGAATTTTGTTGTACAACACATTCTAGCAATGTTTTCTTTGACATGTAATATGTGGCAATTCTGAAAAACTGCAGGTTTGGAAGCTGGGGGTCCCAACACACCGTCAAATATTGACCCTTGGTCTATCATTGGGAATGAATCATATGTGATTGTTTCAACACAGCGTGCTTCATGCTTTGTGCGAAATAAAATTGCATTGAAAATGGAGGTCCTTTGTGACAAAGCAGGCTCAAATGTGTGTCCACCTGGAGGGGTTGGATTTTATAACCCTGGTTTCTGCGGAATGGTAAGCATGCTCTCTGTCGATTTGAACTTTCGGAGGTTACTGCTTTTTCCCCTGTATAAATGTCCTATATAAGAGTTGGACATTCAGGATTTATTTTAGGGTTTTAACATTTAGAGATTAATGTTAAACAGGAGAAGAACACAACCCTTTGAGGTTTCTACATGATTTTGATCTCATGATTGGGCTCTAATCCTGGGATCATATTCATAATTCCCAAAAATAATTGAAATTGAAACTTCTCCTTTATAAATTACAAATATTTCTTTTTCAGCAGCAATAGCTATTTGATACTTATTTTACAGATTGTTAGCAAAAATTATTTCTCAGAATATTGAACAAGGGAAGACCTGTAAGTTGGTTCTATATACTCGCTCTGGACAGCCAATTAATATGGATGTGTCACTGAGTAGGGCTACTGGATCAGATATACTGGCCACCAAAAACATTATGTATGAAATCTCCACGAACTTTGGACTCTTGATACCTACAAATTGATTAATCAAGGTCTTCTTGCATCTGTTCTTGCAGGGTCTCTGATGCTTCAAACTGGACTAAGGTGGAGGTTACGTTTGAAGCAAAAGGAAGTGATTCAAACTCAAGACTTCAATTCACAAGCACACAGAAGGGAGTCATCTGGTTTGATCAAGTGTCATTAATGTCAACAGTTTTACTGCCTTTGTGCCACTATAATATTGTTTAATGGTTTTGTATTTCAATCGCTCTATCTGGGGCTTCTGGTAATCTCTGTGGAGTGGGTTTAGGGGGCAGTGCTTCTGAAACACAATTATTGCTTCCATTCATGAGCTTGTTATGATTTCACTTCCTTAGTCACGAATTAATCGTTTTTAGTTTATAGTTTTGTTGTTTCTGGAAGAGTCAAATGGCTTGCCTTTGTATTGGAGTAGATTTTCTATTGTTGAATGTGTTTCCGGATGGGGAAATCATTTCAATTCCTTTGAGTGTATGCTTTGGTTTCCTGTTTGAACATTCTGTAGAATTGATCTCATTGTCTTGTGCTACTAGAAGCTCTGGCCGACCTTGATTAGTTGAATTTGATGGCTATTTCCTGGTTGTGATGGGATCAATGTCTATATTGTTGATCTGTTAGCCAATGTATTCAAGTTCAATTATCTGTTACTTCGTTAGTTTTTAAGCAGTAATTCTTAAGTTATATTGCTCATTGTTTGTCATTTGTTTCTTTTCATTGTTTGGAACATTTCATGTGTTTAACTACAAGGCCATTAATGGGTGAGGGATCTATTTGATTGTATTATTTGTTTGTGTGAGTTTCGGGATGAGGATGACCTTAGACCTCTGCTTGAATGTAGTAACGATGCTTTTCATTTGTAGTTTATCGACATTTGGCTTTTATCACATTTCCCTTGCCATATTTGCAGGCAAGTTTGGTTGGTGATGATAGCTAGCAAGAGGTCGTCCCGTATTATTCTTGTGCTTGAATGAAGAAGTGTGAGTTCTACAAAAAATTGGCTTTGGCCATAAAATTTGACTTGGAAGAATTGATCTAAGTGATGAGGACTGGAAAGAATGGGATTGGGAAAGATTTGCTTGAATCAATCTGGTATCTTTTCCTTGCTAATATTTTATTTTTATGTTCTGAAGTATCTTACTAAAAACTCACTCTTAGTTTTCTTGTGTTGATTGAAAAACATGTTTTTGGGGACCAACAACTCTAAATTCTTGATATAATTAATTCAGTTGGTAGTATGTGACAATGATAAACCTGAAAATACTATTATATCATTTTTTGTGCAACTAATTAGAGATCTAAACTTTATTTCAAACAATTTGTTACTAACGTGGCACTTGACTGGATGCACGACTTGGTTGTTCTTATGGATGATTTTTCATGTTCAGAATCAGGGAGATTAATGTTTTTCCAAATGTTCAAAACATTTCTATTAGCATGATTATTTTTTCAAGAATCAACAACAGATTGTGTATCCTTATATTTGAGTTTTATGATGTTACAGGATTTCAGGCGAATCACAGGTTTACACAGGGTATGCTTATATGAAATCGCTTGGTATAGGTGTGTCCATGCTTCCCCATATCAAATATGCCTTTTCTGCGTTTACTATTCCATGTTTGTCTTTATTAACTGAGGAGCTCTTTATTTATGAAGTTTGTTAACTGGGCATTGAGGAAGACAGAGGACCCCTCAAGTTTGATCCAGCTATTATTTCTTCGGTTACATTTCTTCGGTTACCTGAATCCAGTTAATTTGCTTAAAGTGTTAATTACTGGAAAAAAAAAGTGCATTCAAACTTGAGGTACTAATTTTAGTCTATCTTTAGCTTATAAATTTAGATTTCAAAACTTGTGTTTTGGCTGACTGTTGATGGCCGCTCTTATGTATCTCATTTTCTCTTTATTGGAGGTAACCTTATTCGGCAGTTCATTTTCTCCATGGGCAGTTATACGTTCTAAATACGCTGTGCATCGCACAGCTACATTTGCTAGTATACTATATATAAGAGAGACACCACAAATATTTCACTCCTGTATTTAAATCTTCACCGTCCATTCCAATCCAATTTTGTTTCAGTCCGTTGGATTGCTCTGAGTCTGCGCAGCCGTCCATCTCTTCTCAATTGAAGCTGGACCGTCGATCATTTTCACCCGAATAGTCAATAGATCCCACGGGAACCCTAGCAGCATAGCTCCTCCGCCTTCGTCACTTTCTTCGATGTTCTGCTCTGCCCGCTCTCTGGTTCGATTAAATTCTCCTGCCCGTTCGACGCTCCTCGCCGTTCTGCTCTTCTGCCCCGCGTTCGTTTTGAGCGCCCCCGCTATCATGTATCGTCTTCTTCAATTTCTTTTGCCTTCGGCGTCCCCTCTAACCTTCGACAGCCTCCGTCTTTCATCCGAAGCCGTTGCAGCTTTGGGTGAGTTTTTGATTGCCTTTATTTGTGTAGTTTTTGTTTCGCCCGAACCCTAATTTTCACTTCGATTCCTGCAGAAGCCCTAAACGTTCGGTCTCCAGCTTTGCTAGGACCTTCCCGTCCTTCGATTGCCGTTCAGAGCCCGATTTCTCGCGTCCGGAGATTCCCTGCGGCGCCGGATTCTCCACCAAGTCGAAATCGGCGATCCTTCGTGGCGCTGCGGGGGCTCAGGGTTTGTCTTCGCTTATTCTGAAATTTCCTCCCAATTTTGTGAGGCAGTTGAGCAAGAAGGCGCGGAGGAACTGCGGCAATATTGGTGTGGCGCAGGTGGTGGCTGCTTCTTGGTCAAACAACCAAGGCGCCTCTGGTTTGACGCCGGCGGCTAAAGCCGTCGATGCGGCTGCAGCCTCCGTCGCACCGGTTGAGGTTGACACCGGTGTTGACGAGGAGGTTGTAGCGACTGAAGATCCGTCTTTTGATGACAAAAGTGTACAGCTTGGGGGTGGTTTGCCTTCTCACAAATACGCTTCTTTTTTGAATTCGGATGACAGCGTGGCTATTCATGCTGGTGAGGTTTTGACAATTTAGAGCATCTTATATCTCCAAGTTTTACTGGTTTTTTGTTTGTTACTGTTACATTATTTGGGTAGTTAGGGCTAACTTTTCTGGAGACAGCCAGTCTGTATAAAAATGAAATCATTTCCTTTTATTGGTGGGAACGGAGATATATGAACTTCATCCAATTACGACAGAGGTACTCCATGTTACCTTGTCAGATTTGTTACTCGTGTGAAAAGGGATATGTTACTGATCTATTTACAGTTGTACAGTGCATTGCAATTATATAATATATGACCGCGGGCTTTATATAATAAGTACATGCTTATAATTAATGAAGTTTATGTTGCATTGCCATTTTCAATAATACATTATTCATCAAATGTTTAAACTATTTATTTTAATCTTCCTAGGTTAATTGTGCAGGATTACACCATTTTGGTTCTTCGGAAAGCTATGTTTAAGCAAGAAAATGCAATTCGTACCTGATCCTACACCGCCACGGCCACCCTCTCCCCGCCCATAATTCTCCCTGCAGAACCTAATTCCAGCCCCGTCCCCTCTCCTTCCCGCGCTCTTCGATGCCCTCGCTTTCAATTGTGGGTCCTATCTGAGTTATGCTTCTTCATTAATTTCCTGTTACTTTGATCATAAACTGAGGCGTTTTTTGTTCCCTTTCTTGAATGTGTAGCTGTTCCGGTTGTAGTCACGAGTACAATCTGCATCATCCGCCCATTCTCGATGAGGCGATTGAATTCTTCAAAAAAATTGGTGTTCCTGACTTCACTTTCGATAGTTGTAGACTCGTAATGCCTCTCGCAGCTGCATTTCTATTTTGCTTACTTAATTTATGGTTTCTAGCTCCCATTATATTGTTTCTGAGGAGAAAAGTTCTTCGTTTTACTTGGTAGTGGGGGTGGCGGTGTCGTGCAAAGCTGGCAGTTCGTGGTTCATCTTTGCACCCGTTGATTGGGCTCTATGAAGAGAGCACTCACAATGTAGTTGATATTCCTGAATGCAAAGGTCTCAAATTTTTACCTATTTCTTCTTGAAAGCTTGGCATTTCGTTATTTTTCCCTGGAAGGGTTATATGTAGAAAACTTTGGCTCAATGTTTGTGTTGTAACAAATCTTATTGTTGTGTAGCACATCATCCAAACATTAATGCTGCTGTGGACCTATTAAGACGAGGTGAACTCTCGGTATTGTCTTAGTAT
Organism: Hygrophila difformis; assembly: GCA_030278955.1. Classification (NCBI taxonomy): domain Eukaryota; kingdom Viridiplantae; phylum Streptophyta; class Magnoliopsida; order Lamiales; family Acanthaceae; genus Hygrophila; species Hygrophila difformis. The sequence goes on along the minus strand of JAOANR010000012.1, from coordinate 44,789,541 downwards.
GGAAAGTTTTGCATTTCCTCTTTTTGCTATTTTTTAAACGATGCTTTAATAAATTATAATGCTCTTTGCTATGCATTTCTTTTGTCCTTATTTACGGATTGCGGAACTTCATATTGAACCACATGATGAAGACCAGGGAACTGGCGAACTAAGATATGTCAAGGTGATGGATTACAAATATTGATTTCATGATTTTCTTTTTCAAGTTTTATTTTACTGAATTACTATAATCAATATGATGCAAATTATTTATTTCTTCCAAACTCAAGAAAATCAAATATAAAATATCTTTGATGAATGATACTGATAGATACACCTATGTCAACAAATTGCCTTTGCAGATGGCTGTGACAACCTACAACACATCACTTCCTGCCGCTGAAAGATATAAAAATGGTTGGTAGATATTTAATGATGGAATCGGCCACATTGTCCGTTGAGCTAATAATTTTTGCAATCAATGTCAGGTAAGGTGCAGGTTTCCTTGGTTTGGAATTCAAAAGATGAGAGCTCGCCTAATTTTGCAAAACTAAATGCTCTGGCCAATGTATGATCACCATGGTTAATTAAATGGCATCCTTCAGATTTTCTACATGCTGCAACATGTAAATATTTATATAAATTCTATATTATAGTATATATGGAAGGAAGGGGGACCAAGGAGCGCAGTGCATTTGATTCATTCTATTTGGGCTAACTTTCAAACATCATCCGATAATGTAAGTCCCTTTCAGGTTGATTTGCAAGTTCTCTTGTCCATATCTTTATGATTCCCTTATATCATCCTCAGATTATATTTGGGGACAAATGGCAACATATTTTAGGTGAGAAGGACTTCTGGGAGCACGTTGGAGGCATTGACATCTATATGGCCCCATCAAGCTTTGGACAAGCTAATACACGGGTTGTTATTTGGAGTAAAAGCTCCCATTATTTCATTATATAACCTTTGAAGTATATCAATTGTTTTTGAGTGTTTGTTCTTGCTTAAATCGATTCCTTCTTTCTTTTTTCATTCTTTACCTATTGTTGGCCTGCACTGCATTGAACACATTAAACTTCAAAATGCGATATGATATTTGTCTTGCACCGGGATATTTTTGGGTGAAGTCTTAAGATTTGATCTGTTTGGCAGGCTTTTGATTCTCTACTCTTTAAACTACGAAAGTGTGTCACTTCTGGTGCATCAGTTGTTGATCTCTATGCTGGTGCTGGTGTAATTGGTTTATCTTTGGCTGCCACAAGGAAATGCAGGTTAGAGAAGTGATGAATACAGGTTTCAGCTCTCATTCTTCAAATCATCTTATATAACATTGTGTTACTAGGTCAGTGAGATGTGTGGAGGTGAACAAAGAAGCAAAGTTTGCTTTTGAAAAGTCATTGTCTCGATTACCAACTGCTCTGGATTGCAACATCAGCTGGCATCACGCTGATGCTTCAAAAGTCAGTAGGGCACATTTATTTCATTGTCCGTCTTGATTGAAACAAGAGATAATTGTATTTACTTGCCAATAGCTACTCAACCATTAGCTTTAGCAACATGGAAAATAAAAGCATTTGCACATGTGTCTTAAATAATTTGTGTACAGTTTTAGCATACTGAAACCTGTGAAGCTGTTAATTTGTGACAAATACAGGAACCACTTTCTTGGCTGATAGGCTCTGAAGTTATTGTGGTTGATCCACCAAGAAAGGGGCTTGACCCTTCTTTATTGGTTGCATTACAGTCTTTGTCACGCATGAAGAGCAATAATAGTTCACCTGAAAGGTATTGCTGCTACAAGCTGTAATGAAGATCATTAACTATTGCTTGGCATCCCACGTAGCATTCTTTTCTTCATGCATGTGAAGTCGGAATTTTTGTATCAATCCTTGCTCTTTTTATTCATTCCATAACCAGAAGAAAGGCCAAAATTGAAAGGCGACCATGGATTATCCGAGCAAGAGAAGCTTCAGTGTGTAATAATAGTCAGGTGCCACAAGAAGAAAATCAGTCATTGCCTGAAACTCTAATATATATAAGCTGTGGTTGGGATAGCTTTAAAGAGGTACATTTGGCCTTTGAGGTGGTTATCATATAGAGCTATAACATAAATGAACAAGCTTTTGAGCTTATGTGGTCATCGTTTCCTGCAGGATTGTAGGTCTCTCCTCTATAGTAAGGCATGGCATTTGGACAAATCCCATGGCTTTAACTTTTTCCCTGGAACACAGAGGTTTCTCTCTCTCTCTCTCTCTCTCTCTCTCACACACACACACACACGCACACGGGTATGGACTGTCAGTAAATAAAATATATTTAATGGACTGTCTTCATATTATTATAAATTAATGTCCCAAAACAACGTTCTCTTTCAGGCCCTTCAACCAATCAATTCGACCCCGGAGAGCCGCCTTTGCTAAGACCCGAGCGGTTTCTTGAAAACTCGCTTCAGATATAAAACTTTGAGTATTGAGAGATGTTCTTGTTATTCCCAATAAAAGGGCTCGGTAACAAACCCCTTCTTCCAACGTATAAATTTATCAACTTCACTTAAACTTAATAGTTCAGCAGTTGATCCATCAATTTGGTTTGATAACTGTATCACTTAATTGATTAAGTGGATCTGGATTTAAGAGTAAAATTGAGAGTGATTTGATTGAATTACAGTTAACTTCCAATATAATTTTTATTCAATTAAAAATGATTTTGGTTATCATTATTATTCGTTAGAAATTGTAGTTGGTAGTCAGTTTCAGCTATTTAATGAATCAAACATTCAAACTTCAGATTTTTATTCCTTCCAATTTTTCATGGGCCATATGTTTCTGCTATATCCTCACACTGGTTATTATTGAATTTGGATGTTAAAAAAATATGGCTAACCAAGTTTTGTTTCGTCAACCCCCGTTGTAACGGTCTGACCACCATAAAAGTTTGTTAGACAATATTACTGCTTAATTGTATGTCTTGGTGATGTGTTTTTTTCTTCCATAATATCATGTGTTTATTCCTTCAAATTGTTGCTTGTGTTTCTTTCAGGGCAGAGGTTGTGAAGATATAGTGTCCACTCTGCGAAATGGTTCAGCAGCTGTGAATGCACTTGCTATTATGCAAGAAAAAGGACGGTCCCACCAACGCAAATCAAGGCACCGGCTGACTCCGGGAACTGTTAACTATGCAGCTTATCATGTGCTTGCTTTTGAAGGCAGCAAAGGATTAAATGTCATTGAGATTGCAGAGAAAATTCAAGTGAGTAAATTGGCTATTTGCCAGAATTTTGAACATTACTTTTCCTTTATCTAATTTTGTTTCTTTTGTAGAAATATGGGCTTTGTGACTTGACATCAAGCAAGACTCCAGAAGCATCTATATCTGTTGCCTTGTCAAGGGATCCCGTAATCTTTGCAAGAACTGCTCCATCTACTTATTGTGTACGGCCATCTTTCAGAAAGGATCCTGCTGATGCTGAATCAATCATTGCTTCTGCAAAGGAGAAGATAGTGTGATATGCCAATGGATTTCTAGCTGACCAAAATGCTGATGAGGAGGAAAGAGATGATGATTCAGACAGTGATGCCGTGGAAGTTCCTGAAGTTGATGCATTGTCTACCCCATTGAATACCAACAGAAATGAACCGAGTGAAATTGGCTCTTGCTTGGGGAATGGCAAAGAAAAGCTCCCTGACAGTGGTGCTCTGGAAAATGGACCCTGTTTCTCTGGTAAAAATTGAATCATTTAAATTATTTTGGGAATAAATGTTTGTGCTTCTTACAGTGGAAAACTTTTTAAGGAGCTGTTGCTGATCAGTCATTTGGTGTTTGTGAAGATACTGTGGGTGGAAATCTTGATCAATCTGTTGAGATCGATGAAAGACAAACATGTGAACTCTGGGTACAAGGACTCACTGAAGGAGAATATTCTGATTTATCTGTTGAGGAGCGTCTGAGTGCTCTCGTGGCCTTAATTGGCATTGCGAATGAAGGGAATACAATTCGTCAAGTTCTTGAGGTTTGAACTTGAATGATAATTGAAAATTAAGATTTTCTCGTTTGTGCTGTATTTCCTAACAAATGAAGTTGTTACAGGAACGAATGGATTCTGCATCCCGAGCTTTAAAGAAGCAGATGTTGGCCGATGCCCAGTTAGATAAACGGAGACTGAGAGAGGATTTTATTAATAAGTTTTGTGAGTCTTCTTTCAATGCCACAGCAGAGGGTGGTTCGAGTCCACAAGTAACTAAAAAGTATGACCCATCATCTACCAGTTTGGGAAAGGATGATACTTCTGTTGTGGCTGATGATGGTAATATTGCTGGTACTAATCCAGCTCAGGAAGTGTCTGTGGGCAACTTTGTTCCTCCCACTCACCAGAGTGGTCTTATTACTGAAAGGTCGCGGTTGCAGGGCATTGTTGCTGTAACAAAAGAATATGATGGCCCTTACTGGTGCGAATTTTTACTTTCAGTTATGTTGTTTCGATTTTTTGCATATACCTCTATTTGTCGCTGTTTGTTATATTTTTGTACAGCTTCTTATTTACGTTTTCAGTGAACCCACTCAATTGAAAATGTTCTCAATGAAAAGTACAGTTTTATTTGGTTTTTCCCATTTACTTGAATGATTTAGCTTTTACAACTGCATGAATGTAACTAATTTTATAACAATTGTGGGCTTTGGATTGATTGCTACCGTATGAACAATTGAAAAAAAATCATTGGCATACTTCTGTGGTATAAGAATTCTTGCAATTCTAGGAATGTTGTTTGTATTTTCTTGGAAACTCATGTCTTAGTGAATGATATTTTTTTGTTGCTTTGACCCAAGTGCTAACGTACAAATGTAATATGCCTCTTTTGCTATTGCTATGGTAATTTTCTGATTGTTTTATACACATTTCCATTGTTCTGATATCTAGCTGTCTTATTTCTTTCTGTTAATTGTTAATAGTATACCAGAAGACTATATCTATTACCTTTTGTGAGGTAGCCATGCTTTGCTCTTGTGTATAATTTTTGTTGAAAGATCTTAGCGGACTTCATTAAATTACTGATATATTGTATTTAGTTTGGAATGGATCATTATTCCGACTGTTTAGGGGATTCTCCCCGTGTAGTAAACAACATAATCCATGCATAAAGTTGACTATGTTTTGTTTGACTGGTGTAGGTCCATATAAGATCAATGGTGTTCCTAGCAGGCGTTTGAACCAGGCCTATGTCATTGTAACATCCACAAAGGTTGACATTTCAGGTGTTAGTGTGAAGAAATTCAATGATAAATACTTTGCCAAGAAAACAAATATATGGAGTGAACAAATTGTGCTTTATGATTTGTAATTTATTTATTCAGGAATTGAATTAATATTGACAATTTTTGGATATACTAGCGAGTTATATGTCCTCTTTATACTATGTTTATGAGGAGGTTGGTTCATGGACAGGGAATGTCAGATGCTTATTCATTGTGCTTCACATTGTTTTATAGTGATGCTTACTATGCTGTGTGATGACTGATGTTGTCTTTTGTTTGAATCTTGAATCTCCATCTTTAGTATTTGTCTTAAATTTATTTTCTTGGTTGCTGTTTGGTTAGCTTCTTCAGTCCAAGATGAAGCCATGCACGATGATCAGTTTGATTCGCCGAGGGAACTTTAAACAGGACACTTGAGCAGAACTGCTGCCGGTATGTTCATAATAAAACAAAACACTTTTCCGTCTTTACTTTTGTTGCAAAATCCATTATATCTAATAATACAACACTCAGGAAGAAGTAATGTCTTGTGATGCAATGAAGTTTCCGGTCATTTCGCTATTAATATTTTCTGGTTTGAATCCTGCAGATCAATAGCAGAGTATAATCTTGGCATATAGACTTGGTCATCATGATTAAGTTAACGTTGTGAGGGGTCAGTGTCCAACGGAGTCTTTCCATCTGTTAGAAGGTCTGAAGTCTGAGCAAATGGTTAAGCAACTAATGGCACTATGAGGACTCAAACGTAGATATTGCCAATAATGGCTAATGTAAGTTTTGAGAATATGAAGATAATGAAACAAAGATAAGTCTAAACTCAGAGGCAACTAAATATTACCGGTAAACAAAGCTTGAAACGCACTTGCACTGTAAACAGAATGCTATAAAACAATGTAAAAATTGGAAGGTCAAATTGTGTTTAGGGCATTGCATCTGCCATTGTTTCCTTGTTCAGGTTGTTGAAAACAATGTAAAGTCCTTACTTTGTTTGTTCTTGCTTTCATTAATTTGGAATGGTATTGAACCGATAAATGAGTTGTTTTTCTTTTTCAAACTGCAGGTGCCGGCATTTTTGAATTCAATACTTTTGTTGAACCAGCTAAACCAAGTCGTTGTCATTGCAACGGGTTACAATTCATGTGACTACATATTTGATTCCTCAACATTACATGTGCAAGACCAACGGGCCGAGCATTTGAAATGTCTATTGTTCTTCAGTTGGTGTGACCATCAAGTTCCAAAGCTCCAGTAATGAAGATGCAAGATCTTGTAACTGGTCAACAATGAAAAGTATAAAAACCTCTTCCCAACTTATTAACAGACTTCAATAAAAATATAAAATTACTAATTTTTGTGGAGTTTAATTAATTGAGAATTAGGGGAATATGGTCTTGATAAATGATGGGCATGATTTTTCCTATAGACTCAAATTGACTCAAACTCCACTTGATTGAATTTGAGTCTATATGTTGATTATTTAGATAAGTGGAGTTTGATTTCTATGGATTTACGGGGTGCAAGTTTAAGAGATTTTCTTGTTAGATGTTTATGAAGTTTGATTTAATTTTTATTTGGGTACTGTAGTGCGGTTGTGCCTGTGTTGATGCATACTGGAATACGTTAAATTCTCAATTGCCGATGAGCATTTGCTATTGCGACTTGCAGGAGAGAACATGGCCAGAGCTGCTCTGCTACATCTCATCTGATCTCAATCCGCCGGCATCTATTCAGGTACCCTTCTGCCTTTTTTTCTTATATCCCCCTTTCCCTGTTCAAATTTGTATCATACATTTTCCTTGTATATTGTTTTCGATGAACTGATTAGATAAGCCAAGTTGCATTCGGTTGCATTTGGATATGAGTATGCTGGTTACCTGAATTATTGCTATAGAAAAATTTCGAATATATTTGAAACAAGATATTAAGCTTGGTTACATATTAGCAACTTAAACCATTTCCTGAAATCAGATCCAAGGTGCTGCAAATCAACAAGTTTTCAGAAACTTGCTACAATGGTCTTGAGTTAAATATCATGTTTTGACTTCCCCAATAATTTGATGTGATGATTTATTGGTTTTGTTAGATTATTTGGTTGAAATATTCAGATTTTTGTGCGTTTAGAAATCCGATATTTCCATGTATTTTCACTCTGTGCGCGGCGACAGTCACTGATTCATGCTCAGGTTTTATGCATGCGCATTCTCATTTTGCAGTATTTGTTTTGTGCCTCGCATCTTCATTATGGCTCCAAGCTCACCGCTTCTCTCCAGGTATGTACTTCCTTCATCATGAACCTAATTTGATTGTAGATGATTGAATTGCTTCTACTTGAGTATATGCTAATGAATGTTTAATGGGTAGCTGAGGGTGTGTACAAATTGGGTCTGATTATTGCTTTTTGGCAGTTTAAGCGGAAACTATGGCACCCAAAGGGGGCATTGCAGGTTACTGCATCAGTTTCCAAGAAGAAGATTCTTATAATGGGAGGCACTAGATTCATCGGCATATTTTTGTCCAGGCTTCTTGTCAAAGAAGGCCATCAGGTTAATTCATGCTTTCTGTTGTGATCATCCATAAAGAAAACTTTTTTATGATATGATTTCGTTGAATTTTTTGAATTTGGCTCCTGAAATGTCTGGGGTACTTGGCTGAGTGCAGGTCACCCTGTTTACCCGAGGGAAAGCGCCTATTGCCCATCAAATACCTGGCGAATCAGACTACGATTTTGCTGATTTCTCCTCCAAGGTATTGATTTCAGAAGGTCTGTTATTGTGCCTTTAATGCTTCAGACCTGAATTGAATGGGAAGGATATTGCTTGTTCTTCTTTTGTTAGATCTTGCACTTGAAGGGAGACAAGAAGGACTCCGAACATCACCTCAGAGATTGACTGCTCCAGGTATAAGTGGTTTATTTTTCGGATCGCATAATATATAAGTTGATCAAGAATTCATGTGCTGAAATTCGGAGTACTAAATTCAAGCAAATTTTTTATTAGCAAGCAAACTAAGCTATCAACCGACCTAAGCTTCTGGTGAGATTGACTCAATAAATTTGGTAAACAGATCAAGTAACTCGGGAAGGGAAAAAAAAGGCTTAATAAGAAAATAAGCCTGCTTGGCATGGTTTGTTTACTTGAATTTCCCAATTAGGCTCATTAAATGGGCTATTTACTGTATTATATTACCAAAAAGCAGATGGTATTGTTATATGCACTATATAAAGCTCAAGTTTGATCTCAAAAATTGATTATTGGCTTGATTCAGTTGAAAATCAACTTTCCTACTTGCAATTGCCAGCAATTGTAAAGAGTTATGTACATTGATGGAGAATTGTAGAATTTACTCTATGCCGGGACTTTTCGCTGTTTTTGGACTTGTGGAATCTAAGGATCAAGGAGTTTGTATACTGCTTGCTTGTAATTTATCTTCTCACATTAGTTCTTGTTATATATCATTTCCATTGCTTCAGGTGATAGTGTTTCTAAGTTTCATCCACTGCGCCCTGTGTACAGTAGTATCAAGACTGACACCAAATGTGCAATGTTGTTTGCCTCTGCACAGACACGGATGTTCTCTCGAACTTCAGCAGTAGATGATAACAAGATTAGCATTGGACCTCGGAGAAGGGGTGGGGATGGAAATGACGAAAAAGACTCTGGGGTTGTCTACTATAGTCCCATATCAAGTACCATCAAGAAAGTGAAGTTTCTCTCGCTCTCCACCTGCTGCCTTTCTGTCTCATTAGGTCCTGGCATCACTTTAATGACATCTCAGGACGCGAATGTTATCCTAAAGGGTGCTGTTGCGTCTTTTGTTATATTCTTCAGTGCTTCTCGAACTGCTGCTCTGCACTGGTTTGTGAGTCCTTACATCCACAAACTCAGATGGCAGCCTGGTTCAGACAGCTTTGAAGTTGAGATGGTGCCATGGTTGGCCACATACGCCATGGCACATACGCACCAAAGACCATCAAGTTTTCAGATATCATGCTTCCGGAAACCAATAGGCATTTTGTGTCATTTAAGGCTAATGACAATTTTTACTTTGTGGATGCCGAGCCCTGTCACAAGAAGGCGCTGTTGGCGAAACTAACCCGTCAAAAGCAAGCTCATGATTCTGCTTTCGAGAACCTGTAGAAGAACTTGAACTGCATATTGGGTGGTGTTTACTTGTCCCGTGTTCCCTTGAGGTGGTTTCACAACTTCTTTCTGGTAATCTTTACGCTTGAATAAATGTAACAAAGAAGATTGTTGATTGAGCTTACTGTTCTTCAAACTACAAGTTGGAACTCTGTTTTCTTGGCAATCTCAAACTTATTTCCTTAGGCATTGGTAGAGCAACTTCCTACATAAAATGTTTGTTTCTCTCGGATGTTGGGGCCTGCCTTATGTGGGCTTTGCTTGGCGTTTTAAGAAACTAAGTGTTATTCCGGAGATAACTCATTGATAAGGACTTATTGAACTTTTGGATTTCTTGGTACTAGAGAGATCCCACTTAATCAGTTATGCTATCAATCACCTCTTCGGTGTTTAGGGTGCTCGAGTTTTTGGTATTACGGGACATTTAGTTTGTATTTGAATCATTTTTTTTAAATAAAAAAAATAAAATAAATAAGAGCCGTATTTGAATCATTGAGTCTTTTCTTTTTTCCAAAAAGTTTAAAATATCATAAATCATGTAAATGATACGAAGGCAGGCATCGCATTGGGCCTGGACTCGGGCGTACCCTTGCAAGATTTAAGGAGTAAGAAATGAAAGAAACAACACCCAAACATTATGATTAAGATAAAATGCCAAGCTAAGTTATCTATTTTTTTTGTTTTTTTTTTTCTTCACTTGTGACCAAACAAAATTTTCACCGAACATAACTTTTTAATGATAGAAAAATAGTTTTATTCATTATAAGTAAATGCTATATTGTCTTTTAATAATAGTTTAAATTGGAGTTCAGAATGGGGCTTATCCAGTGGTTAGGTAAGTCTACCAGGACTCAAGAGTTGGTTAGGGTGATAATTTTTCATATATTAAATGTTTTATGTTTACTAAAATTGTAATTATTATAGTTATTTTATGAAAGCATGGTTATTTATTATAGATCAATCTCCTATTACTTCCATTTGTCAATTTATAATTTGTATAGCATGAGCTCTTATCATCCATTTCTTTCTTGGCTTGCATAGGTTGTGCGGTAATATATAGATATACTATTGTAGATTTTATTGTCATTTGTTAATTATAAATTATCTTATTACATTTATTCAAGTAGATTAATATTCCACATTTTCAAATATATATTATCCGAATATTTGCTCGGATTGCAGATTCGAATAAGTTTATTGTATATGTAAATATTTAATAATTAATTTATTACTAATAAATTAATTAAATAATTAACTATAATTCTCATTTCTCTAATTCTCTCCGGAATCTCGTCCTTTCCTCTTTGGTCTTCATTGCTACTCACAGTTCATCTGATCCCAAGCAGTGGCATCCACAACAACTGTCCCAATTGCCTTTGCATAAATGTCTATGTGTGCCGACGTGAGTGCATGTATCTTAGTTTTTTTAAACACTTGCTATAAAGTCAATACATTGCCACATGATTCATATTCCATAAATTGAAAATTATATGTATAGCATCAATGATTAGGTAGTAATATAAATGAAACTAAATGCTCTCTCCTTCTATAAATGTTGGTCAATCTGGTTTGCGCACCCGGAAGTAAAGAAGACACTATCTATGAAGGTCGGTTAAAAGTTGAATCCTTTCTCTAATTTGATTAAAGGTGTCTATGTTATTCTTTGTGTCGTCGCTCATCATGCTGCAATAGCAAAAGATCATATACATTTACATGCCCCACCGCCGGCAGGCAATATCTGTTTGTTTATATGGACACTATCTGTTATCTGAGGTATAGGCAATATCTGCATGAGAAGTCTGTCAGGAGAAATATCTTTTAGGAAGGCCATGGATGTAAACTAAATTGGATGTATGTGAGACACTGAATACGCTCTGCAATCTGTTATTCATTCCTCTCTGCTACCACATGGTTTTTAATGGATGGTTCTTCAGCATCTCCGTTTGAAGACGGTTTGGTTGATTGCATCGTTCAATCTTGCCCTCTTCCATTGGGCCTAGGTGCCGTTGGGGTTCCTTATTGTACCTTGTAGTGCCTCTATGCAACAAAGTACTTCCCTTTGTAACCTTTTCTTTGTGCTTCCTTCTTCTTTCTTTTATAATGTAATTTCCCAGCTGGACGTATACATGCACACCAGGAGAACTAAGACAACACTTGGAAGTGAAATTTCTTCAATTTCAGTTTTCTGCACTACCTTTTGTCTCTTGGTCAATATGATGGAGATTAATGTATTGCCCCTTTTTTTTTCTCAAAATGTAGATTGACGCCCACATTGGTGGTGTGAATGACATCGCCTTTGCTCATCCCAATAAGCAGCTCTGCATGGTTACTTGTGGAGATGATAAAACAATTAAGGTAACATCTTTGACCTTAGTTAAGTTTCTTGATTTTTGACTTAGCAGTATTAAAATTTTGATCACGCTGTATCACAGGTATGAGATGTTGTGCACCGTCACAGGCATTATACTTTTGAAGGCCATGAAGCTCCTGTGTATTCTCTCTGCCCTCACTATAAAGAGACTATTCAAGTGGGTAGCCAGGAAGTTGATTCCTGTTCTTCATACGTCTATATCCAATTCTAGATGAAGTCCATATTGATTACGAAACTAAGAAAAGGTATCTTCTAATTTTCACATGCAGTTTATTTTCTTCAGTGCCCTTGATGGAAAAATTAAAGCATGGCTTTATTGTTGTTAAAACTTGTCCACTATTCAAAATTTTTGTTAATCTGTAAGGTTTTCTTTATAAGAAATTTTTATTTCTATGGGTGGTGGTTGGACGATGGGGGTCAGATGTGTTGCATTATCTTTGCTTATGGATGAAAAGTCTATGTACTGAGAGCTTAATTGGGCAATGTTTTATCTCTTTTTGCATCAGTGGTAAGAAGTATTGAAGTGTAAACTAATGAAAGATGGAAATTTGCATAAGGGATGGCTTAAGAATATATTAAACTTTCAAGAATTTTGGTTACGAATAGTAGTAAATAAAAATTGAAGGTTTTTATGGAGACTGATGTGTATACATGTACGGACTTATGGCTTGTATTCGTTGAGTGTATCTATAATGTTGTTCTGAAAGTGAAAGGAAGTGTGCCTCAATTATTCAACACACACTCAAATACTATATAATATGGATGGTGTTCACTTTTGTCATTTAATTTATTGTTCAATAAAAATAGTATGCCTGATCGAGGAAAACTCCATCGAAGAAATGTTATGAAGAGTAAAAATTATTATGCTGATTTACAGAACACTGTTGTCATCTTCTAAGAAGTATATGCATGTCTCTTACTACTATTTTTCATTTTTTGTTACATGCAAGTGATATTTAATTTATGATAAATTTTATTGCCTGGTATATTTTCTTGCTTCTCTAATTTTTGTTACTGAACTTCCAGCATCTTTATATCCCATATGTTTATGTGAACTCTCTCACATAATGTCTTCTCATGCCATATTTTAACAAAGTGGAGATGCATGATATTTGATACTGTGAATTGGTTTCAAGTTTTGTGCTCTTTGTTTTCCCTTAACCTCTTGTTGGTCTTGTCTGGCTTTCCTTCTATTTTTATTTTAAAAAGTAGTTCCTGCAAGAATTTATCCACCAATGAATGTTCCTGTTGTTGTAACCCAGTTTGGCACCAGAATTCTCCCAGGTTTGTTGACATGTTTTCTTTATGTTTGCTTAGTGTATAAAGTCTTTATGATTCTTTATTATTGTTATTTACCATGCTTTATCTAACTTTGTCTTCCCTATGTCGGTTGGCTTATTGGTCCAGACAAAACAGAAACACACAAAAGAAGTGTTAAAGCATTGGTTTTTACATTACATTACGATTTTAAAATTCACTTTTAGAATATTTGTCAAGTTATTTGTCACATCTGTGCATTGTTAATTACTGTAGCTCACAAGGTGTTCCCTAGACAGCCCTCGCATTCTGAACGGAAACTTCTCCGTCGTAAAACTATAACTATTGTAGATAGTCTTTTTTACATGCTTTCAGTGTACCAGTGTAGAAATCTTTTACTCCTTTTAATGATCATGAGCAATTGCAGAATGGGGACAATTTCGTTTGTGTTCTCAGTTTGCTTTATCAAGACTTACAAGGAGATTGTGCTTTACTTACTTTGATGCTCACTTTAACCAATTATTCGTATTTTTAGATTGGACTGCAAGGGGAGCACCTCCGTATATATGATACATATAACTTAAATTCTGTAAGCTGTGTATCAACTTCAAACCCTCCTAAACATCAACCCCTAACTTGTTACAAGGTACGGAACTTTATCCACTTATTTATTTTTTTACTTTAAAGATGAGTTTCTGGTTGTAGTTTTTAATACGACTTCATATTCTTGAATCAATAGTTGTACAAGCCACTATCGATACATGTGCAGGCTGTGATTGAATCTCCACCTGGACAAGACCCTATTGGATTTGATATCGTGAGCATGGGAAAGGGTTAGCTTGGTTAAATGGAAATGAGAATGGACGGTACTGGCCTAGAAAAGCCTCCAGCGATTCATGTGTTGAGAAATGTGATTATAGAGGCAAATTCATGCCCCAACAAATGTAATACATGTTGTGGAGAACCTATACAGAGATGGTAACATCTTGGGCCTACTATACAGTATTCAGTTATTTCTGTAAAATCCTCTGTGGAAGTTTATATTGTTTTTGCAGTCACGTTGCTGTTTGGCTTGGCTTGTTTTGTTGAATTTTAATTTAGGGGAGGTTTTTGTTTATATCTTACAGTAATAGGTGTGCTTCCTTTGTTCTTTGATTCAAGCAAGCAAGTTTTGAGGCAGCTAGGAGACAGTTAAAGAAAGCTTATTTGCTTAGGTATGTCTTGTTAGTTCATCTTCAACTGAAATCTAACGAGAACTTGTAGGTTCTGTTATAATATTCCTGTATTCTTCGTTGTTTGGCCTTAGTTAGTTTTTTCTTGCATGAAGGATGATAATGGTAATATTGGTGGTGATGAAGAAAAGTACAGGAAGACGAATGAGATATATGTTATTGGTGAATCCTATAGAAAAAAATTGTCGTGGATGGGAATCCACATACAGTTACCTATAATTATTCTTTTTTTTTCTTCATGGGCAGTTGTACGTTCTCAGTATTGTAAACCACATATAAAATCTATGGTTAATGATGTTCAATATTTTCTAAGCCTTCAGCATCATCAATTATCTGGGAAAGAGATTCACATCTCCAGTGTTGCCTTCAATCTTTTTGCTTCTCCGTCTTTTAGAATGTTCTCGAGCTCACAGAATATTCTCCATTGTTATTAAATTAAATCCGTAGGTTATTTTTTTAAATCCACCAAATTATTAAACTTAATAGCACAATCCCAAACTTAGACCGTAGTTCCCTTCTTACGTGACCCAAATCGGCCATATATTTAACACAAGATTGAATAGAGATATTGTTTTTTTTTTTTTTAAGTTTAACCATAAAAATTTATATTTTGCCCATAAATATTTATATTTTAACCATAAAAAATGTTTCGCCCATATATTTAACATAAAATTGAATAGAGATATCATTTTTTTTTTAAGTTCAACCATAAAAATTTATATTTTGCCCATATATTTAACACAAAATTTTGCATCTTGTGTTTGCATTTTAAGTTCAACCCAATATTTCTTTTTCTTCCACGGGCAGTTGTATATCCAAAATATGTTGTGCATCGCACAACGCAAATTTCTAGTAAAATATATAAGAAAGTAAATATTAGATTTATCTTTTAGACTAAGAAATTGAATATTGGATTTAAATCCAAATCCCAAAATATATATCAGGATAATATATTTTTTTTCTTCTGTTTAGACTAATAAATTAAATATAAGATTTTAGATTTAGAATTTTTATTTTAATTATTTTCATATGTGATTCAGGTTGTTGAAAAAGGGGGAGAATAGGTGGATGAGTTGTTGAAAAAAGGGGGTGGGGAAGTGGGAGAAATTAGACTATATTACTTTTATATATATATATATATAGATAGATGTGATTTAGGTTGTTGAAAAAGGGGGAGAATAGGTGGATGAGTTGTTGAAAAAAGGGGGTGGGGAAGTGGGGGGAAATTAGACTATATTACTTTTATATATATATAGATAGATATTTAAAATTTCGTTTGCTTTTATATAATTTCAAATTAAATAAAAATATTATTTTAATATTTATCAAGGATAAAAGAACATGGTTTAACATGGTTTATCTGTTAGTTTTATTTTAAAAATATTTGAATTATATTATTATATATATCATCTTTCGAATATATATATATATATAATTATTTTAATTGTTAATGACTTAAATTGTGTACAATGAAAATTTATAAAAAGTTGATATTATAAAACTACAAGATTAGTCGAATCTAACAAGATCTCACTTAACTATGTTTTTTTTGTACATAACTATGATAAAAAATTGAATCAAAGTTAAACAGTGAATAGTGCCCAAAAACCCTCCGTAACGAAAACACCGAGATAAAGGTAGTATACCGTAGTATCTGTATGTCCGTATATACCGAAAGGTTCGGTATACCGGTATATACCACAATAAGGGTATGTCGATATGTACATTTCGATATATCGGATTCCGTATCACAATTCATCTATAAATTTTGGTACGATATACGGTATGACGAGAATTTTTCGGCATATCGTACCTACACATCCCAATATATTATATTATGAATATACATTATATATAAAATATATATAATTATGCCCGTCGAATTTCGACGGGTTAATTACTAGTATAGTTATATAGTGACTCTGTTGGTCCCAGATTACGTGAAATCTTGAATTAAGTGCGGTCGTCGAGCAGTGGTCAAAACTACGAAATAACACGTGATGTGTGTGCACAGAGTGTTCAGCGGAATATAAAAGAAACACAGAATTTGGTGACCCAGTTCGGCCTTCGGCCTACGTCTGGGGGATTCCAATCCAGGCGACTTATACTAATACTCAAGAAATCCTAGACCTAGAAGACTCACAAACAACCAATTCAAACTCTAAAGCAACACTTCCTTGTTTGCAGACAGACTGCAGTCGCGACTCCCCCACAACTCAGTCTCCGGACGATCCTGTCCAATTTGAATCCTCTGGTTGTTCAGGCTTCAAGAACCAAGGCTCCTCGGCATAGAAGTCCTCCTGGATCCATCTCCTTCAAACATTGAGCGCTTCCGCGAAGCCTCTTCAATAGGGTGTGGAGAAGATTTGTCCAACAAGAACACTTGTTGAATCTCAGTAAAACAGACCTCGTGTATACAGAATGATCTTCTAAAAAGTAGAACGAACACAAGGAATTTCTAACTCTCTCTCAAAGAATAGAACTAGTGAATCTTGGAGAGAGTAACCGACTAGTGTGTGTAAAAGTGTGTAGAATGTGTAGATTACAACTCGATAAACTCAAATCACTTACAATCGATCTAATCACAGGGAATATATATATCTAAGTAGAATCAATGATCGATTTACAGGCTGCTGTGCGGGCGGAATCAAAACTGCCAAAGAGCAGTTACAGAGAAGCAGTTACAACAAACCCAGAACTGCTATTCGGACAGTGTCATCTGCACAAGAGTTTTGTTAGAACAACAACAATCTCCCCCACTCTTGTGGAGATGATAATTCCATCACCTAAAGGTGTTGAAACTATCTAGGTCCAAAGAGTACAAGAGACCAAGTAAACAGTGAAAACCAAAACAAAACATGATCAATAAGAAGGATGTCACAGAGTAGTCTAAACGCATTAGAAACAACATCCATCAAAACATTCAGAAAAAGATCATCAGTGCAGATAGCAAAAGATAGTTCAGCAGTCCTAACTATTACAGACCCGCATAGTCAAAAAGATATTCAAAAGTTCAGAATCCATAAAAACAGAAAATACCATCCATAATAGAGTTCATTCAAACCAAAGCATTAACCAAAACAAGTTTATCAAAAAGTGAGAGTTTTTCAGGAATAGTTACCAAGCAGTCAAAACTGCTTAAAAATACCAGAACCAATTCAGTCATCCACCAACCAACACCATATTATCTCCCCCATGATGGATTATCACTCCTCATCATCAGGATCCACATCACCAGCCTGCACGTTAGAAGTATCAAAAGAGTATGGAAGAGAAGAAATAATTTTCATATTCTCCCTTTTGATCAACATAGCCTCCTGACTCCATGCAGTTAAGCGTTCATTCTGACGAAGGAGTCGACTCTTAAGAGAGTTCACCAAAGCAGGGCCGGAAAGGGGAGCATGCTTGAAATCATTATCCATGAATAAAAGGGTCGGTGGAGGGTTGTAGTTCTTCAAAGCAACCATCTTGCTTTCTTTGATTTTGACACCAATAGAGAGAAGGAACTCCGTGATCAAAGCCGGATATGGGAGTTTAGCACCAATCTTAATGCGACCATTGGAGTACCTTAACATTTCTTTCAAAAGAAAATAGCCAAAATTCATTAGTCCCATATGACGATGTATGCAGAGAAGAAGTTTACCCATATTGGTACTAATTTGGGACTGATTCTTTGTAGGCAGAACATTGGAGCTGCAGAATTGATAGAGGCGATAGTACTTCAAAGTGAGACGAACAACACTGAACTTGCTTCGTCCAAACTCCTTGACTTTCTCATTAGAAATTTCAAAGGCCACAGTGTTAATATCCTCAGGCATAAGTTCCAAGCCATCACTAGGTTCGTCATTCTGAGGTAGCTTTAACAACGCACAAAGAACAGATGGAGTCAGATCATGAAATTTGCCACGTATGTAAATCTTACCAAACCAGGCCGAATTAGGGTTGAGAATCTCAGGATGGAGATTGGCATAAAACTCCCGAACATGTGAGGGCGAGTATTGGGTAAGGCCTTGTGCCCAGTGCAAAAGATGCCTCTCATCAAGGTAGTCCGAGAAACCAAGAGTGGTGTAGTGCGCATGCTTGAACATTTCCTCCGGTTTGAAATGTCTCTCCTTGAGCACTTCATGACAAAAATTGCGCATATCCTCTGTAAAATACTTCTTACTAAAAGCCTTCTCAGCATCCAACAAAATTGGGGCTTTTCGAGGTTTCTTTGCTGCGGACGCCACTGGAGTTGGTTGAGCAGTAGGTTGAGGAGTAGGTTGAGGAGTAGGAGCTTTCCTCTTCCTCGAAGACCTCCGCGGTGGTTGTGAACTCTGCGAAGCTGCTCTGCATCTGCGGCCTTGATGCGACTCAACAATATCATCCATCTCTTCTTGAGTGAGGTCGTGGATGCCTTGGTGTGCGTATGGCGACAATGGTGGATCACCGTGCTCAGCGTTCAGTTCCTGGACAATTTCGTCCACGGCTGCCATGTCCACTGGTGGTTGAGGAGATGGAGGTACGACATTCATAGGCTCAGCGTGAGTGGCAGTTGGGGGTGGATTGGAGGAACTAACGTGAACAACGCCTTCAGAGGAGAGAACAAATGTAGGAGGAGGATTCGAACTGGTGGCTTTAGGGTTTGAGGAATTTGGGGGTAAAGGGTTTCCTTGTTGGGCAGTTTTTAAAATCTCAGCAACCATATGTTGAATGGCTTCAGGGTTGAGGCGAATTGGTTGCGAGGACAGAGTTGGGGCAGTAGGTGGAGGAGTAGTGGAATCAGTGGTGGAAATGGAGTCATCGAGATCAGTGATGATCGCCATTTTTGGGCGTTTTGAGCTTTAGAGGAAAATAAGAGACTCGAGCAGAAACAAAAAGAAGAAGAGAGAAGATTAGTAGAAAAGGCGTATGAAGAATAAGGGAAGAAACGACCTTTTAATGGAGGAGGAGCGTTGCCGGAAATCGAAGGGGCGGAGGACAGTTTTCGTAAAACGTGGGCGACGTGACCAGTCTGCAGCAGTTGCAGAGCCGACGTGACGTCAGCCAGTCTCCCGCGCGTGATGATGGTGTTCCGGATAAGGCTTCTCCAATTGTTTGGGCCTGTTTCTTTTTGTGGGCCTGCAAAGGTAATATTTACTACATTGCAAATCATTAGGCCCAATTACTTAAGTGTTTAATTATGATAGGAAAGGCCTAAGATAGTTCTTAAGCCTTCAAACTTTTCTCCATCCAATGCCTTTGTTAATATGTCTGCTCGTTGCTCCAGTGTTCCAATGTGCTCTAACCTGCAAATTTCATCCTCCACAAGATCTCGAATAAAATGATATCGAATATCTATATGCTTACTCCTACTATGTAAAACAGGATTTTTAGATATGTTAATAGCACTAGTATTATCACAGAAAACTAAGAAGTTATCCTTACTAATACCGTAGTCTTGAAGTAGTTGCTTCATCCAAAGAAGTTGGGAGCAGCAACATGTGGCAGCAATGTATTCCGCCTCAGCTGTGGATAGAGCTACGATATTTTGTTTCCTTGAATACCAGCTAACAAGATTGTTTCCTAAGTAGAAGCATCCTCCAGTTGTAGATTTTCTGTCGTCACAACTACCAGCCCAGTCTGAGTCAGTGAACCCAATTAGATCAAGTGTTGATCGTTTAGAAAACCAAATTCCCATTTGTAAAGATCCCTTTATATATCTCATAATCCTTCGCACTGCTTTCATATGTGATTCCTTAGGATCGGATTGAAATCGAGCACATACTCCCACACTATAAGAAATGTCGGGTCTAGAAGCAGTAAGATAAAGTAGACTTCCAATAATGCTTCTGTAGACTTTTTGATCTACTGGTTTCCCAGCTTCATCCTTAGTCAGCTTCTCCTGTTGTCCTAAGGGCGTCCTGATTACTTTGCAACTATCCATGTCAAACTTCTTTAACATATTCCTAGCATACTTTTCTTGACTCAGAAAGATACCATCAGCTTCTTGTGTAACTTGAAGTCCTAAGAAGTAGTGCAGCTCACCCATCATAGACATCTCAAACTCTGATTTCATCGAATTAACAAATTCATCCCTGAATTTTGTTGATGTCGAACCAAAAATTATATCATCGACATATACCTGAGCAACAGTTAAGTGGTCGTCCTGACGCTTGACAAACAACGTCTTATCTGCGTTTCCTCTCTTAAATCCACTAGCAACAAGGTACTTTGATAATCTTTCATACCATGCTCGAGGTGCCTGCTTTAATCCATATAGAGCACCTTTGACACGATAGACATGATTTGGATGCACCGGATCTTCAAATCCACTAGGTTGAGCAACATAAATTTCTTCTTTGATCTTCCCATTTAGGAAGGCTGTCTTTATGTCCATCTGGTACAGCTTTATATCCAATGAACAAGCAATAGCTAAAAGAATTCTTACAGCCTCCATGCGTGTGACAGGTGCGAACGTCTCTCCGTAGTCGAGTCCCTCAATTTGAGTGTATCCTTGTGCAACTAGTCTTGCTTTGTTTCTGACTATATTGCCTTTCTCATCAGTTTTGTTTCTGTACACCCATTTAGTACCGATCACGTTGACATTTGGAGGTGGTTCTGTCAATTCCCAAACATCATTTCTTTCAAATTGAAGTAGTTCGTCCTGCATGGCAGCGATCCAGTACTCATCCTTCAAGGCTTCAACAGTGTTCTTAGGCTCTATCTTTGACACAAAGCAATTATAACCAGCTAGCTCCTTGAAATCTATAGCTTTATGTCTAGTCTGCCGCTGTGCTGTAGGATCACCAATGATATCATCAGTAGAATGATGCTTAAGAACCCTTGATCCTTTTCTATTGCTTTGAACTTCTTCTACAGGCTGTTCCTCAGATTCCTGTTCCACTGTAGTTTCAACTTCAGGTGGACTATCTGGTTCTGTTTCTTGTTGTTCAGGAATGACCTGTTCATTCTCAACAATAGGCTCATGATTTTGTTGGGGTAGATGATCATCATCATCAGTCCTGTTGTCTATAAGATCAAAATCCTCAAAAACAACATTAGTACTTTCAATTACCTTTTTAGCATTTAGGAGATACACACGATAAGCTTTTGAAGTATTTGAATAACCAATGAAAAAGCCATCATCAGATCTAGAATCAAACTTCTTTAAGTTTTCTCTATCTCTAAGAACATGACATTTACAACCAAATATGTGAAAATACTTTACCGTAGGCGTGTTACCTTTCCACAATTGATAAGGTGTAGTATTTGTATGTGGTCGCAGCAACACACGGTTTGCAATATGATTGGCTGTATTAACAGCTTCAGCCCAAAACATCTTACTCATCGAACTTGCATGTAATAAGGATCTTGCCATCTCTTGTAGAGTTCTATTCTTTCGTTCAGCCACTCCGTTTTGTTGAGGAGTTTTGGGGGCAGAGTACTCATGTGCAATTCCATGCTCATCACAGAAACGGTCGAACGACTGATTTTCGAACTCCTTACCATGATCAGTTCGAATTCGAGTAATCTTCCTTTGCTTTTCATTCATCAAACGTAAACTCAAGGCCTCAAAATATTCAAATGATTCATCCTTTGACCTAAGAAAATAAACCCAAGTAAAGCGTGAATAGTCATCTACACAAACTAGAATATACCTTTTACCATTTAGACTTTCGACTTCGGTAGGTCCCATAAGGTCCATGTGTATTAAGTCAAGGCAATCCTTTGTGGTAATCTGATCAACTAGTTTGTGCTTCGAACGAGTCTGCTTTCCTTTGGCACAATCTCTGCAAGTGGTCTGGTCGTTTTGTGATAGTTTCGGCAACCCTCGAACGGCGTTAGAGTTGCTTAGCTTGTGCAAAGATCTGTAGTTTAGGTGTCCAAGACGTTTGTGCCACAAGTTAGTCTGATCAATGTTGGTAAGCAAGGCTTGAGAGGTGTCGTCAGTTAAGATATAACAATTATTCTTCGAACGACCTCCTTTCAATATGCTTTCATCTTGGTCATCAAAAACTCTACATGAGTGTTTGGTAAAAAGGACCTGTAAATCTTCATCACAAAGTTGACTAATAGAGATAAGATTAGTTGTTAGTCCTTTAACATAGTAAACTCGTGAAAGTTTAGAAAGTAATCCATCCTTTACTTTACCAAAACCGGCTATTTTACTTCGTTTACCGTCTCCAAAAATGACATCTCCACAATCCTTTTGAATGTAATTTGCTAAGAGGTCTTTCCTTCCAGTCATGTGTCGAGAGCATCCGGAATCAAAATACCATTGATCGTTTCTCTGATGTGCCTGTAACGAAAGAACAGCAAAACATACAGAATTCTTATTTTTATTCTTATTTCTGGGTATCCATACCTTTTGCATTCTGAATTTCTTTCGTAGTTCTTGATCAGGCCAAACAACTGGTCTTCCATTCATAAGATCTCTCAAAATTCGCATACAACTATCTGCTGTGTGTCCAGGCAGATTGCAATAAAGACAGTCTCGTCTACGTCTGGACGAACAATCTTCTTCAGCATAAGATTCTTCATGAGTTGGGAGCAAATATCCTCCACTCGTGAACTTTGTTTTGCATGGTGTAGATTGCTTCGTATATCCTAACCCTGTTTGATCACCAACACGTTTTCCCATAGAAAGAACTTCATCAAGTTTATTTTTACCTTTGGATACCTTTTGAAGCTCATCATTCTTGACTTTGAGATCATCAAGCTTTTTCTCCATTTCAAGAATTTTGCCTTTAAGAGTGTTGTTTTCCTTTTGCATGACTTCATTCTTTTCAACTTCAAGATCATATGCAATACCAACGTCTGTTAGTTGTCCCAACAACTTTTTGTTCTCCTGAACAGCAACTTCAAAGTCCTCTTTAAGTTCATTGTAGTCAGCAAGGAGTTGATCATACTCGTCATCACTTTCACCTGAATCAGAATCACAATTGTTAGGGGAAAAACATATGGACTTGACAATACCTTCAATTGTAGGGCTTGCAACTCTTGAGGTGAAGGCAACGACTTCATCATCTATTTTTTGTTCATCAGTAGTTCCCTCAAGATCATCATCACTTAAGGTTGCTTGGAATACCTTCTTCTCCCTCAATTCTCTTCTCTTGGTAGTAGCACATTCAGATTGAATGTGTCCTTTACCTCCACACTCATAGCATATTACTGATCCGAATTTATCAGGTTTGCCATAGTCCTTCTTTGAGTTGAATCGATCACCCTTACTGTTATCCTTCTTTTTGAAATCTTTACGTGGTAGTCTGTCCGTCGTTTGAACATCATTGGAACTGCGACCTTGACGTCTGTTGAACTGTTTGGCTCTTCTTTCTTGCAACATCTTAGCTACTTTTCTGGTAATATAAGATACATCATCTTCAGAAGAATTACCAGAATCCTCTTCTACATTGAGTGCAATATTCCTTATTGACTCCTCTTCTAGGTGATTCATTTCGTAGGTTTGAAGAATCCCCACAAGACCATCCAAAGTGATTGTATTCAGTTTATCCAATTCTTCCAGTGTTGCAACTTTCGGAGCATACTTCTTGGTAAGAGTCCTTAACATCTTTCGAACAAGCTTTTGATTATCGTACACCAAACCCAAAGAATAGGCTTGATTTATGATATCCTTGAACCTTCCATAGTAACCAGAGATCGACTCATCTTTCTTCATCTTCAGATTTTCGAACATTGTCTCAACTCGCTGTAGCTTTGTCGCTCGAACGTCTTCAGAACCCTCATACATCACTTCCAGAGTCCTCCATGCATCATGGGCCAGTGTGTGATTTGTAACAAGTTGGAACTGTGTTTCGTCCATGGCGCTAAAGATTGCATTAAGAGCTGTATAATTTCCTTTCTTGGCATCTTTTTCTGCTTGTGTGTATTCAGCCTTGGTTGCTGGTCGACTACCAGGAGGATCTGTAGCTCCATCAGTTGTAGCTCGTGGTCGTGTTGGTGGTTGCCAGGTTGTCTCGACTGCATCCCAGACTTCATCTCCGAGTGCCATCAAATGGATTTTCATTCGAGTTCGCCAGTATCAATAATTTGTGCCATCGAACAATGGTGGCCTAGAAACAGATGCACCCTCTCTGCTCATTCTTCAAGATTTATCAAAATCGTCTCTAGTTCGTCAGAGTCTGCCGCTCTGATACCAAGTGTTGGTCCCAGATTACGTGAAATCTTGAATTAAGTGCGGTCGTCGAGCAGTGGTCAAAACTACGAAATAACACGTGATGTGTGTGCACAGAGTGTTCAGCGGAATATAAAAGAAACACAGAATTTGGTGACCCAGTTCGGCCTTCGGCCTACGTCTGGGGGATTCCAATCCAGGCGACTTATACTAATACTCAAGAAATCCTAGACCTAGAAGACTCACAAACAACCAATTCAAACTCTAAAGCAACACTTCCCTGTTTGCAGACAGACTGCAGTCGCGACTCCCCCACAACTCAGTCTCCGGACGATCCTGTCCAATTTGAATCCTCTGGTTGTTCAGGCTTCAAGAACCAAGGCTCCTCGGCATAGAAGTCCTCCTGGATCCATCTCCTTCAAACATCGAGCGCTTCCGCGAAGCCTCTTCAATAGGGTGTGGAGAAGATTTGTCCAACAAGAACACTTGTTGAATCTCAGTAAAACAGACCTCGTGTATACAGAATGATCTTCTAAAAAGTAGAACGAACACAAGGAATTTCTAACTCTCTCTCAAAGAATAGAACTAGTGAATCTTGGAGAGAGTAACCGACTAGTGTGTGTAAAAGTGTGTAGAATGTGTAGATTACAACTCGATAAACTCAAATCACTTACAATCGATCTAATCACAGGGAATATATATGTATCTAAGTAGAATCAATGATCAATTTACAGGCTGCTGTGCGGGCGGAATCAAAACTGCCAAAGAGCAGTTACAGAGAAGCAGTTACAACAAACCCAGAACTGCTATTCGGACAGTGTCATCTGCACAAGAGTTTTGTTAGAACAACAACAGACTCCGAAACCCTCTCTTTTTCCTTGATAATAATAAACATATTGCTTCTTACATACACATCTTGCAAAAATATCACATTCAATTAGAGGGAAGAACAAAATAGGATGGTCTGGTCGCGTAGTTACCAATCAAAACCCCAATCAGAGGAGATGAATTGAAAAACGGTGACCATGTCTACGTGTGGAGATCTCAAGGCCGTTATAGTCAACATGGCATCTATGTGGGAGATGGCATGATCGTCTGCTTTACTGACCCTAATCCCTCCTCCTCATCATGGTGGTGTCCACGGCCATGCTCATCATTATCAAATTTTGGAGGTGGTTCGGGTCAAGTATGTATGCTTGAATGGAGTCTCTTCCAAGGAGATAGATCATTGCACCAATATGAATATGGAGTTAGCTTGACCGATTTTAAGAACAAACGCGCCGGGACGTGCACGACTGCTGGAAGTGATCCTCCAGATACTGTGAATTACAGAGCTAAGTATCTGTTGAAGCATGGATATGGGAGGTTTGATTTGTTGACGCATAATTGCGAGGATTTTGCTTTGTATTGCAAAACAGGTCTTGTTGTTAATGGAGGAAAGGGTAGCAGCAGTCAGGTCGTATTTCCCAATATTTTCAAACCTGTTGGATTGAAGGCCTTTGCAAATAGCTGGTTCGGCGGTGGTGTCGTATTTCATGACGAATACAGGTATCTTTATGACATTGGGGTCAGGAAAGATAAACAAAAGATTGGTGTCCAAGACCTCGTAAGAATGCAGGTGAAATTATAATTTTCTTGTCATTTCGCTTTTTATATCGTTAATTTACTTTATGGAATTCATTTTGAAAAAAACTCGTATCGTTCCATAATTTTAAAATATTTTCAAAACGGTGACGAATCTGTCCCATAACTACCCTAATTATAGCCGAACCAGTTCATATATCTGGTTTTTTCACTAATCATCACCGAACCTGTCCCATAACTATCCTATCATCGCCGAATCGATCTTTCCATTAGGGAAGTTATGGGATGGGTTCGGCCATGATTAGCAAAAAAACTGGTTCATGGACGGGTTCAGCGATGATTAGAGTAGTTATGAGACGGATTCGTCTAATTTCATATTGTGGGATGGTTTTGGAAATTGAAAAAACTTATAGGACTAAATAAGTTTTTTTTCCCGAATTCATTTCCCCATGTGTGATTCTTTATACGCTGTGCTCGACCAGCTTCTGTTTAACATGCTTCATTCCTTCGATCTATCATGTTTAAGAATTTTCCCGGTATTTTGATTTGGATCTGGGACTGTGTCGCTGTCAATTCCAGAAATCGGTTAAAATGGAAAGTCGAATTTATTTTCTTATTGGGACATTTAAAAGCATGCTATTGATATTTTTTACTATTGCATCATGATGATGAACGTGCTTGGGACGGTATTTATGCATCAGGGGCCTGGGAACTCCAACAGGCCGACAGCCATACGTATCGTGGAGCTACAAACGGAAAGTCCTCCCGGTAACCAGATTTATATGTATATATATATAATATATATACTTTATTTCTTACTATCTAATTTCACATAGGGAAAATTATTTAAAAACCCCCAACACCAACACTTTATCCCTCCAAAATACCTACACCAATTTTTATCCCTTTAAACCCCCTAGGTAGAGAAATTTTTGAAAAATACCCATTTTACCCCTAAAGCACCAAATTTAAGGAAAAATGCCTAAAAAATATTCAAATGAGTTTAACACTTCTCTAAAAAGTGCCCAAAAACACACCCCCTCCTAAGTTTTTTCTAGTTAAACCTTTTACTCCTATGGAGATTAATCCCATATGCATGTATTTTTGTCCTTGTCTTTGAAGCCTAATTGCTTCATTATTGCTTATTAATTTTATTAATTTTTTGTCATTTTTTAGACAGCTTATTGGTTCCGTATAATGATATTTGTAATATCCTGTGTTCCAATTAAGGAATCTTTGGTCATACAATAATCTTGGTTCCAATTGGATTAATGGTTATGGTATGATTGTTCTATGTATGGATGATAATGTTATAAACATAAATATGTGACCTTTTATGGGTTAGTTTATGATTTATGTTATGGTATGATTGTTCTATGTATGGATGATAATGTTATAAACATAAATATGTGACTAGCTGAACAAATTGCAAAATTACCTGCAGAAGCTAGAAAGAAAACTAAACCACAAGAAAAACTAAATTTTTGGGTTGTGAAACCAGACGAAAAATATTTGCAAAAATGAGTAGGAGATCAAATAAAACTGTTAATATAACCAAATATCCAGAAAAGATATTAAACTTTAGCAATAAAGTACTGAAATCAGGAAAAGATGTACCGAACTGGTAAAATAAATGTATTGAACTTAACCAGGGGCATATTTGTCAATCCGACACTCTCTCTCCACTATGAAAATGACATTAGGTACTAAATTGGAAGAAAAAATCATGCAGGTATTAAAAAGGTATAAAGTATGGATGGGAGGTATTTTTTAATAAGTTGCCCTTTCACATATATTCAATAGGCAGAATAAGAAAAACGGTGGAAGGCGAGGAACACTTTTCCTCGCCTAAGTCCTCGCCTAGGGCTATAGGCGAGGAAACATGGTTATCGCCTACGGCATCGTCGGGTTCCATCATTAGTCGACCATGTCCTCGCCTGTGGGCGAGGGGATGCGCGAGGAACTGAGCGACAACATAAGCGAGGATGGGGGCGACGGAAGGGGTGAGGAAATTGGTGAGGACACAGGTGAGGAAATGGGCGACAATAAGAATTTAAGCACGTAGGCGACGACATGGTTTCCTCGCCCATGTCCTCGCCCCCCACAGTTTTTTTTTTTTTTTTAAAAAAAATTTTCTATTTTCCTGATGCCCTGCAAATCTGCAATCTGCTGAATTCGAATGAACTGCAATTTCTCGTATTACTCAAGATAAAAACAACTACAATCAAGATAAAACATAATTCCGTGAAGAAATCTACAATTTCTATTCACTCAAAGATAAAACATAGTCATATATAACATCAAGTACTACAAATTCATATTCAACTATAATCAAAGCCGAAAACCTTCTTGAGATGGTGATCACATGACAGCACTTCAATACAGGACTATAATGATGCCCTATATGAACAACGAAAAGACTCCAATCGAGCTTTTCCATATGCATAAAAACTGTCCCAGCTTGTATCGCCCTGCATATATTATACCTGGCTTCAGCTTTCTTTAAGCACAGGACAGCAAGTGCAAGCTCAGGTCTAGCAACATTTAAGGAACTCATGATTTACCTACCTGAAACCGAAAAGCCAAGAATCAACAGATGAATTCACATTACTTGAATAGTAGTATATAGTGCACCAAGCATTAAGCAAACCATTCAAATATAATTACATAATTTAAACTTAAAATCAAACAGAAGGTCCTTTATTTTAACATCTGAACCTACATAGAACACATTTCAGTCACAATTAGCACTATAGTCACAAAATCAACAATGACGCTCATAAGCAATAGACAGTCAGTCACATCCAATTACTATTGACTCCAATTGGAAAAAATCATTTTCATGAACACATGAACAAATCTCAAATTAACTTTATTAAGGAATGTTGAATACAAACATCTTCCTCCCTTTCCTCATGCAACATTTTATCAAGTTCATTCCTTCTTGCTGAATACATAATTCATCAGTACGACCAAACCAAAGCCCCTAAGTTCAGAAAAATTCCAACACTGGCTAATTTACCAACTAGAAACTACTGTGTCAGCAGAAAGACACCATTTTGAACCCATACTCACAAGTCACAAGCCGACATATCAAACTCATGCCAAAAACACTCATGAACACCAAGACACACACACAGAATGTCCACATAGCTTCAACCTTTCTCAACCCTCAATAATATAAAAGAAGTAGATTGCGTCATCACTAACAAATGTACAAACATTCCACACAAAATAGCACCGATCTCAAAATGATTAACCAAATAAGAAAAAGCAATGAGATAATGCATAAAGCTGGAAGGTATATTGAAAGTTCTTACAGTATTGTTTCAACAAAACTCCCTTCCACATGATGCATTTCAGGGCTGTCTTTAGCACCTGATTCGAGTCTTAATTTGTTCACCTGTAGTCACAAAAAATACAAATTCATGAAATGATTTCTTCACGACAATTTTCTTGTCTCCATGCATATGCTGCTGACTTTATATTTATCTATGGATCGAGGATAATAAAAGAGCATGATAATAAAACACAACTGTTACACTGTGAATAAGTGCCCCTCTCTCACTTTATATTTATCTATGTATTCGAGGATAACATTATTAAAAAAAAGGCATGTGGCTCATGTCAACTATATGGTCTAATCTAACTAAAGAAACAGAAAGGACATCCCATTATTTCCAGTTTCTCTTGCTCTGTCAGAATCAACAAAATTGACCTGCAAGATGCAACAGAGAGGAGAATGCTTTCTGAGTTCTTACTTGTTGGGAATGTTCTTAATCATCAAAGTAGTTCTACCATCTTCACCTTTTAAAATTTTCTCCACATCTAGTTGATACTGCTTTTTATTGTCCATCAGGTTTCCACTCTCAGCCCTTCTAGTTCTGCCACTTATTCCATCATTGCCAATTGTTCCGAATGAACCATTCCCAAAATATATAGGACTGTTCTTCGGAATCAACATCATTCTAGAGGTAGGAGAACTGCTATCGGATGCTACTCACAGGCCAGCTTAATCGTTCAATGAATTTGGCTCGATTGGACTCCCAAAATTAGGCCAGCTACCTGCAGCATACTTCTTACCATATCAGTTCATGTGTAATGTACAATTATAACCAAAGAAAGAGCTAGAAAGGGACTGATACAAATGTAGGCTTTTGCCAACTTTCCTGGAGGAGAACAGCTATGGGAGAACCAACTTGATGCAGGAACGCGCGAACTTCATCCTGCTCCTGATGTTGACTCAATTGCAGCATTAAGCTACAGTACATAGTACAATAAATTAATAATGTTGACAAAATGGTCATCAAAGCTAAACTTTGTAAACCAAGTAGACCAGTATTCCAGTAATAAAGATGACGAACCAAAGCTGAATAAATTAGGATGTTAAGTTTCAAGGCAAGTAGGCAACAAACAGCAAGGCGCACAATAATTTTATGTTGGATCCTGAGTTCTCTTATTTTGGATCCTGCTATATGTTTTTATCAGTCCAGAAAATTTATGTTGAGTATAATAATTTTATATCTAATTATAATTTATAACCCACTCTTAGTAATATCGGAACTAATATGTTGTGTGCAATTATTGCTTTATTATCTTGCATATTGATGCTTACCCTGTTAAGTTCTTATTAAGTGTAATCAGTTCATCAACGAAAAAACTGATTGTATAGAGTAAAAAAGCTAGCCCTGTTACATTTTGTCATAATTTCAACCTTCAAGCAAGAAGGAAGGTTGAAAATTCTATGCATTTGATTTGGCCAAAGAGAATATAACAATCTAGCTAAAATTCCAAATGAGAAATATTCTATGTTGCCATTCACTTTATAAAAATCTTTTTACAGTAGTATTATTTAAATAACTGAAATTATACAGTATTTAATTTGATTGTGAAATATGGATGGTTGACAGCATTATTTTCTAATGGTTTTCAAATCATTCAAGCTTCAATTCTAACATAGAGCAACAAATTAAACATAACTTAATTCTGTCTTTTCAAGATTCAAATTAGACGCTCAGATCTTCTCAACTCATCATTGTCTTTTTCAAAAGTTGAAAATGCAATAATAATATCCCATTGAGCAAAACACCTTCATCTCATTTGCTTCCCAATCATACAAGATATAATCAATTGCCAAATACGGAGTTCAGAAAAGAGGCCATGGCATATAGTTTTTACCTGTTCTGTCCGCAGGTGGGAAGAGAGGCAGCACTAGTGACAATGTAGAAGCAATGTGGAGACGACAACAGACATTGTACTGCAGTGAAGGGCGTAATTACGCAAAAGTTAAAATCCCACATTGAATAACCCCCTGAGAAATGACAGAATCCCTAAATCCCAAACGACATGGCGTCTAGAGCAAACATTGCGCAGAAAGAAGAAATCGAAATGTTACCTCGAGGCGAACTGATTAAGGGCCGAAGAAGCCGGAAGTTGGCCGGCCGTCGCCGGTGGCAGGAAACGACGGTGGGTGAGGGGCTGCGCGCCTTTCGCTCGTGGTGTTTCAAGTCGCAAGAGCAAGAGGGACGTGTTGGGTATGAGAGAATGGGCGGTTCTGGGTCAACTAGGGTATTAATTTAATTAGGCCAGCAGGCGACGAAAAAGGTTTCCTCGCCTCATTCCTCGCCCCCGGGCGACGAAAATGAATTCCTCAACCCATTCCTCGCTATAGGGCGAGGAAAAAACAATTTTGTCACATTTTTTCTCGCAAATATTTAAAAATAAAAATATTTCAAAAAGTAAAATTTTGTAGGCGACGAAAAAATTATGTCGTCGCCTATGTCCTCGCCTGGGGGCGACAAAAATTTATTTCCTCGCCCCCTTTCGTCGCCTACGGGCGAGTTTCTTGTAGTGATGAGAATGTTTCAGTTTTTTTGTGTGTATTTGTTTTGTTCCAAATCTTAATGAATTATATATGTCGGTGGATGAAGAGCAAGTCATGAACCAGCACTCAGAACAAATGGAAAGAAGAATGACGGAGATAGAGGACAGTACTCAAACGAGCATTAGGGACAAGCAGCAGCAGAATGTAGAGGACTCACAAAAGATTATACTAGAGGACCTCAAGCGTAACTACAACGTCCAAACTACACTCGTGAAGAAAATGAATATTCTAATAATCATAATCATAATCATGACAATATTATCGACAATACTAGCGACAATACTCGTGACAACGTTCTCCACACGCAGTGCTTTTACTAAGCACTGACAGGCAACAGGCCCGCTTTTGCTTCTGTGAACAACTTGTCATTTTGCTTTGTGTTGTCATTTGCTTGATATTAGTAATCGGCTCTTTAACATTCAATACGATGCTGTCGCCACATCTATACATTGAAAGAAGATGGTTGTATTATTATCCGTACCTTTAATTTTTGTTCCGTTTGTTGAAAATTGATTTATACTCGTTTATCGCCATTTTTTTTTGGTTTTTGTTCCATTTGTTGAATTGATTTATACTCATTTATCACCAATTACGAGGGTGTCTAAACTAAATCAGCTCCTTTGTGAAACATTGTGAGGTAACATAACTTTGGTAATTGGAATTGGAATTTTTGTTCCACATATAGAAGGATTGGTACTGGAATATTTGGTTGTGGTCTATTTGTTGTTGTTGTTGCTAAACATTCTCTGTGACGTTTATTTGAATTGGTTTTTCATATAGTGTATTTGGAATAGATGGTTGCCTTTGCTAGAGATTAAAATTGGCCTTTACTAAAGATTAAAATTTCTCTGGCTTCACTATATTTGCGTCCGTTAACTTCATTTGGATGGACTTTATACTGTATCGGGAAGTTAAATGTTTATGAACGAATAGTTCAATTTGATTTGATTCCAACTATCATATATGGACCTTATACAATATGCTTTAGTCGTGGAATTCAACAAGTTTAGATTGTGTTTTTTAATTAGATGTCGAAAAATTGTATCCTATTGAAAAATGAAAAGTTAGAAGACAGGTCCGTCAAATAGTACCTATTGAAAAATAGGCTAAACAGAGGTAAGGGGAAAATGAGAAATAACTTTTTTTTCTTAGAAACCAATTGTGTTAACTATTTAATGGGCCCAATAGAGCAAATCTTAACATTTGTGATGATGCAGAATTTTGAAAAGTTCTCATAGACATGTTACATGTATGTTTTGATTGATTTGAGTTCTTTATGTTGATATTACAATTTCATAATTCTTGTTCCATGTAAACCAGATAAGGATATTGGATAATTCTTATTCCATATGAACAAGATAAGGATAAAATTGAATTGAAGAGTTTTATGCACAAGGTGGAAGTTATGGATGAAAATTGTGAAAGCCATTTGGAAGACGAAGATATTTATGCCCTGCGTCATTTGTTTCTGGAGCAAAATCCTTTTACAGAATTGCCTTGTTGCTATACTTATATCTGGAAATGTTGGATAGGAGAGGACCACCCCTATGGTCTTATTTCTTATACTTAAGTTTTGCTTCCATGGACACTATAATGCTTGCTATTTCTTTTTATGATGGGAAAGAATCAGTCATACATGTTCTTATTAAATTTTGTAGCGTACCGGCTTTCTTAATTTTTTCTATGGTGATTCATGGTTATGATAGTTCATTCTCTTAAACTTTTTAGGATGAGCTAACGTTTGGGTAATCACTTGATGATGTTCATAATCTAGCCTTAGATTTTAATGTTGGGTTTCCAACTTTATCACCTTGTCAATCTTTCATATGCGAGGCGTAGCCCGCATCGAAACAAGTACTAGTATATATATATATATATATATATATATATATATATATCACACTGACCTACTGTATCAGCATCATACTTCCTCTGTTCTCTTTTAAATGCATCATTCCTGTATTTCACATCGTCCAAGACATATTTTTAATGGTTAATAACTCAAATTGTACATAAATAAAAATTATAAGAATTTGATATTCTAAAACTACGTGATTAGACGAATATAACAAGATCTCACTTGACTATGTTTTTCTTATATATCTATGTTAAAAAAATTAATAAAAGTTACTCAATGAATAGTGACTACTATGCAAATGGATCACTTATTTAGAACGGAGGTAGTATAACATGAAAATATCATTTTAGTTTATATCCTCCAGCATGTAAATCTTTTGCTGAATATATATCACGCCAAGACAATAATATATTTCCCCCCACTTCCTCGAGGTACCCTATTATTCTGTATTCTGTATACATATCCGTTGTACTGTGGTATCGGTTGCCCAAGTTTCTTCACCACTACCTTCTGCCGACATATCAGAGCAGGTCTCAATCTCCTGATCCCATCGTCGCCATCATTTTCCACATGACCTGTGGTTGGGGTTGTAGCGGCTCACACCCATCTTTATCATTATCTGTTACAACAGCATCAGATTTGCAGTTTGCATTTTCCTGGTTTGCATCGGCATCGTTCGACGGTTGCTCACGGCATCATGCATAATTCTCGTGGTCTCTTATTCCATCCGGCTATTCTTTTACACCCAGCATGATGTATTCGTTGTCGCTGGTTTTGAATCGGCATAGATCTTGCGATGATGGTGATTTTGAATTACATGCCCATAATTGTTCAACTATAATTTTTGCTACTTACTAATCACAGCCAATTTCTTCCAGAAATTAAGGGATTAATAAATCACGTTTCCTTCTGTATTAATGATTCATATATGGTATACTTATTGAAACGAAGCACACATGCAGCGTGTTATGGATATCCAGAATTCGGCAAATCAGGACACTAATTCTATAATATATTCAATATGCAGAATATGTCCTAGCAAATACTCTAATAGTTATAACCGTTATCATGACAATATTAACGACTATACTAGCGACGATGTTGATCTCAGGCGGTGATTTTACTACACAAAGTAGTCCGAACGCATTGCCAGACGCAGGGCGCTTTTGCCTTGTGTTGTGTTGTCATTTTGCATTGTGTTGCCATTCGCATAATATTAATCGGTTCTTACCATTTTATACGATGCAGTCTCCATATTTGTACCTTGAAAAAATTGAAGATGGTTGTAATCATTTTGTGTGCTGGACGTATTATTAATCAATCATAGTGTTAACCATGAAATTTTAGAGGAATAAAATCCCTCTTTGGTTGATGAACTCAAGATTATTACAAGATTTGCAAAATGAAAGTTACCGAAAACTAAGAAAGCAAATAAAGAAATTGAAATGTGGAATGGAAGAAACAAAAGAAATAAAATTGCAGGAAAAAGGAATTGCAGAAAAAAATAAATTTAAGATGCAGTTCTCTCTGAGAGGTTCGAGTCCTCCTCCTGGGATGCCACCTCCTATAAATGGGGAGGAGCACCAGCCTTCATCAAGTTGTAACGCCTCCGTAATGCTCCCAAGATCCTATCCTCTGATGGCGCCTTATCTTGATGATTCCGTGATCCTCACCAGGTATCCTTTGAACGCTGCCCTCTGTAACTGATCATCCTGCTACGGATAGATTTAATGGGTTGGGCCGGCTATTTGGTTATTGGGCCGGAATGTAATGGATTAATATTTTTGGGTGATAACATATATAACAACTCTCTTGAGGATTTCGGTTTCAGGACTTCATATTTCAACAGTCTTTTGATATGAGTAGTTGGGGGAAAGTTGATATACAGTGTAATAGTATACTATAATGTCTTTGACTTGTCAACTGAAAGCCACATGGCACTTTAATAACCATAGGACTCAGCAATCGGCTGTCGGCATGGTCTTCCCTCTCCCCCAACTAGCTTCGATCGGCAATGGTCGAAATTCCAGACTTTTCCTCCTCCAGTTATGAAGTCAATCCTCTGGTCGAGCAATTTGAAAGATTAATTCATGATGCCAAGGTCCCATCTGAAACTCGATTAATTGCTCTGAACAACTCACACGCCTTATCTTAGTTCTTTGAACTTTCTTACTCATTGCACAATTTCCATAAGAAATTCGAATTATTTAATTATTGAATTTAAAACATGTGTTGCGTACCGTGGGGGTAATTACTGTGAGGTAATGCACTCCCATTTCCAGCCGTTGGGTTCGTATGTAATAATGAAATACAGTACCGGGTCCATGAAAATTTTACAAAGAAATAGAAATTCTATTTATTTAAAAAAAAAAAAAAAATACTTCCTCCGAATTTTTATAACTGACACGGATGAGGTTTTGTCAGTGTTAATTGAGTAACTTTGATTCGAATTTTTAATATAATTATATAAGATAAAATATAATTAAGTAGGATCTGGTTTGAATTTGTCTAATTGCATAGATTTATAATACTCCCTCTGTCCCAACTCAAATGTCTTACTTACTATTTTTGGATGTCTAATCGCAAATGTCTTCTTTCTTTAAATAGAAATAATTTTCCCCTCTAACAACTATATTGACCCCATCATATACTCACAAATCAACTCTACCTTAATTCCCCTGCCCAACAGTAACATGACATAATGAATGGGACGGAGGGAGTATTAAATTTTCATAAACTTTATTTGTATGAAATTTGTTTAAAATTTGAGTTATTATAGAGTAAAAATGTATATTGAATTGCGTGAAATGTGGGTTTCTGGTGAAAGATAAGTATTCATTTTTGTGGTCATTGGTCGGGGAAAAAATCTTACTATTATTTGAGGTATTGAAAAAATAAAATAAAAATTAAAGAGTGCAGCTATAAGAGGAAAACATCAATCATTCATAACTCAGAAAGGAGGCTACCTCACTCTGAAACCCTTTTTCCTTCCTTTATTGCTTTTTAAATCTTGCAACAATATCACAATTCACTTACAAAAATACTAGAGGGAAAAACAAATCAAAGGCACAGTACAAGGGGAATAATAGGATCGTGATGGCTAGTGACGCATCATCACCACCCGCAATCAATGGAGATGATTTGAGAACCGGAGACCATGTGTACACCTGGAGAGCTGCAGGGTATGGCCACCATGGCATCTATGTGGGCAATGGCATGATCATAGAATT
This sequence comes from Hygrophila difformis, assembly GCA_030278955.1. Taxonomy (NCBI): domain Eukaryota; kingdom Viridiplantae; phylum Streptophyta; class Magnoliopsida; order Lamiales; family Acanthaceae; genus Hygrophila; species Hygrophila difformis. The sequence goes on along the minus strand of JAOANR010000012.1, from coordinate 44,752,660 downwards.
CACTACAGGCGACACTTGGAAGACCATCTCATCATCAGTAGCATCAAAAGGTTCTGGTGCAGTAGGTATGCGTAATCACAGAGACTTCCAGGGAACAGGATCATTGTACCGATATGAATATGGAGTTAGCGAGCAAGAATTTAAGGAGAGGCGTAGTGGGACGTGCACTACCGCCAGAGCTGATGCTCCAGAACTTGTGAAACACAGGGCTGAGTATTTGCTTTATAATGGATACGGGACGTATAATCTGTTTACGCATAATTGCGAGGATTTTTCTTTGTATTGCAAAACAGGTCTTGTTGTTCCTCAAGGAAGAAATAGCAGCGGTCAGGCCGCACTTGCCAATATCTTCAATCATGTTGGACTTGGTGCCTCTAGCCAGTGCAGTTCGGGTACTGGTGATTTTGATCCAGAATTCAGGTATTGTATGGACATTGGAGTCAGGCCAGATGCACAGAAGATTGAGGTCGAAGACCTCGTAAACTCCAATGTCAGAGGTATGGTCAGTGGCGGATCTAGAAAAAATTTAAGCAGGGTCACAAAAATAATAATTTAAATTTAAATTTAAATATATTAAATATAATATTTAAATTTAAATATATTAAATATAACAATTAAAACATACTACCTCTTACAAATACTCTATATGATCTTTCATACTTTGGAATCGACTAATAACCGCTTCATTCATAACATTGAGGAGAGCTTCTTTCTCTATAGCACAAAATAAGAGAATCGTTGATCAAAAAATCATCACCTATTCGATTTCCCAAATCAGATTTCACAAGTTTTGGGGTCCCCACAAAAATTTAAGCGGGTGCACTAAACTAAGCATAAATATTTTTTACCTTACAACACAAATTTAAGCGGTGTCCCGTGCCCCGGGCATAACGTACGTCCGCCCCTGGGTATGGTGTTATATGAATATATCAACGACCAATGTCCTTGACTTTCAGTTAAAATAGTCGTTATAATTATATAAAATGAGTGGGAAATAAACGTAAACTAAGTTAGGTTTAAATAAGGTCAATTCAATCATATACGGATTGAGTTAGGGTTTCAGAAATAGGGAAAATGAATTTCGTGGGTGCTAATGCATATGTAATATAATTTTATTTTTATTTTTTTTTAAAATGGTTTTCAGGTACTTAATAAACGAAGAGGAAGACTTTGCGAGATGGAACCAAGAATTTATGGAAAATTGTTTTCATTGACCACTCTATAAATCGCAATGCCTGTGATTACTGTGGTCCAGATCGAGTGGTTTTGTAACTAGAGGAGGTCTGTTCTGGAGTAGTGGTTCAGTTTGATCGAACTTGTCCGATCTGAAATTCAATTTGGTATAAGTGTACGTGTTTTGTTCAATTGTTCTTGTCTCCGATTGAATTGTCGCATGTGGCTTTATAGTATGTGAATTTCGGTTATTGCCTTGTATTGATAGTATGTAATTTTCATTCTCTGAAAACTAAAAATAAAATTACAAGACCTAGTTGTTTCAATAAACTGTTTATTGAGCTTTGCCAAAAAAATAAACTGTTTATTGAGTTATAGGTCAAGTAAACATGGCGGGACGGCATTGAATTAGAGACACGCTAGAAAGTAATTAAAATTATGTGGTCACGTTTGGAGCCCTTCTAGCAAGGGGATAAGATCATGTTTGTGTTTGGGGAAAAAAAATTCAAATTAACAATTTCTTAAACAAAACCATATTGATTGAACATAATACATCCAAGTATGTTCATTTTCAGCTAAACCATTCCACCCCGTTAATCACGGTTATAGCCGACGTGTCAGCCGGATGAGTTGACACATCAGCTTGAATTAGGATAAATTATTCCATCGCTCACCAATACCACAATGAAACGTCATCTAAAATCGTGATAAAGGAGGTGAGATGGTTTGGGCGAAAACTTAGTGGATGGATTTAGATAATTCAATTAATTAATATGAGATTGTGTAAGAAATTGTTCAAACTTATGGAATGATTTGAGTTTTTTTTTCCCCCTAGTGTTTGGGTATGTGAACCAGCAGCCTGTAAATTAAAATATGAAAAGTTAAACGAAACAATTCTATTAATTGCTCAGACAGATTTGATCTATTATAAGTAGGTAACTGTTGTAAGATGATTTTTATGAGAGCAAATAGATACGTTACTATTAACAAGGAAAGTATTATTTTGTTTTTCGTAGTATATATCCTCAACAGGATCTTAATGTTTAAAGGGTTGACGAACTCTAAACAATTTTTTTTATAAACATTTATACTCATATGTCTATAAAAGTGAATGGAAGGCCAAACCCCAGATAGGAGTATCTGTTGAAAGTGGCCCATTTTATGTCCCGGCCCAAATTGCCTTCAGCCCATGATGTATTACTACTGAGGCCCATTTGTGCATTGATATTAATACTCCCTTCTGCCGTGTCTTTCTCCAACCTAATCTCATTTTCTCTTCTACCCTACAGCAGCGGCGCTGCTTGGATGTTTCTCATCCTCCTGTTCAGCCATTCTTCCACCACCACTTCATCCATCTCTTCGTGACTTAGGATAGAGTGAGTGAGGCAAAGGGCCGAGTGTGGTGAGGCTTTTCTGGGGTTGGGATTATTGGACCTTGGGGGTTCGGTAGGGGTGCGTCTTCCTCTTTTAGGGCCACAGAAGTTAGTGACACCGGAAAGGGGGCTTTCCGGTGAGGGCTTTGTGCTCGGTAGTGGACCGAAGGCGCGTGGAGACCGGCAGTGCGATTGGGGTGTTGGCAGTGGCTGTTGACGCCTTATTTAGGCCGATCATTGCGTTCGTGAAGGGCTTGGTGCCCGGGCAGTGGTGGCCGCCCATGCTCTTCCCTTGGACCGTTTATGTGATGGCTGTGGTAGAGTGGTGACTGATATTGGGCTTCCTGAGCCTATGGTTAACGGATCTCGTTAGATCCGTTGGTATATCTCTCTTATTTAACATTTGTTGTTACTTTCTTGTTCTACTAACTTTGTTTTGTAGATCCGGACTAAAAGAGAAGACCATTGGACTGACGGAGTGAAACAGAGGACGTAAAGCTTGAAGATGTGAGATTTTGGCCAAGCCAAAATCTGTCCAACAAAGCCGAGAGCAGATCCGGCGAGACTGCAGCTCCAAGGATGCTGTTCTGCTTTCTGTTTCATCTTTGTTTTCTTATTTATTAGTGAACAATGTATTGGTGAGGTCAAAGCCTTGTAAATCCCATAGTTAGGTCTTTTGGGTTGTAATAGTTAGGTAAAACAGGGTATCCGGTGGAGTTACCCAACAGTGGTATCAGAGCCATAGGCCACTTTGGGACGGGGGTTGGTCAAGGCACCCCCGCAAGGTAAAATAGCTTGATCCATCTTTTTTACAGTTTTAAGATAATATTCTTGTTTTGGATTGTTGCTTGAAATATGTGATTTTTCATGCTTGGAGCTTTGTGCTTTAAAATCTGGAAATATTATGCTTAACCTGTGTTTTTTGTTTTCTGCATTTTGTTGTGCATAAACTGCTTTTTGTGGTGTTATTAGTGAATTGTGCATTTTCTGTGTTATTGTGCTTTGTGTGCAAAAATTGTGGATTTGAAATTTTTGGGGAATAGAAAAATTGATTTCTTATTCCATGAAAAAGCAGATTCCTGAAAATCTTGAAAGTTGTGATTTTTTAGGAATCTGTGAAAATCAATCCAAATTTTGAAATCCGACCGTTTGAGCTCTTTGGGCCACCCAAAATTTAATTTGGGCCTGTCCAATAGCTGGGTCAAGTCTGGAAAATTTTTTTGGGCTCCCAAAATTAATTTGGATTTGCTTAAAAAAAAATTTAAAAGGATGACAAATGCTATAGTGTGGAATTAGTTGTGATTAGTTGGCCAAGTGTTTGAGCACTTGTTTGCTCATTCCGTTAAACGGTCAAACACAATAATGACTTCCACCTCGAATAGCATAGTTCCTTTTAATGGAAAGAACGACTTCAGCATCTGGCAAGTTAAGATGCGTTGTGTTCTTGTCCAACAAAGAATTTATAATGCAATTGACCAACTCTTTGATAAAGATGTGACTGAAGCTAAAAAGACTGAAACTGATGAACTTGCTAAATCTGCCATTATCCTTAGTTTATCTGATGCTGTGCTTAGAAAAGTTAGTGATTGCAAAACAGCCAAGGACCTTTGGGAGAGGCTGTCTGAACTGTATGCTGAGTCATCTTTGTCTTCTAGAATATTCCTGCTTGGTAAATTTTTTAAATTTAAATTGGATATATCTAGAGACTTAGATGAGGGTTTAGATAATTTTACTAAACTGGTTCAAGACATTAAAGCAACAGGTGATAAGCATATAGATGATTATGTGCCTATAGTGTTGTTGAATGCCATCCCTGATAGTTATTCTGATGTGAAATCTGCTATCCAATATGCTAGAGATGATTTGACTTTAGATCATGTGATTAAGAGTCTAAAGAACAAAGAACTTGAAATGAAGAATTCCTCTAAGCATTCTGATAAGGTGTTTATGACTAGGGGTAGGTCTTGGAAAAAGGGTAATCACCAACAGCATAATGATAGGGGCAGAAGCAATGCTAGGGGTCAGTCTAAATCACATAGATCTCAGTCAAGAGGTAAACATGATAAGAAATGTTACAACTGTGGTAGAAAGGGCCATTTCATTAAAGATTGTAGACTCCCTAAGAAAGAGAAAAATCAAATTGATAATCAGAACAATGAGGTTAATGCCGTGACTGATGTAGCAGTTAAGCATGATGAGCTTTTCATGGTTCATGATTTGAATTGTTTTTCTGATGTTAATATGGCTAAAGATGCTTCTAAATCTGTTTGGTTGTTAGACTCAGGGTGCACCTCCCATGTCTCCTCATGTTGAATTATTTGATTCCTATCAACCTGTTGAAAATGACTTTGTGTTCATGGGTAATGACAATAGATGTCCTGTCTTAGGCATAGGAAAAATTGTCTTACAATTTGAGAATGGGACAAGATTCTGTCTTGATGGTGTGAAGCATGTGCCTGATTTGTCTTATAATTTGATTTCTCTTGCAACCTTGCAGAAGAAAGGTTTAGAAGGGAGAATTGGTAATGACATGATTAAAATGTTCAAAGGGAATTTGATGCTGTTTAAGGCCATTATCAAGAATAATCTTTTTGTGGTCTCTAATGTGGTTAATTATGCTTTTGCTGCTAATTCTAGTTCTAGTTCTGATAAGGTTAAACAGAATACGCTTTTGTGGCATGCTAGACTAGGGCATATGAGTGATAAAGGCATGAAATTTCTGAAAGATGCTGGTTGTTTAAAATCTGATTTATGTGAAGTTGATCTTTGTGAATCATGCTTAGCTGGTAAACAACATAGAGTGTCTTTTAACTCTTCATATCCCGTTGGGATAAAATCCACCCGTGTACTTGAGTACATTCATGCTGATGTGTGGGGTCCATCTTCGACGCCCACACATGGTGGTAGAAGATATTTTTTATCTATCATGGATGATTTTTCTAGAAAAGTTTGGGTATTTCTCATGCAAAACAAATCTGATGTTTTTGGAAATTTTAAACACTGGAAAGCTTTGATTGAGAATCAAACTGGTTTAAAGATTGGTACACTTAGGACAGATAATGGGCTTGAATTTTGTAATCACCAAATGGATACTTTGTGTGCTGAATCTGGTATTAGAAGGCATAAATCTGTTCCTTACTCACCTCAACAGAATGGGGTCATTGAAAGAATGAACAGAACTTTATTAGAAAAGGTTAGGTGCTTGATGGCACCTACTGGCCTTTCTAAGAAGTTCTGGGGTGAAGCACTGATGACAGCTGCTTACTTAGTTAACAAATCACCCAATGCCCCTTTAAATGGTAAATCTCCTGATTCTGTCTTTTTTGGTAAACCTTTTGATTATGAACATCTTAGAGTGTTTGGATGTTCAGCTTTTGTGCATACTAGTAATGATAAATTGGACCCTAGAACCAAGAAATGTATTTTCTTAGGTTATCCTGAGGGTACCAAGGGTTACAGGTTGTTTGATAGATCAGGGGGTGGTTTTAAAATCATTGTTAGTAGGGATGTGATTTTTAATGAATCTGAATTTCCTATGAAAGTTTTTGAGAATGATAGTACTTCTGTTGAGGTGGAGTCTTCTTCTGTGGAACATTCTGTGAATTTGCCTGCTCCCATTGCTGTGCCTAATGTGATTGAAAATGCTGAAATTGATGATCCCAATTTGCATGTGAATGGGGAACCCATAACTGATACCCATGATATTGATGAAGGTGGAGCTCAGAATGATGATGTTATTGATGAACATGATTTGAGTGATTATGTGCTAGCTAGGGATAGAGCTAGAAGAGTAGGTAAAACTCCTGCTAGATTATCTGATTGTGTTCTTACTGCTTATGCTATGACTGTGTGTGAAGAACTTGATAATCTAGAGCCTAAATCATATTCTGAAGCTGTTAAGTCTAAACAGGCTAATAAGTGGCTTAGTGCTATGAATGAGGAAATTCAATCTTTACATAAAAATGAGACATGGCTGTTGATTCCTAGGGCTGATAATATCTCTGTGATTGATTGTAAATGGATTTTTAAAATCAAACAGGAAACTCATGGTGAGAGGTTTAAGGCTAGGCTTGTAGCTAAGGGCTTTACTCAGAAAGAGGGTGTTGATTATTCTGAAATATTTGCACCTGTTGCTAAGTTCACTACTATTAGAGTAATGCTTGCCTTAGTTGCTCATTTTGATTGGGAGCTTATACAAATGGATGTTAAAACTGCTTTCTTGCATGGTGACATAGATAAGAAAATTTGTATGAAGCAACCTGAAGGTTTTGTGGATAAAACCAAACCCAATCATGTATGCCTGTTGAAAAAAGCTTTGTATGGACTAAAACAAGCACCTAGACAGTGGAACATTAAGTTTGATAAATGCATGAAAGACATAGGATTCACCAGATCTAAATTTGATCATTGCTTATATCTGAAAGATGTGAAATCTGTGCCTATGTTCTTATTGCTTTATGTTGATGATATGTTGCTTGTTAGTCCTTGCATGAAAAGCATTGTTGAGGTTCAAAATTGTTTGAACAAGAGTTTTGACATGAAGAATCTAGGAGAAGCCAAATGCATTCTTGGAATGCATATAGTTAGGGATAGGGCTAATCCAACCCTCCTCCTTAACCAGACTGGGTATGTGAAAAAGGTTCTCTCTAGATTCAAGATGTCAAATGCTAAATCTGTTGGTTGTCCACTTGCTTCTCATTTCCTGTTGACTAAAGAACAATGCCCTAAAAATGAATCTGAAATGAAAGATATGGAATCTGTCCCTTATGCTCATGCCATTGGTTCTGTTATGTATTTGATGATTTCTACTAGACCTGATTTAGCTTATCCTATAAGTTGTTTGAGCAGATTTATGGCTAATCCTGGTAGACCACATTGGGAAGCTTTGAAATGGCTTTTGAGATACTTAATCAAGTCTATGCATTATTCTCTGTGTTTTTCTAAATGGCATGATGATATGTTTGTGACTGGTTATGTAGACTCTAACTTTGCTAATGATAGGGATAGTAGGAAGTCTACTACATCCTATGTGTTCACTCTAGGTGGGTCTTGTGTGAGTTGGAAATCTCAATTGCAATCTGTTGTTGCTTTATCCACTACTGAGTCTGAATTCATTGCCATAACTGAAGCTTTTAAAGAGGGAATATGGTTTAGTGGTCTGATGCATGAACTAGGATTAAAGAATGAGATAACCATATATTCTGATAGTCAATCTGCTATTCAGTTAAGCAAACATCCTGTTTTTCATGATAGGTCGAAACATATTGATGTTAAGTACCACTTCATTAGGGACAATGTTGAGTGTGAAAAACTCAAACTGGATAAAATTGCTTCTGAATTTAATCCTGCTGATATGGGAACTAAGTGTTTGCCTTCTGAAAAGTTGATGTCATGCATGAAAATCCTTCACTTTGACTTTGACTGATATATTCTGTTCTGATGCATGATTTGCTGCTTTCATACTTTGTGTATACTGTTAAGCGGGACTGGTAAGTGAAGGTATGACTAGACGATGATGACACCTAAGCACCAATGAACACACTCTTGGCAACACAGAAAATGGTCCAAGGTGGAGAATGTTGAAAGTGGCCCATTTTATGTCCCGGCCCAAATTGCCTTCAGCCCATGATGTATTACTACTGAGGCCCATTTGTGCATTGATATTAATACTCCCTTCTGCCGTGTCTTTCTCCAACCTAATCTCATTTTCTCTTCTACCCTACAGCAGCGGCGCTGCTTGGATGTTTCTCATCCTCCTGTTCAGCCATTCTTCCACCACCACTTCATCCATCTCTTCGTGACTTAGGATAGAGTGAGTGAGGCAAAGGGCCGAGTGTGGTGAGGCTTTTCTGGGGTTGGGATTATTGGACCTTGGGGGTTCGGTAGGGGTGCGTCTTCCTCTTTTAGGGCCACAGAAGTTAGTGACACCGGAAAGGGGGCTTTCCGGTGAGGGCTTTGTGCTCGGTAGTGGACCGAAGGCGCGTGGAGACCGGCAGTGCGATTGGGGTGTTGGCAGTGGCTGTTGACGCCTTATTTAGGCCGATCATTGCGTTCGTGAAGGGCTTGGTGCCCGGGCAGTGGTGGCCGCCCATGCTCTTCCCTTGGACCGTTTATGTGATGGCTGTGGTAGAGTGGTGACTGATATTGGGCTTCCTGAGCCTATGGTTAACGGATCTCGTTAGATCCGTTGGTATATCTCTCTTATTTAACATTTGTTGTTACTTTCTTGTTCTACTAACTTTGTTTTGTAGATCCGGACTAAAAGAGAAGACCATTGGACTGACGGAGTGAAACAGAGGACGTAAAGCTTGAAGATGTGAGATTTTGGCCAAGCCAAAATCTGTCCAACAAAGCCGAGAGCAGATCCGGCGAGACTGCAGCTCCAAGGATGCTGTTCTGCTTTCTGTTTCATCTTTGTTTTCTTATTTATTAGTGAACAATGTATTGGTGAGGTCAAAGCCTTGTAAATCCCATAGTTAGATTTTTTGGGTTGTAATAGTTAGGTAAAACAGGGTATCCGGTGGAGTTACCCAACAGTATCATATAGCAAGTCTCTTGAGGATTTCAGTTTCACGACTTGATATTTCAACAGTCCTTTAATATGAGTAGTTGAGGACATGGAAAGCTGAAATACAGAACAAATATATAATGTCCTTGACTTGTTAACTAAAGGCCACGCCACATGGGTGATGGGCCACGGCACTTTAATAATAACCATAGGACTCGGCAATCTGCAATGGGGTCTTCTCTTCCCTCTCCCCAACTAACTCCGGCAATATAATGGTCGAAATTTCCAGAATTTTTCTCCCCACTTATTAAGTCACTCCCTCCACTGGTCGACCAATTTGAAAGATTCATTCAAGCCAAGCTCCCATCTGAAACTCTATTAATTGCTCTCAACAACTCTCAAACTCACACGCCTTAGCATATTTCTTTGCAAGCCACAGTGTTTTACTTTGAACTTTCTCGCTCATTGCACAATTTCCATAAAAGAAAATCGAATTATTTGATTCACATTGTTGCTATATTGTGGAGACAAACTAGAGATGATTGGTAAATCAAATCCCCCATTTCCAATTGATATTGTGGCGGCAGTACTAGAGCTATACGCTCTGAACAGCCAACTAATTAATAAGGGGAGTGAGAGTAAATATAGGTTGCTAATTCAATTTGGGGAGTAGGGCATGCGCAATGAATGAGCTAGGTATGCCGCGGCTCCACCCGACGGGCCGGGGTCGTCGTCAATATATTTTATATCTACATTTAAAAACATTAAAATATACAGTATTTATGTAATTATATATATGTGGTAGGAAAAGATCTTTTTATTGGAGGAAGTGTATAATCATAATCAAAGCAATAATTAAAGAGTAGTGCAGCTATAAGAGGAAAGCATGTATGTATAGGCTACCTCATTCCGAAACCCTTTTTTCTTCCTTTATTTCTTTCTACATATCTATATAATACTTCTCCGTTCTCATGAAAATGCAACACTCACCCTGTGCACGCAATCCAATGCATATTTTTAACAGTTAATAACTCACGTTGTGTATAAGTAAAAATTTTAAAAATTTGATATTATAAACCTACAAGATGAGACGATTCTAACAAGATCTCACTTGACTATATTTTTTCTTCTATAACTATTGTTTAAATGTGAATCAAAGTTGAACAATGAATAGTGTCAAAAAGGCAAATGTTTCATATTCACAAAAACGGAGGAAGTATATAAAAATAATATGTCTTATGAACAGTAACCTATCAATTATCTTTTATAAAAATTCCCTTATTTCTTCAACATTTACTTTCTGCACGCAATCCAATACACATTTCTAATTATCAATAACTCATCAATAACTCAAAATATGTACAAGAAAAAATTCTAAAAATTTGATATTTAAAAATTACATGATGAGACGAATCTAACGAGGTCCCACTTGACTATGTTTTTTCTTATATAAATGTTGTCTAACCATTAGTCAAAGTTGAATAATAAATAACAGAAAAAGTCAATTCATTTTCACACTAAAAATGAAGGAATTATAAATTTAAAAAACATAGTGCACTTTTAAAATACAGAAGAACCAAATTCGAGCGAAATTCATGTTAGATAATTTAATTTCATTAATTATTATAGATAAAGAATACTACAAAATAAAAGATGTAATAAAAACTTTATTGGCTGATAGTTGAATAATAAACAGTAGCAAAAATCAATATTCATTCTTTAAATATAGTTTCAATATTTGTTATTATTCTTAACCAATACTCTATTAATTGAAATTATAAAGAATATATTGTAAATTATAAATAAGTACTTTATAGATTGATATTATATTTATTAACGAATAGCAAATATTTGTATTAGATAAATTAAATAAATTAGATAAATTAGAATATGACAATAAGTTGATGAAACTATAGTTATTTTTTAATTTGTTAATGGATTCATTTACAAGAGTATTTCTTATATTTTTTCTAATTTAATTTGGAAATATATATATCTTTATTAAATTTCTAATATCTCAACGCTTTAGGGTGAATCAATATCAATAATCAATTATCGAGTACATTACGATTTCACGTACTTTCTTTGTCAATGCATGACATTAGAGTCGTGAGTATAAATGTTTTTATCTTTGCTATTTCATTTTTTTGTGTTTTCAACTATTGTTTGTAGTATAAGTATTTTTTAAAATACTAAAATGTAATATATAAATATTGGTAATGATATATGTGGGTCGATTTCTATGCAATGTATAGATATACTCATGTAATGCTTAAAATAGTTTAAAGAGGTTGGTGAATATAATCGACATAATAAAATTGAACAATTTTATTTGATAAATTGAATAATTTTAATCATATTGTCCATAATTTCCGTCCATTGGGGCGGGAAGTACTAGTTGGAACAAAATCACAATTCACATACAAAAATACTAGAGTTAATAGTTAATTTAGGCCATAACAAGTAGTCATTTCCACTTTTGAGCCATAACAAGTTTGAGTTATGATTTTAGGCCATAACAACCACTTTTGTTCAATTTTGGGCCATTTAGACTTTTTAAAATAATAATTGAGCCCACCTAATTTCCTTTATTATATTTTGACCCCATCAGTTGACTTATCAACTTTTGCCCTTTTACACTTTGACCCCAAACTTTAGATTTTTCATTAAATTTAATCCAATAACCGCCCATCATGCTTCCGATAATTAAATTAAGCACTAAACTTCATACCTTGGCTTTGACCGCCTTGCTGCCGGGTTTCCTAAGCTCCGGGATTTTACGGACTTCCTCCAACCACGCAGCCGCGACCGATGGTTCACCGATTCTTGGCTCCTTCAGCAACAAACAGCACAGTCCTATTTCGTTTCCTACCTTAGGACGTATCAAGATATGAATTAAGGGTTTTTTAATAATATTATCGGAGTATTTGGGATATTTGGAAGCCTGGATTTTACTGAAGAAATATTAAAAATATTATTCAAACATTATTTCCCCTAATGGAGAAGACAGATACTTAGTTCCTCATGGAGGAAGCAAGACTCTTGGGGATGCTCCCCATAATATTACAGACACAGAAAGGAAAATTTGCAGAAAGGAAATATTACAAATGTTTTGAAGAGTTGGGAGGATTTTTCGATGCCTTCCATCTGCTTCAAACTCCTTTATTTATAGGCGCCCGCGGACTTCAGCCCCGGATTCCAATCTTCCTCTAAATCCTTGTGACGTCACTGCGTTCGTCACTTGGCCTTAATTTCCACCGGCTACATTATTGTCCTTTTTTGAATTATTGCGTTAGGTGGCTTTTGTCAACTTTCCACCTTCTCTTGTCGGCCACTTTCTGCCAGCCACTCTGCCCTTCTTTGTCGGCTTTTAATTATGAGTGTTGCCGACACCTCTTTTTCTTTTACATCCAGCTAATCTTACTTTGGCTTGTGAAAGTTTTTTGGACGTTTCTTCCCTTTGTCCTGTTCGGGTCCGGATTTTTTCTGGGTCACCCGGATCTTTGTGCCGAATAGGGGTTTCTCCTGCTCTGCACAATATGGGCATATGTGGTTATCCCATTGGCCAACATGCATCATATTGCATGCCTTTTTTCTGGTAGACTCGGTTGCTGGCAACTTGTTTTCCCAGATGAGTAACCTCTTCTTCTCAAATGAGGTTTCCGCAAACTCTGTGCTTTTCCCTATTAAAGAATTAACCAGGAACGATCCATTTAAATTGTTTGAGAATATTTTAAACGGATATTTAACCTTTTCCATCTCGGTGAGACAGACCCAGAATCCCCATGCTCGTCGGGTGGAGATTTCATCTTCGCTGATTGAAGATACCAATGGTGCCTTCTCATCCATAGACTTAACTCTGTTGAAGGCAATCATATCAGGTCTCTGTAATTTAATAAATTGAAAGACCGGATAAGAACCTTTTCCGACTATCTCTGGTGCCGCTGAAATGAACTTAAGCTCCAGAATATCTCCTCTTTGCAGGTGCGGGTTGTTCTGCCATGATTCGTGCACCGCACTACTTATCCATCCCGGAAGTTTTTCGATTTCCGGAAACCCTGGTGATGTAGTATGAGCAGATGCTAATGCTCCAAAGTCATACCACTTCCGAACTTCTTCTGGTTTCGATCCTTCGAGCATCCATACCCTGTTGTATCTCCCGGATGTCTCGATTACTGTTTTGCTAGGGTTAATTCCCTTTTTGGAAACCAGTTGTTCCCATTTTCCTTGGTAGTCCAGCCAGGCAGTAGATAGGACCTTCTCATCTGAATTAACCTTAGAGGTGCCTGTCATTGGCCTAAGGTTAATTTCTTCCTCTTTCACCCCAGAGGCAGTGGGTTGACTTGAGCTTTCGGAAATGTGACTTTCCTCTTGCTCAACATTTTTGTCGGTATCCGACAATGGTTCCTTTGAAGCAGTGCTTGAATCTGCTTCTTCATATGTGACCACTTTAGCTTTTTGGGCACATTTCTCTTTGTTTACCAGGGAAGCTGACGCTTTCCTGATTGGCTCTAATACTGTTTCCCATAGTGCTGTCATTGCTATATGGGAGGTTCGTATATTGTTGCGGACCATGTCCACATCGCTCTGTTGTATTTGGCCAGCTGCTCGTGCATTGATCTCGAGCTGTCCAAAATGCTTTGATAGCTCCTCTAGGTTTTCTCTGAGGTGCCTGAATCTCGTAATGATGGAATCAGCTTCAAATGCTTCCATCTCTCGTCAAGAAATCTGCAAGAACATTTTCATGAGATTTTATAACATCAATATCATAAGTATAATATTGACATTCAGCTTGCCATCTGATAATACGAGCTTTTTCAATTTTTGATTCAAGTTTATTTTTTAAAAAAGCCCTAACATTAGTATTATCAACTTTTAATACAAATTTCTTTGCAAGTAAGAATAAAGGCCATTTTTTAAATGTTTTCCATACTGCAAAGAATTCCTTCTCGTTAATATGCCAAAGTTTGGCTTGTTGTTCAGTGAACAACCCTCCTGTGTATCTACAAGGTTCTTGACCCGTAGTTGTTTTTCTCATGAGCACTCCTGCCCATCGAAAATCATTGGCGTCTGTGTAGACTACCAGCTCGTCCTCATCCTGAGGTATCGCGAGTTTTGGCAAGCTATTACAGACTTGCTTTAGTTCACGAATTCTCTTGGTATGGATTTCTTCCCATTTCCATCTAGAGCTTTCAGTCTCTTTCAGGAGTGGTCTAAAATCCTTTCTATATTTTGCAAGGTCTTTAATAAACATACCCGCAAAATTTACAACTCCTAAGAAACTCTGAAGTTGTTTCTTGTCTTTTAATATATCAGGAAAATTGCGGATTTTCTCCACAATGTGTTCCTGTAACTCTATTCCTGCTTCATCAATTTGAACTCCTAAGAATTCAATTTTGTTAGCAGCGATAGTGGCCTTTTTCTCAGAGAGAACTAGACCTTCCCTGTGACATGCATCAGAAAATATTTCAAGATGTTTAATATGCTCTTTAATATTTCGAGATGCAATCAGAATGTCATCTATGTAGACGAACATAAACTCTAGATAATCCTTAAATAGATTATCCATCTTTCTTTGGAATATCTGAGGGGCATTAGAAAGCCCCATTGGCATAACATTCCAAATATATTGCCCTTGTGGGGTGGAGAATGCTGTGAATTTCTTCGACTCATTCTCCATCTTAATCTGATAGAAACCAGATTTGCAATCAAATTTAGAAAACACTTTAGCACCTTTGATGCAATCAATTAAGTGTTCTCTACTCGGAATGTAATAACCATCAAACTGTATTATTTTGTTAATACCTTGATAGTTTATTACCAACCTGGGTTTACCTCTCTTTATTTCACCGTGGTTTCTTACCAAGAATCCAGGGCTACTATAAGCTGAGACTCCAGGCTCGATGAGTTTAAGATCAATATGCTCCTTGATAATTTGCTGCATATCTTTCTTATCCTGCATATTCATTAAGATGGGTTTGTATCGAACATACTCATATTTATATTGTTCTTTTACCTGTAGAGTGGCTTCGATCTTGTTTTTATCCCACCATGCCAGAGGATCCTCGTTAAAGTTTCTCTGGATAAGTCTTTTGACATTTTCGAGGGACAATTTAGTTTCCCCATCAATGTCTAGTGAAGTTATATTTAATGACTTCATTTCCTGCATTGCTTCTTTGAGGTTTATAATTTCCTCAATAGAAGCTTCATCAAATCCTTGCTGTCTAAAAGACAACAAAGCCTTACCAAACTTTCTTTTATCCTGCATTTTTGGATGGGTTAGTTTGGCATCATTATCACCACGTTTGCTGCGAAATAATATAGGCATTAACCTGTTGAATGCCTTTTCCCTGCGCAACACCTGTATCTCATTTCCACAACTTGTGGTAAATATTAACAAATTTCTTTTGTTATCTTGAACATATTTTGTAAAGGATTGTATAAAATTGTTTCCTAACAAAATATTCGCTCCTGTGTCATGAAAGTAAATAGGAGGCGTTTTTACCTTATACCAAGGTGTACCAAATGCTCCTCCAATCATGATATTGGCTTGTCGAATACCCTTATTTAGTACTAAGATTTTTTGGGAAAAATCTCTTCCTGCAATAATGGGTAATGATTCCATAGCTTCGCTAGGGAAAACTCCTGGTTTTGCCGTGCAAATACCTGATCCTGAATCAATATAAGCTGCGAAATATTCTGACTTATATTCTTCATATATTATCCCTACTGAGATATAAATGGAGAATGGACTTGTCATTTAATTCTGATGGTGTGACCCTTCAGATTAAATTCTATACCATTATCCTTTCTTACCCATGGTTTATGATTTTCGAGAAAACTTAATCCCAAAATCATAACCCCATTGTCTTTTCCGGCGGTGCCTAAGACTCTGATCTCGTGTCCTGCAATTTCAATTGTTCCTTCATAGGTTCCAATTGATGGCTGCTGCAAGTAGTATAAGTCATCACATGGAAAACGGTTAATCTTTTCAGTGATGTCGAATATTACTCGTATTTCTTTCCATCCTTCAGGGCATTTTATCTTTATATTATCTACCCCAATGGATTGAGGAGTTAGATCTTTGATGAACTCCTTCCCTTTATATGCCATAATTCTGTCTTCCGAAAAAGACATACGGCTTGCGTACTCAATTCTAGCACTCGTTGATCTGTCTAGAATTGGATGATCTCTTATTTGTATGTCTACTCCTCCTAACCTTGGAATTTGGGTAGGATTTGGAGTCATGACTTTAGCAAATTCCTTGAAAATTCTAGGAATTTCTATATATTCTTTCCTGAGAAATAAGTCAGAATGATGACTATTGGAAAGTGCATAAGAGATTCTATAAGTTATAGAATATGGTCTGTTCCCTTCTTTCATCAGATCTTTTCTTTTAAAATCCTGATGAAGGGTTAGAACTCTACTAAAATCTTGGTCAGCTAAGTTATAGGAAATTCTGGGATGTATGTCAAACATTAATTTCCCAGCATATAAATTTCGCACCATAGTTCCAAGAAGACCATCTCTAAGGTTATTGATTCTTCTATCAGTGACTGATAGATGCAATTCAGAATCAATGCCTTCTTTGAAGGTTGCCTTAATTACTACTTCAATGGCTCCTATGTGGATCCATTTCATAGTAATGGCGATTTCCTCCTTCATTCTGCTTAATTCCTCAAGAATTTCTTCTTTAGGAATTAATTGCATATCCATAACATTACAAGTAAGTTCCATAGGAATTGCAAACTCACCTGCACTTACCTTGTAGATGATGTTATGTCTTCTCTGGTTGAGTCCCATCTGGTTAAGAACTCGTCCAATCCCGCCAATTCTGAATCCGTCATATGGGCTGAGGTTGGAATCTTGTCGCATTATTCTTTCCATGGTTCGATTCGAGATCGTCATCCTTGAAAAGAATCCAGACAGGTTTTCAGTGGTCTGAATCCTGTCTTCTTCAGTCAGACTCGGTTGTAGATCCATCTGAATATGAGTCCGAGTCACTTCTTAATTCTTCCTCGTAGATGCTTTCATCCGAGGGGATGTCCTCAAACTGATAGACTGGTACCAGCTTTCCATGGTAGACTGCTTCCACGATATCCTCCGTGGCTTCGTACATTCGTACCTCACGATTCTGAGGGCAATCGGGTGAGATATGACCTCTGGCTCCACACTTCCAACAGTTGCAGTCCTTGAAACTTTCGTTGGCTCGGGTATGGGCTCGTCTGAATGTTCTCTTGGACGTCGTTCTCCCCGTGCTCCTTGCTGCTGAGCTAGTTGAACCTTGGGATGAACTCTTCGCCGTTCCCGTTCTTTGTCCAGTTTTGTATGATCTGGCCTTGCTCTTGGACCACCATGCTCTTCTTCTTCGGAATGGAGGTCTTCTGAACTCCTACTGTATGAGCCCCGACTCTTCTTCTTTTTCCTCTTTTCTCCTGATTCTCCTATAATTGTTGGAAAATCGTTATTTTCACAGCAAAGAGGAGTTCTTTTTATTTTACCTCTTAGTCTCTTGATGTTCTTTTGGGCTGCTGCCTGTTGACACCATTCTCTGAGTTTATCCTTTAAGAAGGACATTCTTCGAGCTATTGAGTCCACTGTACCAGAAGGTACTGTGTACGATTGGATCAACATTTCTCTCCATGGGCTGCAGATCTTTGCAAAGAACATGGGACATGCTACTTCAGCTGTCATTTCGCTCCGAAAATAGTATTTACGAAACCAGTAGAGGTATTCGTCTACTGCGCAAATACTTCTTAACTCCATACCCAATAATGCTTGGGTATAGACCTTGATTTTTTCGGTTCTCTGTTCTTCAAAATACCCATCTCCTACAAAATGGGTTTTGAATAAGAGGCCAAATCTTTCACAGATTGTGCTTTTGGATTCTCCCTCGAGTATTTGCTCTTTTAAAGAATCTTTCACAGATTGTGCTTTTGGATTCTCCCTCGAGTATTTGCTCTTTTAAAGCAGTCGTGGAGTTTTTCCAGCCCAGCTTTGCCGATCCTTCGAGACTCAGCTCTATTAATCTGACAAAGTTTTCTTTATCGAGTTCCAGGGTAGTTGCTGCAATCTTCATTGAAGCTACCCATTCATCGATCAGGTCTTCGATGTTTCGGAAGTCGATAACGTCGAGGTTTAGTGTTATGCCATATGGATTTAATGGTTGTAACATCGTCTTGGCCCACGGTGTGGATTCTGGTGCTCTACTTGGGTTCCGTCCTGGGTTTCGTCTTGCATTGAGATGCACCTCAGGATACCTGTTCATGTAGAAGTCTGTACTCTCTCTCATTGGAACATCAGGCGGTCCATCGTGGGTCACGTTGGATCCTGATCCTTCCGTATAACCCAATTGAAGGACTTCATTGGGTTTTACATTAACCAGATCCATAATCCCAAGTTGGGAAAATGATTCTGCTAATTCTTGTAGATCTGATAGATCTGCCCTGGAAACACTCATTCGACTGTTTTCAGGAGATCGATCATAAGCTCTTCTTGTGATTTCTGCTTTGGAACCATAGTTGCTTTACCCTTTTGATGTAAAGCTTGTACAGGTCCGAATGCGTCTCTAATATTGGCTTGGTTATTCTTGGAAGATCCAGGAATATCCTTCTGCCTTTTCTTGATATCCGAAATGTCAAATTTCAGATTTAAAATTTCTTTCTTTAGATCTTGAAATACTTTCAAGATCTCATCTGTTGTCTGATTCAAGTTATCTATTTTTCCAGGTATAATTAATACCCGGTTACCAAAATCTTGAATCGTCTTTTGGATTTCTCTTAAGTCTTTTGATAACTTAGAGCTATCCGGATCAATTTCTTTCCAGTCCGTTCCTCTCATTTTTAGGAAAGAAACTGATTTTGATAATATCTTGTCCATGGGACAAGTTCAAGAAATTCCTTTGGAATTTTCTATTTTTTATTTCCAAAATTTGGAAATAACTTGTGGGTTTCAAATTAATTGAATCCATTAAATAATTAAATCTTCTCCATTAAGAAATAAAATATTATAAATAATATAATTAATATGTTCTTCAATAAAACCTAGGCTCTGATACCAATTTTCAAGCGCATTAGGAGTCATTTGCATAATGAAAAATTAAGTATATTGAGAAAGGACTAAAGTAAATAAAGTCAAACTTCCTTGGGGTATGAATGAAATAAAGAAAAAGTTGTTGGATTCCTTTATTAATTTCAAATTGGTCCTATGGCCTAAATTTTACAAAACTGTGTTTGTTATGGCCTGTTTTCATAATTGCAACTTGTTATGGCCTAAAAGCGGAATAGCCTCCTTGTTATGGCCCTTTTTAACATTTAACCCAAAATACTATATAGAGGGAAAAAACAAATCAAAGGCACAACGGGGAATTTTTAATAGGCTCGATCGAGATGGCTAATGGTTAGAGTGAGGAATCTTCTAGGGTTTATCAAAGTGCACAATAAATTTCTAGAGTGAGGAATTTTTTAATAGTCTCGTTTATCAAAGTGCACAATAAATTTCTAGAAGGAATCTTCATCAGCCCTTCCCTCCTTCGCATTTGGTAAAGCGCGACCCTCAGTCGTTTGGCCCTTCTAGGGTTCGTTCAACCGCCTTGCATCCTACCTTGCAAAAATTGCCCAATCCCCTGCGCTTATTGGCGTGCCCGCCGCCCTACGTCACAGACTCACAGCAAAGATCAAAAACAGCTAATTACCACTTCGACCCTGACAGATCCTTCTTTGATCTGAGGAAAACGGTCAGCTATACTTCAACTTTAGGTTTTATTCCAATGTTTTAAATCTCGAAATTCATAGAGCTTTACTTGTTTTAATTTGGGG
Organism: Hygrophila difformis; assembly: GCA_030278955.1. Classification (NCBI taxonomy): domain Eukaryota; kingdom Viridiplantae; phylum Streptophyta; class Magnoliopsida; order Lamiales; family Acanthaceae; genus Hygrophila; species Hygrophila difformis. Next base: position 44,732,789 of record JAOANR010000012.1, on the reverse strand, counting down.
ATTTTGTTGTTTTTAACCTTTTCCGTAAATCTGTGTTGTAATTCTTTGGTTATTAGGTGCCTTGCTAAATGGCTCGTCGCCCTCTATTTGCTTTGTTATGTGTCGTAATTCTTTGCCGGCTTTCGAACAGTTATCTTTATATAGTTTTTTGAAGCACGTTACCTAGAAAGATAAAATGGACATCTTCTTAATAAGAAATTTATCCATCATGATAAACTGCCTAAATAAAAATAAAACATCCAATCAATTTTTACATCTTATAAACTTATAATCTCAAATTCTGAAACGAGTGCCAAAGATTTTAGCTATGGAAATGTCCTGAATAGATGTCTTTATTCTCTTTAATTATTGAAGAACTTAATTGCTTGGTTACTTGATTATTTGATGAGGGTGGGATTTCTGCCACCAATGAGATTATAAAGTTCAATTTTCTTAGCAAAGCTTAGGAATCATGTATAGCTACATTAAATTTCCCAGTCCATTACGACTGAAGCAGATTACTAAAAATACAAACATTGTGTTGTAAAAAAGGTTATGAAAATAGAGGCCGGCTAAGCAGATTACTAAAAATACAAACATTGTGTTCTTTGTTTGTTCCTTTGTGGTGAAAATTGATGAGCGTTCCTCTTCTATGTTATCTGCAGTGTTCATTTGCAAGTTCTTTTGCTCTATGTGTCAGAAATAGATCTTGTTGTTGTCAGCAATGGTGTATGTGTTGACTTGATTCAGCAACGGTGTTGATTTGCAGTTATCTCTGTTTTTTTCCTGACTGTTAAGACAGAGAGTTTGAACTTTGATTCTAATATGTCGGCTGTAGAGCTTTATTGGCATTCACTGATACCCCTAAATTTTTTATTCAGTCGTTTTCAAGTTGTCGGCTGGTTCATTGTATGATTACTTGAATCCATCTCGCTCATATAATTTCCTTAGTTTAATCTAAAACACTGAAATTACATTATAGAAATGTATTATGATAGTATTGCACTTTACAGTGTCGAACATGATGATGCAATCAATATAATGAAATTTGTAACCACTATTTGCTGGTCACAGTGCCGCATATTTTTATGTTACTAGCAGTAGTATTACGGGACACTTGAATTTTAAATTGCTTCATGAAAGGTATGGTTCTGTTTGCATTCGTGAATTTAAATGTTCTGGGGCCATATGATTAATTCACCCCATGCTGTCTTTGTAGAGCCATAATATGTGGTTGCATATGCTCTTACCTATGTATGATGTGTAATATTACAGTAATATACAGCTGAACTTTTTGTGCTATTATCCTAGCATTCAAGCTTGAATCTGCTTGTGGTTACTTCGCAAATTTTCTTTAAGATGGCATGGAAGCTAATGAAATCTTGGTGTTTGTAAGTGAGTGCCACTTTCAAGTTCTCTTTGTTTGCTCTTTTAGCTATTCTTTTAATCTTATTGTGTCTGCATAATGCGCATCTTCTGTTTAAGCAATTTTTATTGGCTTCTGATAGCTGAAACAGATCTTTGATTTTCTGCTTCTACTACAAAATTTTTTCTTTATTTGAAGCTTGAAATATAAATAATTTGCTGCTAAACGCATATTAGTATCTTTTTCGGTCTGCACATAGTTGTAATATGCCTGAAATTAAAATAAATACTGTTGAATGCCATTGTTAAATTCTGACAGGTTTACATGAATTTTTAAATGTGATTTGGATATGCTTTTTGTTGTTACATGTCTTTCTTATTATTTGGTTTTTGACCAGTACATGTGATTATTTTTCGATCAGATTAAGCTGGAATCAATCATGATTTCGATGCTTTGCTTCTTAAAAACATTCATTTTCCCTTTTCCTATTAGTATTATATATATGCATGTTTTGTGCCTCATCATAGTTCTGACATAGTTGTGTGTTTGTTATGATACTATTTTATTGATGAGTTTCCATGTTACTCTAGACATCCTAATTTAGTTATAATTAATTTTTTCCTTACACAGCTCAACTCGTGCGGGCTTCTATTATAAATACTTCTATCCGATTAAACTTTAACAACTTTTTTGAATTTCGTGGTGCAATTCCATATTGGCCAGTTCAGGATTTGTCATTCTTTGTTGCAATATTCATCCAGATTGGAGGTGGTTCTCATTTTAGTTATGGTCATTTTTATTGTTCCATTTTTCCTTTTTTTGTTTTCCATGTGTGTAGTTTACCTCGGGGAAATGGTACACTCTATTTGATTTAGGGTTTATGGTTGGAATCCCATATTTTGCAATTTACCATTGCCTGAGCCTTGTCTACATAACTACAAGAGAATTGGTTTTGCATAATGTTCAATAGTTTGATGTTTAACACACTTAACTGAGTGTTCAAGATGGCTATAAGACACAATTGAAAGGTTCCCTTTCTTTTCTTTTCCAATGAAATCTTTCTTAGCTTTCCTTATCGCTATTTCTATATATTATTGCATTTCTTAGCTTACATGATCGGCATTTTTCTTAACCGTCGCGCGCCGCGTAGCGGGGCCCTCCACGAGTTTCTAGTGTATATATATATATATATATATATATATATATTTGTTAATACTTAATATGTACCAATTTTCCTAGAAAAGATAAATATATATACATATATTTATATTTATATTTATAGCATAGGATCTGTTTGCAAATTAATTATAAGTTGTTAACGATTCTGTGAGTAATGATTAGTTAAAATTAGCTGTTTGACAGTTTCGAAATCAACTTTTTGTCTAAAATAAGCTAAAATCCAAAATGTTTCTATTTGCAGCGGTTTCAAAAAGAGCTGATTAAACAACGTTTTAAGTTATTTTATTTTTTTAAATAAATTAATTTATCTCACATTGTATAACAAAATAACTGATTCGTTTAAATGTTTTGCCAGGGCCATAACTAAAATAAATGAAAGATTTGAGTTGAGCGTTTGGAATAAGGGATTATTAGATTCAAGGACACTTTAGAATTAGTTTGTATTTATAAAAGCCCCTAGCCCCCAAAATTATAGATAGAGTCCTCCCACATTGTTTGACTCACGATTTAAGCCCCAATAATTCCCCTACTCTAATTAAGAAACTAACTAAAAAAATTAAACACCACAAATGAGAGAAGAAAGAGAGAGCGGAAGAAACGGTGAAAGACGAAGAACCGAAATGGGGAAGGAACGGAGAAGAGAAAGAGAGAGACGGAGAGATGAAGAAAAGCAATTCGAACCCAAGCAAAGTGATTACCCACATTTTAAACCAATAATGGCATCGAAGAAGAAGCTCCGGCAAACGGAGGAGACTGAGCAATTGGGTATGGTTTTATTTCCACAATTTTTGTGGGATTATTTGGTTTGTATGTTAGGTTTATTTCGTGCGGGGTCGGGTTTGTGGCGGAGGTGAAAGCAATCGGAAGAGTTTGGTTTTAAGTTATAAATTAATAACTTGAGGTTGTTTGGTGATAATTTTTGTATTGGAGAATTTTTGGTCTTAAGTTTATAATTAATAACGTTTCTCATCTATATTTTTTGCGAGTAGATTGATTTGTGGGAGTGTAGAAATCGTTATTTGAAATTATATATGGGGGACTTGTTTGTTTTGTTTTTTATTTTGGATGTATTTGTTGAGGTGATTTTGATGAGTTATTGTGAATAATTTGTGCATTTAAGGTGTTCGATGAAATGTTACATTGGTATAGACTTTTGAGAACTGACCTGAAACTTCCAGGACCGTCCATTCACAAAGAACTAAAATCGGACGGCCATTTTGACGGTCTAAAATTCGTCCCAGGACCGTCCTTTAAGCACTGTATACTCCAGAAACTTCTGGACGGTAAGTAAACGATGTTTGGCAACCATCCTCATAAGCGTCCGCTATGCATTCTTATTGTATGATCCATGGTAAAATCATGCACTGAATATGATAAAGAACAAAAGACCAAAGTTGTATGCATACTTTGGTAAACCATTTGTTAGGTGTTATGGTAAGCTTTTGCAGTACGTGGTAAGCTATCTTTCAAGTATGTGGTAAGAGTTAGGCTATATTTGTGGTAACACCCAATTTTTTGTATGGTAAACTTTAAGTACAAATGTGGTAAATGGCCTAATTTTCATGTGCTAATCTCTATATATTGGAAGGGTAGTAACATAAATCAAAATACCCACATTGGGAATGGGACGGTCCTGGGAGCAACTCGGACGAACCGTCCCATAAACATCCACAACTCACTAATTCATGCCGTGGGGACAGGATGGTATACGAACCGTCCGGTCCACTGTCCCAATACCGTCTCTACCAAATTATGTTATAATGCTTTACCATAGATGGCTATACATTTACTAATTATAATTCTTTACCACATAAATTACTATACATTTACCACATTGGAGTATAATTCTTTACCATATATAAGTATGAATAAGAATTTACAACATTGTAGCATAATTCTTTACAAGTATGAATAAGAATTTACCACATTGTAGCATAATTCTTTATCATATACTCCTTATGGCTACTCATTTACCACGTTCAAGTATAATTATTTACCATGTAAATTACTACACGTTTACCATCTTAGAAATTAGTTGTTTACCATATATATGACTACACATTTACCACATTGGATCATAATTCTTTAGCATATACTACACATTGAGATATCATTCTTTACCATGTATATGGCTATCCATTTACCACGTCGGACTATCATTCTTTACCCTATAATATATACCACATCAAAATACAATTCAGGACGGCTAGTGGACGCTACAAGGGAACCGTCCAAATGACTGTCATCCACCCCACAACCCCTTTACATTAAATGTTTACCAAAGCTATCTTTTATGCGTTACCACAGTCAGGGAAATCATTACCATCATTACTTGAGCGCAGATCCCACATTGTTGAAGTTTGGTTACCATGTTTCAGCATATACACTTTTACATTACGGTATAGTGGTATCAATAAAACCATGTGCAACAACTCAAACAAGAGGTTACCAGGAGAGAATAAAGTTTGGCAAAAACATAAAAGCTACGAACGTTGAATCTCAATCGAAGAATTTAGTGAAACAGTATTTGAAAATAAGAACGAGTTCGAATTGCCGTTCACTATAAGTACTAAGGAAGTACTTATAATGGTAGTAGTCGTCATTACGATTGTAAGATACGATTGGATGCAGATATTGATAATTAACTACACATTTGGATCTTTATTATGAGTACTTAGATGATTCTCTTAATGAAGGTAATGTGAGATGTGAACTTATATGCTTTTTTTAAGTATATACATTCATTTGGATTCATGTTCTTCATACTTTTGGTCATAATTTTAATGAACTGAGATGATATGACAATAAATAACTCATTTAGACATAATAATGACTTCGATATTGAACTCTAAACCTTCGAACGGATAAACTTACCACGCTCGTTTATATGGTTTACCACATCTATACTACATGACATACCATAAATATTGAATAAAGTTACCACAATCTTTTTGTACTACTTACCACACAATTCTTTATAACCCTAAACCTTACAATCTTATACTTCCTCCGTTTTGTCAAAATTGAAACGTTTGGAAATTGGGTATTATTCACACACGCACTTTAACTTAAAGTCTTATCATAGTTGTACTGGTTAAAATATAGTCAAGTGGGATCTTGTTAGATTCGTCTCGTCGAGTAGTTTTTAAATATCGAACTTTTAGAATTTTTACTAGTACCGATTTGAGTTATTAACAATTTAAAATTGCATTGGACTGCATGCACTGTGGGTCTGTTTCAATTTTTTGAAAATGGAGGGAGTAAATCCTAAACCATACAATCTTAAAAACCCTAAACCCTACAAGCTTAGAAACTCTAAGCCATACAAGCTTAAAAATCCTAAACCTACAACGAGGTAGTGTACATGATTTACCACGTTCTTCTTGAAAAGGTTACCAAAATGGGGGTAAAAACCTTACCACATGTACGAAGCCAGGTTTACCACAATAACATGTCCCTCTTACCACATAAAAATCCTAAAGCTTACAATTGAAAAACTCTACACCCTAAACGATTAAAAAACCATAAACTGACAATATTAAAAACCATAAACCTTAATGGTGTAAAAATTACCACATGTAGGATTCCAGCTTTACCACAATGATATGTTCAGCTTACCACATAAATGGTGTAACAATTACCACATATAGAATTTGAGTTTTATCACAATAATATGTTCATCTTACCAGGGCTTTTTGAGTTTTGAGGGTGTATTTGTATTTTTCACAAAGTAAGGGTATTTAAGTATTTTCCACATTGATTAAATTAGTTAAATTGATTTGGGTTAATTTTAACTAATACACAAACATAAATGGGGTTCATATTTTTGAAACATATTTTGGAAGGGGTCTTTGACTCTTTATGTTTGAGGAGGGTCCCTATGTGTAAGAAGCCCTTGGAATAATTAGATAAGTACTCCTATTCCTTTAATAGGGCCAACAATGTGGCATGTGTCCAGATAAAAAAAAAAAAAAAACAAAAAAACAAAAAAAAAAAAAAACAAAAAAAAAAAAAAAAGAAAACAGGTGGGGTGGAGTATAAAACAATAATTGGGCCTTGTTCCAATTGATGATGACTCTGGTCCAAGAAGATTACATTTGTCTTAATAAATTAGTGGGCCTGTTAAATCTGGGCCGCTAATTCAAGTTGAAGGTTTGGACTTTGGAAGAGAAGTAGTATATTTTTGGGCCCAAGAAGCTAATTACTGAAACGTTCAATATTTCAATGTTTCACGTTAGCTTTTCCATTTTTTCTTTTTAAAAAATCTTTTTCTTTTTCCATTCCTATCCCTAAATCCTCCCCAATTTGTGTATATACTTTTATTGGGCCTCAATTTGTACATATACTTTTATTTTGTCTCTATTTCCAAATTACTAGTAATTGATGTGTTTCCGCTTTGCATGTTATATGTTTGCTCTCATAATTTCCTTTTTTCTCAAACGTAAACCTTTTTTTCCGCTTTGCCTAAGTAAACTCTTAATTATATTTTTATTTATTTGCTTATTAGTAAGAGTTGTGAGTAACCCAATCTGTTAAGAACGGACCATACGAATGAACTTAATTTTAACTAGTTGTTCTTCATTTTATTTTGAAAAAGAAATACTTCTAAAGCATTTGAACATGTTTCTATACACAAAAGAAATGATATTAAAAATAAAATACAAACCCTTCTCACTCACTCAATAAATGAATAAAAGGAATCCATTCTCTTATATGAAGTATGTAATGTTCTTGAAGATTATACAATAAGAATTGCCTGAAGTTAATACTAGTATAAATGTAGGTATCTGGAAAAAAGTGAGTACGTACTTTGAATCTTGCAATTTCAAGACTAAATAATTGCCTTATTTTATTACACTTGAATCATCGATGACATCGTGCAAGGATAAAGAAATTAAAGTGGGATTAATGTCCAAATTGTGATTAATTAAATCATTGTAGAGTCCGTAGACTTGGTTATCAGGCAGCCAATTGTTGAAAATGACATAGCTAATTGATTGCCAAATAATGTATTTTATATGAGTTGTCCCAACTAATAAATATATATCATATGAGAAGCAGACTGCAGATTTTCAACTCTATTAATTAACTTATTAATATATATAAAAGTACATAATACAAAAATGAATCTTGAGTTTTGCATCTTCATCAATAATATAATGGTTCGGACTTCGGACCATTCTATGTTAAAAGCAAATTCAATTCTACTTGTAGTGTAAATGTTGAGAGTATTATTAGTATATGTTAAAAACACCTGTTTGGATAGATTTTTAGAGCGCCGTTTTAATTCTTAATACTTTTAATATTTTTCCGTCGCATTTTAATTATTTAATTTTTTTTTTTAATAAACGCTATCCTCATATTAAACTTAAGATTAATTACTCGAGAATTTAAACTTACTGCCACCTTTAGGGAACCACTGAGCTGACCTTTCTGGATTTGAATTTCCAATTACGCATTATTATTTTCTTACTTCATCTTTATAACTGTATTTTGTTTTTCTTCTTTTTTAATTGTAAATTTTATATATGTAATATGTCTGAATAATCAACGATTATGATTGATGAGGCTTCTTAATTAATTACTTGACTTCTCATATAGTATATAGCTTAAAGGGTATTTGATGGCAGCTTATACCTTTGGGAAGTCGATTGAGGGCAATTCAAGGGTTTGCAGGTTTTTCAAATGGTTGACTTCTGAATTTTGATATTACCATATACTATAAACTATATATGAATTTCAGTGTTATTATTTCTTTTATTGTAGGGGCCGAAATAGGGTATTTAATTTGGTAATATTTAAATAAAGGAATTCTATAGAGTGTTGTTATTCATTATTAAATGAATATTCAAATAATGTTAAGTAATTCAATTTGATTATATTTCTTCATGTATATTCTTAAGCAGTATTGGGGTTCACAGCATCTTATGATCACACATTTTTTTAAGTGCTATTAAAAAGAAAGTTACACTTCATCTCATTTGATTAATTTTAGCATTTTATTTTGTGAAAGATATATAACATATTTTGCAATCTATGATGGCCAAGTCCATGTCTTTCAATATGATTCGAGGTTCGATTATCGGCACCTAAACTCTCACAACCCATTTCTGAAATCAATGACTTGGGAAAAAAAAAATTATTTTGCAATTTATGAGAAGGCACATCCACACATGTACAATTTTTTTTAATTTACTTTGATTTTGTTTATAACATGGTTTGGATAGGTATTAGGCTTTTGGATTGTGGTGAAAGAATTCGGCGTTAGTAAATACTAAAAACATTAGTACAATCGAAATACTAACATTTAAACTTAAAAATAAAAATCCACATTGATGATTAGATGGTAGATTTGATTTGAGAATTGCTCTCTACTTACGTTTTGAATAATTTATAGAAGAATACTGGCTTATTATTTGTACGAACCAAAACCGTTTTCAATTTTTCACGTTTGGATTAGCTAATGGATTCAAAAATACTCCATCATTGTTTATAAACCTGCAATTTGGGAGTAGGGCATGCGGAATGAATGAGGTTAGCTGGCGCGGCTCCACCCGACGGGGTCGTCGTCAATATATTTTATATATTTAAAAACAGTAAAATATACTTCATTCCGAACTGATATTATTCGGAGTATTTATGTAATTATGTGGTAGGAAAAGATATTATTTGAAGAATTGTATAATAATAATATAAAAACAAAAAAAGAAAAAAAAAATTAAGAGTGCAGCTATAATTAAGAGGAAAGCGTGTATAAGCTACCTCATTCCGAAACCCTTTCTCCTTCCTTTATTGGTTTTTACATCTTGGAACAAAATCACAATTCACTTACAACAACAAGATGGGAAACACAAATCAAAGGCACGGGGGGGATAATAGGATCGAGATGGCTAGTGACGGATCATCACCCTCAATCGATGGAGATGATCTGAAAACCGGGGACCATGTGTATACCTGGAGAACTACATTGTTCGGTCAGTTTGGTCACCATGGCATCTATGTGGGCGATGGCATGATCATAGAATTCACTACAGGCGATGCTTTGAAGACCATAGCATCATCATCATCAGCATCATCAGCATCAGCATCATCATCATCATCATCATCATTATCAAAAGGTTCAGGTGCAGTAGGTATGTGTAATTGGAAAAACTTCCGGGGAACAGGATCAGTGTACCGATATGAATATGGAGTTAGCGAGCAAGAATTTAAGGAGAAACGTAGCGGGACGTGCACTACCGCCGAAGCTGATGCTCCAGAACTTGTGAAACACAGGGCTGAATATTTGCTTAAGTATGGATATGGGACGTATAATCTGTTTACGCATAATTGCGAGGATTTTTCTTTGTATTGCAAAACAGGTCTTGTTGTTCCTGAAGGAAGAGGTAGCAGCGGTCAGGCCGCACTTGCCAATATCTTCAATCGTGTTGGACTTGGTGCCTCTAGCCAGTGCAGTTCGGGTACTGGTGCTTTTGATCCAGAATACAGGTATCTTATGGACATTGGAGTCAGATCAGATGCAATGAGGATTGATGTCGTAGACCTCGTAAATTCCCAGGTGAATTTATTTATTTATTTTCTTGTCATTTAATTTCCATTTTATTTATATAATATATGATGAATTTACTTTTATTTTTTATTTTTGCAAACGTCTGTTCGGCGTACCAGGGAGGAGACAACAACTTAGGGGAAAACACGGAGACGAGAATTATGGGGATGGCATACCAGAGAGAAGACAACAACAACTTGGACGATGATAAGATGGAGAAGAGAATTATGGGGATAGAAGAAACTCAAAAGGCCATAAAGGGCAACCAAAAGATTATAGTGGAGGAGCTCAAGCGTAAAGACAACCGCGATACCACACTCATGAAGAAAATGAATCATCTAATAGTAGTAATCATAATATTAACAATCATCATAATATTATTAGCGACAATCTTCTTCTCACAACGTGCTTATATGTATGATGCAAAATATATAATCCCAAATCAGTGTCGGGAAAGCTTGTCCTTATAATCTGTGATCTACTTCCCAGTGCTTTACCATTCAGTAACATGTTTTCCTATCCCTGCCTTGGAAGTTGGAAGAAGATGTACGTTTTTCCCAAGTTGGATGTCTTAATGAATTATAGTGTTTGAAATATATTCTGTTGTGATGTGTAATATATATGTATGAGTATATATACGGTAATAATAATATAATTGGAGTAGATGGTATAGATATAATTATAGTGTAGGAGTAATGATGATGATGATAAGACAAACGATGAGACTTGAGTGTTGGGAGCAACTGTATGGAGAATATTATCAGATATGAAGAAGAGTAAGTTATCTATTATTCCATCAATCTACATGTATTTATAGCTGCATGGCCGACTAAGAAAGCAGGAAGTATAAATTATCAGTACACTTATGCTTGGTGTACAATTACATGTGTCATGCAATAATTATTTCCTTCACGATGAAGACATTCACACGTCATTTGTATTGAAGATACATGCATTTGTTAAGTGATGTAGATTCATGTATCATAACACTCCCTCTTGGATGTCTTCGATACAAAGAATATGTCTCGTTAAAACCTTACTTGGAAAAAACACTATGGGAAAAAAAATCCAAGTTAGGAAAAAGAGTACATGATTCTTGTTTGTTTACTTCTCCCTCTGATCGAAACATTAGTTGAGATTCTTTAGTTGGCGCATTCCTATACTTCTCACCAACTTCTCGAATGTTGCTGTTGGTAATGCCTTGGTAAACAAATCTGCAAGATTATCAGCTGAACGGATTTGTTGCACATCTATTTCACCATTTTTCTGCAAATCATGAGTAAAAAATAATTTTGGTGAAATATGTTTTGTTCTATCTCCTTTTATATAACCCCCTTTCAATTGCGCTATACAAGCTGCATTATCTTCATAGAGAATAATTGGAGGGTTTTTATTTTCAGACGATAAACCACAATTCGATTCTATATAATTAGTCAGGGATCTAATCCAAACACACTCTCGACTAGCTTCATGCATTGCTATGATTTCAGCATGATTTGATGAAGTGGCTGTCAATGTTTGTTTCGTGGATCGCCACGATATTGCAGTACCACCACATGTAATTAAATAGCCAGTCTGTGAGTTAGCTTTATGTGGGTCTGATAAGTACCCAGCATCGGCATAGCCAATTAATTCATGTCGAGAATCGTATGAATAAAATAGACCCATATCAATCGTCCCTTGGAGATAGCGGAATAAATGTTTTATTCCTTTCCAATGTCGTTCAGTAGGAGATGAATTAAATCTCACTAATAAATTTACTGCAAATGATATATCTGGTCTAGTGCAGTTTGCGAGATACATTAGTGCTCCTATGGCACTTAAATATGGGACCTGTGGCCCAAGTATTTCTTCATTCTCCTCTTTTGGTCTAAATGGATCACTTTTAGGATCAAGTGACCTTACGACCATTGGATTACTTAATGGATGTGCTTTGTCCATATAAAATCGTTTCAAGGCCTTTTGGGTATAGGCCTTTTGATGGACAAGAATTCCATTATCCAAATATTCAATTTTTAAACCAAGACACTTTCTTGTTTTTCCGAAATCTTTGATTTCGAATTCTCTTTTGAGATATTCAACAGCAATTTGAATCTCTTCAGGGGATCCAACTAGATTGATATCATCAACATATACTGCAATGATAACAAATCTTGACCCATTCTTCTTTATAAAAATGCATGGGCATATTGGATCGTTTATGTAACCCTTTTGAAGTAAGCATTCGCTTAAGCGGTTATACCACATTCTCCCAGATTGTTTAAGCCCATATAGGGATCTTTGTAATTTGATGGAATACATCTGTTTTGGGTTTGCTTCATATGCCTGTGGCATTTTGAACCCTTCTGGAACTTTCATATAGATATCAGTATCTAATGTTCCATATAAATGAGCAGTAACGACATCTGTGAGTCGTATTTCAAGTTTTTCATGTACTGCTAAACAGATAAGGTATCTGAATGTAATTCCATTCATTACTGGGGAATAAGTTTCATCATAGTCAAAACCCGGTCTCTGTGAGAAGCCTTGGGCGACTAATCTCGTTTTGTATCTTACAACTTCATTTTCATTATTTCTTTTTCGTACAAAAACCCATCTATATCCAACTGGCTTTATATTTTCAAGTGTTTTGACAATCGGTCCAAACACATTTCTTTTAGCCAGGGAGTCCAATTCTGATTGGATTGCATCTTTCCATTTGAGCCAATCATGCCTTTTCCGACATTCGTCAACCGAATTTGGTTCAAAATCCTCATCATCATTCATAATTTCAAGTGCCACATTATATGAAAATGCAACATCAATAGATGTTTCTTCTCGATTCCAGACATTTCTATTTGTGACAAAATTTATAGATATTTCATCATTTTGATGATTTTGCTCTTCAAGAGTCAAGTCCCCGCAGGGCTCAGTTTTGTCACTTTTGATACTATATATCTTATCAACATCATTATTCAATCCTCTTTTCTTTCGAGGATTTTTATCTTTGGAATCAAGAGGTCTACCACGCTTTAGGCGTGCATCAGACTCATCTTTAGCACTGATAATGTGTTCCTTTGGAACATCAATTTTGACTGGAACATTTGCTGCCGGTATATGAGATTCGGTAACCCTTTTAGAGTCACATAATGCGTCGGGCAGTTCGTTTGCAATTTGTTGCAACTGTACAATTCTTTGTACTTCAAGTTCACAGTCTCTTGAACGAGGATCAAGGAAATCCAACGGGATTTTCCAATTTATATTCTTTTTCGGTTGATCCTTTTCTCCCCTAATGTCGGGAAATGTGATTCATCGAAATGACAATCAGCATATCTTGCTGTAAATGAATCCCCTGTTAATGGTTCAAGATAGCGTATTATCGAGGGTGATTCATATCCGACATATATTCCCAATCTTTGTTGCGGTCCCATTTTGGTGCGCTGGGGTGGTGCTATTGGGACATATACCGCGCAACCAAATATTCTCAAATGGGATACATTGGGTTCATTCCCAAATGTTAATTGTAATGGGGAGTATCTATGATAACTTGTCGGTCTTAATCGCACCAACATTGCTGCATGCATTATAGCATGTACCCAAGCTGAAACTGGCAATCCGGATTTCATTAATAATGGTCTAGCGATCAACTGCAATCGTTTAATAAATGATTCAGCTAGTCCATTTTGTGTATGCACATGGGCTACAGGATGTTCGATGGCTATGCCTATCGACATACAATATTCATCAAATGTCCGGGATGAATATTCACCAGTATTATCCAAACGGATACTTTTAATTGCATAATCAGGGAACTGTGCTCGTAATCTTATGATTTGAGCTAGTAATTTTGCAAACACATGGTTGCGTGAAGACAATAATGTCACGTGAGACCATCTGGTTGAAGCATCAAGCAACACCATAAAGTATCTGAATGGCCCACAAGGTGGATCTATAGGTCCACATATATCACCCTAAATTCTTTCAAGAAAACTAGGGGATTCAGTTCCCATCTTTTCTGGTGAATGTTTTACAATCAGTTTCCCTTGGGAGCAAGCAACACATATATAATCATTGTGATGCTGCATTTTTTGTCCCTTTAATGAATGGCCATGGGAATTTGTAAGGATCCGCCTCATCATTGTACATCCAGGATGACCTAGGCGATCATGCCAAATCATATATTCATTGGGAACAATAGACCTATGGTCTGCCAGGTGATAATTTTCAACATTGTTTATCCTTGTATAATATATTCCAGAGGATAAACATGGCAATTTTTCCAACACTTGTTTTATACCAGAAATGGTATTTATAATCAGCAGGTATTCATTACCTTTTGTTGTCAAAGTCTCGATATGATATCCATTTTCTCGAATATCTTTAAAACTCAACAAATTTCTTCGAGACTTGGGAGATAATAGTGCATCTTTTACAATTAATTTTGTCCCCTTGGGGAGCTGAAGGTTGGCTATGCCAGAGCCCTCTATTATATTTGCACTTCCACTTATAGTGTTGATATTTCTGTCTCCCATTTTCAAGTATGAAAAATATTGCTTATCATTCAATATCGTGTGCGTAGAAGCACTGTCTATCAGACATATTTCATTATCACCAATTTGTAATCCCATTCTGGCATTTTTGAAAAAGAAAATAACATATATCAATAACAAAATGATAATTTATACAATACTTAGCAAAATTTAAAAGGTACAGTAATACACAATACAACGGTATAACAAAATTCAAAAGGTACAATAAAACTAAAACTGCTATGCAGTGTCATTGAAGAAGTCTGCAACATCAAACTCTGGCTCTATGAGCAGATCATCGTTAGTGGCCTCAGTTGCATTCACAATAGCATCACTTGTAGTGGCAATATCCTCAGGATTTTGTTCAGCAAGGTTTGTCTCAACCGGTTTGTTCTTTCCTTTCAACGAGTCCTGGTACAACTTTGCCCAATGACCTGCTGTGCGGCATATTTGGGACCAGTGACCCTCCATACCACAACGGTGGCATTTTTCTTCAACTTTTGCTTTGCCTTTATCATTATAATCTTTTGAGGCACTGCTTTGATTGCTATTGTATGGCTTTCTTTCAGAATTCTGGTTACGTGGATATGGTTCTGGCCTTATATAGACATTACTTCTTTCACGACCATTTCCACGACCACGACCACGACTATGTCGGCCACGCCCACGAGGCCCCACACGGCCACATCCACGACCACGATGAGATGATTCTGTGAAATTCATCTCAGGATATGCAGCACTTCCTGTCGGTCTGGACTCATGATTTTTCATCAATAACTCATTATTTTTCTCAGCCAGCAGTAAACAAGTAATCAGTTCAGAGTATTCTGTGAATCCCTTTTCTCTGTACTGCTGTTGTAACAGTAAATTTGTGGCATGGAAAGTAGAGAATGTCTTCTCTAACATATCATTTTCTGTTATTTTTTCGCCACATAACATATTTCACCAATACCATCTAATACCCGCCGCCCCAAGCCCCGGGCATGATAATATTTCACCAATAAAATAAAGAAAATATATAATAAAGTTTTATTATAAATAAATGAGATAGTATGTCTCCCAAAAAGTATCATGAAAAAGTTAACTACCATAGTTTTAGCTACCAAATTCAAATTTTTTATGGCAGTGATTAATGGTCATTAGGGGTGCCTGTGATGGATTGGGCGAAAATTAATATAGTTACCGGATGAATTGAGTTAATTCAGTTTTTATGGGAAGGTTTGAAAAAACGAACAAAATTATCGGAGTTTTTTTTTTTTTTTTTTCCTTTATGTATATATATTATGCGTACATATAATATATAGAGTATATATTGTCCTTGATCACTATAAATCTCACAAGGCCTACGTATAGTGTGGTTCAAAGTGCGTTTGTAGCTGGAGGAGGTATGTTCGATCTGGTCTAGTGGTTCAGGTGGAGCCGTGGAGCGCGGGACTTGTGATTGAACTTGTCCGATCTGAAATTCGATTTGGTATAAGTGTCCGTGTTTTGTTCTTTTCTCCGATTGAATTGTCGCATGTGGCGTATAGTCTGATCCTGTTTGGGAATTAGCTGTTAGCTATTAATTGATTATGTGAGTAATAATTAGTTTAAATTAGTTGTTTTGACAATTTCGAGACTAATTTTTTTGCCTAAAATAAGCTAAAATCTAAAATGCTGCTATTTGCAGCGGTTTCAAAAAAAGCTGATTGAACACTGTTTTAAGTTATTGTCTTTTTAAATAAGTTATTTTATCTCATATTGTGAGATAAAATAGCTGATTGAATTTAGCTGTTTTGCCAAACAGGCTCATAACTGAATTTCTATTATTGCCTCTGTATCGATAGTATGTAATTTCATTCTAAAAATAATATAATAAAAATAAAATCACAAGACCTAGGTATTTCAATAAACTAATTAATGCCAAAGAAGGTACTCCCCGTCCCGCGAAAGTTGACGCGTATTCCTTTTTGAGCTGTCCCACAAAATTTGACACGTTTCATTTTTTAGATAAATTAAATTAATATAAATATAATTAGAATCTTAATGGTTTCTAAAAACCCATTAAAAGTAATTACTTTAACTATTTTGCACAACTCCCAATACACTTTTATTTTTCTATACAAATCTCTTACATTTCTTTAATTATCCATATCTCAAAATAGGTACAAATAAAAATTATATAAAATATATATTCTAAAACTAGACACCTAGACGATTCTAACAAGACCACACTTGAATATTTTTTTCTAATTAAATCATTACCATAATATTAAGTCAAAGTTAAACAATAAGTAAAGTGAAAATTCATTAAAATTTTAAACACAAATACCCACAACACTTTAACCATTAAACTCCACTATATAAATTACCGTGCCCAAAAAAAACGCGTCAACTTTCACGGGACGGAGGGAGTATTTCACAAGACCTAGGAGTATTATTTACTATGAGTTCAACTACCAGCTGTTCTCTTCATCCAAAAAAACCTACCAGCTGTTCTGGGGATATATATGAAAAAGCCTTGGACCAGGTCACAAGGCCCTCTCAATTCTCTTTGTATAATAAATTAGGGTCATTTGGCAATTTGGCAAAGAATGCACGCGCCATCACGCGCCATGTATAATGAAAGGAAATTAATTGCATCTACGGTCTAGTGGAAATGGCACATGACATTAATTCAATAAGAAAAAAAAGATAAAATAGTCCTTTTTCTTTTCAAAAAATTCAAATCAGTCCTTTTTCTATTTTATTACCAAAACAGTCCTCTACAAATGCTAATTATGTCCAAATCAGTCCTTTTTTCACTAATTATATTCTAATTGCTGACGTGGCAAGGGTTTTAATTTAAACATGACACGTGTGCATAATATTAGTCCTTTTTCTTTTATCTTTTGCCAATTCAGTCCTAAACTTTTATTTTGTTCTATTTAGTCCTCTACCCCAATCACTCATTTTTATATTAATTGGCATCAAACCTTTCAAATTATTTCATTTTAGGCCCATAATCTTAAATTTTTTATTATTACTAATACATTTATCAAATAAATGCCCAACATACTTCCGTAAAAAAAATTAAATACCAAACCTCATACATTGGGTTTGACCGCCTTGTTACGGGGTCTTCGAAGTTCCGAATTTTACGGACTCTCTCTAACCACCCGACCGTAACGATGGTTCATTGGTTCTGGTTTCCTTCAGCAACAATCAGCACAATCATACTTTGTGGACAATAAAATTCAGGCTATTTTTTTAATATTTTTAATAATATTAATATTTTTCAATAAAACCAAGGCTTCCTGTATCCATAACCTTCCAAAAATTCAAGTTAAATCATTTACTCAAATATTGCTACATCCTAAGGTAGGACGCAAAGTAAGATTCTGTTGATTGTTACTGAAGGAAACCAAAACCAATGAACAATCGGTAGCGGTCGAGTGGTTATTAGAGAGAGTCCGTAAAATTTCGGTACTTGAAAGACCCGATAATAAAGCAGTCAAACCCAATATATGAGGTTTGGTGTTTAATTTTATTTATGGAAGTATGTTGTGCATTTATTTGATAAATGGATTAGTAATAATAAAAAATTTAAGGTTCTGGGCCTAAAATGAAATAATTTGAAATGTTTGAGGCCAATTAATATAAAAATGAGTGATTGGGGTAGAGGACTAAATAGAACAAAATAAAAGTTTAGGACTGAATTGGCAAAAGATAAAAGAAAAAGGACTAATATTATGCACACGTGTCATGTTTAAATTAAAACCCTTGCCACGTCAGCAATTAGAATATAATTAGTGAAAAAAGGACTGATTTGGACATAATTAGCATTTGTAGAGGACTGTTTTGGTAATAAAATAGAAAAAGGACTGATTTGAATTTTTTGAAAAGAAAAAGGACTATTTTATCTTTTTTTCCATTCAATAATATCCATAAAAATCTATCTTCATCTTGTAGGAATAGTATACTACTTCCTCCGTTCCTAAATAAGTGCTACGGACCCATATTTCACGCAATCCAATACACATTTTTAATCTGTAATAACTCAAATTCTATACAAGTAAAAATTATGAAAATTTGATATTCTAAATCTATGCGATTAGACGAATCCAACAAGATCCCACTTGATTATATTTTATCTTATATAATTGTATTAAAAAGTCGAGTCAAAGCTACTTAATGAACAGTGACAAAAGTCAAAACGTGTCATTTAAAAAGGAACGGAGGTAGTATATCAATTGGCACAATTAGTTCTGTGTTGATTTTGAGACTTGAGAGTGCACTGGTGAAGGCTGAGTGGTGCTGTTCTGGATACTACTTCCTCCGTTCTTTAATATCCGTTCCATTTGTATAGTGATTACGATTCATTAAGTAACTTTAATAAAAAAAAATTTAATATAGTTGCGTGTGAAAAATATCATTAAGTGAGATATTGTTAGATTTGTCTAATCACGTAGTTTTTAAATATTAAATTTTTATAATTTTTTATTTATATAAAATTTAAGTTATTAATGATTTAAAATATGGATTGGATTGCATAAAATGAAGAAATGATGCAGATATTAAAGAAGGAACGAAATATGTTATTATTTTAAATGAGAACTCTTTTTGTTTCTCTCCTGTTCGTTCGGACTCTACTGTTTTGCTCCAAAAATTTAGCTTGGATTTCACAGTATGCATTATATTTGAATGAGAAAAATATTCCTTTTAGGTGAACCAACAGCCAGTAAATTACTCTTTGCCTCTTTGCTAGCTTAGCTCGCTACTTGCAACAATATTGAACTTTTCTCCTATTGCAATTTCTAGAAGAAAGAATTCGAATCATTTAATGATTACATTTAGTTTATTATTGCTCCTAGCTAGCGCGTGACCTCTTGCAATCAATTCATCCCTGTTATACGGCTTCAATTAAATTACTTTGTAAAGTAGTTAAATTATGTTGGGAATGGAGTTTAGCCTGTATATCAATAATCTTAATTATTTTTTCTTATCCCTCCAATAGACTGAGGAAACAATTGGGAGCTTCAAAGAGTATCTAGCTACTTAAATCTAATCAAGCTCAATGGTGATACAAAACCCATACTAAGCTCATGTTTGTGTTTACAAGATATGTAACAAAAGAAATCTAAACACAAACTAAAAACCCCAAAAAGATAGAAGCAGACAGTCAATAAGTAATATACCCAGTAGCAGAATGGTTGTACCTGTCTTCTGCAAACAACGGAAATGGGGGTTGCACAGCTCCATCTTCCTCAGATTTCCATGGCAGTGAAGGACCTTTAAGAATACTCTGATTTCTCCTCTTTTGAGCGGCTGAATTTTGGTGCTAATAATGAAGAGTCGAAAACAAGTATTTATATGAGTACAATGCCCATTTAAAACCCTAAAAGTCTTTTGGGAGGAAGTGACTGTCCTTTTGTACTTCCCAGTTGTGCTATACATGTTGATAGGTTGTTTCAACATTAGAGGGACAACGAGTATCTGCACAAAAATTCAAATACAGTATATTGTCCACAAACTTTGCCACGTCAGCATCACTTTTTGCCCTTTCTCCACTACCAGATTGCGTTGTTCATGAGTTGTCGTCATAACTACAGAACAATATTGATTATCTTCACAACACAGGACTCAATGACTTAACAGGAGTACCTCGCTACTTGCAACAATATTGAACTTTTTTCTCCATTGCTCCAATAAAATTGTCCTCAATATTGATTATTGCTCCTAGCGACCTCTAGCAATCAGTTCAACCCTATATATTAAACTGCTTCAATAAAATTATTTTGGAAAGTAGTTAAATTATGTTGGGAAAGAAGAAGTTTGGCCAGTATATCTTAGTTACTTCAATAATCTAATATCTTCTGTCTTCAGCTTAAAATAACCTCAAAAAATTGCATATATATATATATATTCAAAAATCAAAATCCAGTTCATATATATATATATATATAATATGTAATATAGAGCATCAAAATCTCACACGGGGTACGAATTGGGACAGTGGGAGTACATATTTTAAACAAAAATTTACGTATAAAAAGCAAAAAAAAAAATAAAATAAAATAAAACAAAAAAACCAAAAAAAAACCTATATATGCAGTTCATATATGGGACTATTTGGGTTTTTTCCCCACAACTAATTGTAATAGTTCCCTACCCAAAAATTATAATTATAATAGTTTCCATAAACTGCGTGTAGAATGGAGAATGGTTATGGTACTATCAATGTGAATGGTAGTACATCAAGACAAATCATCTCAACTATACAAAAATATCCAATGGCTATAAAATAAAAAGAGTAGAATTGTCAAACATAAATAATTATATCTTTAGTAATAAAATCATTCACAAAATCAATTTAGGGATTTCTATCCTTAAATAAAGATCACATAAAAAACTTGCATAAGTTAGCTATCTTTTGACACAATTCATGACATAATAATAGATAAATTATCTTTATTCATCTCTTTCACTCGTCAGTCTTTCATTCCTCTTAATTTTCTATTTTTCTATTTTGAATTTCTAAAATATGATAGGATATTTAGCTTGCTTGCATCGAGTAGATAAATTTTCATATAAAGAACGTCCAAATCCAAGCTCATTTGAGAAAGTTAGGGCAATTTGAAATTTGTAATATAAATTTTGTTGTATATACTAAGTCGCTGAAATGTATAGGCTATGTCGCTGAATTGTAGAGTCTCCGTTGCTGAATTGTAAAGGCTCCGTCGCTGAATTACATAGCCTCCGTCGCTGAAATATAAAGACTGTGTTTTTTAAAATCGTAATGCACTTCAAATGGCTCGAACTTTCTCAAACGAATTCGGATTTTGATATTCTTCATATGAAAATCTACCTACTCAATGCAATGAATCTAAATTTCTCATCAAATTTTGGAAATTACACATAGATAAATACCGGATTTTCAAAAGAAAAGAGATATTATGCTCGTTGTTTTGAAAATATGATATTTATATATTTAGATTTTCTAAAATCTGAGAGGATATTTAAATTCCTTACATTGTGTAAATAGATTTTTATATAAAGAACATCCAAATCGGAGGTCATTTGAGAAAGTTGGAGCCATTTGAAGTTTGTCACATAAATTTTGTTGTATTGGCTACGTCGCTGAAATGCATAAGTTATATATATCGCTAAATTGTAACGCACCCATCGCTGAATTATAAAGCCTCCGTCGCTGAATTACATAGCCACCATCTCTGAAATGTAAAGGTTGTGTTTCTGAAAATCGCAATAAACTTCAAATGGCTCTAACTTTTCCAAATAAACTCGGATTTTGACATTCTTTATATGAAAATTTATCTACTCTATGCAAGAAATTTAAAATTCCTATCAAATTTTTGAAATTACAAATAGATAAATACCAGATTTTCAAAGAAAATGATATCTTATTATCGTTATGTCAAAAATATGATATTTATCTGGTTAGACTTTCTAAAATTTGGTAGGATATTTAAATTTATTATGTTGAGTAGATAGATTTTCATATAAAGAACGTCCAAATCCGAGCTCATTTGAAAAAGTTAAAGTCATTTGAAGTTTTTCATAAAAACTATGGTGTATAAGCTATATTTCTGAAATTCATACTCTATGTCGCTGAATTGTAAAGCTGCCGTCGCTGAATTGCAAAGCCACCGTCGCTGAAATGCAAATGCTACGTTTCTAAAAATCGTAACTAACTTCAAATGACTCTAACTTTCTCAAACGAACATATTAAAATTTACCTACTCGATACAAGTAATCTAAATAACCTATCAAATTTTAGAAATTTCAAAAAGAAAAAGTAGATTATGATGGAGAGAGAAGTATGGACATGAGAATTGAGAAAAATGAATAGAGATTATTTGGATCTTATTGAAATTACAATAGTATCATTTGTATTAATCTTAGCCATTGATTTTAATATTTCATCAATGGCTTGGATGTGCCACAGTACATCAAGAGACATGTGTCTCCGTACCCTAACCAAAGCCAATATAGTACTATTCACATAGACTTTCAATTAAAATTTTATCATAGTTATACAAGTTAAAATATAGCCAAGTGAGATTTTGTTAGATTCGTCTCGTCGTGTAGTATTTAAATATCGAACTTTTAGAATTTTTAGTTATGCCAAACTCGAGTTATTAATGATTTAAAATATACATTAAACTGCCTGAAAAGTTGGAATGTAAAAAACATATTTGACTCCTCTCATCGTAAGGATCATGAATCTATGCTCAAAATTCAGGAAGTCATACCGCAGCTTTTTGTTTGATAACATGGCCGGAATTTCTCCTTTCTTGACTGGAAAAATGGCAGAGGGCATTTCTTCACCAAATTTGATGAATCGTATGTCGATTACTAAAAATCATCTAAATATTACAAATGTATACTCAAATAAAGTTTCGATTAACTAACAATAAAAGCGATGAAAATTACGATATCAAAAATCAAAATTACATTTCAAACGTAATGGCAACAGAGACCTGTTGGATGGGGAATAAGCCACTAACAGGAATGAAAAAAGAGATTTGAGACTTCCTTATCCTATCTTGGTGATTAAGCTGCAATAACTGTTTCTGCTGCCGCTGTTGTTCAACCAAGAGCTTTTCATTTTATACGTACGAGGCTCCACGTTGAGTTCTACACCGATCCTTTCATGTTCGAATGTGACAGTGGAGCTACGGGAAGTAAGAAATGATAATTTTGGGAGAAGGATTTTAGTAAAAGGGAGCTTGAAAACATGAAAATCAGCTGAAGGTATCTCCGAGCTCCACCGCACACCCCCCATGCCACGTCAGTATGTGGTCAAAGCCATTAACCTCCCTAATCCACTGCCACATCGGATTCCAAGATAGTTAAGGAGGGTTGGGACCATTTTGGCGATAATTAGCATAGTTATTGGACGGATTATGTTAATTCAAATATTATGGGACCGTTTGAGAAATTTGTCAAAATTATGGAACAATTGGGTTTTTTTTTTCCATATACGAGCTATACTTTTATATATTTGATACTGTTAAGATGGCGATCAAGTCATATGGTCCTGTAGTTATGCATCCTGCTGCTCGTGATGTGTTGGTTTGGACAAGTGCCTCGGACGGCCACTACTCAGTGAAGGCTGGCTACTTGTGGCTTTTATCTAATCGTGGACTGGTGGTAGATGGAGCTCGGGATTGGGTGTGGAAAATCAAAGCTCCGGACAAGATACGTATGCTTCTATGGTTGATGTCCCATAATGCCGTCCCTAGCAACTCAGTTCGCTTCAGGCGTGGCCTAGCTCCTTCACCGAGCTGTGCTATTTGTGGAAGTGCAGAAGAGACTCTCTCCCATATGTTCTTTCAGTGCACCTGGGCAGGCGAAGTTTGGAGAAGAGTTGGTTGTATGGCGTCGGACTGGTGGCTCGATGAGGATGACATTGCTTGGTCCCTTCATGAGCTCTGTCGTGCATGGACAAGTCTTCACTGGGCAGTGGTTTGGATTCTCTGGAGAAGTAGGAACGCCTTTGCTATGCAAGGCAGCAATATTAATATTGAAGCAATTGTTAAAGATATCCACTTTCTTGGCGAATGCTTCAGCAGAGTCTACTCCAAGTCCAGCAAAGTTGCTAGACCGAGGCTGGTTCGCTGGAATCCTTTGGGCTCGACAGGTGTTATTCTTCATGTGGATGGGAGCTCGCTTGGCAACCCGGGTCGGGCTGGGTACGGAGGTGTGATTCGGGAGGACAATGGGCGATGGATTGAGGGTTTCTCTGGTTCTATAGGCACCAATACTAACTTGGTTGCGGAGCTACATGGCATATGGCATGGTATGAAGAGGTTGGCCGTATTGGGGGTTACTGTAGCTACATGCTTCTCTGATTCCCTTGCAGCTATTACGCTTCTTCGGACTGGGGTTAGCGAGACTCATTGGTTGTTCCCTCTGATCAAGAATATTCTAGACTCCTTTACTCTTGTCCCGGGAGCTAAGTGGTACCATATTCTTCGGGAAGGGAATGCCGTTGCAGATATCTTGGCTAAGAGAGGGGCGGATGCGGAGGACTTTTTTACGACTTGGGCCTTCCCTCCGGACACTGTTCTAGGGGCTGTCGCGGCGGACCTGGCGGGCACTTGGTTCTGTCGAGCTTGATTGCAGATTATTGTTTCTCTCCTTGCTCCCTCTATTCTGTAGCTTTTCGTAGTTTTATCTTTGCTGACGCTTTTGCGTCCTTGTTCACCAAAAAAAGTTGTTCCAAGTTAATTAAACAATATTCTAATTATATAAAGTACATATTCTCTCATTTAATTAGTACTTATATATGTTCGACAAGAAAAATAGTACTTACTTCCTCCTTTTCTTAAGTGTAACACTTTTTTTTGGGTATTTCATAATTAATGTTGCATTACCATATATAGAATACTTTTAAAGGTATAAATATTTCATTAACACACTTTTGTTCCTTACATTAAATCTCGTATGATTTCCCTACATTTCACTTAAAAAAACAGAGAAAGTATATGCTTAAAAAATATATTTAATAATTATTATAAATATAAATATATTATTATTATTATTATTATTATTATTATTATTATGCATGTGACGCATGATAAAAAAATAATAATAATTAATAATAATAATAATTCTATTAATAATAATAATAATTAATAATAATAATAATTATTATTATTATTATTATTATTTATTATTATTATTTTCTCCTTAGAAAGGAGTGAGACCGCATGACATACCACTTACAAATAAACAAATGGGAAGAATAGGTAATTAGAATTGAACATCAAGCCCAAAAATTTGTTAAATTGATCTAATTAGAATTAATGGTGCATGTGAATGAGGGTATTATTTAATTTATTTATTTATTTTTTCACGGTTTAAATTCTGATTTGGAACTTACTTTATACATTAACCGATATAAATTATTGTAAAATTTGCGCTTCTTAATTAAAAAAAGGAAGTATCATGTGGGGGATTTGGGCTAAGTCCCTTTATTCAAACGGAATGGTAGAGTTTCGATTTTCCATCGGCCCCCATCCATTTCTTTTATTATTTTTTGTAATTTGTCTGGCATGGGCTCCCACCATCCCTTTGCTAGCCTGTATAGACTATTCAGAAAAAAAAAAAGAAAAAAAAAAGAATAAGTATCATCACATACTTCCATTCCATTGTAGTAGAAATTATCAATTTTGCTTTATTATATTATGTTGTTAAATTCTTATATAGTTTTTTTTAATCTTAAATTTACTCGTTAGCATCATTATTAAATGTTTCGATTGTTAAATTAAAATAAAATTTATTACTCCCTCCGTCCCACTTAACTTATCTTATTTGACTTTTGCACACAATTCAATGCACATTTTCAACCGTTAATACCTTAAAAAATGTATAATGAAAATTATATAAAATACATATTATAAAACTACATGATGATATGATTCTAACAAGACCCAACTCGATTATTTTTTATTCAAATATATACTTGCAATAATATTGAGTCAAACTTAAACAATGAACAGTGTAAAAAAGTCAAACAGGACAAGATTGGTGGGACGGAGGGACCAGAGGTATGATTATGAATATAATAATTTGATAAAATTATACTAGAATCTTATCACAAAGGTCAAATCCAATATTTTTGCTTAAACTGTCAGAGCCCTATACTACTCAAGTTGCGGTTGGTTATATATTACAACAATATTTTTTTTTTGCAAAGCCGAAGCCGGAAAACAAAGGGGAAAACAAGAAAAGGAAAATAAGAGAATATCCCACAGGGGGGAAGCTAGAGAAAAAAGGAAAACTACAATTGGGGGAAGCTCACACCCGATGAATCTGCCGCCATGTCCGCATGAATGAAGTCAGGGGGGAAGGCCCAAGTAGTAAAGAAATCTTCCACCGAAGCCCCATGTCTGGCGAGCTTGTCTGCAATTCTGTTTCCTTCCCGAAGGATGTGATAGATGATGCATTCTTCAAAGGAGGCTTGAATTCCCCTGATTTGAAGGATCGAAGCTGCAAGGGGGTGGAAAGGCTGGTAGTTGGCAGTGGAATTGATCCCATCCGGTGAATCTGTGTAGCAACACACTCTCTTAATCCCTTTATCTGCAACAAACCGGAGCCCGTGTACCAAAGCCATGGGTTCTGCTTTCAGGATGGAGGCTTGCCCAAGGTGACCAAATCTTCCTCCGATCCAGTGCCCCTCCGCGTTTCTGACCACAAAGCCGAAGCCTGACTTGCCCGGGTTCCCCAAGGAACTGCCGTCCACATGTATGATAGTGTTCCTATAACCCTCCTCATTCCAATTAACATAACGAAGAGTTGGGATGCTAGGATTAGTGATCCCTTCCGCTTTGCCCAACTCTCCCACCAATCTGTGAATCTCCCTTTTAAGATACCAGATGGAGTTGGATTTCCATCTAAACGTCCTCGAATTCCTTTCTATCCAAATTACCCATATGGTCACCACAAAAATAACACCATATACCTGGACTATCCTATGCAAAAAGGACCGAATATCATCCTTGAGGATCGAGTTACAGTCTCTGGGAATGAATATATTGAGTGCCTTCCAAACCTGGCTAGCCCAAGAGCAATAGAATAGGCAATAATACCATCTTTCTTCTTCACTCCCACAGTTGATGCATAGAGGAGATGCTGCCATTTTGCGTCTGAAGCGGGTGAGGTTCACGGGGATGGAGTCCTGGCAAATCAACCAAAAAAGGAGACAATACTTCTCAGGCCATTTGTTACTCCACATCCATTTCCAATTTCCAGAGCTGTCGCTTCTCTTGGTGAGCAGCCGGTAAGCAGACTTGACTGTGTACTTTCCCGAGTTGCTATTCTCCCAAATCCACAAATCAAGAACTTCAGGATGGATCATTGGGGGAAGGTTGTCACTCATGATCTCCATGAGCTCAGTGGGGATAACTGTGTAAAGGTTGGCCCAATGCCAGGCTCCATCCACCATAATATCCTTGATTTGAAGGTCCAAATCATGTGATGCAATGAATGGCAGACGAGGGCCAATCTGGGCACCTTTCCACCAAAAGGGAGGACGTCCTGCTGCCAACCCTGAAATTGAAACCATTTTTGAGAAAATGAGTCAGTTTAAGGAGAAGTTTGGCTGTGTAGGAACGGGTGTTACGCAGAGAAATAATAGGGAAGTTTCTGGTAGGCAGGACTTCTTGGACCAAATTAACCCATATTTTGTCCTCATCATGCAGCCATGACCAGAGGAGTTTGCCAAGCAAGGCGGTATTCATAGGTCTGGCTTGTCGAATGCCCAGGCCTCCTTCAACCTAGGAAGTTGCCACTTTATGCCATGAGACGAGATGTATACCTTTCCCTTCGCGATCCTTCTATATGAATCTATTAATTTTCCGATCAATAGCCTGACATACAGCTTCGGGGAACCACAAAAGTTGCATTAGATAGGATGGTATTGATGCCAGAACAGCCTTACACAGGGTGATCCGCCCCGCTTTATTTAAAAGTTTGCTAGCCCATCCTTCCATGCGCGAGTCCATTCTATCCAAAATGAAGGCAAAGTCGCTGATTCGCCTCCTTCCCACCAGTAGAGGATCCCTAGGTAAGATCCCAAGGTTTCCACTACCCCAATATTGAGAGTGGAAGTGATCCATTCCTTATCCCCCTCAGTCACTAACTTCAAAATAGACATGGCTGATTTATGTGGATTCAGTCTCATGCCCGATTCCAAGGCAAAAATTTGGAGAGACTGTTTAATTGCTATCACACTGTTGCGGTCAGCCCTAGCTCCGAGGATGAGATCATCCACAAACATGAAGTGAGAGACCCTTATACCACCTGGTCTCAGCTGTATCGGCTTCCATTCCCCCTGCTCAACCAGTTTAAGAATAAGAAGGGAAAGTTTATCCATGATGATGAGGGAAAGGTAAGGGGGATAAAGGGTCCCCATGGCAAAGCCCTTTACCCGGCTTGAAAGGCTCCAAAATTTTCCCGTTCCATAATAAGGAGTAGGTAGCAGATGTAACACATGACATGATGATCTCAATAATGGTATTCGGGAATCCCAATCCAATGAGGCACTTATGGAGAAAATTCCAATTGACATGATCATAGGCCTTAGCAATGTCGATTTTTAAAATGATGTCTGGGACACAAGGCCTAGGACCTGAGAGGTGGCTCAGTAATTCCTAGATCGAAACAGAGTTGTCAATCGTGCCTCTACCCGGAAGGAAAGCTGATTGGTGGTGCGATATACTCGATATCAGAGAAGGCCTGATCCTGTTGATAATAACCTTGGTGAGCACCTTGTATATCACGTTGCATAGGGTGATAGGCCTGAACTGATCAAAAGAACCTGGGTTCACGCTTTTAGGGATGAGGCATATGTAGGCTTTAGCGATCTCAGGGGGAAGGCTCTGTCAACAATGGCTTTAGAAACAAAGTCGGTGACTGCAGGGCATGTCACTTCTCAAAACTGCTTGAAGAATTGGTTAGGGAATCCGTCCGGGCCTGGTGCCAAATAACCTTTATTTTCCATCACAACCTTGCTCACTTCACTGGATGTAATGCCTTTTAAGACGTTTTCAGCTTCAATAGGTTGAATATGCAGTAGAGTAGGCATCTCCTCAAATTGATCATGCCCACCGTTAGAGTTGCCGTCATCCTCAGAGAATAGTTTTTTGTAATATTCCCTAGCATGTTTTTGAAGGTTCGGCCCCTCTTCACACCAGCAGCCAT
This sequence comes from Hygrophila difformis, assembly GCA_030278955.1. Lineage (NCBI taxonomy): Eukaryota > Viridiplantae > Streptophyta > Magnoliopsida > Lamiales > Acanthaceae > Hygrophila > Hygrophila difformis. Next base: position 44,703,520 of record JAOANR010000012.1, on the reverse strand, counting down.
CAGGTAGATAGAGCCCATGTATGCGGTTCCGATGGTTCTTAATTTTTGCACGCGCATGGAAATAGGCGGTGTTCCGGTCCCCAAGCCTAACCCAGTATTCGCGCGTGCGTTGGAACCAATAATGTTCTTCCTGGATGAGAAGAAGCTCAAGCTCTTTCTTTAATTCTGTTTCAAGTATCACCAGGCGGGGATCCACCTTTTCCGGAGCCTTATTGATCCCTTCAATCCGCTTAATTAATTTAAGCTTACTCCATCTGAATTGGTGCCCGTAAATCTTACCGAATTCCTCTGAGGCCGATTTGGCATTCTCTAATTGTTGTTGAATATTACTTGAAGGTTGTCCCAGACCTTAGCTACTACTAGGGCATATCCCCCATGAGGCTTCACTTCGGAATGGCTTGTTGTACTCTCTTATCAATTTCCTTACACATCTGAGCATGAGATGGCTGTGGTCGGATCCAATCCGTGGAAGTACCTGAGTGAAACCCATAGGAAATTTCGAAAGTCAATCCATATTCATAACACATCTATCCAATATTTTGGATATTTTTTAATTTCCCACAGGGCGAGCCCAAGTGAATTTGCCCCCCTGTGTATTTATAGAATTCAGCCCGTAGTCGTGAAGAAGGTTCCCAGTTCCTCTGCCCTGGCCACATTATGGAGACCCCCCTGAACCTCGTCCCCATAAATGATTTGGTTCCAATCCCCAATAACAATCCAAGCCCCCTCAATCAAAGACGACAGTTGGTGTAAAGCAATCCAATTGTTTTTCCTCTCCGCATAATGGGGGTTGGCATAAATAGCCGTAGCAAACCAAATATCAGAGCCACTTCCGATCTTATAAGTAATAATTCTTTCTCTGACATCAAAAACTTGAATAGGGATGTTAATCCCCACTCACTGCAATACCCAAATCCCCCTGATTTCCCTACTACCTCTTGGATGCAGATAGGGGTAAGTCCATTCTGAAGCAAAAACGCTTGAGCTTGCAAAAAGAGCACTTGAGGCTCGAACAAGAATACAATATCCAGCCTTTGCCTTCTAAGAAGATCGGCAAAAATCCGTCTAGTATTAGCTCCCATTATTCCTCTAATATTCCAAGCAACTAAATTAAAGTTTGTAAAATCCATAGACAATTAATGAAGGGGGATAAGAACGTCACTAGAATCAATAGGTGTCCGAGGTGGTCGGGGAACCTCCGTCTTCACTACTATCGGCCTCCCTGGTATGTTCGGCCTCCATGGGGTCTTTCGTTACAATTCCCCTGCTCTCTCCACTCCCCAGTTCCGGCCCACCGGAATTAGAGGTGTCGAAACGGGCCCGTGGGGCGAAACGAGCTGGCCTGCGCGGGCCCCCGCATTTTTGCGGGCTTGAACGGGGCGGGCTCAAAATGTCTAGGCCCGACCCGCCCCACGGGCGGGCCGCGGGTTATGCGGGCCCGCCCGCGGGCTTTTTATTTAAATAATAGTATTATATTTTATTTATAAAAAAAATAAATTCCGGATATATTTTTTAATGTATACTCCCTCCGTCCCAGCTAATGTGTCATGTTTGACTTTTTGACACTGTTCATTGTTCTGCTTTGACTCAATTTTATTGCATGTATATATTTGGAAAAAAATAGTCGAGTTTGGTCTTGTTAGAATCGTGTAATCATGTAGTTTTATAACATATATTTTACATAATTTTTTGTTGTACACATTTTGAGATATTAGGGGTTGAAAAAGTGCATTGGATGGTGTGTAAAAGTGAAACAAGACAAGTTAAGTGGGACGGATGGAGTATATTAAAAATGAAATAAAGAGATTTATAATTGGTATTTGTGACTATAAATAAGTAAGTGTATATTTATGACACAATTATTTACTTTAATTTGGGTTTGTTGAATAATTATTTAAAGAATTTATGATTATTCCATTTTCAATAATAAAGGAGTAAATTATGTTTTGCAAAATATAATATGTATGACAGAACTTTTATAATTAATGATTGAACTGATTAAAATTTTAGGTCGCACAGATGAAGTCTTTGCTAGAGTTGTATTAGATAAGACTATCTGAGCATAATTAATTAATTCTATACTTATTTTATTAGTTAAGACTGTCTGGACATAATTCACTAAATTTTATATTTTATTAGGTAAGATTATATGGGCATAATTTATTAATTTATGTTTATCAAAATAAAAATTTGTCGAATAATTTTTAATAAATAGAATAATAAGGAATTTTAAACTTAAAACTTGATATCCATAAAATTAATAAAAATGAAAATATTAGAAGAGACAGATACTTTGTATTAAGATAATTCAATATTCAATCAATTTAATAATTTAAATGTTTGATGGCATTATGCTAATTAAACATTCATACTAAAGGATAATAAATTTAAAACGATACAAAACGAAAAAAAAAACTGAAAGCCCGTGGGTAAGCCCGCCCCGCCGCGGGCCTAACCCGCAAAAGCCCGCCCCGCCGCGGGTTGGGCCCGTTGAGGCTCGCATCTAAACGGGCCTCTAAAATTTGAGCCCGCCCCGCATTTTTTACCTTGCGGGGCGGGCCGGCCCAACGGGCTAAGCCCGTTTTGACAGGTCTAACCGGAATTGTTCGCAAAGGATGACTCATAATTATCTTCCGTCGGCCTTGCCCCTTTTGGCGAGCATGGGTTGCCATCGAAATTGGGATTGATTTTGTCCGGTAACCCTTTCCCCCAGATTGGGGAGCCTTCCCTTTCGAATTGTTTTTTCCCCTGGAAAACATAATGTTGGTAATCGGTTTGAGCGGTTTTGGGCCAGCCAAATGGCTGTTGGGCTTTCTTGCTTGGTGCATAGCTCTCTAGCCCAGTTTGGGAGAGTTGGGCTTTCCTTCACCACCCTTATTAGGATTAGCCCCATTTGGTTTCTTTCTTTCCACCTTTATCCAGTCCCCACTTTCCGGTTGCGTGGGGATATCAAGAGATTGCAATAATTAACTAAAATAAAATAGTGATGGTAGGATTATTAAACTCGATCGGTTCGAGATAAGATTATTAAAGAAAAAGAAATAGAATTGTTAACCCAAGAAATATTTAGGCCTAAAATAAAGAGGCCCAATTTGCGTCCGGCCTAGAATATGTTCCAGTAAATTGATCAGGAGTGTTGGCGGCACAAAAAAGAGATGGTTAAAAGGAAGTAAGATGCAACGTGCATCTGGCAGTTACCGAAGCTTCGAGGCCTATAAATATGACCTTAAGCGGCTACATCAGGACACCTCAAATCCTTCTCAAAGAAGCCGTATTTATATTTTTTACTTTCTGCAATTCCTTTTGTTCATTTATCTCTTTCTGCAGTTTTTGTTTATTTGTTTCGCAATTTAATTCCTTTACAGCTTTATTTTATTCATGTAATTTCCACTCTGCAAGTCTGTAATTTTTCTCGACACTGTTCAATTCCAAATAGATGTTTTGAACCTCAAACAATTTCTTGTTTCAACAAATTGGCACGCCCAGTGGGACTCGAAATTGAAGCCATATCTGCTTCGAAGAAGTGTATGCGTCTCAGATCTGGAAAAATTGTTAGTGATTTGACAAAGAAATTTGAAGAAATGTCGATACAGGAGAAGACTCCAGTGCAAACATTGTCTGAGAACGCCGCCGAGACGGCGAGTACTTCTCAACCACAACAGGGGATTATGCAGACCCCCACATTGACGGAGCAAATGCGGCTTTCGATGACAGAATTGATGGCCGAGTTCATGCCTTTACTCACGAGGCACCTAATGGATGTATTGCGGCCTACCATGGCCGATCAAATTGAGAGAGTGTGCAGTTCCTTGCACGCTCAGCCAGAAGTAACCATCTCTGCAAACGGCACAACTGTGCCGCCAAATATCTCATGTCCAGGGCCGTCAGACGGCCAACAGCGGACTATGGGAATCACACCTGGCCAGCCGCCACTCCCTGGAGGCCTGGCTAGTCCGTTCGTCTTCCCATATCAGACTGCATATGCCTTCAGTCCAGCGGCACCTACCATGCTGAACCTTGGCTATGCATCACCTCCAGTGCCGATCTATGTGTCACCAGGATGCCTGATGGCGTTCAGTGCTTCTCCAGGCTGTACGGCGGCCTCTGGTGGCCTTAGCATGTTGCCCCGACAAGCGGTACCTCATGTGCCGAACGTTCTAACTACACCCTATGTTACTACCCGCCAGTACCGGCGCCACAGCCCTGGGGGCAAACACCACAGCCAGAGGCGCAGGAGACACAGCCATTGGGGCAGACGATACAGCCAGGGGGCAGGCGCCACAACCTTGGTGGCAGACGCCACAACCAGGGGGCAGGCGCCACAACCCTGGGGGCAGACGCCACAGCCATGTGGAGTGGCCGCGACTCCTGCCACACCAACCGCCATTGCTCCTGCTACATCTCTAGCCACCATGCCTCCTACACAGGCACCGGTGGTCTCACCCGAGTTGCTGGCAGACATGATGCAGCAACACTTCGGGATTCAACTAAGGCCGATGGAGCGGCCTACATACAGAAAACCCTATCCTGACTGGGTAGATACCATGGAACCGTATCCATGGGGATTCAAGATGCCTGAGTTCACCACCTTCTCAGGGGACAATGGCAAATCCACTGTGGAGCATCTGGGCAAATTCACTGCTCAGTGTTGTGAGGCGGCAGCTAATGACTGGTTAAAGCCGAGGCTCTTCAGCTCGTCCCTCATTGGACCTGCTTTCGCGTGGTATGCATCACTACGGCCTAACTCAATACATAATTGGGCCGATTTGGAGCGAGCTTTCCATGACAGGTTTACGCACCCGCAGACTTAACTAATGCAAAATAATTTGCCGATGAGACGGCAAGTACTTTCATTAACAGGTTACATCGGCTTAAGGGTCGATGCACGATGACAGTCCTTGATAGGGAAATAGCCAACATAGCAGTGGCTAATATGTTGCCAAAACTGAAAGAGCATTTAATTGTGCAAGATTCCATTGATCTTGCCCAGCTGGCCGAAAGGGCGGCCCGCTTGGAAAAGTTCCTTAAAGAACAAGATGAGAAGCGTCTGCCTGCATACGTGACTCATTTCAAAGAAGTGAAACCCAGTAAAGTGGAAGACGAACCAAAGATGGTGGCTGCCGCAGTCACCTTTGGTGGCAAATTCCCAGGGTAGTGGCCCTAGAAGGCCATCGACGGCGGCCTTAAAGCCGGATAGTTTGGTTAAAAACAATAATGAGAAAATTTAAAAAAATATATACTTATATATATAAAAAATAAAAAATCAGCAATTGTATTCAAAAATTGAAATATAATAAGTTCAAAATATCTCACTTATTTATACATATATAATATACATACTACTCCCTATATAATAATTAAATAAGTCATGTATTTGCCCATTATACAAAATTATGATAAAATAGGGCACGGGCCCATGTTGTATATAATAATTAAATAAGTCATGTATTTGCCCATTATTATATACAAAATTATGATAAAATAGGGCACGGGCCCATGTTGTATCTAAGGCCCCGTTCTCTAAAACTTATTTTCAGACCTTATTACTTATTTTTTTCCAAAATCAGATCAGACCAGATCAGATAAAAATATTCAGATCAGACCAGATCAAATCAGATCAGATCAGACCAGACCAGAAACATTCAGACCAGATCAGATCATTATAATACAATCACATAATTACATATAATATTTTTTTAAAAAAAGGCAAAAACATATAGGAATGTATGCAAATATTATTTATATTGTACTTATTTAATAATAATTTTAAAAATATTTTTTTGCTCTTCAAAATATTGTTTAAATATATTAGTTACGTTTTTAATATATTTTATATTATAAATACTTTCAAAATATAGTTTTAAATACTTTCATTAAATATTTTTGAAATATATTAGAAAATACTTTCAAAAATATTTTTAAAAATAATTTTTTGGTCATTGAAGTATTATTTAAATATACTAGTCACGTTCTTAATATATTTTATTTTATAAATACTTTCATTATTCTATATTTTATATTTTTATATTAATGCATGTGTGCGGAGATCAATAACATATAAATTATTAATAATTTTTATTATTATTATAATTAAGACTATGTAACTATTAGTAATTAATTGTTCACCAAAAAAGATATAGGATAGTTCACCAAAAAAAAAACTATTAGTAATTAATTATTATTAAAAATACTAATATATAATTAATACTATATTAGTAATTAGTACTAATAACTAAACATAATACATAAAAACTACTCCCTCCGTCCCATTTAAGATGTCTTGTTTGATTTCTGCACACAATCCAATGCAGTTTTTAAATCGATCGTATCTCAAAATATATATAAGTAAAAATTATGTGAAATATATATTCTAAAACTATACGATTAGACGAATCTAACAAGACCGAACTCGACTATTTTTTTTCAAATATTTACTTGCAATACTATTGAGTCAAAATTAAACAATGAACAGTACAAAAAGGTCAAACAGGACATCTGAAGTGGGACGGAGGGAGTATTAATTAATTATTATTATTTTTTTATATATAATAAATATTAAGTAGTAATTATTAATTTTTATTATTATATATTATTATTATTATTATTATTACCATAATTTAATTAGAATCAAAATAGCTTATCGAAAAAAATAATTAGAATCCAAATATAAATAAAATAAGATTAGACCAGATCAGACCAGATCAGATCAATTCAGATCAGATCAGATCAGATCAGACCAGATCAGAAGCATTCAGATCAGATCAGACAAATTCAGATCAGACCAGATCAGATTTTACAAATTCAGATCAAACCAGAAAAATTAAGGCCTAGAGAACAGGGCCTAAGTGGCAATTGGAAACTATCTTCCCCATTTATCCTTAAAGACAGACACGAGAAAAGCAAAATCGATGCAGGATGCTTAGGCCCTGTTCTCTAGGCCTTATTTTTTCTGGTCTGATCTGAATTTGTAAAATCTGATCTGGTCTGATCTGAATTTGTCTGATCTGATCTGAATGTTTCTGGTCTGGTCTGATTCCATTTGATCTGAACTGGTCTGATCTGAATTAATCTGATCTGGTCTGATCTTATTTTATTTATATTTTGATTCTAATTATTTTTTTCGATAAGATATTTTGATTCTAATTAAATTATGGTAATAATAATAATATCTAATAATAAAAATTAATAATTACTATTTAATATTTATTATATATAATAATAATTAATTAATAATTTTTATTATTATTTTTAGTTATTAGTACTAATTACTAATATAGTATTAATTATATATTAGTATTTTTAATAATAATTAATTAATAATAGTTAATTAGTCATAATTATAATAATAATAAAAATTATTAATAGTTAATTACAACTTCGATTATTATGATTATTATTGTTATTATTATTATAATTATTATTATTGTATGAAGAAGTTTAACTGGAAATATTAAATAAATGAGATATAACACTTCACATATCACAAAATACATTTACCAAAAAAATTAGCCCAAAATTAACTAATTATGTATATATTATACATCATAAAATATGTTATTGATCTCCACACACATGCATTAATATAAAAATATAAAAAATACAATAATGAAAGTATTTATAAAATAAAATATATTAAGAACGTGACTAGTATATTTAAATAATATTTCAATGACTGAAAAAATATTATTATTAAAATATTTTTGAATTGCTATAATAAGAGTATTTTCTAATATATTCCAAAAATATTTAATGAAAGTATTTAAAACCATATTTTGAAAGTATTTGTAATATAAAATATATTAAAAACGTGACTAGTAGATTTAAATAATATTTTGAAGAGTAAAAAAATATTTTGAAAAATACTTTTAAAATTAGTATTAAATAAGTACAATATAAATAATGTTTGTATTATTCCTATATGTTTTTGCCTTTTTGTAAAAAATATTATATGTAATTATGTAATTGTATTATAATGATCTGATCTGGTCTGAATGTTTCTGGTCTGGTCTGGTCTGGTCTGATCTGATCTGATCTGATTTGATATGGTCTGATCTGAATGTTTCTTATCTGATCTGATCTGATCTGATTTTGAAAAAAAATAAGTAATAAGGTCTGAAAATAAGTTCTAGAGAACGGGGCTTAGTGTGCGAACTGGGATACGTTCTAGGTCGATTTCGTCCCCCGTTTTGGGACATCGATCCCGAGTCAAGAAACTCCCATGTGTTCTGCCTTTCCTACATCTATGGACGAGCGGCTGACACTCTCTCGAACAGGTAGCCGGCCGCTGGCGTTCAACAAAGGCAGTCCAAAGCGGCAAGCAGACAGACAGAATAGGCTAAAGAATGCTGGTGATGGCGGTTGAACTGTGTTGGCAGCAAGAGGGAGACAGGCAGCAGACCGAGCTGGCGGCTAAGTTTGCTGAACGGCGGCTGCTTCACGTCAACGGCGGCTGAGGTGCACCTGGTGGCGGCTGGTGGTGCTCCAGCGGCGGCTGATGGCAAGCAAGACGGCGGCCGGGACAAGGCTAACGACAGCTGACACCATGGCAGTGGCGGCTGAAGAGCTGTGGGTGGCGGCTGAAGAAGTGGCAATCGGAAGGAAGCTCGTGGCGGCTGGAATGTCGGGCAACCGTGGCTGAGTACGTCGAGCGGCGGCTGAGCTTAGCGAATAGATTGGCTTCTGCTCCAGAATGTTTCGTGGCGGCTGACGTTGCGAGCAGTTCAAGCCGCGGCCAGGCTACGAGCAATGGCGGCTGAGAGGAAGCAACGGCGGCTAACTTCAATGGCGGCCTAGCGAGAGGTGGCGGCCGGGGACCTCCGCGTGGCGGCCTGGCCCGAGGTGGCGACTGAGGCTTTGCAAGCGGCGGCCTGTGATCACGACGGCGGCCTAGACATTGAGCGGCGGCTGAGGTGTCGGGTTGAAGCTCGCATTACGGCTGAGCACACTGGGCTGGCAATAACGATGAAGGTGATGGCAACAAGACCATATAGAGATACCAGACGGCCTTATAGTCGGAAGTTCATATGAGCGGCTACAGTAATATAAAAGCGGTGGTGAAGAAAGGGTTTGGCAGTGCATTTTCCTAGAAAGTCTGGTTTGTAGGTGATGGGTTTTGTTGAACCAATGGCTCGAGCTAAATAAACTGGAGGTATATTGGTAATGGGAAGAAGAATAATTGTCTTACATACCTAAATGAGGATGGGCTCCAGTATAAATACTAACTAAGGAAAAGGAAAAGAAGGCCCAACAGACGGCCCAAGAAGCAAACAAAGAAAAAATAAGAAAACATAGGCCCAAGGATGCAGCCCAGCCATCAGCCAACTCCTGTGAATGCAGCAGCAGCAACCCCTCGACCATGACCTGCATCAGCAACATGCTCATCATCCCCCCCCCGCAAGCTGAACCTCGCCAGAGGTTCAACTTGGAGCAAAAGGAGATGAACTGCTTGGATGGTAACCCTTTGGTGAACATGTCAGCAATCTGGAGATGAGAAGGGGTGTAGACAGGATTGATGAACCTTTGTTGGAAGTAGTCACGAACATAAAGGCAGCCAACATCGATGTGCTTAGTCCTCTCATGATGCATGGGGTTCTTGACAAGTTTTATTGCCGAGGAGTTGTCACAGTGAATTGTGTAGGGTGAAGGAAGAGGCAAGCCCAGCTCGGACAACAAATTCCCAACCCACAGAAGCTCAACAGCCACTGCACCAAGGCTCCTGTATTCAGCTTCTGTGGAACTTCTTGACACATATTGCTGCTTTTTGGTCTTCCAAGCTACCAAGGCACCACCAAGGAAAACACAATAGCCAGTGAGTGACTTTCGAGAGACCGGGCAATTGCCCCAATCAGCATCACAGAAACCATGAGCCTCCAAAGACAAACCAAAAGGATAGTAAAGTCCCACAGATGGATTATTATGTAAATACTGGAGGATATGAACAACACCAGCCCAATGCTCCTCTGTGGGATTGTGCATGTACTGACTAAGTTGCTGAGTGCTGTAGTAGATATCAGGTCTAGAAAACCCCAGGTACAAGAGTTTACCAACCGCTTTCCTGTAAAGATGGGGATCTTGGAACAGGACACCACCTGTGCCAAGGGTCTTGTGAGCAGGGCATGGAGCATGAACCTTAGGGTTCTTAGGAACATCAAACTCAGCCAAGAGATCTGTGGTGTATTTATGTTGAGTGATCGAGTAACCTCCAGAAGTGGCATTGATTTCTAAGCCAAGAAAGTAAGCAGCCTTCCCCAAATCCTTGATAGTGAATTGATGATGGAGACCAGCCTTGACTGCAGTAATTTCCTCAGAGTCAGCCCCTGTGATGAGGATGTCATCGACATAGACAACAAGGATAACCAAACCAAGAGAGGTAGACTTGAAAAAGACACACTGATCTCAGTGGGCAGGGACATAGCCAACGCCCTTCAAGAATGTAGAAAGAGCACCATACCACTGACGTGGTGCCTGTTTAAGACCATATAATGACCTTTTATGCCTGCAAACCTGACCTTGAGAGGCTTCCAATTCTGGAGGACAGCTCATGTATATTTCCTCATTGAGATGACCATGGAGAAAAGCATTATTAATATCAAGTTGAGAGATAGACCATTTGAAAGAAGCTGCAAGTGCAAACAAGAGTCTTACACTCCCTGCCTTAGCCACAGAAGCAAAGGTATCAGTATAGTCTTCCCCATATTTTTGACTGAAACCTTTGGCCACCAACCTGGCCTTATATTTATCAATACTGCCATCTGGTTTGTGTTTCACCTTGAACAACCATTTGCAGCCAATAGGGCGTTTACCAGCAGGTAACGGTACAAGATCCCAGGTGCCATTAAGTTTCAATGCATTCAACTCAGACTGTATAGCATTGTCCCAATGTGGAATACCATGGGCCTAAGCAAAGGTCCGGGGAACAGATATAGGATCCGCAACTGAGAAACAATAGTAGTCATCAAATCTAGCAGTCCTCTTGATCACTCTTTGAGGTCTTGAAGGTAGACCTGCTTCAGGAGCAGTTGGAACATGTGTACCAGGAATAGTAGAAGGATAGTGCCCAATAGGAGATATGGCACTGGAGGAAGAGGCATCTCTGGATGCCTCAGCAGAGGAGGATGAGGCCTGAGACTCAGTGGGAGTGACAGGAGAATGAGCTTCCAGGGTATGACTCGATGGCCCAGTAGGGACCAAAGGAGAGTGGGCACTATACTGAGATGCAGTGGGCAACTCAGTAGAGAGAGAGGCAGGTTGTATGGGAGAGGACTGAGCAGCAGTGGACTGATCAAGAGAAATGTATGGGGATGGGAACTGAATTGGTATATTAGGAAGGATACCTGAAGAGGAACTATCATGAGTGTTGTGATGGGGAACAGACTGAGGTGAGGATTTTAAAGGAAAGATATCTTCAAAGAATATGACATCTCTTGAAACATGGATGATTTTGGTGGCAAGATCTAGGACTTTGTGACCCTTTTGGTTAGGAGCAACTCCCAAGTATATTCTTTTGACACCTCTGGGATCAAGTTTTCCAATATGAGGGCCTATGAGCTTCATGTAACAGAGACAACCGAAGGTGTGAAGAAGGGAGAGGTCTGGCTTTAAACCAAATAAGATTTCATGAGGTGATTTCCAGGAAACGGTTTTAGTAGGTAATCGATTAATGATGTAAGCTGAGGTTAATAGGGCATCCCCCCAGTATTTCTTAGACACGCCAGAGGTGATAAGCAAGCTCCTAGCAACCTGAATTAAATTGTTGATGTTTCCTCTCAACCCGACCATTTTGTTGGGGTGTATATGTGCAAGATGTTTGATGTATGATGCCTAGGTTTAGGAAAAGGTTATGGCACTTAAGGTTACAAAATTCAGAACCATTATCGGATCTGAGGACTTTGACTACCCCACTGTATTGAGTTTTAATGTGAGTAAAGAACTGAGACAATAAAGTACAGACATCAGATTTATGAGGCATAAGGTAAATCCAAGTAGCCCTAGATGCATCGTCTACAATTATTAGCATGTATCTAGATTGAGACCTATCACAAGGATTAAATGGCCCCCATAAGTCACAATGTATTAGATCAAAAGGTAAGGCAGCATGAGAAGAACATGAAGGAAAAGGTAATCGATGTATTTTTGATGCAAAACAGATATCACATGGTATAGATGATGCTTTATCATGTGTCAGTCCCATATGAGACATTACAGAGGTTGAGGGGTGTCCCAACTTATTATGCCATATCATGGCAGACTTAATAGTCTTACTAGCAACATAATTTACAAGAAGGGAAGATGGTATCTTACTTGCACTATTCTTAACAATGTAGAGGTTGCTAATCAATGGGGCTTGAAGTGAACATGCTTTAGTTCTCAGGTCCTGTAGAGTACGAGACATAGGGTCAAAGAGAGCAGAACAATGCAAGTCAAGAATCAGGCGGCTAATAGACAATAAATTAAGGACAACCCCTGGTACAAAAAGAACATTTGGAACTAAGAGACCATCACCAACTATAACAGAGCCAGTGTGAGATGGAATCTTAAATGTGCCATCTGGCAGAATTAACTTTTGAGATGATTTAAAAGGTTGAGGATCAACGAGATAGGAAAATTTGGAACAAAAGTGACAACTAGCTCCTGAATCAAGTAACCAACAATTATTCAAAGATTGTGAGTCAAAAGGAAGAGTACTACAAGCCATTTGAAAGGCTGCACCAACCAAATCCACTGGAGTAGATGAACAAGCTGCTATCTGTGACCTTGCAAGCTTTTCAATCAGTTCTTCAATCTTTGAAAGCCTTGCTGAATCGGATGAAGGACTTGAGGCAGTAGAGATAGATCCTGAGTCCTTAGTGGTATCAACAGTCACAGCACCAATCACAGATCTCCCTTTCCCTTTATCAGCAAGAGACTTAACCACACCAGTGAGTTGAAAGCACTTCTCCCTAGTGTGACCCCTCTTCTTACAGTTATCACAAGTAGCATTCTTATTGGCTAATTGGAAGCACTTCTCCCTAGTGTGACCTATCTTCTTGCAATAGGTGCACATGATGTTCCCATGTCTATCATCAGAGTTTTTGTCAACAGCAGCAAGAGTAAACATAGATGAATTTAAATCAGACTTAACAGCTGCAGAGGCTCCTTTCTGTGTTTCAACAGAACACACCATATTAAAGGCAGTACCCACAGATGGTAAAGGTTTCTGCAGCAGGATTTGGTTGGATACATGTGAGTAGTCATCATTCAATCCCATAAGAAATTGAACCAGTAGGTCATAATCTTCTGAATCCATCAAAGCCTTCAGCGTTTCAGCACTACACGACTTAGGGAAAGGCTTCAGTGCCCTAAGATGACGCCACTGAACTTTCAAGTCACCATAGTAGCTAGTTACAGATCGGTTTCCTTGAGTTAACATAGCTAATTTTCGCCTAAGTATTATGACCTCTGGACCACTAGTTTGTCCATAACACTCCTCCAACTCACTCCACAGTTCATGAGCAGTTTCAATGTACACAAATTGAGCAGATATATCATCAGATAAAGAATTTTGAAGCCAGGTAAGAACAAGCCAATCAACTTGAATCCACAAATCATGCATTGGATCATTGATAGGAGGAATTAGAAAAGTACCGTAGATGAATTTCTCCTTTGCTTTAATTCTGAGAGCATTACGAGCAGCAACACGCCAGGATGTCCAGTTTGTACCATCAAATCGAGTAGGTGCTAGCTGAAGGTGAGGCTGATCGGCGGTGGTGAGAACCAGCTCCTTACACACATGATTCTCCTTAGGCAGTGAGGAATCGGTTGCAGGTGGTGGTGGTGAGTCGGTAGCATCCGAGGAAATAGACAGTATCAATCGATTAAGATAACAGTAGGTATGAAATTGAATTGAAAATTGCAGAAAACACCAGGATGATTTAGCTCAATGCTCTGATACCATGTTGAACCAACGGCTCGAGCTAAATAAACTGGAGGTATATTGATAATGGGAAGAAGAACAATTGTCTTACATACCCAAATGAGGATGGGCTCCAGTATAAATACTAACTAAGGAAAAGGAAAAGAAGGCCCAACAGACGGCCCAAGAAGCAAACAAAGGAAAAATAAGAAAACATAGGCCCAAGGATGCAGCCCAGACATCAGCCAACTCCTGTGAATGCAGCAGCAGCAACCCCTCGACCATGACCTGCATCAGCAACATGCTCATCAGGTTTTAGTTATGAAACATGTGAGAAAAGATGAGCTATGATCCAAACAAGATAACATTCCTGACAGACTGAAACAATGTGGGGGTAAGCGGCAAAAATATTTTCTGGATTATTTGCTATTCCTAATTTCTTGCCGGACATTCAATTTTCGTGAACGCATTTTTCTTTGAGAATTAATTAATTATGCATTTTTGCATCATTATTTCCACTTGATTCTGATAGTAGTTCGGCGACAAAGCCCTTGGCGGCAGGCAAACTATGAGCGGCATCTATCCAAAGTGGCGGCAAGATGATAAAAAAAAGGGTTATGCCTATCTAGAACACGCATATTTGTCTTCGGCCTAATCAGACAAATTGCGCGAGGGACATCTGTTAACTCAAGAAATATTTACGCCTAAAATGAAGAGGCCAAGTTGCGTCCGGCCTAGAATATGTTCCAGTAAATTGATCAGGAGTGTTGGCGGCACAAAAAAGAGATGGTTAAAAGGAAGTAAGATGCAACGTGCATTTGACAGTTACCGAAGCTTCGAGGCCTATAAATATGACTTAAACGGCTACATCAGGACACCTCAAATCCTTCTCAAAGAAGTCTATTTATATTTTTTTACTTTCTGCAATTCCTTTTGTTCATTTATCGTTTTCTGCAGTTTTTGTAATTCCTTTACAGCTTTATTTTATTCATGTAATTTCTATTCTGCAAGTTTTTGTAATTTTTCTCGACACTGTTCAATTCCAATTCAATTCCAAATAGATGTTTTGAACCTCAAAAAATTTCTTGTTTTAACAAGAATGATGGTAGTGATTAGTGAAAGAGAGTTGCGTGTCAGCGTGTGGCGTGCACTAGAGTACTAGACTGAGTCAAAATTTGCAGAACTTTTCTCCTTCAGTTATGAAGTCATGGCTCATCTCTGGCCGAGCAATTTAATGATTCAATTTCAAGGTCCCATCGGTTAATTGCTCTCAACTACTCACACGACTTAAGAGTATGTATGGGAGCCACCATATTTGGCAGCATATAGCATATTAAAAAAGTATATTGTCTCACAGTTCTTTTTCCAAATCTACTATCTGTTAGCGAATTTTCCGACTTCCAAACATCTCCTTAATTTTCTCCCATTGATAAAATCTGGATTCTGATAGTATTTAAATTTGGGAGTAGCTAGGGAATGAGCAATGAATTAATTAGTCATGGAAAAGTATTTCGTGGCTCGTCCAGCCAATTAACGGGGTCAACAATATAGTTATATAGTGACTCCGAAACCCTCTCTTTTTCCTTGATAATAATAAACATATTGCTTCTTACATACACATCTTGCAAAAATATCACATTCAATTAGAGGGAAGAACAAAATAGGATGGTATGGTCGCATAGTTACCAATCAGAAACCCCAATCACTGGAGATAAATTGAGAAAGGGGGACCATGTCTATGTCTGGAGATCTAAAAGCCGCTATAGTCAACATGGCATCTATTTGGGAGATGGCATGATCGTGTGCTTCACTAACGCTATTCCCTCCTTACCGTGGTGCAGGTGTCCACGGCCATGCGCAGGACCACCAAATTCTGGAGGTTCGGGTAAATTATGTATGCTTGAATGGGTTCTCTTCCAAGGAGATGGATCATTGTACCAATATGAATATGGAGTTAGCGAGGATGAATTCAAGGAGAGACGTGCGGGGACGTGTACCACTGCTACAAGTGATCCTCCAGATACAGTGAATGATAGGGCTAAGTATATGTTGAGTCATGGATTTGGGAGGTTTGATTTTTTGAAGCATAATTGCGAGGATTTTGCTTTGTATTGCAAAACAGGTCTTGTTGTTAATGGAGGAAGAGGTAGCAGCAGTCAGGTCATACCTCCCTCTATTTTCACTGGTGTTGGATGGAAGGCCTTTGTGAATCGCTGGTTCGGTGATGGTGTCGTATTTCATGACGAATACAGGTATCTTTATGACATTGGGGTCAGGGAAGATAAACAAAGGATTGCTGTCCAAGACCTTGTAACATTATTGCAGGTGAAATTATTTTCTTGTCATTTCGCTTGATATATCATTAATATATAAGTATGAATGGTAATCCTTTTGCTACCTGAAATGACGTTTTTGTACTTCTTTGGTTTCTCTATATACAACCCCACCCAATCACTGAAATGACGTTTTTGTACTCCTTTGGTTTCTCTATATACAATCCCACCCAATCAGCAGTGTGTGAAATTCTCTAATTTGGCCTCATCATCATCACATGATGTGTTTCTTCTCCGGATAATCAAATTCACTTTTTCTAAATGCCTTCAGTCTTGGCATGACAATTTTGCCCTTAAGTTGTTTCTCTATTTGCTTCAAATGTTATAGGTGGGTCCCGCTTATTTATTTATTTATTCCAAATGTCATAAGTTTTGCATTTGACAATTGTAAGATTTGTATAAAAAAGCCATAAAAGTTAGTAGTAATTTTTTTGGACTTGAGGTTTTGTCCTTACATTAACTAATATTTGAAAATACAAATGTCTATTTTACTCTTAGATTTTAATATCGTTAAGACTATTAGATATAGCTAGTTAATTCTATATGAAACTGAAGCAATCATACCATTATGATATCATTGTCACCGTCTACATATCAAATCTTACGGCCGAGGGCCGTAGCCCGCTCCTAACGAGGAGTAGTATATATATATATAGTGTGAGTTTACTTCTATTTTTTGCACACTTCTTTTTTTTTGTGACATCTATTTTTTGCAAATTTCAATAAGATCAATAAATTAATTAGGTTTGAAAAATTTAGAAAAACATTACTTCTATTTAGTAGCAGCAGACAAGATTATATGTGATTCTTTATACACTGTGGTCGACAAGCTTCTGTTTAACATGGTGAATTCCTTATGTAATCTTTGAGAATTTTCCCGTTGTTTTGATTGGTGAAAAACAAGCCGATAGTTGGATACTTGGATCTGGGACTGTGTTGCTGTAGATTCTAGAAATTGGCTCAAATTGCAATTCAATGTTATTTGCTTATTGGCACATTACTACCATACTGTTGAAATGATGTTTTTGACTATTGGATCATGATGATCTGAACATGACGGTATTTATGTAACAGGGGCCTGGGAACTCCAACAGGCCTACAGCCATACATATCGTGAAGAAAATGGAGAGGAGAATGAGGGGGATAGAGGGCACGCAAAAGATTATACTTGAGGAGCTCAAGCGTAAAGGCAACCTCGAAACTGCACTCATGAAGAAAATGAACATTCTAATAATTATAATCATAATCATGACAATACTAACGACAATACTAGCGACAGCAATGTTCTTCACGCGCGGTGCTTTTCCTAAGCAAAGTAATCCGAACGCATTGCCAGGCGCAGGCCCTCTTTCGCTTTTGTGAATAAGTTGTCATTTTGCATTGTGTTGTCGTCATTCGCAAAATAATAATGGGTTCTTACCATTGAATACGATGCAGTCGCCATTGCACCTTGAAAGAATTGAAGATGGTTGTATTCATTTTGTGTGCTCAATGTATTATTAATCAATCGTAGCGTTTGAAATACGGAAACAAGGACAAATTGGTCCATTTTCTTTTTCAAAAATTTAAATCAGTCATTTTTTTATTTTATTACCAAAACAGTCCTCTACAAATGCTCATTATGTCCAAATCAATCCCTTGTTCACTAATTATACTCTAATTGCTGACGTGACAAGGGTTTTAATTTAAACATGACACGTGTGCATAATATTAGTCCTTTTTCTTTTATCTTTTGCCAATTCAGTCCTAAACTTTTATTTTATTCTATTTAGTCCTCTACCCCAATCACTCATTTTTATATTAATTGGCCTCCAACCTTTCAAATTATTTCATTTTAGGTCCAGAACCTTAAATTTTTTATTAATACGAATCCATTTATCAAATAAATGCCCAACATACTTCCATTAATAAAATTAAACACCAAACCTCATACATTGGGTTTGACTGTTTTGTTATCGGGTCTTCCAAGTACCGGAATTTTACGGACTCTCTCTAACCACCCGATCGCAACCGATGGTTCATCGGTTTTGGTTTCCTTCCGCAACAATCAACACAATCTTACTTTGCGTCATACCTTAGGATGTAGCAATGTTTGAGTAAATGATTTAACTTGAATTTTTGGAAGGTTATGGATACAGGAAGCCTTGGTTTTATTGAAAAAATATTAAAAAATATTGAAAAAAATAGTCTGAATTTTATTGTCCACAAAGTATGATTGTGCTAATTGTTGTAGAAGATAACCAGAACCAATGAACCATCGGTTACGGTTGGGTGGTTAGAGAGAGTTCGTAAAATCCGGAACTTCGAAGACCCGGTAACAAGGCGGTCAAACCCAATGTATGAGGTTTGGTGTTTAATTTTATTTACGGAAGTATGTTGGGCATTTATTTGATAAATGGATTAGTAATAATAAAAAAAAATTTGATGTTTTGGCCTAAAATGAAATATTTGAAAGGTTGGAGGCCAATTAATATAAAAATGAGTGATTGGGGTAGAAGACTAAATAGAACAAAACAAAAGTTTAGGACCGAATTGACAAAAGATAAAAGAAAAATGACTAATATTATGCACATGCACGTGTCAGGTTTAAATTAAAACCCTAGCCACGTCAATAATTAAAGTATAATTAGTGAACAAGGGACTGATTTGAACATAATTAGCATTTGTAGAGGACTGTTTTGGTAATAAAATAGAAAAATGATTGATTTTAATTTTTTGAAAAGAAAATGGACGTATTTGTCATTTTTTCCTTTGAAATACAGACTCATATTTGGCTACTTCATTGAAACTATGCAACTACTAAAGCTTTAATTTTTGTTCCTTTTTTTTTGTCCGTTTGTTGAATTGAGATACACTCATTTACTATTGTGCATCGCAAATTAATTCTTTGTTTCTTCTTTTTCATTTTCCCTTTTTTCTTATTATTTTTATTTTTATTTTTTCTTACTTTGGTTAGCGCAGCTGATCCTTTTTATTCCTATTGCATATGAAGAACTGGAGTATGCTACAAGCTAAATGTGAATGTTGATGATTACTTAAAATATTAATTTTTATATTAACTTTGTTGATTATCCATTACTTTTTATATCAGTTGTAATATTTCAAAATAATTTTAACACTTCTATATGGTACGTAAAATTCAATGTGCGAAAAATTAAAGTAAGAGAGACAGAATGAAGTGCAAGAGAAAAGCGATAGTATTTTATTAAAAACGTGCAAAAGAAAATGAGCGATCAATTCAATTTTTTAAAGCAACAGGAAATGAATTTCGAAAGCATGTAATAACCGGATTTGGTTTGAGAGCTAAATCAGCAAATGATGTAGTAGTGCTTTGTATGTGCTGAGTTTTTATACAGCTCAAACACTCTTAAACACAATACACCATCTCATTAATTAACACTCAACACACGTACGCCTCATCGGGTCAGCATGCCAAGCACCTGTTGAATGTCACTCGTTCAACATCCTATCCAAACTCCATACTAACCTAGTGAGTTAGGCTGAATTTATGATTTGCTATATGTCTTGTTGGAAGCTGCTCATTATGAGGCTGAGGTATGTTTTCCGGTTCATGGTTGCCTAATGAAGGAGAGAATAAGGAAAATTTCAACCCGCTCCTAAGCCGCCATGCTCCAGATAACTTTCAGAACCCTTGTAGACAAGTTTGGGATCATCATTGATCCAGATATAATTAATGCATGTTGTTATTTGATTCACCTTCACAGATTAGTTGATGTTCACCCGTTCACATTCATTGGCTGACTTCATTTCTGAGAGATGGAGTCTTTAAATAACCTTAGCTGGTATATTTCCTTGAAATTCCAAATTAATAACTAAAATAATTCAATTAATGTGAGCGGTTACTGCCTCCAAGAATACTCCAAGATCCTCTCCCTGCTATAGGCCTATGAGTGACTTAGAGATGGCAGATCACGGTGGTGCGCCGCCGGATCTGATTTGGAACTTACTTTATACAATTAACCGATATAATTTATAGTAAAATTTGCGCATCTTAATTCCATCCTGGAAGAAATTTTCAATTTTGTTTTCGTTAAATTCCTATATAGGTTTTTATCTTAAATTTACTCGTTAGCATCATTATTAAATTTGTCGGTTGTTAATTAATTATCTATATATACCTAAATATATAAATCCTAAATATTTTTTAGTTTGTACGGACTATATTATTTTCTAACGTTAATTCATTATTTCTAAAGAAATTTGAAAAACTTTATTTATGGTGTAGTCAGTTCACTAATTCTAAAAATATTGATTAATATAAATTGATTCATCATCTAAAACATTCATATCATTCTAAACAAATTCTACACCATTTTTTTAAGAAAAAATAAAGAAAATGATAAAATAAAACATCGTAGTTCAATTATTAAACATATTGGCTGTATTGCAAAACAATTATTAAACATAATATCCTTGATTGTTAACTATTTCGATATAAAATAAAAATGTATATGAGAGTCGGAGTAAATTGTTATACAAATTTTTTATAAATAATTTGTACTCTAAAATGATATAAGAAATATTTTAGTGTAAATTATACGTAAAAATTTGAGGTAATCATACATATACATTTGAAGTAATTCGAATTTTGAATTGTTAAAGGTTATCTTTTTTTCAATTGTTCTTAATATTTTAGATATGAAAGCGAAACTATATATTTAGTTTTTCAATGATGGAAAAAATATATTATATTATATCCACCTATTTGGGTTTGAATTTCTTTCCATGCTCCTATTATCTCCTTTATTTCCGTCAAATTTTTGTTGCATACATTTCCACCACTATTTAAGCAAAAGACTTTGAACCTTATGTAATAACTCAAAAGAAATTATCTTCTAATTTTATAATCTTCATACAAGTTCAACACCCGTGCGCAGCGGGCGGAAAAATCTAGTTATAATAATGCGTGGAGAAGCTTCAACGACCAGAGGTATGATTATGAATATAATAATTTGACAAAATTATATTAGAGCCTTATTATAACTGTACAAAGATAATAGTACTTCCTCCGTATTCATATTTTTTATACATAGCAACTATGTTGAATTTTCAGAGTTTGTATGAATGAATAGAAAGGGAAACTGACTTCTTGTATTCACACGGAATTAATTTACAAGACTTTACAAGACTCACAATATAAAGGATACAATACACACTTTCACTTTCAAATGAAAAGAAACCACCTATCAAACTTAACCGACACAACTGCTGTACACATCCATTACATTTAAAAATAAAATAGATTTAAACAACATATTTTAACACCCTCCCTTAAACTGATTTCTGCAGAAAACAGTTTAGGCTTCAAATTATCCTCGATCAATGCTTTCAGCTGAGCAAACTCCTAACATTCTTCTTAACTTTTCAAATGCAGGCTGCTTGAGTGGCTTGGTTAGGATGTCTGCTATCTGCACTCCACTTTTACAATAATGCAGTTCAATATTCTCTTCTTTGTGATGATCTCTCAAGAAATGAAAGCGTACATCAATATGTTTGCTCCTCCCATGCATCACTGGATTCTTAGATAACTTAATGGTTGACATGTTGTCACAATATATAACTGTTGGTCCTTGTTGCTTGTTTCCCAACGCAGCAAATACATTTCTCAACCACAAAGCTTGTTGAGAACATAATGCTGCTGCAATAAACTCGGCTTCAGTCGTAGAGAGGGAGACGACCGGTTGCTTCTTAGAACACCAGGAAATTGCACCTGAATTGAACATGAACACATAACCGGAAGTGCTCTCCAGCATAGTCACTATCTGTGTAACCAACAAGGTTAGACATTTTATTTCTTGAATAAAATACACCATAATCAATTGTCCCCTTCACATATTTGAGAACCCTATGGGCTGCATTTAGATGTGAATTCCCAGGCTTCTCCATGTATCTGCTAATTAGGCTTACTGCATAAGCGATGTCGGGTCTTGTGAAGGTTAAATACATGAGGCTTCCGATAATTTGTTTGAAGTAGGTACTGCATACCTCTTTTCCAGCACCTCTTTTGCTTAGCTTCAAACCAAATTCAACTGGTGTGCCAAACTCCTTACAATTCTCCATTCCAAACCTTGAAAGAATTTCCTGGGCATATTTCTTCTGACTAATAAAATTTCCAGAATCACTTTGAATAACTTCTAACCCCAAGAAATAATGAAGGAGTCCCAAATCCGTCATCTCAAATTCTTTCATCATAGACAACTTAAAATTTTCAAGCATTTCCAAATCACTTCCAGTATATATCAAGTCATCAACATATAAACATACAACAATGGTGTTACCTCTTTCAGACTTGATGTACAAGGTGATTTCAAATGGGCACTTCTGAAATCCAAGCTTGTAGAAATGAGTATCTATGCGACTATACCAAGCACGCGGCGCTTGCTTTAGTCCATAAAGTGCTTTCCTCAATTTATAAACTTTTCTTTCTGCACCTTTCTCTTCATATCCTGGTGGTTGATCAACATATACTTCCTCCAGTAAGTCCCCATGTAGGAAAGCCGACTTTACATCTAGTTGAAAAATCGGCCACGCATTCTGAGCAGCAAGCGCAATTACCAATCTTATTGTGTCTTGCCTCACAATAGGTGCAAAAACTTCATTATAATCAATCCCATGCTTTTGTTTGTAGCCCTTTGCCACCAAACGCGCCTTATATTTGTCAATCTTGCCCTTCTCGTTTAGCTTCGTCCTGTAAATCCACTTGACACCAATAGATTTTTGTCCTTCAGGTAAATCTGTCAACTCCCAGGTATGATTTTTCTCAATAGACTCAATTTCTTTGTCCATTGCATCCTTCCATTTTTGTTCCTTGACAGCTTCAACGTATGTAACCGGATCACTGGTTGCAACCAATGCAAAATGAGCAATATCATCATCTGAGCTTGCTTGACCTAACTCAAAATCATTCAACCATGCTGGTAATTTTCTTGATCTCTTGTTCCTTAATTGATAAGGCCTTTCATCTGTTTGATGTTGCTCAATTTGAGGAATTGCAACTGTTGAAGAGGATGGCTGCTCCTGGTTGCCTGCATTATTTTCAATGTTTGAATCTTCAATATCCTCATCAAGTACATGTTTTGGATATTGATTCTTCTCAGTCCAATTCTATTTTGCTTCTTCGTCAAACACGACATCACGACTCACTATCACTTTCTTTGTTCTGGGGTTGAACAACTTGTAGGCCTTTGAGCTCTCACTTACACCAACGAACACACATTTTTCACTTTTGTCATCAAGTTTCTTCCTCGACCACGACCGCGGCCACGCGAACTTGATGATTCGGTATAAGCTTTCAAAGCAGTTTGCTCATCCACACCGTCGACTCTATTCACCTTTGGTTCGTGACAAATCAGTGAACTTTGGAGTTCATCAGTGGACATTTCATTCACATTCTTGGACTCTTCAATAGAACAAACAACATAGTCCCATTTTGGAGTCATAGACCTCAATATTTTTAGAACAACATTGGAATCTTCCATGTCTGCTCCATGAAAGCGCATTTTATTTGCAATTCCCATTGTTCTGCCAAAGAAATCCATCACAGATTCTCCTGGCTTCATTTGAAGAGTTTCAAAATCTCTTGTTAAAGATTGAAGCAGTGCTCGCTTCACTCTATCTGTGCCGGAATATTTCTTTTTCATTGAGTCCCAAATTTCTTTGGAATTCTGCTTTTGGAGAATGGTCTCCAAAATCGAACGATCAATTGCTTGGAATAGAAAATTCTTCGCCCGTAAATCTTTAAGCCTTTGATTGTTCAAGGCTGCAGTTTGTGCTTCATTAAGCACTTCGTTCTGCCTGGGTGTATTTACGCCATTTTCGATCACTTCCCATAACTCCTTGGATCGTAAGAAATTCTCCATTAGCATACTCCAATGGTCATAATAACCATCGAAGCGTGGAATTGCTGCCATCACAAATCCGTTGTCGTTTGTAGCCATTACGATGGCTCTGATACCATATGTTGAATTTTCAGAGTTTGTATGAATGAATAGAAAGGGAAACTGACTTCTTGTATTCACACGGAATTAATTTACAAGACTTTACAAGACTCACAATATAAAGGATACAATACACACTTTCACTTTCAAATGAAAAGAAACCACCTATCAAACTTAACCGACACAACTGCTGTACACATCCATTACATTTAAAAATAAAATAGATTTAAACAACATATTTTAACACTTTTCACGTAGTCCAATACAAATTTTAATAACTCAATTTCGCTAGAAGTAAAAATTAGATAATAGAGAAATTAAATTTATAGGACTAATTGGGCATTTATTCCGAGTTTCATGTGGCGCGGACTAAGAGCATCTCCAATGGCTACTGTATTTAAGTGGAAAACTTCATTTTAGTGTTAAAATTCTCTCCAGTAAACAACGGGAGACGGCAGACAGTATCTCTGTTTTGGTGGGAATGAATAGTGCCCCGTTATATGTAGCGGGGCACTGTAGCACTAACGTTATTTCCCTTCTTTTTTCCTTTTTTTTTTTTGGTTTCTTTTTTTTTGTTACTATTTGTATGGTTTTTTTAATTTAAATGTTAGTTTTGATAATGACATAACTAAATTTAAAGTGTGCATTTCCCCAACCTATAGGTTGGGTGTCTTATTATAAGTTGGGGTTTCGAATCCCCACCTGACTCTCTATCTCTCCCTTTTATTTTATTTGTAATTTTGTGCTATGGGCTCCCACACCATCCATTTCCAGGCCTTTAATGGCTGCTAAAAAAAAATTTAAGTGTGCGTTTATTTTATACTTCCTCCGTCTCATTATTTATGTTATGGACCCACACAGCATGCATGCCAATATACATTTTTAGCGATTAATAACTTAAATTGTGAACAAAAAAGTTATAAAAAGTTGATTATCTAAAACTAGAAGATTAGGTGAATATATCAAGATCTCACTTGACTATGTTTTTTCTTTATAGCTATACCTATGAAAAAAAATTGAATCAAAGTTAAACAGTGAATAATATCAAAAAACCACCCGTGACAAAAACACCGAGATGGATGTAGTATTTTCTTATTTGAAATAATTTAAAATATTTCAAAAATTAATAATATATATATATATATATAATTTTGATTATAAAATTTAAATGATATATATGTAAATAAATACAATATATAAATTGATAGATCGAAATCAGATGAATAATAAAAGGAAACAATGTAAAATATTCTTAAATAGAGAAAAATTTAAAGTTAATTATTGAAGATAAAAAGTAAAAAATATAAACTGAACTGAAAAATAGTGTAGAGTTCACTATGAAAATAGAATTTATTGATCGCATAAGTACTAGACTGAGTCAAAATTTGCAGACTTTTTCTCCTCCTCCAGTTATGAAGTCACTCTCCTCTGGCCGAGCAATTTAATGATTCAATTTCAAGGTCCCATCGGTTAATTGCTCTCAACTACTCACACGACTTAATTTTCTCCCATTATTGTATCAAATATTTATTTTTAATTAATATTTAATTAAACACAATTTTAAACTTATTAAACGTATAAAATAAAATATAATAATATGCAATTATATATACTTCCTCCGGTTTTAAATAATACTTTCTCTGTTTCGTAATCATCTTGACGTTTTTGTTTTGTGCTACTATTTACAAACATACTTTCACTTAAACTTTTAAATTAATTGAGAGTAGCTAGGGAATGAGCAATGAATTAATTAGGCATGGAAAAGTCAAAAGTATTTAATTTCGTGGCTCAGCCAACGGGGTCAACAATATAATACTCCATTCGTTTTAAAATAAGTGTAATGTTTTGATTTTTTTTTACTGTTGATTCTAATACTTTGACTTCTATTTTTGTGATAGCTATAGAAGAAAAAATATAGCCCAGTGAGCTCTTGTTGGATTCGTCGCATCTTATAATTTTTAAATATTAAATTTTTAGAATTTTTACTTGTACCGGATTTGAGTTATTAATGGTTTAAAATGTGCATTGACATAGGTGTAGAGGAGAAATGTTACAGTTAGAAAGAAAGGGAGGAAGTATAGTTATATAGTGACTCCGAAACCCTCTCTTTTTCCTTGATAATAAACATATTGCTTCTTACATATATACATATGTTAATACAATGTTTGAACTTTATAACATGTACTTTTCATTGAGTTGTTGATACAGGTGTTGGCACTTTGCTTTGACGACGACAGTTACCAGACTCGACTAGGTTTAATGATTTGTATATATAGTTGTATTGAGTCTGTAATTTGTAGAAGATTGAGTTTTCACTGTTTACATCTTTAGTGTATATGTCTTGAGAGATTTTCATTGTTCTTGAGTCTTCAAGAAAGTTAGTTAAGTTTTTCAAGATTGTTATGCATTGAAGAACTTGAGTTGTATTTTGATATGCGCTTATTGTAAAAGTCTGGAGAAGAGGATTCAGGTGGATTAAAGAAGAAGAACGAAGAAGATCAGATTCAAGGAGATTCTGGAGAGACGGATCAGGAGGTGTTCCTGCAGACTGTTGTTGAGGGGGAGTCTTAACAATAGTGTTCGTCTAGATAGTTCGTCTAGTGTTTGAGTCCGTTTCTAGTGTGAATCTAGGTTGAAGTCTGTAGAGTTTTTGGTTCTTCTTAGTCTAGATCGCCTGGATTGGAATCCCCCAGATGTAGGTCTCACGACCGAACTGGGTCAACAAATTCTTGTTGTTTTTACTACTTTCCATTAACACAAAGTTACAACACACGGCTAACGACGATAACTGAATCTTGGTTAAAAGGGACCTTCAATCTGGTATCAGAGCTGATTCTCAAACGTAGCTGAGAAAAATCCATTCATTTTCAAGATTCAAGAATCATGATTAGAGAAGGAGCATCGAATGCACGACCACCATTGTTCGACGGAAATGACTACGCCTATTGGAAAGCAAGAATGAAGAATTATCTACTAGCAAAAGGAGAAGAGGTCTGGGAATCTGTTCTTGAGCCATGGACGCATCCAATCAGAGAAGACAAAGCCCCAGAAGGATCGACTGAACCTGCAAAAATTCGTCTAGCAAGAAAGTCCGAATTGACGCAAGAGGAGAAGAGTCTACGGCAAGCAAATTACACGGCTCTCAACGCAATCAGCGGTGCCATGGATGAACCCCAATTTTGAATGATTGCAAATTGCACAACTGCATACGAAGCATGGAATTTCTTGGAGACACAGCACGAAGGTTCAAAGGACGTTAAATCTACCAGGCTACATCGGATCGAGTCTATCTTCGATAGTCTGCGGATGACGAATGATGAAGATGTTACAACATACTACGGACGATTCATCGACATTGTCAATCAAGCCACAGCATTAGGAATGACCTTTGAAGGACCAAAATTGGTGAGAAAATTCCTCAGATCAGTTTCAAAGAAATATTCAGGGAAGGTTTCAGTCCTTGAGGAAGTGGAAAAGATCAAGACCATGTCTCTTAGAGAATTAGTGGGAATCTTGCAAACATATGAGATGAACCATCTTGCAACCGAGAAATCCCAGAAGAACATCGCATTCAAGGCTGAAGAGGATGATACAGAATTTACAGAAGATGATGTATCTTTTCTCTCCAAGAAGATTGCAAAGATGTTGCAGAATAAACGCTTTCAAAAGTTCCAGTCAAACAGAAATTCGACTAGAAGTTCTGACGCGCCATCAACGACCAAAACGCAGAATTTCAAGAAGGATAAGAAATTTGATGGGAAATTTCGAAAGCCTAAGAAAGCAAGAGATGATGAAGATACTGAGAAAGATAATGAAGTCATATGCTTTGAATGTGGTGGGAAAGGTCATGTCAAAAAGGAGTGTCCTACAGCCAAGAAGAGGAGAGGAAAAGCTTTACAAGCCACACTAAGTGATGATGATGAGTCAGAAGTTGAAGCTTCAAATGAACAATCTAGTGATGAAGAAGAAGTTGTAGCATATATGACGAGAGAAGCCAGCCCTACTCCTATGGAAGGTAATCCTGAGTCAATACAATTAATTGCTGACATTTCCTCTATTGTTTCAGGTGAATCAGGTAATCTTTATGCTGAGCTTGTTGAAATCTATGAAGATCTTAAGGAAGAGTTTGATGAAACTGTTTTGGAAAAACAGAAGTTGTTGAAACAACTTACAGACATTGAGCTGACACTTAACAAAGTAGAATCTGAGAAAGTTAAAGCTGTTGATGATCTAAATGCTTTGAGGACAGAGTATGAAGAGGTCAAGGTTCAGAACTCAACATTGTCCAAGGAAAAGGAATCTCTTCAGAAAGAGTTGATCGTTTTGAAAGACCAAGTTGCTGATTTGAAGAAAATGGCTAAGAGTAAGGGCAAACTGGATGAAGTACTTTCTATTGGGAAGAGCTATAAAGATATGAGAGGAATTGGTTATAAGAATCAAGGATCTACTGGAAAAAGATTATTTGTTAGTGGAGGAAACTTAAATGCTGAGTCAAGTTCATTGTCTCAACAAGATGTTGCTACATCATCCAAACGACGCCGAGAGTGTGTTTACTGCAGTCTTCCTGGCCATACAGCTGAAACATGCATGAGAATAGTTCGTGATCTTATGAACGGACGTCCAGTGGTTTGGCCTAATGATGATTTGAAGAAGAAGATCATTATTCAGAAAGAATGGGTGCCTAAGAGAAAAATATCTCAATGTCTTGTAGTTCTGACTTCACAGCAACAACTTCGAAGTAAGAGATGGTATTTTGATTCAGGCTGTTCAAGACATATGACTGGAGATAAAGTGATTCTGAGCAATTTCACTCCTAGAGATTGTGGAGATGTTGTTTTTGGTGATGGTGCAAAGAGTAAGATTACAGGTTTTGGTAACATAGAGAGTGGAGATTTATCTCAACTTTCTAAGGTTTATCATGTAGAAGGGCTTACTACTAATCTCATTTCTATAAGTCAATTATGTGATGAAGATGCTCTTGTTACCTTTACTAAGCATTTTTGTGAAGTTTTTGATTGCAGGAGAAATAATATTTTGACAGGGAAACGCTCTAAAAATAATTGCTATACTTTGGAAGTGAATCTGGCCAAGGCACTAGTTAGCAAAGATGATCTTACAAACTTGTGGCACAAAAGGCTAGGACATATCAACTACCAAACTTTGTACAAGCTGAGCTGTTCCAATGCTGTTAGAGGGTTGCCAAAACTTCATAACAACAAAGATCTTACCTGTGTTGATTGTTCTAAAGGGAAACAGACACGAACCAAACACACGAAGACTGATGGAATCTCAACAAGTCACTGCTTAGAACTTGTTCACATGGATCTTATGGGTCCTACAGAAACCGAAAGCCTAAATGGCAAGAGGTATACTTTAGTTCTTGTAGATGATTTTTCGAGATTTACTTGGGTCTGTTTTCTCAGGAGTAAAGATGAAGCATTCCAACAATTTGAGAGTTTGAGCCTAAAGCTAATGAATGAGAAGCAAGTCAAGATTAAGAGAATAAGGACTGATCATGGACGTGAGTTCGAAAACCAGGAGTTCGAACAGTTCTGTAACAACCATGGAATTTCTCATGAATTTTCTGCACCAAAAACGCCTCAACAAAATGGGATTGCTGAAAGAAAGAATAGGACTCTTCAAGAAATGGCACGGTCTATGCTGCATGCTAGCACACTTGGCAAGTCATTTTGGGCCGAAGCAGTTCACACAGCTTGTCACGTCATCAATCGCGTGTTGTTACGACCTCATACCAACGACACACCTTATAAAATCTGGAATGGTAACACTCCTACTCTTAAATACTTTCATATTTTTGGGTCAAAATGTTTTGTCTACAGGGACAGGGAACATCTTAAAAAGTTTGATGCAAGATCTGAAGAGGGTTGGTTTTTGGGTTACTCAAATAACTCAAGAGCTTTTCGGGTCTATCTAACTCAAGCTAAGAAGGTTACTGAGTCAGTCAATGTATTGTTTAAAGATCAGTACAATCTACCATCTAGAGAACTGGATGATCCAGTACCTAGTGTTCCTACTTCCAGTATTTCAGAAGCACCTGCAGTTGAGACATCAGACCAACATCAGTTTGAAGGAGTTGATATCGATGATGATGAAGAAGATCAATCTGAGCAACTTTCAGAAGAGTGTGTAGAAAGTTCTGAAACTACTGCTTTGGATAAGAGAAAAGATCCAAGAACTCTGAAGCATCACTCACAACAAGATATTATTGGTGATCCTAGCGCTCAACGTCTTACTAGAAGCAAGAGAGTTAATTACAGAGAGTTGGCAGGTCTAAACTGTTTCATATCTAAAGTGGAGCCAAAGAATGTATCTGAAGCCCTTATGGATGAATATTGGATAGCAGCAATGCAAGATGAGCTGGTTCAATTCGAAAGGAATGATGTTTGGGAGTTGGTCGAACAACCACAGAACATCAATGTTATTGGTACTAAGTGGGTCTTTAGGAACAAAACAGATGAACAAGGGAATATCATCAGGAATAAAGCACGCTTGGTAGCTCAAGGTTTCACACAAATAGAAGGTTTAGATTATGGTGAAACTTTCGCCCCTGTAGCCAGGATGGAAGCTGTCAGAATACTACTAGCCTTTGCTTGTTCTATGGATTTCAAGTTGTATCAACTTGACATCAAAACAGCTTTCTTAAATGGCAAGATCAATGAGGAGATTTTTGTGGCACAGCCTGCTGGCTTTGAGGATCCAACTAGACCAAATCATGTTTATCGAGTAAAAGGTGCACTTTATGGTCTTAAGCAAGCTCCTAGAGCTTGGTATGATCGATTGTCTTCATTCCTTATCTGCAATGGTTACAAAAGAGGAGAAGCTGATAAGACGATGTTTATCAAACATGAGAACGACCACTTCATAATTGCACAGGTATATGTAGATGATATTATCTTCGGAGCAACGTCAGAACATCTCAGAAACGACTTTATTAAAGCTATGCAGTCTGAGTTTGAAATGAGTATGATAGGAGAGTTGACTTACTTCTTAGGACTACAAGTGAAGCAACTGGATGATGGAATATTTCTTAGTCAAGAGAAGTATGCTCGAAACATGCTAAAGAGATTTAAGTTGGATGATAGCAAGGTCGCTAGAACACCGCAAGGACAACAACAGAAATTATCCAAGAATGATCAAGGAGCTGATGTAGATCAGAAATTGTATCGAAGCATGATCGGTAGTCTACTCTACTTAACAGCCACTAGACCCGATATCTCTTTTAGCACTGGAGTTTGTGCAAGATTTCAAGCAAATCCAAAGGAGGTGCATTTGAAAGCTGTAAAACGCATTATGAGATATATCAAAGGAACTGTTGGATTAGGTATTTGGTTCTCTAAAAGATCAAATTTGGACTTGATAGGGTATACGGATTCGGATTGGGCAGGTTGTAGTGATGACAGACGCTCGACGACCGGAGGATGCTTCTACCTTGGGAACAACCTTGTGTGTTGGTTTTCTAGGAAGCAAAATATTGTAGCACTCTCCACAGCGGAAGCAGAGTATATAGCTGCAACTTGTTGCTGTTCACAACTAATGTGGATGAAGCAAATTTTGAGTGATTATGGCATTAAGAAGGATGATTTTAAGGTCTATTGCGACAATACCAGTGCGATCAATATTTCAAAGAACCCTGTTCTACATAGTCGCAGCAAGCACATCGATATAAGGTATCATTTCATTCGAGATCTTGTAGAGGAAAGTGTGTGCAACATTGAACATATTGGGACGTTAGAACAACGCGCTGACATCCTAACTAAGGCACTTGATGGTGAAAGGTTTGAGACTCTTAGATCGGTAATGGGCCTTTGTTACTCTAATTAGTTCATTTCAAGTTTATGTTTATAATATTATGTATATACTTTACACTTGATCTGGCCCAAAAGCATTTTCAGGCCCAAATTCTTTTCAAAACCGATAAGCATTGCGTGGAGACGTAGTTGCAGCTCTCATGATGACTGCCAAAACTGACAGCCATCACATCGTACATCAAGAAACCGTCGCCCCTTCACCTTCTTCGTTTTTCTCTTTAAAGTGCGGTTTTCTGAGTTTAAACTTCACATTTGCTCTTCGAAAATTTTAAGTCTTGCAGTTCATATTTTCCTTCAATGGCTTCATCTTCTTCCACCAATGTTGCCGAGAAGTCTTCTGAGCCTGTGATCGTTCAAGAGCCCCCAAAATCCCCAATTTCTGAGAACCCTAATGTTTCTGAAGTTCAAAATCCATCCACGACCACTGCAAATCTTACTGATTTAGCTATTGTTGCTGCTGATGAGAATGCTGAGCCAATCAAAGTTGTTCCAGCCCCTGAACAACCCACCAACACTCCCACGAGTCACAATGTTGAAGCGGAAGATCCTCCTACTCAAACTACTCCGCCTCCAACCACCACTGAAGGAGAGCATCCTACTCCAGGAGGAGAAGAAAATGTTGAAGTGGAACACGACATTCTTCCTCACGACGAGCCGTCAAACCCTGACCCTGTGTCTCAGGGTGAGTCACCAGAAGTTCAAACTGTGCCTCGACGACCAACCACACGTTCTGCAAAGAAAAAGAGGAGTTCGTCTACTTCAGATGTCAATACTTCTGTTAAACGACCGCGCACGAGGCAGTCTCCTGTTGATCCTAAGTCGAAACGACCTTTCAACAAAACCTACTTTACCAAGGAAATGATGGAGTTTGGTACAAGTGATCTCGCTCACAGGAAGTTCATACCAGAGGAGGCCTTTACTCACAAGACATACTCCGAGATGGGTTTTGATGAGTTTTTGGAGGAGCGACATTTACTGAAATGGGCAACCATCTTCAAGTCTTATTCTCCAACACTGGTGAGAGAATTCTATGCCAATCTTTCTTCTGATCTTTTAAGTGCAAACTCACCATGGGCAGGAAAGATCTACATTCGTGGAAAGTTTATCACACTTACTCCTGCCACTATCAATGAGTTGTTGGAACTCCCTCCTAACGACGACCTCGGAGATGCTTTGGAGTACCTGCCTCAAGAGCCTGCTGAACTTGCTTTTCATATTTCCAATGAACGTGCTTTTGATTTTGGAAGACGCAAATGCAGTTCTGCTGATCTGACCATGAAGTTCCATTGTCTGTACTACCTCTGTCGTGCGAACATTCTTCCAACGACGAATGCTTCTCAACCTTCCTTGGAGATGGGTAAACTTCTTTACATTATTGATACTGGGATTGAGCTTATGAATTTTGGTCTTCTTGTCTTAAAAAGGATGTTAGGTTTTACTCGGGACAACATATCTAAGGCAGCAAGTCTTCCTTATCCGGCCTTGATTACTCTTTTGCTTTATAAGCATGGTATCAAGGTTGATAAGACTGCACTTGTCAAGATCAAAGTCCATGCCCCTACTCCTAATCAGCGGGACAAGCACAATGACTTTAAGGAAGGCCCTCCTCCGTCCGGAACTGATCGAGTGCAGCTAATTAAAGCTGAATTGCTTGCACTTAGTGACAAGCAGACAAAGATAAGCCAGGAGGCCATTGCTACAAAAAGGAAGATCAATCAGCTCATCAGTATGCTCCCAGGTTCATTGTCCCCTACAAGGAAAGGCTCTTCAAGCACTGCTCGTACTTCTGAACAGAACCCCTTTGCTGATGAGGAGGACTCTTCTGATGGAGTTGTGTGATCCATCAAGGGGGAGTAATTTGGGGTTTCTGGTTTATGGTGGTTTGGTGGTTTGGTAAACTCTGAACTTTATCTGTTTTTGTGAATGTTTTTGATGGGATGTTGTTTGGTTGTTAAAACTTTGAACTGATGATGATATCTGCTACTACTATGCTTGTTTTTGGTTTTTGCTTACTAATTTGAACTGTCGTCTGTGGTACTAATGTTTAGTATTCTGATTTGGTAATATTCTGATAGACATGTGCTAATTTGTGTTTACTTGACTTATTGTTTGAAACCTGTTTGATGGATCATCATCTCCATGAAATGTGGGGGAGATTGTTAATACAATGTTTGAACTTTATAACCTGTACTTTTCATTGAGATGTTGATACAGGTGTTGGCACTTTGCTTTGACGACGACAGTTACCAGACTCGACTAGGTTTAATGATTTGTATATATAGTTGTATTGAGTCTGTAATTTGTAGAAGATTGAGTTTTCACTGTTTACATCTTTAGTGTATATGTCTTGAGAGATTTTCATTGTTCTTGAGTCTTCAAGAAAGTTAGTTAAGTTTTTCAAGATTGTTATGCATTGAAGAACTTGAGTTGTATTTTGATATGCGCTTATTGTAAAAGTCTGGAGAAGAGGATTCAGGTGGATTAAAGAAGAAGAATGAAGAAGATCAGATTCAAGGAGATTCTGGAGAGACGGATCAGGAGGTGTTCCTGCAGACTGTTGTTGAGGGGGAGTCTTAACAATAGTGTTCGTCTAGATAGTTCGTCTAGTGTTTGAGTCCGTTTCTAGTGTGAATCTAGGTTGAAGTCTGTAGAGTTTTTGGTTCTTCTTAGTCTAGATCGCCTGGATTGGAATCCCCCAGATGTAGGTCTCACGACCGAACTGGGTCAACAAATTCTTGTTGTTTTTACTGCTTTCCATTAACACAAAGTTACAACACACGGCTAACGACGATAACTGAATCTTGGTTAAAAGGGACCTTCAACATATACATCTTGCAAAAATATCAAATACAATTAGAGGGAAGAACAAAATAGGATGGTACGGTCGCATAGTTACCAATCAGAAACCCCAATCAGAGGAGATAAATTGAAAAAGGGAGACCATGTCTATGTCTGGAGATCTAAAGGCCGCTATAGTCAACATGGCATCTATGTGGGAGATGGCATGATCGTGTGCTTCACGAACCCTAATCCCTCCTCATCATGGTGGTGTCCACGGCCATGCTCAACATTACCATATTCTGGAGGTTCGGGTCAAGTATATATGCTTCAATGGAAACTCTTCCAAGGAGAGAGAGCATTGTACAAATATGAATATGGAGTTAGCTCGACCGATTTTAAGAACAAACGTGCCGGGACGTGTACCACTGCTAAAAGTGATCCTCCACATATTGTGAATGATAGGGTTAAGTATCTGTTGAGCCATGGATATGGTAAGTATGATTTGCTGAAGCATAATTGCGAGGATTTTGCTTTGTATTGCAAAACAGGTCTTGTTGTTAATGGAGGAAAGGGTAGCAGCAGTCAGGCCGTAATATTTCCCAATATTTTCAATCCTGTTGGATGGAAGGCCTTTACGAATCGCTGGTTCGGTGGTGGTGTCGTATTTGATGACGAATACAGGTATCTTTATGACATTGCTGTCCAAGACGTCGTAGGAATGCAGGTGAAATTATAATTTTCTTGTCATTTCGGTTTTTATATTACTCCTATGGAATTCATAATCATTCCCCCACAAGATTTTGTGCGATTCTTTCATACGCTGTGCCCGACCAACTTCTATATTGCATCATGATTATCTTAACTCTTAATGTTCTTGGGACGATATTTACGCAACAAACAGGGGCTTGGGAACTCCAACAGGCCGCCTACAGCCATACGGATCGTGGAGCAACAACCAAGGGCAAGTCCTCCTGGTACGTTAACCAGATTTGAATACTGTATGTATATATCTATATATGTTTAATTTCTGATCTAACTCATTCATATATATTCAATATGCAGAATATGACCTCGTGAATATTCTAATAATGATAATCGTAATATTGACGACAATACTAGCGACGATGTTGATCTCACGCGGCGGTGCTTTTACTAAACAAAGTAGTCCGAACGCACTGCCAGGCGCAGGCCCGCCGCTTTCACTTTCATGAACAAGTTGTCATTTTGCATTGTATTGTCATTCGGATAATATATACTATTACTCGGTTCTTACCATTGGATACGAAGCAGTCGCCATATCTGTAGTCTGTAACTTGATAGAATTTGAGATGGTTGTATTCATTTTGTGTGCTGGATGTATTATTGATCAATCATAGCATTTGAAATACAGACTCATATTGTGGATGGAGACTCACCCTAAGGTCAATTTCCCCAACTCTCAACCTATCCCTCTCATTTGTTTCATTTGTAATTTATAATTTGTGTGGTATAGACTCCTACAATCATTTTTCTAACCTGTTTAGGTTGTTAACACAAAAAAATACAGACTCGTATTTGGCTTCATTAAAACTATGCAACGACTAAGCTTTAATTTTTTCTGCTTCGTTTTTTTGTCTGTTTGTTGAATTGATTTATACTCATTTAGTATGGTGCATCGCCAATTAATTCTTTGTTTCTTAATTCATTTTCTTTTTCTTTTGTTTTTTTTTTTTTTAAATTATCTTTTCTTACTTTGTTTAGCGCAGCTGATCGTTTTATTTCGTTTGCATGCATATGAAGAAAAATCCGAGTGTTGATTACCTATATACGAAGTATTAATTTTTCTATTAAATAAAATTTAATTTTTATCTATAAAATAATGTATAACAAATATAATTATTAATATGAATATGTTCTATAATATATTTTCAGTTTATTGATATACTAACAGAAAAAAAAAGTCAATTTTGTGCCATAAGTTTGAAGTTTTCTAATTTGATGATATAACTTTGATAATGGTCTTCAAAATGGTCCCATAGAGCCTTAATCACCCACATTTGCTGACGTCGCAGGAGATTAGTGTAAATAATTAATTTAATTATGCTACGTAGGTGCCACGTAGGCATTGACTAGGTTTGACATACAAATGCGGATACTTTCTAACCCATTTGATGCATACTTTGATAGTGGGAAGAGACCGTTGGGTTAGAAATAGGGTTAGAAAGTGTTCACATGTGTAGGTCAAACAGAGTGAATGCCTATGCGACAGAATTAAATTAATTATTTACACTATTATCATGTCACAGTCAATCTTGAAAATTTTATGTTGGCCTTTCTCTTCTGATTTTTAAGCTTTGAAAATTTCCTCTACATTTTTTTCAATTAAGTAAGAGCTTCCAAAACTTGAACCCACGTTTCGGCTGTTAGATCTTCAAGATAATTTCTTCATTTGAATTTTGTTGAAACTTATTTATCAGACCGAGAGTCCCAATTTAATTTGTGGCTTGGCTTGCGTTTTTTTCGTCTCTTCAAAAACGTGAAAGACCTGAATTACACTTTATGTAGGTGAAAGGGTGGCATGGGTCAACATGGATCCATTTGGGTCATTTTCAAGGGTATAGGCCGACGCGTGTGGTTATTAGCGTTTGAGTTACACTCAACCCGTTTTTTGGAAATTCCCGGCCCAAAGCTGATGTAGTGGCATTAAACCCTAAATTAAAAAAAAAAATCATTGACAAAAAATGCAATAGGCTCCTTCTAATGACTTATTTTATTTATTATCTCATTTGGAAAATTTCAACCAGCTCATATGCCGCATGCTCTTTCAGAACCTTTGTAGACAATTTTGGGATCATCATTCATCCCATATAATGCATGCAATTGTTATTTGATTCACATTCAGAAATTAGTTCACACATTCACTGGCTGACTTCATTACAGAGAGATATTTAAATAACCTTAGCTTGTAACACTAGTTATTGTCGTTGTTCTAACAAAACTCTTGTGCAGATGACACTGTCCGAATAGCAGTTCTGGGTTTGTTGTAACTGCTTCTCTGTAACTGCTATTTGGCAGTTTTGATTCCGCCCGCACAGCAGCCTGTAAATCGATCATTGATTCTACTTAGATATATATATATATTCCCTGTGATTAGATCGATTGTAAGTGATTTGAGTTTATCGAGTTGTAATCTACACATTCTACACACTTTTACACACACTAGTCGGTTACTCTCTCCAAGATTCACTAGTTCTATTCTTTGAGAGAGAGTTAGAAATTCCTTGTGTTCGTTCTACTTTTTAGAAGATCATTCTGTATACACGAGGTCTGTTTTACTGAGATTCAACAAGTGTTCTTGTTGGACAAATCTTCTCCACACTCTATTGAAGAGGCTTCGCGGAAGCGCTCGATGTTTGAAGGAGATGGATCCAGGAGGACTTCTATGCCGAGGAGCCTTGGTTCTTGAAGCCTGAACAACCAGAGGATTCAAATTGGACAGGATCGTCCGGAGACTGAGTTGTGGGGGAGTCGCGACTGCAGTCTGTCTGCAAACAGGGAAGTGTTGCTTTAGAGTTTGAATTGGTTGTTTGTGAGTCTTCTCGGTCTAGGATTTCTTGAGTATTAGTATAAGTCGCCTAGATTGGAATCCCCCAGACGTAGGCCGAAGGCCGAACTGGGTCACCAAATTCTGTGTTTCTTTTATATTCCGCTGAACACTCTGTGCACACACATCACGTGTTATTTCGTAGTTTTGACCACTGCTCGACGACCGCACTTAATTCAAGATTTCACGTAATCTGGGACCAACACTTGGTATCAGAGCGGCAGACTCTGACGAACTAGAGACGATTTTGATAAATCTTGAAGAATGAGCAGAGAGGGTGCATCTGTTTCTAGGCCACCATTGTTCGATGGCACAAATTATCGATACTGGCGAACTCGAATGAAAATCCATTTGATGGCACTCGGAGATGAAGTCTGGGATGCAGTCGAGACAGCCTGGCAACCACCAACACGACCACGAGCTACAACGGATGGAGCTACAGATCCTCCTGGTAGTCGACCAGCAACCAAGGCTGAATACACACAAGCAGAAAAAGATGCCAAGAAAGGAAATTATACAGCTCTTAATGCAATCTTTAGCGCCATGGACGAAACACAGTTCCAACTTGTTACAAATCACACACTGGCCCATGATGCATGGAGGACTCTGGAAGTGATGTATGAGGGTTCTGAAGACGTTCGAGCGACAAAGCTACAGCGAGTTGAGACAATGTTCGAAAATCTGAAGATGAAGAAAGATGAGTCGATCTCTGTTTACAATGGAAGGTTCAAGGATATCGTAAATCAAGCCTATTCTTTGGGTTTGGTGTACGATAATCAAAAGCTTGTTCGAAAGATGTTAAGGACTCTTACCAAGAAGTATGCTCCGAAAGTTGCAACACTGGAAGAATTGGATAAACTGAATACAATCACTTTGGATGGTCTTGTGGGGATTCTTCAAACCTACGAAATGAATCACCTAGAAGAGGAGTCAATAAGGAATATTGCACTCAATGTAGAAGAGGATTCTGGTAATTCTTCTGAAGATGATGTATCTTATATTACCAGAAAAGTAGCTAAGATGTTGCAAGAAAGAAGAGCCAAACAGTTCAACAGACGTCAAGGTCGCAGTTCCAATGATGTTCAAACGACGGACAGACTACCACGTAAAGATTTCAAAAAGAAGGATAACAGTAAGGGTGATCGATTCAACTCAAAGAAGGACTATGGCAAACCTGATAAATTCGGATCAGTAATATGCTATGAGTGTGGAGGTAAAGGACACATTCAATCTGAATGTGCTACTACCAAGAGAAGAGAATTGAGGGAGAAGAAGGTATTCCAAGCAACCTTAAGTGATGATGATCTTGAGGGAACTACTGATGAACAAAAAATAGATGATGAAGTCGTTGCCTTCACCTCAAGAGTTTCAAGCCCTACAATTGAAGGTATTGTCAAGTCCATATGTTTTTCCCCTAACAATTGTGATTCTGATTCAGGTGAAAGTGATGACGAGTATGATCAACTCCTTGCTGACTACAATGAACTTAAAGAGGACTTTGAAGTTGCTGTTCAGGAGAACAAAAAGTTGTTGGGACAACTAACAGACGTTGGTATTGCATATGATCTTGAAGTTGAAAAGAATGAAGTCATGCAAAAGGAAAACAACACTCTTAAAGGCAAAATTCTTGAAATGGAGAAAAAGCTTGATGATCTCAAAGTCAAGAATGATGAGCTTCAAAAGGTATCCAAAGGTAAAAATAAACTTGATGAAGTTCTTTCTATGGGAAAACGTGTTGGTGATCAAACAGGGTTAGGATATACGAAGCAATCTACACCATGCAAAACAAAGTTCACGAGTGGAGGATATTTGCTCCCAACTCATGAAGAATCTTATGCTGAAGAAGATTGTTTGTCCAGACGTAGACGAGACTGTCTTTATTGCAATCTGCCTGGACACACAACAGATACTTGTATGCGAATTTTGAGAGATCTTATGAATGGAAGACCAGTTGTTTGGCCTGATCAAGAACTACGAAAGAAATTCAGAATGCAAAAGGTATGGATACCCAGAAATAAGAATAAAAATAAGAATTCTGTATGTTTTGCTGTTCTTTCGTTACAGGCACATCAGAGAAACGATCAATGGTATTTTGATTCCGGATGCTCTCGACACATGACTGGAAGGAAAGACCTCTTAGCAAATTACATTCAAAAGGATTGTGGAGATGTCATTTTTGGAGACGGTAAACGAAGTAAAATAGCCGGTTTTGGTAAAGTAAATGATGGATTACTTTCTAAACTTTCACGAGTTTACTATGTTAGAGGACTAACAACTAATCTTATCTCTATTAGTCAACTTTGTGATGAAGATTTACAGGTCCTTTTTACCAAACACTCATGTAGAGTTTTTGATGACCAAGATGAAAGCATATTGAAAGGAGGTCGTTCGAAGAATAATTGTTATATCTTAACTGACGACACCTCTCAAGCCTTGCTTACCAACATTGACCAGACTAACTTGTGGCACAAACGTCTTGGACACCTAAACTACAGATCTTTGCACAAGCTAAGCAACTCTAACGCCGTTCGAGGGTTGCCGAAACTATCACAAAACGACCAGACCACTTGCAGAGATTGTGCCAAAGGAAAGCAGACTCGTTCGAAGCACAAACTAGTTGATCAGATTACCACAAAGGATTGCCTTGACTTAATACACATGGACCTTATGGGACCTACCGAAGTCGAAAGTCTAAATGGTAAAAGGTGTATTCTAGTTTGTGTAGATGACTATTCACGCTTTACTTGGGTTTATTTTCTTAGGTCAAAGGATGAATCATTTGAATATTTTGAGGCCTTGAGTTTACGTTTGATGAATGAAAAGCAAAGGAAGATTACTCGAATTCGAACTGATCATGGTAAGGAGTTCGAAAATCAGTCGTTCGACCGTTTCTGTGATGAGCATGGAATTGCACATGAGTACTCTGCCCCCAAAACTCCTCAACAAAACGTAGTGGTTGAACGAAAGAATAGAACTCTACAAGAGATGGCAAGATCCTTATTACATGCAAGTTCGATGAGTAAGATGTTTTAGGCTGAAGCTGTTAATACAGCCAATCATATTGCAAACCGTGTGTTGCTGCGACCACATACAAATACTACACCTTATCAATTGTGGAAAGGTAACACGCCTACGGTAAAGTATTTTCACATATTTGGTTGTAAATGTCATGTTCTTAGAGATAGAGAAAACTTAAAGAAGTTTGATTCTAGATCTGATGATGGCTATTTCATTGGTTATTCAAATACTTCAAAAGCTTATCGTGTGTATCTCCTAAATGCTAAGAAGGTAATTGAAAGTACTAATGTTGTTTTTGAGGATTTTGATCTTATAGACAACAGGACTGATGATGATGATCATCTACCCCAACAAAATCATGAGCCTATTGTTGAGAATGAACAGGTCATTCCTGAACAACAAGAAACAGAACCAGATAGTCCACCTGAAGTTGAAACTACAGTGGAACAGGAATCTGAGGAACAGCCTGTAGAAGAAGTTCAAAGCAATAGAAAAGGATCAAGGGTTCTTAAGCATCATTCTACTGATGATATCATTGGTGATCCTACAGCACAGCGGCAGACTAGACATAAAGCTATAGATTTCAAGGAGTTAGCTGGTTATAATTGCTTTGTGTCAAAGATAGAGCCTAAGAACACTGTTGAAGCCTTGAAGGATGAGTACTGGATCGCTGCCATGCAGGACGAACTACTTCAATTTGAAAGAAATGATGTTTGGGAATTGACAGAACCACCTCCAAATGTCAACGTGATCGGTACTAAATGGGTGTACAGAAACAAAACTGATGAGAAAGGCAATATAGTCAGAAACAAAGCAAGACTAGTTGCACAAGGATACACTCAAATTGAGGGACTCGACTACGGAGAGACGTTCGCACCTGTCGCACGCATGGAGGCTGTAAGAATTCTTTTAGCTATTGCTTGTTCATTGGATATAAAGCTGTACCAGATGGACATAAAGACAGCCTTCCTAAATGGGAAGATCAAAGAAGAAATTTATGTTGCTCAACCTAGTGGATTTGAAGATCCGGTGCATCCAAATCATGTCTATCGTGTCAAAGGTGCTCTATATGGATTAAAGCAGGCACCTCGAGCATGGTATGAAAGATTATCAAAGTACCTTGTTGCTAGTGGATTTAAGAGAGGAAACGCAGATAAGACGTTGTTTGTCAAGCGTCAGGACGACCACTTAACTGTTGCTCAGGTATATGTCGATGATATAATTTTTGGTTCGACATCAACAAAATTCAGGGATGAATTTGTTAATTCGATGAAATCAGAGTTTGAGATGTCTATGATGGGTGAGCTGCACTACTTCTTAGGACTTCAAGTTACACAAGAAGCTGATGGTATCTTTCTGAGTCAAGAAAAGTATGCTAGGAATATGTTAAAGAAGTTTGACATGGATAGTTGCAAAGTAATCAGGACGCCCTTAGGACAACAGGAGAAGCTGACTAAGGATGAAGCTGGGAAACCAGTAGATCAAAAAGTCTACAGAAGCATTATTGGAAGTCTACTTTATCTTACTGCTTCTAGACCCGACATTTCTTATAGTGTGGGAGTATGTGCTCGATTTCAATCCGATCCTAAGGAATCACATATGAAAGCAGTGCGAAGGATTATGAGATATATAAAGGGATCTTTACAAATGGGAATTTGGTTTTCTAAACGATCAACACTTGATCTAATTGGGTTCACTGACTCAGACTGGGCTGGTAGTTGTGACGACAGAAAATCTACAACTGGAGGATGCTTCTACTTAGGAAACAATCTTGTTAGCTGGTATTCAAGGAAACAAAATATCGTAGCTCTATCCACAGCTGAGGCGGAATACATTGCTGCCACATGTTGCTGCTCCCAACTTCTTTGGATGAAGCAACTACTTCAAGACTACGGTATTAGTAAGGATAACTTCTTAGTTTTCTGTGATAATACTAGTGCTATTAACATATCTAAAAATCCTGTTTTACATAGTAGGAGTAAGCATATAGATATTCGATATCATTTTATTCGAGATCTTGTGGAGGATGAAATTTGCAGGTTAGAGCACATTGGAACACTGGAGCAACGAGCAGACATATTAACAAAGGCATTGGATGGAGAAAAGTTTGAAGGCTTAAGAACTATCTTAGGCCTTTCCTATCATAATTAAACACTTAAGTAATTGGGCCTAATGATTTGCAATGTAGTAAATATTACCTTTGCAGGCCCACAAAAAGAAACAGGCCCAAACAATTGGAGAAGCCTTATCCGGAACACCATCATCACGCGCGGGAGACTGGCTGACGTCACGTCGGCTCTGCAACTGCTGCAGACTGGTCACGTCGCCCACGTTTTACGAAAACTGTCCTCCGCCCCTTCGATTTCCGGCAACGCTCCTCCTCCATTAAAAGGTCGTTTCTTCCCTTATTCTTCATACGCCTTTTCTACTAATCTTCTCTCTTCTTCTTTTTGTTTCTGCTCGAGTCTCTTATTTTCCTCTAAAGCTCAAAACGCCCAAAAATGGCG
The DNA here is from genome assembly GCA_030278955.1 of Hygrophila difformis. NCBI lineage: Eukaryota > Viridiplantae > Streptophyta > Magnoliopsida > Lamiales > Acanthaceae > Hygrophila > Hygrophila difformis. The sequence continues at coordinate 44,659,620 of JAOANR010000012.1, read as the reverse complement.
ATCATCACTGATCTCGATGACTCCATTTCCACCACTGATTCCACTACTCCTCCACCTACTGCCCCAACTCTGTCCTCGCAACCAATTCGCCTCAACCCTGAAGCCATTCAACATATGGTTGCTGAGATTTTAAAAACTGCCCAACAAGGAAACCCTTTACCCCCAAATTCCTCAAACCCTAAAGCCACCAGTTCGAATCCTCCTCCTACATTTGTTCTCTCCTCTGAAGGCGTTGTTCACGTTAGTTCCTCCAATCCACCCCCAACTGCCACTCACGCTGAGCCTATGAATGTCGCACCTCCATCTCCTCAACCACCAGTGGACATGGCAGCCGTGGACGAAATTGTCCAGGAACTGAACGCTGAGCACGGTGATCCACCATTGTCGCCATACGCACACCAAGGCATCCACGATCTCACTCAAGAAGAGATGGATGATATTGTTGAGTCGCATCAAGGCCGCAGACGCAGAGCAGTTTCGCAGAGTTCACAACCACCGCGGAGGTCTTCGAGGAAGAGGAAAGCTCCTACTCCTCAACCTACTCCTCAGCCTACTGCTCAACCAACTCCAGTGGCGTCTGCAGCAAAGAAACCTCGAAAAGCCCCAATTTTGTTGGATGCTGAGAAGGCTTTTAGTAAGAAGTATTTTGCAGAGGATATGCGCAATTTTTGTCACGAAGTGCTCAAGGAAAGAGATTTCAAACCGGAGGAAGTGTTCAAGCATGCGCACTACACCACTCTTGGTTTCTCGGACTACCTTGATGAGAGGCATCTTTTGCACTGGGCACAAGGCCTTACCCAATACTCGCCCTCACATGTTCGGGAGTTTTATGCCAATCTCCATCCTGAGATTCTCAACCCTAATTCGGCCTGGTTTGGTAAGATTTACATACGTGGCAAATTTCATGATCTGACTCCATCTGTTCTTTGTGCGTTGTTAAAGCTACCTCAGAATGACGAACCTAGTGATGGCTTGGAACTTATGCCTGAGGATATTAACACTGTGGCCTTTGAAATTTCTAATGAGAAAGTCAAGGAGTTTGGACGAAGCAAGTTCAGTGTTGTTCGTCTCACTTTGAAGTACTATTGCCTCTATCAATTCTGCAGCTCCAATGTTCTGCCTACAAAGAATCAGTCCCAAATTAGTACCAATATGGGTAAACTTCTTCTCTGCATACATCGTCATATGGGACTAATGAATTTTGGCTATTTTCTTTTGAAAGAAATGTTAAGGTACTCCAATGGTCGCATTAAGATTGGTGCTAAACTCCCATATCCGGCTTTGATCACGGAGTTCCTTCTCTCTATTGGTGTCAAAATCAAAGAAAGCAAGATGGTTGCTTTGAAGAACTACAACCCTCCACCGACCCTTTTATTCATGGATAATGATTTCAAGCATGCTCCCCTTTCCGGCCCTGCTTTGGTGAACTCTCTTAAGAGTCGACTCCTTCGTCAGAATGAACGCTTAACTGCATGGAGTCAGGAGGCTATGTTGATCAAAAGGGAGAATATGAAAATTATTTCTTCTCTTCCATACTCTTTTGATACTTCTAACGTGCAGGCTGGTGATGTGGATCCTGATGATGAGGAGTGATAATCCATCATGGGGGAGATAATATGGTGTTGGTTGGTGGATGACTGAATTGGTTCTGGTATTTTTAAGCAGTTCTGACTGCTTGGTAACTATTCCTGAAAAACTCTCACTTTTTGATAAACTTGTTTTGGTTAATGCTTTGGTTTGAATGAACTCTATTATGGATGGTATTTTCTGTTTTTATGGATTCTGAACTTTTGAATATCTTTTTAACTATGCGGGTCTGTAATAGTTAGGACTGCTGAACTATCTTTTGCTATCTGCACTGATGATCTTTTCTGAATGTTTTGATGGATTTTGTTTCTAATGCGTTTAGACTACTCTGTGACATCCTTCTTATTGATCATGTTTTGTTTTGGTTTTCACTGTTTACTTGGTCTCTTGTACTCTTTGGACCTAGATAGTTTCAACACCTTTAGGTGATGGAATTATCATCTCCACAAGAGTGGGGGATATTGTTGTTGTTCTAACAAAACTCTTGTGCAGATGACACTGTCCGAATAGCAGTTCTGGGTTTGTTGTAACTGCTTCTCTGTAACTGCTCTTTGGCAGTTTTGATTCCGCCCGCACAGCAGCCTGTAAATCGATCATTGATTCTACTTAGATATATATATATTCCCTGTGATTAGATCGATTGTAAGTGATTTGAGTTTATCGAGTTGTAATCTACACATTCTACACACACTAGTCGGTTACTCTCTCCAAGATTCACTAGTTCTATTCTTTGAGAGAGAGTTAGAAATTCCTTGTGTTCGTTCTACTTTTTAGAAGATCATTCTGTATACACGAGGTCTGTTTTACTGAGATTCAACAAGTGTTCTTGTTGGACAAATCTTCTCCACACCCTATTGAAGAGGCTTCGCGGAAGCGCTCGATGTTTGAAGGAGATGGATCCAGGAGGACTTCTATGCCGAGGAGCCTTGGTTCTTGAAGCCTGAACAACCAGAGGATTCAAATTGGACAGGATCGTCCGGAGACTGGGTTGTGGGGGAGTCGCGACTGCAGTCTGTCTGCAAACAGGGAAGTGTTGCTTTAGAGTTTGAATTGGTTGTTTGTGAGTCTTCTAGGTCTAGGATTTCTTGAGTATTAGTATAAGTCGCCTGGATTGGAATCCCCCAGACGTAGGCCGAAGGCCGAACTGGGTCACCAAATTCTGTGTTTCTTTTATATTCCGCTGAACACTCTGTGCACACACATCACGTGTTATTTCGTAGTTTTGACCACTGCTCGACGACCGCACTTAATTCAAGATTTCACGTAATCTGGAACCAACAGTTATCTTCAACACACCCTCGTAGTTTGTAATTTGAGGGTGTCACAGTATTTGATATCTATTTTTAATTTATTATCTCGTAGCGTTTGTCATAATATCCTTAACCGGTCCAATGTTTAAAGTGTTGACGAATTCTAAACAATTTTTTTTTTGTTCCACAAGAGTAATTGATTAAATAATAGGAGTATCATATGGCAACTCTCTTAAGGATTTCAGTTTCACAGACTTGATATTTCTGAACAGTTATTTAATATGAGTAGTTGAGGACATGGAAAGTGAAGTATAGTATATAATAGGAACTAGGAAGTGGCTTGGGTGCAGCATATGCTCCAGCAGAATGATGTCGTCTGAGTGATGCTTACACACATATAAATGTTGTTTGTGGTGTAGGATCCATGAATCCTTCAAATATATTAATAAGTGATGTTTGCATATACATAAATGATGATTGCACACATATATGTGATGTTGGAATGAAAATAGATATTGTGTATTTAATGAGATTGTATATGATGGAGGCCAGGGCATATGTGATGTTTACGCCAGTATAAGTGATGTTCACGCTATCAAAATAATGGACCATGAGTATTAATTCATTTAACATCGCATGCCGATCACTTTCGGACCTCGCGTCATTACTCTGCACCTACAGAATTTCTACAGATTTTGAGTAGCTCCACTGGAACCATACTGTATATAATATACTATAATGTCTTTGACTTGTCAAGTAAAGGCCACATAGCTTACCCGAAAAAAAAAAAAAAAGTAAAAAAAGTAAAGGCCAAATGCCACTTAAATAACCATAGGACTCGATGATTTGGGACTTAGCCCAAGTGGTTAAGCTTCTGGCTTTCAACCTTCACGTTGAGGGTTAGATTCTCACAGGCCCATATCCCTCCCCTTGTCCCATTGTAATTGTGTGGCATGAGCTTCCACCACTTTTCTAGCCTATATAGGGTGTTCAGCTAAAAAAAAATAACCATAGGACTCGGCAAGCGACATGGTCTTCCCTCTCCCCCAACTAGCTCCGGTAATGGTCAAAATTTCCAGACTTTTCCTCCTCCAGTTTTTAAGTCACTCAATTTGAAAAATTAATTCAAGCCAAGGTCCCATCTGAAACACTCTATTAATTGCTCTCAATAATTCACACGCCTTATTAGCATATTTCTTTGCAAGGCGCAATGTTTTTCTCTGAACTTTCGTACTCATTACACAATTTCCATAAGAAATTCGAATAATTTAATTATTTAATTCATTATTGCAATATTGTGGACACAAACTAGAGATTATTGGTAAATCACATCCCCGTTTCCAATTTATATTGTGGCGCTGCTATACGCTGTGAATACCCAACTAATTAAACTAGAGATTATTGGAATATATATATATATATATATATATATATATATATACATACATATAGGTTGGTCATTCCGCGTATGTTGCATTTGTTGTAAGCTATTATTTAAAACATAAATTGAACTAATTAAACTAAAAAAACACTTAAAATCTAAGTATAACTATACGATTATATATATCAATTATATGTAGATTACATAAGTGATTCTGATATATTTCAATTTGGGAGTAGGGCATGTGCAATGAATGAGGTATGCGCGTTTCCACCCGACGGGGTCGTCAAGATCTTTTATATATTTAAAAACATAAAATATATTTATGTAATTATGTGGTAGGAAAAGATCATACTATTTTTGAGGAATTGTATAATAAAAATAAAAATAAAAATAAAAAATTAAAGAGTGCACCTATAAGAGGAAAGCATCTGTAGGCTACCTCATTCCGAAACCCTTTCTCCTTCCTTTGTTTCTTTTTACATCTTGGAACAAAATTCACAATTCAGATACAAAACTACTAGAGGGAATAAGAAATCAAAGGCGCAAGGGGAATTTAATAGGATCGAGATGGCTAGCGACGGATCATCAGCCGCAATCAATGGAGATGATTTGAGAACCGGAGACCATGTGTACACCTGGAGAGCTGCAGGGTATGGTCACCATGGCATCTATGTGGGCAATGGCATGATCATAGAATTCACTACAGGTGATACTTGGAAGACCATCTCATCATCAGTAGTATCAAAAGGTTCCGGCGCAGTAGGTATGCGTAATCACAAAGACTTCCGGGGAACAGGATCATTGTACCGATATGAATACGGAGTTAGCGAGGAAGAATTTAAGCAGAGTCGTAGTGGGACGTGCACTACTGCCAAAGCTGATGCTCCAGAACTTGTGAAACACAGGGCTGAGTATTTGCTTTATCATGGATACGGGACGTATAATCTGTTTACGCATAATTGCGAGGATTTTTCTTTGTATTGCAAAACAGGTCTTGTTGTTCCTCAAGGAAGAAGTAGCAGCGGTCAGGCCGCACTTGCTAATATTTTCAATCATGTTGGACTTGGTGCCTCTAGCCAGTGCAGTTCGGGCACTGGCGATTTTGATCCAGAATTCAGGTATTGTATGGACATTGGAGTCAGGCCAGATGCACAGAAGATTGAGGTCGAAGACCTCGTAAACTCCAATGTCAGAGGTGTGGTGTTACATGTATATATCAATCAAAGTCCTTCAGTCTTTTGTAATTTGTTTGGATCATATAATGCGGTTCAATGTTCATCCTAGTTTAGCTTCTTCAATTAAAATAGTTATAACTGTATAAAATGAGTACGAAATAAACGTAAATTAAGTTAGGTTTAAATAAGGTCAATTCATTCACATACGGATTGAGTTAGGGTTTCAGAAATAGGGAAAATAATGGATTTCGTGGGTGCTAATGCATATATGTAATTTAATTTTTTTGTTTAATGGTTTTCAGGTACTCAATAAACGAAGAGGAAGACTTTGCGGGATGGAACCAAAGAATTAATGGAAAACTGAAAGTTGAATTAGTTATATATTTTCACTGAGCACTCTATAAATCGGAATGCCTATGATTACTGTGGTCCTGAGAGCTTTTGTAACTGGAGGATGTCTGTTCTGGAGTAGTGGTTCAGTTTGATTGAACTTGTCCGATCTGAAATTCAATTTGGTATAAGTGTACGTGTTTTGTTCAATTGTTCTTGTCTCCGATTGAATTGTCGCATTTGGCTTTGTAGTATGTGAATTTCTGTTATTGCTAGCTTGTATTGCTAGTATGTAATTTTCATTCTCTGAAAACTAAAAATAAAATTACAAGACCTAGTTGTTTCAATAAACTGTTTATTGAGTTATAGGTCAAGTGAACATATGGCCGGACGGCATTGAATTAGGGACACGCTAGAAAGTAATTAAAATTATGTGGTCACGTCTGGCCTGGTGGGGTGGGGTGGGGCGGAACCCGTCTAGCTACGGGATAAGATCAAGTTTGTGTTTGGGGAAAAAAAATTCAAATTAACAATTTCTTAAATAAAACCATATTAACTAGTAAGTAACCCGTCGAGACTCGACGGACATAATTATATATTTTATATAATATATATACTTAAATTGTATAAAATAATAAAAAATTATATTTTGAGTAATGAAAAATATGTAATGATTTTATAGCTATTTGAAAGATGATGTATATAATAATATAATTTAACTATTTTTAAAACTAACTAAGAGGGTATTTTGATGTGCGTTTTAAAAAAAGTGTTGTAGCGTTTAGAAAATGGATAATCGGATTATTAACAGAACGTGTTGTAGAAAATTAAGTGTTTGGATGAGTTTATGCTGTTTCAAATCACAATAATCAGATAATCATTAAAAACTATTTGGATTTGCGTTTTCATTACCTCAAAAGGCAACAATATAGTAAAATCTATTTTTGGCTAAACACAATTTTCTTGCAGCACCAAAATGTAGCTGCAAGAAAATCTTCTAAGAAATTATATTATACCATTTTCCTTAGCCTCTGTGGCTTATCCAGTACAAACCTAACAAATCAATAAAAATAATTATTAAAATAATATTTTTATTTAATTTGAAATTTAAGTTAAAATTAAACAAAATTTAAATATAAGGATTAAGTATAATATGAAAAATTCCCTCACAAAAATTTCATTCCTGAAAATCTCAATGGTATGGTATGGGCTAATATAGTACTATCTTCAAAAATGTCTGAATTTGAAGTGGTGCAGTTTATATTTGTATATGTAATCTTAAAAATTGTCGCTATAGGATCACCCGTATAATTTATGAGAATATTATACGGAAATATCACATCTGATTATAGATCTTCAAAATCAATACCGGACTTACCATCACCTACATCGAGTATCCATTTTGCAAATTTTCTGTCATATATAAATTTATTGTAAATAATATTTCTTATGATATCTTAAGTTAATCATTCTTAATTGCATATTAATACTTTGAGCCAAATCTTGCTAGTGACACGAAATATTGCAACATAACTGTTCATAGCTAAAAACTGGTTTGGAAGATAAAGTCATACATTCTTTAAAGATTAGCATTGAATTTTGTTTATAATCTAGCAAAACAAACTACAAGTTTAAATTTTCCCATCTAAAATCGAATGAGGAATGGTTAAATCAGATACGCTCATAATCATTCTACCAATCAAGAATTTTTTACTTTCATTAGTTTCCTAAGAATTAGTTTAACCTCAATAATATGGTTCCGCATCTTGGTTACTATCAACCTATTTACATTGCATACTTTATTTGATGGATCTATATTCCTAATCAGCATGACTATGCAATCCTAATTCAACTATATTTCATGATTCGATAATCCAGAATAACTGATTGTGTTTTGATATTTCAGTGAAAATAATTCATTGGCATTATCTATGCTTTCATCCTCTTGACAAATATTGTTAGGAACTGATATATGTACATTCTCATTTGCAGACATACATTCCCATGATCTAATCGTTAATTGTATTAACAATCTCATTAATAGGGATTAGTGTAGCAATATCTTTAAAAATATCTCGATTTGAAGTGGTGCAGTTTATATGTGTATAAGTACTCTCAACAATTGTTGCTATAGGATCTCCCGTAGAGTTTATAAAATTATCATCCGTAAATGTCACATCTAATTATACATCTCCAATATCAATACCAGATTTACAAATTACCATTACCTACACGAAGAATTCATTGTGCAAATTTATATCATATATAATTTTCATTGTAAACAACATTTCTTATAGTATCTTGGGTTAATTCATCTTAATTACATATTAATACTTGGAGTCCCCTATTTATAATGACACGATATATTGCAACGTATCACTAGCATGGGTAAAAATTGACTTTTTAAGATAGAGTCCACACATTCTTTAAAGATTGATGACATTGACTTTTTTTTTATAGTCATAGTAAAATAAAATACGAGTGTGACTTTTTTCCATTGAAATCGAATGAGGATTTTGGTTAATTCAGACGGGCTAATAATCATTCCACCAATCAAATTTTTTACGCAAATAATGAGCTTTATTTTAATGAGAAGAAAGGTCAAATAATTTTATGGGATAAGTTTTTTGCCCGTAGAATTCTCGTCACACTCGCATTTTATTCTCATTTGCAGACATACATTCCATGATCTAATCGTTAATTGTATTAACAATCTCATTAATAGGGATTAGTATAGCAATATCTTTAAAAATATCTTGATTTGAAGTGGTGCAGTTTATATGTATATAAGTACTCTCAACAATTGTTGCTATAGGATCTCCCATAGAGTTTATAAAATTAACACCTGTAAATCTCACTTCTAGTCGTACATCTCCAAGATCAATACCCGATTTGCAAATTACCATTACTTACATGAAGAATTCATTGTGCAAATTTCTATCATATATAATTTTCATTGCAAACAACATTTCTTATAGTTTCTTGGGTTAATTCATCTTAATTACATATTAATATTTGGAGTCCCCTATTTCTAGTGACACGATATATTGCATCACTAACATGGGTAAAAACTGACTTTTTAAGATAGAGTCCACATTCTTTAAAGATTGATGACATTGACTTTTTTTATAGTCATATTAAAATAAAATGCGAGTGTGACTTTTTTCCATTGAAATCGAATGAGGATTTTGGTTAATTCAGACGGGCTAATAATCATTTCACCAATCAAAATTTTTTATCCAAATAATGAGCTTTATTTTAATAAGAAGAGAGGTCAAATAATTTTCTGGGATAAGTTTTTTGCAGGTAGAATTCCCGTCACACTCTAGTGGAATCCAAAATCCAGATTACAAAATCCTTCTTTATTTATTGATGGATCTATTCATATCCCAATAACTCTTTATACACCCGATTCTTTTATTTATAATATGCTTTATGAAAATAACTAATTTACTCTAAACCAATTATATATAGAATATAAATTTTCAAAATTCTCTTAAAAATTACTCCCTCCGTCCCATTGATTCTGTCCCACTTTCGTCTTTGGTTCGTCCCATTCTAATTGTCCCATTCCCTTTTTGGAAATAATTAACTACAAACCTACTCCCATCATATCACAGTAATAAATAAATATATTAAAATTTCAAACACACAATTATCATATCAGACATAAATAAATCAATTAACAATTCAAAACTCATTACAATCACATCACAAAAATTCCTAATTTACCACCACTTTAACACTAATCTACCCTTATATTAAATACATACTATCCCACATAAAATACCGTGGCCAAAAGTTTTGAGACGCTTTTAACGGGACGGGGGGAGTATAATTTTTTGTATTATTTTTAATATAATAAAATATAAATAAGATTTATACTATTTAGTATATTTTTATATACAATTAGAATGATATAATTATAAAATATTTTTTTTAAAGATTAGCAACTATATAATTGTATATTAATATTAATTTTAGGAGAAGTGACATATATTTGTAAAAAATATGGCCTATATTCATTAATTAATATGTACAAATCTTTTCTATATATTCATTAATGTATCTTTTAATAATATAAGTTTCATATATACACCGTGAATTCCATAAAAATTACCAAATAAATATCTTTTAAAAACTAAAATTGAATTTCATATATACATTAGTATATCTTTAATAAAAATAAATAAATATGATGTGCAATGTACTCCCTCCGTTTCTAATTAAATGTTACGTGTTGACTTTTTTTACTGTTCATTGTAGTATTTTGACTTCTATTTTTGTTGTAGTTATAGAAGATAAAATATAGTCAAGTGAGATCTTATTAGATTTATCTGATCTTCTAGTTTTTAAATATCAAATTTTAAGAATTTTTACTTATACCGAATTTGAGTTATTAATCGTTGAAAATGTGCGTTGGCATGCATGCAAATGAGAAGTGTAACCTTTAAAAAGAAACGGAGGAAGTACATTTTGATTACATCATTTACTACACCAAAAAAAATATAACCAAAATTTTTACTAAACTATACAAAATTACCGACATTACAATATGATCATCATTTTGAAATATAAACGAAATATAATTTTTAGTTGCCAGTACAAAACCTCGTCCTCATAATCATATATGGTGCAAAAACTGAAAAGGTATATTCATGTTATAATAATCCTATGGTGTAAAAAACTCAAAATCTATAAATAAATAATAAATGCAGCATTAAATCTAAATAAATAAATGATGAATAATAAAATATAAAATAGATAAAATATAAAATATAAAATTTCAAATTCTATCTTTCAAATTTTTTTAAAAGTGAATAAATCTCTAATGAATAAATACATAAATAAACGTGAAAATCTAATATTAGTAAATCTTAAAATGCAAAATAAATAAAATAAAATAAAAGTTACAAATTTTAAATTTTAAATCTTTCAAATATATTTAAAAAGGAAGATTATGAGAATTCCATATAAATTATTGGAAATTCCATATATATTTTTTTTGGAGGAGCCATTGAAGGCCTGGAAAGGGGTGGTGGGAGCCCATGCCACACAATTACAAAGGGGAAATAAAGGGAGGGATAGGGGGCCGGTGGGAATCGAACCTCCAACATTCCGTTGGAAGTCAAGGGACTTAACCGCTTGGGCTAGGTCCTCATCCCGAAATTCCATATATTTCGAAAACTGAAAATCTTTAATAAATAAATAAATAAATGTGAAAATCAAAATTAATAAACTAAAAATGCAAAAATCTATAAAAATTAGAAATTGGAAATGGAGACACCACATTAAATTTAGGATAGGTGATAGGTTGTTCACTAATGCTTTAATATATATATATATATATAGATTAAATTATCATAATACATCCACTATGTATCGTAGTTAATTTTCCGCTAAACCATTCCACCCTGTTAATCACGGTTATAGCCGACATCAGCCGGATGAGTTGACAAATCAACTTGAATCAGGATAAACTTTTCCATCGCTCACCAATACCACAATGACACGTAATCTAAAATCGTGATAAAAGAGGTGAGATGGTTTGGTAAAAAACTTAGTGGATGGATTTTGTTATTCAATTAATATGAGACTTAAGAAATTGTTGAAAGTTATGGAATGATTTGAGTTTTTTTTTTTTTCTTAATATATTTCTCCCCCTAGTGTTTAATTTGGATATGTGAACCAACAGCCTGTAAATTAAAATCTGAAAAGCTAAACGAAAAAATTCTATTTATTACTCAGACCGACTTGATCTATAAGTACGTAACTGTTGTAAGATGATTTTAGGGAAGGAATATTTTGTTTTTCATAATCCTCAACACGTCCAATATCTAAAGGTTGACAATCTCTAAAAAAAAGATTTTATTTTTTTTATAAACATGAACACTCGCAAAAGTGTATGGAAGTGCAAGCGAAATAGTAGTACCATATTGCAACTCTCTTGAGGATTTCATTTTAATATGAGTAGTTGAGGACATAGGGTCTGTTCTGCACGCAGTTTTTGGGAGCGTTTGGGAGCTTTTGGTAGCTTTAGCTTTTATTTCAAAACAAATTAAATAAAACTGACAGTTACAGCTTCCACAGCTCCATACAGCTTCAGCTCACAGTTACAGCTCCGCGTGCAGAACAAAGCCATAGAAAGCTGAAATACAGTATAAATATATAATAATGTTATTGACTTGTCAACTAAAGGCCACACCACATGGGTGATGGGCCACGGCACTTTAATAATAACCATAGGACACGGCAATCTGCAATGGGGACTTCTCTTCCCTCTCCCCCAACTAACTCCGGCAAAATAATGGTCGAAATTTCCACACTTTAATTTTCTCCCCAGTTATTAAGTCATGACTCCTCTCGTCGAGTAATTTGAAAGATTCATCAAGCCTAGGGGTGTTAATGAGCCAGGGTAGTTCGCGAACAGTTCGAGCTCGGTTCGGTCAAAGTTCGGTCAAAATTCGACTCGAATAGGCTCGACTCGAGTTTGAGTTCGACTCGAATAATTTACAAACCAAGCCGAACACCTTTGAGTTCGGCTCGAAAAGCTCGCGAACAGGCTCGTGTTTTATTAACTTATAATACATATCTCATACAATACATGTCTTTTGAAATGTATTGTACTAATACTATATTTGTTTAGACTTTAAAATAAATAAAATAAATTTAGAGTCTATGACTATTTTTCCGACATGTCTACCCTATGCAATTAATGCATCTCCTTTTAAAGGAGTGTGAAATGAAAGAAGTATTTATTTATTAGTAAATATATTTATTTTTATACATATATATATTTATTAGCAAATATAAAGGTTATATGAAACATTAAAAGTTAAAGTGTGTCTGGATCAAATATGACATAATTTTATTGGGATAGATGGAATAATTTTTAAATTATAAATATATTTTTAAAATTATTTAAATATATAGATTAAATAAAATATACATAATTTATATGCAATATATATTAAATATAATTTTTTTTATAAATTATGTGAAAATGAAAAATGAGACTGTTCGAGCTCGGCTCGATTTCGTCAAAGCTCGGTCAACGCTCGGCTCGAAGTAGCTCGGTCAATGCTCGGCTCGGTCAAAGCTCGGCTCGAATTCTTACGAGCTCAAACCGAGCTCACCACTGTTCGGTCTCAGTTCGGCTCGTTAACACCCCTAATCAAGCCAAAGGTCCCATGAGAAACACTCTATTAATTGCTCTCAACAACTCACACGCCTTACCTTATTTCTTTGTAAGGCTCCACCCGACGGCTTAATTATTAAAATAATGTAGATAAAATATTCCGTTCCCAAAATGATACGAAATCGCCTGTTCAATTGGAAAAAATAAATATTTTATTCCTGATCGCCTGTTCAACAGGCGAGTAGATAAAAAAAAAATTGGTGAATAGTGCTAATCGCCTGTTGAACAGGCAATTTGCACTATTCATTATTATTTTATTCATGAATAGTGCTAATCGCCTGTTCAACAGGCTATTAGCACTATTCACCATTTTTTTTTATTTTTTTTAATTTTATAGTCGTTTGGTTCGGGGTATCCAAGATTCTCATTGTGAATTAAACATGCCTATGTATAGTTTGGGGCATATTTCATGTGGGAATGTTACGGATTTTTGGTGGGAATTACACTCCCACCTGAAAGGCATGTAATCTTAAATCATCACCCCCCACTTTGCATACTTTTATACCAATTTAACTTTTATACCCTCATTTTTATAAGGGTACAAAAAAAATTTCCACTGATGTATGTAGCTTTTTCTTGTTTTTTTACCCTCATTTTTATAAAAATCAAATTGGTATAAAAATATGTAAAGTGGAGGTAGTGATTTAAGATTACATGTCTTCCAAGTGGGAATCACATTCACCCAAAATCTTAATATTCCCACATCGGTAGGAATATAACATTCCCACATGAAACATACTCCGAACCAAACATAAGCATGTTTAATTTTTCAATGGAAATCTTTGATACCCGCACCAAATGACCATAAAAAAAAAATAAAAATTTGGTGAATAGTGCTAATAGCCTGTTGAACAGGCTATTAGCACTATTCATGAATAAAATAATAATGAATAGTGCAAATCGCCTGTTCAACAGGCGATTAGCACTATTCACCATTTTTTTATGTACTCGCCTGTTCAACAGGCGATCATGAATAAAATATTTATTTTTCCAATCGCCTGTTGAACAGGCGATTTCGTATCATTTTGGGAACGAAATATTTTATCTGTATTATTTTAATAATTAAGCCTCCACCCGACGGGGTCGTCAATATATTTTGTTTATTTAAAAACATTAAAATAAATATATTCATGTACTCCCTCTGTCCCAACAATTGTATCTCATTTTGACTTTTTACACTGTTCGTTGATTAAATTTTTTAGGTGAATACCAGGGTATCCCCGGGCCACATTGGACCCAAGACTAATCCCTCGAGGATCTGCAACGGCAATTAAGGGCGCCTCTCCCAAAGCATTTTTTTGCATACACAAGGCTCGAACCCGAGACCTTGCTTAAGCGACTAGAGCCCCATCCACTCAAGGCAACTGCTGTTGGTGTTCGTTGATTAAATTTGATCTAATGCTATCTTAATTATAAAAGAAAAAAATATAGTCAGTTTCGGTCTGGTTAAATTCGTCTAATCGTCTAATTTTAGAATATATATTTTATATAATTTTTACTTATACACATTTGAAGATATTAGAAATTAAACAAATGTATTGGATAATAGTGTGTTAAAAAGTTTTAGAGACATAAATAGTAGGACAGAGCAAGTAATTATTATGTGGTGGGAAAAGATATTATTATTTGAGGAATTGTATAATAATTAAAAAACAATGAAGATTAAAGAGTGCAGCTATAAGAGGAAAGCATCTATAGGCTACCTCATTCCGAACCCTTTCTCTTTCCTTTCACATCTTGAAACAAAATCACAATTCACATATACAACATCAAAGGCACAAAGGTAATTGAACAGTAGGATCGAGATGGCTAGTGACGGATCATCAGCCGCAATCAATGGAGATGATTTGAGAACCGGAGACCATGTGTATACCTGGAGAACTGAAAAGTATGGTCACCATGGCATCTATGTGGGCAATGGCATGATCATAGAATTCACCACAGGCGATGCTTTGAAGACCATCTCATCATCAGTAGTATCAAAAGGTTCAGGTGCAGTAGGTATGTGTAATTGGAAAGACTTCCGTGGAAGAGGATCATTGTACCGATATGAATATGGAGTTAGCGAGGATGAATTTAAGAACAAACGAGCCGGGACGTGCACTACTGCCAGAGCTGATGCTCCAGATACTGTGAAACATAGGGCTAAATATTTGTTGAGTCACGGATATGGGAGGTATAATCTGCTGACGCATAATTGCGAGGATTTTGCTTTGTATTGCAAAACAGGTCTTGTAGTTTCTGGACTAAGATGCGGCAGCAGTCAGGCCGCACTTGCCAATATTTTCAATATTTTCGGGTGTGCTGCCTCTTGCAAGTGCATTTCCGGTAGTGGTGAATTTGATCCAGAATACAGGTATCTTATGGACATAGGAGTCAGATCAGATACAGTAAGGACCGAGGTCGAAGACCTCGTAAAATCCCAGGTGAATTTATTTATTTATTTTCTTGTCAGTTTAATTTCCATTTTATAGATATATAATATTATGAATTTACCTTTTTTTTTTTTTTTTGCAAACGTCTGTTCGGCGTACCAGGGAGGAGACAACAACTTAGGGGAAAACACGGAGACGAGAATTATGGGGATGGCATACCAAAGAGAAGACAACAATTTGGACGATGATAATAAGATGGAGACGAGAATTACGGGAATCGAAGAACGTCTGAAGGAGCTCAAGAGTAAAGATGATAATAAGATGGCGACGAGAATTACGGGAATAGAAGAAACTCTGGAGGAGCTCAAGAGTAAAGGCAACGTCAATATTCTAATAATTATAATCATAATCATGACAATATTAACGACAATATTAGCGACAATGTTGTTCTCACAAGGTGCTTTTCCTAAACAAAGTAGTCCGTAGTCGGAACGCACTGACAATGTTGAAAATATCTTAATCTTGTTTCCGCTACAATCGAGTGCACTGGTGAAGGCTGAGTCGTGCTGTGTTGGATAGTGGATACTATGTTGAGTCAGTACTTCTATTATTTTGAGTAATGGCAATTTTGTAATGATGTACAAGCGCGTGTATATGTGGGTAGGAAATCGTTTGGGTGCTGGTGGCCTGTAGGTGCTGGCACATTAAAAAATAATGGGTATGTGTATATGAAATGATGTGTGAGTATAAAAAAATGATGGGTGGAGGTTATGAACCAAAAACTAATAAAAAAAACAAATCACAATTCACATACAAGTACTAGAGGGAAAAACAAATCAAAGGCACGGGGGAATAATAGGATCGAGATGGCTAGCGAGGAATCATCCGCCGCAATCAATGGTGATTTGGATCCAGAATACAGGTATCGTATGGACATAGGAGTCAGATGAGATAAAAAAAGATTAAGGTGGAAGACCTCGTAAAATCCAAGGTGAATTTATTTTTTGCAAACGTCTGTTCGGCGTACCAGGGAGGAGACAACAACTTAGGGGAAAACACGGAGACGAGAATTATGGGGATAGAAGGAAGTCAAAAGGCCATAAAGGGCAAACAAAAGATTATAGTTGAGGAGCTCAAGCGTAAAGACAACCGTGATACTACGCTCATGAAGAAAATGAATCATCTAATATTAGTAATCATATTATTAACAATCATCACAATATTATTAGCGACAATGTTCTTCTCACAACGTGCTTATAATATATATGATGCAAAATAGTCCCAAAGCACACTCGCCCTTGACCACTCAGTAAAATGTTTTCCGATCCTATTCCTGCTTAGAAATGAGATGTACGTTGTATTGATTTTCCTAAGTTGGATGTCTTGATGAATTCTAGTGTCTGAAATATGTTGATTCTTACCAGTACTACCAGCCGCCCAATGCCCCGGGCATCATATTTCACTTTATCAAATAAAGAAAAGATTTATTAGTAAAAATATATTAATAAGATAGTAGTATACTTCCTCCGATTTTAAATGTTTATTACAAACCAATTTTTTACGCAGTCCAATTCATATTTTAAACCATTAATAATTCAAGTTCGGTACATATAAAAATTCTAGAAGTTCGATATTTAAAAACTACACGATGAGAGAAATCTAACAAAATCTCACTTGACTATATTTTAACTTGTATAATTATGATAAAATTTTAAGTAAAAATCTGTATGTGAATAGTAACATATTTTTAAATGTAAAAAACATTTAAGAATGGAGGAAGTATATAATTACTAAAAAAAAGGACCACAAGCATATTGAGAAGGTGTCCAATAATTTTGACATTTCATCAATGAAATTTGTTTTACGTAGACGACTATATACAGAACGACTTCATAAGTCATCCATTTTTAAGTCTTAAGTCCTCGATTTATTATTAAAAAAAGTATTGCAAGACAGTAGCTAGGGTGTGGAATTCATAAATCGTCGAATTTTTAAATCACAAACTTATTTACAAATTGGCATTACCACTTGATAAGATTCCGAACCAACTTAATTAATGTAGTAGAATATAAGGACATAAACAAAGAGGAAATTCTTGGAAAGTAGATCTGTTTAGGGATGGCAATGGGTTGAGTCTAGGTCGGGTTCGCCAAGATCCAAAACACAACCTGAGCCTCAGGTTCGGTTCGGTTTCGAGTCTAACCCGGACCCTGACCCATTGTCATTCTTAGGGATGTCAACGGGTCGGTTTTTATTCCATTTTTATATAGAACCAAGACTGGATCCAATCTCGGGTCTTTCTCAATTCTCGATTCTAATACGGACCCATTGTCATCTCTAGAAATGTTCATTACCAAATAAATTCTTTGATACGCAAGTTCACAGTAGGGTTTGAATACACACATTTTGCTGAAAGAATAGAATGAGGAAAATTAAAACATGTACACCAACTTTACAATTGAAAGGAACTTATAGCCCAAAACAATTCATATAATAAGAGCCCCGAAATGTTTATGCATGCCCATTAGCCCAATCCATTAAAGCACATACATAGCTTAATTATGAGTTCATCATCTGAAAGTCTCCAATAGCTCCAACGGTTGAATTGCAGTCTAGCGCGGCTCCAACCCACGGGGTTGTCGTCAATATATTTTCGTTAATTTATTTAAAAACATTAAAATATATCTTATTTATTTATGTAATTGGTAGGAAAAGATCTTACTACTATTTGAGGAATTGTATAATAAAAAGAAAAACAATGAAAAAAAAAATTAAAGAGTGCAGCTATAAGAGGAAAGCATGTATAGGCCACCTCATTCCGAAACCCTTTTTCCTTTATTTATTTCTTTTTACATCTTGGAACAAAATCACAATTCACATACAAGTACTAGAGGGAAAAACAAATCAAAGGCAAGGGGGAATAATAGGATCGAGATGGCTAGTGAGGAATCATCAGCCGCAATCAATGGAAATGATTTGAGGGTATCATCAGACCTCATTGGATTGCTAATTATGAATATCTTTTGGTGAAACTGACACTCAACTGTTGCGAAAAAGGTGGTGGGAGCTTATGTCTCACAAATTACAAATGAACAATATGAGGGATTGGGGGCCGGGTGGGGAATCGAAATCTCCACCATAAGATTGGATCGAAGTTAAGGGACTGCTAAATGTGAATGTTCATTACTTAAAATATTAATTTTCTATTTAGTAAAATTTAATGTTTATCTACAAATTATGATGTATAACAAATAAAAATATAATTATCTTATATAATAGCACATTTTTAATTTATTGACATATTAACTAACTAATTGTCTAGCTAAAAAAAAAAACTAACTAATTTATTTTTTAAAAATAGAAATTTGGGCAATGAATGAGGAACGGGAAAGTATTTCGTGGCTTTAGCCCGGGCTCAGTAATATAGTAGTATTTCGTCGTATTAATCAATATGTCTCATATCATGATTAAATAATATTGGCAAGAAATACAGAAAAATAAATTAAGAAATTTTTTCTTTAACAATTCATTTATAATTATATTTTGTATATCTCATCATGTAAATAGTTTGGAACCACTCACATTCTCACATATATTAACCCCATTCTCTCATTGAACCACACATTTCGATAATACAAAATTTTGAATTAGATATGAATGACTGCCTCCACAATTGCTATTTTAAATTTGGTTTGTAGTCGTCAAGGCATAGTACTACAATTATTTAGATGATAAACAATAATATAGTTGACCGGAGTTGTGGACAATGGAGCGATTGCGAGTAGTACAATAATTATTTTCCGCATTATTGGTTGTTATTAAATATTTTGTGTTACATCAATTTCATTCCAAAGTATTTCAGAAAGACGGATAGGTACATTGAATTTGAATATATAACCTACCCTAGTAAATTTCTTTGATTTAAACTGAAATATAAATGGAACTACCATAATTGCAATCTAAAAGTCAAAATAAAGATGAGAATCTCATCAGCAACTTGAGGTTTGCGTGCAATGTTGGGAACAAAATCAGTCTACGTATATACTCCATCCTCCATGATCCGTCCTAGGCACGCGCGGAGCCAGAATTACTAAATAGGAGCCCAACGAATGAGGCCTTCTCCAGTGGTAACTTCCTCATTCCAGGTATTTAGATGCCACGTCAGCGCTACATCAAAAGTTAAATACCTCTATCTTCAAAATAAAACTCTTCCCCAACAATAATACCCAAAAAGTAGGTATTTATTGGGACCCACAAACTACTCTATTCAATCTATATATATGTTAATTTATCAATTATAATTATTTAATTTTTTAAATAAATAATAAATAAATAATTAATATTTTTTAATTATTTTAATTATTTAATATTTAAAAATTACAAATAAATTTTAAAAAATGTAAAACACAATATTTATAACATATAAATAGAAAAGAAATAAAAAAAAAATTAAAACCCATCTTCTTCATTAAGAAATAGGTAAATAAATTTAAAAGAAAAAGAGAAAAAGCAAAAATCTGTTGTTGCACATTTTTTTAGGTAAAAACCTGGGTAGCTAATTAGCTACCCCATCCCCAACCTACACTTGCTCCCAATGGTTAAATTCCTTCTCCTTGGGTATTTAATACTGCCATGTCACCACCTTCCCCACCATTGGGGAATGCCTGAGGTTTGACAAGGTAGATCATAGATCGGTAGAAATTTTTGGGTGGAATGTTGTATTCAGAACCATCCTTCGTATGTTCAGGTGAAGTTTTGAACAATCGCTTCCAACTTTGAGTGTAACATCCCAAGTAATTAATTTATAATTTATTAAATTAATTTCTATTACAATTCCTAACTCTATATTTTTCTTAAGGATTGGATTAAGAAAATAGGCAATCAAGAGGCCCAATGTAAGCAAAATTTGAAAGAGAAGAGTTGGGTCATTGTTATTAGAAGTAGTGTACTAGTTGGAGCCTAATGAGAAGCCCAAGCCCATCGGGCCATCCTGTACCCGGCCCAAGAACCCCACCCCAACCGGCAGCCCTATTTGGTGAGAAGAGACAGCAAGAGAGAAGAGAAGGGAAGGGTAGTCTTGTGGTCAAATGGTGAATTAAGAATTTGAAGAATGGAGAAGTAAGAGCTTAGGGATTATTGTGGTGATAGGGATGACAAAAAAGTCCATACCCAATGGGGAAAACCGAAATCCGAATTTTTGGTACGGTTATGGGGGAGGATTATTCGGGATGGGCCGGGGATTGGGGATTTTTTGGGGATGGGGATGGGGATGGGGAAGTAGTCCCCGCCCCGGCTCATCCCCGATATATTTATTATATTATTTATTATATATTTTATATATTATAGTTAATATTTTATAAATTTAATATCCAATCCAAAATAATTACAAAATGAATGAGAACTTGACATATATCCTCTGTAATTTATATAGCATGGATTCTCACCACCAATTTATTTGGCCTTTTGGCTTCGCAAAATAAAAATAATTACTAAAACTCATTTATTTAATGAGTTTATTATACATTAGAAACAAATATGAAATTTTGATGTGGATTATGATTTATTGTTAAACAATATGTATGTTTTAATATTATAATTTATGAAATTAAAAATTGGCTTGAATAATATGGATTTGGTTCTCCCAATTACCGAAAAAATTGAAAATTGGCTTGTAACTAAATCATCGATAAGATCCCCGATGGGGAACGAGCCAGTTTTGGGGACTAAAAATGCTAATGGTTTTGGGATGGGGACGCTACTCCCCGCCCTAAAACTGGCCCATTGTCATTCCTATGTGGTGAGTCTATTCTTCCTCTATTGAGAATCAAGAACCATGGATAGGGATTTAATTTGGGGTTTAAATGAATTTTAGGGATTTACCTTTGGGAGTTGGAATTTGGCTAAATTCATAGTCTTGGACAACATGCATCAAGATGGGTGAGTAATTTTACTTTACTCTTGAGTTTGTTTGTAAGTTGGAAGTGTGAATTTTGTAAAAGAGTATTAATTGAGGATGAAGAAGAGATTTTTACTTAACTTTTCTCAAATTTCTTGAATTGATTGTAGTTGATGGAAGTGGAAGGTTGGAGACTTGAAAACGGAAGAAAATTGGGAGCTTGGGACTCAAAAATTAAGGCAAGGGAAATAATAATGCTTGTATGTTAATGGGTGGCCGGAGTGTGGCCGGAAAACAGACCGAAAATCCGACCAGGCGTCGGAACCGGCCAACAGACCGCTGCTGTCACAGCGGCGCGCTACTATTCTGTCCGGTCTGTTCTGCTGTCTCTTTCTTTGTCCTTCATGTTTTGTGGTTATTGATCTAATATGGTTGTTGATATTGTTGGGGAGTCCTGTGGGTAATTTGCAGGCTTAAAACTTGTATCTTTGATCTATAATTCCAAGTTAAGATTTGAGTTCGGGATAAGTGGAATAAATGTTGAATTCACTTATTTGAAATTAGAACTTGATCCCTCATTTTTCTATTAAGGGTTGTGTTCTTAGTAAGTGGACATGAAAGTGAAGATTTTATATGAAGTTGATCAAGGGGCAAAAATTTAACTAGGGTGAGTTGATGTTCAAATTCATGGAAATTAATTATGGTGTATATGGGAAATTAGTATGTTTATTCCTTGTATGATTGCTCAAAATCCTTGAATTTAGGTTGTGTCAGTGGTAAGGGGAGCAAGTGTTGAAATCAGCTAATTAGACTTGTGAGATTGGTTTCTAATTTCCTAAGTAAGAATTATGTTGGTTGTAAGTGCTCAAATTAATTGTGCTAAGTTAATAATTAAATTTGTGGAATTTAATTATGGAGTGGTGTTCTAATTATTGCTCATTGTTGTATATGGAGATTCCGAGTCATGTCTGTTGCGATCACATGAATATATGATGTTGAAAGATATGTTAAGGGCCATATGTGAGGATTGGCTCCCTCGTGATAAATTATGCCCACGAACATAATTATATTGTTAAGTGTTGTACCAGTGAATTTGTGTTTCCTATTGGTATTGACTGTCATTATGTGTGAGGTGTGATATACCTCGGTTATCTTGTGTTATGCTACGACATGTTTGGCAATTGGGCGTGTACCATGTGCCTGTATTGTTTTGGCAATTAGGCGTGTACCCTGTGCCTGTACCCGCTAGACGCTGCTCTGGTTAGTGTAGACTATCCGGCTCCATCCTTGTGTTATTGGCCCTGCGTATGTCGTTCGACCGCGGCGGGGGCGATGTTGACGGGCAGTTCATTATGTATGGTAGAGTGTGGTGACCTCTGGCCAATGATGACTGTCGACCATGGTTTTAGGATGCACGCTAGACATAATTACTTATCGCATTTATGACAGATAGACACGTAGGTCATATCATTCATTTCATCATATCACAACACATTTGTGATTGCAGTGGTTGAAGCACAGGTATGGGACACTGTAATGGTTTGCATTTCATTAGCTTATTTTTATTACAATTATATTCTAAGTTATGGTTGATATTCCCCATCCCCCATTATTCTTTCCCTTGCTCAGTACCCGTACTGACTCCCTGTTGTTTTCCTTTTATAGATACTCCTGAAGAGGGCGCAGTGCATTGGGCATGTCGAGGGGTTGGAAATGAGTGATTATATATTTTTAACTTGTTTTAAAAGTCATGGGTTATCTAGTTAATTTTTTTTGGCAAAGCCCAAAGGCCGGAGAAAATACAAGAGAAAAAACATAAAAGAGCAGCAAGAAAGAAAGGAAGAGAATCAAAATCTAGGGAACCAAACCCCCGACGCATCCGCGGCAAGGTCCCCTCTCACGAAATCCGGCGGAAAAGCCCACGTGGTGTAGAAGCTTTCCTCCGCCGCACCATGTCTAGCCAAGCTATCCGCAACTTTATTTCCCTCTCTAAGGATATGTATTAAGCTAAGAGAAGAGAAAGATGCCTTAAGCCCCCTTGTGTGACTAAGCAGAGGCGCAAAAGGGTGGATGATCTCCTCATTCCCGATCAAGTTGATGGCGGTGAGCGAATCGCAATAGCAGGTGGCCTGAACCTTCCCTGCTGCTGCCAGAAATTCTAGCCCGAACCTGATGGCCGCAAGTTCCGCATAACAAGTAGTGGCTATCCCCAAGTAACCACAACCCCCTCCATGCCAGTTTCCCGAAGCATCCCTAACAACGAAACCAAACCCCGGTCTCCCCGGGTTTCCTAAAGAACTCCCATCCACATGAAGTATCCAATCCTTTCCCATCATATTCCACGATACCAATCTCAGAGGCCGGGCAGGAGGCCTCCCCTTGTGACTGGCCTTTCCCAAGTCTAGAGAGGTGTTACAGATGTCTTTCACAATAATATGGGTAGCCTTATCAATCCCCCTAAACACCCTAGCATTGCGTTCCAACCAAATGGACCAAAGCGCGGCAATAAACTTAGCACCATACAAACGAAACATGGAATGAAGAAAGAACCTGATCATACCTTTGTCTATATCATCGCAATCATCAGGCAGCCTGATATTCACCCTCCTCCACACCGGAATGGTCCACGGGCAGTAGAAAAATGTGTGACTCCAAGTCTCCCTCTCCAATCCGCATAAGGGACAAAGTGGGTTGTTGGCCAAATTCCTTCTGAACCGAGTGTCATTAGTAGGCAAGGAGTTGTGACTAATGAGCCAAAGAATAAAGCAGATCTTCTCAGGAAAGCCCACGTTCCAGATCCAAGACCACCCTTTCGACTCCACCGAGTTCTGTTGGATGAAGGAATACCCTGTCCTCACAGTATAAGCCCCCGAATGATGTCCTGTCCAGATCACCGTGTCTGGCACCCTTGAGTTCAGCACAGGAGGGGGAGAAGCATCCAAAAGTAACCTTAAGTCATGAGGAAAATTAGTGTACAGACCTCTCCAGTTCCATTTACCATCAGCTAAGACATCATTCACCCTCAATTCCACATCTTGAGTAGCTACAAATGGAACCATCGATCCCAGGTGTTTCCCCTCCCACCAACGGGGGTTATCTAGTTAATTGATATGTTATGTTATCTAGTTAATTGATATGTTATGTTATACTTTTATTTAATTTATGCTACCTTAAATTCTAGTATAATTAGAAAGCTTGTGAGTCTTATTTATCTAGAGACCTCGATCAGTTATGGTTTTTTTATATTAGTAATAATTATGAAGTTGGTAGCATGGCCGGATGCCCGGATATGTAGTTTAAGTGAATATGATTTTTATTATATTCGTAGTGTGGTGAGATTTCTCTGATTCTACAGGTACCCGGCTTCGTGTTAAAGAACCCTAAGTTGATTGGCCAACAACTTAGGTGATGTAGCACGACAGTGACGTCACGGAAATTTTGTTTAAAATTTCGGGGCGTTACAGAGTGGTATCAGAGCAAGGTTTGCCCTAGTATGTGTTAAAATTTTGAAATTTGCATGTGGTGAAATGTGCGAGGGTTGCATATAGTGTAGGACTGCATTGTTATATATTGGAACAAGTATTATACTATACTAGTTCTTAGTAGTAAACTGCGTCCTTTTGGGGTTATCACATACTGCAAGAGGGAAGAACAAAGGTATACAGAGAATAGCTACGATGGTGTTGTCGCATAGATACCGAACCAAAAACCGAATTAGAGAAGATGAACTCAAAAAGGGGGACCATGTCTATGTCTGGAGATCCAAAGGCAGCTACAGTCAACATGGCATCTATGTAGGACGTGGCATGATCGTGTGCTTCACTAACCCTAATTCTGAAGGTTCGAGTCTAGTATATATGCTTCGATGGAAACTCTTCCAAGGAGAGAGACCATTGTACTGATATGAATATGGAGTTAGCCTCAGCGATTTTAAGAACAAACGTGCCGGGACGTGCACTACTGCTACAAGTGATGGATGGCGGCTTGGAGCTGGTGGCTGACATGGTTTCGTCTGCTAAATTCTATGTCAAAAAATGCTATGCGTGTTTAACGGTATACTCATCAAATAACTGGCATGGTTTATTTTACTAAGTCCTATGGCAGCTCCTAAAGAAGATAACAGCGCTCTCCCTCAGCAGGATAGCGGATCTGGCAACGGAGGATGACGATGGCGGCAGTGCGATGCACAACGGCGTAAACCCTCTTTGGTGGAGACGGTGCAAGAGAAGAAAAATACAATCGGGTCTAAATGACCCTAGATCAAACGCGCAAATCTGTCTTAAAAGGCTAATCACACAAATTGCGCGAGGGGGCATCTGTTAACTCCATAAATTATTAGGCCCAATAAACTTAGCCCAATCCATTTTTTGAGGCCCGGTCCAATTCAAGACTTATCCGGATAAGAACCAAGTGGTGAGAAGTGGCACCATAAGAGTGGTTTGGAGAGGGATCATGGCACATTGAAGACAAATTGAAAGCAGAGAGGATCCGGTGACATTAATACGGGGCACCATCAAAGGGAGAGGATCAACAAAAGAGGAGGTTACTCCAAGAGAGGTTTTGACGATATTAGGACAATGCAACGTTAGGGAAAGATTGTTGGTAACGCTGCAGACCACATTAAGGCTAAAGGATCCCTATAAATATTGAGGCACCATTCTAGAAAGAGGCAATCAAAAACCCTACCAAAGGAATGACACTTTTATCTTTTCTTACTTTCTGTCGTTTTTTCTTTCTGCAAGTTTTTTGTGTTCTTCCATTTTTGCAAACTTTTCATTCATTTACAACTTTATTTAAATTTTTGTAATTCTCTTTCATAATCCTTGTAACAATCCTCAAATATTGTTCAATCAAAATTCTTGGTTAACTGATTGTACAAATGAGTTCGAATATTTGATCGAGAAACTTCTGAAAATTTACAAGCAACAGAAGATCAGAGGTGAAGAAGAGGAGATCGATCGATCGATCATGGGATTCAAATCACATAAAATCAAAGCGAGCGATCTAAGATCGGGCGATCATGTCTACACATGGAGAAGTGGCTAACCTATGCTTATCACGGCATCTGTGTGGCGGCCGACAAAATCGTGCATTTTCTTGCAGGCAATGATCGTTCCAAGTTCTCATCTGCAGGCTCGTTGTCGAAAGGACAAGGTCCTGGCAGGGTCAGCGAGTGTAGTGTCAACGAATTTCTAGAGGGAAAGGGCTCCTTGTGCCTATGTAAATACGGCGTTAGTCCCAGGGCTTTCAAACGAGAGATCTGTGGGGGGACGTGCACTACTACCATATCCGATCCTCCAGAAACTGTGGTTCACAGGGCTAAGTATCTGCGTGATAACGGGTTTGGGAAGTATGATCTGTTCAGCAATAATTGCGAAGATTTGCCTTGTATTGCAAAATAGGTCGCCTTGTTCGTGCCGAAGGGTGCAGTGGCCAGATCACATGTGCTGCTGGAACCGTTGTATGGTGCGAAAAAATCGTTGCCACGTTTGCACCTGCACTGCAGCGATGTCTCTCTGGTTCCTCCCGCTTTCGTTGATAAAAGCTTGCAAGCTTGCTAAGAAGTATCGCACCGAGAGGTACAGTAAGGATATCGGCGTAAGGGCAGATGCAGTAAAGGTATAGTGTCATATGAATATATCGCACCGAGAGGTTCAGGAGATCGTCTCCTTCTATCGTGACGATGGTTAAATATTCTACGATGCCAAGTCAAAGGTATGGTTTCATATGAATATATCAGCAGCCAAAGTCCTTAACTTTCAATAATTTGTAATATATAATCGGTTCATTATTAATCCTAGTTTAGCTTCCTCAGTGTTTGGCTTGGGTTGAGCCAAGGACCTTTTTCTCCTCAAGGGAGGCTATCGGAAAAGGATCAAACCGATTACGGGTCCGGGTTAACAATAATGCGCCCACAATTGATTGAATCTTCTTTGAATTGATCAAACACAACAAGATACAACGGAGAATCTACCTGTTGTTAAGAAACAACGTCGGAATTCACCAAAAACAGGGAACCAAACTACCAGCTGCTAAGGAGCAACGGTGGATTTGGAAATTGGTAACCGCTAACAAACTAGGCTAGATTCTAAGGAAAGCTGTAAAGGAAAGCTGCAAAGAAAGTAGTAAAGATAACAAGGAATTAAAATTTGATAAAAGGAATTTGGGGGTTGGATTGATCTCCCCGATTTTGTGTGTGTCGACCCCTATTTATAGCCGGAGCTGGAGTAACCGCTCTCCGGCCAATCTTTCTGAGCCGAGTTCTTTCTTTCTTCATTTCGGTTGTTTTGGTTTCGGCTGTTCCTTCCCTATTTCGGCCGAAATCTCTACCAGTTTTGGTTCCCTTCCTTCGACTTTTACTATGGACTATCGGCCTTATTGATCCTAAGCCCGTCTTCCTTTGACGCCCTCTCTTCTGGCCCATATCTTATGGCCCAATAGCTTTTTGCGGCCCATCATTTCGTATGGCCCCAACAGATGCCCTCCTTACTTGGGCGAATTTCTTTTCTAGGAGAAGGAGCCCAAGTAATCTCCCTTTCTTCTTTTTGTTTTGGCGGTTATTTTCTTCTTCTCGAGGGTACTCTCCATCATTCCCCTATTTACGTAGCCTACCACGTCTTTAGAGTGAACTGCCTTTCTAACTTCTCCTCTTTCTTTCTCTCTTTCCACCTTCTCCAATGGAGGATCTCCCTGCCCCTGTTACTGCTCTTTCTGCTGATCTTCTCAAAGTTGAAAACTCTTTCGCTTCCCATTCCGCAGTTCGTCTCCTGCCTGAGGGCTTCTATTCCTTAGGTCCGTTGGGCATTCCTGAGGATATTGATGAATGTACTGCTAGGATTTTTGATAATCGTTCTGTTCTTCTGTATGAACCTTGTTTCTCTTCCAAGCTTTTCCCCTCATCCTTCGCTAATTGGTCTTCGGCCTCTCCTGACTATGTGGCGTGGTACCATCACCTTGAACCCCACTGTTACGACTCTTGGAATAAGTCGTATGTTCATCGTATGATTTCTCTTAGTACCTTGCCACTTCCCACGGATCTTTGTCCTATTCAAGCCCTTCTTTGTTTTTGGAATCCTTCTGTTAACTGTTTTTGTTTCCCTTGGGGGATGATGACTCCCACCATTCAGGATGTGAAACTCCTTCTAGGCCTCTCTGTTCGTGGGGATAACCATGCCATCATGTCGTTGCCCAAGGAGAAAAACATCGGCTTTTCCTCTGGCGATTCCTTCGCCAATTGGATCATTTCCCATCAGAGTGATCCTGTTTCGCCTGCTCCACATCCTTCAGAACCTCTTGCTTTCATGATGTACTTTCTTATGAAATTCTTTTGGTGTGTTCCTTCTAAGGGTGTTCTCCTTGAAACACACTCTCTGGCTTCGGCGCTTCTTAATCATGTCACTCTGCCCTTAGCCGATTTCTTCCTTGCTCATCTATATGCGGGTATTTCGGCTACTGTATCGGGTTGGGAAAAAGGTTCGTCTGATAAAGCCCGTGGTCCTTTATGGTTCCTCCATTTATGGTTGGTTTGGCACTTTCGTGACATTTCTCACTTTCCTCCCCATGATATTTGCCCTAATCGTTTCATTGCTCCTGATCTCCTTAGAGCATCCCTTCCTCCTTTGTCGATTCCTCATTGGATTAACTATTTCTTGGGTCGAACTGCTGAACAATCCTTTTCCCATTATCACTATCGGAAAACTGACTTCGCTTGGGTCAGGGAAATTGCTACTTCCCCCTTCGGGGCTTCCCTTCCTTTAGCTCTTGCCCAAATCTGGAATAGGTGTATATTACCCCGTCCGATCTTTAATGGTTCCACATTTGTATCTGCTAAGTCTGCTATTCCTTTCGAAGTCTACAATCCCCATTTGGTCAGCCGTCAATTCGGCTTCGGTCAAGACTTGGTGGAAGCTCTTAGAGCCGGTAAACGCCTTTCCGCTTCTGCCAGCCGTCAGCAATGCTCCCTTTATCATAAACGTTTAATCTCCTTTAAGGTTTGGAAATTTGCTGTTCGTCCGGGATGCGTTACCTCCCGCTTTCAGTCTTGGTGGGACGGTGTTGCTGGAGCCTTTTTTAGTGCTAACCTTGATTCGGTTCTGCGGAGGGGTGGTTTTTCTCCTATTCTGGCGTTCTCTTCTTTCCCTTCATCATCTCCGGGTTCCACTCCTCAGCGCATCCTCGGTTCGTCTTCCACTTCTCGCCCAGGTATGTTTCTTTTCTTTCTCCTTTTCCTTTGGTCATTGCTTGTTCCTTTATTTTTTTTCGTCTCACTCATTCGATTTCTTCAGATGTTCCTCGATCTTCTACTTCGGAACCTGGTCGAAAGAGGCCTGTTTCGCCTTCGGCCTCCCTTATCGACTCTCTCCCTCCTACTCAGACCAGAAGGCGTTCATCTCGTTCACCGCTTGGCAGAATCCCTACCTCTCTTTTTGCGGTTTGTTACACTACTCTTTTTCTTTTCTAGGCTCCTTTCTTTCGACTAATTTCTTTTTCTTATTCTTGCCAGGTCCCACCTGTTTTGCCACTATCCGATGTTCCCCCACTTCCAACTGTGGTCTCGGCCCCTCTTGTAGCCGAATTTCGCACATCGGCTAGTACCAGTAATTTGGCTGTTTGTGCTGGTTCTTCTTCTGTTAATCCTCGGGGTTTGATTGAAAGTTCTACTCCGGCCGACCCTTCCGTCCCTCCTTCGGTCGATCTTCCTCAACCTATTACGGACTCTGTCACACCCTCGTCTTCGGTCATTCCGAAACCGACTGGCCCTTCATCTAGTGGTATGATTGTTGATGAAGCCCCCGCCGATCAGGTCCCTTTATCGCCATTTCCTGATCGGCACGTTTTGGACGATTTCTTTTCTCCTGTCTCTCTAGTTTCTCGTCCGTCGGATCTTTCTGTTCACCTTGGCGATTGTTTGGCCAGGCTGTGTAATCTAATCGGCCGGCAATCTGATGGAGTTTGTCAATCCTAAACCGATCCTCATACTCTTGTCTCATCTTGAGCAACAATTTCATGACGAGATGGTGTCTCTGAATCTAAATGGCACTCTTCAGATGATTACAAAGTATGTCCTCTCAATGGATCAGGAACTCATGGCTCATTTGAAAATGCGGAACAAACTTGCCGCCGAGCGTGAAGCTGCGGCTTCTTCACGAGCCATCTTCGACAATTATTCTGCAGAGTATCGGGCTCAGATGAATAAGTTGTCCGAAGTAGAATCTCAGGAACACAAACAGTCCGAGGACCTTTCTTCGATTCGGTCTGAAATAGCCAAGCTCCAACGACAAGAGAAGGATTTGGAATTAATTTTGGCTCAAACTAAGCGACAATCGGCCGATCTGAAACTGTCAATCAAAGCCCTTCGTCAATCGGCCGAGGCTCCCAAGGCCAAAATCTTGGATTCTCAGCAGGATGCTTCTTATCTGGCCATGCGGATCAGTTTCAACGATTTCATTCTTGGTACTTTCCAAGAAAAATGGGCCGAAACCCAGTCTCTAGTCGGTCAATTGGATTCGGCCATCAAAAGCCTTGGTGGGCAAAGTGTTGTTCATGTCTCTTCTCCATATATTTTATTTCCTTTGGATCCTTCCGAGATAGAGTCCTCCCCTTCGGGCGATAACCCACCTCTGTCAACCATTCCTTCAGGTACTCTATTCTCTTCCATTTTCTGTTGTGATTCTTCTTTTATGCTCTCTTATTTATTATCCCCCTTTTTTTCTCTCCCTTAGGGAAACCTGGTACTTCCTGTGGTGCTGGTTCATCCACCGTTCACCTCCCTTCTGGTGACGTCGCTGGTCCTTCTTCTTCAGCAAGTCCGAATCTGATGACATCTTCGGTTAATCCTACTATCGCTGCTTCGCGAGGCTTAGATGATGTTGTTCCTTTCGATGACCAGGAAGACCATTAATTCGTTTTGGTATATCAATTCTGTGTTTTGACTTATCTTTTGTCAAGTATGAATTTCGGTCACTTTTTTTTTTCTTGACAGCTGTAATCGGCCCTTTTTGAACTATGTTGGCCGATACATTGTACTTGGATTCGTATCTTTTGTATCTTCTGCAATGCGATTCGTATCCCGTTAATTCCACTATTTTCGGTCTCCTTTATTGCTAATTTCTGAATGTTAGCAGCTTTTTCCGGGAATCAGCTGTAACGTTTCCCCATAAATAACATTCAATATTGACCATTTCTTTTGCCGAGCACTTATCCCTTCCTATAAATACCCGGCATTGTTGATGCTTATCTATCACTTCTCTCTTCCTTATAACAATATGACTTTCTCCTTTCCCTTGCTCGACTCCCTGTCTCCAGTTCCTCCATGGTCTTTGATGAGCGTTCTTATGCAAGGATTTCCAGACGTGGTATGAAAACTTTTCGCTTGTGCGACACGAGTTCAACTAATATCCTTTTCACCATGTTCGTATGGGCGAGGATCTTTATCTGTTATTCCAAATGAAGGTCTCGACGGCTATGCGGACATATCTCTTTTCGACTTTGCGGTTGCATATCCTGTCGGACCTTATCTAATGGGGGGAATAACTACCCTTAGTTATCCCTCCATCCTTTCCCCCTTCCACCGTTTTTGGGTGACTGCCTCGCTGCACTCCTCCTTCTTCTGACTGAGGTCGTGCGGATGCTGTACCCAAGTTTGACTTCTACCTCTGGGACGTTGTACTCTTCGTTCTATCGTATCCAAGAGTAGAAGTTCGGTGGTCGGACCTAAATCGGCAATACTGTTCTGGGGCAAGCAACTGTGCCCGGTTTCTGTCTTGCCGATAGTTTTAGCGGCATTTCTACAAGGCTGGGTGTCTTTCAAGGACCTTTCCCTTGTATATGCCTGCTTAGTATAGGACGTTTCCCTTGTATATTGTAATTTCGGGCTATCGACGCCGCTTTCGGCCGAAGTAGCACCCTCTTTGTACTTATTCGTTCATGCAATAAAATTTTTACTTTCTGCTCACTTATCGTTTAATTCCAAACTGATGGATAATATTTCTTCATGTATCTTGCATTCACTGGATTTGACATCTGCTCACCATTTTCGTCCACCAAAATGTATGCTCCATTCGGTAATTTGGTATGAACAATAAATGGTCCCTCCCAATTGGGACTCCACTTAACTAATCGGCCATCCTTCTGCTTGGGTGGCCATATAACTTTCCAAACTAAATCTCCAACTTCAAACCGCTTAAGACGAATTCGCTTATTGTACCAATCGGCCACAATATCTTTGTTTTTCTGCAAATTCTCAAAGGCTTGCATCCGATTGGAGTTAATTTCCAATAACTCATCTTTCATCGCACAATCGTACTGTTCGGCCGACATTGAATCCGCTTGGCTTGTTCTCAAAGTCGGCACTGTTATTTCGGCTGGCAACCCTGCGTCCATTCCATAAGTCAGCCGAAATGGTGTAAACCCAGTGGCTGAAGTTTTAGCATTTCGATAAGCCCACAATGCTTCAGATAACTTCTCATGCCATTTTCTTGGTTGGTCTTCGATCAATTTCTTTATAATTCCTATTAGCTGTTTGTTTGTGGCCTCTGCTTGTCCATTTCCTTGTGGGTAATATGGTGACGAATGCACGATTTTTATTCCGTATTCCTCTGCAAAGGCCTTGACTTTTTCTCCCACAAATACAGTTCCTCTATCTGTTAGAATCGTCTGTGGGATCCCGAATCTATAAATCAATTGTCTCTTGACAAACTCGATCACCTCTTCTTGTGAAATACTGACATACGCTTGAGCTTCGGCCCATTTCGTGAAGTAATCGGTTGCCACTAGCACGAACTCATGTCTTTTCGATGAAGAAGGATGAACTTTTCCTATGATGTCCATGGCCCATCCTCGAAATGGCCATGGTTTGATCATTATGTGTAATTCTTCGGCCGGTAACTTTTGAATCGGCCCATGTTTCTGACATTCGCTGCATCCTCTTGCATATTTTTCACAATCAATACCCATATTCGGCCAATAATATCCCAGCCGAATAATACTCCACTTCATCGATTTTCCTGCCCGATGTGCACCACATATTCCTTCATGAACCTCTCCCATTACCCTTCTGGCGTCTTCTTCTCCGACACATCTGAGCAATACTCCATCAATAGCACGCTTGAATAATAATCCTCCTATTATGACGTAATCCATCGCTTTCCGTTTTTCGGCTGGATTAGCCTCCGAAGGATCTTCTAATGTTTGTGCTATCTCATTTATCCATTCGGCCTTCTCTGTTTCGGCCAAATGTACTTCCACATTTCCTGCTATCGGCATCAACCGATATCTAGCTGCATGTTGAGCCAATTCATTGGCCACTTCGTTCTTTTCTCTCGAGACATATTCAATGTATACCTCATCGAATTCTTCTAACAAATTAACCGCTTCTTCGTACAATCTAATCAACTGAGAACTCTTAAC
Organism: Hygrophila difformis; assembly: GCA_030278955.1. Classification (NCBI taxonomy): domain Eukaryota; kingdom Viridiplantae; phylum Streptophyta; class Magnoliopsida; order Lamiales; family Acanthaceae; genus Hygrophila; species Hygrophila difformis. Next base: position 44,626,017 of record JAOANR010000012.1, on the reverse strand, counting down.
CGAAAAATCGCCTAATAATTGCTGAACAACTACTTGTGAGTCCCCTCTGATAATGATTGCTCTGACTCCTTCTTCTATCAACCATTGTAATCCCGAAATCAACGCTTTATATTCAGCTTGGTTATTCGTATATGACTCTGGCAATTGCACGAAATACTTGTATACCTTGCCCTCCGGTGTTTGTAGGGTAAACCCTGCTCCGACTCCTGAAGCGGCTTTAGAACCATCAAACGTCATCACCCATGGTTGCAAGTATACAATTCCTATCTCACCAACTTCTTTCGGCCGATCTTGATGATCGATGTCATCGGTCATCGGATGTATCACATGATCAGCCAGAAAATCGGCTACAATCTGTCCTTTCATAGCCCTCAAAGGTTGATATCTCAGATCGTATGCATTTAATTTCATGGCCCATTTGGCCATTCTTCGGCTACTGACCGGATCATTCATCATAATCTTGACTATATCAACCGAAGCCACCACTATCACTTGCCTCGGTTGAATATAATACTCTAATTTCTGGCATGCATGATAAAGACTTAAACATAATTTATGAATCGGCGAGTACCTTACTTCAGCATCCCTTAGGATTCGGCTTAGATAGTAAATCGCCCGATCTCTTCCTTCATCGTCTTCTTGTGCCAATAATTCTCCAATAGACTCTTCGGCCGCTGCTATATACAACTTCAATGGTCGTCCTAAAATCAGAGGAACCAACACAGGTGGATTCATCAAATCCTGTTTTAACTGTTCGAAGGCTTTTTGTTAGTCGACTCCCCATTTGAACTCCTCTTCCTTTTTTAACCTTAATAAATCGGTTAGTGGTTTCGACTTTCCAGCGGCATTTGCTAAGAATCGTCTCAAGAAACCGATCTTTCTGAGAAATTTCTGCAAACTCTTCTTATCATGTGGAGGTTTGGCTTCTTGAATGGCCCTGGTCTTATTCGCATCAACTTCTATACCTTTGTTATGTACCAGGAACCCGAGAAAATTTCCTGCCTGTACTCCGAAAGCACACTTGGCTGGATTCATCTTGACTCCGTGCAGTCTCATCCTCATGAATACCTTTCGCAAATCGTTCAAGTGGCTTTCGATATCTTTGGATCTGACCATGACGTCGTCGATATAAACTTCAACACAATCCCCTATGAGGTCATGGAAAACATAGTTCATGGCTCTCTGGTATGTAGCTCCTGCATTCTTCAAACCGAATGGCATCACTACCCATTCGTATATCCCTATAGCACCCGGGCACCGAAATGCAGTCTTGTGAATATCTTCTTCGGCCATAAAAATTTGGTTGTATCCTGAATATCCATCCATGAAGGACAACATTCCCTGTTTTGCGGCCGAATCAATCAACAAGTCAACAATAGGCATCATATACTCATCTTTAGGAGTGGCTATATTAAGATTTCTGAAATCGATGCAAACTCTCAACTTCCCATTCTTCTTTATTACAGGAACAATATTCGATAACCACTCTGCATATTTAGCTGGCCTCACAAACCCGGCCGCTAATAATTTTTCTATTTCCTCTTTTATTTTTGGGACTATTTCGGGCGCTGCCCTCCTGGCCGGCTGTTTATGCGGCCTGAACCCTTCTTTGATAGGCAATCTGTGCTCCACAATCGATCGCTCCAATCCTGGCATCTCTGTATAGTCCCATGCGAAACAATCCTTGAACTCGATTAGGACCTCCTTGAATCGGCTTGTCATCTGCTGATCTAAATTTGCACTCAACGGGATCTCCCTCGGGTGCTCGCCTGTACCAACATTGACCATTTTCAAGGGGTCTTGAGCTTTGAAATTCGGTGTTCGTTTTGGAATTGCATCTATTAAGTCGCTCCATCCTGCTTTGTCGTCTGAAACTCCGAGTTCGGCCGATTCGAACTCGATCGCTTGATTGGGTTGTGCATCCATCATTTACTTTCTTTTTTGACTGGCCGTTCATCGGCCTGATATCTGATCTCAAACCCCAAATCTGTCCAATCACACTCGACCACCTGCGGGTACCGATCCCCTACCACCGCTAGGAATGGTTGTATGGGTTCTTCGTATAACACCGCATCAATTCGGCCGGCTGAGCTGACTGGAAACGGAGGTTGATCACCATCCACTTCTTCCACTGTGCCATCCTTTTTCCAGAACCATACTTTCTGGTGAAGCGTTGATGGCAAACATCGGGATGTATGAATCCAGCATCGGCCTAGTAGGGCCGCATACGGGACTTCTGCATCTACCACAAAAAACATGGTCGGAATCGAGATCGTTCCGACCGTTACATCCACTAGAATACACCCTTCAGCCGCAGTTTGAGCTCCCACAAAACTCATTACCTTCATTCTCGTAGGGAGTAAATCTTCCTTCGAACAGCCTATTTTTGTCAATGTGGATAACGGCATGATATTAACAGTGGCTCCACCGTCGATAAACATTCTTCTGAGTGGTCTCCCATTGACCCAACCTCTGACGTATAAAGGCCTCACATGCTGAGATATCTTTGCAGTTGGAGGCAAAATCGTGCCTGGTTGAGCTTCTGGAACAAATGCTTTATATCCTTCTTCAAATGATTTCTCTATTTCGGCTTCCGGCCGAAATACCTCAAGTTTATCGAAACAAAAATCCACTATAGGTTCTTCATCACCATAGTATTCCCCCCCTTCTGACAAAAAACCACAGCTGGTTCAGAATCCGACCAGTATTCCTCCTTTTCTTCTGTGGTTACCGTCACCATATTCGCGCTAGATCCGAAGTCGAACTTAAACTGCCCGACAGGGAGTGAATCGTTATTTGGGATAATAGTTGTCTTTGGTTTCCATTCCCTGGTTAGGACTGGTCTAGGCTTCCATTCTTCTTTCGATTTCGGCTGCTCACTTTCAGTCTTTATCTGAGCTGTTTTCGGCCGAAATTCGGTCTTGTTTTCATTCGATCTCGTTCTTCTTTCGGCTGCTTCTCTTTCCTCCCTTCGGACTTCAAACGAGCCGAAAATACTCTATTGAGTATTCTTCCTTCCGAGAACGAACAGTCATCTGGGAAGTCCTCTTCCATATGCATCATATCGTACCCCTCTTGCTCAGAAACAGCAGCTGCTTTAAGTCGTTGCATTCTTCGTTTGAAAGTACGATATGATCCCTTTCCTTTCGGGACTTTTCTCTCCTCTGCCCTCCAGGCTGAATGGTCAATCCGGTGTTGGCCGAAATGCCTTCTTTCTGGAGAATTTTGGACCCATCGGCCTACCTGAGTATTTGCTGGTGGCCTTCTGAGCTGCTTCATTTCGGGACTGACAGCTTCTTCAGGGACTGTGATCTGAATCACAGTTTTTCCATTCTGCTTGTCAGCTGTTAACTTCATCTCTGAGTCCCATCCGTTAGTTATGATTTTCAACGTTGGCCTCTCGCTCTTATCTCCGATCTCGATCTCCTGATGTCTCTCTGATTGCTTGATCCACTCCTTTACCTCATAATTCCCCAATCGGTCAAAAACATCTGTAACTTTCTCTTTTCCCTTCGGAGATCCTAATCTTTTCCATACTCCTGACTTCTGAGCCGATGGCCGATCTCCAAGCCGATCGTGCACAGAACTCTTGCTAGATGATGTTTGATCTCCCAATCGGTCATGCACAGATCTATTATGGTCAGGATGCACCATCACCATATTGGCAACAGGGAACGGATTCTTATCGATCGCCATAAGCCTCTCTGGGAACTTCAGCTTCCCATCATCGACATGCTTCTGAATCAGCTTCCTAAAATGTCCACACACCGCTGTGGAATGTGTAGCCGATCCATGGAATCTGCACCATCCGGCTTCCAACTGATCCTTAGTAGGCTGTGGATGGTTTCCTTTAAACTCTAGCAATCCGTTCTTCTGGCAATAATCAAATATTTCGTCCATTTGTGACAAGTCGAAAGAGTAAAACCTTTGAGATTCATCTCCTCCTTCTTTCTCCTTGCCTCTGGCTGGCCGAAGTGCTGGACAAGTCATAGGCTTTTTTATGATTAATTCTGCCCTTGCAACTTCGGCTAATGCGGGAACGTCATCCGTGTTGTACTCTTCCTGGACTTCACATCTATCCAGAGATTCAGCAAATGAGGCAGCTGACTGGATAGGTTGTGATCTTCCACTTTGACTTCGGCTTGATTTGAAAGCCGCTTGTTCTGCCAAATAAGTCTCCATCCTTATAGCTTCAGCCGTTAATTCGGCCACAGTCCTTGGTCTTGTTACCATCAATCTGTCCTTGATGGCAAACTTCAAATTCTGCTTCAAAATTTGAATATATTCATGCTCAGGTAGCATTGTTTTCATCTGAGCCTTCACTGCATAAAATCTTTCAATGAATTCAGTAACTGATTCAGACGCCTTCTGTTTGGTTGACGTCAGATCAACTACCGAAACTTCAGGACTGGTATTATAGAATCGGTCATGGAATAACCGCTCCATTTCGACCCATGTATTGACCGATCCCGGTGGCAAATTGATATACCACTCAAATGCTGGACCAGTTAACGACAAACTGAACAATATCAGCTTGTGAAAATCATTTTGCGCGATTCTGGTGCATTGAGCTGTAAATCGGCCAATATGCTCAATTGTAGAGCGGCCGACTTCTCCAGAAAAAGTGTTAAAATCTGGAACCTTTACCCCTCTAGGCAGTGGATACTGCTCCTCAATGTAATCTGGATAAGGCTTCCGATACATCGGCCTATTCTCCTGGCCGATGATATTTCCAAATTGAGTACGAATAATCTCAGCAATTAACTCCCTGTCAACCAGTTGTGGTGGATTTTGCTGATGTGGTGCGTATTGTTGTTGAACCACTGGAGCAGGTGGTTGAACAGCTGGTTGAGGCGGTTGATTCTGTTGCTGATCGTACCTTTGCTGCGGCGGAACAAAAGGTCGAGCTCCGTGCCCTCCTGGCGGCCGAAAGGCCTGCTGTTGAAAATTATGAGGATTTTGCATCGCAGGTGGTGGATTTTGCGCCACTGGAGCTTGCTGCGTTCCCATCGGATACATATTCCTCGCTATTTCGGCTCTGAACATAGCTGGCATCGCTGCCAGGATATTTCCTTCAATCTGGCGAACCGAATTAGTAACCGCCGCCTCCACCATAAATTGAACCTGATCTCGGAATCGCGGGGTTAAATCATCATTTGAAAACTCCTGATTGTGGAAGTGTGATGGTCCGGGGAACCCTGGGGGGAATTCTCCGGCTTCTGCTGCTCGTTCTTCCTGAATCGGCGGCAAATCAGTCCTCGCCGCCGTGTTTACTGCTGGAGTTGCTTGTTCGAGTGCCATTTCGCGTCCCACTGGGCGTGCCACTGTTTGGCTTGGGTTGAGCCAAGGACCTTTTTCTCCTCAAGGGAGGCTATCGGAAAAGGATCAAACCGATTACGGGTCCGGGTTAACAATAATGCGCCCACAATTGACTGAATCTTCTTTGAATTGATCAAACACAACAAGATACAACGGAGAATCTACCTGTTGTTAAGAAACAACGTCGGAATTCACCAAAAACAGGGAACCAAACTACCAGCTGCTAAGGAGCAACGGTGGATTTGGAAATTGGTAACCGCTAACAAACTAGGCTAGATTCTAAGGAAAGCTGTAAAGGAAAGCTGTAAAGAAAGGAGTAAAGATAACAAGGAATTAAAATTTGATAAAAGGAATTTGGGGGTTGGATTGATCTCCCCGATTTTGTGTGTGTCGACCCCTATTTATAGCCGGAGCTGGAGTAACCGCTCTCCGGCCAATCCTTCTGAGCCGAGTTATTTCTTTCTTTATTTCGGTTGTTTTGGTTTCGGCTGTTCCTTCCCTATTTCGGCCGAAATCTCTACCAGTTTTGGTTCCCTTCCTTCGACTTTTACTATGGACTATCGGCGTTATTGATCCTAAGCCCGTCTTCCTTTGACGCCCTCTCTTCTGGCCCATATCTTATGGCCCAATAGCTTTTTGCGGCCCATCATTTCGTATGGCCCCAACACTCAGTTAAAATTTGTAATTGGATAAAATGATTGCGAAATATACATAACTGAAGTTATATAGCTTGGTTTAAAGGTCAATTCATGCATATACAGATTGAGTTAGGGTTTCAGGAATAGGAAAAATGAGCTCCGTGGGTGCTAATGCTATTTAATTTTTTTGTTTCATAGATTCCATGTTCTCCATAGACAACGAGGAGGATTTTGCGGGATGAAACCAAGAATTAAGGGAAAATATATTTTGGGCGTATAATTACTGAGGACTTTGATTCTGGTGTAGTGCGATTGTAGCTGGAGGAGGTTCTGGCCGGGGTATATTGGTTCAGGTGGCGCCGGGGACTTGTGATTGAACTTTTCCGATCCAAAATTCAGTTTGGTATAGGTTTCCGTGTTTTGTTCTTGTATCAGATTGAATCGTCGCATTTGGCGTATAGTATGTGAATTTCTGTTATTGCGTGCCCTTGTATTGATAGTGTATGTAATTTTCATTCTCAAAATACTAAAAATAAAATTACAAGACGTAGTAGGTATTTCAATAAACTAATCTATATATATATATTAAAGCATTAGTGAACAACCCATCCTATATTTAATGTGGTGTCTCCATTTCAAATTTCTAATTTTTATAGATTTTTGCATTTTAAAATGTTTTAATTTTAGATTTTCGTATTTATTTATTTATTCAATATATATTTTTAGTTTTTGAAATATATGGAATTTCCAATTTATATGGAATTCCTACAATATTCACATCTAAGAAAATTTAAAAGATTTGAAATTTGAAATTTTGCATATTTTATTTTATCTATATTATTTTGCATTTTTTATTTACTAATTTTAGATTTCGCATTTATTTATTTATTTTTTGCTGAACAACCTATACAGCTAGGAAATGGGTGGTGGGAGCCCATGTCACACAAATTACCATTTATTTATTTATTCATTTATTTTGATTTTTTTTATGTTTTTAGATTTTATTATTTTGTATTTTTTTATTTTAGATTTTATTAGTGCATTTATTATTTATTTATAGATTTTCAGGTTTTACACAATAGGATTATTATGATATGAATATACATTTTCAGTTTTTGCACCGTATGATGATTATGACAAGGTTCCGCACTAGCAACTAAGAATTGTGTTGCGTTTATGTTTCAATATGGTGATCATATTGTAATGCCGGTAATTTTGTGTAGGTTTGGTCTCACTTTTGGTTATATTTTTTGGTGTCATAAATGATGTACTCAAAGCATACACTGCACATCATATTTATTTATTCATGTTAAGAATATATTAATGTGTATATGACAATCCAAATTTTTAGTTTTTAAAAGATATTTAATTTCCAATTTATATGGAGTTTTTCAAATTTATATAGAATTCACGGTGTATATATGAAATTTATATTAAAAGATTCATTAATGAATATATAGAAAATATTTGTATATATTAATTAAAGTATATATAGGCCATGTTTTCATAAAAAAATGTCACTTCTCCTAAAAGTAATATACAATTATATAGTTGTTAATCGTTAGAAAATACTATGTTTTATAATTATATCACTTATATATAAATATATATTAAATAATATAAATCTTATATATGTTTATTATAAAAAAAGATAATACAAAAAAATTATAATAATTTAGGAAATTGTAAAATTTCATATTCTATGGATAATTGGTTTAGAGTAAATTAATTATTTTCGTAAAACATATAATAAATAAAAAAAATCGGGTATATAAAGAGTTATTGGGGGTGCGAATAGATCCATCAATTAATAAAGAATGAAAATTTAACTTTTTTAATATATTTTTTAAGAAATACTCCTTATGTTTTATAATAAGTGTAACACTAGAAAATGATACGGAAATTAAGGTAAGTTAATAAATTGATTTAGTTGAAAAAATTACAATAATTAAATAAATAAAATAAGATGAGTCACATTTGACTTTATTCATTTTGAGTTTTATTTTAATGAATATCATAAAATTATAATTTAAGTATAATTAGTATAAATTATTAACCTTCAAAACATTCCAAATATAGTAACGTAACACTTATTTATAAACACCCGGAAAGGAAAGTATAACACGTAAAAAGGTAAAGAATGGAGGAAGCAATTCATTAATATATATTTTAACATATTTACAATTGACGAGAAAACAAATATAAATCTAGCTTTGTTAAAAATTGAAAGGCTAATTGTTGCAAATTTAATAAGTTTGAAAATTTTATCTAGAATGTCAATACTGAATGAAGTTTTAACGTCTGAAACAGATAATTTGTTGATACTAGAAGAGATATATTATAATAAGGAAGAAATTAAGGCGGATCATGCTAAGCTTTTACCTTTGTTGATTGATGAGCAGAAGAATGCTTATAATAAACTAATGTCTGTAGTTGATAGTGATGAGGGTTGATTCTTTTTTCTTTATGTGGTGGAACTGAGAAGACATTTATTCTATCTAGAAAATATTATGTTTAGCTATTAATGGGAGATGTGATATTATGCTGCCTGTAGCATCCAGTGGAATAGCACCCCTATTCCTTCCAAGAGGTAGGACTGCACATTCTAGATTTGGTATTCCACTAGATTGTGACGATAATTCTACATGCAAAAAACTTACCCCATAAAATTATTTGACATTTCTTCTCATTAAAACAAAGCTCAATATTTAGGATGAAATTCTTGATTGGTAGAATCATTATAAGCCCGTCTGAATTAGTCAAATTTCCCATTCGTTTTCTGAGGAAAAAACCCTACTCGCAATTTGTTTTACTATGACTATAGAAAAAGAAAAAAAAAAATCAATGTCAAGCTGTTGGACTCTATCTTGAAAAACCAGTTTTTACCCATATAAGACATGTTGCAATATCTCGTGTCACTGGAAAGAGAGGACTCGAAGTATTAATATATAAGTAAGATGGAATAACTCAATATATAAAAAGAAATGTTGTTGACAAATTATATATGACAGAACTTTGCACAATGAATACTTCATGTAGATAAATGGTAATTGGTAAAATTGATATTAATATTGGAGATGTACAATTAGATGCGATATTTTTAGATGATAATTCTATAAACTCTACGGGAGATCCTATAAACTGCACTACTTCAAATTCAGACATTGTTACTATATATTAACCCCTACCAATGAGATCGTTGATACGATCAATGATTACATCATGGAACGTATGTCTGCAAATGAATATATATATATATATATCGGTTCTAATAATATTTGTCAAGACGATGAAAGCATAAATATTAGCAGTGAATTATTTTCACTGGAATATCTAAACATGATCAATTTTTTGGATTACCGAATCATGAAATATAGTTGAATGAGTGTTGCATAGTCATACTTCTTAGGAATATAGATTCATCAAATAAATTATGTAATGGAAGTAGGTTGATAGTAACCAAGATGCGGAACCATATAATTGAGGTTAAACTAATTTTCGGGAAACCATGAAATTAGAAATTTCTTGATTGGTAGAAGAAAAAAAAAACCTATTTAGTCCCAAATTTTTTTTTTTAATTTCCAAAACAGTCCCACAAATATCGAATTAGACGAATCCGTCTCATAACTACCCTAATCAAAGCCGAACCCGTCCATAGTTCGGTTTTTTTGTTAATCATCGCCGAATCCGTCCCATAATTTCCCTAATGGAGGGATGAGTTCAGCGACGATTATGGTAGTTATTGGACGGGTTCAACAATGATTAGCGAAAAACCGGGTTCTTGGACGGGTTCGACGATAATTAGGGTAGTTATGGGACGGATTCGTCTAATTCAATATATGTGGTTCTGTTTTAGAAATTTTTTAAAATTATGGGACGATATGAGTTTTTTTTTCCCCATTTGTAGAATGATTATGAACCTATTTGATTTAACCAAATTTCTCATTTGATTTCAAATAAAAAAAATTATCACTCGCAGTTTATTTTGCTATGATAATAAACAAAAGTCAATGTCAACATTTAAAGAATGTTGGATTTTATCTTCCAAAATTAGTTTTTAGCAGTTATGTTGTAATATTTCGTGTCACAAGCCAGATGTGAATCAAAGTATTAATATGCAATTAAGAATGATTAACTCAAGATATCACAAGAGATATTGTTTACAATGAAATTTATATATGACGAAAAATTTGCAAAATGGATATTTGATGTAGGTGACAGTAAAACTAGTTTTGATTTTGGAGATGTATAATCAGATGTGACATTTTCGGACTATATTCTTATAAATTCTACGGGTGATCCTATAGCGACTATTTTTTAGAGTACATGTACAAATATAAACTGCACCACTTCTGTGATGCCCCAAAATTGGCTTATGGAGTAATGGTGTAATTTAATTATTTATTTACTTTTGTAGTGGGAGATTTAATTTATTTTAACTATTTAAATTGGGATATACCAATAACTCAAATTGGGGTGTACCAATTTTAATTACTGAGTGCATATATAGGCACAAATATTTAGTACGTTTTTTATTTTTATAAGGGAAAGGAATAAATCCACTCACCTTATAACTTGGTCAAATATACAAAGCAAGTATATTTGCAGTGATAGGGCTACTGGCAATTCTCCACCCAAATATAGGAATTCGTCAACACCCAACTCAAAATTTGGTTCCTAAAATTTCTCACCCCTCTACCCAACTCAAGCTTCCGTTCCTCACTACAAATTACCCTCTGCTTCCTTGTTACTCTTTGTTTTCTATTCTGCAAAAATACTCCAGCGGTAGGTTTCAAGCTTTACCCTATTTCTCCTTCCATCACTCTTTCGTCCTACATATGTTTAATTACTTAAGTTTAATTCTTGTAGCTTCTTGAGAGTTGGCATTTCCATATTTCTGGAAGCTTTTAAGTCACCGCCAATCCGCCATTGTTAAAGCTTGTAAGTAAACTCGTAATCATTTCTTCCACATCGTTCAGTCTTTCAATAAACCTTGTGAAATTTCAGATTCTTCTTCTTCTATTGATCTACTTATTCGTTAATTCTTGAAGGTTTTTCCCTATTACTCCTGTGGATTCCCAAATTCTTGGCACTCCCAGTAATTAATCGGTTCATTCAACAAGTAAGTTAATTCTACTTTCCTCACTGCATTCCCACTCCTTATTTTCTGAGAAATTGGACATGTACATATCATCTCCGTTGTTGCTTCGTTGCCATTGTTTGTTTCAGTGAGTCCAAAATTTCTTCAATGGTATAACTATCGGCACTTGTATTCTTCTTATTGTGTCAAAACCCATCTTGGAATTTGTTTGAAACCCATGTCTCCACCGCCTATTTATTTTATTATGTGTAACCCTTCTTTGCCAAACCCAATGTTTACTTATCATTCTGCCACAATCAGTTTTGCTTCAATCTGTATATAAAATTGGAACCATGGATTTCGTTGCCTTTCTTCATTTCCACTCCCTGGTTGCTCCTCATTTTGGCTACCCGATTCTTGTTTCAAATTCGTATGTAACTGGAGCTATTTCGTCGTCTTTCTTTTCTTTTGTACCCTCTGCTTATCTTTCTTGTCAAAACCTTAATTTTTATATTGGAAATGTATATACAACCATTCCTGCGTGTAGCTATTTTGTGTGTGGCTGGTGTTTGATATAATGAAATTCAAGCAAGACAAAAGAGTGAAAATAGTGTGTTGAACCGTGTGGGACCCATAGGTAAGACTTGATTTTGTTTTCCTCTCTTTCTGATATAGAGTGTATTGATATTAGTTGTACTGTTTCTGAAGTCTATTTCGATTTATTTGGGCTTACGAATTATCTACTTGGCCAGTGTTGTTTAATTGATATTCACAAGGTCGTCCTCTGTGAGTTATGAATTTCGAGCCAGTGGAGTAAGTGTAATTTTTGGATTATTATGGGTTATCGATAAGCTAGCTAAATTGCTAATCGATGGGTCGGTTTTGGTAAGATTTATGTTTTATGAAACCAATGCATGAACTCTATGATTTATGGATATTTGGATATTGGATATTGGATGAGGGTAATTGTCCCTCTTATTGGTAGAGCCTGTATGTGTCTATAACCCTAGACAGTCGGAGTACTAGTCTAGGACACCGGTGTTGTAGTTATAGAGTCCTCTGCATGGCGAGAGATGATATATGTGATTATTGGATTGGTATGGTGCATTGGATTGGTTTCATTTAACATATGTGTTACCTACATTATTAATTTTGGAAATCAAATTCGGTAAATTTATCGGTGTTGCTATATTAATTATTCCTTGGTGTCGTTGGGTCAACCCTGAGTCTCCAGTATGTGTGGGATAGGGGATTGACTTACTCAGCATTGCTGATGTTGTTGCTTCCATTCTTTTTCAGGATAGGTGACCGAGATTGGCATGGCATTTGCATTGGGATTTTGGGGATTTTTTTTGAAATAAGCTTTTATGCGGCACTATTTCATTTCGACCCTGCGAGGTCAAATTGGTATTTTAATTAATTACTTATATTTTTATCACGAACTTATATATTTACTAGCGCTCGTACTTATATGATTTTAGGAATTATTGTCTTATGACTATCACTTATGGTTTTAAATATATTTTAAATTTTTAAGCCTTAGCATTTTCTATTTAAGTTAACTTGGTAGTGAGCTTAAATAGAGAATGTGGCGGTAACACCCATACTTCCGCTGTTTTTAAATTGGGGTGTTACAAAGTGGTATCAGAGCGCAAATATTTTTAAATATATTAAACATATATTTTAATTATTAGTCTAGAATGTTTTAGAAACTATTTACCTATTTTTTTTAAAATACTAACAGTAGCTCATATTACAAGTATTTTAAAGCTTTGCGTATTTTTTTTTTTTTTTAACATATCAATTTAGTACACTTTAGTACTTTAATGCGTATGTAATTTTATTGGTGGTCATATGATTTCAAAAAAATACTGCAGTTATGGCGGACCCTGTTTTTTTTCTTAGAGTGGAGACTCGGTCTATATATTTATATTTTTTTTAAAAAAAAAAAATGAAAGGAAATCGGTAGCAAAGAATTTGATGAAAAGATGCATGTAGTATTACTTTAACCGAACATATACATATTTTTAGTAAATAGTGGTGTAATTATCATTGTTATTATTATCCTCGTGGTTATTAACTTATTATTATTTTGAGTATGCATTAAAATTATATATATCTGTTGCATTAAATATTTTTAAATTTTGGGTGGGCATTTGCATCATATTGCACATCTGACTTGTTGGTAATTATGGATATATGATATGATGTTGGATTTGGATTATTTAGATGGCTGATGGAAATAGTCGGGATAAGGTCATTGATGATCTTTTGGGTATGATACCACACCTCGTAAAGAGGTTAGACGAAACTCAAGAGGAGCTGAAACGATCCAATGAACGGAACGAAATGCTCCAGCAAAGAAACGAAACCTTAATGGCAACATTGGAGGAACGTGTGAACAAACGAATAGAGGATGCCCGCAACTTTGTTGCAGAAGCCAAGAAGGATAGGGCCGCTACCAATGCTCGGTTGGCGGAAATTAAAACGCGCATACAACAATGTGTAGCAAATCAAAGTGACTCAACCCCGATGAGGAGTACGAAGAGGAGTGAATGATCACTTCTACTATTATGATTCCGTTTCGTCTATATGATTAATTCTATGTTGCATTCGAAATCGCTTACTGTTGGTATTGTATTTGGGCATTTTGAGTGGACTACTCTTTTGCTACTGCCTTATTTCTATGTCTCTTTTTTATATCTGCTACATTCTCTTAAATACTCAAACAAGAACTTATGTATTGTGTGCGTGTGAAGCAGAATGGCCAACAATCAGGCAGATGACCGCGAAGTTGACCCAGTTGGAGATCAACCTAATCCTTTCAATGCACCTCTTCCAAACAATGATAGGGAACGATTAAGGGTTCTTGAACAAATGGTGGTTATGCTGAGTGCCGACCTTCATAGGCAAAGGGGTGATACACATGCTGCTCCTGTCGTACCACCAACACCGGCACCAATTGACTACCTCGACGTGGTTCTCAAACATAGGCCGCCAACTTATGAAGGACAGGAAGACCCCGAAAAGCTGGAAGAATGGATTGATACACTGGATAAGCTACTCACAGCAATAAAGTGTCCGGATGACCAAAGGGTGGAGGTAGCAACCTACTTCCTGAGAAAAGCAGCTGATAAGTGGTGGAGACTACACATCCAAGATCAACCTGAAGGGTATGGATGGGATGAGTTCAAGGAAGCCTTAAGGAAGAGATTCTATCCGATGAGCGTTAAAAATGCAAAATATGAGGAGTTCATAACGTTGCGACAAGGAAAGATGAGTGTGCATGAATACTACGTGCAGTTCACTGAGCTACTGAATTTTGCTCCAGCCTTGGTGCCAACTGATCATGACAAGGCACAAAAATTCGAGTTGGGCCTCAACTTGGCAATTCGAGAAGGATTGGGAGGTAAACAATTCTCAAGTCTCCAAAAGATCTATGATCGAGCATGTGCAGTTGCTCGAGTTCAAGAGCATAAAAGGAAACTGAATGAAAGACAGACTCAAGAGAAAAGGGGAAGGATTGAAATTGGAAGGAATGATAACAACCCTCCAAGGCAAGAACGTGACCACAGAGGTGGAGGACAAAGAAGGGAAGAAAGGGGAAGAATCTTGACCCCTTGTTCGAAGTGCAATCGGCGACATTTGGTGAAAGAATGCCCCAGCCCAACAGCATGTAACCGATGCGGCAAAGAGGGACACTTTGCTAAGGAGTGCCACACTCGCATTGATAGGATCACGATACGAGAGGATCTGAACAGAGGTACGAGACAGCAACAACAGCAATACCAGCAAGGACAGAATAATCAGTATCGGAGGAATGGAAGTGGGAATTGGAATGGAAATAGGAACTGGAACGGGAACCGCAATGGAAATAATCAGCGTCCATATCAGCAACAGCAAGGAAATGGAAATCGGGGTGGTAATGATCAGAACCGTGGAGGAAACCGATTCGAGCAGCAGGGACGCCTCAATGTGATTAATCAGGCGGATTTACCGGAGCAACAAGCCGATGTCTTGCAAGGTACATTTTTAATACTTGGTGTACCTGTTCATATATTATTTGATTCTGGTGCAAGCTGTTCGTTTATGGCATCTCGAGTAGTTAAGAGTCTACAACTTCCACTACCTAAGTCTATCACACTAGGGATTTCTCTACCATCAGGGGACGTAATTCCCTGTAAGAAAAGATATATTGATGTCCCTATCACCATAGAAGGAGTAGTCTTTCCGGCATCAGTGGCAGAATTTGATCTGAGGGATTTTGACATTATCCTTGGGATGGATTGGCTAACACAATTCAAGGCAAGGATCGACTGTCAGAAGCAGAAGGTGGTCCTACGAGGACCAAAGGGAGAGAAGGTGGCATACTATGTGAACCCGCGTAAGCCGACTACCAAGTGGGTGACAGCTCCACAATTGGGAACGATGCTACGTAAAGGATACCCACTGTTTATGTGTCATGTGCACAACATGCAAGCTAAGGAAGAAGGATTGGAGTCGATATCAGTGATCAAGGAATACCCGGACATCTTTCCTGAAGAGATACCCGGGATGCCACCTGTTCGAGATGTAGACTTCACGATTGATGTGGTGCCTGGAACAGAGCCAATCTCAAAAGCTCCATATCGATTAGCTCCGGCTGAGATGAAAGAATTGAAAGATCAATTAGAAGAGTTGCTGAGTAAAGGATATATTCGACCGAGCACTTCACCGTGGGGAGCTCCAGTGCTCTTTGTCAGAAAGAAGGATGGAGGGATGAGGCTATGCATTGATTATCGGGGACTGAACCAAGTAACGGTTAAAAACAAATATCCTATACCGCGGATAGATGACCTGTTTGACCAGTTAAAGGGTGCACGAGTCTTTTCAAAAATTGACCTGCGATCAGGGTATCACCAGTTGCGAGTGGCAGAGAGAGATATACCTAAGACAGCTTTTCGTACAAGGTATGGCCACTATGAATTTACGGTGATGTCCTTCGGCTTGACGAACGCACCAGCAGCCTTTATGGGACTGATGAACAATGTCTTTCGGGAACTGTTGGACCAATGCGTAGTCGTCTTCATTGATGACATCTTGATATACTCAAGGAATGCAGAAGAGCATGCGCAGCACCTACGACAAGTGTTGGAACTGTTGAGAAAGCACCAACTCTATGCTAAACTGTCGAAATGCGAGTTTTGGCTAGATAAAGTGGCATTCTTAGGTCACATTGTTTCAGCTGAAGGAGTATCAGTGGATCCCACAAAGGTAGCAGCAGTTGCCGAATGGTCTGTACCGAAGAGCCAAACGGAGATTCGAAGTTTTCTGGGTTTGGCAGGATATTATCGGAGGTTTATTAAGGACTTCTCCAAAATTGCTCGACCTTTGACTCAAATGCTGAAAAAAGGGTTGAGGTATCAATGGACGGAGCAGTGTGGACAAGCCTTTGAAGAGCTAAAGAAGTTGCTCACATCAGCACCTGTTCTCACTTTGCCAAACGACAAAGAAGACTTTGAGATATACAGCGATGCATCAAAATTTGGACTTGGTTGTGTTCTGATGCAACAACGGAAGGTCATAGCTTATGCCTCGCGACAATTGAGGCCACATGAGGAAAATTATCCTACACATGACTTGGAACAAGCAGCTGTGGTGTTTGCCTTAAAGATCTGGCGGCACTACCTATATGGGCGAACATGTAGGATATTTACTGATCATAAGAGTTTGAAATACATCTTCACACAAAAAGAGTTGAATATGAGGCAAAGACGGTGGCTCGAGCTCATTAAAGACTATGACCTATACATTGCTTACCATGAAGGGAAGGCAAATGTGGTGGCTGACGCACTAAGTCGTAAGACGAAACATTTGGCAAACACAAGAATATTGCCTTCTGAGCTCTATATGGATTTGGTTCGGTTGGATATTGAACTTGTTCATCAAGGAACAGTGTCGGCATTATTGAATAACTTAACCATCAAACCAACACTATTCGATGAGATCCGCGAAGCTCAACCCGGAGATGTGAAACTTGAAAGAATCAAAGAGAAGATAGCACAAGGCAAGGCAGACGAGTTCAAAATTCATGAAGATGGGAGTATTCGTTATCAAGGTAGATGGTGCGTACCGAAAAAGTGTGTGGAGTTGAAACAAAGGATCATGGAGGAAGGGCACAACACACCATATTCAGTGCACCCAGGAGAAGGCAAATTATACAAAGATCTGAAAGAAGTGTTCTGGTGGCCAAGAATGAAGCAAGAAGTAAGCGAGTTCGTATCAAAGTGCTTGACATGTCAGAAAGTAAAAGCTGAGCGTAAGAAGCCGTTGGGATTTATGCAACCGTTGGAGATTCCATCATGGAAATGGGAGAGCATCTCTATGGATTTCATATCTGGACTACCAAAGACATTGAGGGGTATGAACAAAATATGGGTAATTGTCGACCGACTCACTAAAGCTGCCATTTTTATACCCATGAAGGACACATGGACCATGGATCAACTAGCGAAGGCATATGTTGATAATGTGGTGAGAAGGCATGGAATACCTCAAGACATTGTGTCTGATCGAGATAGCCGATTTGTCTCTAATTTCTGGACGAAGTTACAAGAAGCTTTTGGAACTAAGTTGAAGATGAGCACTGCATTCCATCCCATGACAGACGGTCAAACGGAAAGGACAATACAAACACTGGAGGACATGTTACGGGCATGCGTCCTAGAATTCAAAGGTAGTTGGGAAGATCGATTGCCTCTAATCGAGTTTTCCTATAATAATAGCTACCACTCAAGTATTGGAATGGCACCATTTGAAGCATTATATGGACAGAGGTGTCGAAGCCCACTATGTTGGAGAGATAATACAGAGAAAGTGGTCGTGGGACCACAACTTATTGATGACTCAGTCGAAGCAATTAAAATCATCCAGCAGAAGATGAAAGCAGCTCAAGATCGACAAAAGAGCTATGCCGATCAACGACGCCAAATGGGTGAATTCGCGGTTGGTGATAAGGTCCTCTTAAAAATATCGCCGATGCGAGGAGTGATGCGCTTTGGGAAGCGTGGGAAGTTAAGCCCACGATATATTGGCCCTTACGAGATTGTTGAGCGAGTAGGAAATCTTGCCTACCGACTTGCCTTACCAGTGGAGCTTGCACGAGTACACAATGTCTTTCATATATCTCAATTGAAGAAATATCATCATGACCCCTCTCATATTCTCCAACCGGAAGTCATTGAGTTGGACGAAGACTTGACATATGAGGTACGTCCGATGCGCATCCTGGATACAAAAGAGAGAGCAACAAGGAATCGAACAATTCGCATGGTTAAAGTCCTATGGTCAAACCACGACTATGAAGAAGCTACATGGGAGATGGAGGAAGATGTAAAGGCAAAATACCCAGAATTATTCATCGAAGCTAGCGAACAAGTTATGCGGACATAACTTTTTATCCAAGGTGGGAAGGATGTGACGACTCGACAATATAAGGTTAGTATTCCACATCTAGTTTTCGGAAACAGCATATTCTAACAAACTTCGAGGACGAAGTTTTTCTTTAAGGTGGGTAGATTGTGATGCCCCAAAATTGGCTTATGGAGTAATGGTGTAATTTAATTATTTATTTACTTTTGTAGTGGGAGATTTAATTTATTTTAACTATTTAAATTGGGATATACCAATAACTCAAATTGGGGTGTACCAATTTTAATTACTGAGTGCATATATAGGCACAAATATTTAGTACGTTTTTTATTTTTATAAGGGAAAGGAATAAATCCACTCACCTTATAACTTGGTCAAATATACAAAGCAAGTATATTTGCAGTGATAGGGCTACTGGCAATTCTCCACCCAAATATAGGAATTCGTCAACACCCAACTCAAAATTTGGTTCCTAAAATTTCTCACCCCTCTACCCAACTCAAGCTTCCGTTCCTCACTACAAATTACCCTCTGCTTCCTTGTTACTCTTTGTTTTCTATTCTGCAAAAATACTCCAGCGGTAGGTTTCAAGCTTTACCCTATTTCTCCTTCCATCACTCTTTCGTCCTACATATGTTTAATTACTTAAGTTTAATTCTTGTAGCTTCTTGAGAGTTGGCATTTCCATATTTCTGGAAGCTTTTAAGTCACCGCCAATCCGCCATTGTTAAAGCTTGTAAGTAAACTCGTAATCATTTCTTCCACATCGTTCAGTCTTTCAATAAACCTTGTGAAATTTCAGATTCTTCTTCTTCTATTGATCTACTTATTCGTTAATTCTTGAAGGTTTTTCCCTATTACTCCTGTGGATTCCCAAATTCTTGGCACTCCCAGTAATTAATCGGTTCATTCAACAAGTAAGTTAATTCTACTTTCCTCACTGCATTCCCACTCCTTATTTTCTGAGAAATTGGACATGTACATATCATCTCCGTTGTTGCTTCGTTGCCATTGTTTGTTTCAGTGAGTCCAAAATTTCTTCAATGGTATAACTATCGGCACTTGTATTCTTCTTATTGTGTCAAAACCCATCTTGGAATTTGTTTGAAACCCATGTCTCCACCGCCTATTTATTTTATTATGTGTAACCCTTCTTTGCCAAACCCAATGTTTACTTATCATTCTGCCACAATCAGTTTTGCTTCAATCTGTATATAAAATTGGAACCATGGATTTCGTTGCCTTTCTTCATTTCCACTCCCTGGTTGCTCCTCATTTTGGCTACCCGATTCTTGTTTCAAATTCGTATGTAACTGGAGCTATTTCGTCGTCTTTCTTTTCTTTTGTACCCTCTGCTTATCTTTCTTGTCAAAACCTTGATTTTTATATTGGAAATGTATATACAACCATTCCTGCGTGTAGCTATTTTGTGTGTGGCTGGTGTTTGATATAATGAAATTCAAGCAAGACAAAAGAGTGAAAATAGTGTGTTGAACCGTGTGGGACCCATAGGTAAGACTTGATTTTGTTTTCTTCTCTTTCTGATATAGAGTGTATTGATATTAGTTGTACTGTTTCTGAAGTCTATTTCGATTTATTTGGGCTTACGAATTATCTACTTGGCCAGTGTTGTTTAATTGATATTCACAAGGTCGTCCTCTGTGAGTTATGAATTTCGAGCCAGTGGAGTAAGTGTAATTTTTGGATTATTATGGGTTATCGATAAGCTAGCTAAATTGCTAATCGATGGGTCGGTTTTGGTAAGATTTATGTTTTATGAAACCAATGCATGAACTCTATGATTTATGGATATTTGGATATTGGATATTGGATGAGGGTAATTGTCCCTCTTATTGGTAGAGCCTGTATGTGTCTATAACCCTAGACAGTCGGAGTACTAGTCTAGGACACCGGTGTTGTAGTTATAGAGTCCTCTGCATGGCGAGAGATGATATATGTGATTATTGGATTGGTATGGTGCATTGGATTGGTTTCATTTAACATATGTGTTACCTACATTATTAATTTTGGAAATCAAATTCGGTAAATTTATCGGTGTTGCTATATTAATTATTCCTTGGTGTCGTTGGGTCAACCCTGAGTCTCCAGTATGTGTGGGATAGGGGATTGACTTACTCAGCATTGCTGATGTTGTTGCTTCCATTCTTTTTCAGGATAGGTGACCGAGATTGGCATGGCATTTGCATTGGGATTTTGGGGATTTTTTTTGAAATAAGCTTTTATGCGGCACTATTTCATTTCGACCCTGCGAGGTCAAATTGGTATTTTAATTAATTACTTATATTTTTATCACGAACTTATATATTTACTAGCGCTCGTACTTATATGATTTTAGGAATTATTGTCTTATGACTATCACTTATGGTTTTAAATATATTTTAAATTTTTAAGCCTTAGCATTTTCTATTTAAGTTAACTTGGTAGTGAGCTTAAATAGAGAATGTGGCGGTAACACCCATACTTCCGCTGTTTTTAAATTGGGGTGTTACAACTTCAAATTCATACATTTTAAAGATATTGCTATTTTAGCCCCTACCAATGAGATTTTCAGCAATAAAATTTTCAGCAAATTGTGAGGAAATTTTTCATAGTATGCTTAATACTATATTTAAATTTTATTTTATCTTAATTTAAATTTCAAATTAAATAAAAATATTATTTTAATAATTATTTTTATTGATCTGTTAGATTTGGATCGTACAAGCCACAGAAACTAAAGAATAGGGTATAAGATAATTTCTTTGTTAGTTTTAAACTAATTAAATTATATTATCATATACACCATCTTTTGAATATATATATATATAAAATAATTACACATTTTTTATTACTCAAAAATATAATTTATTATTACTTTATATTATATAAATATATATATATTATATAAAATATATAGTTATGCCCGTCGAGTCTCGACGGGTTAATTGCTAGTTATTGAGTTAAAAGGTCAATTAAACATGGCCGATGGCAATGGCATTGAATTAGAGACACACGCTAGAAACTAAATTGAAATTATGTGGAGATGTCTGGTGGGGTCGAACCCGGTTACACATATTGATGGGTCATGGGTGTTCGGGGAGGGCTGGCTTTGGAGGATCAGGAATAGTATGTACTACTTCATATCAGTTGCTAGCATTTATCTAGTTTGACTTTATGCATTAGTCGTTATTACATATTTTTTTATTTCTATTTACTTGAAAATTAGTATTAAAATCTAGGTTTTATTCAAAAAAAATATATATTAAATATATTACTAAAAATATTTTATTTCTTAACGGGGATAATTTAAAAATCTTATGAAATCAAACAATGATTTGATATTCCAAAGGAAATTTATAAACTTGTCTATAAAACAAGATATTATTAAAAGAAATTCCTTTGATATAAATGAAAGGAACTGATTAGAAAGAAATCGATTCGGATAGCTCTTAGTTAACTCGGGATATGAGAGATATTTTTAAAAACGATACAATATTATGGTAACCAATAATGATTTTTGTTATTACCTAACAGACTCTCTGTGCAGATGATGTAGTTTTATAAGTGTTGAAACTACGTCAAAACTACGAGAGCAGTTACTGACAGACATGCGCGGCAGTTAACTGCTCTGTGCGCGTGTTTTAATCGATCCTGAAGGATCTAATTCGTCTTCCTGACTTTATATATTGTTCTTAGATCATCTGTAATCAATAGGACGGGTTGTCCAGTGATCGTAGTTGTGGGGGAGTTCAGATGACGATCATTCTACGAGCAGTGAAGACTTGGGTAATAGAATCTGTTTTGATTGTTTATTCTTTTAGGTCTAGGACTTTTCGAGTTAGAAACTGGATTGGAATCCCCCAGACGATCATTCTACGAGCGGTGAAGACTTGTGTTCTTTACATTCCACAAAACACTCTGATACTGCACACACTCATTTACTCGTAGTCTAGATCACGGCTCAACGAAGCGTATTAATCAAGATTTCAGAATAATCTGGGACCATCAATTTTATCAGAGAAATAGATAATTTGAATCAATTAATAGATGTAGTCTTAAACTTATTTTAAGATCTAAAGAAAAAAGACTTGAATTTGAAATGTGACATTCCGGATATTAAGAAAAGTTAAAAGACACTCATGGATCTTCCAAGAGTAACTAAGCAAGTATTAGAGATGCATTCGAATCGGTACAAACTTTATATGAAAAAGTAAATCAACAATGGTCACAAAGCAAAAAACACAAAAAGAACTGATTATTAATCTCTTAAAAATAATCAAATGAGTGATTAAAGCAGGCCCGGCTCACTGGCAGGAGCACCAGGAGCCGGTGCTCAGGGCCCCCAATTTCAAGGGGCCCCACATGAAATTTCTTTTTTTATTTTTCTTTAAGTAATTGAAAATATTTTTACTTTATTTTTTTTAGTATATATTGGACATATAGTACTAACTAATGATTTTTTATATCAATATTTTTTATTATTTTAATGTATTTTGAAATTATTATAATATAAAGTACTGGTTTTAATTAAAAAATTGCAAATATATATAATTGAATTTAACTTCTCACCAATATATTTGGGACTAAATTAAATTAAATATTTTGTAATTCTAAGAATAACTTGCTTTTTATTTTTATAGGACTAAATTTTGGTTTTTAATGTATATTTAATAGTAATTAACAAAGATTTAAAATTTATTATAAAAAAGTTAATTTTAATATATAGTGAGGGAACGAAGGAAGCCCTAAAATTGATATTTGAGGTACTAGTGTCTTAGTAGGTGACATGAGTTGTACGAGACCCTAACTATCTGACAACTTAAATAAATGTATCGATCGAGTTCAAGCTTTTATATTTACAAAGTTATGTTTTTGGAGATACAAGCATTCAATGCCTACCAAATCATTGAGAAATTAATCTTAGACCCAATAAGACTCGTGGATACTCCGCCAAAATTTTTTATTAATTACTAAATACATTTATATGGGTCCAATTTTTAAATTTTGGCTCAGGGCCCAAAAGATTTCGGAGACGGCCCTGGATTAAAGAGCAAATATATTAAATTTGCAAGAATTGGTAGAGTCATTTTCTCAACTCGGCAGTATGGATCTAGCAAGGAAATAAAAACTGTGTTGTATACTGGTTCTTGTGTCACTTGCCAGTGAACCAATAAATGTTTGGTTATTATTATTATTATTTTTACATTTAGTATTCGCGTACTCCTAATATTACATTTAAAAAAAAAATATCGGGGAAGATTGAATACTCTCGAGTATTCAGGACTCAAATGTTTGGGGATATACCTCATATGAAAAACAAAAACTCGTGCAAATAAAATATAGTTTATTATTTTTAAGAGTTGGAAGGTTATACCTTGCATCTCCTTCAAACTCTTACTCTTAATTATAGGCGTCGTTGAATTATTCTAAATTTCCTTTTAGTTTATTGTGGGCGTCACTGCTTGTGAAATCACTGCTTTCATCACGCATAATAAAATTAAATATTTTAGAAGTTGTATTCACTCTTAACCACATTATGTATGTGTTAAAAAAATTTCTAGATCCGCCATTTTGTTGCGTGTTGATCCCTTCCATTATACTAGTAAAA
Source organism: Hygrophila difformis (assembly GCA_030278955.1). Taxonomy (NCBI): domain Eukaryota; kingdom Viridiplantae; phylum Streptophyta; class Magnoliopsida; order Lamiales; family Acanthaceae; genus Hygrophila; species Hygrophila difformis. The sequence continues at coordinate 44,601,962 of JAOANR010000012.1, read as the reverse complement.
TAAAACGTTTCAAGATAAGCGACTCATTTCCATTTGATTGCAGTATTGTGTGGGCGATCGCGGGTCGCTTTGCAGAAGCAACTTTTGTTTCTTCTCAGTTTCTCTTTATCGCGAGGTAAAAGTTCTTCACCCTGATTTTGAGAAAAAGAATTACTAGGTCTTAGAGAGCAGGGTTTCTAGTTTATGAGTTTCTAGTTTAAAACTAGGGTTTCTTGGATGATGTGTGGAACCTACTATTTGAGTTTGGAAAATTTCGGGGGAAAGATGGCTTAATCTCTCACAGGGATCACAAATTTAATTAGCGGATTAATTTTTGAATCTTTGATGAATTTTGATACGTAATTACTTTCTCCTATTAAAATAGCATTGCGTTTATTGTTTATTCGATAACTAAAATCATACCTAAAAATTTTTAAAAAGTAGAAGTGTAGATTTTTTCGAAAGATTTAAAGTTTAGGTGTAATTTTTTTTTGGTCAGAAATTTAATTTTGGGGTTATCACATACTGCAAGAGGGAAGAACAAAGGTATAAGGAGAATAGGATGGTGTTGTCGCATAGGTACCAAACCGAAAACCGAATCAGAGGAGATGAACTTAGAAAGGGGGACCATGTCCACGTCTGGAGATCCAAAAGCAGTTATAGTCAACATGGCATCTATGTGGGACGTGGCATGATCGTGTGCTTCACTAACCCTAATTCTGGAGGTTCGGGTCTAGTATATATGCTTGAATGGAAACTCTTCCAAGGAGAGAGACCATTGTACCGATATGAATATGGAGTTAGCCCCAGCGATTTTAAGAACAAACGTGCCGGGACGTGCACTACTGCTAAAAGTGATTCTCCAGATACTGTGAAACATAGGGCTAAGTATTTGTTGAGTCATGGATATGGGAGGTTCGATTTGTTGAAGCATAATTCCGAGGATTTGGCTTTGTATTGCAAAACAGGTCGTCTTGTTATTGGAGGAGGATTGCAGGTGAAATTATTTAGTCATTTCGCTTTAGATATAAGTAGTACTATATTAATTTACTTTTTATTTTTTGCGAACATGAATAAAATGAATAAATAATTATATTTGAATAAAATTCCTTAAAAAGATTTTATTTATCAAAATAGTCGTCATTTACTAATATTACTATATGGAATTCATTCCCCCACAAGATTGTGTGATTCTTTTTTATACACTGTGCTCGACCTGGTTCTGTTTAACCTGTTCGATTGAATTCCTTCTGTCATGTCGCAATATCGGCTCGACCTGGTTCTGTCATGTTGAATTACTATATCGGCTCGAATTGCAATTTGAATTTACTCCATTTGACTATTGGCGGCACATTTAAAAGCATGCTGTTGCAATAATGTTTTTGAATATTGCATTATGTTTATCTGAATGTTGTTGGGGCGGTATTTACGCAACAGGAGCCTACAACCATACGTATGGTGGAGCAACCAAGGGCAAGTCCTCCCGGTACGGTAACCAGATCGATGCCTCTATAATTATTTCTCTTAGTCGTTTCTGTATGTAATACTTAGTAGTATTTTATAGTAAAATTTCAGACCTTTATATATTGATGTCGCATGCACTTGTTCCAAATCTTAATTAATTAATTAGATGAGTTGGTGGATAAAGTGCATGCCATGGAGCAACGCTTAGAAGAATCGGTAAGGAGAATGAGGAGCATAAAGAACAGACAAAGGGCCATAGAGCGCAACCAAAAGATTATACTGGAGGAGCTCAAGCGTAAAGGCAACCTCGAAACTGTACTCATGAAGAAAATATATATTCTCATTCTTATATTTATAATCGTAATCATAATCATGCTAATACTATTAACGAAAATACTAGCGGCAAGATAATGTTGTTCTCTCGCAGTGCTTTTACCAAACAAGTATTAGTCCGAACGACACTGCCCGCTTTCGGTTTTGTGAACAAGTTGTCATTTTGCATTGTGTTTGTCATTTGCTTAATACTAATCGGTTCTCTACCATTGAATCCGATATCTGTACCTTGAAAGAATTTGAGGATGGTTGTATTCACTTTGTGTGTTGGATGTATTATTAATCAATCGTAGCGTTTGCAATATACTTACAGATTCTTATTTGGCTTCATTAAAACTATGCCACTAGTAAGCTTTAATTTTCATTTTGTTTTATTTCTGTATTTATATCATATTCCAACTGTTTCAAATTAACTGATCCGTTTTTTCTTTTTTTGAAATATTTGGTAAAATAAAATGTATGTAAAAATAGGAGATCAGAGAAAATAAAGCGCAAGAGAAAAGTGATATAATTTCATTAAAACCGTGCAAAAGAAAATCAGCAATTAATACAATTTCTTTAAAGCAACAAACAGGAAATGAATTTGGAATATGATTTGCTAGAAGTAGTTATTGTGAGCCTAGTAGGCTTTTGAGAGTCTGCTCTTTTTGGAAGCTGCTCATTATGAGGCTGTGGTATATTCCTGTAATGGGTTGACTGAGTCCCCTTCTCATGAGTCATATCCCCAGCGTTGCAAGGCATCACTACAAGATTATTTTATTTTAGCTATTAAATTCAATTATTAAAGTCTTAGTAGGCAATGAATTTCATCACCATGGGTTGATAAAAATAAAAAAATTCAAGGCTGTTACAATACTTAATATCTATCTTAAATTTATTACTAGATATTTCCACCCGCTGTGAACGGTTGTTGAACTTATATTAGGATATAAAAAGAGAGTATATTTTTTTTTTTAAATTACAGCATGTTCAAAATCTTTTGCTTAAATGGTGATGGGAATGCATACAACAAAATTTTAAAAGGAAAATAATGGAGAAAATAAGATTCAAAAATTTGCGTGTGGCGTGTGGCGTGGACTAGACTGAGTGAAAAATTTGCAGACTTTTTCTCCTCCTCCAGTTATGAAGTCACTCTCCTGACTCCTCTGTCCGACCCCTTTAATGAATCAAGGTCCCATCGCTTAATTGCTCTCAACTACTCGCACGACTTGATTTTGAGGAAGTTTGGATGTTGGTAGATTGGTGAGCGGATAGCGGATTGAAAGAGCATATTGTCTCACAGTTCTCCCTCCGAATCTGCTATCTGCTAGTGGATTTGCTTACTCCCAAACATCCCCTTTCTCCCATTGTATCAAAATTTTATTTTTAATTAATATGTAATTAAACACAATTTTAAACTTATTAAACGTATAAAATAAAATATAACAATATGCAATTACATATATAATTTTAATAATTTTAAGATCGAGATTTTGATAGTAGTATTTAAATTTGGGAGTAGCTAGGGAATGAGCAATGAATTAGGCATGGAAGAGTATTTCGTGTCTCGTCCAGCCAATTAACGGGGTCAACAATATACTAGTTATATAGTGACTCCGAAACCCTCTATTTTCCTTGATAATAATAAACATATTGCTTCTTACATACATACATCTTGCGAAAAGATCACATACAATTAGAGTCGGGAAGAACAAAATAGGATGGTACGGTCGCATAGTTACCAATCAGAAACCCCAATCACTGGAGATGAATTGAGAAAGGGGGACCATGTCTATGTGTGGAGATCTAAAAGCCGCTATAGTCAACATGGCATCTATGTGGGAGATGGCATGATCGTGTGCTTCACGAACCCTAATCCCTCCTCATCATCATGGTGGTTTCCGCGGCCATGCTCAGCATATCCATCTTCTGGAGGTTCGGGTCAAGTATATATGCTTGAATGGAAACTCTTCCAAGGAGAGAGATCATTGTACAAATATGAATATGGAGTTAGCTCGAGCGATTTTAAGAACAAACGTGCCGGGACGTGTACCACTGCTAAAAGTGATCCTCCAGATACTGTGAATCACAGGGCTAAGTATCTGTTGAGCCATGGATATGGTAAGTATGATTTGTTGAAGCGCAATTGCGAGGATTTTGCTTTGTATTGCAAAACAGGACTTGTTGTCAATGGAGGAAGAGGTAGCAGCAGTCAGGCCATATTCCCCTCTTTATTGACTGGTGTCGGACGGAAAGCCTTTCGGAATCGCTGGTTCGGTGATGGTGTGGTATTTGATGACGAATATAGGTATCTTTATGACATTGGGGTCAGGGAAGATAAACAAAGGATTGGTGTCGAAGACGTCGTAAGAATGCAGGTGAAATATAATTTTCTTGTCATTTCGTTTTTTACATTTTTCCTATGGAATTCATAATCATTCCCCCACAAGATTTTGTGCGATTCTTTTATACGCTGTGCCCGACCAACTTCTATTATTGCATCATGATTGTCTTAACTCTTAATGTTCTTGGGACGATATTTACGCAACTAACAGGGGCTTGGGAACTCCAACAGGCCGCCTACAGCCATACGTATCGTGGAGCAACAACCAAGGGCAAGTCCTCCTGGTACGGTAACCAGATTTGAATACTGTATGTATATATCTATATATGTTTAATTTCTGATCTAACTAATTCATATATATTCAATATGCAGAAAATGACCTCGTGAATATTCTAATAATGATAATCGTAATATTGACGACAATACTAGCGACGATGTTTATCTCACGCGGCGGTGCTTTTACTAAACAAAGCAGTCCGAACGCACTGCCAGGCGCAGGCCCGCCGCTTTCACTTTCATGAACAAGTTGTCATTTTGCATTGTGTTGTCATTCGGATAATATATATACTATTACTCGGTTCTTACCATTGGATACGAAGCAGTCGCCATATCTGTAGTCTGTACCTTGAAAGAATTGAAGATGGTTGTACTATTCATTTTGTGTGCTGGATGTATTATTAATCAATCATAGCATTTGAAATACAGACTCATATTGTGTACGGAGAATCACCCTAGTGGTCAATTCTCACCGACTCCCAACCTATGCCTCCCATTTATTCCATCTGTAATTTGTATGGTATAGACTCCACAATCATTTTTCTAACCTGTTTAGGCTTAGAAAAAATAGAGACTCGTATTTGGCTTCATTAAAACTATGCAACTACCTCATTAGCTTTAATTTTTTTTGTTTCGTTTTTTTTTTTTTTGTCTGTTTGTTGAATTGATTTATACTCATTTAGTATGGTGCATCGCCAATTAATTCTTTGTTTCATAATTCATTTTCTTTTTCTTTTGTTTTTTTTTAAAATTATCTTTTCTTACTTTGTTTAGCGCAGCTGATCCTTTTATTTCGTTTGCATGCATATGAAGAACTGGAGTACCGAGTATGCTACAAGCTAAATCCGAGTGTTGATTACCTATATATTTTCTACTAAATAAAATTTAATTTTTATCTACAAAATAATGTATAAGAAATATAATTATTAATATGAATATGTTCTATAATATATTTTCAGTTTATTGACATACTAACGGAAAAAAAGTTAATTTGGTGCCATAAGTTTGGAGTTTTCTAATTTGGTGATATAACTTGATGATGTCTTCAAAATGGTCCCATAGGGCCTTAATCACCCACATTTGCTGACGTCGCGGGAAATTAGTATAAATAATTAATTTAATTATGCTACGTAGGCGCCACGTAGGCATTGACTAGGTTTGACATACAAATGTGGATACTTTCTAGCCCATTTGATGCATACTTTGATAGTGGGAAGGAGACCATTGGGTTAGAAAATGTTCACATGTGTAGGTCAAACACAGTGAATGCATACGCGACACAATTAAATTAAATTAATTATTTACACTATTATCATGTCACGGTCAATCTTGAAATTTTTCTGCTGGCCTTTCTCTTCTGATTTTAAAGCTTTGAAAATTTCCTCTACATTTTTTTCAGATTAAGTAAGAGCTTACAAAACTTGAACCCACGTTTCGGCTGTTAGATCTTCAAGATAACTTCTTCATTTGAATTTAGTTGAAACTTATTTATCAGACCGAGAGTCCCAATTTAATTTGTGGCTTGGCTTGCATTTTTTTCGTCTCTTCAAAAACGTGAAAGACCTGAATTACACTTTATGTAGGTGAAAGGGGTGGAATGGGTCAACATGGATCCATTTGGGTCAATTTCAAGGGCATAGGCCGGCGCGTGTATTTATTAGCGTTTGAGTTACACTCAGCCCCGTTTTTTGGAATTTCCCGGCCAGTTGGCCTATATTCCCGGCCCAAAGCTGATGTAGTGGCATTAAACCCTAAATAAAAAAAATCATTGACAAAAAATGTAATAGGCTTCTAATGACTTATTTTATTTATTATCTCATTTGGAAAAATTCAACCAGCTCATATGCCGCCATGCTCTTTCAGAACCTTTGTAGACAATTTTGGGATCATCATTCATCCCATATAATGCATGCAATTGTTATTTGATTCACATTCAGAAATTAGTTCACACATTCACTGGCTGACTTCATTACAGAGAGATATTTAAATAACCTTAGCTTGTAACACTAGTTATCTTCAACACACCCTCTTAGTTTGTAATTTGAGGGTGTCACAGTATTTGATATCTATTTTTAATTTATTATCTCGTAGCGTTTGTCATAATATCCTTAACCGGTCCAATGTTTAAAGTGTTGACGAATTCCAAACAATTTTTTTTTGTTCCACAAGAGTGATTGATTAAATAATAGGAGTATCATATAGCAACTCTCTTAAGGATTTTAGTTTCAGACTTGATATTTTTGAACAGTCCTTTAATATGAGTAGTTGAGGACATGGAAAGTGAAGTACAATATATAGTAGGAAGTGGCTTGGGTGCAGCATATGCTCCAGCAGAATGATGTCGTCTGAGTGATGTTTACACACATATAAATGTTGTTTGTGGTGTAGGATCCATGAATCCTTCAAATATATTAACAAGATGTTTGCATATACATAAATGATGATTGCACGCTGTTGGTCCCAGTTTACTATCTTGAACTATGAGCTTGTCGTTGGCTTGCTGTTTAAAACTACGCGTAAACAAAGTATATGTGTGTGTGTGCAGAGTGATAAGCGGAAAAGCGTAAAGTAAGAACACAAGATTTGGTAACCCAGTTCGATCCAAACGGATCTACGTCTGGGGGATGCCAATCCAGGTTCTATCACTAACACTCAAAAGATTCTAAACCTAACAAGACTTGAAAACAACCAAAAGACAGACTCTGTTACCGAGACGACAATTCCGGTAGAACAATCGTAGTCTGGACTCCCCCACAACTCCGATTGCTGGACAGCCCGTCCAATCTGATTTCTTGATTGCCAAATCCTTCAGATCTCAGAACCTTGGTGTAGCAGATACGCCGGAATGATCCTTCAGATCTTTCAGAGGTTCCTCGCAAGGCACAACCTCCTAAACTTGATAAAGGAAGGTTTTCTCCAATTCGGCGATGCCAATTGAAGCAGGTGAAGCACAATCTCAATGATTGATTACAGATGTGTAATTGTTGAAGAACAAATCATCAAGACTCTAAATTCTCTCAAAAAGAACTCTATGAAATCTTGGAGAGAAAAACTATCTTGAAGAGTATAAAATCTCACACAATGAAAAATACAACTCAACTAATCTAAACAATCGATCTACAGACTTAATATATATATGAAAGTGTAAAACAATGATCGATCAAAAACAACTAAGCAGGCGAGATCAAAACTGCCAAAGAGCAGTTACCGAGAAGCGGTTACAACAAACCCAGAACTGCTTTCAGGACAGTAGCATCTGCACAAGAGTTTTGTTAAGACAACCACGCATATATATGATGTTAGGATGAAAATGGATAATGTGTATTAAATGATATTGTAGATGATGGAGGCCAAGGCATATGTGATGTTTACACTGTACGTGATGTTTCACGCTATGAAAATGATGAACTATGAGTATTATTCATTTAACATCGCACGCCATCACTTTCGGACCTCGCGCCATTACTCTGCACCTACAAATTTTCTAAAGATTTTATGAGTAGCTGGAACCGTACTGTATATAAATATACTATAATATGTCTTTGACTTGTCAAGTAAGCCACATAGCTTACCCGAAAAAAAAAAAAAAAAAAAAGTAAAGGCCACATGGCACTTTAATAACCATAGGACTGGGCATAGTCTTCCCTCTCCCCCAACTAGCTCCGGCAATGGTCAAAATTTCCAGACTTTTCCTCCTCCAGTTTTTAAGTCACTCCTCTGGTCGAGCAATTTGAAAAATTAATTCAAGCCAAGGTCCCATCCGAAACACTTTATTAATTGCTCTAAACAATTCACACGCCTTATTAGAATATTTCTTCGCAAGCCGCCATGTTTTTCTCTGAACTTTCGTACTCATTACACAATTTCCATAAGAAATTCGAATCATTTAATTATTTAATTCATTATTGCCATATTGTGGACACAAACTAGAGATTATTGGTAAATCACATCCCCCATTTCCAATTGATATTGTGGCGCAGCTATACGCTGTGAACACCCAACTAATTAAGATAGATATATATAGGTTGGTCGTTCCACGTTTAGCTAGTATTGTGCATTTGTTGTAAGCTAATATTTAAAACATAAATTAAACTAATTAAACTAAAAAAACACTTAAATCTAAGTATTATTATACGATTATATATATATATTAATTATATGTAGATTACATAAGTGATTCTGATATATTTCAATTTGGCCATTTGGGAATAGGGCATGCGCAATGAAGGGAAAATGACCCATATGGTCCAATATTTGAGCAAAATTTTTCGAACAGTCCAAAAAAGATCGAATTAACTGAACCAGTCTACTAAATACCTTAATCATTGCCCAACCCATCTATGAACCGATTTTTTCGATAATCATTTCCGAACCCTTCCATTAAAGTTCCCTAATTGATGGACCGGTTCGGCGATGAGTGGCTATTTAATGGATGGGTTCGGCAATGATTAGCCGGGTTCATGGACGGGTTCGGCAATGATTAGGATATTTTGTGGATGGGTTCAGTTAATTCGATCTTTTTTGGACTGTTTGAAAAATTTTGTCCAAATATTGGACCATAAGGGTCATTTTCCCGCGCAATGAATGAGGTATGCGCGTTTCCACCGACGGGGTCGTCAATAACTTTTATATATTTAAAAACATTAAAATATATTTTTGTAATTATGTGGTAGATCATATTATTTTTGAGGAATTGTATAATAAAAATTTAAAGAGTGCTGCTATAAGAGGAAAGCATATACAGGCTACCTCATTCCGAAACCCATTCTCCTTCCTTTGTTTCTTTTTACATCTTGGATAAAAATCACAATTCACATACAACTACTAGAGGGAAAAATAAATCAAAGGCAGAAAGGGAATAATAGGATCGAGATGGCTAGTGACGAATCATCAGCCGCAATCAATGGAGATGATTTGAGAACCGGAGACCATGTGTACACCTGGAGAGCTGCAGGGTATGGCCACCATGGCATCTATGTGGGCAATGGCATGATCATAGAATTCACCACAGGCGATACTTGGAAGACCATCTCATCATCAGTAGTATCAAAAGGTTCTGGTGCAGTAGGTATGCGTAATCACAGAGACTTCCGGGGAACAGGATCATTGTACCGATATGAATATGGAGTTAGCGAGGAAGAATTTAAGGAGAGGCTTAGCGGGACGTGCACTACCGCCGAATCTGATGCTCCAGAACTTGTGGAACACAGGGCTTACTATTTGCTTTATCATGGATATGGGACGTATAATCTGTTTACGCATAATTGCGAGGATTTTTCTTTGTATTGCAAAACAGGTCTTGTTGTTCCTAAAGGAAGAAGTAGCAGCGGTCAGGCCGCACTTGCCAATATCTTCAATCGTGTTGGACTTGGTGCCTCTAGCCAGTGCAGTTCGGGTACTGGTGATTTTGATCCAGAATTTAGGTATTGTATGGACATTGGAGTCAGGCCAGATGCACAGAAGATTGAGGTCGAAGACCTCGTAAACTCCAATGTCAGAGGTATGGTGACTTTCAGTCTTTTGTAGTAATTTGTTTGGATCATATAATCCGGTTCAATGTTCATCCTAGTTTAGCTTCTTCAATTAAAATAGTTATAATTGTATAAAATGAGTACGAAATAAACGTAAATTAAGTTAGGTTTAAATAAGGTCAATTCATTCACATACGGATTGAGTTAGGGTTTCAGAAATAGGGAAAATAATGGATTTCGTGGGTGCTAATGCATATATGTAATTTAATTTTTTTGTTTAATGGTTTTCAGGTACTCAATAAACGAAGAGGAAGACTTTGCGGGATGGAACCAAAGAATTAATGGAAAACTGAAAGTTGAATTAGTTATATATTTTCACTGAGCACTCTATAAATCGGAATGCCTATGATTACTGTGGTCCTGAGAGCTTTTGTAACTGGAGGATGTCTGTTCTGGAGTAGTGGTTCAGTTTGATTGAACTTGTCCGATCTGAAATTCAATTTGGTATAAGTGTACGTGTTTTGTTCAATTGTTCTTGTCTCCGATTGAATTGTCGCATTTGGCTTTGTAGTATGTGAATTTCTGTTATTGCTAGCTTGTATTGATAGTATGTAATTTTCATTCTCTGAAAACTATAAATAAAATTACAAGACCTAGTTGTTTCAATAAACTGTTTATTGAATATTGAGTTATAGGTCAAGTGAACATATGGCCGGACGGCATTGAATTAGGGACACGCTAGAAAGTACTCCGTCCGTCCCATTAAAAATGGTCACTATTTCTTTTTGAGGTGTCCCAATAAGGTTGGTCACTTTCCATTTTAAGCAAATTAGATTAACATAAGTATGATTAAAAACCCCACAATAATGATAATTGTACATTCTGCACAAATTCCCTATATATTATTAACCATTAATATCTCAAAATGGGTATAAATAAAAATTAGATAAAATATATAATCTAAAACTATACGATTACACGATTCCAACAAGACCACACTTGACTATTTTTTTCTTTCTATATCATTACGATAACATTAAGTCAAAGTTAAATAATAAATATGGTTAAAAGTCAAATATAACCATTATAAATTAGATTGATGGATTAGTTAAATTTACTCACACTACTTTAACTAATAAACACTACAACCTAAATTCTTGTGGAAAAAAGGATAAATAGGTCCTTTTTCTTTTCAAAAAATTCAAATCAGTCCTTTTTCTATTTTATTACCAAAACAGTCCTCTACAAATGCTAATTATGTTCAAATCAGTCCTTTTTTCACTAATTATATTCTAATTGCTGACGTGGCAAGGGTTTTAATTTAAACCTGACACGTGTGCATAATATTAGTCATTTTTCTTTTATCTTTTGCCAATTCAGTCCTAAACTTTTATTTTGTTCTATTTAGTCCTCTACCCCAATCACTCATTTTTATATTAATTGGCCTCAAACCTTTCAAATTATTTCATTTTAGGCCCAGAACCTTAAATTTTTTATTATTACCAATCCATTTATCAAATAAATGCACAACATACTTCCATAAATAAAATTAAACACCAAACCTCATATATTGGGTTCGACTGCTTTGTTATCGGGTCTTTCAAGTACCGGAATTTTACGGACTCTCTCTAATAACCACTCGACCGCAACCGATTGTTCATTGGTTTTGGTTTCCTTCAGTAACAATCAACAGAATTTTACTTTGCGTCCTACCTTAGGATGTAGCAATATTTGAGTAAATGATTTAACTTGAATTTTTGGAAGGTTATGGATACAGGAAGCCTTGGTTTTATTGAAAAATATTAATATTATTAAAAATATTAAAAAATAGCCTGAATTTTATTGTCCACAAAGTATGATTGTGCTGATTGTTGCTGAAGGAAACCAGAACCAATGAACCATCGTTACGGTCGGGTGGTTAGAGAGAGTCCGTAAAATTCGGAACTTCGAAGACCCGGTAACAAGGCGGTCAAACCCAATGTATGAGGTTTGGTATTTAATTTTATTTACGGAAGTATGTTGGGCATTTATTTGATAAATGTATTAGTAATAATAAAAAATTAAGGTTCTGGGCCTAAAATGAAATAATTTGAAAGGTTTGAGGTCAATTAATATAAAATGAGTGATTGGGGTAGATGACTAAATAGAACAAAATAAAAGTTTAGGACTGAATTGGCAAAAGATGAAAGAAAAAGGACTAATATTATGCACACGTGTCAGGTTTAAATTAAAACCCTTGCCACGTCAGCAATTAGAATATAATTAGTGAAAAAATGACTGATTTGAACATAATTAGCATTTGTAGAGGACTGTTTTGGTAATAAAATAGATGAAAGACTGATTTGAATTTTTTGAAAAGAAAAATGACCTATTTATTCTTTTTTCCAAATTCTTGTGCCCAAAAAAAAATAGTCACTTTTAATGGGACGGAGAGAGTAATTAAAATTATGTGGTCACGTCTGGCCTGGTGGGGTGGGGTGGGGGCCGTGGGGCGGAAACCGTCTAGCTAGGGGGGATAAGATCAAGTTTGTGTTTGGGGGGAAAAAAATTCAAATTAACAATTTCTTAAATAAAACCATATTAATTAAATTATCATAATACATCCACCATGTAGTTAATTGTCGGCTAAACCATTCCACCCCGTTAATCGCGGTTATAGCCGACGTCAGCCGGGTGAGTTGACATATCGACTGGAATCAGATAAACTTTTCCATCCCTCACCAATACTGACACGTCATCCAAAATCGTGATAAAGGAGGTGAGATGGTTTGGGCAAAATTGTTGAAAGTTATGGAATGATTTGAGTTTTTTTTTGTTTTGTTTTTTAATATTTCTCCCCTAGTGTTTAGGTATGTGAACCAACAGCCTGTAAATTAAAATCTGAAAAGCTAAACGGAAAATTCTATTTATTACTCAGACCGACTTGATCTATAAGTACGTAACTGTTGTAAGATGATTTTAGGGAAGGAATATTTTGTTTTTCATAATCCTCAACACGTCCAATGTCTAAAGGTTGACAATCTCTAGAAAAAAAAAAAAAAAAGATTTTATTTCTTTTATAAACATGAACACTCGCAAAAGTGTATGGGAGTACAAGCGAAATAGTAGTATCATATTGCAACTCTCTTGAGGATTTCAGTTTGTTTGGCTCTGGTGTAGCCAAGGACCTTTTTCTCCTCAAGGGAGGCTATCGGAAAAGGATCAAACCGATTACGGGTTCGGATTAACAATAATGCGCCCACAATTGAATGAATCTTCCTTGAATTGATCAACAATAACACGATACAACGGAGAATCTGCCTGTTGTTAAGAAACAACGGCGGAATTCACCAAAAACAGGGAACCAAACTACCAGCTGCTAAGGAGCAACGGTGGATTTGGGAATGGTAACCGCTACAAACTAGGCTAGATTCTAAGGAAAGCTGTAAAGGAAAGCTGTAAAGAAAGCAGTAAAGATAACAAGGAATTAAAATTGATAAAAGTAATTTGGGGGTTGGATTGATCTCTCTGATTTTGAATGCGTCGACCCCTATTTATAGCCGGAGCTGGAATAACCGCTCTCCGGCTAACTCCTCTGAGCCGAATTCTTTCTCTCTTCCATTCGGTTGTTTAGGTTTCGGCTGTTTCTTCCCATTTCGGCCGAAATCTTCATCAACTTCGATTTCTTCCCTTCGGTTTACTATGTTCTTTCGGCCTTACCAATCTCGAGCCCATCTTCTTTTTGGACTTCCTCTTTCTTCCGGCCCATGTCTTATGGCCCAATAGCTCTTTCGCGGCCCATTATTCCATGTGGCCCCAACAGATGCCCTCCTTACTTGGGCGAATTGCTTCCATGCGAAGGAGCCCAAGTAACTTCTCTCTCTCTCTTCCTCTTCGTGCGCTAACTCCTCCTTAATATCCGGTCACGTCCTTCTACGCCTTTTCGTTTGCCCCTACTTTGTTTTTATAACCATTTTCCTCTTTCCTGCTTACTCACTCTCCCTTCGTCTTCTCGCCCTTTTTCCTCTTTATCGATGGCGCAACCGACTCTTTCCCCTTCCTCTCAAAAAATCAAAGATGCTGAAGATTCCCTAGTTGAAACTTCTTCGCTCCGTCTTATTGATGACGGCCTCGTTACTCTTGGGCCTCTTGCGACTTCAACCGAGGCCACGATTTCTGCTTCTGTTCTCTTTGGGGAATCGAAGACGATCCCCTTGTTTTCGGACTATTTCTCTGTCAAGCTTTTCGGCCCTCTCAATACTTGGCCGTTGGTGACTCAGGAGCATGTTGCCTGGTACGAAAGGGCCCTTCCTCATTGTGGATTAGGTTGGGTTAACTCTGGCATTGTTCACTTGATTAAGCTGAGTACTCAACCCTTTCCTACTACTTACAATTATATTCAGGCTCTCCTTTGCTTCTGGAACTCATCCATCAACTGCTTCTGTTTCCCATGGGGTATGATGACTCCAACCATCGAGGATGTTAAGCTTCTTCTGGACTTGCCCTCTCTTGGAAAGCCCATCTTAGGTATTACTGACTCTGACAAGCCTAATACGAAGAACACCGGCTTTGCTTCCGGGCTCACCTTTGCTTCATGGATTAGCAAGTATCGTGGGGATAAGCCCGAATTCTCTGAGGACGAATCTGTGGCTTTTATGATGCATTTCCTCAGCCGATTCTTTTGGTGCGCCCCTGCCAAGAATGTTGTTCTTGAGACCTATCCTCTGGCCAAGGCCCTTATGAAAAAGAATCATTTGCCTCTTGCCGACTATTTCTTGGCGCATCTATATTCTGGCATGTCTTCCTTGGTTCATGGATGGGCTGACGGCCACTCTAGCCGGTCTCATGGTCCTCTTTGGTTCCTTCACCTCTGGCTGGTATGGCATTTCAGGGATATGTCCCTTTTTGAACCTCAACCCTTCGAGACTACCCATCCTTCCGCTAACGATCTTCTCGGGGTTCGGTTTCCCGAAATGCGCTCTGAACAATGGATCTACTATTTCATCAGCCGATCCCCACTTGGTCCTTCTTCTTGCCACCTGTATTCTGGCACTCCGGATAGTTGGGTTTCGGCTATCAACACTCCCCCTTTCGGTAGACTCCTTCCAAAGGCGTTCGCTCAAGTCTGGAATGCTTGTATCATTCCTCGTCACATTTTCAACTGTTCGTTGTTCGTTCCCCCTGACCATTCCATCCCTTCTGAGGTTTACAATCCTCACTTAGTTAGCCGTCAATTCGGCTTTGTTCAGGATGTGGTTGCTCCTCTCTATGGGGACCCGAATCGATACAGCAAATCCTTCAAAGGATTCGGCTCTGAGAACAGCCGAAATCTCTGTCGTATTTGGGCCCTTCGGATTTGCAACTTTGAAGTTCGTTCCTTCGACGTCCGCCCTGGTCTTTCAACTGAGCGTTTCGATACCTGGTGGGAAAAAGCTCTTTCTTATGCTAATTTTGGCACTAACTTGCAGAGCCTCCTTGTTTCTCGCGGCTTTCCAGGTATTATGATGTTTTCGGTTGTTGGTTCAGCCCCTGATTACTCCTGCTCTTCTCAAGAGGATGACCCTCTACTTCCTTTACTTAGTAAGTCTTTCGGCTTTCTTTTTATTGTGTATCGTATATTTCTCTCAAATTTCCCCTTTTTCTTTCGCTTTGCAGGGGCTGCTTTGGATGATGTTTCCTCTCTTCCCCCTCATCCGCGTATTTCGTCTGCTCCCGCTACTTCCGGAAAATGCAAACGTGCTACTTCTGGTTCAGGGAAGTCGAAAAAAGAACCAGTACCCAAGACGCTGCGACGTTCGGCCCGTTCGCCTCTTCCGGGTTCGGCCTCGTCTGCTGATCAGGTTTCTTGCCGTTCTTTTCTTCTATATTTTTTTTTCTCACCATCTTCCCTTTAATATTTGTCTCCCCTTTTTTTTTCCTAGGCTCCTCGAGTTACCGTCTCTTCCGGCCCTTCCAAATCACCTAATCCCTCATCTACGGCCCTTGATCCTATTGATGAGGACCCGGCTATCACTTCAAGTACCACTCCCGTTCCTTCGGCCGATATGGGGCTGGGATTGACTTCTCGAGCGCCTGAGGGTGGCAACACTGGTTCGGCTGTTCCCATTTCGACTACTTCTCTAGCCGTAGCTCTTCCCTCTCCTTCTATTGCCTCTATTCCTAACCCCTCCCCTGTGCACACTCGGCTGGGAGAATTGGCCGTTGGCAATGTTAATCCTCATTCACCTTTCCCGGATAAGGCTGTTCTAGATGATTTCTTTTCCCTTTCATTTGTTTCTTCTTCGTCGGAACTTCCTCGTTCTTTTAAAGCCTGCTTGGATAAGCTTGATCTCTTGATTTCTGAACCACCCAACGCCTTCTCCGTTCAGACCAGGCCCATCCTATTGCTTATCTCTTATATCAAGCGGTCTTTTCCTCAAGATCTTCTGGTCTCTGGCTTGTCCAAAGTCGTTGATGCAATGTTCACCTGTCTATTACGGATAGACATGGAGCTTCCCAGTCTCTTGGTCTTTCGCAAAACCCTTGAAGATGAACATACTTCCCTTACCCTTCACAGGGAGGAATTTGACAAGCATGCTTCTGACTATCATTCTTATATGAGTCAATTGTCGGCCAATGATGGCCTCAGATCCAATTACTTGAATCGTCTCTCCGCCATTGACTATGAAATCAGCCGTCTTCAACATGAGGCACAAGGTGTGAAGAATGCCTTAGCCGAAGTTGACCAAGAATCGGCTCACTTGCAAGGACTTATAAAGGAGCTCCACAAGTCTGCTCAAGCTCCGCGGGACAAACTTGCTAGTCTTAAAGAGACAACAGACTACCTTGCTTTGAGGTTATCCTTCAGTGACACCGTCCTTAATGTTTTCCGCGACTTGTGGTCAGACACTCAGAAGGCGCTTGATCAGATTCGTTCTGTCGCGATTCAACTTCCTTCGGCGCCAAATACTTCAATGTCTTCTGATAACCTTCTCGTCAATCCTCCTTCCGGGGATAATCTGAAGAATTCTGGTAATATTTAATTTGTTCTTTTGATCCTGACGATATTCGATGATTATGTCTTCCTTTTCTTTTAATTTCTCTTCTTAGATGCTCCGCGTGATCCTTTCGAAGACACTACCGACAAGCTTTTCTCGTCCCAACCCGATGATCCTCTGGTTTCGGCCGAAGCTGAAGCTCGATCGTATCGGGAGTTTCAATCGGTATTGGATCCAACTTCTACTAGTACTTCGGCCGCTCCTCTTACCAGTGACTTCGGTGAAGACATTGCTTATGATTTGAGCGGAGATTGAACTTTGTTGTTGTTATTTCTTTTTTTGGATGTAATAATATCTCCCCTTACTGTACTCTTGGCTTTTGTTTCGGCCGATTCGCTCTGTATACTTAATCGGCCCATTATAAAATGTTTGTCTTTTTGCGGACTTATTTCGCCTGTTTCTTCCCTGTTCCCAAGGATTTTTTCTGATACCATATTATCTTCTGCAGCTTTATTGGGATTCTTGAAACGTTTCTTCCGTAATCAATGCTTTTCTCTTTACGTTTCCTTTTTTTGTTGTAACTGACATCTCTCCATTTTTCTCTATAAATACCAACTCCTCTTCACTTCTTGTACCATAATCTCACAAATACCAGTCATGAACATCTCGATGCTTTTAATTCCTTCTCTTCCCTGGCCCCCTTGGCCCGTTCGCTCTTCGGTTGGTCCTTTACTTATAAGCCGAAAGCCCCTTTTATATGCAACGCGAGTTCAACTAATCCTTTCACCATTATCCTCATATAAATTGGGAACTTCCCACACTTTTCTCAACATGTATTCCGACGGTCATACTCGGGCTCTGCCCTATCGCCTCTTGTTGTTGTGACCCGTCGTAATCTTACTAATATCGGTCCCAAAGTCTTGGGCGGTCGAATAATAATCGCGCCTTTCTATGGGACCGAATTATTTTCTAAGCTCCGAAGGCCATACCCCTCGAATTTCGTCCCTATCTTCAATGCTAAGAAGGGGGTATCCTTGCTGGAGCAGATTAAAATTTTCTTCTTCCTGGTCTGGGAGTTGGCTTTCTTGGCACAGCCATCTCTTCTCTCGCCGGCTAGAAGAATCTGGGCTTGGGAATGAATGTTGGCCATCTACCACTTCAGATCCCACTTGCCTCTGCCTCTTTCTAGCCGTTTTAGCCCAGGACGTTTCCCTTGTATATTGTAATTTCGGGCTATCGACGCCGCTTTCGGCCGAAGTAGCACCTTCTTTGTACTTATTCGTTCATGCAATAAAATCTTTACTTTTTCGCATCGCTTAATGTTTAATCCCACACTGATGGATAATATTTCTTCATGTATCTCGCATTAACTGGATTTGACATCTGCTCACCATTTTCGTCCACCAACACGTACGCTCCATTTGGTAATCTTGTATGAACAATAAATGGTCCCTCCCAATTGGGACTCCACTTACCTAATCGGCCGTCCTTCTGCTTAGGCGGCCATATAACTTTCCAAACTACGTCTCCAACTTCAAATCGCTTAAGACGAATTCGCTTATTGTACCAATCGGCCACAATATCTTTATTTTTCTGCAAATTCTCAAAGGCTTGCACCCGATTGGAATTTATCTCCAATAACTCATCTTTCATCGCACAATCATACTGTTCGGCCGACATTGAATCCGCCTGGCTTGTTCTCACAGTCGGCACTGTTATTTCGGCTGGCAATACTGCATCCATTCCATAAGTCAGCCGAAATGGTGTGAACCCAGTAGCTGAAGTTTTAGCATTTCGATAGGCCCACAGTGCTTCAGATAACTTCTCGTGCCATTTTCTTGGCTGGTCTTCAATCATTTTCTTTATAATTCCTATTAGCTGTTTGTTTGTGGCCTCTGCTTGTCCATTTCCTTGCGGGTAATATGGTGACGAATGTACAATTTTTATCCCGTATTCGTCCGCAAAGGCCTTGACTTTTTCTCCCACAAATACCGTTCCTCTATCTGTTAGAATCGTCTGTGGGATCCCGAATCTATAAATCAACTGTTTCTTAATGAACTCAATCACCTCCTCTTGTGAAATGCTGACATACGCCTGAGCTTCGGCCCATTTTGTGAAGTAATCTGTTGCCACTAGCACGAACTCATGTCTTTTCGACGAAGAGGGATGAACTTTTCCTATGATGTCCATGGCCCATCCTCTGAATGGCCATGGTTTGATCATTATATGTAATTCTTCGGCCGGTAACTTCTGAATCGGCCCATGTTTTTGACATTCGGTGCATCTTTTTGCATATTTTTCACAATCAGGACCCATATTCGGCCAATAATATCCCAGCCGAATAATACTCCACTTCATCGACTTTCCTGCCCGATGCGCGCCACATATTCCTTCATGCACCTCTCCCATTACCCTTCTAGCGTCTTCTTCTCCGACGCATCTGAGCAATATTCCATCAATAGCACGCTTGAATAATAACCCTCCTATTATGACGTAGTCCATAGCTTTCCGTTTTTCGGCTGGATTAGCCTCCGAAGGATCTTCTAACGTCTGTGCTATCTTTTTTATCCATTCGGCCTTCTCTGTTTCGGCCAGACGCACTTCTACATTTCCTGCTATCGGCATCAGCCAATATTTAGCCGCATGTTGAGCCAGTTCATTGGCTTCTTCGTTCTTTTCTCTCGGGATGTATTCAATGTACACCTCATCAAATTCTTCTAACAAAGTAACCGCTTCTTCATACAATCTAATCAACTGGGAACTCTTAATCGAAAAATCGCCTAACAATTGCTGAACAACTACTTGTGAGTCCCCTTTGACTATGATTGCTCTGACTCCTTCTTCTATCAACCGTTGTAATCCCGAAATTAACGCTTTATATTCGGCTTGGTTGTTCGTATATGACTCTGGCAGTTGCACGAAATATTTGTATATCTTGCCCTCCGGCGTTTGTAGGGTAAACCCTGCTCCAACTCCTGAAGCGGCTTTAGAACCATCAAATGTCATTACCCATGGTTGCAAGTATACAATTCCTATCTCACCAACTTCTTTCGGCCGATCCTGATGACCAATGTCATCGGTTATCGGATGTATCACATGATCAGCCAGAAAATCGGCTACAATCTGTCCTTTCATAGCCCTCAAAGGTTGATATCTCAAATCGTACGCATTTAACTTCATGGCCCATTTGGCCATTCTTCGGCTACTGACCGGATCATTCATCATAATCTTAACTACCGAAGCTACTACTATCACTTGCCTTGGCTGAATATAATATTCTAATTTCTGGCATGCATGATAAAGACTTAAACATAGTTTATGAATCGGCGAGTACCTTACTTCGGCGTCTCTTAGGATTCGACTAAGATAGTAAATCGCCCGATCCCTTCCTTCATCGTCTTCTTGCGCCAGTAATGCTCCAATAGATTCTTCGGCCGCTGCTATATACAACTTCAATGGCCGTCCTAAAATTGGAGGAACCAACACAGGTGGACTCATCAAATCCTGCTTCAATTGTTCGAAGGCTTTTTGTTGGTCGATTCCCCATTTGAACTCCTCTTCCTTCTTTAACCTCAATAAATCGGTTAGTGGTTTCGACTTTCCAGCCGCATTTGCTAAGAATCGTCTCAGAAAACCGATTTTTCCAAGAAACTTCTGTAGACTCTTCTTATCATGTGGAGGTTTGGCTTCTTGGATAGCCCTGGTTTTGTTCGCATCAACTTCTATTCCTTTGTTATGTACCAGGAACCCGAGAAAATTTCCTGCCTGTACTCCGAAAGCACACTTAGCTGGATTCATCTTGACTCCATGCAGCCTCATCCTCGTGAACACCTTCCGCAAATCGTTCAAGTGGCTTTCGATATCTTTGGATCGGACCATGACGTCATCAATATAGACTTCAACACAATCCCCTATGAGGTCATGGAAAACATAGTTCATGGCTCTCTGGTATGTAGCTCTTGCATTCTTCAATCCGAATGGCATCACCACCCATTCATATATCCCTATGGCGCCAGGGCACCGAAATGCAGTCTTGTGAATGTCTTCTTCGGCCATAAAAATTTGGTTGTATCCTGAATATCCATCCATGAAAGATAGCATCCCCTGTTTTGCGGCCGAATCAATCAACAAGTCAACAATAGGCATCATATACTCATCTTTCGGAGTGGCTATATTAAGATTCCTGAAATCGATACAAACTCTCAATTTTCCATTCTTCTTTATTACAGGAACAATATTTGATAGCCATTCTACATATTTAGCTGGCCTAACAAACCCGGCCGCTAACAATTTCTCTATTTCTTCTTTTATTTTTGGGACTAATTCAGGCGCTGCCCTCCTGGCCGGCTGTTTATGCGGCCTGAACCCTTCTTTAATAGGCAGTCTGTGCTCTACAATCGACCGCTCCAATCCTGGCATCTCTGTATAGTCCCATGCGAAACAATCCTTGAATTCGACTAGAACCTCCTTGAATCGGCTTGTCATCTGCTGATCAAGATTCGCACTCAATGGGATCTCCCTCGGGTGTTCGTCTGTACCAACATTGACCATTTTCAAGGGGTCTTGAGCTTTGAAATCCGGCGTTCGCTTTGGAATTGCGTCTATTAAATCGCTCCATCCATCTTTGTCGTCTGAAACTCCGAGTTCGGCCGATTCGAACTCGGTCGCTTGATTTGGTTGTGCCTCCATCATTTACTTTCTTCTTCGACTGGCCGTTCATCGGCCTGGTATCTGATTTCAAACCCCAAATCTGTCCAATCACACTCGATCACCTGCGGGTACCGATCCCCTACCACTGCTAGGAATGGTTGAATCGGTTCTTCATTTAACACCGCATCAATTCGTCCGGCTGAGCTGACTGGAAATGGAGGTTGATCCCCATCTACTTCTTCCACTGTGCCATCCTTCTTCCAAAACCATACTTTCTGGTGAAGCGTTGATGGCAAACATCGGGATGTATGAATCCAGCATCGGCCTAATAGGGCCGCATACGGGACTTCTGCATCCACCACAAAGAACATGGTCGGAATTGATATTGTTCCGACCGTTACATCTACTAGTATACATCCTTCGGCCGCAGTTTGAGCCCCCACAAAACTCATTACCTTCATTCTCGTAGGGAGTAAATCTTCCTTCGAACGGCCTATCTTCGTTAGCGTGGACAGTGGCATGATATTAACTGTGGCTCCACCGTCGATAAACATTCTTCTGAGTGGTCTCCCATTGACCCAACCTTTAACGTATAAAGGCCTCACATGCTGGGACATCTTCGCAGTTGGAGGCAAAATCGTACCTGGTTGAGCTTCTGGAACAAATGCCTTATATCCTTCCTCAAAGGACTTCTCTATTTCGGCTTCCGGCCGAAATACCTCAAGTTTATCGAAACAAAAATCCACTATGGGTTCTTCATCACCATAGTATTCTCCATCCTTTTGACAAAAAACCACCGCTGGTTCGGAATCCGACCAGTACTCCTCTTTCTCTTCGGTGGTTACTGTCACCATATTCGCGCTAGATCCGAAGTCGAACTTAAATTGCCCAACAGGGGGTGTATCACTATTTGGAATGATGGTTGTCTTTGGTTTCCACTCCCTGGTTCGGACTGGTCTAGGCTTCCATTCCTCTTTGGATTTCGGCTGCTCACTTTCAACTTTCGGCTGTATTACTTTTGGCCGAAATTCAGTCTTGTTCTTTAGCCGATCCTGTCCTTCTTTCGGCTTCCTCTCTTCTTTTGATTCGGACCTCAAACGAGCCGAAAATACCCTATTAAGTATTCGTCCTCCCGAGAACGAACAATCATCAGGGAAGTCCTCTTCCATATGCATCATATCATACTCCTCTTGCTCAGAAGCAGCAGCTGCTTTAAGCCGTTGCATTCTTCGTTTGAAAGTACGATACGATCCCTTTCCTTTTGGGACTTTTCTCTCCTCTGCCCTCCAAGCTGAATGGTCATGTCGGCGTTGATCGAAATGCCTTCTTTCTGGAGAGTTTCGGACCCATCGGCCTACCTGAGTATTTGCTGGTGGCCTTCTAAGCTTTTTCATTTCGGGGCTAACAGCTTCTTCAGGGACTGTGATCTGTATCACAGTCTTTCCATTCTGTTTATCGGCTGTTAACTTCATCTCTGAGTCCCATCCGTTGGTTATGATTTTCAACGTTGGTCTCTCACTCTTATCTCCGACCTCGATCTCCTGATGTCTCTCCGATTGCTTGATCCACTCTTTCACCTCATAATTCCCCAATCGGTCAAAAACATCTGTAACTTTCTCTTTTCCCTTCGGAGATCCTAGTCTTTTCCATACTCCTGACTTCTGAGCCGATGGCCGATCCCCAAGCCGATCATGCACAGAACTCTTACTAGATGATGTTTGATCCCCCAATCGGTCATGCACCGATTTATTCTGATTGGGCTGCACCATCACCATGTTGGCAGCTGGGAACGGATTCTTATCGACTGCCATAAGCCTTTCTGGGAACTTCAGCTTCCCATCATCGACATGCTTCTGAATCAGCTTCCTAAAATGCCCACAGATGGCCGTGGAATGAGTGGCTGATCCGTGGAATCTGCACCATCCGGCCTCCAACTGATCCTTGGTAGGCTGTGGATGGTTTCCTTTAAACTCTAGCAATCCGTTCTTCTGGCAATAATCAAATATTTCGTCCATTTGTGACAAGTCGAAAGAGTAAAACCTTTGAGATTCATCTCCTCCTTCTTTCTCCTTGCCTCTGGCTGGCCGAAGTGCTGGACAAGTCATAGGCTTTTTTATGATTAACTCTGCCCTCGCGACTTCGGCTAATGCAGGAACGTCTTCCGCATTGTACTCTTCCTGAATTTCACATCTATCCAGAGATTCAGCAAATGAGGCAGCTGACTGGATAGGTTGTGACCTTCCGCTTTGACTTCGGCTTGATTTGAAAGCCGCTTGTTCCGCCAAATATGTCTCCATCCTTATTGCTTCAGCCGTTAATTCGGCTATCGTCCTCGGTCTTGTTACCATCAATCTGTCCTTGATGGCAAACTTCAAATTCTGCTTTAAGATTTGAATATATTCATGCTCAGGCAGCATTGTCTTTACCTGAGCCTTCACTGCATAAAATCTCTCAATGAATTCAGTAACCGACTCAGACGCCTTCTGCTTGGTTGACGTCAGATCAACTACCGAGACTTCCGGACTAGTATTATAGAATCGGTCATGGAATAACCGCTCCATTTCGGCCCAAGTATTGACCGATCCCGCTGGCAAGTTAATGTACCATTCGAATGCTGGGCCAGTTAATGACAAACTGAACAATATCAGCTTGTGAAAATCATTTTGCGCGATTCTGGTACATTGAGCTGTAAATCGGCCGATATGCTCGATGGTAGAGCGGCCGACTTCTCCAGAAAAAGTGTTAAAATCTGGAACCTTCACCCCTCTAGGCAGTGGATACTGCTCCTCGATGTAATCTGGATAAGGTTTCCGATACATCGGCCTATTCTCCTGGCCGATGAGATTCCCAAACTGTGTGCGAATAATCTCAGCAATCAGCTCTCTGTCAACCAGTTGTGGTGGATTCTGCTGAAGTGGTGCGTATTGTTGTTGAACCACTGGAGCAGGCGGTTGAACAGCTGGTTGAGGCGGTTGATTCTGTTGCTGATCGTACCTCTGCTGCGGAGGAACAAAAGGCCGAGCTCCATGCCCTCCTGGCGGCCTAAAGGCCTGCTGCTGAAAATTGTGAGGATTTTGCGGTGGATTTTGCGCCACTGGAGCTTGCTGCGCTCCCATCGGATACATACTCCTCGCGATTTCGGCTCTAAACATGGCTGGCATCGCTGCCAGGATATTTCCTTCAATTTGGCGAACCGAGTTGGTAACCGCCGCCTCCACCATAAATTGAACCTGATCTCGGAATCGCGGGGTTAAATCATCGTTCGAAAACTCCTGATTATGGAAATGTGATGGTCCGGGGAACCCTGGGGGGAATTCTCCGGCTTCTGGTGCGCGCTCTTCCTGAATCGGCGGCAAATCAGTCCTCGCCGCCGTGTTTGCTGCTGGAGTTGCTTGTTCAAACGCCATTTTGTGTCCCACTGGGCGTGCCACTGTTTGGCTCTGGTGTAGCCAAGGACCTTTTTCTCCTCAAGGGAGGCTATCGGAAAAGGATCAAACCGATTACGGGTTCGGATTAACAATAATGCACCCACAATTGAATGAATCTTCCTTGAATTGATCAACAATAACACGATACAACGGAGAATCTGCCTGTTGTTAAGAAACAACGGCGGAATTCACCAAAAACAGGGAACCAAACTACCAGCTGCTAAGGAGCAACGGTGGATTTGGGAATGGTAACCGCTACAAACTAGGCTAGATTCTAAGGAAAGCTGTAAAGGAAAGCTGTAAAGAAAGCAGTAAAGATAACAAGGAATTAAAATTGATAAAAGTAATTTGGGGGTTGGATTGATCTATCTGATTTTGAATGCGTCGACCCCTATTTATAGCCGGAGCTGGAATAACCGCTCTCCGGCTAACTCCTCTGAGCCGAATTCTTTCTCTCTTCCATTCGGTTGTTTAGGTTTCGGCTGTTTCTTCCCATTTCGGCCGAAATCTTCATCAACTTCGATTTCTTCCCTTCGGTTTACTATGTTCTTTCGGCCTTACCAATCTCGAGCCCATCTTCTTTTTGGACTTCCTCTTTCTTCCGGCCCATGTCTTATGGCCCAATAGCTCTTTCGCGGCCCATTATTCCATGTGGCCCCAACACAGTTTAATATGAGTAGTTTTTTTTTCGCGCAACAATATGAGTAGTTGAGGACATAGAAAGCTGAAATACAGTATAAATATATAATGTCATTGACTTGTCAACTAAAGGCCACACCACATGGGTGATGAGCCACGGCACTTTAATAATAACCATAGGACTCGGCAATCTGCAATGGGGTCTTCTCTTCCCTCTCCCCCAACTAACTCCAGCAATATAAATATAATGGTCGAAATTTCCAGACTTTAATTTTCTCCCCAGTTATTAAGTCATGACTCCTATGGTCGAGCAATTTGAAAGATTCATCAAGCCAAAGGTCCCATCAGAAACACTCAATTAATTGCTCTCAACAACTCACACGCCTTACTTTATTTCTTTGAAAGGTTCCACCCGACGGGGTCGTCAATATATTTTATTTATTTAAAAACATTAATATAAATATATTCATGTAATTATTATGTGGTGGGAAAAGATCTTATTAGTTGAGAAATTGTATAATAATAATAAATAAAAAAAAATATAGAAAATATAAAAGCATCTATAGGGTACCTCATTCCGAAACCCTTTCTCTTTCCTTTCACATCTTGGAACAAAATCACAATTCATATATACAACATCATCAAAGGCACAAGGGGAATACTAGGATCGAGATGGCTAGTGACGAATCTTCACCCGCCGCAATCAGTGGAGATGATCTGAGTGCCGGGGACCATGTGTATACCTGGAGAACTGCAAAGTATGGTCACCATGGCATCTATGTGGGCAGTGGCATGATCATAGAATTCACCACAGGCGATGCTTTGAAGACCATCTCATCATCATCAGTAGTATCAAAAGGTTCTGGTGCAGTAGGTATGTGTAATTGGAAGGACTTCCGTGGAAGAGGATCATTGTACCGATATGAATATGGAGTTAGCGAGGATGAATTTAAGAACAAACGAGCCGGGACGTGCACTACTGCCAAATCTGATACTCCACAACTTGTGGAACACAGGGCTAAATATTTGCTTTACCATGGATATGGCAGGTATAATCTGCTGACGCATAATTGCGAGGATTTTGCTTTGTATTGCAAAACAGGTCTTGTAGTTTCTGGACTAAGATGCGGCAGCAGTCAGGCCGCACTTGCCAATATTTTCAATATTTTCGGGTGTGCTGCCTCTTGCAAGTGCATTTCCGGTAGTGGTGAATTTGATCCAGAATACAGGTATCTTATGGACATAGGAGTCAGATCAGATGCAGTAGGGATTGAAGTCGAAGACCTCGTAAAATCCCAGGTGAATTTATTTATTTTCTTGTCATTTAATTTCCATTTTATAGACAGGCCGTCTCCAACATTTTAGAGGCCTCGAGCGAAAATAAAAAATAAAGAAAAGGGGCCGCTATAAAATAAATTATATTATATTACTCCTACTATATAAAATTAATTTAATAATATCTTATTGTATAAAACTATATAAAATATAATATGAAATTTTGTCAAAAATCACATTATTTAATAGAAGATCAAAGGAATTATCAAAAAATAGTTTAAAAATTAAATTAATTTTTGTCAAAAGAATGTAATTTATATATAACAAAATTAATTAACATGAAAAGCACAACATCAAATGATAATGACAAAAAACTATAGTAATTAGTAACAAAATTTAATACATATATTATAAATATATAAATTTTGAAAATAAAAATAATAATAAATTGATGATAATAATACTAAAATACTAACTAATATTAATAATAATATTGATAAATGAAATAAGACCTGTGTAAATAATCTATTTAAGTTGCTCTCACTAAAAAAAGAAATAATTTATGTAAGTTGCATAGCAATAAATAAAAAATAGTCCCTCCCTATTCAAAGAATTTTAATACTTTCCTTTTTAGGTTGTTTTGAAATAATATTAACATTTTCTTTTTTGGTAGTTTTTCCCATTCACACTACTTTTTTTTCCCTCTATTTCTCTCTCATTGCCTTTAATCTCCACCACTCATTTTCCCAAATTTTAAATCACGTGCCAGTACTACCAATGTTAAGATTTTGTTTTTATTTTTGGCTTTACATGTTAAGATTATTCGAATAGGGAAGAGTATGAAATATTGAAAAAATAATTAAAAAAACATGTCAATTTATTTTTTTTTTTTTTAAAAAAAAACTTAAAGGGGCCCTCAAAATTGGGGCCTGTGCGAGCGCTCCGTTCGCTCATGCCGAAAGACGGCTCTGTTTATAATATATAATATTATGAATTTACATTTAATTTTTGCAAACGTCTGTTCGGCGTACCAGGGAGGAGACAACAACTTAGGGGAAAACACGGAGACGAGAATTATGGGGATGGCATACCAGAGAGAAGACAACAACAAATTGGACGATGATAAGATGGAGAAGAGAATTATGGGGTTAGAAGAAAGTCAAAAGGCCATAAAGGGCAAACAAAAGACTATAGTGGAGGAGCTCAAGCGTAAAGACAACCGCGATAATACACTCATGAGGAAAATGAATCATCTAATAGTACTAATCATAATGTTAACAATAATCACAATATTATCAGCGACAATGTTCTTCTCACAACGTGCTTATAATTAGTATATAGTATGATGCAAAATAGTCCCAAAGCACATTCGCCCTCTTATTTTAATTTGTGATCTACTTACATCCCATTTCCCATTTCGCCTTCCCTGCAGTGCTTTACCGTACCGTACCATTCAGTAAAATGTTTTCCTATCCCTGCCTTGAAATAAGATGTACTACTACCTTGTCTTGATTTTCCTAAGTTGGATGTCTTAATTAATGAATTCTAGTGTTTGAAATATATAATTTTTTTCCGGGGGAAGTGTTTGAAATATACTGATTCATACTAGTACTACCGGCTGCCCCATGCCGCGGGCATGATATTTCACCAATAAAATAAAGAAAAGATTTAGTAAAAATATATAACAAAGTTTTAGTATACA
Organism: Hygrophila difformis; assembly: GCA_030278955.1. NCBI lineage: Eukaryota > Viridiplantae > Streptophyta > Magnoliopsida > Lamiales > Acanthaceae > Hygrophila > Hygrophila difformis. Next base: position 44,573,466 of record JAOANR010000012.1, on the reverse strand, counting down.
TTAATAAGATAGTATAAGACATATCTCATAAATATTTTATCGCGAAATGTGAAAATAAACATAAATTTTATTGTAAACAAAAGCTATACATTACTTAAAAAAAAAAAAAAAAGACCACAAGTATATTGAGACGGTGTCCTATAATTTTGACATTTCATCAATGAAATTTGTTTTACATAGACTATATATATAACGACTTCATAAGTCATCCATATTTAATTCTTAAGTCCACAAGTATATTTAACATTCGTTCTTCATATTATAAATATTAATGTAAGGAGATTGTATTTTTACTCATGCAAACCATATAAAAGAATGAATGATCACATTGATAACAATGCTGGAGGTGATGGTGATGGCACCTGATTGCCTGCATTGTCTCTTAGACCACCGGCCTCAACAGACATGTTTGGATGCAGGAATGGCAGAATTCCAACCTTCTTGACGACCAAGACCTTCAACATAGTAAATGATCCAGACACAAACTCCATCATTTCCTGGAGTTCATTCGGAAATACCTTTATTATTTGGGATCACCTGAAATTTTCTGTTGATATACTTCCCATGTACTTCAGACATAGCAACTTCTCAAGCTTCATCTACCAGCTCAATAACTATGTAAGTTCAATAACTATGTAAGTATCTTGTGGAAATATATGTGGTTGTCAATCGAATATCATTCTACTAACGTGTCTTTTTCCTGTGGTTGTAAATGGTTTGAAGGGTTTTAGGAAAGTTGGAGTGGAACATCAATGGGAATATGAGAATGTTAATTTCCAGGTGGGGCAGGAATATCTGCTGGCAAATATGAGGAGGCGCAACCAAATTCCAGGAAGGGTTGTGACCCGACGAAGCTGGAAAATGAGGGGTTTGACAGATAAGAGGAATGAGATGGAAATTCCACCTGGAATTGTGAATGAATTAAAGTTGGAGATTGCGAGTTTAAAAATACAACAAACTAAAATGGAACTGGAGATCATAGCTTTGGAAATTGAGATAAGACGCATTGAGAAACAATCAGAAAAAGTTAACTTGTGTTTGGCCAAAGCATGTGATGTTGCAAAGAAAAGAAAGTTGGACCCTGAGAAAAGTGATGCAACAAATTTAGAGCCTGACAATGACAGTGACAATGATGATAATTCTAACCCCGAGTCTGAACCAGTGCCAGGCCTAGCAAAGGGTCGGCAGGCTGCATTTTGGGAAATATTACTGCTGGAAGATGACGATGAAGAATGTGCGACTGAATCAGGGGCTGCTGAGATGGAAAACAAGCAGGCAAAGATTGTCATGGACCTAGAGTGTTTGATTGGGAACCTCTGATAATGAAGAAACTCAAGAAATTGTTGTTCCTTGAAATTGGACATTGTCCTCTTGTTGCGTTTTGTTTTGTTTTGTTTGAATTAATGAGCTTGTATGTAACCAAATTATGTGAAATGAACTAGGTGTGTTTTATGGCTACAACTACGCGTGAATTTATGCTACATGTTTGTTTAAACTCTACGACTCGTATCAGGAAGCATTATAAATGTTATAATACCAAGTCTCTCAGTATCGACAACTCAGTTGTTGTATGATTATATTATGTTGAAAATCTGTGCTATGGAAATCATGTTATTATATGAAGCGAGGATAATCACCAGAAAATTGATATTGGAGCAGTTAAGCTGTTTAGGAATGTCTTTTTATCTGTGTGCTGCTGATATGTAAGCTTTGTATATAGAAACAATAAGCAATGCTACAGTATTTGACATAATTAAACACTTATTCACTTCTGTTCGGAAAGAACACAACAAAAATATAGCTCATGTTGGGTGCCTCTTTCCTTAAAAGTACAGAGGTTCTATCAGATATAAGTTGACAAAACTTAATCTAGTTGGACAAGGGAAATTTTACGGAAGGAACATGGGCTACATTTGGTACAGAAAATGAAATTGCAGAGAATTGATGACAGATAATGGAATTGCAGAGAAAGGGAATTGAGCCAGAGAAAAGGAATTGATTCTCTTGTTTGGTACAACAGAGAATTCAATAGAGAAATTGAACAGAGAATCAATTCTCTTGTTTGGTTGATTAGAGAATTCAATATAGAAATGGAACATGGGATTAAAAAAAATATGTTGTTTGGTTTTTATTAATAATAAAATACTTGTTTAAACTATTATTTTTTTCTTACAAATGTTTAGGGAATGCAATGGGTCGAGTTTGGGTCGAGTTCACCAAGATCAAAAACACAACTTGAGGCTTAGGTTTGGTTCGGTTTGGTTCCGGGTCTAACCCGGACCCTGACCCATTGTCATCCTTAGAGATGTCAATGGGTCGGTTCTGGTTCCATTTTTATAAAGAAACAAGACCCGTACCTAAGCTCGGGTCTTTCTCAATTTGTGATTCTAATCCGGATCCATTGTCATTCCTAGAAATTAGCAAATTGATTATTTGATACGCTAAGTTCACAGTGGGGTTTCAACACACACTTTACTGAAAGAATAGAATGAGGAAAATAAATACAAGTACACCAGCTTTACAAATGAAAGGAACACAAAACCCAAAACAGTTCATATAATGTGAGCCCGTAAATCTTTATGCATGCCCATTAGCCCAATCCATTAAAACACATAGCCTATGAGTTCATCGTCTGAATCTCCAATAGCTCCAACGGTTGAATTGCAGTCTGCAGAGATTTCTTTGAATTTCTGATACTTCCAAAACCACTCCAGCTAGATTTCAATTTTCCACTTGCCAGTGTAAACTTCCTTGAAGAGTACAACACAAATTGACACCGACGAAATCGTGAAATAGTAATTAATTGCTTTTCCTAATAATGAAATTAGAAATAACTTATATCCATATGAATCCTGGTGCAGTGGCGGAACTAGAAATTCGATCCAGGGTGGTCAAAAATTTAGTTAATTTTTCATCCGTTCCATGTAATACGTTTTGTTACTGTTGGGTACGATAATTAAGCTGAAGTTTTTTTAATTTTTATTTTATTTTATTTTATTTTTTTATTTTGAAACATAGACAGTGTCGTCAAAGGTGTGTGGGAGCTCAAACTATACAAATTACAAAGGGAAATAAAGGGGGGATATGGGGCCGAGTGGGAATCTAACCCAACCATAAGGTTGAAAGTCAGATGACATGATCACTGGACCAAGTCCCCATTCCCAATTGAAGTTAATTAAGAGTGAAATGTTTGGAATTAGACAAAGAATGAAAAAAATTAAGAAAAAATGGCTTATTTATTAAAATTGGGGTTTATATATTTTTACTATTATTTTTACATTAAAAATAAAAAATATAATTTTTTTTTTAAAATTTCAGGGTGGTCAGTTGACCACCCTAGTCATATACTAGTACCGCCACTGTCCTGGTGTATATAAAGAAATTAAAAAAAAATTGAGAATATTGTTATATATGTTAATAATTACTAATTAGTAATATACGGATATCTATCTATCTATCTATCTATCTATATAAGAACGGTAGGTAAAAAATCCTTCCAAGCCCAATTTGGTTCCTACCCGTCGGATTCGAATTCAATTTTGTTGGTGACCGTTGGATTCTCAATTCTAAGCTTTTCTGTCTTGCCCTAATTTCTCATCTATTCGATTCGTTCGATCCTGGAGGCTTCTATTATTCTTTCTTCTATTCATCCTCTTCATCGCGCCTCCAAGCCGGAACGATTCTTGCAACGGAACAATTCCATCGCCTTGCACTGTCCGCCGGACCCCGTCGGCTCTTGCTTGTGTACGTTTCCCTCTCCTGTTAAGTGATTTAGGGTTCTCGAATGCGCCGTCGCGCAGTCGCTGGCCCGTGCTCGCCGGTACGCACCGCTGTCCGCTGGGCCCCGTCGGCTCTTGCTTGTGTACGTTTCCCTCTCCCGTTCAGTGATTTAGGGTTCTCGAAGGTGTTCGGGATAAATTTCAGGCCTCATGCGATTAATTAATTGTTTTTATAAATGGAATGCTTTCCTTCATCTACCAATTTTTACGGACCCATTCCGGTCGAGCAGCTTCGGGTCTATCTAGCATCGACAAGATTTTGTGTTTTTCTTCATGGGTTTTCTTTTAGTTGACAGATTCTTATTGGGTTTTTCCAGTACTCTTGTTCTATTCTCCTTTCGCGATCGATTAGGGTTCACAAAATCGTCTTTTTTGTTTTCATTGAGCTTCCGCTTTAACGAATTACGGGTCTTTCTAATTTCTAGATATTGTTTTATGCGTTAATAGAATTAGATGCACGTTTTTTTAGATTGAATTTAAATTGTATAATTCCGGAATCAAGATTCGAGACTACAGATTTCTTAAAAGTGGAAATCTTTTTATTGGAGACTATATATGCAATAGGTTCTGGAGCTCCACAGGTTGTCAAAGGCTAGCTGCTTCTTGTTATTTTGATGTTCAAAGTTTCCAAGTCTCAATCAACCGACTCATATCCTTCTTTGTGCTAAGTGATTTGTGGGAGTCCTTTAGGGAATGGAGTACTTTAGGCCCTTCATTTCTCTTGTTATATTTCACTACTTCAGAAAATAAGGCTCCGTTTTCTGACAAAAAAGGTTTTTTTAATTTTTTTTTTTTTGCCTTGTGGAAGTTCATAACTGCCTTACTGCATTGAAACTATGTCTCTCTTTACATTTAAGTCAACAAGGTCTATGGTGTCTTCAAAGAGATTGACATAAAGCTTGCTTCTGGTGATTTCCATCCAGTGTAAGTCTGAAAGGTAATGTAACTGTAAGTTTACCCTTAATGTAATGCTTTCTGCTCTTACTGAACCCTATGATATCATTCAAATGAATTTTACATTTACTGCTGAATTTTATGCGTTGTTAAGAAAGGTATTTGTTTGATCCTGGATGATTAAAGTTACAGTGGTGTATGCACCAGGCAGTGCTTGTTTGCTCTGAACTTTTAAATGATTAAGTCGTGGATATGCCCACTTCATGTTGCTTTTGTTGTGCTGATGTTGGAATGGACATGCCCTTATCAACTGTATATACTGCAACCTTGCCATAAATGAAACCTTGCAATAGGGTACTTCAGCATAGTTTCAACATGAATTTATGCAGGCATGCAGGAATGTGCAAGGGAATAAAAACCTGTCCTTCGAAAGTGCAACCAAGGCCCTTCCAAGAAACAGAATTGCTAATCCCTCCCACATTGCAGTGATGATTAATGATATGCTTGTATTAATCAGCCATTGGGTGAATGCGTTGGTAATAATTTTATCGCCCCGTCTAAATATGTTTTCTTGGTGATATATTCATATGTAAAGTGATGCCTTTTATAATTTTTTTTATATTTTCTTGGTCGTTTTGTATGTGTGTGATTTGAAATTTTCAGATTTGATCCCATCTCTGGACCGGAATTTGATATGCCAAATGAAATTTGAGCTTAATGGAGCACTATGAAAGGCATTGCCTGCCTCCGGACCGCCGCTATAATTGCGTTATCCCTCCTCCCAAAGGCTATAAGGTTTGTTTGCTTGTTTGTTTGTATCTGCTTGTCATATTTACCCAATAATTATTACTTCTTTAAATCGTAAATAATGATTTTGGATGTTTGGCGTTTTGGGGCACGTGCTCCGGAGGTTACCGATACAGCACCGAGTAGTGGCGATGATGTTGTTTCCCCTGCCGGTGTCTTGTTGTAGAATGGCGGTGGAAGCAACTCTGCCGGTTAGTCTCAGGTTTTGCTTTGGGAATTGTAGGATTTTGGAAATGTTTTTGAGTTGCAGGGATATGTTAGTGGTTCTGTTAGGGGATATATATTCATCATTGGTTCAAATTGGCTGAATTTTCTGATATCGAATTTTGGTTTTTGTGATTGATTGATGGTGGAAGGGAATACGAAGTAAAGTTTTTTCCAAGGGAAAATTCTATGCTGCCTGAAGTTTTGAATGAAGATTCTGGGATTCTTGTGGAGGCGGAAAGGTTAAATGAATTGCAACGTCATAGCAGTATACTTCCTGAAGAGGCTTTGCAGATTTTTGACGATCGCATTCCTGTACAATAGAAGGTAAAGATCTTTGTAGAGACTTGCCGTTGTTTCATCATATGCCATGTTGTGCATAATTCATGGTAAAATCTTAAAATTAAATCTGGCCTCTGTTCCTAACTGAATGAATGTTTGGTAAAGGTGGATCACACAATGGGGCAGTTTTGCTTGAGCTGTGAAAGAGAATAGGATTTTTATTATTATTGTTAACTGGACAAATGATACAGTATAATCCTATTTTTGCATATGAAAATTTTGAGCCATTGTTGAATCCCACTTACCATGTCGCAAGAAAGCATAAATTGATTTTTAGATGACTTTCTCATTATCCCTACTGTCTTCTATGAATTGTCTCTCCCGTAATATTAGGATCCATAGGCAACCAATCCTAATAGTAATATCCATGGGACAAAGAGTACAAAATGAGGAAAACTATTCCAATAATTACAACTATACACACCAACAATATTTTTGCATTTGGAAAGAAATACTTCACTACACACCAACAATATTTTTGCATTTAGTTTGTCTGATTTACTGAACTACATGTAGGAGAGAGGGGATACAGTATAAATTTTGTTCTTTTTTAGGTTAATGGAATTAGAGAAGACGAATATTCTGAAACCGAACAATCATGGACCAGGTTTCTATTGACCAATTATTATGGAACTCATTTGATCGCCTTCCTCTAGCATTATTTTACTCTGTTTTGTTTCTTCTACTTAGGTTTTGGTTGGTTCTTTTTTCATTGCTTGAATTTGCTTAAAGAAACTATATTTTTTAGTGATATCTCATCCTTCTTCGTCAAAACATGATATTATATGTGACAAACTGAATTTTTCGGCAGCTCGGTGGTGTTAGCGAACTAGCAACTTGACCCACATTGTGCGTAGGAACAGTTGATGGACCAACGTATTCTCCCTGTTGTCCTGTAGATATTTTCCAGTTCTTGGAGCATATCAACAGTGGAGATTAATTTATTTATTTTTATTCATTCTTTATTTTATTTTATTTTTTAGCATCTTGCTACTTAGTCCATACAACGGACAAGAGATCACAACCCTCTTTCCTCAAAACAAATTTGGGAAAATTTTGTTGGTGTGCCGACATCCTTCAAACACTGTTTTTTCTTTAACCTCCCTGTATTTTATCCCCTTTGAACACTTCTTGTCCCCCAAAGGGTCTCCTACTCCAGTTGGTGAAACCCAGCCAGTTCCACCTTCTTTATTGAGGTCAGGTTCAGGTTTGTTGGGTGGACAAGGCGGTGGAATGCCTTCACATAATTTTTCATCTTTGGTTTCGCCTCGAAATCAGTTTAATAACTTGAACGTTCTTGGGAATGTTCCAAATGTTTCAAGTTGATGGTGACATACAACTTGTTAATCACAACAAAAATTAACCAAGTGGAATTATTATGTGAACATCGACCGAAATGCTGACCTGACACTTTCGTGCGCCCCAGTTAGCGACGGGTTTTTGTGAAATATGTTCGAATGTTCTTTCTCTTTTGTATTCTTCTGTCTAACTGTGGCAGTTACATTTGAAGGTTACTTCCTAGCCAAGCATCTGAATTTGGAGTGGTAAAGATTGATAGCCGAGGTCGGATTTCTCAGTTCTCTGAAAAGCCTCGAGGAGTTGATAAGAAATCATTGGTAAGCCCAAGCATATCTTTAACACCTACTTCCTTTAGTTCCTGTCTGGATTATTTGTTGTTGTGTTGCAGCAAATCGACACTTTTATAATAGGTTTATCTGCCGAGGATGCTTTGAAATCTCCGTACATTGCTTCCATGGGAGTCTATGTGTTTAAGACGGATGTGTTACTCAAGCTCTTGAAGTGGAGTTACCCGAACTCAAATGACTTTGAGTCCGAAGTCATACCTGCTGCAGTAAAGGAACAAGGTGTGCAGGTTTTGGAGCGTGGATTCCTTTCAATTGGGGACAATAATTAAGTTTCTTACTGTGATTTAAAGAATTTTGAGGTGGCTCTTTTTTTTATATTGCAGGCTTATATATTCAGGGATTATTGGGAGGATATTGGGACGATCAAATCTTTCTATGATGCGAATTTAGCTCTTTTAGATAAGGTAAATATGTCAGTCTGTCCTTTTGGGTGAAGTTTGGTGGTACATTCCTGTATTTTTCTCGACTGATGTTAACAATAAACTGTCTGCAGCATCCCAAATTTGAATTTTATGATCCCAAAATACCTTTCTACACATCGCCACATTTCTTGCCACCAACAAAATTTAGAAATTGCAAGGTAAGGCTACCTATTACATTCCCAGAATTTTCATTCTGATTATGCTCCCTAATTTTGTTCCATTCACATTCTTGCTTCTTTGAAAATAAAAGTTTTGCTTATTTCTTGATAAAAGTTTTAGTGATGGTTTCCTCAATGTGGGTTATGAAGCTCGAAGATGGAGTCATACTCTCAAACTTTCAGAGATTGAAGATGACATGGAGCAATGTGAAGAGAACACATATATGTATATTTCTTCAGATAAGTTTATTTTAACGTTCTTTGATTCTTTGGATATTTATGCTCATCATAGTTTGGTTTAATTGTTTTATTTGTTGAATTGCTCTACATATAAATTTTTGATTGAGCAATTGGAAAAATGGTTTTGTGGTGCATGAATTAATGTTGTTAGGTCAGATTCATTCTTCTGCTGTTTTTGATAAATGCTAATGGAATTAATGGAATTGTGTGAATGAGCGTTCTGGGTGGAGGAAGAGAAGAAAACAATATGAGGTAGTTGCGCACTGTTGCAGAAGCTGAATTCATAGTTGCGCTCTCATCATCAAGCATCTCTGACTCTACTCTGACTTCTGAGTATTCTTATAGTGAATAGTTTTTGAATTATAAATAGTGGTAGTCTTATTTGTTTGTTTTGATTAAAGCTATTGCAGTACGTTTTAGATACTTTAGTTTGTTTTTTGATTTACAATTTTGAATACATTGTTGAAGAAATTCATGTGCGTGTGTGTCCTTTTTTTTTTTTGAATTGTATTGATAGTATATAGAGACATGCAGGCAGGCAATATAGTGCAGATGGGTTTATTACTCTGCTTCCTCATCCCGTCCACTAAAATTTGTCTTCCCTTGATGGAAATTTTGTTTTGGGCAATCTTCTTACTACTCATTTACCATTACACATTTTTTTGCTGTAAACATTTTTCTTCTGTGTGTTTTTATTAAAACTTGTTTCACAGATCCGACAATTTGTGCCGGACGCTGTAGAGGTCAAGACTGCAGATAAGCGCAGGAAGTTCATGGTTGGATGCATCCAGCCTAGGAGGGTGGCTGCTACGTCTGTTTCAAGGAGAGTAGCTAAAGAGATGGATGTGACGATTGGAGAGGAAGTTGGTTATAGTATTCGGTTTGATGATTGCAGTAGTGCAAGAACTATTATGAAGTGAGCCTTTAATTGCATTTTGGTTCTTTTTTCCTCTTATGTACGAATTATCAAAATCGTTTTGGCAGGTTCCGGATACGGTGTTTCTTCTTTGCTTTTAGTTCTATTTCTTCTATACTTCTACTATGACATATTTCCCTGTTTCATCTTCCTATTATTGCTCACCTACAATTATTCCTTTTTTTTCTCCATGGGCAGTTGTACGTTCCAAATACTTATTATGTTTAAATAACAGTGAGCAAGTGTTTTACATCTCAGATTCTGCCGGGATCCCAACGGTCACCATTAATTATAACTAAGATCATTAAAATGCCTAGGTTGATATGGTAGAGCTGAACTTAATTTTGGTGTTATGCTTGCACCTCCTTTTTTTTTTAATTAAAATTTGTAGAAAGGAATTTGTGGGCAGTACTCAATAAACTAGGCTTTCTTTGATCATTGAATCAATTAATTATTATGGAACGGACACACACCATCCACTTTAAATACAAATCATACCAAGAAACTGAGGCAAGCACGAGAATCGGTAATAGTAGTAGTACTTGTTTAGAAATTGGATGCTCCTCGCCTCTCACAACCCAAAAGGCATGCAATTGTCCCATTCATCGCACTGATGCACATGAAATCTTTTGCTTTAGACTACAGGCGGCCTGCTTTATTTAACTTTGGCCAAAATAATAACATTGAACAACTAAACTTTCCGTGTGTGTGTGTATATATATGTGTATATTTTCTTTAGTGTTGTTCTCAAGCCACACACATTAGGAAATATCCTTTCCAGCTTGTAATTTTCCCCTATTATTGTGTCTTTGGAGTTTTACGGTTTTATGTAGAAGTTGAAATCTTCTTTAGGTGGAGGAAATTTACCATAGTTGGGAGTTGATAGGTGTTTGAACTTTGAACCAATTATAGGATTTCATTTCGTAGCAGCACCTACCAACTTCAATTTTCCGATTAGTAAGTGATCTAAAACTATAACTTTTGTGAACTCTTGTTCAGTTCACCCGCAATTATGAATACTAGCTTGAAGAAGATGTATATGTGCGTTGATGATGTTGATCGTCAAGGAATTTTCTGTTGTTCTTTTTTTCAAATGAAGCAGAAAAATGGCAAGATATGCAAACTACACTTTCATAAGATAATTTATTCACAAATTGTCAGTCTTTAGATAAGTTCCAATCTTTCATCCATACTATAACATTAAGCTCATTTGGTGGAGAAATATTGATCATATTTCCATGCCATGATTCTGAGAGGCTGTCCTGTAGTTAGTCTATACTATAGCCGTTCGTATCAAAAAAATATGGAATTAGCTAACTTGACCTATCAAATCAATCCCCTTTCAGATAACATATTGTGGTACTAAACACATTAAATTTCACGTGTCAGGAAATTATTGGTGAACTTTATCAAATAGTTTGTACAATTTTTGATCTCTCGGCAAAGCAGGTAAATCTTTATCCATTGATGATGTATTTTGCATTTAATATTTCTATTGGTGATTAATTTTACAAATGAGAGTTTTATCTCAGGTATCCATTTGGAATTACTTAGGTCATCAAAAGCATGCATTGATGAATGATATGGAAAAAAACCTTGATGAGGCAAATATTCAAATGGATAAGAATGTGCGTGACCGTAGACTCTAATTCCTTCATTGTTATTTGAACTCTTCTCTTTCTTATTTATTTGATGTACAAGTATCTTATTTATTTGATCTACCATGAGATCCCTTGTTCTCAATTATTTGTTTATGTGAAGGCATAAATTTTCTTTTTCATGCTATAAGTAATACTCAGAATCTTCCTACGATGTGGGGTTTTTTTTGTCTCAGCTTGACGTTGCTTTTGTGTATGCATGCTATTAGCTCATGGTTGTGGCACATGTAACACAGGATTAGGTTGTTATGTATTTTCCAGGTGTCCCAAATAAGCATTAAATAGTATGGTCTGTAATGGTCCTACTCTTACGACATTAGCTAACAACTAAGCCTCTTTGAATGGATATTAATATTTATAGGAGTAACTATAGTATAAGAAAAAACATAAGCACTCACCAAAAAATATTTATTCTTTTCCATGGGGCAGTTGTATATTCATAATAGGCTGTGCATTGCAAATGCACAGCCAGAAATTCCTAGTACTTATATAAGAAAAAAAGGAAATTGGGTTGGACCCCTAATTATTTAAGAACATTTAAAACTAACATCACTGAGAAGTAGTCACTCATTGTTTCTCCCAGCCTATAAAGAAAGGGTACACAGTAAACATGCATGGGAATCATTTCACTACGCCCTTTTTTTTCCCTCTCTCTGCCTTTTTTTTTCAAAAAAAAAAAAAGAACGAAAGAATTATGTGGGCAAAAAAAGGAGAATAATTAGTTAACTCTTACCACCTATCTCCAGTGGCGAAACTAGAAATTTCAATAAGGGAGGGCCGATTTCATTTAAGAAAAATTCATTAAAAAAAAAAACTACCCAAAACCATATGCAAACTATTTTAAAATATCATTTAAATAACTTTATACAGTACAAAATAATAATGCAAACGTAATTTTGAACTGAAGGAGAAGAACGTTCACTATTAATAGGTGGTAACTGTAATATTCGAGATGGAGATGGATAGCAGTTAAAAGTTGCTACTTTTATTTGTTATTATTGCATTGTTTAAACTTCAAACTCATAGTTTAGAAAATAGTTTGACTTTGTAATTTGATTTGTAATAATGGACAATTGGTGATGAAAAGGCAAAAGATATAGTGGAGAGGAAGATGGTACAAAACCTAGTATAAGTGGGCTAAGAACTATGGAATAATAAATAATTTTTTTGGGTAAGACAGCCTGAGAAGGCGAGCAAAGAAATAATAATAATAAATAATTTTGGGCTTCTTAATATTTAAAGGAATAAATAATTAACCAAGAAATAGCCTATACTTAACTATATCTAGCATATATAAATATGTATAATATATACTATATACCTTCTGGCAAAATTTATGGGAGGGCCCAAGCCATCCCAATTGATTGAGTAGTTTCGCCCCTGCCTATCTCTTATCTCATATATTCCTCAATTTTTTAAAATTTGAACCATTTTTATTATGTTGATATTATTTATTATGTAATTTTGACGATGACTGTCTGGTTGTTTATCGAATCTATACATTAAAAAAAAAACATTATCAAATTACATGTTAGATTCATTGAGTTATTCATGATTAAAAATGTGTATTATGTTATGTAAAAAATGAAGTGATATAGTTATTTAAAAATGGAGGTAGTTTATGTATAGTATATATTATATAGTATATACAAGCACATTTCACTACTAGAAAAATTTTGGATTTGGTAGCTGAAACTGTGATAGCTAACGAATTCCAGTCGCAAATTTGATTGCTAACCTCTTTAGCAACCAAATTTTACTAAAAATTATCGCACTAAAATGAAAAATTCTTATAGTGTTTATAATAAACTAATCAAACATGGTACTAAACTAGCTCCTACCTTATTACTCAATCCCATATGTGTACAATATTGACAACTTTAATGCTCGCGCACTTATTTCCCCAAAAAAGAAGATAAAGAAGAGCCAGTCAATTTGATTTCATGCATCTTGGCATGATTTACGGTGGGTAAAGTTCCCACATCGATATGAACGACTTTTAATTTCAATCTCATGTGTTAGTTATTGCATTATTGTGTTTCTTGACTTTATAAATCTTGCCAATCTTTTATGTCCTCCACTTACACATGTTCAAACAAGTGTATCCAGTTTTGGACTAATTAATTACTTTGAGGTCGTAATGATAAATTTGATGTCAAGGGCTTTAATTATTTTATCAACTAAAATGGTGAAATTCCTTTTCTTTTCTTTGTTTTAGGCAATATTTTATTAATAATATACGACGACAGGCGACAAAATGCAAAATAGACCAAAGGTTCAGATCATAGAATATGCGTCGACCACTATGAAGGAGTATATGAATTGAACCCAATGGATTACAGTATATAATAAGTAAATAAATTGAAAACGTGAAGTGGAAAATGGAAATGGTAGCGCACTCAAAAGTTGCGACTAAATTTTTTTTTGGTAAATATTTACATCTATGTGTCGGCAAAGGTGTGTGAGAGCCCAAACCACACAAATTACAAAGGGAGATAAAGGGGAAGGATAGGGGCCAGGTACGAATCGAACCATCAACCTATGGTTGCTTGAAAGGTAGGGAACATGAACACTTGGGTCAAGTCCCATTTCCAAAAGTTGCAATTAATACTATGAATTTGAAGCACAGACCGAATATGTACATAAGCTCACGACAAGATTTAAAATAACACCAAGACGTGTAAGAGACAAGACATGCCCAACAAAATCATCATAGGTCTAAAACAAGTAAAGAACCAATCCTATCCACCAAGGAAATGGGCTCCTTTAGTTCAGCTCCGAAAAATAAAATTATTAAAATATGGACGACATTAATTGATAAAATATTAATTTTGATTACTTTTTAATACAATTATATAAAATAAAGATAGTTGAGATGTTGTTAGATTGGTATAATAACATAGTTTTAGAATATTAAAATTTTATAATTTTTATTTTTAAAAAATTTAAAGTATTAATCATTAAAAATGTGTATTGGATTGCGTGAAATGTAGAAGTTGTGAACTTATAAAAAATGGAGGGATCAGAGTATTGAAAAAAATTGTAAAAATATCAACTACTTAAATGGCTGGAGCCTGAAAGTGGCTAAGGTCCCGTTCTCTAGGACTTATTTTCAGGACTTATTACTTATTTTTATTAAAATCAGATTAGATAAGAAACATTAAGATCAGACCAGATTAAATAAGATCAGACCAAACTCATTTAGACCAGACCAGATCAGATCATATCAAATCATTATAATAATATGCATAAGATAAGATCAGATCAGATCAAACCAGACCAAATCAGACCAGAAACATTTAGACCAGACCAGACAAATTCCAATAAGATCAGACAAGATCTTATAAAATTCAAATCAGACCAGACAAATTCAGGCATAGAGAACAGGGCCTAATTATGGTTGTGTTTCGTAGATATGCTATTTAGCTTATCTAATATTAAAAATGCTAGTAGCTAGTATTTGAATAACTCAAATTTTTATTTTATTTTATTTTTATTTTTGCAACACAGCCTACACATGCTAGAAAAAGAAAACAAACAAAAAGGAAAAGAAATAAAGAAACAAATAAACTGAGGCTAGTCCCTAAGGAACCAGGTTCCACCCAAATCTGCTGCCAACCTCTCTCAAGAAATCTGGGGCTATGCCCAGGCGGTGAAAAAAAGCTCACCTTCAGTCCCTTGTTTTGCCAAGCGGTCTCAATTGATCTTATAAATGTAATTTTTTGTTATTAAATTGGTCTTTTTATTCAAATTGACAGTATTTGATATATTACAAGGGGTGTATTCGTTTCAGATTTTTATAGATTTTAAAGTCAGTTGATTTAGAAAGTCTATGGACTCCACATAAAGTTGATTGATTTTGTGCAGATTCTATGTAGAGTTTGACTGACTTGACAAAATCCGTAGAAATTTGGAGAGATTTTGCATAGTTATAATTTTTAAAAGAATCTATAGAATTAAAATCCATAGACTGTTGAATACCTCAAAATTTTTAAAAACTTTTTAAAATCTGTATTTTTTTTTGGTAAACAGTGACACTCATGTGTCGGCAAAGGTGTGTGGGAGCCCAAACCACACAAATTACAAAGGGGGATAAAGGGGAGGGATAGGGGGCCGGGTGGGAATCGAACCCCCAACCTATGGTTGGGAGAAGGGGGACTTGACCACTAGAGTAAGTCCCCAACCCCAAAAATCTGTATTGAATACACCTAGATTTTTAAAGACTTTTTAAAATCAGTATTGAATACCTCTAGATTTTTAAAGACGTTTTAAAATCTAAATTGAATACACCCAGATTTTCAAACTCCAAAAAAATCTCATAGACTCTCTATCCAATACACCCCTATACATTTCAACAACAAAACTTTATATTCTTTATTTTTCCACTTTAATTTATTCTATTTTTATTTTATTTTACCTTTTTAATTTCATTTAAAATATGAAATAATTTTAAAATAAATTTAAGTGATAACCAAATAAAATTTAAAAAAATTATTTCCCAAAAAAATAAAATAAAAAATACAAAAAATTAAATAATTATAATTTATATACTATTATGTTAAAAGAAAATAGAATATATGTAAGCGTCAAAATGATATTCCCTCCGTCCCAATAAAGTTCTCTTGTTTGACCTGTGCACATAATCCAATGCACTTTTTTAACTGTTAATATATCAAAATATGTAACTAAAAATTATGTAAAATATATATTCTTAAATTATATAATTATACGATTCTAACAAGATCCAACTCGATTATTTTTTTTTCTAAATATATACTTATAATAAAATTGAGTCAAAGTTTTTTTTTTTTTTTGAGGCAAATGTAATTTCTTTCATTAGTCACCAACTGACACTCGGTCCAACAAGGTTCAATTACACCAACACATAACGCTTCCACACAGAAGAACAAAAACCATAATCAAACTACGGAAGACTACCCAGCAACCGACTAAATTAAAAGAATTCCCAAGAATTAAGTCCTATCCCAAACAAAGAGAGCAGCCCCCTGAACCACGAACGGCCTCTGCAATGTATACTGATCTAGCTCCAAAATATAGTGACAAGGCGCATTGACTTTCCAGCCCTTGCTTATAATGATACCTCCGCTGCTTATGTTTTGCAAGCCAATGCATCGAAACTAAGGAACTGGATGAGGGTAAGATAAGGAATAGGCAATGGGAAGGAGAGCAGGTGAAGCATTTTTGGGAAATCAGGTTGGGATTCAAACTCAGCATAGACGATAAGGAGATCCAGAAACTCTTTCAACTCTTCAAGATAACATCCAGTATCTATCTGTTGAGACTCCCCCTTTTCATAACAATAAGCCAAACCCATCTAACAAAATTGCTATGAGTTTAGAATAAACCCGCAGACAATTATCTTCTTCCATATTTCTTTCTCCTATTTTTTTTTCTTTTTTCTCTCTCTTTTTTTTTTTTATTTTACCAACAACAACATCATAAGAGACAAAACAACACCCTCTTGTACTGATGACCATAAATAACAGCCGCCCCATCTTATTCAATTAAAAACTCACCCTTCCCTTGTTTAAAACTTATCCATGACCCTAAGATTCCCGATCCCAATACTTACAATGCTCATAGATCTTTAACAGTCGGAGTACAAGCATTTCAAAAACATTCAACGTTCACCGCAGCTATGTGGCTAAGACAAGAAGAAAACTAATTGTTCAGGAAATAGCAGTGAACTGACGACCAGTGAGTTTATCAGAAGTCACATAGTTGGCTCACAGGTAATGTTTGATTGAATGTGGAAGAGGAGTTGGCTGATTAACCTAGCCCCTAATATACGATGCACTGGCTTGAAAATAAGCGAGCTTGGCATTATTATAAAAGCAAGTTCAAGATTGTCAAAATGCCCCACATGTACACATAACAAGGGAAGCTTAGAGCTTAGATCTCACCAGGTGTTTTGTCCAATGTCTTGAAGTATTCATTGCAGAGGATCATCATCGTATGTCGACCAGCCATCAGCAAGTTAATTGTTCGCTCAAATTTGCACTAGCAGCATTCGTTTGAGAAGCCAACCACCAGCATCTTCCTGTATAGACAGCTCCATTGTTGGACCCTCAAGCCATATAGACCAGCAGCACCAGCTTCATTATAGAACAACATCAAAAGTAACATTATTCCTGCAGTAGAAACGGCGTGTGCCCTTTTACTTATACCTTCCACCGATCTTTATATCTTCAATCCACGCCTTCAAAGCCGAAGGGACCTGACACGACACGACAAAGCCAAAGAAGGAACACAAAGACAAAACACGATGCAACAAATCCAAAGAGACACGACACGATACAAGCAGCTACAACAAATCCGAAATGACAAATATACAGCGCGACACGACGATACAGACATAACCATAGACAGCGCAAAAAGACACAACACGACACAACAAATCCAAAGAGATACTAATGACACTAAACATCTACCAGCTACCGGATTACTATGGGATAAAAATGTTTTTTTTTTCAATGAAAGCGCTAATTCAGTTCCAAAATCAGTCCCTCCCCAACCTTGATGCAGAACACTGCTTCATCAAATTTGAAGACCATTACAGTACCTGCTGGCAACCTAACAACTCCCGAAGTCAATCCCTCCCCAACCTGATCAAGAGAAGTCAACAACATTCATCCTCAGATCCACTCTTCAATTCTGCTATTACCTGATGCTCCAAGCCTCGCCCAATAGTCCGCGAGTTCATTCCTTTCTCTCAATATATGTTGTACCCGGACATCCCCGGCGAAGTTGATCACCTCCGAAATAGGTGGCAACAGATGATGCAAACGTATTGGCACCAGACCTGGTGCATTAACCCATTTAACCACTATATAACTGTCGCATTCAAAAATTAGTTTTTTCAACGGAAAGCCTTGATCCCTGATAATTGCCGAGCACACACGATTAATTGCAGTCAATTCAGCTTCTGTGGAGTCCTTATTACCAATAAAGTCAGACAATATAAATAATACCACCCCATATTCATCCCTTATCACTCCCCCAACCCTTGCTGGCCCGGGATTACCTAATGACGAACCATCCGTGTTTACCTTCCACCAACCTCTCCCAGGGCGAATCCAGACCAACCCACCCCGAGAGTTTTTATTACGCCACTGAATAGGCTTCTCCAGACTGCCAGGGAATCCAGAATCCAGCCATCCCACACTCAGATCAAAGTTTTCCTTAATAGCCTTCCACCAAACACCAAGTCTCCACCTTAATTCATCCTTTACCGCCCTTATATCTACCTGCTCGCCTTTGAACACCACCCCATTTCTTACTTTCCAAATTGTCCAACAAATTGCCGCCCCTGTGACTAACCACACCTCCTTGGCACCTATCTTCATATTAGCATCACACCACCATGATAACAATTCAGTCACTCTTGCAGGCATCGCCCAATTAATTTCAAACAAACTTACACCATGGTACCACAAGGCTTGGGCCACCACACATGTGCAAAATAAATGATCCAAAGTCTCACGATCCTGTTCGCAACACGGACACAGACTGTTCGAGGCAAGAACACACCCTCTGCGGACAAGTAAATCTCGGACAGGTAGTGCATCTCGTGTAATCTTCCAAACCAATAATTTGGCCTTCATTGGACATTTAATTTTCCACAAACTCTTCCAGGTCCGTGACATGTCCAACTCTTGTTCTTCGTCCAGCCTACTCCAACAAGATTTAGTTGAAAATGCTCCATTGCCTTCACGAGTCCAACATGTCCGATCCTCCAAATATTTACACAACTTATAGCCTCCAATCACATTAAAAAAAGCCCTCCAAACCTCCACCTCCCAATCGAATAATTGCCTTCTCAATTGAATAGACCATACCCATTCGAACCCAACCCAAGCCCCATACTCTGAAATCCGACCACCCTTATTAATAGCTAGAGCGAAAATGCGAGGGAACATCTCCCTTAACGTCAAACCCCCCTCCACCCAACGATCTAGCCAAAATCTAGTTCTATCACCATTTCCCACCAGAATAACCAGCTCATTCCCACGAACTCTGTCACTAACACTCTCCCATGCCTTGCAAATTTTTCCCCAAACAGACCTCTCAATCTTCATCTCCGGTACGAGGGGTGACTGGCCATTATAGTATTTGGAATTAATAACCTCAGTCCACAACCCTTTCTCTTTCCCGAATCTCCATCTCCATTTGTAGAGAAAAGCTGCATTGAGATTAGAAATATCCCAGATGTTTAGCCCACCAAGATCCTTGGGCATACAAATCTTTTCCCAACCGATTGTATGCAATTTCCTATTTCCATTCCACTCGTTCCAGAAAAACCGCCTTTTGAACATTTCCAACCTATCCGCCACCTGAGAAGGAACTTTGAACATAGACAAGAAATATATTGGCAAGCTATTCAACACAGATCTAATAAGACAGAGTCTCCCTGCTTGTGAAAGTAGTCGCCCCTTCCACCCCGCCATCCTTCTCTCCACCCTATCCAAAACCGGTTGCCAAATTTCCGTCCCATTCACTCTACCACCGATCGGAATACCCAAGTACTTCAATGGCCACTCTCCCACCTCACAACCCAAAACGCTGGCTGCCTCCCTCTCCAGAACAGATGTACAATTAATTCCTATTAGGCTAGTCTTCTTAAAATAGATCTGTAATCCAGTGGCCAAGGATAAGCACTTCAACAGCCGCTTTAATATCACCACCTGAGACAGCTCCCCCTCGCAGAACAAGATGGTGTCATCCGCATACTGTAAGTGAGTAATCACTGGACCTCCATCTCCAACCCCCAACCCCGCAATCAACCCAATTCAGCAGCCATAGATAACAGCCTGTTCTATACTTCCGCCACTAACACAAAAAGGTACGGAGAAATTGGATCGCCTTGTCGTAGACCTTTTTGGAGTTTGAAAAAATCAGTGGGTGTTCCATTGATTAACACCGCGGCCGAGACAGAGGTAACACACTCCCTAATCCAGCTTATCCACTTTTCGCCAAATCCCATAGCTTCTAAGACCCGGAATAGTGCCTTCCAAGAAATGTTGTCATATGCCTTTGCGAAATCTAGCTTAATGACAAATCCCTTTCTACTCGCCCTCTTGGTAGAGTGAATAATCTCTGCCGCAATCAAAACACCATCAAGGATTTGTCTTCCTTTTACGAACGCCATTTGAGATTCCCCTATGAGACCGTCCAATACTCCCTGGATTCTCCTAGACAATACTTTCGCCACTATTTTATATATACTCCCAACTAGTGAAATCGGCCGGAAATCACCAAACTCAAGTGGATTTTCCACCTTTGGGATTAAGGTGATAAAGGATGCCCCGACCTCCCTGGGAAGCCTGATATTCTGCTCCAGCCCACCGAAAATTCCCATCACCTCTCCTTTTATCGTTTCCCAATACTTCTTAAAAAAATCGACGTTAAAACCATCCGGCCCGGGAGCCCTATTACCATCGCAGCTCCAAATTGCCGCCCTAACCTCCTCCTCTGTAAACTCCCTCACTAGCCACTCCCTCTCCTCCAATGACACCCTGGATAAGCCGATATTGCCTGTGTCAAACAAAATCTCCCTGGGAGTAGAAAACGCTCCCTGGAAGTATTTCCTTGCTGCATCCTTGATAATTATCGGATCATCTACCACCTCCCCTTCCCATTTGATCGCCCCAATGTGACTTCTCCTCCTATTAAGTGCGGTAATAGCGTGAAAAAAACGGGTATTTTGGTCACCCTCCTTGAGCCACCTAATCCTCGACTTTTGTAACATCTCCGTTCCTCGGCCATAAATAAATTCCCTAATTCTGATTTCTTTCCCTGCCAAGCTTTGCTCACCCCCCTGTCCATTCTACCATCCTAAAAAAGCTTCTCTAACTCCCCAATCTCGGCCTGCAGTACTTTAATGCGATTTTCCAAGGCAGCCGCATCATAGCCATCCCATTCCTTAATACGTTTTTTCAACCCCCGGAGACGGCCTAGCAGACCACTGCCCCTGGCATTACTGACCTCCCCCCAAGCTCCTCTCACTAACTCGTCAAAACCTTTAGCCCCCATCCAATAACTATAGAATCTAAATGGTTTCGGACCCCATGACTTCTCCCCAAACTCCAAAAACACCGGATAATGGTCCGATAGAATAGTATCTCCCCTCTTTTGAACAACCCCCTCATCCAACCCCAGCCATTCCGGAGAAATAAGGAACCTATCCAACCTACTACAGGCCCTACCTCCCCTCCCTATCCAAGTGAATTGCCCAGCTTCCATCAGTAAATCAACAACCCCTAACTGATCAATAAAGTCTCTAAACTCACGAATCGATCCACTATCCTCCCTTTCGCCCAACCTCTCGCCTGCACTACTCATCGCATTGAAGTCCCCAGTAAAACACCACATCTCCCCGTTTCTTGTGTTGCATTTTTGAATAATAGTATGCCACAGATCGACCCTTTCCCCTCTGTCATTAGGGGCATGAACACAAAAAATGTTGACATCCTCTCTACATCCTTCAATCTTGCCCTTGAGCCATATGTAATTGTGAACGCTTTCCACCTTTTGTAGCCCGCAACAGTTCAGATCCCATACGACAAGGAGCCCACCTGCATTCCCCAACGCCGGCTGAAAACAATAACCACACCTTGAAGAACCCCACACCCTGTTTACAAGTCGATTCTGAATATCCATCATTTTTGTTTCCTGACAACAGAGTATAGTCGGCTTATTCTTCTTACACAGTCGCATTAACGCCCGTCTCCTAACCCCACCATTTAAACCTCTTAAGTTACATGTAATCAATCGCATCTTTAACATTACTATCACAACAAAATTTCATACCACCGTCTCCTCCCACCTCAATACATCTCCTTAATCAACTCCTCCCTAACCTTATACACTACCTCCTCTCGATTGATAAGACATCCCAGGCCCAATTTAGAAGCCAGATCCACAATAGCTTCTGCCTCGGACACATCTACGAGCCTCAGCCCATCATCTGTTCTGAATGTTGCAAATTGAAGCTTTGCAAAATCAGCTTCTTCCGCTCCCCTCTTTACTTGGTTTTTGTACCGCCGGCCATTACTTATTTGAGAAACCAACACCCCCACCCCTGTATTTTTATTTCTCATCCTCCGTATCTTTCGCGGCACCTTTCTTTCATCAATAATCTTTCCCAGCGCTATCTCTGCCCTCCTAATATCCTTCAACCCCGCAGCCCACGAGTCCCAGCCCCCATCATTACTTTCGTCGCACCCCCTCCCCTCTTCAGCACCCACTTCGACATGCTCCAACCCCATATGACCGATCCTTCTTGGCTCCTCTTCACTCACCAACCCCACCAAATCTCCTTCCTCTACCCTCTCTACCTCCACAACCCTCTCTTCACCCCGGCCACCCTTTACACCACTGCTCTCCTCCCCCCTCCCCTGCCCTTCCTCAATTCGTATTTCCACATAGATCTCTCCGCCACCTTCGAGACCAGCTTCAAGCCTATTCAATCCGCTACCTTTAGTCCTTGTTATTATTTGGGCCACCTTCTCTCTTCTAACTAGACCTGTTGTATCGGACTCTCCAGGCCCAGAGTCCCCTTGGCATGAAACCAATTCCTTATCTAGTGACCAACCCAGTTTTGTACTAGCAAGTAAATTCAGCCCATCATTATCAGGCCCAATTCTCTCCCCACTTACCACCACACCGTCCACATCGGGCCTACCAATCTCAGTGGAATCAATACCGCTCCTTCCAAGACCATCATCATTTGCAGCTATTGCCTCAGAGACTTTTTTCGATCTCCCAGACACCATCCCTAGAGACTGTTCCATTCCCCCATGATCAATGGACCCGAACCTCAAATCCCAGCCAACCTCCAGGGACTGTTCCGATCCCCCCTGTGCTTTGGTCCCGGACCTAACCACCCCTTCTTCCTCCGGAACCCCTGGTACGTATGCCCTTACCAGCTGCTCCGGCCGATCTTCCTGCTCGTCCCCCCACTGTGTATCAACCACCACCACCGGTTCGCCAAAGCTGCCCTTTATACGAATCCGCTGGAGGTTTTCACTAACCCTTATCATAAGCTCTTCTGGAAATGACCCATCTCCGTCCAACTCAACAAGTATCCTTGCACGGTCAAGTCTCGTTTTCTCCCTTGTCTCGCTATCTATAGATATAATTTTGCCTCAGCCGGTAACTATTCTGTTAAAGTTGTCCACACTCCACACTGAATAGGGTAAGCCAAATATGTAAATCCACACCAGCTGATTTCTAGCCGAATCTGTTGACGCCCACCTCCTTTTATTTTTAAGGAATGTACAATCCCTCTGATCAGATAAATACATATCCCTTTTTTCAATGCTGCTAAAGACCACCACCATCTCGAGCCCGCCCCCATATTTGATATCCTTGCAGTCAAGGTGCTCACGGTATATCCAATCTTGGTACTTGATCAACGTGTCCAAGTTCCTTATTTCAACTATCGCCGATCGGCTTAACCATTCCAAATCTGTTTGGACACCGTCTAGCCTTATCGCCTTCTTCCTCCATTCCGATGCACCGAGCTTTTTCCAATCGCTCCTGCCCTTTGTGACCTCAGCATACGTGCGATCATCACGCCATGCAACCCTACCATTCACTTGCTTCTGTTCTGTCCTCTCGTCCACCCTCGAAGGCCTCTTATCATGCATCTCCCTCTTATTCCTCCAGTTGCCTCCGGACCTTTCCCATACCCTCCGGCTAGGCACCGCCCAGTTCGCCCTCAGGTGTCTCCCGAACCATTCTCTACCGTTCAACTTCTTGATGACCTTCTCAGCCTCTTCCTTTGTGCTGAATCTAAAGAATCCATATTTGAATCCTTTTTCTGGCCAGTTTCTCTCAGGGAAATACATCCCCTAACCTTTGCCGTCTTCTCTACTTCCTGATAAATCTGTCTGGCTCCAACATCAACCGAGATATTCCCTACGAAAACCCCCACCAGTTTATCCCAGCCACTCGTGCCCCGGCCGACCGAGCTTTCCTCATCTTGACGCCGTCTCATCTCCAAGTTCCCCCTTTTTCCTCTTTGATTTTTAATACAGTAATACTTAGTTTTCCTTTATACTATTATTTTATTTATCAAAACTATATTTATGAGATCAAGTTTCAAAATTAGACCCAATATACAAAACTCATGATTAAAATTTGATTAAATTTTTTATAACTGATTAGATTTTAATGAACAAGTTTCAATATTATTTTTAATGATGTATTTTATTTAAAATATGGTTATTATATTCCTTATTATGTTGATATAACCAAAATTAAATTTATTTAATAATATTATAATAATAGGAGTATTTCTTAAAATATATACAAACAAATAATTTATATTATATAGTTTTAATCAATTTATATCTTTTAAGAACTATAAGAAGATTTTCTCAACATTTTATTATATTAATAGACATATTTATTTTTTATATATAGATATTGATGACGTTGATGGTGAGTTGGAATTAGTCAGCGATGACGTGGATTAATTGTAGCCATTGATTATAAAATGGTGGTATAATTACTGATAAAACCCTAAAGATTAAAAAGAATCAGTTATATTGAATAAGGACAATAGAGTCTGCATAGGCTAAAAAGTATTTAGGATTTATTATATAGATTATTATTACTATTATTATCATCGATGGATGGCAGGTTCGGGGACGATGAGGAATAAGCAATAAATTTATAATTTGGGTTTCATTCTGTTTTTGTGTTTCATTACAGTATAATGATATGCTCATTCCAGGCATAATAACGCATACATACATTTATATATATTGAGATATTTGGAAAACTTATTTTAGTGCATTACGAAATGGCATTACAAAGGGCATGCATGAATGAATGATTAGTTGAACTCAAATAACGTGAGTGAGAGTTGCGATCTCAATGAAATAACATTTGAGGTGTAATTCATGAATATGTATGGATTATGTCAGAAGGTTGATGAAAGAACCCTGGCAGAACTTTGCAGTACGTGTAAGAATGGAGACAACGACCTAGCAAATACAGTATATACAAGCAAGCAATTCTCTTTTCTCTCTTTTTTTTTTTTAGGTGAATACCAAGGTATCCCCTGACTACATTGGACCTAAGACTAATCCTTTGAGGATCTGCATGGGCAATTAAGGGCGCCTCTCCCAAAGCAGTTTTTTGCATACACAAGGCTCGAACCCGAGACCTTGCTTAAGCGACTAGAGCCTCCATCCACTCAAGCCAACTGTTGTTGGTAATTCTCTTTTCTTTTTTTGTTTTTATTGAAATCCGCCCGAACGATGTCGTCTTCAACATACAGAATTAGTTTGGGCTTGTGGCTGCATTAGTTTCTTACTTTCGTTTTCGTTATCTAAAGCCTCTTTGTTGCTATATGACTATTAAACTTGCACGTAGGCCTTGTAGAACCCCAACCCTATATGATAAGTATGATCCAATTAATTTAATTTTTTTTGAACAAACTTAAATAAGTACTCCTATTCAAATAAAATGTCACTTTTAACTTGCACGAAGTTATATATACATATTTAATGGGAAATCTTTATAAATAATTTTTTTATATATAGAGGAATGTAAGAATTACGTAAACAAATGAAGGAACAATACAAATCATGCCTGCACAACATGATTAGTGTTAGGTCCGTTTGCTTGGATAATCAATTAAGTAGTCCTGAAAACTAGTTCAAGCACATTTCGTGGACACGTTAAACAGTTTAAGAAATTAAGCAGCGGAAAGTAAATAAACTGTGAAAATAAAGAACTCAAGGTTTGTTGACCCAGTTCGGCACAAGCCTACTGGGGGATACCAATCCAGGAGATTCACTAATTGTTTTGGTTTGATCCTCGATCTAAACAATAGTGAATTGTTTCGCCCAACTCCAATCACCAAGCGGACTGAATTGTCAAACCAAGACACTCCCCCTGTCTTGGTGAAGATCTCCTCGACCTTGCTTCAATCCCTTGAAGGCTCCTCCTTCAAGTTTGCCCTTGGTCGAAACCTGTTGGCGACTCTCCTTGATTCTTTCAGTTAAGCTCTTGAGTTTGACGACTCCTTGAAAGCCTTGATTGAATCCGTCTACTTCAATCAAGCACACAGTGGCACTCTATCGATCAATCCACCCAAGGAAGTGTTGATCGGATTTCTTCCTTCGAAATGATAACTCGCGAACACGGAAGGAATATGATTCTCTCTTCACAATATCCTCTCAATTACTCAAGTGTGTAAGTCAGATTATTCAGCGTACGGATCCATTCCTTGGCCGCCCTATTTGAAGAGAATCACCTTGTCTCTATTCTAAGGTAGAAGATCTTCTTTCCATAAATGCGCGGATCCTTAGAATAGAGTTGCCCGAATTAAATGATTGTAGTTTCCATACATCGTGTGCAAGATCCGGGCAGAAGATCAGCTAGCCGTTGTAGAATATTTCTGAGTATATTCGCCAGCTCTTCTTCCTTTGCTTAGTTTGTCTGCTGTTGACGAGGTTGGTCCAACAAAGTAGTTCAGACATCGGTTGTGAACACATTTGCTCAAAACTGATTCCCAACAATCTCCCCCTTTTTGGCAGAATGTGGGCCAGTATAAGAGTTGATCCAACCGATGTCCAAACAATTGACACAAGAACAATGATGTAGAAATACTTCCCATTGAGACCCAACCACCAATTACAATGATTCCCGAACATAAAACAAACTATACTAATGCTCCGTACAAGATAACCTATCACATATTCTAGGAGCATTCACATCAAAAGCAAGCACATGGCAATAGTCATAAAATAAAACACGTAAGATCACAATTCAATTATTACATGCCATTATGCAGATGTCCAGCAAAAACAGTAGTTCACAAAAGTAGTTCAAACAAAAAAACTTTACCCTTCTTCAGCAGAGACTTTCTCCCACCAGGCTGCCCCATGTCGATTGTAGTGCATACCAGAGGAACCGATCAACGGCTACATCAACTTAACTCCCCCTCTGGCGCACATTTTGCCCAAAAAGGGCATGTCACTCAGACTCCTCAGAGGAATCCTCATCCGAGTCACTGGACTCCTCTGCTGGATTGGTATCCAAATCCTGTTCATCATCAGACCAAACATCAGGAAGCTGTCTGAACAGCTTTTCAGAAGCTTGGACACGACTGTGCACTTGAGCCTCCAGCACTTTGAGGTGATTGATGTGGTCTGTGAGTTCATCTCGGAGCATGGAGAAGGCGTCTTTAGCAGGGATCCTGCCTCCTGGTCCAGCCAAGTCTGGCTTCTTCTTTGCAAGGTTTGAGGAAAGTTTGAAGTCGGCAATGTCCTCAGGACGATCATGCTTGCTCCCAAGAATGTGGAGATGCTTCAGGTACTCAGATATGAGGCCAGGAAAGGGAAGAGTGGTGTTGTACTTCCTTTTGATTGTACCCGCGAACGCCAGCATTTGTTCGAGCACAAGGGCTCCATAGTTGATCTCGTACTTCTGGTCTATGGCAAACAATAATTTACACATGCTTTTTGACACAACAGAGTGGTTAGCAGTGGGCATGATGTTGTGTGCACATAATTTGTAAAGCAGTGAAAACTTTTGGGTTAGGACACCAGCACTTAACCCCTTTCCTTGAAATTTTCACCCTTCAACTCCAGTGAGAGTCTCAGCAATAGTATTCATAGGGAACTTGGCACTTCGAGAATAAACAGATTTCAGATGAGTTCGGGGTACCTGGAGAAAACGGTTCAGTGCTCGAGCTTTGAGTTCAAACAGTTGGCCATATGCATAACTGAGTTCAAACCAGGGGCTTTTGGAGTTCAGGACTTCAGAGCTCAGGTTTGCATAGAAATGCCTAACTAGCTGTCCCTTATATTGCTTGATCTCCGTTCCCCAGAATAAAAGAGATCTGTCCTCCAGGTATTTGTGCCATCCCATTTCCTCATACCGCACAGCTGCAAATCTGATCTCAGGGTGCACCTTCATCCTTTCCAGAACGGTTGAGAAGTATTGTTCGGACACTACATAGTAGAAGGCCGTGGATATGGCGTTTCCAGCATCAATGATCTCTGGCTCATGTTCTTCCGACGAGGACAAGACAATTTTTCTCTTCTTGGATCCAGTGGCCTTGGAAGACTCTTCAGGTTCAGACCGAGTCCGCTTTTTGGGTTCAGACTCCTGGGGTGAACGCCTTTGTGGAGTAGGCTCTCGGGTTTCTGGCTGGATCACCGTTTCCTGCACAGTGACTGGTTCAGTATTGACTTCGACTCTTTCTTCAGATTCTTCCTCTTCGGAGCTTTCTTCATCGGATTCTTCCCCCTCGCTTTGAGTGTCTTGAGATCCCAACTCCTCGGACCGGTTGTCAGTGGGATTCTCCCCCTCAAGTGGTTCATGGGCATCGGTTTGAGGGTGCTCAGAGTCTCCTCCGGACTCATCATCCTGGTCGTCATCCGAGTCTGATGAACTTTCATCTTCTTCGTCTTCTTCCTGTTCAATTTCGGTTTGAACTGTTTCTTTGACAGGTACAGTTTCCTCAGGTTCTGGTCTCAACATATGCTTTCGCTTTTGACTGGCAGTCCAGGCAATTTCTTCAGTGATCAGGTTCACAGCATAGTCCCTTTCATCATCACTTATGTCGATCATTGATTCATCTCCAGAGCTTTCATTAGCATCCTCTTGAACATAGTCTGAGTCGAGTTCTTCCTCATCAAGGGGTTCTGTGCCAGGTTCGGACGCCTTTTGTGAACTAGTTTGGGTCGCTGTAGTAGTGTTCTGCAGGGGTTCTTCAGGGGTTGATTCAACAGTGGTGACTGGTGCTGGATTGGTCGGAACACTTGGCACAGTTGCTACCTTCTTCGCAGGGGTTTTCTTCTTTGGCTTTTCAGTGGACACCTTTGGTGCATCTTTTGATGCAAGTTCAGCGAACTTGATTGACACTCCTGTCCCTGTCGCATTGTCAACGCCCAAGTTTGGAAGGTCAGCTAAGATTGCATCGATGGGTTCTAGTGCCATGGCTAGGTCGGCTTCAACACGTTCACTGATCGAGGCATTCTTCCTTGCAACCGCCTTCTCACGAGTCTTTGAAGTGGAAACCGCTTTTCCTTTTGCTTTCTGTACCTCTGCTTCTTTTTGTTTCAATGCTTTGGCTCCGGCTACTTCTGCTCGAATGTCGAGCGGGTCTTGAACAACACCAGTGGCTCCCTTTTCTCCGGCAGTGGATGGAGAAGAAGAAGGGAATGGAACAGCAACCAAAGATGGTGTCTCCGAGATGGTTTGCTCCATGATCGCCTTCTGGACTGCCTTGGCTCGCCCCTTGGCGCTGGATTCCTCAGGAGAAATAGCCTTTTTGCTTCCAGCAGTTGATGAGGGAGTGGGGCCTTGGGTTTTGGAGCTCTGGATTCCTCTTGTTTTCACCATGGTTGCTGAAAGACAAAACTCTTGGCAAGAACAAGTGAGAGTGTATGTGTGGTTGGAAGAGAGAAGCCGAGAGAGATTTTTGAGAGAAGAGTAAATTTGTGAGAGATGAGAATCCGATCAAATAGGGAGGTGAGGTAGCGGTTATGAGAGAAACTTCCCTTAATTTGAATATGGAAGGTGAATCACGGTTCCCAAACATGGTCATGATCACAAATTTGAATTTTGGTGGCTCTCAACCGTTCCCGCCGTCAGACGCCATGATGGGATGTCAAATCAAGTAATTGATTCTTCCCTTGTTTGAATTTAAATGAGAGATGGTAACTTCCCAAGTGAAGAGATCCTACGAATATGCTTAAAAAGATGGTTAGAAAACACAATTTAGGTAATAAAATATAAAGTTACACAAAATAAGGAAATTGCAAAAATAAAAAACTTATTCCATAATTTTCGGGATTTTTATGTGATAGTGCATAGGCCGAGATCTCTCCTTAATTTTTCAAATCTCTCCCGATCAAGAGCCTTAGTGAAAATATCCGCATGTTGCTCAGTAGTTCCGACATGTTGTATGGACACTATTCCTTCTTCAACAAGATCCCTTATGAAGTGATGCCTAAGGTCAATGTACTTAGTTCTTCCATGTTGAACTGGATTCTTTGAGATGTTGATTGCGCTCATGTTGTCACATAGTATGGTGAGGACTTCTTGACCAATCCCATAATCCAGCATCATTTGCTTCATCCATAGCAATTGTGCACAACAACTCCCAGCGGCAATGTATTCAGCTTCGGCAGTTGAGAGAGATATAGAGCTTTGTTTCTTGCTATACCAACTGACTAGGTTAGTTCCTATATAGAAGCATCCTCCAGTTGTGCTTTTTCTGTCATCCGCATCACCTGCCCAATCTGCATCACTATAACCAAGTACTGAAAGATTAGACTCTTTAGAGTACCAAATACCAAGATCACTGGTTCCTGAGACATATTTGATCACTCGTTTGGCAGCCTTTAGGTGTGATTCCTTGGGGTCGGCATGGTAACGAGCACAAACACCTACTGCATAGCTTATGTCTGGTCTACTTGCAGCCAGATGTAGAAGGCTTCCTATGATGCTTCGATAGAGTTTCTGATCAACACTTTGACCACTGGGATCTTTGCTCAATTTATCATTCGTCCCTATAGGCGTTCGGACAGGTTTGCTGGACTCCATGCCAAACTTCTTTACAATGTTTCGGGCATACTTTGTTTGGCTTAGAAATATTCCATCTTTCTTCTGAGCAACCTGCAAGCCAAGGAAATAAGTTAGTTCCCCAACCATGCTCATTTCAAACTCCTTACCCATTAGTTCGATGAATTGGTCTTTGAGCATATGGTGAGTTGATCCAAAAACAATGTCATCGACGTAGACTTGAGCAATGAGGATTCCTTTGTTTTCTCTTTTGATAAAGAGAGTTTTGTCCAGGCTTCCTCTTTCGAATCCATGTTCAAGCAGGTACTTGGAAAGCCTTTCGTACCAAGCCCTCGGAGCTTGTTTCAGACCATAGAGTGCCTTGTTGAGCTTGTAGACATGTTGAGGATGATGGGGGTCTTCAAATCCTTTAGGCTGTTCTACGTACACTTCCTCATTCAGCCAACCATTAAGGAAGGCACTTTTGACATCCATTTGATAAAGCTTGAATCCTAGCGAGCATGCGATCGATAGTAGGAGTCGGACAGCTTCAAGTCTTGCTACAGGAGCAAATGTTTCACTGAAGTCGACACCTTCGACCTGGGTGTAACCCTGAGCAACTAACCGAGCTTTGTTCCTTGTAATATTCCCTTTTTCATCACTTTTGTTGCGAAAGATCCACTTGGTTCCGATTATGTTCTTGTCTTGTGGTCTTTCAACCAGGGTCCAGACTTCGTTTCTTTCAAACTGGAGAAGTTCATCCTGCATGGCATTTATCCAGTGTTCATCTTGAAGAGCTTCTTCAACTTTGGAGGGTTCGATCTTTGAAGTATAGCAGTGCAAGCCAGCTAGTTCTTTAAAGTCGATCTTTTTCCCTCGAGTCTTTCTTCTTTCATTTACATCACCAATAATGTCTTCAGGGTCATGGTGCTTGTGAATGCGTCCATTTAGGTCCTTTTGAGGTTCTGCTTCTCGTGACAAGGTGTCCATGATTGGCGTTTGGACTCTTTTGGTGGACTGGTCATCAGATGTGGGTGAACCTGTACTGTTTTGAACATCCTGACCACTGGGAGTTTCATCATCATGAGGTGGAACATCCTCTTTGCTGGTCACATCTTCTATGGTCACATTTGTGGACTCCAGTACTTTCCTTGTCTTAGGAAGATATACTCTATATGCACGATTGGTGGTAGAGTATCCCACAAATATTCCTTCATTGCTTTTTTCTTGAAACTTCCCAACATGTTCCCTGTCATTTAGAACAAAACACTTGCTACCAAAAATATGAAAGTAAGTAATTGAGGTCTTTTTACCGTTCCAAATCTCATATGGAGTCATAAGAGAGTTTGGACTCAAGTAGACTCGGTTTATGGCGTAGCATGCTGTGTTCACGGCTTCAGCCCAAAGAAATTCAGCCACTTTCTTTGAGTTGAGCATCACCCTAGACATTTCTTGTAGAGTTCGATTTCTTCTTTCGACTACTCCGTTTTGTTGAGGTGTTTTTGGAGCCGAATATTCATGCTTAATTCCATGTGTTGCACAATATTCTTCAAAGAATTGATTTTCGAACTCTCGTCCATGATCACTTCGAATCTGTTTCACCTTGGTGTCCTTTTCGGTCATGAGTCGATTGCACAGCTTCTCGAAAGCTTTGAATGTGTCGCCTTTTTCCCTGAGAAAATCTATCCAAGTGTACCTGGAGTAATCATCAATACATACAAAAATATATTTTCTACCTCCCAAGCTTTCAACTTCCATTGGACCAATAAGATCCATGTGCAGTAGGTCAAGACACTTGGTTGATCCAGGGAGTTCCGACAGTTTGTGTGAACTCCTATGTTGTTTGTTCTTGGCACACTCGTTGCAGAGAACTGCACTTGATTTATTGAATTGAGGAAGACCTTTGACTGCCCCGGTTCTGCTGAGTTTGATAAGATCTTTAAAGTTGAGATGTCCAAGCTTTTCATGCCACAGTGTGATGTGATCCTTTCCTGCAGCTGCACCAAAATTGCAAGTATGAACGAGATGATAGCAATTATTCTTTGAGCGCAAACCTCTCATAATGCATTCTTGATCTTGATTGAGCACTTGACAATCTTTCTTGGTAAACTGCACCACAAGGTCCTCATCACACAATTGACTGATGCTTATCAGGTTAGCTTGGAGTCCATCGACAAAGAAAACAGGAGACAGTTCCTTCGAGCCATTGTTCTCAATGGTCCCTTGTCCAACTAGGGCACCCTTTTTTCCATCTCCAAATACAACGAATCCTCCATCAATCTCATTGTAGTGTTTGAGCAGACTCCTTTCACCTGTCATGTGTTTGGAACATCCACTGTCGAAGTACCATACTTTGTCCGCAGCATTCTTCTTTTGTGAAAGAAAGGCAACTTGACATTTGTTCTGAATTTTATGAACCCATTCGCACTTGATGGAGATCAGCTTCATCTTGATTTTGTCATTTGGCCAGATGATTGGTTTCCCTGTTTGTAGATCTTTTACCAAAATCCCACAGTTCTTGGTTTTGTGGCCTTCAAGCTTGCAATAATCGCATCTGAGTGGGATTGGAGGTGGTGGTCTTCTTGTCCATTTGTTTCTACCTAAGGATGGAATGATTTCTTGATAGTTCGGGGTTCACTTAGCATTCCTCCGGACACAAACTTGCTTTTCTTTTCTCCTCGTGAAGTTGAGGCTTGATATCCCAAGCCTTGTTTGTTGTTGCTCGGTCTTCCCATAGCAATTACATCATCTAACTTGGCTTTTCCTTTGTTTAGAGCCGCCAGAGTGCTTTCAGCCTTGGCAAGTTTGTCTTGAACTTCGGTGAGTTCTGTGTGAAGAGCGTCTTTCTTTCCAAGCATACTATAGTACCATAGTTTATAGTCAACTTTTTCAACCTCCAGTTCCTTGTTCTCTTTCTGAAGCTCAACATTTTTCTCACGTAGTTCGTTCACCAGTCCAGACAGCTTTGTGGACGTCTTTTCAAGTCCTGATTTTTGCTTGTGAGACTCTGGAGTTGTTCCTTTAGGCTTTCATTCTCGACATGTAATTCTACTGATTCAGCAATGGATATTTCCAGCTTCTCGAAAGTTTCTTCGTAGAGGTCATTGAGTTTACTGACGCTTTCATCTTGATTCCTAGCACAAGAGTGAACCATGTTAGAGGAAACCATATTGACTGAGTTGGTACCCATACCTGTCTCGGGTTCATCATCACTGTCCGAATCCCATGTGCCGACGAAGGCTACTCCATAGTTTACACCATGTTCATCAGACTCCTTCTCATCTTCAGAGTCACTGAATGTTACTTGATAGGACTTGCTGGACTCCTTTGGTCTGAGATTGGCACAGTCTTTTTTATATGGCATCTTCCCCCACATTCAAAGCATATGATCTCCTTGTCATCCTCAATCCTTGAAGATTTTGGTTTATTTTTGTCGAGAGACTTCGAGCCTTTCTGAGTGGATTTAGAGTTTGATGTCCCGGCATCCTTCTTTATGGAGGAGTTGAATCTAGATCTACGGTTCTTGATGATCTGATTTAGTCTTTTGGACAACATGGCCAGTTCTTCTTCGTCACTGAAGTCATCATGATTTTCCATGGAGAAATCTTCCTCATCCTTGGTCATGGATTTGAATGCCACTGGTTTACTTTTGGTCCTGGGACAGTGATCCATTTCCCATGATTGTAGGATTCCCATTAGTTCATCAACCTGCAATTTATCAAAGTCTTTGTATAGTTCAAGTGCTGCAACCTTTGCATTGAACCTTTCCGGAAGCGTCCCAATGATTTTTCCTACAATGTCCTGTTGAGAATACACTTTGCCAAGCTGAAGAGCTTGGTTGGTTAGATCACGGATGCGACCAATATATTGACCGACAGACTCATTATCATCCATAGAAATCTTATGAAATTGTGCATCGAGAGTAATGATTCTAGATTTCTTTACCGGAGCCATACCCTCGTAGGTATTGGCTAAAGTAGTCCAGACATCGTATGCAATCTTACATCCAGCGATAAGTCTGTATTGATCTTTTGTGAGAGCATTGTGAATTGCATTCAGGGCTTTGGAGTTCTTTGAAGCGGCAAGCTTCTCAGCAGCAGTCCATTCACTCCTTGGTTTGATGGTTTTTACACCGTCTTCTTCTTTTACTGGTGGATGGTATTGGTTTTCTACTGCATCCCAAGCCCCTTCGTCCAGAGCAATGAGGAAAGCCTCCATTTGATCTTTCCAATATGCATAGTTTGATCCATCGAGCAATAGTGGTCTGGTTACAGATCCGCCTTGGTTTTCCATGCCTTTTGTCTGGATCTCGCTTTACAAAGCGTGTGGCTTTGATACCAATTGTTAGGTCCGTTTGCTTGGATAACCAATTCAGTAGTCCTGAAAACTAGTTCAAGCACCTTTCGTGGACACGTTAAACAGTTTAAGAAATTAAGCAGCGGAAAGTAAATAAACTGTGAAAATAAAGAACTCAAGGTTTGTTGACCCAGTTCGGCACAAGCCTACATCTGGGGGATACCAATCCAGGAGATTCACTAATTGTTTTGGTTTGATCCTCGATCTAAACAATAGTGAATTGTTTCGCCCAACTCCAATCACCAAGCGGACTGAATTGTCAAACCAAGACACTCCCCCTGTCTTGGTGAAGATCTCCTCGACCTTGCTTCAATCCCTTGAAGGCTCCTCCTTCAAGTTTGCCCTTGGTCGAAACCTGTTGGCGACTCTCCTTGATTCTTTCAGTTAAGCTCTTGAGTTTGACGACTCCTTGAAAGCCTTGATTGAATCCGTCTACTTCAATCAAGCACACAGTGGCACTCTATCGATCAATCCACCCAAGGAAGTGTTGATCGGATTTCTTCCTTCGAAATGATAACTTGCGAACATGGAAGGAATATGATTCTCTCTTCACAATATCCTCTCAATTACTCAAGTGTGTAAGTCAGATTATTCAGCGTACGGATCCATTCCTTGGCCGCCCTATTTGAAGAAAATCACCTTGTCTCTATTCTAAGGTAGAAGATCTTCTTTCCATAAATGCGCGGATCCTTAGAATAGAGTTGCCCGAATTAAAAGATTGTAGTTTCCATACTTCGTGTGCAAGATCCGGGCAGAAGATCAGTTAGCCGTTGTAGAATATAACTGAGTATATTCGCCAGCTCTTCTTCCTTTGCTTAGTTTGTCTGCTGTTGATGAGGTTGGTCCAACAAAGTAGTTCAGACATCGGTTGTGAACACATTTGCTCAAAACTGGTTCCCAACAATTAGTGTGCATAATCCTGCACCACGTCAGCAAAAAAATGTCATTAAGGGGGTTGGGACGGATTATGCAAAAATTAGTATGAATAATGGACTGATTGTGTTAATCAAATTAATATGGAACTGAAATCGAAATTTGGAAAATTTATAGGACCATTGGAGTTTTTT
This sequence comes from Hygrophila difformis, assembly GCA_030278955.1. Lineage (NCBI taxonomy): Eukaryota > Viridiplantae > Streptophyta > Magnoliopsida > Lamiales > Acanthaceae > Hygrophila > Hygrophila difformis. The sequence goes on along the minus strand of JAOANR010000012.1, from coordinate 44,537,423 downwards.
TTTTTTTTTTTTCTAAACTAGTTGGTTATCATTGCACAGTGTTTGACATGGTTACGAAAGTTAAAACATTATATGTAAACTATACGTGGCATGGTACAACTTATTATCGTGCTATCTCCATCAATTGCAGACGCTGGTGGATGAAAACGAAAATTTATGAATTATGAGCCAACAAAAGTAGTACTTGATTGTCATTTTTCAAATTAAAGCTAATTAAATGGTAGGCTAATTTAAATCCAAATTCAAATAACACCAAGATAGCCATTGAATTGGCTTACAAAAAATAAAATAATAATAATAACACCCAGATACATTTTGTTTACTAAACGATCAACTTCCATCTTCAAAATCCCCTAACCCATGAACTAAGTAGTAAATTCAGGTTGGGATCAGGGGGTCAACCACCACCTCGAGGAGACAATCTCTTCCACGTCAATCCTTTCTGCATCTTCCCTGACGCCAATGTCCATGCGGTACCTGTATTCCGCATCAAAAGCATCACAGAAAATGGCCACAAGCGCTAGAGGATTAAACATACTACCATATACAGTCTGACCGCTGCATCCTTTTCCAGGAACAATCAGACTCGTTTTGCAATTGTTAGGACCTGTTTTGGCAGAATGTGTTCACAAAAGATGTTCGAACACCATCGATGGACTCCGGCCAAATTTTATCCAGAAGAACCTATTTATGGAAAATATATCTGCAGATCTTCCAGAATCGTGCCAGCAGCTGTCTACAAATTTCCAGAGATTTCTATCAAGATTTTGTGGGAGGAAAATATCTATTCATGGAAACTTCTCACCAAATAATATTTGCATACATGGAAGGAATCTACTTACCTTTTTTAGCTGATTCTTGCACTTCAAATGAGGATCTATATAAGTGGCTGGCCATTCACTTGGAGGTGAAAAAAAAAATTGACAAAATTATAATTCTCCCTCTCATTATTCGGAGTGTCAAGAGAAATTCTTCACCCGTGTTCTTGCATTCATCAATCCGTGAAGAATTCATTGATCCACTTTGTATATGGTGATGTAATCATCTTTATGCAACCGCGCCTTGAGTAAACTTGGATCGACAAGGTGTTCATGTGCCCATTGATTGGAGGAGACGAACTCAATCAAATGGATTATTCAAGGCATCGTCAAACTCACGCTTGAAAAGACATATCTTGAATAGGAGGGTTTGCGGACAGGTTTCGTCCAAGGGAAACTTGAAGGGGGAGCCTTCAAGGAATTGAAGCAGGGTCGGGGAGATCTTCACCAAAACTAGGGAGAGTTTTGGTCTGACAATTCAACCGCTTGGAGATCGGAGTTCAGCAGATTTCAATTCACTATTGTTTGGACAATCAGACTCGTTTTGCAATACAAAGCAAAATCCTCGCAATTATGCGAGAATAGATTGTAATTGCCGAACCCATTATGACGAAGCAAATGCATAGCCCTACGAATCACCTGGTCGGGAGGATCAGATTGGGCAGTAGTGCACGTCCCACCACGTGTAGCCTTAAAAACTGTTGGGGTAACCCCATACTCAAATCTGTGCAACGATCGATTACCCTGCAAGAACTCATCCAAAGTACACATACTTACTTGGCCTCCTCCAGATGATGATGATGATGAGCTCGAAAATAGTTTAGAGCTTAAGTTGGAACTACTGCTGCCAGCTGCAGTGTAGTGCACGACGCTGTCAGAGGATATATAGATCCCATGATGGGCATAGATGTTAGGTCCACGGGGTAGCAAGATACACACTTTATGCAGAGGTTCACTGAATACAATGAACTCAAACACCAAAACAGATTAAAAGACCAAGCACAGCGGAATAATAAACAAGCATAAAGTAAATCAATGAGACACGAAATTGATGACCCAGTTCGGCCTTCGGCCTACGTCTGGGGGATACCAATCCAGGGGATATTTTACTATGTGTTTCAAGATGGTAAACAACCACACACACTAGCAAAATAAAGAGAATGACTTCACCATAAACTCCAAGCAGATAGTTGTTTGAACCAGACACTCTCCAAGTTCTGGTATAGGATCTCCACCTATTTCAACTCCCCAAAGCTCCTGCCTTGAGTTTCCCTTGGAGCAGTCCGTGAATCACTTCTCTCGAACAGGATGATCAATGTAGCTTATCTCCTGTAAAGCCTTTGGACAATCTCCTCAAGTAGTTTAATCGACTCACAATCAATCAAGGAGGAAGTCCAAGGCTTGTCGATTTGGCAGCAATAGATAGAATCTAGGAACAGGGGGCTGCAAATCGAACGAGGCTTCTCACAAGGTATTTCCGAATGCTTAGAGAGAATTCAGAGTGATTCCAAAGATTGTAAGAGTGAGAAGTTCGCTTCCATTCCTCTGAAATCTCTTTTAACCAAGAAGCCGCAATTCTGGAACGGTCACCTGCAACTAGCTGTTGGATTCTGACATGTCCGTTACACACACCATTCAAACTCTAATTCACTAATCTGAGGGAGGGTTCCTGCAAAATAAACATTAGAGAATAATCTCCCCAGATTAGGAATAGAGTCGTTGGGCTGGAGCAAGTCTTTCAAAATCTTCCACGTCACACAGAAGACTGCCGCTCAGGAGGTTCATCCGAGGAGTTCGATCATCGACTTTGAACTTCCAACAAAACCTTGACTCAACAATCTCCCGCTTTTTGGCAGGAAGTGAGCCAGTACAAAATACCAACCGATGATGAACTATTACAAGAAAAAACAATGAACCTACTAGCATCCAAATCCCAACCACCGAAATACATCCCAGAAAGAGCTCTTCATAAGATGACACAGTCAACACATAGAGCTTACATTAAAATCAAAACAGGGGACCAGTTCACAACTATTACAAGCATTCAACAAAACATTAACCATAAACAGATCAGAGTATCCATCAGCAAACATAATCAACATCAAACCAACATAAGATAGTCCAAAACAACCACAGAAATTATCAGAGTATCTTGAACAAAGATCTCAACAGAATAAAAAAGTTGTAGGGTTAGAAAGATGTTACCAAATTTCCAGCAGAGAGAGCAGCTTCATCAGGTGTTGGAATTTTTGAAAATTTTGAAAGTTTCTACTCCCCCTCTGGATCAGCTTTCATGGCAAAAACATCACTCTTCAGCTTCATCAACATCTTCAGAGTCTCTTTCATCCTCATCCTCCTGGGGAATGTGTAGGATAGCACCTTCATCATCTGACCAGACCTCAGGCAGAAGAGCTAAAGCTTGTTCAACAGTTTCCTCTATCCGAGTCTGTCTTTCTCTTAATTCCCTCAACTCTTGAATAGCAGCAGATATGATAGTTCTGGCATGATCTAGAGCATTCTGATTAGGCAAGGAACCATCAGGACCAGGTAAATCAGGGGTCTTCTTCAGAAGTCTTTGAGAAATAGCAAACTCCACAATGGGATTGGTTGCAACTTTCTTCCCACCAAGAATGTTTTCCCCTTCCAGGTATGCTGTAATCAGGGCTGGATAAGGAAGCAGCACTTTCCCATCATCTTTGAGGCTTTCTGCAATCTTGCTCATGTGGGAGAGAACTAACTGCCCATAATTGATTGGCTCTTTCATTTCGATGGCATAGATCAAATGGCACATATCCTTTGTAACCAAAGAATGATTAGCTGTGGGAAAAACATTTGAAGCACAGAACTTGTAGATCAAGGAGAACTTTAGAGTTAAGTCTCCTGATCTGACACCATTTCCAGGCATTCTCATAGTCTTCTTCTTGGTCACAGCTTGAGCCACCTTATGACTGTCAAATGAAGTGCCAGGGGCATAGATGGTATCAAATGGAACATCAGGAACACCCAGTAATGCATTGATCTTGGCAGCAGTGAGATCATAGAAGAATCCTTGAGTATAATTTATGTTAAACCAGGGACGATTTGGAATGACAACATCCTTCTTCAGATTGACATAAAACTCCTTCACAAAAACAGGTTTGTAACTGGCCCAACAAAAAGCCCATTTGAGTAGAGACCTCTCTTCCAAGTACTTAGTCCAACCCATCTCAATGAACCTCTTCCCTTGATAGGTGTGTTCTGCCCTGAATCTGTTCTTGACTAACACCGTGTCAAAGTAGTACATGTTGTAGTGGGAGTGGAACTGAGTATTGTAGGGCTTCTCAATGGTCTGACTGGATTTGCCCTTTTCCTTGGACACTTTCTTCCCTTTTGCATCAAGTTTGGCCTTTGACCGAAGCTCACTGAGTGTCTCTGTATCACTTGACCTTTTAGAACCACCAGTGGCCTGAGGCACTTGTTCTTGATCATCTTATTGTTCCTCTTCTTCTTCTTCTGAGACATCTCCAGACACTTCCTCATCTGATTCTTCATATTCACTGTCGGATTTTTCTTTCCTCTGCACCTTTGTGAATGGAACAGGAGCAACCTTGGAACCTGTGGCAACAACTGGTACTTCATCTTCTTCTCCGGACTCAGACTATTCTTCTTCAGAACTTGACTCTTCTGACACATCAGCAGCAACTTCCTCATTCGGATCAGTGGTGACAATATCTTCTACAGGCTCATCAGTTTGATCCCCTGAGGGAGGATTCATAATTCCTTTATCAACGTCCTTCTTAGTAGAGCTCTGGATGGATTTCTCAATCATAGAAGGAGTAAGTTCCTTAGGTCCTTGTTGAGTCATCACAGCAGGCTTCAGAAATGAGAGGGGAACAGCATCAATAGGTGGTGAGGCGGCAGCATGCTTCTTGACACCTGGAAAGAATGGCTTAGGGACCAGGTCTATCTTCCTTTTGGCACGAGTAGACACCACTGGTTTCTCATCAACAGCCACTGGATTGGGTGGAGTTGGATTAGTAGCAACTGGAACCTCTGGAACGGAAGACTTAGTGGCAGAAGCACTAGTCTTTTTCGAGCTTTTCCCTTTCTTTTTGGATGCAGTTGAGACTGGAGGGGAGGTGATCGGGGCCTGGCTTACGGGAATAGCCTTCCCTGTAGACACATTGGCAGAAGTATCAGTGGATTTAAGAACAATTCTTTTACCTTTCTTTGATGGTTCCTCATCTCCAGTGGTTGAAGCAGCATTGGCTAGGGTTCTCAGATTTTTGGGAGACTCCATGATAGAAGCATCCTTCGTTTGAGGAATGTCATGAGAAATAGCCGATTGCGATTTGGTAACTGCCTAAGACGAAACGATCGCAGGCAAGGGTTTCGTGGGAGCAACTTCCGACGTGGGTAACTCCCCCTGAACCGCAACTCCCGCCTTTTGTAGTTCGTTTCTGATGTCTAAGGGGTCCATTGCGACGCCTGATTGAACTTCACTCACAAGATTTTCCAGTAGATTGGGGGGTACTTCCCTTTTTGGCTTCTTCTTAGGCAACGCAACCTTCTTTGGGACAGGAGGCTTTGCTTGAGATGGAGCGGAACCCTTAGAACTTCGCGTATTCACCATGGTAAATACTATAAACAGAAATTAACGAACAACTCCACCAAACTAACACTGAATATCCAAGAACAATGGTTAGTCGAAGAGGCGAAGAGAAAAAGAAACACAAGAGCAGAGAAATGAATACTCGTAATGAAAAAATAAAATTCTTCCCGCCCTTCAGAGAAACTAATGATGTTTCTTCTGCAGTGATCGTCTCGAAAGAGTAAGTCTGCAAGATTCCATGAAATGATATAATTGGGCCGATTAAACAGATGGGCCACTATTACTCACTCCCCCTAACACATATAAAACCTGCAGCCCAACATTAATTAGATAAAAAGAATATAACAAGTATTGGGCTTGAGGAATTAAACCATTTACACCATGGGGGAAGAGGAGTGACACTTCAGTCGATTATGCAGAGCCCAAGATCATGTCTTAGGGCCTCAAATCGATCATTGCTCAAGGTTTTGGTGAAGATATTTGCATGTTGGAGCTCAGTTCCCACATGTTGAATAGTCACAATACCATCTTCAACTAGCTCTCGAATGAAATGATGACGGATGTCGATATGCTTGGTTCGACTATGCTGCACAGGATTTTTTGCAATGTTGATTGCACTCCTGTTGTCACATAAGAGAATCAACTCCTTGTGTTCAATACCATAATCCGTCAGCATTTGTTTCATCCATAATAGTTGAGAGCAGCAACTCCCAGCTGCTAAGTACTCTGCCTCTGCAGTAGATAAAGAAATGGAAGACTGCTTCTTACTGTACCAACTCACAAGATTTGTTCCTACATAGAAACATCCTCCTGTAGTACTCTTTCTATCATCAGTGCACCCGGCCCAGTCAGCATCACTATAGCCAATTAGTTGCAAGCTGGAATCCTTAGAATACCATATCCCAAGGTTAGCAGTGCCAGCTACATACTTTATGATCCTCTTGGCAGCATGCAAATGAGATTCTTTGGGGTCAGCTTGATATCTCGCACAAACTCCAACGGCATAGCTAATATCGGGCCTGCTAGCTGCAAGATAGAGAAGACTGCCAATTATACTACGATATAATTTGCAATCAACACTTTTACCATTTGAATCCTTGCTGAGTTTGTCATTGGTTCCAATTGGAGTTCGAACTGGCTTGCTGGACTCCATGCCGAATTTTTTCACAATGTTCTTGGCATATTTTGCTTGACTAATGAATATCCCTTCCTTCTTTTGAGACACCTGCAAACCTAGAAAATATGTCAGTTCACCAACAAGGCTCATCTCAAATTCCTTACTCATTATGCTGACAAACCGATCCTTGAGCACATGAGAGGTGGAGCCAAACACAATATCGTCTACATAGATCTGTGCAATGAAAAATCCTTTGGCTTCCCTCTTTATGAAAAGAGTCTTGTCAGTGCTCCCTCGATCATAACCATTCTCCAGCAGATATGAAGACAGACGGTCATACCAAGCTCGGGGAGCTTGCTTCAACCCATACAATGCTTTGTTTAACTTGTAAACATGATCTGGATAATGAGGATCCACAAAGCCTTTGGGCTGCTCAACATAAGCTTCTTCCTTCAGCATGCCATTCAAGAAAGCACTCTTGACATCCATCTGGTAGAGCTTGAATTCATAGGTGCATGCAATGGCAATCAGTAAGCGGACAGCTTCAAGTCTGGCCACTGGGGCGAAGGTCACACTGAAGTCCACACCTTCCACTTGAGTGTATCCTTGAGCAACAAGTCGAGCTTTATTTCTTGTAATGTTGCCAATCTCATCTGACTTGTTCTTGAATATCCACTTTGTCCCAATGACATTGACATCTTCTGGTCTCTTTACTAAGGTCCACACGTCATTTCTTTTGAATTGTTGCAGTTCTTCTTGCATAGCAGAGATCCAGTGCTCATCATAGAGTGCATCCTCAACTTTGCTAGGCTCAATTGTTGATGTGAAACAATGTAGGTCAGCTAGCTCCTTGTAGTTAATCCGCTTCTTGGTCCTGGTCTTTCTTCCCTCATTGATGTCTCCAATCAGATCCTCTTCATCATGGTTCTTGTGAATTCTTCTGATGGGAGTAGAAGGGCTAGGAGTGCAGTTCTCCTTGTCAGTTTGAACCACAGATTGTTCTGCACCACCAGTAGGAGGTAGATCCATATTGCCTTCATCCTCACTTTCAAGAGTCTTCATGATGTCATCATCAAGATAGTTCTGAAACTTGCTTGGCTTGTCCTCAATGACCACATTGACAGATTCTATCACCTTCCTTGTCTTTGGCAGATATACCCTGTAGGCTTTACTGGATGGGGAGTAACCGACGAACACTCCTTCATCACTTTTTTCTTGAAACTTCCCAAGGTTTTCCCTGTCATTAAGTACAAAGCATTTGCTACCAAAGATATGGAAATAAGAGATAGAAGTCTTTTTACCATTCCAGATCTCAAAGGGGGTTTTCAAGGATTTTGATCTCATGTGGACTCGATTGATCACATAGCAGGCTGTATGCACAGCTTCAGCCCAGAGATTTTGAGGAACACCCTTTGAGTTCAGCATGACTCGAGCCATTTCCTGGATGGTCCTGTTCTTCCTTTCCACCACTCCATTCTGCTGGGGGGTACGATGAGCAGAGAACTCATGCTTTATTCCAAATTCATTACAGAATTCTTCAAAGGCATGACTCTCAAACTCTCCACCATGATCACTTCGTATTCTCTTGATCTTGCACTCCTTTTCAGTGATCAGTTTGTTGCAAAGTTTGATGAACACCTTGAGAGCTTCACTCTTTTCCCTGAGGAAATAAACCCAAGTATATCTAGAAAAGTCATCAACACAGACAAAAACATATTGCTTACCCCCAAGACTTTTAACCTCAGTAGGTCCAAACAGGTCCATATGGAGAAGTTCAAGGCACTGAGTTGAACCAGACTGGTCAATTGATCTGTGAGAGGCTTTGTGTTGCTTGTTCTTCATGCAATCATCGCACATCTCAACATCAGCTTTCTTGAGGGAAGGTAAGCCCTTGATGGCACCTGTTCTGCTTAGTTTGATCAGATCCTTGAAATTCAAGTGACCTAGCCTTTCATGCCAAAGGTGAGTCAGATATGAACCTACACCTGCATTCTCAGCAGACAAACAAGATTGTCCAAACAAATAACAATTATTACGGGACCTAAGTCCTCTCATAACACATTCCTGTTTAGAATTAAGTACTTCACAGTACTTCTTGTCAAAGGATACTTTGAGGTCATCATCACATAGCTGGCTAATACTGATGAGGTTGGCACAGAGACCTTCCACATGATGAACAGCTTCCAGATCAGGTAGCTCAGGACAGGTTAATGAACCCATACCAACAACCTTGCCTTTCTTCCCATCACCAAAAACAACATATCCTCCATCAATCTTCTTGTAGTTGGACAGGAGATCTTTGTTGCCGGTCATATGGCCTGAACATCCACTGTCGAAGTACCAGGCCAATTTCCTTCCATCCTTGGCAGATGTTTGAAATGCCATGTGACATACCATATGGTATTTCACACGCCATTCTCTCCTTAGCATGCTTCTTTTCAGCTCCTCATTTGGCCACATGACAGGTCTACCAGACAAGGCATCTCTGGCAAGAATGTGACACGCGCTTGTCTGATGCCCATAGGTTCTGCAATACTCACACTCCAATGGTACAGAAGGAGGAACACGACGTCTGGTAATCTTCTTAGAGCCTCTGACTTGAACCTTCTTCTCTTCAGTGACTCTTTCTGGGGACTCATCTGAGGATGTTCCTTCTTTTACAAAGACCCTCTCTTTAGAGCTGGAACATTCTTTTGAGTAGCCAATTCCACGCCTATCTCCATGAGCCCTGGTAGATGATAAGATTTCACTGAGAACATCCTTTCCTTTGTTTAGTTTGCTTGTCAGCTCTTCGGCATTGGTAACCTTGGTTGTGAGATTTTGAACTTGATCACTCAGAGTGGTTACTTGTTGCTGGAATTCTTCCTTTTGTTGCATCAGGGTGGTGACCTTCTCTGTTAGAGTGTCATTTACTATTGAAAGGTTTTGGACTTGCTCACTGAGGTTGATTACTTCTTGCTGGAAGTCATCCCTTTGACTGGTTAGGGAGATGACTTGTTCTGATATGGATCGGTTCGCCACTGTGAGTTCATCAACCTCTACAGCTAGTTCCTCATTCCTGAGGGCAAAATCCTCAACACTTGGTTCCAAAGAATGAACCAAATAGTGGATCCTATCATGATCTCGTTGAATCTCAAGGAGTTCCTCCCTCTGAGTTCGATATTCTGATTTGTAAGCTTCAAGTTCTTGATGAGTCTTTTGAAGTTCTTCCCATTGCACATAATGTTTGGCAATGAGCTCTTGCAAATCTTCATTAACTTCAGCATAATTTCCCCTTAGGACTTCAATCTCAAGGATGGCACCATTTAACTCCTCTTCAGTCTTCTCCAGCTTCTCATAGGTTTCCTCATAGAGGTTGTTGAGAGCTTCAACACTTTGTTTCTCTTGCCTGTGGGAAGAAGAAGAGGGACCTTCATCAATAGAAAAAGGGGAAATGCAAGTAGGAACGTTACCAATATCAAGTTCAGACTCAGAGTCTGAATCCCAAGTTCCAGCAAAGGCCACCTCATTCTCTTCATCACTATCACTGGAGCTGGACTCTTCTTCCTCACTGATGGTAGCACAATAGGTCTTCTTGTTGCTTGAGGATTTGTTCTTGAGATTAGCACAATCAGCTCTAACATGACCAAATCCATCACATTCGTAGCATTGAGGACCTCTAGGATCAGTAGAGTCTTTGATCTGCTTCTTGTCAGGTTTAGCTGATTTCTTCTTTTCTGGCTTTTTCTGTGAGGAGCTTTCACCCTTCTTGCTCTTAAAGGTTTTAGACTTCTTCTCCCTCAGAAACTTGGCAATACGCTTAGACAAGAATGCAAGATCATCGTTCTCATCCTCATCAGGGCTGGAATCATCTGCAGCAGGTTCGATCTGAACTTTGGACTCAGATTTGAAAGCAACAGCCTTCCCCTTAAAGTTCTTGCAATGGTCCATTTCCCATGTCTGGAGAATCCCCATGAGTTCATCAACAGAGGTCTTGTCATAGTCCTTTTGGAGCTCCAGAGCTGCAATCTTAGGGTTGAATCTCTCTGGAAGAGTACCTACAATTTTCCGAACTATCTCCTGGGAGGAGTAGAATTTACCAAGCTATTGAGCTTGGTTTGTTAGTGTACGAATTCCATTAATATAACTACTAATAGACTCATCCTCCTCCATATGTAATTTATGCATTTGAGCTTCTAAAGAGATAAGTTTGGAAATTCTAACAGGGGCCGAACCTTCATGGGAGTTAACCAGGATCTCCCATGCTTCATTGGCAGTGGTACAGTTGCAGATGAGGATGTATTGATCTTCAGAGACAGCACTGAAGATAGCATGAAGGGCCTTGGAATTCATCCTTGAGGCAGTCTTATCATCAGCAGTCCAGTCTTTCTTCTCCTTAGGTTTGATCACATCATCAACCTTGACAGTTGGGGCTTCATATTTGAAGAGAACAGCATCCCAAGCTAAGTCATCAATAGACATAAGATACGAACGCATCTTATTTTTCCAGAAAGCAAAGTTTGTCCCATCGAGCAACGGAGCCTGGTTGAAGGTCCATTTCGGATTCATCTTGCTAAAGAGATCTCTCCCTTAAGAGTGTGGCTCTGATATCAATTGTTAGGTCCACGGGGTAGCAAGATACACACTTTATGCAGAGGTTCATTGAATACAATGAACTCAAACACCAAAACAGATTAATGTACCAAGGCAAAGACCAAGCACAGCGGAATAATAAACAAGCATAAAGTAAATCAATGAGACACGAAAATGTTGACCCAGTTCGGCCTTCGGCCTATGTCTGGGGGATACCAATCCAGGAGTTATTTTACTATGTGTTTCAAGATGGTAAACAACCACACACACTAGCAAAATAAAGAGAATGACTTCACCATAAACTCCAAGCAGATAGTTGTTGGAGCCAGACACTCTCCAAGTTCTGGTATAGGATCTCCACCTATTTCAACTCCCCAAAGCTCCTGCCTTGAGTTTCCCTTGGAGCAGTCCGTGAATCACTTCTCTCGAACAGGATGAAGTTGATCAATGTAGCTTATCTCCTGTAAAGCCTTTGGACAATCTCCTCAAGTAGTTTAATCGACTCACAATCAATCAAGGAGGAAGTCCAAGGCTTGTCGATTTAGCAGCAATAGATAGAATCTAGGAACAGGGGGCTGCAAATCGAACGAGGCTTCTCACAAGGTATTTCCGAACGCTTAGAGAGAATTCATAGTGTTTCCAAAGATTGTGAGAGTGAGAAGTAAGCTTCCATTCCTCTGAAATCTCTTTTAACCAAGAAGCCGCAATTCTGGAACGGTCACCTGCAACTAGCCGTTGGATTCTGACATGTCCGTTACACACACCATTCAAACTCTAATTCACTAATCTGAGGGAGGGTTCCTGCAAAATAAACATTAGAGAATAATCTCCCCAGATTAGGAATAGAGTCGTTGGGCTGGAGCAAGTCTTTCAAAATCTTCCACGTCACACAGAAGACTGCCGCTCAGGAGGTTCATCCGAGGAGTTCGATCATCGACTTTGAACTTCCAACAAAACCTTGACTCAACAATAGACTCCTCTCCAGCTGTAGATGTGGTCTCCCCGTCTCAACTCATCTCGTTCGATTGGGCGCGTTCTCGGAAGTACCATGTCGAACCTATTCTCCTGCTCGCTTCTATATATTTTAGTGAATTACTAACACTTTTTTTAAGAACCCCCTTGGCTGAATTAACTTTAGGTGAAACTTGGAATATTGCAGAAAGTTGTACCCATCGACTCTCAATTTATACTCTAAATTAAAGAGGGCACCGCATGCACGCATAAATGCATCATGGCATGTGTTGACTTGTTTTGAAGCCTACCATCGAAAGTTGTACCTTCGACCGTCAACTGCCCTAATATATTGAATTTGATTTGAACCCTAGTAATATTAAGAGCGGAGAGGATTGTAATTTGAACCAAGATATTGAATTTTAGGTGAATATCAGGTTATCACATGCCACATTGGACCCAAGACTAAACCAAGATATTGAATTTTGAATCAAGGATCAATTGAGATTAATTAAATAGTACAAGGATGTATTTAATTTGTGAGACCTTTTGCATGCTTTTTTTTTTTTTTTTTTCTGATTCTTCATCTTTTTTTTAAAAAAAATTTTATTTTTATTAAAATGTCACTTCAGCTTATGTATTTTTATTATCGAAACATGTTTTACAAAAGTAACGAATAAGGGGAGTAACATAATAAATATACTTAGGGCACGTTTGGAACACTGTATTGTATTATGATGTATTGTAGTATACTAGTATTATTTATTATGAGTGTATTGTATTAAATTATTGTTATACTCCCTCCGTTCCTTATTAGAAGTTGTTTTAGGAAGAAACACATTTACCAATGATTGTAATGATTATTCTGTATTATTCCATTTTTACCCCTATATATTTTCTTTGGAAATAAAAAATAGAATTGAAGTGAAGAGAATGCACAGTATTCTAAGAATATCTTTTATGATAATATAGGGGTAATATTAGAAAAGTATAAGATAAATATGTAAAGTGACAACTATTTTGGAATGCTTTTTTATTTCTAAAAAGACAACTAAAAAGGAACGGAGGAGTAATATACAATGTTTGATGTTGATGTTGTATTACATTATGATGTATTATATTTTAAACGAATAAATAAAAAAAAAACTTTTCTTATATATTACTTAATAAATAATATATTTAAAATAACATTGCTTAAAAATAATTAATATACTTAATAAATAATTTATAAAAATAATATTATATTAATATTATAATATTTAAGTAGTTATGAGATGCATAAGGGAAAAAAACAAACATAAATTAAAAATAATACTACATCATAAACTCACACTCCCACAAGGTATTAAATAATACATCAAATTCCTCATTAAAATAATACTTACACATCTGTTAAAAATCACCAAACATAGGATAACATTATTTTAGTGTATGATATTCATACTATACACCCTAATACATCCTAATACACCGTACCAATACGTACCCTTAGTGATAATGACGTAACGGGCTAACGACTAACATTTTGTCACTATTTGACAATTAAATAATTAACTGTTAGATATTAATTGATTACGTGAATATTCTCTCAATTCCTATTTATTTTTTTAGCTCAGTTTCAATAACAAAAAATTATAGTAATTATCTTATAAACTTCCATTTTTACCCTCCAACTACATTACTTAGTAATAAATGTCAAGAAATAGCATTTATATAAAATAAATTAAAGGGCAATATAATAAAATATAAGATAGTAAAAATATAGGATAACAAATGACAAATATTCTAAAACATATTTTAATCTACAAAATATAGGAATACTAAAAAGGATCCGGCAAAATATATATATATATATATATATATATGGTCTTCGGTCTCCCCAGGCCAACTACTTCTGGCCGAGCAATTAATTTTTTTTAACAAGACAGCCAATATATGCAGGCAGCAAGACTACGTACTGCCTAGGGACTAGGGGTGGGCACGGTTCGGTTACTCGGAGTTTTTCAGGTATTTGTATTTGTATTTGAACCGGGCAAATACTTAGATGAAGTATTTGTATTTGTAACCGGACTCCTCGGTTAACCGGGGGTTCGGTTTCAATTCGATTCAGCGGTTAAGCTATTCGGTTCGAATATTTTGTCTAAGCCTATTAAACTTTATAATCAAATATTCAGACCTTAATTCTTAACCTTTGCAGGTTTATTTTTGAGGTTATTACAATACAATAATAAAAAAAATCATATAATTCTCGAATTCGGTGGTTCCTTTTAGTGTTATCAAAAATATATTAATATATTTAAAACATCTTAGTGTAGTGTCTATTTCAATATTGAGTATTCTTAATGGTAAAAAATCAATATAGGACATCTTTTTTTTTAATTATCTTTACTTTCTAATATTTATTTTATTGTATATTTAAATAATTTAATAAATAATGAAATATATTATTAATATATAATTATATACCATCAAATATGTATAATATATACAATATATAATTTTTAAAACAATATAAATATATTCGGTTCGGTTCGATTAATCGGGAAAAAAAATTAAAGTATTTGTATTTGTATTTGAACCGGGCAAATACTTAAATGAAGTATTTGTATTTGAACCGGGGTCCTCGGTTAACCGGAAATTCGGTTCGATTTCGATTCGATTTGGCGGTTCAGCGAATCGGTTCGAATTTTTTGGCCACCCCTACTAGGGACCGAGCAATTAATTGATTCAAGGTCCCATAGGAAACTCTGATAATTGCTCTCAACTACTCACACGACTAGTTACAACTTACAAGTGGTAGTATTTTTCTTTCCAAGAAATATTCTCCTATTGTATCAAAATTTTATTTGTCATTAACATGTAATTAAACACAATTTTAAACTTATTAAATGTATAAAATAAAATATAATATAATATGCAATTACATATATAATTTAAAATTTATTAATTATATAAATTACATTTAAAAATATTTAAAAATAAGTATGATATGATTATGAGATGATATGACTTGTTACAGGTTAGATAAGATCGAGATGATTCTGATAGTACTAGTAGTATTTAAATTTGGGAGTAGGGAATGGGCAATGAATGTAGGAATGGAAAAGTATTTCGTGGATCAACATGACCGAACAGGGTCAACAATAAATTATTTATTTATTTCGTGACTCCAAAGAAGTCCGAAAAGCCTCTGCCTACTTGGACTTATTGGTCAAGTCCACGTCCCTCCATCATCTCCATCATACATTGGGTTCGATCCATACCCGCCCCTATTCCTCTCCTTTATTTATCCATTTGTAAAGTCGGAAAACCCTCTATCTTTCCTTGATTATAAAACATATTGCTTCTTTACATACATCTCAAGTCCAAAAAATATCACAATTCACATCACATACTGCAAGAGAGGGAAGAACACACACTGCTGCAGGTATTATTATTATAAGGAGAATAGGATAGGATGGTCCGGTCGGAAAGGCGTGCTTACTCCTCAGAAACCGAAATCACAGGAGATGATCAATTGAGAAAGGGAGACCATGTCTATGTCTGGAAACCTAAAGGCCAATTTAGTCGCCGCTATACTCAACATGGCATCTATGTGGGAGTTGGCAAGATCGTCTGCTTCACTGACCCTAAGCGCTCCTCCTCCTCCTCCTCCTCATCATTTTCATGCTCATCATCAACATCATCATTTTCATGCTCATGCTCATCATCATCATCTTCATGCTCATGCTCATCATCATCACCAGCAAATTCTGAACGTTCGGGTTTAGTACGTAAGCTTAAATTGAAATCCTTTCAAGGAGAGAGTTCATTATTGTACCGATATGAATATGGAGTTAGCGAGATCTATTTTAAGAACAGACGTGCCGGGACGTGCACTACTGCTACAACTGATGATACTGGAGATACTGTGTGCGGCAGGGCTGAGTATTTGTTGGAGCATAATGGATATGGGAGGTATGATTGGTTTAAGCATAATTGCGAGGATTTTGCTTTGTATTGCAGAACAGGTCTCGTTGTTAATGGAGGAAGAGGGGGCAGCAGTCAGGCCGTGATATTTCCCAATATTTTCAAACCTGTTGGATGGAAGGCCTTGAAGAATCGCTGGTTCGGTGATGGTGTTGTATTTGATGACGAATACAGGTATCAATATGACATTGGGTTCAGGAAGGATAAAAAAAAGATTGAAGTCAGAGACCTCGTAAGATTATTGCAGGTGATGAAATTATAATTTTCTTGTCATTTCGCTTTATCAAAGTCTGTCATTTATCGCTATTACTACTATGGAATTCATTCCCCCACAAGAATATTATTATTTGTGATTCTTTATTCGCCTTGCTCGACCAGCTGCTGCTTCATTTCTGCGGCCTAACATGTTTGAGTTCCTTCTGTGGTGTTTTTTGATCTGGTAATGTGTTGCTGCCAATTTTTTCGAAATCGGCTGATCAAATTGGAATTCGATTTTAGTTAGCATTTGCTTATTGGCACATTTAAAACCATATATATGCTGTTGAAATATCATGGTTTTGACTATTGCGTGGTGATGATTTGAATGTGGTTTTGACCGTATTTGCGCAACAGGGACCGGGGAACTCCAACAGGCCGCCTACAGCCATACGTATCGTGGAGCAGCAACCAAGGGCAAGTTCTCCCGGTACGGTACCCACCAGATTTTTTAATACTATATTATTATATATATATATATATATATATGTAATTTCTGATATAACTGACTTAATAAGTATATTTTGAATATGCACTTGTTCCAAATCTCAATTATGAATTAATTAGATAAGTCGGTGGATGAAGGCGAGCAAGTGATGAAGCAACACTTAGAAAAATTGGAGAGAATCCTGAGGGGGATAGAGGACGCACAAGAAACTATACTGGAGGAGATCAATTGTGGACCATTCTACGACGCCAACTCAACGGTATGGTGTTGTACGAATATACCAGTCGAAGTCGTGTCCTTAAACTTTCAATCTTTTGTAATATATATAATTGGGTCATTGTTCATCCCAGTTTATTAGCTAGCTTCTTCAGTTAAAAATTTATACTTGTACAAAATGATTGCAAATATACATAACTTTCATCAATTCATGCATATACGGATTGACTTAGGGTTTGAGGAATAGGACAAATAATGAATTTCATGGGTACTGCTAATGCTATTTAATATTTTTTGTTTCATATATAGGTTCTAGATACTTCAGAGACGAGAGATGAGGATTTTGAAGATGGAACCAAGAATGAGGATTTTGAAGATGGAACCAAGAATGAGGATTTTGAATATGGAACCAAGAATTAAGGGAAAATATATTTCTTTGCCGACATAATATAGAAGTATTTTCATTGAACAGTACTATAAATCGCAAGGCCTGTGATTACTGTGGTTCAGACTTGAGAGTGCGTTTGTGGGTGGAGTAGGTCTGTTCTGGGGTGGTGGTTCAGGTGGCGACCGGGACTTGTGATCGAACTTTGTCCGAACCAAAATTCAATTTGGTATAAATGTGCGTGGTTTGTTCTTGTCTCCGATTGAATTGTCAGTTTTGTAAAAGTGAGCGTGTTTTTGTTCTTGTCTCCGATTGATCAATTGTCGCATGTGGCGTATGGTAGGTGAATTCTGTGATTGCCTTATATTGATAGTATGTAATTTTCATTCTCAAAAAATACTAGAAATAAAATTACAAGACCTAGGTATTTCAATAAACTAATTATTGAGTTACAGGTCACTTAAACATTGGCCGATGGCAATGGTATTGAATTAGACACACGCTAGAAACTAATTGAAATTAAGTGAGCAATCGGGGAGGGCAGGCTTTGGATTGAAGGATGGAAGTTGGCACGAGTCATGTTTCCACGTCTTTTATTCTTATTTTCAATTCGTTGCGAGTAGGAACAAACTTTGTAACAGCTAGAAAGTAGTATAAAAAGAAATATTATAAGGTATATAATTAAATACATTTTGAGATAACTTCTTTTGGTATTTTTATGGCTAAAGGTAGACATCAATCTGTTGTTTGGGGTTCCAACGGCCCGGCACAAGTACTGTGAGAAACATGTATTTTTCTTTCATGCACATATTTAAAGGCAAATTATAGGGTGTGAGAATCACAGGCCAACAAGAATACTGTGTCCCTGACTGCCCGAAGGGTTGGAACCCATTTGTACACAAACCCATCCGAATGTTACGTGGTTCAGTTGCAAACTCTGAATGTGTTTCGTCGAAGTGTTTCTATGCCCTTGAATCACTTGGATGGCACATATCAGGACCCTCTGAATGATGGTGACCGTGGTGCCATGTCATGAAAGGAGCTGTCTTCTCAGACATGAAGAGTCTCTTCAGACGATTTTTCAGTGGGAAGTAGAACATGTATTTAATAGGATGTTTTTTTCGCACGCAGAGTTTTGTACCGGGGTGCCTCACATATGCGACATGAATGCAGGGATGAGTCTTCACCCATGTACAACATACAACTGTGTTGGCAACAATCAATCTTCTCGACGGGTAACCCGAGGCCCTTAACCAATTTCTTCGTTTGGTAGAAATTATCGAGCATGGCATTCTCAACCCGCAAACAGTCCTTGATTAGCTGACAAATGGCATCGAAACACCGCTCAGAAGAGTTGTGCTCTGCTTTGATATTTAATAGTCGAGCGACACAGGACAATTGTGTCATCTTCTCGCAACCATCCCACAACTTCTTGTCAGCAACATCAAGCATTGAGAAAAACTTTTTTATCCTCACCATTCGGCAGCTCAACCACCACTTCATCTGCTAGATCACGATGCCCGGTAAAATCTTGCCCAGCGGCGTCAAATACCATTTGCACATACAGATTTGAAGCATCTGCATTGTCCACCACAGGGTTCCGTCTCCTCCTCCTACCGGGTCTCAAGTCAGATGGGCGGTCATCACCAGTGAATGGGTATGTTTCCCCATGGTGGTACCAAGTTTCATAACCTGGAGTTAACCCCTTCATCAATATATGCATCCTCACTGTCTCGATGGGCTTTCGTGTTTTATGTTTGCACAGTTTGTATGGACATCTAATTTCCCCACCCGTCCTATCCAATGTAGGGTGTATTCGACAGTGATTGATGAATGCATTTACACCACGCATGAACTCATCGGAAACATATCCCATATCATCATATTTCTTATACATCCACGAATGTCCCGGGTTTGATGTCGCCATAATATAATTTTTCCTAAAGAAATAAGCGAGCTTGTAGTGCATAGTTTAGGATTGTGGTAAACTGGTAATAGAGTTTGTAGTGTATAGTTGAGAATTTGTGTTAAACAGATAATAGGTCATCAGCAAGAACATCTATAAATTCATAGTAATAATACTTACAAATTAAGAACAGGCCAACATTAATATGGACTTGAAGCGGGTAGGAACCGGGTGAGAAAGATTAATAACTAATACTCCCTCCGTTTTTTAATAAAGGTTACACTTGGTATTTGCATGGAGTTTCAGAAACACTGTAAAAGTGCTTATAGTACTTATGTGGAATCCTAAACAAGTAACTAAAGAAATAAACGAGTGAGAGGTACTTTTATTCTTGTCCCTTTTTTCAATAAGTATTTGGAGCGAGTATAACACAATTTTGTAATTTAATTAAACTCGTTGTTACGGTGTATTCATGCAATCCTTCTAGTAAGTGAGTACCTTTTAGTTCCTTCGGTGTGTAAGGAGCTGCAATGTGGATATCCAACCCGGTAAAATGGCTTCACCTTCTTCACAAAATACCTAATGGATAAAAAAGAAGAAAAAATAAATTTAAAAAGAGAGCACGAATTCAAGATAATTAATTACATTACCAGGAGATAGTAACCCTCTACCGAAAAAGAAGATAATTAACTAGAATACTGGATAATCAATTCCCAATCACTTTCGTGGTTGGATTTCAGCTCAGTTTAGGGTATTAATGGAGAGAATGATTCCGTTTTATCCTAATATTCCCAAAACCCATCTAATAGATCCACAAGAAACAAGAGTTATAGACTACATAAATAATACTTAATTGTTAGGCTCTTAAGACCAATTCATGTGGTAGCAAAACCAATCTACATTTAGAGGAGGGGGTCCCCCATTATATTCGATCATGCACTTGAGCGACCACATCCTGGTCCCCCATTAGGCCTTCTCCAGTGGAAATACCTCCACTCCAGGTATTTAGGTGTCACGTCAGCGCCATCTCAAAAATTAAATACCTCTACCTAAATACCCAACTATTCCCCCAACAATAATACCCAAAAAATAGGTATTTAGGGGACCCAGTATTTATTATACCATTTATATCTTAATTTATTAATTATAAAAAATAATTTAATTTTAAATAAATAATAAATAATTAATATTTTTTAATTATTTAACATTTTAAATTATTGAAAAAGACAAAAAAATATAAAGAATGCACCAAACCGCTACTGTATTTGTCATACCAAAATTTGAAAAAAAAAAGACTGCAAAAAGCAGTCAGGCACGCATCACAAGGGTAAAAACCCAGGTAGCAAAAAGCTACCCATACCAAATACTTGGTGTGTCCCATTGGTTAAATACCCAACTAATGATATTTGGGTTTGCCGCATCACCAAATACCCAATCAATGGGGAAGGCCTTATATGTGCATGAAAGTGAAGATTGTCTAGTACACCAAACTTTGACAAGAAAACCAAGTACTAACCAAAGAAAATAACTATTCCTTTCATAAAGGTATGACACATATTAAATTCTAATAAGCCAAAACAGCAAGTAAACACAGATTACAAGTTAACTACAGAATACATAAACTTGCATATATCTCTAAGCAATAACAAGCAAGGATCATATCATATCCGGCATGAGCGAACGGAGCGCTCGCACAGGGCCCCCATTTTGAGGGGCCCCTTTTAAGTTTTTTTTTTCTTTTTTTTAAAAAAAAGTTTACATGTTTTTTTTTAATTGTTTTTTCAATATTTCATACTCCTTCCTTATTCAAATAATCTTAACATGTAAAGCCAAAAAAAAAAAATCTTAACATTGGGTAGTGGCACGTGATTTAAAATTTGGGAAAATGAGTGGTCGAGATTAAAGGAAATGAGGAGAGAAAGGGAGAAAAAAAAAGTAGTGTGAATGGGAAAAAACTACCAAAAAAAGAAAATATTAACATTATTTCAAAACAACCCAAAAAGGAAAGTGTTAAAATTTTTTAATATGGAGGGAGTATTTTTTATTTAATAGCAACTTACATAGATTATTTCTTTTTTTAGTGAGAGCAACTTAAATAGATTATTTATACACGTCTTATTTCATTTATCAATATTATTATTAATATTAGTTAGTATTATAGTATTATTATTATCATCAATTTATTATTTTGATTTTCAAAATTTAAATATTTATAATATATGTATTAAATTTTGTTACTAATAATTACTATAGTTTTTATGTCATTATCATTTGATGTTGTGCTTTTCATGTTAATTAATTTTGTATATAAATTATATTCTTTTGATAAAAATTAGTTTAATTTTTAAACTATTTCTTGATAATTCATTTGATCTTCTAGTAATAAAAAATAAAAAATTAAATAATGAGCTTTTAGATAAAATTCCATATTATAAATTTATATAGTTTTACACAACAAGATATTAAAGTAATCTTACATAGTAATATAATATAGTTTATTTTATAGGGGCTCCTTTTCTTTATTTTTGCTCGGGGCCTCTAAAATGTTCGAGACGACCATGTATCATACTCCCTCCGTCCTATTTAACTTGTCTTGTTTCACTTTTGCACACAATTCAATGCACTTTTTTAACTGTTAATATTTCAAAACATGTTCAATGAAAAATTATGTAAAATATATATTATAAAACTACATGATCATACGATTCTAACAAGACCCAACTTGACTATTTTTCTCTAAATATATACTTGAAATAAAGTCGAGTCAAAGCTGAACAATGAACAGTGTAAAAAAGTCAAACAGGACAAGTGTGGTGGGACGGAGGGAGTATTATTTACATAAGTATTCTTCTTCGACTTTGCATTCTTCTTTAGTTAGTACAGTAGACAACAGACTCACGTGCAACCATCAAACACCTTTCACCTTGCACACATTATACACACAGTACTATATAAACACATAGGAATATCATAACACACAGATACATGGGAATGAAAGAGGGACCGAGCATCAAAGAATGAGAACAAAATAAAGAGAAAAGAGTGGAAAATAGCATCTCACAAAAGTTGAGAAACTTTATCCAGGAATCAAATAATTGCTTCTCCACAAACGTCAATAGTTCTTATCTAAAGCAAAATACCAAGGCAAAACTAAGGTTTCTCGAATATATATCACAAACTCACTGTAAAGACTAGTCATCTCTCCAATATATATCACTGTAAAGTTGGAAACAATTCCCAACTTCAACTTTATTAATACCACAACCATCGTCAACTCTGAAATCATGAATTTTGCAGCAAGTTATAAAATCAAAACATGAAACACAATTCCAGATTGCATTAGAACCAATTTACACGATGATAAATAGAAATAAAATCATACCAACAATCGCATAAAATTGGTCCAAATTCCAGCAAGGAAACGCAATACTTTGGGCGTGCAAACCTCAAACACCATTTTGCAACTCCTCCATAATACACTAGAATGGCAAGCGAAAATTGAAAACAAGAAAAACATACCTGCTGCGGGCTGCCGCCAAGCCGCTGTGGGGTGAGGGCTTCTTCGCGACGGAGGGGGGACGGCTGGCGGCGAACGAGAGGTGTCGGTGGTGCGTCGGAGCGCCGCCGAGTAAGCGTAGTCGGGGACGGTTCCGGTGTTTGAGGGCGGGAAGGGTTAAAGTGAATCGAGCATCTGTGAAAGTAAAAAAGGCATTAAAGAAACCTAATTTACAGACTAATTCCCGAGTAGAAGTACTCGGAAATTTACATGATAAAAGAGAAAGAAAACCGGGTTTTATAACTTCCGGCCCGGTTCACATAATCCGAGTAGATCTACTTTGCTTATTACTCAGAATTTCACAGCCTTCTATTCTATTCCGAGTACGTCTACCCGGTCTTGTACACGTTTTCAATTACTACAAACCGGGTTTAATAATGTCCGGCCCCGGTTCAAACTTAGCGAGTACAAGTACTTTTATTCTTACTCGGAATATGTTCGTAAAATTTCCCGCGATCCGGAATTCGTATTTCCGAGGACATCTACTCGGATATCTGATGCTGAGTACTTGTACTTGGATTTGTACTCGGAAATTTTCGAGTATTTCTACGGTCCTCGATAATGGTACTCGGAAAATGGGTTTTTAATTTCTTGTAGTGTATAATAATGTGCAATTTTAAAATTTATTAACCATATAAATTATATTTAAAAATAAATATGATGATTACTGCAGGTTAGATAAGATCGAGATTCTGATAGATATATGCTCCCTCCGTCCCATCTAAAGTGTCTTACTTACTATTTTTGGACGTCCCATCATATATGTCTCGTTTTCATAAATAGAAATAATTTTCCCAGCATGAAAATTTAGATGGACCCCATCATATACTCACTAATAAACCACATCTTAATTCTTATGCTTAACAGTAATAAGACACAATAGATGGGACTAGTATTTAAATTTGGGAGTAGGGAATGGGCAATGATCAATTAGGCATGGAAAAGTAGTAGTATTTCGCGTGGCTCCACATCCAACGGTGTCAACAATATATTATTTATTTAGGAAAAAAAGGTAAAAACGTCCTTTATCTTTCCAAAAATTTCAAATCCGTCATTTTTCTATTTTATTACCGATTTAGTCCGCTACAAATGCTAATTATGTTCAAATCAGTCCTTTTTTCACTAATTATATTCTAATTGCTGACGTGGCAAGGGTTTTAATTTAAACCTGACACGTGTGCATAATATTAGTCATTTTTCTTTTATCTTTTGCCAATTCAGTCCTAAACTTTTATTTTGTTCTATTTAGTCCTCTACCCCAATCACTCATTTTTATATTAATTGGCCTCAAACCTTTCAAATTATTTCATTTTAGGCCCAGAACCTTAAATTTTTTTATTATTACTAATACATTTATCAAATAAATGCACAACATACTTCCATAAATAAAATTAAACACCAAACCTCATATATTGGGTTCGACTGCTTTGTTATCGGGTCTTTCAAGTACCGGAATTTTACGGACTCTCTCTAATAACCACTCGACCGCAACCGATTGTTCATTGGTTTTGGTTTCCTTCAGTAACAATCAACAGAATCTTACTTTGCGTCCTACCTTAGGATGTAGCAATATTTGAGTAAATGATTTAACTTGAATTTTTGGAAGGTTATGGATACAGGAAGCCTTGGTTTTATTAAAAAATATTAATATTATTAAAAATATTAAAAAAATAGCCTTAATTTTATTGTCCACAAAGTATGATTGTGCTGATTGTTGCTGAAGGAAACCAGAACCAATGAACCATCGTTACGGTCAGGTGGTTAGAGAGAGTCCGTAAAATTCGGAACTTCAAAGACCCGGTAACAAGGCGGTCAAACCCAATGTATGAGGTTTGGTATTTAATTTTATTTACGGAAGTATGTTGGGCATTTATTTGATAAATGTATTAGTAATAATAAAAAATTTAAGGTTCTGGGCCTAAAATGAAATAATTTGAAAGCTTTGAGGCCAATTAATATAAAAATGAGTGATTGGGGTAGAGGACTAAATAGAACAAAATAAAAGTTTAGGACTGAATTGGCAAAAGATAAAAGAAAAATGACTAATATTATGCACACGTGTCAGGTTTAAATTAAAACCCTTGCCACGTCAGCAATTAGAATATAATTAGTGAAAAAAGGACTGATTTGAACATAATTAGCATTTGTAGCGGACTAAATCGGTAATAAAATAGAAAAATGACGGATTTGAAATTTTTGGAAAGATAAAGGACGTTTTTACCTTTTTTTTCCTATTTATTTATTTCTGTAACTCCGAAACCCTCCGTCTTTCCATGATTATAAAACATATTGCTTCTTACATACATCTTGCAAAAACTATCACGCACATACTGCAAGAGAGGGAAGAACACACACACACACACAGAGGTATAATTAAGGAGAGAATAGGATAGGATGGTCCGGTCGGAAAGGCGTCCTTACCAACCAGAAACCCAAATCACAAGAGGAGATCAATTGATAAAGGGAGACCATGTCTATGTCTGGAGATCTCAAGGCAGCTATAGTCAACATGGCATCTATGTGGGAGATGGCATGATCGTGCGCTTCACTGACACTAATCCCTCCTCCTCATCATCATTTTCATGTTCATCATCATCACAAAATTCTGGAGGTTCGGGTCAAGTATGTAAGCTTGAATTGACATCCTTCCAAGGAGAGAGACCATTGTACCGATATCAATATGGAGTTAGCCCCAGCGATTTTAAGAACAAACGTGCCGGGACGTGCACTACTGCTACAAGTGATCCTCCAGATACTGTGTGCGACAGGGCTGAGTATTTGTTGAGGCATGGATATGGTAGGTATGATTTGTTGAAGCGTAATTGCGAGGATTTTGCTTTATATTGCAGAACAGGTCTTGTTGTTAATGGAGGAAGAGGTAGCAGCAGTCAGGCCGTATTTCCCAATATTTTCAAACCTGTTGGATGGAAGGCCTTGGAGAATCGCTGGTTCGGTGATGGTGTGGTATTTGATGACGAATACAGGTATCTTTATGACATTGGGGTCAGGAAGGATAAAAAAAAGATTGGTGTCCAAGACCTCGTGAGATTAATTAGATAAGTCGGTGGATGAAATGAAGAAGCAACACTAATTAGAAGAGCAAGTCCCGGCCAGGCGCAGTGGGCTCGCTTCTGAATTCGCTAGCTTTTGTGAACGATTGAGTTGTCATTTTGCATTGTGTTCGTTGTCATTCGCATAATACTACTATTAATTACTCGGTTCTGTTCTGTTCTTTTATCATTGAATAAGATGCAGTCGATTGCCATATCTGTAGTCTGTACCTTGAAAGAATTGAAGATGGTTGTACTATTTATTTTGTGTGCTGGATATATGTATTATTACTGTCAATAAATCGTAGTGTTTCAAATACACACTCATATTTGGCTTCGTCATTAAAACTATGCAACTACCTAAGCTTTAATTTTTGTTGCTTTTTTTTAAAAAAAAAAAAAATTTGGTCCGTTTGTTCAATTGATTTTATACTCATTTAGTATTGTGCATCGCCAATTCAGAGGGTGTTTGGATGTGCGTTGTAAAAAGTGCTGCAGCGTTTAGAAAACAGATAATCAGATAATTGTTGTAACAAAACGTGCTGTAGAAAATTAAGTGTTTGGATGAGCTTATGATGTTTCAAATCGCAATAATCAGATAATCATTAAAAAGTGTTTGGATTTGCATTTTTCATTAGCTCAAAAGGCAACAATATGGTAAAATCTATTTTTGGCTAAACGCAATTTTCTTGCAGCACCAAATTGTAGCTGCAAGAAAATAGCGTTTTCATTCCCTCAAAACGCAAATAATAGATTATTAGAAGTTAGTACACAAACAGTATTAACTGATTATTTGCGTTTTGCAAACGCAATAATCAGATAATCTGTCCCAAAACGCACAAACAAACACCCTCTCATTCTTTGATTCTTTATTTTGTTTTGTTTTTTCTTTTTCTTTTTTTTTTTAAAAAAAAATTTAGTTATCTTTTCTTACTTTAGCGCAGCTAATCCTATATTATTTCGATTGCATGCATTGCATGCATATGAAGAACTGGAGTATGCTACAAGCTAAATGTGATTTTTTATTTTTTTTTTGGCGGAGCTGGATCTAATGCATACTATTATTTTATTACTTATAAAATTTAATTTTTATCAACACAATAATGTGTAAAAAATTAAAAACTATAATATAAATATGAATATATTCTATAATATAATTTTTAGTTTATCGATTTGCAGTGGTATATTTCAATAAATACATTTATATTGGCCGAAAATCAGTAAACAGTGTCGCTCTTGAAAATTCAGAGGCGGCGCCCTAGATAATAAGCGAATAGGTTCACATCCGGACAACGCATATGCGGAGTGTTCCGGGGAAGACAAAAGTATGCTGCGTATACACACGGACAAATATGGCCCGAAATCATCAATTTTGACTTTCCGTTTTTAAATAGAGTGAATGGTGGGTAATTAATGATATTTTCCTTTTCGGAGGTTTACAGAAATCGTGCACGATTTTTTTAAAGTGATTACCAAGATTGACTCAATTTTTTAAAAGAGTATGTGTATTTTTTATTTTCAGTATAGATTTGGTTTGTCCCCACCAGTCATATTTCTATTGGACCACATTTGTCCCTACAATATTTTAAAAAAAGTTTCCATTGTATTACTGTTTTGACTTTATGAGGCATTCCACTGTGTGCTTGTTATGTAGAGTGCCTCCAAGTGCTTCGCATACTGCTTGCTCCTGATCCTTAAGCATTAGAGTTTATCGAGCTCCTTTCAAACAATAGCTATGCAAAATCAGTAACAAAATTGTGTTCTAGAATGGTATCATGAATGCTATATTAGTGATGCAATTGTGTTCTAGGATGGTATCATGAATGCTATATTAGTGATGCAATGGTGTTCTGGAATGGTTTCATGAATGCTATATTAGTGATGCAACTGTGTTCTGAACTAATTTCTGATATGATACTTATTTGCTGCCAGCATGTTATGTAAAAGATTACCTATTATTAATGATATTAATCACTAGAAATTATGATCTGTGACCGTGTACATAATACTATTCATAATTATTCAAATGTCATATATCTTGATCCTAAATTTTCCTCTTCACGCTATGTCAATATTTTCATCTATTATCCCATTTTTCCAATATTTTCAAATTTTCTTCACCACCCTGTGATTCGTATAAGAAATCTGCGGGTGTTGTATCACCTTCACCGGTGCGGTTGTCGGAGAATGCTATTGGACCATCGATTCCGTCGCCCAAATCGTCCGGCAAAATATTGAGGTCGATCATCCCCACACCCGCCGGATTTACCAATAATGCGTTTGTCTTCCAATTGAAACACCAGAATACTCCCTCCGTTCCTTTTTAGTTGTTTTTTTAGAAAATAAAAAGCGTTCCAAAATAGTTGTCATTTTACATATTTATATCATACTTTTCCAATATTACCCTTATACTATAATAAATAACACTCCTAGAATACCGTGCATTATCTCTCAACACCAATTCTAACTCACTTTTTATTTCATCACACTTCCCAAGGGAGGGGTAAAAGTGGAAAAATTATAGTCATCATTGCTTTTTATTGGTAAATGAAATTCATGTCCAAACGACATGTAATTAGGAACAGAGGGGGTAGCATTTTACCATTAATTATGCAAAAAAGGCAGTTTCAAATCATTCCATTCATTACTCCAATAATTAGGGCAATCAATGATATACCTTCCATTTTTAATAAATGCGTCAGTATGAAATTCTAAACCCTATATCGACACGTAGCACAAGGTCATCATAGGCGGAACACATCCGCATATCCGCACTATGAATCATCCGTATAGTAACTTAATTGGATAATAAGTACTAATAAACCCTATTAAATGTAAATAAATACGAAAGTAGAATTTTATAAATAGAAAGATTGAGCAACAGTAGGAGTAGGGACAACACATAAATATTACTAGCTAGTATTCCTTTTTTTTTTTTCGTAATTATTAACCAAACCAAATAATTGTAAATTCTTTCAGAACTTCTTCGATGAATTTCTCAATAACGGTACTAGCACAGAATTCACTACAGGTAGGGATGGTTTGAAGACCATCTTATCATCATCAGTAGTATCAAAAGGTTCTGGTGCAGTAGTAGCTAGGCGCTAGGCAGGCAGGTGTAATTGGAAAGATTTCCGGGGAACATGAGGATCATTGTACCGATATGAATTATATGGAGTTAGCCAGGAAGAATTTAAAGGAGAAACGTGTGGGACGACGTGCACTACTGCCAAAGCTGAGATACTCCACAATTACTTGTGGAACACAGGCAGGGCTAAATATTTGCTTTTATCATGGATATATGCATGGGAGGTATAATCAATTCCGTTGACGCATAATTGCGAAGATTATAGTGGAGGAGCTCATGAAGAAAATGAATCATCTAATAGTAGTAATAATCATAATATTAACAATAATCACAATATTATTAGCGACAATCTTCTTCTCACAACGTGCTTATTATAATATATATATGATGCAAAATAGTCCCAAAGCACACTCGCGCGCCCTTTTAGTTTAATTTGTGATCTACTTACATCCCATTTCGCCTTCCCTGCAGTGCTTCACCGTACCATTCAGTAAAATGTTTTCCTATCCCTGCCTTGAAATAAGATGTACTACTTACTACCTTGTATTGATTTTCCTAAGTTGGATGTCTTAATTAATGAATTCTAGTGTTTGAAATATATTCATTCATCATACTAGTACTAGTACTACCGGCTGCCCCATGCCGCGGGCATGATATTTCACCAATAAAATAAAAAAAACAGATTTAGTAAAAATATATAACAAAGTTTTAGTATACATTAATAAGATAGTATAAGACATATCTCATAAATATTTTATCACGAAATGTGAAAATAAACATAAATTTTATTGTAAACAAAAGCTATGCATTACTTAAAAAAAAAAAAAAAAAAAAAAAAAAAAAAGAGACCACAAGTCTATTGAGACGGTGTCCTATAATTTTGACATTTCATCAATGAAATTTGTTTTACGTAGACTATATATATAACGACTTCATAAGTCATCCATTTTTAAGTCTTAAGTCCTCAATTTATTATTAACAAAAGTATTGCAAGACAGCTAGGGTGTGGAATTCATAAATCCTTGAATTTTAAATCACAAACTTATTTACAAATTGTCATTACCACTTGATAAGATTCCGAACCAACACTACAAGAAAAATCGGAGTTACCGGCCGACCTGTGAGGTCGGTAACTCCAAATTTCGGGTCGGCTAAGACCCCGACCGCACCCAACGGTCGGGAGTGACGGTTGGTTAAAAAATTGTCGCCATGTTGTCGACCGCAAAATCTGTCGTCGGAAGCATCAACGACCAACTTACCGACCGCAAATGCGGTCGGTAAGTGTCGCCGACCGAAAATTTTAATTTTTTATTTTTCACAATTTTCAATAATTAAAGGGCTCAAATAAAATATTGATAAAATAATTCAATAATTAAATCATATGTGGGAAGCTGCAGATATATGTGGATTCAGAGTGATTGATTGCCCAGTTCACTTTTGGTATGGTGTGGATTTGTCCGGTGTTGGGGTCCTGGGAGCTCCCTGGAACTATACATGCTAAGATAATGCTAGACATACACTAAGCCTCCGTAATGATGGTCAATCATGAAGTAATTAATATTCCAGAATATATTCCCAAATTTCACACAAAAATCATGTGTTGATCAATATTCTCCCTAGTTGCTGTTGATCAACACATTTGGCCATGATTTTGTTATACAACATTCGTTCTTCATATTATAAATATTAATGTAAGGAGATTGTATTTTTACTCATTCAAACCATATAAAAGAATGAATGATCACATTGATAATAATGCTGGAGGTGATGGTGATGGCACCTGGCTGCCTGCATTGTCTCTGAGACCACCGGCCTCAACAGACATGTTTGGATTCAGGAATGGCAGAATTCCAGCCTTCTTGACCAAGACCTTCAACATAGTAAATGATCCAGACACAAACTCCATCATTTCCTGGAGTTCATTCGGAAATACTTTTATTATTTGGGATCATCTAAAATTTTCTGTTGATATACTTCCCATGTACTTCAGACATAGCAACTTCTCAAGCTTCATCTACCAGCTCAATAACTATGTAAGTATCTTATGGAAATATATGTGGTTGTCAATCGAATATCATTCTACTGATGTGTCTTTTTCCTGTGGTTGTAAATGGTTTGAAGGGTTTTAGGAAAGTTGGAGTGGAACATCAATGGGAATATGAGAATGTTAATTTCCAGGTGGGGCAAGAATATCTGCTGGCAAATATGAGGAGGCGCAACCAAATTCCAGGAAGGGTTGTGACCCGACGAAGCTGGAAAATGAGGGGTTTGGCAGACAAGAGGAATGGGATGGAAATTCCACCTGGAATTGTGAATGAATTAAAGTTGGAGATTGCGAGTTTAAAAATACAACAAACTGAAATGGAACTGGATATCATAGCTTTGGAAAATGAGATAAGACGCATTGAGAAACAATCAGAAAAAGTTAACTTGTGTTCATGTGATGTTGCAAAGAAAAGAAAGGTGGACCCTGAGAAAAGTGATGCAACAAATTTAGAGCCTAACAATGACAGTGACGATGATGATAATTCTAACACCGAGTCTGAACCAGTGCCAGGCCTAGCAAAGGGTGGGCAGGCTGCATTTTGGGAAATATTACTGCTGGAAGATGACGATGAAGGATGTGCGACTGAACCAGGGGCTGCTGAGATAGAAAACAAGCAGGCAAAGATTGTCATGGACCTAGAGTGTTTGATTGGGAACCTCTGATAATGAAGAAGCTCAAGAAATTGTTGTTGCTTGAAATTGGACATTGTCCTCTTGTTGCCTTTTGTTTTGTTTGGTTTGAATTAATGAGCTTGTATGTAACCAAATTATATGAAATGGACTAGGTGTGTTTTACGGCTACAACTACGCGTGAATTTATGCTACATGTTTGTTTAAACCCAATGACTCGTATCAGGAAGCATTATAAATGTTATAATACCAAGTCTCTCAGTATCGACAACTCAGTTGTTGTATGATTATATTATGCTGAAAATCCGTGTTATGGAAATCATGTTATTATATGAAGCGAGGATAAACAGCAGAAAATTTATATTGGAGCAGTTAAGCTGTTTAGGAATGTCTTTTTATTCGTGTGCTGCTGATATGTAAGCTTTGTATATAGAAACAATAAGCAATGCTACAGTATTTGACATAATTAAACACTTATTCACTTCTATTCGGAAAGAACACAACAAAAATATAGCTCATGTTGTGTGCCTCTTCCCTTAAAAGTACAGAGGTTCTATCAGATATAAGTTGACAAAACTTAATCTAGTTGGACAAGGGAAATTTTACGGAAGGAACATAGGGTACGTTTGGTACAGAGAATGAAATTGCAGAGAATTGATGACATGGAATGGAATTGCAAAGAAAGTGAATTGAGCCAGAGAAAAGGAATTGATTCTCTTGTTTGGTACAGCAGAGAATTCAATAGAAAAATTGAACAGAGAATCAATTCTCTTGTTTGGTTGATTAGAGAATTCAATATAGAAATGGAACAATGTGATTAAAAAAAAAATATTATGTTGTTTGGTTTTTATTAATAATAAAATACTTGTTTAAACTATTATTTTTTTTCCTACAAATGTTTAGGGAATGCAATGGGTCGAGTTCACCAGGATCCAAAACACAACTTGAGGCTCAGGTTTGGTTCGGTTTGGTTCCGGGTCTAACCCGGACCCTGACCCATTGTCATCCTTAGAGATGTCAACGGGTCGGTTCTGATTCCATTTTTATAAAGAAACAAGACCCGTACCCAAGCTCGGGTCTTTCTCAATTCGTGATTCTAATCCGGACCCATTGTCATTCCTAGAAATTAGCAAATAGATTATTTGATCCGCAAGTTCACAGTAGGGTTTCAACACACACTTGACTGAAAGAATAGAATGAGGAAAATAAAAACCCGCACACCAACTTTACAAATGAAAGGAACATAAAGCCCAAAACAGTTCATATAATATGAGCCCGGAAATCTTTATGCATGCCCAATCCCATTAGCCCAATCCATTAAAGCACATAGTAGCCTATGAGTTCATCGTCTGAATCTCCAATAGCTCCAACGGTTGAATTGCAGTCTGCAGAGATTCCTTTGAATTTCTGATACTTCCAAAACCACTCCAGCTAGATTTCAATTTTCCACTTGCCAGTGTAAACTTCCTTGAAGAGTACAACACAAATTGACACCGACGAAATCGTGAAATAGTAATTAATTGCTTTTCCTAATAATGAAATTAGAAATAACTTATATATCCATATGAATCCTGGTGTATATAAAGGAAAAAAAAATTGAGAATATTGATATATATGTTAATAATTACTAATTAGTAATATACGGATACTTAATATAAGGAAAGAAGGAAATTGGGTTGGACCCCTAATTAAAGAACTAACATTTAAAACTAACATCATTGAGAAGTAGTCACTCATTGTTTCTCCCAGCCTATAAAGAAAGTGTACACAGTAAACATGCATGGGAATCATCAATCATTTCACTACGCCCTTTTTTTTTTTTTTCCTCTCTCTGCTTTTTTCTTTTTTTTAAAAAAAAAAAAAAAAAGAACGAAAGAATTATGTGGGCAAAAAAAGGAGAATAATTAGTTAACTCTTACCACCTATCTCTTATCTCATATATTCCTCAATTTTTTTAAAATTTGAACCATTTTTACAATGTTGATACTCCCTCCGTTTTTAAATGATAGCTACATTGGTGAGTTTGACACTATTCACACAATCACTTTGACTTGAAGTTTTATCATAGATATACAAGTTAAAATATAGTCAATTGAGATCTTGTTAGATTCGTCTTGTCTTGTAGTTTTTAAATATCGAACTTTTAGAATTTTTACTTGTACCGAATTTGAGTTATTAACGATTTAAAATGTGCATTGGACTGCGTGCTGGGTTGGTCAGTAGCTATCTTTAATAAACGGAGGAAGTATTATTTATTATGTAATTTTGACTATGACAGTCTGGTTGTTTATCGAATTTGTACATTAAAAAAAAAAAGCATTATCAAATGACATGTTAGATTCATGGAGTTATTCATGATTAAAAATGTGTATTATGTTATGCAAAAAATGAAGTGATATAGTTATTTAAAAATGGAGGTAGTTTATGTATACTTCCTCTATCCTTGAATGTTTTTGGCAAACCAACTTTCCACGCAGTCCAATGCACATTTTAAACCATTAATAACTCAAGTTCGGTACAAGTAAAAATTCTAAAAGTTCGATATTTAAAAATTACACGACGAGACGAATCTAATAAGATCTCACTTGACTATATGATTAACTTTTATAACTATGATAAAACTTTAAATAAAAGTCTGTGTGTGAATAGTAACATATTTTCAGATGTCAAAAACATTCAAAAACAGAGGAAATATATACAAGCACATTTCACTACTAGAAAAATTTTGAATTTGGTAACTGAAACTGTGATAGCTAACGAATTCCAGTCGCAAATTCGATCGCTAACATCTTTAGCAACCAAATTTTACTAAAAAATTTCGTTCACTAAAACGAAAAATTCTTGTAGTGTTTATAATAAACTAATCAAACATGGTATTAAACTAGCTCCTACCTTATTACTCAATCCCATATGTGTACAATATTGACAACTTTAATGCTCGCCCACTTATTTTCCAAAAAAAGAAGATAAAGAAAAGCCAGTCAATTTGATTTCATGCATCTTGGCATGATTTACGGTGGGTAAAGTTCCCACATCGATATGATCGACTTTTAATTTCTATCTCATGTGTTAGTTATTGCATTATTGTGTTTCTTCACTTTATAAATCTTTTATGGCCTCCACTTACACATGTTCAAACTAGTGTATCCAGTTTTGGACTAATTAATTACTTTGAGGTCGTAATGATAAATTTGATGTCAAGTGCTTTAATTATTTTATTCAACTAAAATGGTGCAACTCCTTTTCTTTTCGTTGTTTTAGGCAATATTTTATTAATAATATACGACGACAGGCGATAAAATGCAAATAGACCAAAAGTTCAGATCATAGGATATGCGTCGACCACTATGAAGGAGTATGAATTGAACCCAATGGATTACTGTAAATATTAAATAAATAAATAAATTGAAAACTTGAAGTGGAAAATGGAAATGGTGGCGCACTCAAAAGTTGCAATTAATACTATGAATTACTATGAAGTACAAACCGAATATGTAGGAAATCGTTTGAGTGCTGGCGATCTGTAGGTGCTGACACATTTAAAAGTGATGTGTATGTGTATATGAAATGATGTGCGAGTATAAAAAGTGATGAATGGAGGTTATGAACCAAAAACTAATAAAAAAACAAACTACAGTCTATACATCACTTTATAAGGCTTATACATCACTTTACAAAGGGCTACACATCATTTTTAGCACTGCCTGCACCTGCTGCCCTGCTGGCAATTGTTATGCCATTACAGAAACCGGATTGTACATAAGCTCACGACAAGATTTAAAATAACGTGTAAGAGACAAGACATGCCCAACAAAATCATCATAGCTCCAAAACAAGTAAAGAACCAATCCTATATTTAGATCCACCAACACGGAAATGGGATCCCTTAGTTCAGCTCCGAACATTAAAACTATTAAAATATGGACGACATTAAAACCATTTCATATATCCCCTCCATATTTTACTCGATCTATTTATTAAATAATCTTAATTTTACTTTTTAACACAATTACATAAAATAAATAAAGATAGTCAAGTGAAATTTTATTAAATTCGTCCAATCACATACTTATAGAATATTAATTTTTTATAATTCTTATTTTCAGATAACTTCATATATTAATCGTTAACTTAAAAATGTGTATTAGATTACGTGAAATGTAAAAGTGATAAACTATTAAAAAAAATGGAGGGAATATTGAAAAACATTGTAAAAATATTAACTATATGGCTGGAGCTTGAAGGTAGTTAATTATGGTTGTGTTTCGCAAATATGCTATTTAGCTTTTCTAATACTGAAAATGCTAGCTAGTAGTATTTGAATAACTCGAATGATCTTATAAATTTACAATTTTGATTACATTGGTCTGTTTATTCAAATTGACAGTCTTTGATTTATTACATTTCAACCACAAAACTTTATATTCTTTATTATTTTTCTTTAATTTATTCTATTTTTATTTAATTTACCATTTTAATTTTATTTAAAATATGAAATAATATTAAAATAAATAAATTAAAATAATAAGAAATCCAACCTAGAATATAAAAAATAAAAAATTAAATTAAACTAAAGTGATAACGAAATAAAATTAAAATATATATTGTAAACACGTAAATTTTGTTCGCCAATAAAAATGCGGCACGTATTATCTCAAATATTAATTTAATTATTTTAGGCATTTTAATAAATTATTAGGCATTTTAATAAATTAAATGCTTAAAATAATTAATATATTTATGAGGCTATTTGGATCCAACAAGTCAAATGGATTTATGTCAGGCCAATGTGGACAAGTCCAAATGAAAGACCCACATGCCATATGATCCAATGGACGCTTGGAACGAGCTGACCTATAAAAAGTGGCCCATGTGAACAAGTCCATATGAAAGACACGCATGCTCCATGATCCAATGGACATTTGAAGCAGTCAGTCCATAGAAATCAATCAATGTGAACAAGCCCAGATGAAAGGCCCACATGCTTAATGACCCGATGGAAGCGTGGATTGGACCGGCCCACCGAAATCGGCCCACCGTCCACCATTTTTCCTCTATAAATAGAGGAGTCCCCTCACACATTAGGGTGACATCTTCACATACCTCTAGACCTCAACGTCTACATACACAAGGCATCTCAAGACTCATACACTTGAGGCCAAATCCTACGGCAACAAAACGCTGTAGAAATTCCAAGGAGCCATAGAGGAAGTATCAAATACACTTCCAAGTCTTCAGCGTTGGAGGAATCAAAGGAGTTCTAGAAGTTGAACCCACAAATAATTTGATGTTTTTAAATTCGTTTATATTTATGTAAATTGTATAGACCGTGATTGTGAATTAATAAAATTATTTGCAGTTGCTTCTCTATCAAATTTCTGTTCTACATATATATATATTATTCGCCAAAAACATAAAATAAAAATAGAACAAAAATTAAATAATTAAAATATATATTATGTTAAAAGAAAATAAGATATAAAGTGTAAGGGTCAAAATCATATTTCTTCCATCCCAATAAACTTCTCTTGTTTGACTGATGGACACAATCTAATGCATATTTTTAACTATTAATATTATCATAATATATACAACTAAAAGTTATGTAAAATATATATTCTTAAATTATATGATTCTAACAAGACCAGCTTGCTTTTTTTAAAAAAAAATATATACTTATAATAAAATTGAATCAAAGTTAATTAAAGAATGAACAGTGCAAAAAAAATCAAACATGATAAGATAGTTGGTAGGGGGTATAATATTTTGAATTATCTTAGGACTAAATAGGCTAAACTTAAAAACTTTTGGGATTATTTTGATTATTGATATACGTCATAGACAAAATTGGTTCATGACTAAAGTTTTGAGACTATTATGATAATTATTCCATTGATATATGTGCCTTTGTATGGAAAATAAAATAAAATAAATGGATTGGCAACACATAGGTTGTTCAATCAGTACCTATATGGAGTATATATTTATATGGTACAGCATGTATGCCCATATTCCTTAATTACGTGACCTTTTTTTTTATGATTAATTATGTCATGACTCATGACGAGTTTAACTAATAATGCACACAATTTCTGGTACAGCCATAGCTTATAGCCATGCTAGCTAGGGTTTTCTTAATTCATAAATATGTTGCCACTTTCCTAATTAACATAACAAAAGGACAACAATATTAAGGAGGATATATCGTGAAGCAATTTCCAAAGAGGACGTTCTGCACCTATACATATATAACATACGTACTTCAAATAATGAAGCAACAAAATATCATAATAATAATGATAAATAAGTAAGTAAAGCATAACACATGATTATTTTCATTACTTCAATATATATTGAATACAATAAATTTTTACTCACCCTAGAACAAACAAGTTAATAGGCACCCGAAATGTTCACTACTAAAAAATGTAGAAATAACAACACAAATTAGTAACATCAGGTGTTGTGAAACATGTAGTTGAAAATTTATTCCTAAATTTTTGTACATTGCAGCATGCACTGCAAAACTTAAAATATAAAATTTTCAGTAATGCATTTTTTTAGGAGGTAATGGTGCAAATTAAAAAGGGGGCCAAGAAAAAGATTCAGTGGATGATACCTTCCGGTCATCCGGTGGTAGAACATAATCGATATCAATAGAAAAGACAGAGCAAAAAGTCTAGCGGTTCTTCGAAAATACTAGCATTATATTTTATTTTTT
Organism: Hygrophila difformis; assembly: GCA_030278955.1. Classification (NCBI taxonomy): domain Eukaryota; kingdom Viridiplantae; phylum Streptophyta; class Magnoliopsida; order Lamiales; family Acanthaceae; genus Hygrophila; species Hygrophila difformis. Next base: position 44,499,104 of record JAOANR010000012.1, on the reverse strand, counting down.
TTTTTTTTACTGAACAACCTAACAGACTAGGAATCATATATAATATGTTAGCATATGGTGAATATCTATGTTGAACCGAAGAAATTAGTAGGAATGGTATATAATATGTTAGTATGTGGTGAATATCTATGTTGAACCGAAGAAATTAGGCAATACAACACTTTGTGAAAGCAACACCAACCTGACGTTTACTTCATCTTTTGCACGGATTAGTCGTGCATTTATTGCATGCTGATGACATACTTTAGATCATAATTAAAAATAAGCTCTATGCTATTTATTTTTTTGTGACAATATATGCTATTTATTTTTAATTAAAAGTGTAAGTTAATATTCTAAATGTTATAAACGCTATGTTACATTATTGTAAATAATTAAAACTTATTTTCATTTAAAATACATAATACACAAAAACGGGAGTGGTTTAAGTACAACTGTCTGCACGTGATGGCCCGGCATTCAAAAGTGATGACAATGTGTATGGAGTGATGTGTGAGTATGAAATGATGGTGAGTATGAAAAAGTGATGGATGAAAGTTATGAACAATAATAATAATAATAATAATAATAATAATAATAATAATAATAATAATAATAAATCTATTGTCTACACATCACTTTATAAAGTCTACACATCAGTTTACGAGGCCTACAAATCATTGAGTGGTTGATTTGAGTGATTAGAGGCTATAACTGCAGTATAATCAAGACCTTCAACTCGAGTTCTCATGAATAGAACTGCTTTAATTTGGAAGGTATATTTCAATTGAGTAAAATTTACTTATTATACTTCAGATGTTATTTTTAGCCCTCAAAGAAATTAAAAAAATTCCATTATATTCGTTTAAGCAAAAATTATCCTTTTTCCTAATACAGTTGGTGGGAGTTCCTGCCACAGAAATTACCAAATACTTATCTTATTCAGATGTCGTAAGTTAATTATAGAATCCCACATATTATTTCAAAATAAAGAAACAACCTAAATATTTTCTTGTGTATCTACACAATCGATGTTAAATTTGGACATTGATGGAAGATTTTCCTCCAAATTTTGGTTTTTAAGAGAGTACGAGTGAATGTATGGCAGATTGAGGCATGGGCAAAGTCCGTATCATGATATTTGAATTAAAAATAATTAAATTTACGTGTTTGTAAACCAAAAAACGCAGTAAACTAAGTGTATGCATGCAGAATTGTGCTTCGAGAGATGCAACCCTTCAAAGTCCACTAGATCTTTGAGGGATTATTCTTGAGTCCAATGTGGTCTGAGGGTGCCCGATATTCGCCAAAAAAAAAAGAAAAAAGAAAAAAGCGCAATAAACAAATATAAGAAAATGAATAGAGAGAAAGGGAGAGCATGGGCAAAGTGATGGACCCAAATCAATTAAAAAAGTAAGGGCACAGCAATGCACGCTTAGCTTGACCTACCTTCAATAAATATATACCACATACATGATAAATAGGTGAATGGAAATACAAGATGATTTCATTACCGATCAATTGCAACATTTTCAAGGCTTTGAGTGAAAATAAAATAATACTAGGCATTATACAAGTACATATATGCACACAATATATGTGATGACTAGTATCTAAAAAGATGATAAATGACGACCAAAATACATAGCCGTAGAATATGTACATAATGGTTCACCCGTGGCATAGTGATAGTGGCCAACCCGACCAATCAAGTGCTATATACATATATATACCTATCGGCTATCCCCACTCACCCCACATATTTTTATTAATTAATTTAATTCTCCTATCCGTACGTTATCTCCAGGGTGGAAATAGGCTAGGTCGGGCTAGGCTTAGGCTTGTACGATCTGGACCTACGTCGATTTTCATAGGCCCGAGTCTGGCCTATTACCTTTTGATACGCCTATATTATAGGCCTAAGACTGACCTATTTATTTAAAAAGGCCGGCTTCTAAGCCTTTTAAAAGTCTGATTAAGTCTATTTATCATAAGGTTGGAAGACATAATTTATTCACTTGGGCAAGTTTTTATCCAAAACTATTTATATACGGGGTTGAACTATTTACATACGAGAAAAAACTCATAAATATTTTTAAAATCTATATAAGATCAAATTAATAATTACTTATGTAATACTAATAATACGATATATTTTTATGTAATAAACATAAATAGACTAATAATATGATAAATAGGCCGGACTGGTAGGCCTAAAAGGTTTTTAATTAAGCCTGGCCTAGGCCTATTGAGCTAAATAAGCTTTTAAATTAACCTAAGTCTAGCCTGTTTATAAAAAAAGCATGGCCTTCGCTAGGCCATAGGCCCTGTCGGGTGGTCTGGTCTATTCCCACCGCTAGATATCCCCATCTCTTAAGAATATATACATACATGTCAAAAATTCAAACGTCATTATATAGGGTGGATTTTTGCATAAGCAAAATTTTAAGTCCATGTAAATATTATTCCCTCCTTTTTCAATTGTCTTTTTTAGCTTTTTAGGTAAATACCAGGGTATCCCCAGACCACATTGGGCCCAAGACTAATTCTTCGAGGATCTGCAAGGGCAATTAAGGGCGCCTCTCCCAAAGCAGTTTTTTGCATACACAAGGCTCGAACCCGAGACCTTGCTTAAGCGACTAGAGCCCCCATCCACTCAAGTCAACTGCTGTTGGTTGTCTTTTTTAGCTTTTTAATCTGGTTCAACTATAAATATCACCTTTTCAATTCCAATACAAAGATATATTCATTACTTCCCTATTTTACCTTCTACAATAATTACATTCTTACCGTTACTAACAATTACATATTTTTTTTTTCTTACCAGTACTTTTGTTCATCATTACTTATTTTAAGGTTATTTTAGTAAATTTTAATTATCTTAAAACCATTTATCTAAAGCGGTGGGAGTATATGTATTTAGAGGTACTGTGTTTTTGGATCCACTTGATTATTCAACAAGGTTGCCCAAAACCTACACTTGCAAGTACGCAAACACCACACAAAATTACTCCCTCTGTCCCAACTAACTTGTTTGACTTCTGCACACAATTCAATGCAATTTTTTAACCGTCAATATCTCATAATATATACAACTAAAAATTATGGAGAATATATATTCTAAAACTATATGATTAGACGAATCTAACAAGACCCAACTTGACTATTTTTCTCCAAATATATTTTGCAATAAAATTGAGTCAAAGTTGAACAATGAACAGTGTCAAAAAGTCAAACCAGACAAGTTTGCTGGGACGGAGGGAGTACTTTTTAATTTGTGTAATATCAGTTTCCACTACATCTTTAAATAAAAGAATTGAATCTTATGTAACCATGAAAAAAATGTATATATGCTTAGTAGTATCATAGTTTGTCTTGTTCCAAATGAACAAAGCTCATGTTCATGATTAGTTGTGCTCAGCCAATGCCATATTTACTTCTTTCATCACTGCGCAAATCAAAAACTATATATTTGTTGTGAAGCTATAAGGCTTCGATCAAAATGTAGTAAAGTTTTCAATGTAGATTTTCCCCATTTCGTTCACCATTTATCTCCATTACAATCATTACTTTGTTTGCACCATTTTTGTGTTGGGGCAGTTTTTGTGTACATATTTCCCAATTACTGGCTTTTTAATAATGGCTCGATTACACTTTTTTATAGTAACAAAAAAAATGAAAACCAAAAAATCATACCGTATCGGTCACTAGTCCAATCCGATAATAAATTCAATCTTAACATTTAATTCGGCACAATAGAGTTGTTGTGCAGACTTGCACTGTGACTGCATATATATGCAGTGGTGTTCTTATTTAACACCACAAAAATAATTATATAGAGCACAAATTTTTTATACATCACAAATATTTTGATATCACAAAAATGATAATACACAACACAAAATTCCAGACATCACAAAAAGTGTGTCTCCTCCCACCGCCTGGTTGTGCAGTGCTTGCACAGTAGCAGCGCCCAATTCGGCATGGCATTATTAATTAGAACTTTTGTTCCACAAAATCTACTTCAGTTGAATTTATGATGTCTACATTTGTGCAGTGGCTTATTTACAATTTATTTTTCTAGTTATTACTTTCTGACAAGCCTCACTGAGACGACTTATTTCAGTATTTTTGGTTGATTTGTGAAGTTTCGTTTAAGCCCATATTGTTAGTAATGTACATATTGTTTTTCATATGTCATCATATAATTAGATTATTACTAAGTTAATAATTATTGGCATAGACAACAATATTAATTCTTTCTTTTTAATATCCCGCAATGACATGCAGACAATACAAGTTATACAGATCCATGGACCACGCATGGCCAAAACACAAATATATACAGAAACACGACAATTAGTAATTCACCAGAAAGTGAAGCACAACATACAATATAAAATTAGACAAGATGCTCTAATGGATATGTCAAATAATGTAAGAACGACAATTTCAATGATCATTAATTGATGAACCTTCCATCCTAACTGCCTTCCAGAATGGGTGTGGCTTGTGTGCTATCAACAGCACATACATGCAAAATATGGAATGATGGCTAAGCATAAAAAATGATGTCAGAGCAATGAAAAATGATGTCTGTGTGAAATGATGTGTGCGTATGAAAAAATGATAAAATATTATAAAATAGGCAACATCATTTTTCATTAAGCTAACATTATTTTCATAGCGTGAACATCATTTTTAGCCATGCCTGTACCTGCTGGCAATAATTATTGCCAGCACCAAAACCGGACTGTTCCAAAATAATCTTATTTTAAACTGTTCTCGTTACAAGGGCTAAACCGTCATTTTGCCACCCCCGCATCCCACTCCTTTATTTATACCCGAGACTCATTGCGCCAAAACTCAACAAATTAAATTCCCATACAAAAGAAAATACTACCGATCGATCTTCAACCTTAATAATAATGAGAATCCCACCGTTGATTTTCCTTCTACTTACCCTCTCCGCCGCGGCCGAGAACATACCCGTGCCGGATCCGTCTCCGGCACCGGCGCCGGAATCCTCCGATTACATCCGCGCGAGCTGCGAGACGACGCTGTACCCGGAACTCTGCTACCGCTCCCTCTTCGGCTACGCGAACGCCGTCCAGCAGGACCCCGGGCGGCTCGCCAGGGTGGCCGTCGGCGTCAGCCTGTCGCGCGCAGCGCGGATGGCGGAGTACCTGGCGACGAACGTCTCCCGCGACGCGGACTACGGCGGCGACGCCCGGGCGGCGGCGGCGGTGCACGACTGCCTGTCGGTGTTCGGCGACGCGGTGGACCAGATACGAGCGTCTCTCCGGCAGATGCGGCGGCTGAACGGGAACGGCGAGGACGTGCGGTTCCAGATGAGCAACGTGCAGACGTGGATGAGTGCCGCACTGACAAACGAGGACACGTGTACGGACGGATTCGAGGACGTGGAGGACGGCCCGATGAAAGCCGACGTGACCGATCGGACGGTGAGGGTGAAGCAGGTCACCAGCAACGCCCTGGCGCTCGTCAATGGCTATGCAGCTAAAATCGAAGGGCCATGAAAAATAATGCGTGAAGTAAAAAGTAGTACAGTAAAATTCTGGAGGCAATCCAATCCAGCTGGGAATTGAAAGCTCCATATTCTATGCTCCTAACAAAAGCATTATATATTAGGGTGTGAAATAGTTATTAGGATGTGATTAATTTATATTTTAGTGATATAAATTAAACGGCTGTGTGATCAAAAAGGAAAATTATAGATGTAAAATATTGTGTGAATTACAGAATAGTAGTATAGTATATACAAGTTTGTGGTTTGAATTGCTTTGGTGAGTTTGAAAATTGAAGTGTTTGAAATGGATTTTATTTTTAATTTTAGAGTTTTATTTGTATGTTAGGAGAAGTTTCAAATTTAGGAAGCAGAGATAAAACCTTCATGCTTGCATTTGACTTCAAAATATATATAAATCGTGGATTAATTAAGTACTAGAGCTAGTGTTTCTGTTGAGCTATGCAGAGAGTAAATCAAAAGAAGAAAATAAATATGGTTTTTATGAGTGTGCCAGGAAGCTATAATTTGCAATAATGGATCAGGTTGGACCAATTAATTTCTGCTTTAATTTTCATCTAATTGTGCTAGCTTTAATTTAGCCTTTGATTGTGTTAGCAATATTATATATATAAAATGTAGGGCTTTTTCGTGAATACTTTTTTCTTGTAATTATGATGTGTTCCTCGACAAAATGATACGAAATGATTTGATGGAAATGGTTTAATTTATCGTTTTTTTTTTTATTTTGTGAAGAAAAAGACATGATAGATGTTGTTCGTACTATTTCCAGCCCCCTGTACTATAATTGATTTCAATTCATTAAAAGGATATGAGAAGAGGGTAAATTGAGAAAATTTGTATGGGAAAGAAATGACTTTCTGTCAAAATTGGAAAGGTTTTGTAAAGAAGCTGTTTTCCATTAATTAAAAGTTCCTTATGCTGCTATTTGCTAGCTAGCTAATGTATGCGTATATGTTGTCTTAGATTGGTGCCCTAAAATTATTGAAGGAATTTTTCAATAATAGGTCAAATTTATTTAAGCATCATATATCTCTGCACTTCCAAAAAAAAATTCTCCGGCCTCGGCTACCCAAAAAAAAACAGTTTTGTTATGAATATTTCTTTTTTTAATTTGAAAAAAAAGAAAGAAACTCAAATGAACTCTATAAAATAAGTATTGTCATCAAATATATATATAGGGGAGTCATTAGTGTAACATATCAGCTCCCTCTTCACTACAAATATCACATCTCACAGAGATGAAGCAAGAACATAAAATAAACGGTTATTAATTTATTAGCACATCTAGAGTAGATTATGTGGTTATTTATTTTTTGTTTTTATTGCGAAAGGAGTAAGTACTGCCCATGATTCACAATTTCACAATAGAACCTGAGTGGTGAGCAGGAGCTATCAAAGTCTCAATCCTAGCTTATATAAATCCCACGAAATTACTCAACTAAGAAACCGAGTGATAATATGAATCACTAAATTCAATAAAGCTTCAATTTCATTCAATTAAAGCTTCGTTTTTTTTTTATGGGGGTATATATATACACTACAAGAAAAAGGCCGATTACCGACCGCATTTACCGACCGTCAGTAGACGGGTCGGATTTACCGACCGCAGCGCCGACCGCATGCTGCGGTCGGTAAAAAATAGCCGTTATGGGCCCGGGCGTTAAATCGCGACCCAGATACCGACCTCGCTCTTGCGGTCGGTAATTACCGACCGCGTTACCGACCGCATGTGCGGTCGGTAACCTAGGGCAGTATATTTCGCCCAAATCGCGATTACCTGCCTCATTTCACCCCTTCCTCCCCCAATTTCACCCCCAACCTGCCCCTCCTCCGACGCGACCTCCGACCGCCGCCCGCCGCCCGCCGACCACCCCGCCTCCGACGACCCCTCCTCCGACCATCCATCCGCCGACCACCCCTCATCCGACGCGCCATTCGAGTGTGAAACGAGACACAACTAGGGGTCCTCCGAGTGAAACCATCGCCGCCCATCCTCCGCCTCCGCCACGACCGTCGCCGGCCCAGCCTCCGCCTCCGCTCCAGCCGGCTCTGCTGCTGCCGGACCCGCCCCCGGCCGCCCCTGCGCCAGCGCCCCCTGCCACCACATCCTGCCGCCACTCCACCGCCACCGCGAGCCACTGCCATTCGAGACGAGGTAACTTTCTTTCTTCTATTTATCGTTCTTTTGGAAATTTTGGAAATTTACACATTCGATTGTTTTGTTAAGTGCGTTCATAATTAGTTTCAAATTGTTTTAGATAGTTCTAATTGATTGTTATGCATACGATTACACATTCGATAATTTTGCTCTAATTGATTGTTATGGCTTTCATAACCTATATTTGACGAAAAAGAAATTATTTTTGCATAAAGTGGGCTGTCATTATCTGTTTTGGGCTTTTACGGCGTTTATATTTGGAGGATTGAATGTTTGGTTGCGTAATTGGAATCATCTCGTTGAGTAGATGAATTTTCATATATGATATGCTCAGTTTGGATATCGTATGAGAAAGTTAGGTGATTTTAATGTAAAAATGTCGTTTTTGTTCGATTTGGGTGTTTGTATATCCTACTATGTTGTCGTTAGATTTTGATACTGGATTGAAAAAATTAGATGTAGCAACTTTTCTGGTGTGAATTGGATATAGTTTAATTTGTTCGAACACTTGCATGCCGTGATTTGAAGTATCTGTTACAATTTTTCGTCCTTTGTTTAGAATTTGCAGCAGTTTTAAACGAATACTTAGTTTTAACCATTAGAAATTGGGCATTTGATTTAATTGGTGCACATGGATTGAAAATAGGATTACTGGCTCACTAGTAGATGTGAGATATGATTTCTATAAAAATTTATGGTGTTCATTGCTTAAATGAATTTAAGTTGAACACTAAAATATGATTTCTTTGTCATATTAAAAACCTTAAAAGGTAGGAGTTTAAATGAATTTTAAAAGATTAATTCGATAATTACTCAATTGGCATAACCAAAATAAAATACTTTTTCTACCTAAGCGTAATCCGTTGAACACATGTTCGTTTTTCTCATAAATCATCGGTAAGTCTACATACGAACCAATAAGTGTCTGATTTCTACACGTACACAAACTAAACACAAAGAACTAATGAAAATGATTTCCCTTGATTAGTGGCCTATTGCCATATCTCTAGGTGATGGACCGTAGTTGGATGTACCGCTCCCGTCGGGAAGTTGGAGTACTTACATCTGAATTTAAAGCTGGAGTTGAATCGTTCATACGTATGTCTCATGGAAACTCAAATGTCGATAGGTCCCAAGGAAACCTTAGGTGTCCGTGTAGGCAGTGTAGGAATAAATGTTACCTACCCGATGCTGACATCAAGTATCATCTACACTGCAATGGATTTGTCCACAACTACGAAAGGTGGACGTGTCACGGAGAGCCACACCAATTTACACGGTACTACGATACCGATGCGGGCAGCTCTTCAGTGTCTGCACAGGAAAATGATTACATACAAATGGTTTGCGATGGAATGGGACTTGGTATTCCCGATACAACACCACCAGATCAGGGTGAGGAACCTAGGATACCGGAAGAACCTAACCCCCAAGAGAGCTTGTTCTACCGTATGTTGGCGGCGGCAGACAAGGATCTGTGGCCTGGGTGCAAGAAAATGACCTTGTTGTCAACAATTGCTAGGTTATTAAACATTAAAGCCGAGCACAACCTTTCGGAGAGGTGCTTCGATACATTGTGCCAGCTCATCATAGATACACTACCCGAGGGCAATGCAATGGTTAAGAACTTTTACGAGGCGAAAAAACTACTTGAGGGATTAGGGCTACCTGTTGAGAAGATTGATTGTTGTGTTAAGGGCTGCATGTTATTTTGGCGTGAAGATGCATCATTAGACAAGTGCAAGTTCTGTGACTAATGCATTGGTGAGGAAGATCACCGACATTTACCCCATGCGATTTGATATGAATGGTATCAGCTGGGGAAAGGTCTCCCAGGAGACCAAAGAGTTCTATTGGGGGGAGTTTCAGGTAATCCGTAGTTTAAAATATAATCATGAAATTATTTGCATTTGTACATATCTTGATCAAACTCAAAATGCAGAAAGCAGCGCGCTGGGCACCTGAGCTCACTGGAGCAGTCAGGAAGGAGTGGGAGAGGAAAAACATTGCCAGGTACTTTCAAAGAGTTGAATAAATATTTTTGCTTGTTGTTCAACTGTCGCTTAATTTTACTTAATATGTTTTCAGGTACAAGGATTATACTCTCGATATCAGAAGTAAGAAGAGGCCATATCCACCAGACCAGCTAGTGGCCGAGCACTGGAGGCGGATTTGGGAGTCAGCTGCATTCAAGGAGAAATCCAAGAGAGGGAAGCTGAACAGACGCCGGGGACAGGAGGATGCACCGGCACTCCCCACACACACAGCAGGTTCGAAGACTTTTCGAGCCACAAAACACAAACTGGTAAGATGTACCTATTTAATTAAATTACTTCAATAAGTGAATTGTTATTGAGACGTGGTACGGCTTCTAATCTTCGAAACAATACAGTCCCAGGACCAGAACAGGCCTGCTCATTTGCATGAGCTCCACGAGCACACCCACACGAGGAGGCATGAGAAGGAACAGTGGATACGAGATAGGTCACGGAAGTTGAATGTAAGTATCGTAAAAAAAAATATCAAATTTAGTTTTGTATAAATTTAGAATTCGGTAAGTATGAATTTGTCTGTACCGTAAATTTTCACTTTAAATACAGGATGAGTTTGCAGCAGTGGCCGAATCCCTGAGCCAGAACCCCGCGATTGGGCCTGATTTCGATCCCGATCCTGTTTTCTATGACCTCGCCGGTGGGCACGATAGGCGCAATGCCGTATACGGCATGGGATCGGTGGCCCGATCACTTAGGCCCGGGGGCGATCCTATTTCCACTCCTCCACCATCCACTTCGGAGTATGTCACACAGCAGCAGTTGCAGGAGCAGTTGCAGCAGCAGTTCGCTCAATTCCAGTCGACTCTTCAGCAGATGTCTCTGAGGCAGGAGAGCATGGCTGAGCAGATGCAGAGATTGCTCGGATCTAGGGGTCCTCGGTCCCCCGGCGATGGGGACGGTGATGATGATTTTGGTGGCGGCCGGGGAGGAGATGGCCTTGGTGTTCATTGACTGTGCTTGGCCATCTTGGGTTAGTAACATTTGGACTTGTATTTTTTATGCTTAACTTGTTTGAACTAAATGTGGATTTATGGGTTTGGATATTGTAACTTGTGAGTTATGACTTTGGACACAAAGTTTGGATTTGTGATTTGATGTATACATTTGAAGTATGTTTGAACTTTGATATGGTATTGCAGCAGGGATGGCTGTGAAAACAGCCATTACTGGTGCAATATTCAGTTGGGTACCGACCGCTGCGCCGACCGCATGCGGTCGGTAATTTACCGACCGCAGTGCCGACCGCAGGCGGTCGGTAATGGCCTGGTCCAGAAGGTCCCAAACCGTTGGGTATCGACCGCTGGTTCGGTCGTTGACGCGGTCGGTGATATTGCCGACCGCTCTCCGGTCGGTACGTGGTCGGCAAATTTACCGACCGGAGCTTCTCTGGTCGGCATCTACTCTCTAACCAAGAGGTTTCCGACCGACGCCTGCGGTCGGTGCGGCGGTCGGTAACCTCTGGGACGACCCGCGTCCCCTGGTTACCGACCGCATGTGCGGTCGGTAATCAACATTTTTCTTGTAGTGATAGTATTGTCAACAATAGTACAGGAAACACTCTTCTAAGGATTATTTTTAGGTCCAATAAGGTTTGGGATACCCTGATATTCACCTAGAAAAACAGTAAAAGAAACACGAATTTGCACTAACCAATCCAGTGAAGCATTGGATTTATCGGGTACTTAATTGGTAATGATAAGTGGTTAAGCTATATACTTCAGAATATGTCGGCAGGTAAATATAATTAGCTACTCAACAAATGGAACAAATTAAAGACCCAGAAAGTATTAGTATTGTACAAAGGGTGGGCTGAGTGCACGAGCACGACGCATAATCAAGCCAAGAAAATGGGAATTAAGTTTTTGGATTGGCATGCAAAGCCTGGGCATATTAGGACATAATGAATTATTACATGCATAGCTGTCGCAACAAGCTTTTGAGCTCTCTGTTGTAGCAATTGGCATTTTATATATATGATGAGCCGTTAATTAGGTTCGCTCATTTTTATTTTTCCATTTAAAAAAAAAAATGGAAAGCCCATTTATTGATTAATCATTGAGGTGGTTTTTTGGGAGAGACAAGGGGTGTGGTATGCGCATAAGAAATTGGAATTATATGAACGGGTTAGGGCAGGCAGACAGACGTAAATCCATTAGGCATGCACGTGAAATTGTAGGGAGGACGAATCGAGAGCGATAGTGATAAATGGGGACGGAGTTCCTTGAAAACATTCAGTTGATGTTGAATGAACATGACCGACCATGTCAAGCCCCAAGACAAGGCGACACACACATTCATTTTCATGGGCCCAACAAGAAAAACTTGAATCGGCGACGGAAAATTTCTGTTGCTAAGGCCCTTATTTCTGTCGGCAGACGAATCCGCGACAGAATCCGCGACGGAATTGGTTCCGTTAGTAAAGTCCTTGTAGGAATTTCAACGACGACGGAAAATGAGGCGTCGCCGACCATGACGACGGAATTAGCGACGGAATATTTCCGTCGCCAATGTCCCCGACGGAATCCGCGACAGATTTTTCCGTAGCCGACGGCGACACTCTTTCCGTAGCCGATTCCGTAGCCGAAGTTGGCGACAGAAAATTGAGTCGCCATTTCCGTCGCAGATTTGGGGCCATTTTGAAATTTTTGGATTCTCACCTGCAACGGAAAATTCCGTCGCCGGTTCCGTCGCCGCATTGGTGCACTGACAGCCATTTGTTTTCTGTTATTTACCAAATAACCTGTATATTAAATCAATCACATATCTACACTAGAGTATTCACCATTCATCCAAAAACTCATATATAAGAACTCCAAATATGTGACTTAAATTAACATCCAAATATGTTCAAAATAACATAAGTCAACATACTTTAAATATACATTCAATGTAAATATTCTAAACACTATACAATGTATTGAAAATTCTTCAAACAATCAAACATAAGCCATCTCATTGTTGGAGCCACTATTCAGTGCTCTTCTATAGTTTCTTGGAGCCACTATCTAGTCGTTTTGTCTCTTAAACTCTCTACTTATTCTCTTCAACCTGTATCAGCAACAACCATGATAATCAACATTTATATTCGATCAACATAATTATAATAGGGGCAAATCGATCATAACAGAGATCATACAAGAAATCAATCATATCCAATTATCAAGAAGAAAATTCAATCAACACATTACCGTGATAGCACTATTCTAACCCTTCCGGCCAAGTCGAATTGAATCTGACACTTGAATAACGCGATGTCTTATTCTAAAACATCAAGCAATAAATAAGACGGATTTGCATAGTTTACCAGCAAACTGAATGAGGCCAAACAATGTAGCTCCCAAGGATGCAATGAACCAAAGATCAAAGGCAACCTGGCGTCATTATAAACCAACTTTTTTTGTTAGAATTTAGCACAAATGACTACAATCATTTCAAATCAATAGCACAAATCAATGATTCATCCTTTGTCCAGACTCCAAAATGAACGAAGCATCTACAACACAACAATGGAATGGACTAAATTCAATGATAAATAAAGATTCTTGAATTCCACAAAGCTGAGCAAGACAAGTTGAGATTATTCAAAATTTTATTGGCATGTCATGGAGAATACATATTCAGATCAAAAAGTATAAAAATAAATAACTATAATGCCATTCCAAAAAATTAGCTATACACATTGAGAACTTTACTTGATGGCACAGAAAATAAATAAGCTTATTATCAAGTGTTCCAATGGAAGTTAATGTTATGTGGATAAGGCAAAAGTATAATGTCAAATATGTAATCCAAAGTGCATCCAGCAAACAACATCTACACTACTAACACAAAAGAGAAAATAAAACACACTACTTCCATACCAGTTAAGGTCTCTTTGCAATGTCAAAAGCTATATCTTTTCAGATGGATCAAGAAGTTCATTTTGAAACCTGAAAAGGGCTCAAACCAGTCATATATGATCCATATAAACAGAGAAAAAATAAATTTATTATATAGATTAGTTATATGGTCCTCATGCAAGAAGAAGAAAAGAAAGCCTATATCGTGAATCTGAAATAAATTATCCAAAACCAAAATTTTCAAACCAAGTATAATCATTACTTCATTAAAAAAGTATTAATAATTGTATAAACAATTAGATCAGCTAATTGCTGGTATCTACTAGTAATGTATACATAACTTACAGGATTGTGAAGCCAACATCGTCTTCTGGTTCCAACGCTCGGGATTCCACCTGTTGATAAGCAACCATGAAGATGAAGTAACTGTCAGAGAGGTGGAAACAAAAACAAAACAACGAAATGCACAACAATCTTATATATCCTCCATGCATACTTCAGTTTTCTATACATTTTAATATCAAACAAGACCGAGCTTCAAACCCTGATGCATATTTAAGTTGGATTCACAAATGCAATTCCATAGAACTATATACAGATTCAAAAACCTGCCAATCATCTTTGCAAACACATTGTAGATAAAAATGTGCCGTATATGATTCTTAATCATATCGTGGTAGCAAGTGCTTAGGCCCTAGAAATTCTTTGTCCTGAACTTCATATCTGTAGCCATCAAACAAACCAAGCAGGGTGATGACAGAAATTGCAGTCAACGACCAGCTCTTCTCAAAGAAGAAAATAAATTAGGAATAAGAATTTTCTCATATGAAACTTCCTAGAGAATTTCTACATCGGAGGTGTTAATCTGAATGGGAGATGTTGATGCCTCTAAACGGATGCGTGCAGAAAAGAGAACAGTCCATGAAAGCTCGATTATATTTTTTTCTTAAAAAAAGAAACAAACAAAAATTTATATACCTCAACTGGAATGGTGCAAAAGCCTGCAATACTAGCCAAAGACAAAGACAGATAACTTCATCAACAAATAAAGATGAGTAAATTAATTAATTAGACAAAACCTTCTTTACAGTGCTCTCAATAAAGTCCAAAGCAGATACATGACCAGACTTCTTAGACAATTCACCTGTGAAACGCCCAATACCAGCTCCCAGCTCAAGAGCTAACTTCTCTTCATATGGTGGAAGCAGAGACAACACTTACATGAATTAATATGAAATAAAAGGCTCATATATTAAGAATTGTGACAAATCAACTCACTAATTTCCCCAATTGTACAGGAAACAAGAGGATTGAAGGAAATAGACGCATATGATGTCTTAGGAAAAGGGAACTCCTTCATTCTCAAAGATGGGCAAAATCTGATATCATAAATTTGAGAGGACGTGAAAAATCTATTATGATAAATATAAAAGCAACCTGTTTTACAAAACTTATTTCTGTATATTCCGGGTATGTATTCGACAACGACCAGTTAATTTTAGTCTGAAACAGCATACGAGCACTTTACAACGTATAAATTGCAGATCTGTGTGAAAGCAAGTTAAACTTCAAGCCAACAGAGAAGATTTCAGAGACTGCAATTCATTCATTTTCAAAATCACAAAACATAACCAAATCCAAAACACAAGAAGTGCAAAATTTAACCTAAATTAAACTGGGGCAATGAAATCAAGCAGATTAATTACCTAGGGTTACCGAAAATGAAAAAATTTCCCCCACTTCCACGACACCAGCAGCGGTCTCACAACCGGCCAATATCCCACCCTTCTGCAACTCCGGCGGCTCGATGTGCACTGGCGACAACTAGGGCAGAGGAGTAGCGGGAACCGCGTTGAGACCGAGACAGCGAGGGACGAGGCAGAGCTGCGTGAGTCGAGGGGCGCCGGATGTGCAGCGTGGGCGAAGGTTTTGTGATGAAGATGCAGCTCCATGGTGGGTGGAAGGGAAACGCCGACGTGCGAGAGAGCGAGAGAGAGTGTGACTGTGGCTGCGCTGGAAGTGGAATTCTAACAGGGAAAGGGTTAAATGCCCTAAATTGATTGGCGACGGACACTTTCTGTTGCCGAGTCCGTCTCCATCGGCGACTGAACTGTATTATGTCACCGAAAGTGTCGCCAAATAGCTACTGTCTCTGTTCTGTCGCCAGATTCAGTCGCCGACTAATGGCGATTGTCTTTCCGTCGCCCATTCAGTCTCGAAGCCGACAGATTGCAATCCGTCGCCGATTTCCGTAGCCGATTCAAGTTTTTCTGGTAGTCTCTAGGTTGCGTTTCAAGAAAAAAAAAAAAGAAAAAGACATTAGTGTTTTAACTTTTAAAATACTAAAAACTATTCTCTCCCTTCCTTTTTAGAGGCTGTTTGTTTTGCCTTTTTTTTTTTTTTCTTCCTTTTGACTTTTGTTTCTCCGAAATGTCATTTTTTATTTTTTCTAGTTAGCTGTTTGATTTGCCTTTCTAAAAGTTAAAGGAAAAGCAAAAGTTAAAATTCTCTTCTTTTTTTAAGTAAGTCGGGGGATACTTTTTAAAAAAAAAAGGAGAAATTATTTTAGGTATAAAAATACAAAAATACCCCTATTTAATAAGAAAATAAAATAAATGATAAATATCTTTAAGAGATTTATGTCCATTTTAGTAATTTTAATATATATAAAGTCCTACGCACAATTCATCCAAACATGTTTCCGTTGAAAAATAACTTTAATTATATTTATCCAAACAATTATTTGGGCTGCTTTTGCTTTTGAATTCTCATTCTCTCTCCTTCTCCTTTTTCTACTGACTTCTCCTTTTTTTTCAAAATGCAAACCAAACAGGCCCTTAATTAGTTCTTTTTTAAGAGATTAAAAAATGTTCCACAATTGTTGTCATTTTTAGGTAATTATAGGTAGGTATGCTATATTTTTACTATATTGTCCTTCATTTACATAAATGCTATTTGTTGACATTTATTAAAAATGAGTTTAATTTAAGAGTAAAATGTAATTTTATGAATTAATTAATGTAAACCATAGTTATTGAAATTAAGCTGAAAGAGACAACTATTTAGAAACATATGGAATACTATGAGTAGAAAATATTTTCCATTATAACCATTAAACTCTAAATTCTATAACTAAACTTTAAATGTAACATTAACTTTTAGTTTTTCAAATTCAGACCTCTTAAACTCTAATTTTATAAATTCCAAAATCTAAACTTTAAACTATACTATTCATTTATCCCAAACATATCCCCAGACATTTTCTTAAAATTTTGGATTCTGTAAAATTTCCAAGGTATATCTCAACCTAAAGTGAGCCAAGTGTTGGTTCTTGTCATATGGAGTATTATGTTGTTTTTGTTATTTGTGTTTTAATTAATGAAGTTTCTAAGTCTCCTCAAAAAAAATCTCAACCTAAAATCATGCCACGTTTCCCTAGCATGTATATACTGTTTAGCAAAAAAAAAACAAAAAAAAAAAAAAAAGAGATTGAGAAAAAAAATTGTTGAAAGAAAAATGTATGATACATCAACAATCCTCGTAACGTTCTAGTAATTTTAGCATAAGTTTGAGAATTTTGCCCTGTATTAAGACACATAATGCGCCCAAAACACCCTCATATAAAAAGTAATATTGCAGCCGGATGTAAGAAGGGCAATGAGTCATCGAGTTGCTCGAATCAGTGCAACGTTATTTTTCTTAACAAAATTGTTCATCAGCATGCTACAGAATATGCATGCTTGCATTAAAACTTAGTACATTGGAACTCCTTGTGCGGTCTGAGAAGGCAGGAGGAGGATTCCCAGTAGAAACAACCATAGTATATGGGGTTAAGGCAGTATGTAGCTGCCGGACTTATTTCAAGGCATACAAAACAAAACGGATTGGCATGATTCTCAGGCAATCTATGTAATGACAGTGGGAGCGGATCGGCCAGTTAACTCTTGCATCTTGGACAATTTAATTGCAACCTCGACCTACGTTCAGATTAAAATCAATTGCATGAGTGCAAATTAAATGTGTGTGGAAAGCAGAACATATGCTCAACTTACCAGAGGAGCGAGTGCTTCTTGAGAATCTCTACCGATCTTAGATGGATCCTTCTCGTATTGCTCTATGTAGACACGGATGGTTGCACCCTCTGAGCCAGTTCCAGAAAGTCGGAATACCTGATGAATTATTAACAGTCCTTCAGATATGCTGGCTATAAACAATTTTAGGTTCTGAGATTGTGTCGTTTGCAAGTTTAAACAGCAAGGAAGATTTAAGTGACTAGATGATTACAAGGAATCACAATTCTTGCCAATCTTGCGATCTTAACATATACTGTACCAGATTCATGTCGATGAGAATTGAGCCACAAAACAAGTGAAAAAGGTACACAGACATATTTTGGAGAAATGGTAGATATGTACCAGTCGGGAACCATCTTCAAACATGTATCTGATACCCTGATGCTTAGAAATGGAACCATCAACAGGATCTTTGTACTCAAATTCGTCAGCATTGATAACATTTGATACGTCTGAGCGTATGTTCTTTATGATGCTATAGCCAAAAAGAAGCATGAGTAAGTCAACTATACATGGAAAATCATTATAATGGTAACAGAAATTATTACTCAAATAGGTCTCAGGTATATGCACACAAATATAGTTTGTTGGTACTGAAGTCAAGTGGCAAAGGCTAAACAAGTGCAAAATAAATGCCAGGAAATGCTCAACCGATGTCATGTTACACTGCAGTGCAATCAAGAGCATGTACTGACATGAAAATGACTAATGAGCTTCGAGTTGATTGAAACAGCATAAAACCTTACTTGTTAACCTCAGAAAGAGTGGACTGCAGCTTAACTAAATTTGCCATCAATTCCTTGGCAGCACCTGCATCAACATTCTTCAAAACAAGAAAAACAAAATTAACTTACACCAGACAGGATGTCTCTACAAGCACTAAAGCTATTAAAGAGTAGTGTCGATGTGCACCTCGTAATCATATCGAGTGTAATAATGGCGCCCATATGTAGACCAATGCTTACGAACGATGTCTTCAACGCTGACAAGTTTCTCCCCTCCCAGGTTATCTTTGTTCTTGTAGGCAAGGATAGACAGCCAGGCCAACACTGCCCATATTCCATCTTTCTCCCGGATGTGGTCAGAGCCTGGTGGCATATAGTAACAAAATATTATAAAGCACCGCTACCCGACCAACAAAAATGCCAATGAAAAAAAGATACAAAAATATGTCTCTTACCAGTTCCAAAACTTTCTTCACCACAAACGGAACACATTCCAGCATCCATCAGATTGCCAAAGAATTTCCATCCAGTTGGCACCTTGACTCATAAAACTGGTTAGTAAGATTTCAACACCAGTGCAACATCTTATAAATATTATAATACCTCAAAGAACTTCAGCTTCAGGCTTGTCGCTACAACATCAAGAGCAGCAGATGTAGGCATACTCCTGAATGCACAAAGAAAAGGGTAATCGGATTGCTTTTTCTGACAATTTTCATCTGTAGGATTTCTTAATAGATTGAATATTTGAATCCTACACATAAAAGATGAAAATGCACACACTTTGACTTGAAGAAAAGGATGAAAAACTAAAATGACACCCTGAACAGACCTTGCAACACCCTTTAGACCACCAGAAAAGTAAGGTATTGCTTCGACTGCATTTGCAGCAATGATGGCCACAGAATCAGAGGGAGTGACAAAAAACCTGAAATCGGACTAAGAATAATAAATAAAGATGTTGAAAACTCAATATAAAAATATAACCCACACCTTTTTCCAAGAATCATATTACGATCTGCATCCCCATCAGCAGCAGCACCAAATTCTGGCGGTTCCTGTTCAGTGGGTGACTTCCCCAATCCCATGCGTGCAACTAATTCTTTTGCATAGGTCAGATTGGGATCAGGATGTCCTCCACCAAAATCTTCCTGTCAAGATGAATATAGGGGAGAGGAATAAGCATGGAAAGAACTTATCAGAGTAGCCTATCTCATGACTATACTTTTGTTGGAGTAACTGGGAATGTGGATATAACACCTTGGGCACACAATTCAATAAAGAGCTTTCTTTTGCACCTAGCTCTTCTACAAATATACGATTAGCATAAGCTCCTGCAACTCCATGTAGTGCATCATAACTGGCAAAAGGAAGGGGAAGACGAGGTGGCAGTCTTATACATCATTGAGAATAAATAAATGCACACAAAGCTTTCATAAGCATACCAGAAAGTGAATTTTGGAGATGAAAGTAGCTTCTTGATGGATGCAAAATCAAAAATAGACCTGGAATTAGATAAATAATAAAAGTTGGCACATATATCAAACAATTAAATAACAGAGACAACCATCAGTAATACAAGTATTCACCCCTTTTTTCATACCAACTATGCTTTTCGAGGGAATTGTCCTCCAAATACATCATAAAATTTCAAAATGTTCAGAATGAAATAACTTTAAATGGCAATTCCATGAAAGAACATACTTCATCAACTTGACATAATCATCCGCCGAATCAAAAACATCAACATCAAATTGCCCCTCGGGACCCGCAAAGTTAGTTATTCCCAATTTAGAGATGTCCACCTGCAGTGTCATTTAGTATCACAACCGGGAAAAGGTGTGGTTCATGAGATAATATTTGCAGTTTTGCACATGGGCGTGGACACTTGTTTTTAACATACATCTGGCAAGCCTTCCGCAATCAAGTATTCATTAATTGTAGTGGTATTCGAATAGATTTTATCAGTAATTCCTTCTGGAGCAGGTCCACCATTTTCCATGTTGTATTTGATTCCAAAATCCTGTAAAACAAAGAAGCTAATAATAAATCAATTATCAGGTATAGAGATAGAGAACAAAAATCCAATTCAAAACATTTTCCCATATATAACTGAATCATATTCTGATTTTGAAAGAAACAATAGAACTCGTCATTT
Source organism: Hygrophila difformis (assembly GCA_030278955.1). Lineage (NCBI taxonomy): Eukaryota > Viridiplantae > Streptophyta > Magnoliopsida > Lamiales > Acanthaceae > Hygrophila > Hygrophila difformis. Next base: position 44,478,567 of record JAOANR010000012.1, on the reverse strand, counting down.
GGATCAAACTGATGTCCTGTATGTAACAAGGGTCCCAAGGTGAGAACGGAAATGGGCGTATGTCAACACCTAATTAGGGGTGCAAGCCATTGCCTTTAGGTTTTCGTAACTGATAAACATGTCAACAATTATCTGCAACTGAAGAACAATAATTGGCAGGTACACCTACTCTATAGTACTACGAACCACATATGCAGATAAAATTTGATCGTTTCACTAATTACATTGAGCATTAATGGGGAAAAACAAATTCATTTAACACACCTCATCAGGCCCGCCAGGATTGTGGCTTGCTGTAAGTATAAATCCACCATTTGCTTTTGATCCCTAAAAAGGTGAGTCAGGGATGTATATAAATTAACCATGTAAATTAACAACCAAAATTTCTATAAATATTTGACACTAGAGTTATATGGACTATTCCAGTTGGTCACTTACATCTGGGCCAACTCTTTCTCTAATAACAGCTGAAACAGCTGGAGTAGACAGCAGACCATTCTGGCCAACCCAGATACGTCTTACTCCATTTGCAGCAGCCATTTTAATAATGATCTGCCATGGATATAAGTTATATATACCTAATCGACAAAAATTTAAAAAATTACAAGAACATTGATAAGCACCAGGTAAAAGAAGTATTCAGTTCCAGTTGTCTAGAAAGTGTAAGTTAGAGAGAGGAACATTCCAGGGGAAATGTCATCACCACAATTGGCTACAAATATGAGTTAAAAGGTGAAGAAAAAAAAGAAGAAAAGAGAAGATTTTTGAGAGATACAGAATTATATGTAATACACCAACATAATTTTTTATGTTCAAAGTAACAACTCAATGAGGGAACTCCAAGACACTATAATGACATCTTTTCACTGATTTGTGTGTTAGGGAATTTCCAAGAAATTATTAATTTTAAAACAACTTGTCAGAGACAGCTCTCTCGAGGAAACGCCCCAGAGGTCAAAATGTATATGCAAGCAGGGAACTCTAACAATATTATTGCCACCTTTTCGATGATTCATGTTTTAGGGAACTTTGAAGAAATTATTAATATTTAAAATGACTTTTTGGAGAAAACTCCCTCCAGAAACACCCCAGGGGTCCAATTGTTCATGGAATCACAAAGCAGGAATTAGATCAATGATACAACAACACATCAACACCACACTCATATATAGTAAAATTAAAGACTGAAAAGGAGTGACACAATTTTCACATTTCAAAATATAAAGATTATTGCATAATCCATAATGACACACTAACGACTTTATATTTACTAAGTTCACCCATACTTTCATTCTTTCAAAAAAAAGGATAAATGAGAATTTGTTCAATAACATATGAAACATAGTTTATTTCTGAATATGCTAGCCCGCTCAGTTATGAAGGGGGGTGTATTCAATTCGAATTTTACTGGATTAATAGCAATCCATGAATTCATATGGATTCTTTCAGAAATTTGTTAACATTTGAATTTTAATTTAATTTAGAAGTTTAATGTCTAGTTTATGTTAATATCTATACATATATAAATATATTGAGTATTGCCATTAATGAAATATTCACAGAATATTCAGATAAATGTAATGAAATTGTTATCATATGGCTAAGCTGAAATGATTATTAAAGTTTGAGCAGCAAATTTACAGAATTAATAGTTTGGGCGTAAACAAATTTTAAGCCCTAACTTTAGAGGGCAAACTGAGTTTATGCAAAATATAGAAGTATGTATCAGAAAACATTAATGGGACTAATGATAGAATCACTTTTTATCAGAAACAAGAGTTCTTATACCTGGATAGCATCCTTTGAATAGAAACGGCCATCACCAGAGACCACAAGAGTAGCACCTGAAGAGAATCCAGCCAAAAAGATTTAGAAAGGCAAAAAGAAAAGAACTAGAGAAAAAGATTTGCTGATTGCCAGCAAGATAAAAAGTTCTAACATACGAAAATTCTGTTAGACTGGAATGCCTTACTTTTCAAAGGTCAGTATTAAAGTTCCATAGGGAGTAAAGATTCAAACTAAAAAGCGTCCGTAATTGCTGAAATCTGTACCTTTGATTTTATCAGTTCCAAGGGCATTAAGTGTGGATTGAACAAAATTTTCCAAGTAATTGGGTTGCTTGAATACCTTGACCTGATCACGTATGCAAATTTATTTCAGATCTAATATTTGAAGCTCAGAATTACAAATGATGTTGTATAAAAAACTAATGTTAACAACTTCAACCCAAATTTTCAGTCACATTTTGCAAGAATCTTAATCCAGTAATTTATCAATTTATTTACAGAAAATAACCACATGGAGACTCAATGTACTCCAACGATCTGCTCTCTTTATGCAGCAAGAATCTTAAGATTGTTTTGCTTTTGCATAAACTATCAACTATGATAACTATCTTGAAGCACCACATTTTAGTGAAATTTTTACAGTACTAAATTTATCCTATTCATACAAAGAGGTCACATAACCCGCAAACAGATAACATTACAAATATGTCACATGAAAGACTGAAGGTACTCATGTCTCAACACTGAATAGCCAGAGGCAAATGCATATGAGATGTTGGGACTCGGGACTGATTTTCATTCAGTTCAAATAAAGACAAAATGAAGTGTTTATAGCTGCCTCAATTTTATATTAGTTCCATAATAAAAATAAATAGAAAAAATAATAACTGCCTTAGCAGATATACAGCAGCCATTATCAAGAGATCGAGCAAGATTATTAATTGTTAGAAATAATAATGTAGAGAATTTAAAAACTAAAATAAAATAATTATATTAATATTTGAATATTTGAATTAGCTAAATATTTGGTTGTTGGTTGAGATTTATTTGTTAACTTAAATGGAAGTTGATGGTGATGATGAAGAAGAGGGTGCCTGGATCCTCATCAATAAGATCATGGAAAAAGTGCTCCAATATTGGTAGAGAAATAGTGGGAGAGAAGTGCTCCTACAAAAGAATAGGAGAGACGATTTCATGGATCGTGAAGTTCGAGAAAACAAGATGATTGGAAGGGCAATACTTCAACAAGTTATGAGATGCACCAACAAGTTCACGAAGAAAAAGTTGTTGAAGAGAAGTGCTTCAGAGTTTGTTTGGTGAGAAGAGTTTGTTTGGTGAGAAGTGCACCAAGATAATCTAGGGTTTTTGGAGAGAAATGCTTGAATTTGTTTTCTTTTTGGAGGAGCCATTGAAAATAATAATGTAGAGGATTTAAAAAATAAAATAAAAGTATTATATTAATATTTGAATATTTGACCAACAGCAGTTGGCTTGAGTGGATGAGGGCTTTAGTTGTTTAAGCAAGGTCTCGAGCCTTGTGTATGCAAAAAACTGCTTTGGGAGAGGCTCCCTTAATTGCCCTTGCCTTGCAGATCTCGAGAGATTAGTTTTGGATCCAATGTGACATGAGGACCCTGGTAATTGGTATTCACCAAAAATATTTGAATATTTGAATTAGCTAAATAATTAGTTGTTGGTTGAGATTTATTTGTTAGAAGGATTTGTTTAATGCACCTATATAAAATAAGGCATTCTCTATGTAATTTGTAGAAGACTAGATATTTCTGAGTCTTCTCCCTTCTTCCACTTTTTTTTCACATTTGGTATTAGAGCCCTAAGATCCCAAATGGTCCTACATTAATTCAACAATATTTAGAAAACAGAGCATCGAATCCTTGCACGAAAACGTATCTTGCTCGCCGCAATTGGAAATGGTACGCAGGGAAACATTTAGAAATGAATAACAAAAATTCACATTTCTTGAATTCGATAATCGACGCACAACGTAAATTGAAGGGCAAGGAAAAATCGCAGAATGAAAATAACCTTCTTTCTAAGTCCAGATGTCCCAGGCTTCTGCCCTTCGAATGGGGTCGTCTTTACTCGATTAACAGTAAAGGTGGCCATCGTAGCTAACAAAATCCCTTACTGTAAAAAACAGAAACACAAGAATTGAGAATCGATTGCAAATATACAACCAATATGGATCAATACAAGGATAGAAATCGAACGAACTATAGAAACAAAAGTGTTCAGATCCGAAAAATGTGAACAGTTCGGCGGTGTGGCCAATGTCGGTTAAATTTGTGGAGGTAGCCCGCTACAGTACAAATACCGTAATTTCAATCCCATACCATACCAACCCTTTATAGTACTTTTTTTTTCGGTCGGAGGGAGTTGTATAAGGTTGTTAAGATGGGGTCCTATCCTATATCCTGTATATTGGGATGTTTTTCTCTTTGCATGATTGGATTGCAGAATCTAATTGGGATCCTAAAATCTTATAAAATCTATATAATAAATCCTAAATACTTTTTTACCTGTGCAGACCAAGGTTGTTTCTCTTTGCAAGATCGGGATCGTAGGATCGAATCGGGATCCTAAGATCTTATGGAATTACAATAATGGATAAACTCAATTATGCATACTAACAAGTAAAAGCATTATTTTGTGTGTTTATGAATCTTGTAAGTTAATTAATACAATACAGTATAAAAATATTACAATTAAACATAAAATATTTCCACATACATACATATTATGTTTTTTTACACATCATACATAAGGAATACAAGCTCTTAAGTTTAAAATTAAAATAAACAAGTTATTTTGATCCCAAATCATAAAATACTAGAAAAATTTTATGCGTTTAAGAGGGTAAGATCGTAAGATCGTAGAAGCGTTTGAGGGAGTATGACCATAAGATCGTAACATTCTACTATCAGGATCGGGATCTTACGAATTTTAAGATCCTACAAGGATCGGGATCGTTTTAGAGATGTGTGATCGTAAAATCGTAAGATCCTAAGATCAGGATCTAGATCTTAACAACTATGGTGCAGACTGTATTGTTCTTATTAAATATAATTGATTCTTTTTAATCTTTAGTGTTTTATCAGTAATTATACCACCATTTTATAATCAATGGCTACAATTAATCCACATCATCGCTGATTAATCGCTGACTAATTCCAACTCACCTTCCACATCATCAAAATCTATATTTAGAAAATAAATCTAACTATTAATATAATAAAATCTTGAGAAAATCTCTATATATATTTTAAAAAGATATAAAAAATTTATGACACTTAAAATATATAAACTGATTAAAACTATATAATATAAATTATTTGTTTGTATATTATTTTAATAAATATTATTAAATAAATTTAATTTATTATGTTAAATTTATGTCTACAAGTATAATCCTATATCAACATAAGGAATATAATAACCGTATTTTAAACAAAAAAATACTTCATTAAAAATATATATTGAATAATCAAATTAAAAAAATTCAGTGAATTATAAAAATTTAATGAACTTTTAATTATCATGTCTGTACAAGGCTTAAATTTTAAAATTTAAGCTCACAAATACAATTTTGATAAACTAAAAAATATAAAGGAAAATGTAAGTATGTATTTTTTTAACTATAGTAAATATACTTATCATTTCAAATATTAAGAAATATAAAACTATATAATATGAATTATTTGATTTTATATATAATAATATTTAATAAATATTTACATATTATAATATTACTAAATAAATTTAAATAGTTTAGGGCAACTTATTTAAAAATACCTCTCATTCATATTCTCTTACCTGTTTAGTACCTATAGGAATTTTTATTCCTTTTAGGTACCTGATGTTGCTTTCATGGAGGTGAGAGGTTATCAAATTGACAAATATGCCCCTGGTTAAGTCCAGTACGTTTGTTTTACAAGTTCGATACATCGTTTCCTGATTTCAGTATTTTTATGTTAAATTTCAATATCTTTCCTGGATATTTGGTTATATTAACAGTTTTAATTTTATTTATTTATTTATTTTATTATTTATTTATTTATTTATTTATTTATATTTTTTTTTATTTTTTTTATTTTTTTTTTTTATTTTTATTTATTTATTTTATTTATTTTTTTTATTTTTATTTTTTTTTTTTTTTTTAACCAATATAATTAACTTGCCACTGTTTTCTTTCCCGATCTAATCCCTTTTCATATGCCTGTAGGTTGTTGATTTCATCATTTATCCAGAAACTTAAATCTAATTCTTCTATTATGAGATTTTTTCTGTTTAAGAGTTGCAAACATTTTATTTTTGCTTCGATTTGGATTTTTACAATTTCTTTTTTAATGCGATATCTTTCAATCGCAGTTTTCTCCCATTTACTGTAGTCTCTTATTGTTTTATAAGTCATCTTTAATGTTGATTCCTAATATGATTAATGAATTCTGTTTTAGAAGTGTTTAACTCCTCTATTTTTGTTTTGAGGTCTGTTGATTGATAACTTATAACTTCTTCATATATATGAACAGAATTTAGAATAGTTTTTATTTCTTCATCACGGTTTAACACATATATGAGTTCATGTGCTTCTTCTTCTTCGTCTTCTTTAGATTCTGTTAACCTTATAATTGTTTCTTTAAGGTCTTTTATTTCTTTTTCTATTTTCCACATGATTTCTCCAAGTTTTCCACATTCAGGACAAATATCAAAAAGAATTTGTACTTCCATTAGTTATTTTTTGCTAAACGTTCTTCTTGTAATTTTTTCCACATTTTTTCTTCATATTCACATGCTATAAAATAGTTTTCACATCTTTTTATATGGTTATCCTGTAATTTTTCAAAAACATTATAGATTTTAGTATGCTTTTGATAACTGTTTTCTAGAATTTCTATTTCATTTTTTAGAAATTCAGTCTCCTTAGTCACTTTCCATTTTATAATATTTTCAAACAATCTTTGTTTTCTGCAAATCATGTCTATTTGATTTCGCTTATTCATCAGTCTAATAAGCCAAATTTCACATTCTTGGCATAGAAAGTGTGTTTTCGGGTAAGGTACAATAACAAACCTTGTTTCTGTGTTTTCAAAAGTTTCTGGTTTAAACAAATCTGTTTTAGAGTTTTCAGCAGTTTTAGTCATATTCTCCATTTGTTTTGATAAAAGATATTAGTTATTTCAGATAAAAGTTTTAAAAACACTGGTTTTTGTGCGCGAAAAACTTATATGTCGTGATGTCTTACTAGGTACTTGCCATCTCCTATTATTCTCTTGGTCGTGTTAAATCTCTGATTATGTGTTATGGGTCCGATTGTCCTTTGTTATGGAAATATTATCATAAACATTAAGTCCGCAATCCTCTTATTACCGTCACTGATGAGATATTTTTCTGGGCCTGTTTCGGGTTTCAAATTCAAATTAGCACTATCCAGACCTAGATCTGAAATGTAAGCAGGGGGTCTAAGGGGCAAATCAAAAGGGACAACAGTAACAAAACACCATTATGTTTAACAAACATCCCTGAATTGTGGTTCCCCTAACGAGTCTTTCTTACAGCTTTTATGGCATAAAGCCCTTTAAATTTTTATCTTACTCCCCTAATGGCATATCTCATCAATTAAGTTTTAAAAGGTCACATATTCATGTTTATAACATTATTATCCATTCATAGAACAATCATACCATAACATAAATCATAAACTAACCCATACCTTGAGAGAGGAGAGGCTTTCCCGTTCAGACGGGCCCCTGTATTTCAGAAAGTAAAGAAAAGAGGAAGCAATCCACACCGGGTCTTTCTTTACAAACTGAAATTTTATTACTGAAAGGGTTGGGAATACAAGAGAATTAGAGAGAGAAAGAGCTTTCGAGAGTAGCAAGAGTGCAGTCTCAAAAACCTTAGAGAGCTAGAGAGCTAAGAAGTGAGTGTGTATTACAAGTGAAGACCATCCCTCTATTTATAGATGGGAATGTCATCTAAGTAATCCACAACAACCAATAAAAACGTGCCAAGTGGCAAAGTTATCCGATAAGGTTCGGATGAAAAATCAAACAACTAGTACAATAATGCAACAATATAATAATGAGGGGCCTAGTGCCTATTAACGTGGTTTTCCAAGAGTCACATGGCTCTTGTCTGCCTTTTGGTTTTATCCGCCTCGGATTCCTTCTTTCACATAGTTAGTGGTGCTTTTGGCTCCACTAGCATTTTGTTTTCTTCTTGACTTTTTTCTTTTCAGGATTCCTTCCTTCACATGCTGGTATTTATTGTGAATTCCAGCTCATTTCTGCGTGGCTCCCTTAGTACTCTTCATCATTGTGGGGTCCGCCACTTTCTTTTTTCTGATTTTTTATGATTTTATTGGCCTGGAATTTTGCTTCATTTTTCTTTAATGCTACCAGTGCACTAAACCTTCCATTTTTTCTGGTTGCCATTGCTTCAGCAAAAGTAGGCTTTAATTCCATTTCAAGCTTATGAAGAATTTCTTCTTCACTGAGGTTCTCAAATTTTCCAGTCTGTACTGGACTCATAGTTTTTGGCAAACTACCAGCCATAACCGGAATTAATGTGCTTTTACCATCTACCGGACTAGATGGGCTTAGTTCAACATTTTGGTCCTCAAAGACCTCAGGGTTAGAACTTCCCTGGTTTGGTTCAAAATTATCTGAACTTATGCTTTTTAGCAAAGCATCAGCTATCAACGGACTTGATTCGTCTTTACCGTCTGCCGTTTGAGACGGACTAGATTCAAACTTTTGATCCTTAAAGATCTCAGGAGTTGAATTTTCCTGGTTTTGCTGCATCCAGGCTTTTGCCAATTCTACTGCAGTCATAGAACTGGTGGGTTTGGGTTCTGGACCATAGACTGGTTTTTCTTCTGGCTTTGGTGTTTTTAGTGTGAGGGACACAATTTTTGAGGTCAATTTTTCATTTTGGTTTTGAAGAATTTCAAGTTTCTTGGTGAGGGTTTCAATCTGGGCCTCTGCTTCAAGGGTTTTCATTTTTTGGTTTTCAAAATTCTGTAACCATTCGGCCTTTTGGGCTTCATATTTACAGACTTCCTTGGCCATTTTTTCACAATGGTCACAAAACACAATGTGGGTTTTAGAAGAATGTCCAATTGAATATTGGACTGGGCCTGTAGGATTTTGGGTTTTTGGCCTCAAACCATCAACAATGTTTTTCAAACTTGGGCTTACAAAGAAATCTGGGCCCATTGCGGTTTTTGCAAATTGAATTGCAGACATTATGTCATAAAATCCTTTATGAAGAGGTTTTTCATTATCTTCATTAAGAGGTAAAATATCATTTTTATCATAAATTCCTTTTTTATAACCTTCATAGATTACATAATATAAAAATGGTTTTATGTTATTGAATTTCTGGAAATACATGCTTAAAGCAGAGAGACAAGTAACAATATACCTGCTGTTGTTTTTGTCAAATGATGCTCTCCAGATGTTATCACAAAGGCAGATCTGTTCCTCTGTGTAGTTCAACCCTGTGATAGGCCTGTACTTCATGTTATCAAATAAGATTAATTCTACATTATTGCCTGTTTCTGCTCTTTTGCCAAAGCAGATTTTCACTCCTTTTTCTGGGAGTTTATATTTTTTCTTCCCTTCTGGGATGCTGGTTTTAGAAGGGATTGTGTAATATCCCTCTGGGGTTTTCACCATCCCTGTGGTTTTTACTCCATTTTCATTGCTGATTTTCAAAGAGTTTTTCTGGGAGTTTTCTGCCATTCCTGTAACAATATTATTCAATTCTCAATATTCCAATCCTCCCTGTAAAATTGATCCCATTTTAGTTTAAATTTTTCCTCATCATTTTCATCATAATTATCAATTGATTCGTTTTTAAATTCAGTGTCATATAATGGTTTTTCCCTTTCTTTAATCAGAATTCTAGATAGTATATCAGCAATTTTGTTATCTTCTCCTTTAATATGTTCAAATTTTATTTTGTAGCCTTTCTGACTAATAACATCTGTAAAATTCAACCACCTTCTCCTAGACATTGATCTTTTTTCTTGGAGTTGGCTATGAAATTTTACTATGGCTTCACAATCAGTTCTTACTGTGAATCCTGGTTTTCCTGTTAAAAACAGTTCAAATTTATCAAGTGCGTACTTTATTGCTAATAGTTCTCCATCAATCGAGGAAAGGTTACCCTTTTCTCTGTATTTTCCTGATGCATATTGGCAAATTTCTTCTTTACTTTTAGGTGAGTAGACATCCTTTTTTCGCAAAAGGATAGCTCCCCATCCTTCATGTGATCCATCAATTTGCACAATAAGATAATCACTATCTTCTGGCAATACCAATTCTGGAAGTGTTTTTAATGCTTCTTTAATTTTTTGTACATTTTTTATATCTTCTTGGTTAAAATACCTTTGACCATTTTTTCCCAATTTATTATATAATGATCCTGTTAATGAGGATAGGTTTTTAATGTATGGTCTAGCATAATTAACCAATCCCAAAAATTGTTGTAATAGTTTTGTATCTTCCATTTTATCAGGGAATTCAATAGCCTTTTTAGCAATATGATCTTGGAGTTTTATTTTTCCTTTTCCAATTTCTGCCCCAAGGAATGCTATTTTAGTTTTATTAATTTCCATCTTTTTCTTTGAGATGATTATTCCATGTTTTTCAAATAGCCTAAACACTGTATCAAGATGACTCATATGTTCAGTACTATTTTTTGAAAATACTAGAATATCATCAATGTATACCAAAACAAATTTTTGGTATGGTTTGAAAATTTTATCCATTTTTTGTTGAAATATAGCTGGTGCATTTTTTAGTCCGAATGGCATTACTAACCATTCAAATAAACCTTCTGGACATGTGAATGCAGTCCATTCAACTGACTCAGGATGCATTTTTACTTGCCAGAATCCCGACTTACAGTCAAATTTGCTATATACTTTTGAGTCTTGAATCCTATTTATTAAGACTGTTTTATCTGGTATGTTGTAAGCAAAATCTTTTGTATTGTCATTGAGTCTTTTATAATTAATGACCATTCTTGATTTTCCTCTTACAATTTCAGAATGTTTTCTCACAATAAAAGCTGCAGACCTATGTCTGGAGTTTGATTCTCTAATTACTTTTAAAGTTTTTAATTCATCAATATGCATTTTGAAATCTGCTATATCCAGATTTGTAGGATTTATTTCTGCAGTTGAGATTCTTAATTCTGGATTTATTATTTCAAGCTTACATATTGTTCCATCTTTTTCCCAATATTTCTGGATGTTATCTCCAATAATTTGGGATTTTTCTAACCTCTCAATCCATTTTGTTATGGTTTCTTCAGGCTTAAATCTAGTTATACTTATTAATTCTTTCAGTTTTGGAGTTTCAGGAATGTATTTTTCTTCAAACTCTGTAATTTGTATGTTTTCTTTACAAGTTTGTTTACATGCTCCTTTTATTTTGCATTTACAATTTTCAATATCTTTGTCTTTTAAAAGTTTTTTATTTTTTGTTTTTGTATTGGTAGGGGCTCCACCACGCTTCTCTCGCAACTCTGATGTTGTTAAAAGCTTGGTTCCCGCATTACTAATACTAGGTGCAAACATTGCCAAAGTTGCTTTTTCAACAATTTGGATATAATCTTTTGTAATAAATAATCCTCCATTATTTTGTAAGAAGAATTGTAATCCTAAGATTACATCTGCATTTATTACTAAGTCTTTTATATATGAATTATCAGGAACTCCATAGGGTTCTGATATTCCACAATTGGTTTCAAAGAATATTTGTCCACCTGAAATAGGTTGTTTTGTTGTATATGATATTCTTCCATCCATTAATTCTGATTTAATGGGTTTTGCTAAGTTTTTCTGTAGATGTTCTGGGATAAGTTTCTCATTTATTATTATTCTTGTACATCCTGTATCGATTATTGCATTAGTACGGAATACCAATTCCCTTAATTTAAAGATTATTGGTACCCTTAGTGTAGTTAATGATGAAGGATCGTGGCACACAGGTATGTACTCAGGGTTTTGTGCTAACATGTACTCCGTACTAGGATTTTGTTTATCATTAGATTCTTCTTCAGGAACTTCTTTTCCTTTATTTTCCGTATTTTTAGGACTTAACATATTATATTCTTCTAAGATTTCTTCTATGTTTTCAATTCTGGTTTTTAATTCCTTAGGATTAATTATATCTTGTAAATCAAAAAGTTTTCTTTCTATTATATCTATTCTTTTTGTGATGAATGTATAATTATCATCAATTTTTGTTATTGGCATTTCTTCGGGGAATTTAATTTTATAATATTTTAACAAGCATATTTGGCATATTTCTTCATGACATATTGTACATTTAGCTCTAAGTTTTCTTGATGGGTAATAAGAGCATTTTATACAAGGTGTAGAATCAGTGCCTACTCTGAAAAGCCAATTATGGTTTTCGCATTCATTAATTTCTCTCATCATATACTCAGTTTCATATGGCATCATATACTCTTTATATGTGATACCATTATATGAGTTTTCATTTGCAAGCATATTAATCAATTCATAGGGATCATCATCCCCTTGTTCTTCTATAACATTTTCTTCCACTGTTACTATGCTATATATTGTTTCAGTCTCAGAAACATCTGAGTCTACATCCAATATATCTTGTTGTATACATTCTGTAAGAATTGCTTCTCTTGAATGTTGGTTTTTTCTTTTAGGACATGCTGTTGCCAAATGGCTTTCATCACCACATGTGAAACAAGCAAGTTTCTTTGTATAATTTCTACTAGGATTATATTTTCTGACGTGATGTTTTTGTTTCAAGAAAGGTTTTCTGCTATTTGATTGTTTTATAAAATACTTCTTTCTTGTTATGAATTTGGGTTTTTTCCTTAATGGTTCCGGCCTACCATATCGTTGGGGAGTGTATATCCTTTTACAGAATGAATAATCAGTTTTCTTAAGTTGTTTTTGTGCAATTATATTTGTACACTTATCTTTTAGTATTTTTACCACATGAACGGCCCTCATACTAATAGTATATTGTTGAGGATTCTTTTCAACCATTTTATTCCATGTATCTTGGATTTCTTGACCAATTGGTCTTGGTATTTTCATAAATAATTTTTCACCTAACTCTTGGTTAAAAGCACCTCCTGCTAGGCCTGTATAGTAGACATATTCATTTAAGAAGTCTACTGTTCCATATAAGTCATCTAGATGCATTTGGTCTAGATGGATTAAGGCATCCATTTGTGTTGTTATATGTCCTGAATTACCATCTTCACCCGTTATTAGACTTGATATTTTATTTACAAAGTTATAAGGATTTGGTCCTCTTTCTATTAAGTCTTGATAATCCATTGGATAGTCTCTTTTAAATACTTCCCACATTGACTGTGCGAATTCTCCTAAATAGGTTTCAAGATATCCATACATTGATTCAGCTGTATCATTATAATCATTTTTGTTTTTGATGTAATCAGCCACAACTATGTTTTTCCATTTTGCAATTACTGAGCCCCATTCTTGAGGGCTTACATTTGTTACTTCTAATATTGCTGGGTTATGATAATATCCTCTTTCTAAAGGTTGCCTAATTCCTCTAGGTTTTGTTATCATCCCAGGTTGTATTTTTCCATAAGGATATTCTGGATGAACATGTGTGATTGAGTGTCTAGAATTGTTTCCAGTATAATTAGTTCCAGGTCTCCACTCAGTACCTCTTTGGTATGGGGCAAAGGGAGTTCCAGGGACTCTTGTTATACTGTCTCCTGTATTTTTCATGACAACATCTTTGTTCATGAATTCCTTAGCTGTTTTATTTGTTTTCTCAGAATGTAAGGAGATATGGTCTCCCATATATTGTTCCATTAATATATTATCAGAACTTTGTCCTACTTCTGGTGAGTTTTCCTTTAAGAACAAGTGAGCTTCTATATCTGCTTGTTGTTCTTCTTTTATTTGTATTTTTTGTAATCTTTTCTGTACTTCTTTCTCAATAATATCTTCTAAATTATTCTTCCATTCTTTATTTTTTCTTTTCATTTTATCCTTTAATTCTTGTTTTTGTTCATTTAGTTTTGATATTTCTCTTATCATTTCTTCATAATTTTCTATCCAATTCTCAAAATATCCACTATGTTTTGGACATTCTATTAAATGGATCATATGTTTTAACTTATCAGAATATCTTCTATCAAGATCAATTTTACAATCTTGACAATTATGAGGTAATATTCCTTTGTTTTTGAATTTTTTAGTTAGTGCAGAATGCACATGTTGTGAGAAAACTCTTTCATACCTGTCATGGTATTCTCTTTTATTTAGAATTTTTCCTTTCTTAAAGTTTTCGAATTTTCTTGTTTTTAAACAAATATGTTGTATGTCTTTAGCAATCCTTTCCACCTCATCCTCACTAGGGTGGAAGATTTGTTTTCCTTCATATTTTACATAGTTATCCGTTACTGGTTTTTCCATAATAAATCTTTTCATTTGTCTATTCATTTTCCTGACCTTCTTCTTCTGTAAAATCTATTGGTCGTTTTGCAGTTTCATAATCATTAAATCTTACTGACGTTTCTCCTCTGGAGTTAATGAAGTAATTTACATTTTTTGGAGTTAAATTTTTAACATTTGGTTTTTCAAAGAATTTTGATAGATCCCAATTTTTCCCAGCATTTTCTTCCGATGATATTTCAGTTGGTCCTATCATTTTTACTCCTTCACTTCCTATGATACTTACCACAGTTTCGATTTTTGTTTTATGCCTGGTTTGACCATTGTTTGTGATTCTTCCTAAGAAGCCTACACATATCATTAAGTTGTGACCAGTTTCCATTTCTTCATATCCTACAGTTTGAATTCCTATTTGGATATGTTTCATAAAATCTGTTATTTGTATCATATAATCTGGTGCCAAATAACATACTCCCACATTAGGGTTCATATCAATTTCCATTAATCCTATGATAGCTTGGGTTGGATTAGTCCACCTTGTATCTAGGACAGTCATTAGGACTTTAGTTCCTAAGTTTTTTCTAGTTAAACCTTTTACCCCTATGGAGATTAATCCCATATGCATGTATTTTTGTCCTTGTCTTTGAAGCCTAATTGCTTCATTATTGCTTATTAATTTTATTAATTTTTTGTCATCTTTTAGACAGCTTATTGGTTCCGTATAATGATATTTGTAATAACCTGTGTTCCAATTAAGGAATCTTTGGTCATACAATAATCTTGGTTCCAATTGGATTAATGTTCTTTTCTTGAAGTTTTCAAATTCAATATCAGGGTCAATTATTTCTTCAATTATTGTTGGCCCTTCTTCAAGTTTGGTTTTTTCTCTGAACATTCTATCTATTAAGGTTTTTTCAAAGTTTGAGCTTTCAATTCTTTGAGAATTACTTCTTTCTACTAGACTGTTTTTGGATTCATTAGTAAGAGAAAATGATCTCCTACTCATTTTTGTAAATATTTTTCGTCTGGTTTTACAACCCAAAAATTTAGTTTTTCTTGTGGTTTAGTTTTTCTTCTAGCTTCTGCAGGTAATTTTGCAATTTGTTCAGCTAGTTGTTTTATTGTATTATCTTCAGGTATTCTAACAGCTTGTATTCTTTCAAGTTTTTCATCTATACTTTCAATGGCTATTCTTAATGCAGGGTCTTGATATTTTTTCATGTCTTCCATATGGACATGTATATCATCAATTTTTTTTTCTTTAGTATTTCAGTTGTTACAAGCTCTTTTATCTTCTTATCAATTAGACTAATATTTGTGTTATTTGTTCTATTATGATCTGTTATTTCTCCAATCTTCTTATGAAGATTATTAATATTTAGTTTTACTTCTACTAATTCTTTGTTTAATTCTTTAAATTTATTATTGATTTCTTGTTTAAAGTTTTCTATTGTTTCTTTAACTTCTTTCAAGGCTGTTTCCATTATCCTTTAATAATTTTTATGATTTTGTTACACATTTCATTTACATTCTCAATATTGTTTTCAACAATGCTTTTAATTTCCTTTATTTCTTTATCAAGTTTTTCAACCTTGTCTTGTAGTTGTTTTAATTCTTCACTATGGTTAATGATTTTCCTTGGATTTGGGACATCATTAACTAGTTTAGAACTTTCATATTGAAGTGTTGTTATGGTTTTAGATAAGTTTTTCATTCCACTAGACGATTTATCATATTGGGTTGATAAGTACGTTTGGTTTTCTAATATAACTTTAAGATTTGTATTATTTTGTTTTTCTAATAATTCTAACTTATCCAGTTTTGCTTCAATTGATTGAAGACTTCTTTGTATATCCATGTTTTTATTTGTTGATATTTTATTCATGAGTTTTTAAGTGTTGTCTTAAAGCTTCTAACCTTACGATTAGTTTGCAATAATTTTTAAAAGTTCTATTTTTCTTGAGTTTTATTCTTTTGATTTTTATTCTATTTTGTTTACAGATCTTACAATATTTAGTTTGGTTTTTGAATAGCTTTTTCTTTTCTATGTCAATTATTAAGAATTTTTCGTAATTAATGTTTTCATTTAATTTAGTCGTATTTTGATTATCTTTTAATCTGTCATTAGCCATAAGCCCTAAAATCGCAACTTATGCTCTGATACCAAATTTTTAGAGGGGGTGTGTTTTTGGGCACTTTTTAGAGAAGTGTTAAACTCATTTGAATATTTTTTAGGCATTTTTCCTTAAATTTGGTGCTTTAGGGGTAAAATGGGTATTTTTCAAAAATTTCTCTACCTAGGGGGTTTAAAGGGATAAAAATTGGTGTAGGTATTTTGGAGGGATAAAGTGTTGGTGTTGGGGGTTTTTAAATAATTTTCCCATAGTTTTAAAATGTGTAACTAATTAAAATATAATCTTATATAAATTTAAGGAATTTAACAATTAGCATCATAGATTTCAAACATTATTAATTAATGATAATATATTTTAATATAAATATTTCATTAAAATATATATGAAATAATTAAATTTATAAATTTTAATCAATTATAAAAAAAATTTAATCAAATTTTTGTCATGAGCTTTTTATATCGGGTCTAATTTTGAAACTTGATCTCACAAATATAAGTTTGATAAACAAAATAAGTATTATTAATAAACTATATATTTAGTTTTTCAATGATGAAAAAAATATTTTATATTGTATCCACCTATTTGGGGTGTGAATTTCTTTCCATGCTCCTATTATCTCCTTTATTTCCCTCGAATTTTTGTTGCATACATTTCCACCACTATTTAAGCAAAAGACATTGAATCTTATGTAATAACTCAAAAAAATTATCTTCTAATTTTGTAATCTCCATATAAGTTTAACGCCCGTGCGCAGCGGGCGAAAAAATCTAGTTGTAATAATGGGTAAATTTAATTATGGATACTAACAAGTAAAAGTATTATTTCGTGACCAATAGCAGTTGGCTTGAGTGGATGGGGCTCTAGTCGCTTAAGCAAGGTCTCGGGTTCGAGCCTTGTGTATGCCAAAAAACTGCTTTGGAAGATGCGCCCTTAATTGCCCTTACAGATCCTCGAGGGATTAATCTTGGGTCCAATGTGTCCTGGGATACCCGGTTTCACAAAAAAAAAGTATTATTTCGTGTGTTTATAAATATTGCAAGTTAATTAATAAAATTGAGTGCAAAACAATCTCATTCCCCCACTTTCCCACCCCCTTTTTTCAACACTCCCTCCAACTTTTTTTCCTCAATTTCAACAATCTCATTCACATAATATTTTAATAAAATCTTAATAGAATATTATAATATCTTGAATTATTTATACTATATATTTGATCACGTCAAATTCGAATCAATTCCTCTAAGATTTGTAAATATAAAATTTGTTCTAATTGAGATCACATATACCTATATCTATATCTGTATCTATATATTCTATATCTTTATCTATCTATACATATATTTATATCTGTATCTATATCTTTTATATAAAAGTAATACTCCTATATTCCCTCCACTTCTCCTCTAAGAATTAATCAGTGGTTGGCCCTACAATTCATAGGAGAATAAATGATATTTTACTTCTTAAAATTATATTATGTTGTTATGAGTTTTTGGAGAGAGATATAATGTTGAAAAAAAAAATCTTTGTCATCATTACTCATTTTATCATTTATACTAAATTATCGGAACTTTCCAAAGTTATTGGCCATGTTTGGCAATTAGCTGTTAGCTGTTAACTATTACGTGAGTAATAAATTAGTCAAAATTAGTTGGACGGATGAGATAGAATGAGAATAATCATTTGGATGGATATTATTGAAGTTGCTTTTCAGCGGAAACATGTTTGAATGAATTGTATGTAGAAGGACTTTTGATATATTAAAATTACTAAAAGGGACATAAATATTATAAGGATATTTACACTTTATTTCATTTTCTTTTTAAATAGGAATATTTTTGTATTTTTATTCCTAAAATGACTTCTCCTTTTTTTTTTTTTTGAAGTAACCCCTACCTACTTTGAGGAAATGTAGAATTTTACCTTTTGCTTATCCTTTTCCTTTTATAAAAAGTCAAAACTCAAAACAAATGGCTAAAAAAATTCGAAAGGACTTTTGGGTGAAACAAAAGTCAAAAGGAAGAAAAATAAGTAAAACAAACAGGCTCTTACTTTTACACATTCTCGAACGGTCTCTATTTTATCATCGTTTTTTGTTACCTTTGCCCTCAATAATATGTGGTAGGAATTGAGCATGACTCAATTAAATTTGTGTAGTAAAATATAAATTTTACTTCCCGCGCATTGCGCGGGCGGGTGTGCTAGTAATTAATAATATTAATATTTTTTTATATATTGGGATGAGTAGTGGTCAATTTTTTTAATTACAATCTTTAGGTGGGATTCGATGTTCCAATCTATTTAAAAATATTTTTCTATGTCAAATATTAATAATATTTTATTTTTTTCGTGAAATCGGGTATGCTCAAAGCAGTTTTTTGCATACACAAGGCTCCAACCCAAGACCTTGCTTAAGCAACTAGAGCCCCATCCACTCAAGCCAACTGTTGTTGCTTATTTTATTTTAATTATAAAGTAAATAAATACAGAAAATAAAATAAAAATAAAAATGAAGGGAAGAACGGAACACTTTCCTACGCGGTACTTTCTTTATTTTTGAATGGTGGGTTAAAGGGTTTAGGTTAGGGTGCGATTGACACTTTTGTCTTGATGTACTGCGGTGTACTGGAACCGTTGATTTAATTTGTAAATTGATGGTTGAGATTAACTTGAGGGTTAAAATAGTAAATTTGTTATATTATTGGAAAGTGAACGTTGTTGTTCTTCTTCTCCGCATTTTATCTTACATTACCCTCCAATTTGTTTAATTATATTGCTATACATAGATATACGTCGCTGAAATGTTTTTAAATAAAGTCGTTGAATTATTCATGAAAACGTACCCGAAATGCTGCTACTTGAGTCACTGAATTGTTGACGAAAAGTCGTTGAATTGTTCTTGATAGCATCACTGAATTGTTCTTGATAAGGTCGTTGAATTGTTCATGAAAACGTCGCTGAATTATTTTTGGTATCATCACTGCATTGTATTTTGTAGCATCGCTGAATTCTTCTTGCAGAGTCGCTGAATTCTTCTTGGTAGAGTCGCTGAATTCTTCTAGGTATGATCGCTGAATTCATCTACATATAGTCGGTGAAATATATATGACAGCATAAGTGGTTTGATTTTTGGTAGCATCGCTGAATTCTTCTTGTTTCCGTCGCTGAAATATGCTAGTCATGATCGTTGAAATCTGTTAGATAGTGTCGCTGAAATATTTTGATAGCATCGCTGAATTATTTTTGGTAGCACCGCGTAATTGTATTTTGGTAGCATCGCTCAATTATGCAGGGCAACGTCGCTGAATTATGCTATATACTGTCGCTGGATTCTTCATGAACCATTTTTTATACCATCACCGAATTATTTTTTGTAGCATCGCTAAATGATGGATTAATAGATTTACCCTATTTATTAATTATAATCGATCAGAAAAAGATATTATTTGGAATATTAGATATGGTTACCAAATATTTGATATGATTTACCAAATATTAGATTGATAACATACTAAATATAGGGTTATATTTTGATAGCATCACTGAATTATTTTTGGTAGCACCGCGGAATTGTATTTTGGTAGCATCGCTGAATTATGCAGGGCAACGTCGCTGAATGATGGATTAATAAATTTGTTACCCTATTTATTAACTATAATCGATGAGGAAAATATATTATTTGGAATATTAGATACGGTTACCAAATATTTGATATGATTTACCAAATATTAGATTGATAACATACTAAATATAGGGTTATATCTTCCGTTACATGTTTTGTTGGACAACTTTACCCTTTTCCATTTACAACCCTTGGATTTGAAATCAACGCTCCATATTTTCGCCTTGATGTGCTGCGGATTCTTTCGATCGCACCCTAACTGGACCCGGGTTAGAGATAGTGGATAATAATGGGGTTCGGTTGTGGTGCGATCAAAAGATCCACAGTACATCAAGGCTGCAATCTGCACCGTTTATTTAAATTCCAAGGGTTGTAAATGAAAAAGGGTATAATTGTCATAATGAAGATATAACCCTATATTTAGTATGTTATCATATTAATATATTTGGTAAATCATATCAAATATTTTGGTAATCATATCTAATATATCAAATATCATTGGTAACAAATTTATATTACGTATAGCATTTTCAACGATGCTATCAAAAATAATTCAGTGATGCTAACAAAAATGTTTCAGCGACCCAACGTAAAAGAATTCAGCGACTCCACATATAAGAATTCAGCGACACTGCTTAGAAGAATTCAGCGACAATGCGTAGAAGAATTTAGCGAAGTTACCAAATACAATCTCTGCGATGTTACCAAAATAATTCAGTGATGCTATCAAAATTATTTCAATGACTCAATATAGAAGAATTCAGCGACAATGCGTAGAAGAATTCAACGAAGTTACCAAATACAATCTCTGCGATGTTACCAAAATAATTCAGTGATGCTATCAAAATTATTTCAATGACTCAATAGAGAAGAATTCAGCGACACTTTCTAGAAGAATTCAGCGACACTGCCTAGAAGAATTCAGCGATGCTACCAAATACAATCTCTGCAATGTTACCAAAAATAATTCAATGATGCTACCAAAAATATTCCAGCAACGCTATATAAAAGAATTCAGCGACTACAAAAAGAAGAATTCAGCGACTCTACAAAGAAGAATTCAACGATGCTACCATATACAATTCAGCGACGCCACAAAAACAATTCGGCGACGTTTTCATGAACAATTCAGCGACGCTACCAAGAACAATTCAGCGACATCTTCATCAACAATCAAGAACAATTCAGCGACGTCTTCATCAACAATTTAGCGACTCAACTAGGAACTTTTTATGTACGTTTTCATCAATAATTCAACAATTATATATATATATATATATAAATAAAGCAAATTGGTGGGTAATGTAAGATCAATTGATAATATTGAAATGCGTAAAGGAAAAGTAGAGTTGAAGAGACGGTCAATTGTTTGTTAACAAAGCTAAATATATCAAAATTACTATTTTAACCTTCAAGTTAATCTCAACCATCAATTTGCAAATTAAATCAATGGCCGAGATTAACCGCAACACATCAAGAGAAAATTGCCAATCGCACCTAACGGAAGTCTAATAATGGATGGGAATGTTCTATTCATGGTTCAACCACCTTTCTTCATTTTTTTTTCTCAACGTACTATATAGGCTAAAAATGGGTAGTGGGAGCCTATTCCGCACAAATTACAATGATAAAAATGAGAGGGATAATGGGACCGATGGAGAATCGAACCTCCAACCGAAGGAAGTTAAGGGACTTAACCACTTGTGCCAAGTCCTCATCCCCGCCGCCTTTCTTCATTAAAATTAAATCAAATTCAATTTACACATCAATCACGCAGTAATATTTTATTTTTTTTTTAAAAAAATAGAGCTATTATTAAGGAATAAATATATTACTACCTCCATCGCAATAATATTTTCCATGTTTGATATTTTAATATTTTTATTATTCAACTTTAATTCAATTTTATTTCAAATATATATTTGAAAAAGTAGTTGAGTTCGGTATTATTAAATTAATTTATTCATATAATTTTATAATATATTTTACATAATTTCTCTTGTACATATTTTGAGATATCTACGACTAAAACAGTACATTAAAGTGTATAAAGAAGTCAAACATGATATTTGTGTTGAAATAGAGAGTATTAAATTAGGAAAGTTAGACAAAATATATTGAATAATCAAAGAAGGTACCTAAGTAGAAGTGTGGAACAAATTGAATTGGGAAAAAGGAGTATAAAGCAAGGAAAGCCTTATACAAAAAAAAAAAAAAAAAAAAAGGTAAAAAAAGCGGACGAATTGTATGCCATATAAGTAAGTTTGGCGGAGATTCGTAGGACTTTGATCGCTATAGTTACCATGTTAAATGTACTTTATTATTATATGTGGAATGTGTTGGATTCATCATCTTTGTGTTGATCCATCATCTCAGACGTCTTTGGGTTGGATCCATCATCTTTGTGCTGAAGATATATTAATTAATTAATTAATTACTTTCTCCATTTTTATATTATTTAACCCATTTGTGTTCGAGTACTATTCACACACATACTTTTATTTAAATTTTTAACGTAGATATACAAGGTGAAATATAGCCAAGTAAGATATTGTTAAATTTATTTTGTCTTCTAGTTTTTAAATATCGAACTTTTACAATTTCTGCTTGTACCGAACTTTATTTATTAGTGGTTTAAAATGTGCATTGGACTGCGTGTTTGGTAAATACGTAACAATTAAATAAAAAAAACTGAGTAAGTGTTTTTTAAATTTGGGTGCAAAACTTATCAACACATATAGCATAACACCATAAACTAAAATAAACTTATTCAACACATTTCTTGGAGGGTAGCATTAGTGTGGTGTTGGAATTATTCTCGCTAGCTCCCTTTGCATATTCTATTTTTATCTTGGGAATATTCTCCCATATCATGAAATCCATCACATATATTCTTTCGTGCGTGACCACTCATCTCCACACCATATTTTAAGATTCATTTATAGATATACATATATCATATATGCCTTATCTGGAAACGGTAACGACAATATGGAAAACTCCTCCAATGTCGTTAGTGCCTTAGGCATCGTTTGATAAATAAATAGACTTTAGAGTTTAGAGTTTGGTTTTAAAGATTAGAGTTTGGCTTCACATATTAGAGTTCTCAAAACCACGATTTGTGGAGAAAATCAGCGATTCCAAATCTTGTATTTCCGCGAAAACAAACAGATATGAATCTCTTAGAGTTGGGAATGGGCTTTTAGCGTTTGGACCGCTTATTCCAAACGGGGCATTAATGGCGGAATCCCTGTGTTGCAAGGGGATCAGCTGATTCCCATTAAATTATATATATATATATATATTTCTAATAGAAAATACTATTTTAACAAAAAAACTTATCCATCGGTGCATTTGTTGATTAAATTATATTTAATTTTACCCATGCCAAATGCAACAATAGATAGAGTATTTTCAACCATGAAAATTGTCTAATCTGAGCTACGTAATCTTGAAACAAAATGGCCATAGAAACCAAACAAGGGAATCTCTAAAATGATCAATCAAGGGAATCTTTGCTTTTAAATAAGAGATTTTTTGAAGCGAGAAAAAAGAAAACAAAATAAAAAAGAGAGAAAAAAGAAAAATTGGAAAACTTGCCCATGCCCTATATTTTGGAGGGAGTGGGAATATCTGTATTTGCTAAGAAAGAAAATGGTAACTAAAGTTGGTGCTACAATAGAAATACTATACTGCAGCAATTTGTATCGGAAAAGGTGAAGACACTTTTACCACAATATCAACCACCCGATATATATGGCATCAGATAATCTATCACATATAGGAGTATTACATAATCAATACCAGCCACCACATAATTAGTCGCAGCAATTAGATACTACGTACATATCAATTATTCAATGAACTCCCAATTCAAACCATCACAATATTGATGGCAGACATAACATAGAATCTGACCATCACATAACCAACGCATACCATCATACCTGCGTACATGTGCTTGCAAGCTAACCACCCTCCTCTTCAGATATACTATTATACTCCCACCGTCTCCAAATAAATAAAATATTTGTATAGTTGTTACTATTAATTGAGTAATTTTGATTTTATTTTTTTAATACAATTATATAAGATAAAGCATAGTCAAGAGAGATCTTGTTAGATTCGTCTAATCGCGTAGTTTTAGAATATCAAATTTTCTATATTTTTTTACTTTTACATAATTTGAGATATTAGGCGGTAAAAATGTGCATTAGATAACATGGAATGCAACAACGTTGCAATCTTTAAGAAACAGAGGGAGTATAGTTATATAATACTCCTAAAAGAGCACCATAATAAGTAAAACTCCGACAAATGAGGCAATTAAATTTTTATTAGAATAGTCTCACATCATTTCGAATTTAAATAAGTAACCACTTTGACCTTCTTTTCAGTAGTTTAGCTGTCCCATTTATCAGACCAATCAATTGTGCAAGAAAAAAAAAACACAAAAAAATAACCCCATACAATAGTATTAAGCCATTGATGTCCTCAAAACAAATTTTTGCATTCTTTGAAAACTGGTACGTAATATTTAAGTTCCTCACAATTCCTTTGGTTCAGTTTGTAATTAAGATTTGGTGTTCCATACAATTATGTAACGAAAGGAGGATTTCAATTGATTTTACAAAACTCTATCCTATTAATTAGAAATTGAATTTGATATTGACAAGTCATAGCCACCATCTTTATGCAAAAAGCCTCATGTATCACCCATCTAAAATAAATTTATTATGTATGTTGGGAACCAGTTTTGAGCAAATGTATTCACAACCGATGTCTGAACTACTTTGTTGGACCAACCAAGACAGCAGTAGACAAACTATTTAAAGGAAGAGAGGCTGGCGAATCTGCTCAAGAATATTCTTCAACGGCTAGCTGATCTCCTGCTCGGATCATGCACACGAAGTATGGAAACAAGGATCGCCTAATCCGGGCAACTCCATTCTAAGGATCCGCACAATTATGGAAAGAAGATCTTACCTTAGAATGGAGGAGTGTTGGTTCTCTTCAAATAGGACGGCCAAGGGATGAAATGGACACGACTCAGATTATACACTTACTCCCTTGTGCGATCGAAAGCGTTGTGAAGAGAGAATCATATTTCTTCCGTGTTCGTGAATTTATCATTTCGAAGGAAGACATTCGATCAACACTTCCTCGGGTGGATTGATCGATACAGTGCTATTGTGTGCTTGATTGAAGTCGACGGATTCAATCAAAGCTTTCGAGGAGTCGTCAAACTCAAGAGCTTAAACGAAACATTCTACAAGGAGGGTTGCCAACAGGTTTCGACCCAGGGTAACTTGGAGGGGGAGTCTTCAAGGAATTGGAGCAAGGTCGGGGAGATCTTCACCAAAACAAGGGAGAGTTTTGGTCCTACAATTCAACCGCTTGGTGATTGGAGTTGGACAAATTAAATCACTATTGTTTGGATCAAGGATCAAGTTGAAACAATTAGTGAACCTCCTGAATTGGTATCCCCCAGATGTAGGCTTGTGCCGAACTGGGTCAACAAACCTTGAGTTCTTTATTTTTACAGTTTATTTACTTTCCGCTGCTTAATATCCTTAAATTGTTTAACGTGTCCACGAAAGGTGTTTGAACTAGTTTTCAGGACCAGTTCGTTGGTTATCCTCGCAAACGGACCTAACAATGTAAACAATAATTATTTGTTTGTTTGTTCATTCCCATGCCTAACCCATTTCATAGAATATATAGTGTTACAAGTTACAACTTACAAACGAGATGTGAAGTGTATTCATCCAAAAAACGTATACAACTATATATATCACAAAGGATTTCTTAATTAAGGGAAACAATATCTGATTTCAATAACCATTGAAATCAGTTTTCACTTTTCAATAAACTAGGAGGAATGCATGCATGCATGGTTTTTCACTTTTCATACATTGGATGAACAAAACAAATATATCAATCATGAGTGCGTTGCACTTAACCAGACGAATGGAAATGTGTAATAAACTACAATTTGACACAACAATGCAAAACAAAACAATATAATTCATTTTAGGGTAAAGCACTGGTTACTTAATTAGTATGCATGAAATGTTTCTACTTCCTTGCTGAGTGTTGTTTGTGTTCCGTCCGACTAATTGATAGCGCTGCAGATTCTTCTTATGATTCCATTCTGCTGTGCGGGAGGGATCTCACTCATTTTCACCATCGCTTTAGCGAAATCGGACGCAAACAATCGTGGATTTCTGCTGTATTCAGCAACAATACTGTCCGTGGATCCTCCACTGAAGAGAATTTGATCAGATTGAAGAAGCCCCTTCCTCTGTATCAAATTTTTATAATAATTGTTGTCGAATGAATTGGGCGTCACCAAATCCAGCGGCGCCAGATTTCTGTCGCCGCCGGTTTGAGGGCACCTGCGTCTTCTGGTGCTAGCGAATCCGGGATTGATGTCTGTTCCGTTGCTGTATATTCTTGCACGGAACAAGAAGCATTGAGCTTGGCCCAATGTGTGTGATCCTGATAGGGCAACCATGTCCCTTGTATTGAGTCCCTTGTTGGCAAATGCCGAAATGAGCTGATTCAGAGTTGAGAAAGGACTCGGGAGATCGGTGTTTGCTATGGATCGGCTGGCTGTGGTCGAATCTTTTCTTCCTAGCCTTACTGTCCACGATGGTCCTCCAACCTAGGTAAAGTCGTAAAGATACCGCTAGAAAAATTAGGGATTTAGTAGTTAACATTGTGGTAGCTAACGAATTTCAATCGCTAAAACTGTGGTAGCTAACGGATTTTCGGTCGCTAATATCTTTATAGACCAAATTTTACCAAAAATTTTTGGTTGCTAGAACAGAAAATTCTTGTAGTATATGCATACCATGACTGAGGCATCGCGTGCAGCTAAAGTAAGTATATCGGCGCAAGAAACGACTCCAGGGCAAATGCGCTCGACCTCAGCCTTGGCGGCCTCGATGACTTCAAAGCCTCTTGCGGAATTGATATTTGGGAATGCGGTCTTCTCGCTTTGAATGGTGGGAGTCTCGTCGAGCAGGATCGATGCGTCGCAGCCCTGGACGAAGCAATCGTGGAAGTGAAGGCGGACGAGGGAGGCAGCCATGCGTCGCTCACGGGATATTGCCCGACGAATGGATTTTCGGATTGTGCTGGCCGCATTGGGGCATGTGGTGTCGTAGTATGTGGAAGAGAGTTGTGCTTCGCATGGGATATTGAACAAAATCAAGAGTAAGAGTGATGCGAGAACGACAAATGGATTTCCGAAGGAATGGAATCTGCCCATGTTTCTTTTAAGAAGTAATTAATCAGAAGCAGCAGCTAAGTAATGAAAAACTGCCAAAGAATTAATGAAGACAATGAGTTAATTAGTTAAGGTTGTGAGAATATGGATTCGTTGAGGTGTATTTATAGGGCAAAAAAGAGCTATTTTGGTTAGGGAAAATATTCACAAGTTGGAGAGTTGGTTAAGGTTCTAATATGCCTTGCCGCGTTCTAACATGGCTTGTGGTAAGCTTAAGAATGAAATTCAACTTTGCACGTAGTCTAGATAATTTTGTTTTTTATTTTTGATTCAGTCATCTGGATTTGGTACGAGTAATTATTGGATGTGATGAATTGCGCTGACATTTTACAGTGTAGAAGATACTTATATAATAGTATAAAAGTACATATGTATTATCTATGCATTATTTTATGATTGTTTAAAGTCAAATCATGAATTTATACTATATCATTGGTTCTTCGGTAAATTAAACTTGAATGAAAAATATATCCGCTGGCAATCACTTGTTTACGAATTTTAAGCTCAAATGGCTAAAAACAAATTTTAAGCTCAAATGGCTAAGTCACAAAACAATTCAACCAATTTTTGGTTTAATATAATTACCGACTTCAGTTGTTAATTAAAACATTACATTAATAGCTAACGAGTATATCTCACATATTTGATGTCTCATCCCTTTAGTAACCCAACACTGGAATTCAACTATCAAAATTTTCATCCATAATCACTCAATTTTTGTGGTCACAATTGAATATAATTTTAAATCCACCGCTGTTTGAGCACTCAAAAACTGAATATAAGTATTAGATATTTTGTTTTTTTAATTGTTATTTTAGTAGACGAGTAAATCTAAGTGGAACCAGTAATATAAGTTTTTGGAAATAAACTTTTGCATTCGTAATGAGCCAACCTGGTATAAAATTATTTAATTAACAATGTACTTCCCTATTTTGTAGACTTAGGCTTGTTCAACCACGATACCAATAATACAGCTTATTACTTAATTTGTGAAGTAGTTTGTAATTTAATTAATAAATTATGGAATTTGGATGATGGTGAGACAAAGTCGTCCAATTTGGAGTTACCAAATGAAGAAGAACATCAACCCAGATCAGATTATGCGTACGGACAGCGGTACAGGCCGGGTCGTCGTCACTCCAATTATTTGTACTTGTATATTTTAATTTTATACTCCTTCCGTCACATATAAGACGTGTTTGACTTTTGGGCATTGTTTATTGTTCAATTTTGACCCAATATTATTGTAATTATATATTTGGAAAAAAATAGTCGAGTTTGGTCTTGTTAAATTCGTCTAATCTTGTAGTTCTAGAATATACTCCCTCTGTTTCTCATAAATTGAAACGTTGGAAAATTTGGTATTATTTACACATTCACTTTAACTTAAAGTTTTATCATAGTTATACAAGTTAAAATATAGCCAAGTGGGATCTTATTAGATTCGTCTAATCGAGTAGTTTTTAAATATCCAACTTTTAGAATTTTTACTTATACCGAATTTGAGTTATTAATGATTTAAAATGTGCATTGGACTGCGTGAACTGTGGGTCTGTTTTAATTTTTTGAAAACGGAGGAAGTACAATTTACATAATTTTTACTTGTATATACTTTGAGATATTAATAATTAAATAAATGCATTAAATTATGTGAAAAAGTCAATCAGAACATCTTAGTTGGGAAGGAGAGAGTAGTATTTTTTATTTTTGAATCTAACTACCTAGCCAAAGATAATTAGGAAGATCAAAGTTGCGTGATTTATTATCAAATTATTCATCATTGATCCATTCTTCTCTACCCAATATATATTAATTAAATACTACCTCCGTTCTTTTTTATTTGCACGTTTTGACTTTTGTTACTGTTCATTGAGTAACTTTGACTCGACTTTTTAATACAATTATATAAGATAAAATATAGTCAAGTGAGATCTTGTTGGATTCGTCTAATCGCATAGATTTAGAATATCAAATTTTCATAATTTTTACTTAAATAGAATTTGAGTTATTACGAATTAAAAATGTGCATTGGATTGCGTGAAATGTGGGTATGTTGCATTTATTTAGGAACGGAGGAAGTATTGTGTTTCAGACACTTTCAGTTGAATTAATAATAAAATATACCAATATTCATGTTAGATGTGAAGCTTTTTGATGAAGTAATGAACGACAATCAGTATTTCCTCTCAATCGAGGGGCGAGAAAATAATAATAATAATAATAATAATAATAATAATAATAATAATAATAATAATAATAATAATAATAATAATAATAATTATTATTATTATTCAAAGCAATCCCAGATTCTCAGTAGTGGGGATAATGACTTAGACACTTAGCCCAAGTAGTTAATTCCATTGACTTCCAACGGAAGGTTGGAGGTTCGATTTCCCACTTCCCCCTATCCCTCTCTTTTATTCCATTTGTAATTTGTGTGGCATGGGCTTCCACTACCCATTTCTCAGGCCTTTGATGGCTCCTCCAAAAAAAAAGATTCCCAGTAGTGATCCATGAAATTGGTTCAAGTTTGAATGGTTTTGAAACTTTGAGTTGGTATTCAGTTTTGACATTTGTATTTTTGTAATTGTCGCCGTCATAAATTTCCACGAAATTGGATGTCCATGCAAGCTGGATGCCAGGCCAGAAGTCAATTAGCTAGGTATATAAACTCATAGTATAAAATGCCTAGCTGAGTGTGTTGCCTTTTTGACCAATCGCACTAATGCATACACATTTCATTTCAGGAATTATTGATTATGATGTTTAATTTCATTGCATTCAAGACTGAATACTTATTGAGTACAATGTAACAAGCTAAGGACCCCGCTCCATCATATCATCATATGATGCATGTATTGCCCAACTTGGGGGATATATATGTTCAATTTTATATGTAACATTATTTTTAACTTTTATACGTGTTGATTATTAAACTAAAATTGATAATTACTATATACTACTGTGTGTGTAATTTATGTACTACTATTATGTAGGTGTGTTTTTATGGCATTCTTGGCAGGCAATAGCAGCCATATATATATGCCCAGATCGATCATGATGAGATTTTTTGTCACCATCCTAATAAAATCGTGTGGATGACAAGCAACTCTACTGGATAAATTACAAAATTCTTTCAATTTTTGTCTCAATGAAATTTTTTTCATAATTCAGTTGAATTGAATCTTCCTTCCAAAAATAACACAGTTCAATTTTTCAATGAAAAATAAATAAATTACACACCGTATATATTATTCATAAAATGAATAGGACTGCACAAGCATATGTGTTTAATTATTGGTGAACAGATTATTAAGTTTCGTTTTCAAAATCAATGTTAATAGTAGTATAAAGAATGAAAACATGGCATAAGCTACTTACAAATTAACAATCAGTCAATTACCATAAAAGGGCGAAAGTGAAAACGTATTCATGAATTGGAGAGGAATGAGAAAGACACTTTTACTACATAATTTTCTATTTTAGCATACCCAAAAAATTTGGTAAAATTTGGTCATTGAAGGTGTTAGCGTCCGAATTTGTTAGCAATTAAATTTTAACAACTGAAATTCATTAACGACTATAATTCTAAAGATCAAATTCAAAAATTTTCTAGTTGTACTATTTATACTGGTGATTAATTGTTTTTTTTTTAAAAAAAATTCCAGAGTATCCTGAGATTTTATTGGGTTCAAAACTAATCTTTCGAAGATCGGGTAGACATTGAAGGGTTATTTCTCCCAAAGCAAAATTTCGCATATACAAAGAATCTGATACCTTTGCTTAAATTGTTAGAACCACATACCACTCATAACCAGCTGCGTTTGATACGGTACCAGTGATTAATTGTTGGAAACGATAAAAATTAGTACCAAATACACATATTAATTATTTTGACTTGGTCAAATAACTAAAAGATGTTCATTAATTAGCTATTTATTTATCAATTAATAAGGCGATAGAAGTTAAATGAACTGTATTCCAACATGTTTAACTTGTGAAAAAGTTATTTGAATCAACTTTTTTCCCTAATAATGAAGAATAGAACTTAGCAAAAGCTACTCGATCGGACCAATTTTTATATTAGACGATTAAGTACTGAACATACTTCCTCCGTTCCCAAATGTTTAAGACATTTGGTTTTGGGGTACTATTCAGCAATGCACTTTGATTTAAAGTTTTATCATAGTTATACAAGTTAAAATATAGTCAAGAGGGATCTTGTTAGATTCGTCTCGTCGTGTAGTTTTTAAATATTGAACTTTTAGAATTTTTACATATACCAAACTTGAGTTATTATTGATTCAAAATGTGTATTGGACTGCGTGCGCAGTGGGGTATGTAAAAAAGATTTGGGAACGGAGGAAGTATGTCATAAGTCGTAATTTGAATAATTTATTAAATTGGGTAAAGTTGTATTTTAAATTTAAAACAATGGGAAAGAAATAATACTCCAAGAACCAATTATGTCATCACGCGGCATTGCTTGGCCAAATTATTCTAAAAACATCTAAAAAAAAAAAAACCTATGACTCTCATTTAGCATGGAATTGAAGTGACTTCCTTGTTTTAAACTAATACTGTGTGCTAGCTATATATGCCTAGCTACATTGCAAGTCCACAACCACAAGCAAAACTCTACCACACATAGGAGAAATACTTTTAAAAACCGACGAATGATTATTAGTGCAAAATATTGAATACGACCAAAATTAATTTTTATTTTTAGTTTCTAAGAACATTATGATTTTTTTTCCTCCTAAAATCAATTAATAAATAAAAACTCTTGAGTTCAAGATGCAAAATTCAAGGCCATGCATGTTCCTCAACGAACACTTTTATAAGATGCGCATGGGGTGCTTTACATAAACAATTATTACTTTCTCCGTATTTAAATATTTTTTACACACCCACTTTTCACGCAGTCCAATGTATAGTTTAAATCATTAATAAATCAAGTTCGGTACAAGTAAAAATTCTAAAAGTTCGATATTTAAAAAGTACACGACTAGACGAATCTAACAAGATCTCACTTGATTATATTTTATCTTGTATAACAATGATAAAACTTAAGAAATTTACGGATACGGAGGTAGTATTAGTGGTTGCCAATGATATGGTCCATCAAGTTGTCTCAAAAAGATGTTTTATGCAATACCCAAACATTAAATATATGTATGTTTGACTTTGACCAATATTACAATTGACAAAGATATGTAGTACTAGTATGTATGTATTACGTGTAGTAGGATTCCCCCCCCCACACTTAAACAAAACAATGACTGAATCAAACGTTATATGAAATAGTAAATCTCCATGCATTTGAAATTCAACATTATTAATGAAGTGAAGGAAGCCAAAATCGATACTATAAGTATTAATATTACAACTTTAAAATGGCAAGAACGCGGCAAGGGAGCCATCAGTGACCAGCACTAATATGCTCGCCAAACTTGTGAATATTTTAATTTTCTAACCAAAACAGCTACTCTATAAATTCACCTCCACAAACTCATTTTCTCCACAACCCAAAACCAACTTATTACAATTCTCTCCATTCTTTCTGCTCTTTCATTACATAATTCCCCGCTGCTTCTCCTTTTCTAACAACAAATATGAGCAGATTCGTTCACTTCCGCAGTCCCATTTTATCCCTCACACCTCTCCTTTTCCTCATCCTGTTTAACATCCTCCAATGTGAAGCACAACTCTCTTCCACATTCTACGACACTACATGTCCCAATGCGGCCACCACAATCCGCACGTCCATTCGCCGCGCAATATCCCGCGAGCGACGCATGGCGGCCTCCCTCATCCGTCTCCATTTCCACGATTGCTTCGTCCAGGGCTGCGACGCATCGATCCTGCTCGACGAGACTCCCACCATTCAAAGCGAGAAGTCCGCATTCCCAAATGTCAATTCCGCAAGAGGCTTTGAAGTCATCGAGGCCGCCAAGGCTGAGGTCGAGCGCATTTGCCCCGGAGTCGTTTCTTGCGCCGACATACTTACTTTAGCCGCACGCGACGCCTCAGTTATGGTATGTTTCTACTATATATCCATAGCATATATAGAAAATACTCCTACATAGCTACTAATTGAGAATAGAGGTAATGATAAATTCTTGATCAATATATTTAGGTTGGAGGACCGTCGTGGACTGTCAGGTTAGGAAGAAGAGACTCCACCACGGCCAGCCGGTCTCAGGCGAATACCGATCTCCCGAGTCCGTTTTCGACACTGAACGAGCTCATTTCTGCTTTCGACAAGAAGGGACTGAATGCGAGGGACATGGTTGCGCTTTCAGGATCACATACGCTAGGGCAATCACGATGCTTCTTGTTCCGAGGGAGAATATACAGCAACGGAACGGACATTGATCCCAACTTCGCCAGCACTCGGAGACGCGGGTGCCCTCAGACCGGCGGCGACAGCAATTTGGCGCCGCTGGATTTGGTGACGCCCAATTCATTCGACAACAATTACTTCAAGAATATCATGCAGAGGAGAGGGCTTCTTCAGTCCGATCAAATTCTGCTCAGCGGAGGCGCCACGGACGGTATTGTCGCTGAATACAGCCGGAATCCGGGAGTGTTCGCTTCTGATTTTGCGAGTGCCATGGTGAAAATGAGTGAGATTCCACCGGCTCAACAAGATGGAATCATAAGAAGGATCTGCAGTGCCATCAACTAGGGCAAATTAAACTCCAATTAACCAACTCTGGGACCACAAGAAGAAGGAACTCTTTCAATATGCATTTGATGCATATGAGCCACTTTTGCGCTAAAAATTGAATTATTTTTACACCATTATATTGTTTCGTGAAAAGTTGTTGCTAATTTAATTTCGTATAGTTTTATCATTTGTTCATTACTACTCAATCAATGATTTAAACTACTTGTTAAGTTAAACTTCATTTTTTTTTAAATTTATTTTTTGGTTGTAAAGTACTAAAGTTGCCGAAGTTAAAAACATACTTCCTCCATTTTTTGTTAGCTACATTTGACATTTTGCTACGGTTCACTCATATACTTTGATTTAAAGTTTTATCATGATTATATAAGTTAAAATATAGCTAAGTGGGATCTTGTTAGATTCGTCTCGTCCTGTAGTTTTTAAATATCTAACTTTTAGAATTTTTACTTGTGCCGAATTTGAGTTATTAATGGTTTAAAATGTGCATTGGATTGCATGCTGGGTGGGTCCGTAGAAATCTTTAAAAAACAGAGGAAGTATAAAAGTTGTTAAATTTTTTTAGGCGGAATAAAAGTTGTTAAATTGAATTCAGTTTAAACAATATATATGTATAGAGATTTTTTTTTTTTTCTGTTATTATATATTATCATTATAATTAGAATAGAATAGCATATATAGCATAATATATCATGAGAGTTGAAGCATAAGTATTAAAAAAAAATGATATATTCAAATAAATGAAATATATTTATAAATTTTCAAGGACTTTTTTATACCTTGTGTTGGTGCATGCATATGTGATTCTTCGAAAGCATGTATGAAAACCATGCATGAATTGGCAATCCCTTATAATTCCAGAATTGATGTACTGCAAGATTTTTTATGTAACCCATTTATATATATGCGATCTCTTTTCAATACTTGACTAAAAGGAATTAGGTGCATCTGTGTATACTGTGATTCACAAGTGGCTCTGATCTTATTCATACAGCGGATGATTGTCACCTTCTGGTGGTTTCGCTCATCCAACGGATTCGTGAGGGCCGGTCCTCTTTTCAGAGTTGCGAATTTCACCATGTCCTCTGCGAAGGGAATCGAGTGGCGGACAGGTTAGTCAGACATGGCGCTTTGATGGAGGAGTACTACATGAGCTTTCCCACCTGGTTTCGTGCGAGGGGAGTTGGCGGCAGATTATTCCGGCGTCTGGTTTCCCCGACTTTGATTGTGTTTAGCTTAGATTTTGTTTTCTTCTCGTTGGTTTTCTTTTCTTTTTTGATATTTCTTTAGCTTCTCTGGCCTCAGGGCTTCGCCAAAAAAAAAAAAAATACTTGAATAAAATCCTAAATATGAATTCAAATAATCGCTAACATGCATTTAGACTGAAGGCAATTAATCCCACTTCTAAAGTGTATTTTCATGTCTGATTGTCTTCCCTCGATCAACCATGCATACCAAAACACCTAAAATTAAATTAGTACAATATCGTATGTAAACCGGAACAATATAATCAAACAGATTAAAAAATTTAAAAAAAAAGCTACAAAAAATTACATCAAATCAAATACTAATACTAAAATGAAATCTAAGAAAATGTGAACAAATTTTTTTTTAAAAAAAAAATCTATCTTTTTTTTTTCTGGTTTTCCTAATCATATAGTAATTTTTTATTTTGGTTTTAAGGCATTATTAAGAATTATAAGTCAATAGATAAAGAAATAATGCAAGAACTTCAAGTGATTAACAGTACTTAAATAACATGGGTATGTTTATTGGGTTTGAAAATTTTGCTTTAAGAAGAAGCTCGCTAGTATTTCTAATTTTTTTTGGATGTTTTGATTTATCACTGTGGTCTACTCTAGCTCAAATATCAGTGGCTAAAATAATTTTTAGTTCTAAGGATCGAATTTTTTTTGATAGAATTCAGTCACTAAAAGAGTTAGTAACTGAATTTACAACTAAAATACATTAGCAACAAAAAAAAAAAAAAAACTTAACGAATGATATTAATTAACAACCACAATTTTGACAACCTAATTTGAAATTTCTTTTTAGTAGTGATTAACCCCGCTGGTAATTAAAATTTGGGATGTAATTAACATTTCTAATCCAACCCAATCATTGTGTAATGCATATAGAAGTGTAGTTCATGTTACACACATTAGACATACAGCGGTATTTGTATGCATACCTGGTCGCACTTCAAATTTTGCATTGCATGGATGCAGCTTTTCAGGTACACCATAATTTTGACTGTTGACTTTTTTCGCCCCTTCTGTCATAATCAGCACCAATGGGAACTATACATACCTGGCCCTACAAAATCCCCAACATTAATATAATCCCTTGACCAATCATTTGTCTACTAACTTACGGGAGGTTATTCGCGCACCCCAAACAGTGCAATGATGTGACCTTTTTTTTTTTTTTTTACTTTTTTACAAAAATTACAATAAGTAAAAAAATTAAATTTTAAAAAAATTATATATTTAAAAACTACTCTTAAGAATCTTCGAAATGAGTATAATATTGAGTAGGTAAAAATATACCGTTTAGAAGTAATTTTTTAACGGTACGTTTTTAACTATTTCACAAAAACCATAATAAGTAAAAAAAATACAAGTCGAAATTAATAATAAATTATATATTTAAAAACTACTTTTTACGATCTTTGAAATGAGTATAATATTGAATAGTTAAAAATGTACCGTTAAAAAGTCACTTTTTAACGGTACGTTTTTAACTATTTATAAAAACCGTAATAAGTAAAAAATACAAGTCGAAATTAATAATAAATTATATATTTAAA
The DNA here is from genome assembly GCA_030278955.1 of Hygrophila difformis. Classification (NCBI taxonomy): domain Eukaryota; kingdom Viridiplantae; phylum Streptophyta; class Magnoliopsida; order Lamiales; family Acanthaceae; genus Hygrophila; species Hygrophila difformis. Next base: position 44,441,766 of record JAOANR010000012.1, on the reverse strand, counting down.
AACTACTTTTTACGATCTTCGAAATGAGTATAATATTGAATGGTAAAAATGTACCGTTTAGAAGTCGTTTTTTAACGGTACATTTTTCACTATTTCACAAAAACCGTAATAACTCTAAAGGTTATCTCCTCGGGACTATAAATCATGATTTTCAAGATTTGGCCATACCTCCCTCCCCTATATTATACGGAGTCTTGCCTACTCCTCTCCCACCCCGTCAATACCCCTTTCAAAACCTAGTCTTCGTTCATCACTTACAAATTCAAAAATATGGATAACTTCGACCCTTCATTTTCTAGCAATTGGCCATCTGAATATTGGCCGTTCGACAACTCAGATAGTTGGCGATTTCATGGTGCAACCACTAATGAAAACAATCATCCTCTCGATCATGAAGCAATTGGTCAATTTTCAGAAAATGTTCATGACTCTGCCAATGATTATGCGTCACAGTTTACAACGAGTAAGGTAATTTTCATTTCATTTTTCATTTTCATGCTATTTTTAATTTGAAAATTTTACTTATAAATATTTTTTTCATGCCCATAATTCAGTTAATGATTGATTCGATTGATCTTTTACTATGATACATTAATTTTTTAAAAATATTAGAATCACAAAAAAAATTAAAAATATCTACTATTTATAACAATTATAAGCGGAAAGAGTAGTTAAGTTATTTCACCCTTCTCGGCCCTTCGTCTCATACTCTGGAACATCTCATTTATGGAAATAGCTCCTATTGATTTATCATTAGTAATAAATAATAAAAATGGATTGAAAGAGCTTATACATGTTTTTTTTTTTGAAGATTTTTCAATTTAGGGATGAAATGAGAGAATGGGTACAAGCCACTGCGACTAAGAATGGTTTTGTTGTAGTAATAAGCAAGTCCATGAATAGCACTGGAAATCGCAAACCGAGATGCATTTTTGGTTGTGAAAGGGGGGGTAAGTATAAGCCACACAGATCTGAAGAAATGCCACTGGTTAAAAATACTGGGTCAAAAAAAAAATAATTGTCCATTTAAACTAAAAGGGGTCTCTCATGATTTGCAAAGTGACTTATGGCAATTGGTAGTAGAGTGTGGCATTCATAATCATCCACCTTATGAAAACTTTGAAGGTCATGAATATGCATGTAGACTGAAACCAGTTGAAAAGAAAATTGTATCAGATCTGGTTGACGAAGCAGCCCCTCGAGGCATTCTTCAAGTAATAAAAAAAAAATTTCCGTCAAATAGCACTAATATTAGAAGTATATATAATGTCATAAGTCTGAATAGGAAGAGTCAATTAGGTGACTTTAATACTTCTCAGTTCGTCTTATACAATCTTCAAAAAAAGAAATATCATTTTCAATACCAAGTAGATCCTAACACTAATAAAATAACCGATATGTGGATACACCCTACGAGTCTAGAATTATATAGTAACTTTCCAACCGTTCTCATACTCGATTCGACTTATAAGACTAATGAGTACCGAATTCCATTACTAGAGGTTGTTGGCATTACTTCTACTAGACAAACATTCTTGTTGATGACTGCCTACCTTAGTAATGAAACTATAAATAACTTTAGTTGGGCATTATCAAATTTGAAAAATATAATTGATCAAACTGGAGCGATGATGCCATCGGTACTCGTTACGGATCGAGACATGGGTCTTGTCGGTGCTATTCAGTCATGTTTTCCAAATTCAAACCATTTACTCTGTGAATGGCACATAAACAAGGCTATAACGGCCATGTGCAAGGCTATTCTTAGATCGCAGTGGGATGAATTTTGGAGTCGGTGGCATTCGCTGGTGAAGTCAAAATCAGAGGTTGATTTTCAGAATGGTTGGCGCTGTTTTTGTGAAGATTATAGCTCATATCCACGAGTATTAAACTACCTCAATGATACGTGGATAAGGCCACACCACACAAAATTTGTTCATGCATGGACGAACAAGATAATGCATTTAGGCAGCACGACTACACAAAGGTAATTTAATTATATAAGAAGATTTTTTGTTACTTAATTGCGGTATGACTCGAATTTGTCGATTTTTTTTATTTCAGGGTCGAATCTCAGCACTCTAAATTGAAGAAGTTTCTATTAAATTCGATGTCCTCGTTGCATGTCTCGTACCAGCGAATCGAGAAGATGCTGGAACAGCAATTCGCAGACATTGCTCGTCAGTTTGAACGTTCGAAAAATGTTCCCCGGCATAAATGGAGGAATGATAACCTTTTTGCCAACCTCATTTCCCGGATATCGATAGAGGCAACCGAGCTAGTTTTCAAACAAGTAGATGCTGCTTCAAAAGCATCTACCTTTTTAATTGGGCTTTGCGAATGTTCATTTAAAACTGTTTATGGATTACCGTGCAAGCATGACATTTCGTTTTGCCAACAAATGAACATGTCAATTCCGCTGGAATTTATACACATACATTGGCAAAGGTTATCATTCAAGCGGCATGATATAGGCGGTCATGGAGTTCAACACGATATGTCATCAAATATATTTGGAATGAGTGATAGTATTGATGTGCAACCACCGGCATACAATACTAGACACCAAGGTCGGCCTAGTGGAATTCAAGAATGGGACACAACTCGCTTTCGCTCTAAATTTGAGAAAAGTATTTTAAATGGACAGAAAAGACAGGAAAAACGACATTTCGTCCAATATGAATCTTCCATTCCTTCTGAATTTCGCGATTATGTGTCTCAGATTATTGATGTGGAAGCCGATGGTAATTGTGGTTTCAGAGCAATTGCAGCACTTATCTACGGCGATGAAGAGAAATGGCGTGACGTCCGAGCTGCACTGATCAAGGAGATAACAGAGCATTTTGATATATATGAATTGATCTATGGTGGGCCTGATTTATTGGGAAACGTTTTATACAGACTCAATAAATTTCAAAGTCCTATCGGTCAAGACTATTGGATGGACACCATAGATCATGGAGTGGTCATTGCCTCGGCTTATAATGTTGTGCTTCATACATTCTGTCCAAATATGAATGCTTGTTTTACCCATGTTCCTCTTTGGTACGCTCCTTCACTTGGAGAGTACAAAGAAATCGCAATTTGCTTGGTTAACAATAACCACTTTGTCCAGCTGCATCTACACCATGATCATCCGGTTCCACCAATTATAATGTGGTGCACCCGGTTTGCGTTTGACGGGGCTATCGAATGGCAAAATATCTACCATAGCCGCATTCAACGCTGGATGAACTTAGTTCCACCTGCAAGAGCACCTGTATTTGGAGGAATAATAGATTAGATTATATGTAAACATTTGTATATGTAATTTTCACTTTTATAGTGAGATTTTTTTAAAATTCTACACTTTTTATTTGATTTAACCATTTTTACTATATAGAAAAATCGACTTTTGAACGGTACGTTTTTAACTCTTCAATATTGGTCTTGTTTCAAAGATTTCGAAGAGTAGTTTTTGAATATGTAATTTTTTAAAATTCGACTTATATTTTTCAAGTTATAACCATTTTAATTTTAATAAAAAAAATTAAAGAAATTTAAAAAACGACTTTTAAACGATACATTTTTACATATTTGATATTATACTCATTTTGAAAATCGTGAAAGATAGTTTTTAAATATATAAATTTTCTTGAATTTTGGTTTCTATTTTTTTACTTATTACAATTTTTATAAAATAATTAAAAACGTACCATTAAAAATAACTTTTAAACGATACATTTTTACCTATTTAATATTATACTCATTTCGAAGATTGTAAAGAGTAAGTTTTAAATAAATAATTTTTTTTTAATTTCAGCTTATAATTTTTTACTTATTAACCTTTTTGTAGAAAAAGTAAAAAAAAGTTAACTTAACAAATTTTAAAAAAAAAAAAAAAAGAAAAGTCACATCACACTGTTTGGGGTGCGCGATCACCGGGGCTAACTTACTTACCTCATTCCAAAATCCCTTTTAACAATTTATCCCTTTTCAGTTTTCACAGCACCGCCAAATTGACCAACTCAACATCATCAACTAAAGCATAATGAGCACTATTGACTTTCAAGATTTCACCAAAAAAAAAAAAAAATAAGCTCCAAACGGACAAATTCAAAAGATTAAATTTTTAAAAGCAGAAAAAGTAAAACGCGTCCTCGTCGCAGCCAACAGCGACCAACGCAAGGCCTTCTTTCCTAACATAAACACACCCTTCAAATTCCCCTATAAATACACACCAAACCTCGTCTTTCCAAATCATCCTCACTGCAACAATCTCTTACAAGAAACCCAAATTTTGCGGCTTTATTACATTCTTCTAAATCCATTCTTACAACCATTAGTTGGTTAATTAAGTATTAATGGGAACCTCAGATTCCTTCTGCAGTACTATTCTGGCACTTGCATCTCTCCTGCTCATGATTTCCTTCAACATCCAATGCGAAGCCCAACTCTCCCCCACATTCTACGACGCTTCCTGCCCCAACGCGGCCACCACCATCCGCACGTCCATTCGCCGGGCAATCTCCCGCGACCGACGCATGGCCGCCTCCCTCATCCGTCTCCATTTCCACGATTGCTTCGTCCAGGGCTGCGACGCCTCCATTCTCCTCGACGAGACCCCCACCATTCAAAGCGAGAAGACCGCAGTCCCAAACATCAATTCCGTAAGAGGCTACGACGTCGTAGAGGCCGCCAAGGCCGAGGTCGAGACCATATGCCCCGGTGTCGTTTCCTGCGCCGATATCCTCACATTAGCTGCGCGCGATGCCTCGGTCATGGTCGGAGGACCGTCGTGGACGGTAAAACTAGGAAGAAAGGATTCCACGACAGCCAGCCGGTCCGAAGCCAACACCGTTCTCCCGAGTCCTTTTGCGACTCTTGGTGAACTCATATCTGCTTTCGACAAGAAGGGGCTGAATGCGAGGGACATGGTTGCTCTATCGGGATCGCATACGCTCGGCCAATCTCAGTGCTTTTTGTTTCGCGGTAGAATATACGGTAATGGAACGGACATCGATCGCGGATTTGCCAGCACCAGAAGACGCGGGTGCCCTCAGAGCGGCGGCGACAGCAATCTGGCGCCGCTGGATTTGGTGACGCCCAATTCATTCGACAACAATTATTATAAGAATTTGATGCAGAGGAAGGGGCTTCTTCAATCCGATCAAATTCTCTTCAGTGGAGGTTCCACGGACAGTATTGTTGATGAGTACAGCAGGAATCCACGATTGTTTGCATCCGATTTCGCAGCTGCAATGGTGAAGATGAGTGAGATTCCTCCGGCGCAGCAGAATGGAATCATAAGAAGAATTTGCAGCGCCGTCAATTAGTCGGAACCCAAACAACACACTTTTTCATCCGCATTTTGATACATCTGATCTTCTCTACCTCTGGATGATTCATGATTCATTTATTTTTTTTTACGTTATGTGCCAAATTGTTGTTTATTTCACTTCTTTCTTTGTTTCTTTCATAAAATTGTAAATGCATTCATTGTATAAGTTTATCTCAATTGGATTAGTCACTTTTTGAATGTAATTTTTACGCTTTGTTTGGAGTACGGAAATGGCATATACTTTCATTCAAATTATACAGTACTGAATCATATAGTGGTATATATATGTGGCAGTTATATTATAATAAGTTTAATGATAGAAAAAACAAACATGATAGATGTTCTCAAAAGTTAATTAATTTGGATAGAATTAGTACAGGTACAATAACCCATTTTGTTATGTTGAAACACATTAATTACTCTCACTAATATCCCTTTGCCACACAGTAGAAGCTTCTTATTGTACTGTTCATTGTCAATTTAGTCGATTAATTTTGTAATTGACAATACATACAAGACCAAATTTATACTTCTTAATCCTACCCATAACAAGTATGCATTGCACTGATATTATATTACCGTACATTAGCTCCGATCCTATCCAGGTAAATTATGAGAATTCCATGACATATATATGATGTGGGACACTCAAACTCAATGTAACAATCTCAATAATGGAAGTGCGTTATTTTGTAGAATATATTCAATAATCTCAATGTACATCGACGAGTTTTGTTAATTTTCAAAGAATCTTGATACTGCAATTTCAAATCATTTTAGGAGTCAAAGAGAATAAATATTTTTTTGTAGGTTAGATTTTCTTAACAGTGTTGTTAAAATCGCGATCCTGATCGTAGGATCGTACGACCCTACGATCATGTCATAAAAAACGATCCGGATCGCCTTAGGATCGAAAATGCATTAGGATCGTGTTAGGATCGTTGATCCTAACCTCTATATTTTTTATTGTTTTTTTTTTCGGGCGCAAATTTACTTATTGTTTCTACCTCTTTATGGTTTTGATAATGCTATTTTTTTGTCAATTTTGTTTAATATGTATTTGCAATGTTGAACCCAGAATAGTTGAGTTATATGTTTGTGTTTAACTTCCATTGTATCATGAATAAACATGCTATTAACTATCAAATTCTTGTTCAAAATAGATCTAAAATGGATATTTCCAATTCTAACTGTCACCAGTTTAGTGAGATAATTAACAAGCATTAATTTTAAAAAATATAAATAACAATTTCATAGGATCTTAGGATCCTGATTCGATCCTACGATCCCGATCTAGCAAAGACGAAAACGATCCTATATAGGATCTCGATCTTAACAACCTTGCCAGGTAACCCCATGTCTCATTGGGTCCAATAAATCCTGCATAAACAAGAAGCTCAAACCCGAGACCTTAAGTTGTCAGAACTCAGGCCAACTGATTTTTTGTAGGTTAGATTGATCATAAATTTGAAATTCCGAAATAATAAAGTAAAGTGAATAAGCTAATTAATAAAGACTAAAAACTAAGTTATGTGACATGGGCTCCCACTATTCATTTCTTGATCTGTATAGGTTATTCAACAATGAATAAATAAAGACTAAAAACTCAATTTGATTAACTCTAGTAGTACCAAGACGAAAATCAATATTGTTTTGCTAATGTTAATTCCAAGATCATAATAAATCAACTAAGTATTCTTTATTACACTCAGCTTGCAAAGAGTTTAGCAATCAAATGTCATAATTAGATAGAAAATTGTAGTGTTTTAATTTGCAAATGCATCAATGGGTGTTTATAGCCGATAGTTTGGATGCAATCAAACAATATGTATATTGTAAAATCCACAACAATAAATATATTGCTGGATGATCAATTTTGATCTAATATTATTATAGTTATATAATTAAATATAAATAATCATATAAAATTTTTGTTAGACTTATTTAATCAAATAATTTTAGAATATGTCATTTATATTTTTTTTTTTAATTTTTATCCATTTAACTTAACTTTAAACAAGCCAATAATTGGAATATAAGAATGGATAGCGATTGGTTGGCCAATCATTTAGGAATATTTATCTTCCATTTTCCATCATATCCAAAACCAAAAGGCCCTTTTAACAATTCATCCATTTACCGCCGCCAAATTGACCAACTCTACAGAAGTACATATGGCACATGGGCAGGGCAACTAAGCATTAATGTTGACTTTCAAGATTTCGTCAAAGCGCAGTAGACAGACAAATTCAAAAAACGTACTCCTGTACTAAATTTAAGAGCAGACAAGTAACGCGTCTTCGTCGCAGCCACCAGCGACTTGTTAGGCCCCAGGGAATTTTTTATGAAAAAATTGTACACTAGTATTTATTCAAAATGAAGATAGGTTTCCACACAATAAGATTTACTATATTAACTTCCAAAGAATCTTGGATACACAAATTTCATTTTATTCAAGATACACTTAAAAATGGGAAATCGGTACCCTACATAGCCACCAATTTCAAATAATTTTATGAGTAATCAATAAACATAAAATAGAGTAACTGAGCAGACATTGATACACTTAAAACGTTCTTGAATCAATAATAACAAAAGAATAATCAGGGAATAAAGTGCAATAACTAAAGAGCATCAAGCAAGGACTTAATTGGTTTCTGATCAGTTGACGGCGCTGCAAATCTTTCTTATGATTCCATCCTGCTGCGCGGCCGGAATTTCACTCATTTTCACCATCGCCTTTGCAAAGTCGGAAGCAAACAGTCGTGGATTTCTGCTGTACTCGGCGACTAGGCCGTCGGTGGATCCTCCACTGTAAAGAACTTGATCGGATGGAAGAAGCCCCCTCCTCTGCACCAAATTCCTAAAGTAATTATTGTCGAATGAATTGGGCGTCACCAAATCAAGAGGCGCTAAGTTGGCGTCACCGCCGACACGAGGGCAGTCCTTCCTCCTTCTGTCGGCGAACCGGGGATGAATGTTTGTTCCATTATATATTCTTTCGCGGAACAATCCACATCGGGATTGGCCAAGAGTATGAGCTCCCGAAAGTGCAACCATGTCCCTCGCATTCAGTCCCTTGCGCTGAAAATGAGAAATGAGCGTATCCAGACTCGCTGTGAAACTAGGGAGTTCAACTGAGGCGAGGGCGCGGCTGGCGGTGGTGGAGTCTCTTCTTCCTAACTTGACAATCCATGAAGGACCTCCGACCCTGACAGAGGCATCACGGGCAGCCAAAGTGAGTATATCGGCACAGGAAACAACTCTGGGGCATTCTTTTTCGAGTGCAGCCTTTGCGGCCTCAATGACGTCGTAGCCGCGCACGGAATTGTTATTTGGGGGAGCGGTCTTCTCGCTCTGAATGGTGTCGGTCCCGTCGAGGAGGATGGATGCATCGCAGCCCTGGACGAAGCAATCGTGGAAGTGGAGGCGGAGGAGTGAGGCCGCCATACGTTGGTCACGTGACACTGCCCGGTAGATAGTATCACGAATGATGGTGGCAGCTCTGGGGCAGGTGGTGTCGTAGAATGTGGGAGATAATAGTTTAGTATTTGCTGCAGCTTCACATGATGAAATGTTGTTGTTGAAGGATGATATTATGAAAAGCAAGAGTACTGTTGCAGCTCTAATAAGGCCTGACGATGAAATATTGTTGAAACTGTAGCTGCCCATGGCTAGCTAGCTAGAATTTTGTAAGAAATCAGCAGCAAGGTTTGGGAATGAAATGTGATTATTGTAGGAAAGGTTGAATTGGAAGTTGTGGTTGAAGGCTTGAAGGGTGATGGTGTGTATTTATAAGGCAAGAAGGGCAAGTTAGTGTAATTGAGAGGTCACTGTTGGCTGCCACCACCATGTATTATTTAATAAGTTTTGGATTCCTGTCATTTTGTCTTTCTTGAGCTGATGGTGTCTGCCCATTATTTACTTTATACATTTATGTGGCCACCTTTGGTTTTATCCGGGTTATTATGCACGTTGCATTATTTATAAAAAGTTATGGGGTTGCATGTAAGAATGGACACTATTCACACATGTGATTGGTCAAATAATGTGTATTCTTGGGGGGCCGCCATGCACGTAAGAAAAAGTACATGATGCATTGTCAAAAATATGTTCCTGTCAACCAAGTACTACATATATACTCTAAACGGGAAAAAAAAAAAAAAAAAAAATTATTTATTCCTTTTTCTTTTCAAAATATCCAAATCGGTCCTAATTTTTAGCCCCATATAGTCCTCTACGTTTGCTAATTTTTTCCAATTTGGTCCTAATTACATAATTAGCCTAAGGTTGCTGACGTGGCCGAAGTAAATCACAATTTACATCCACCGTGACCAATCTGGAGTCTCCACAAATAACACACCAAATTAATAAATATTTGAAGGCAGCCATAACATATCACTACTCTAATAAATACATTTAAGCTCTAGTGGGTCAATTGAACCCTTCTTTACTGAGATGATGAACATAATTTCTACATAGTTTGCATTGAGCACTCATTGGGGTTATCCAACCATAAAGAAGACAACAACCATTCACAACAATAACATAGGTGTTCTGGTCAACAGCTATCGCAGTGCATTTTCTTTTCGGTCTCAGTGGTTTTTGGTATTTCTCAAGATAATGAAGACCAATTGTGATATATAATGCGTGCAAATGAATGGTTGGTGTTTTTTTATGGGTTGGGTAACCTCAATGAGGAATGGCTCAATGCGAACCAAGTAGAAACTATGTACATCATCCCAGTGAAAAATGATTCAATTGACCCGCTAGAGTCATTTTTTAGAGTAGTGATGTGTAATGACAGTCTTCAAACATTTATTAAAATAGTGTGTTATGTGTGGGGACTCTAGATTTGCCACGGTATATGTAAAATGTGATATACTTCGGTCATATCAGCAACCTCATGCTAATTAGATAATTAGGACCGAATTGAAAAAAATTAGCAAACGTAGAGGACTATATGGGGCAAAAAAATTAGTAACGGACTGATTTGGATATTTTGAAAAGAAAAAGGACTAAAAAAAAACATTTTTCCCTCTAAACTGCAAGTTCAATTAATTTGCCTACTCTTGTTTATACACACACTTGAATTAGTTGTATTGTATTGTACTACACAGTCTGCACTCTTGTATTAATTAGAATTGTATAAATGTATTGTACAAGGTACTACGGTGATCAATTCGATATATCTCACATTATATATCACATATATTTCCATCATACAAAACATACTATTCCATCCATTCACACAATTCTCACATCACACCGTAAATACTTGTGCAGACAGTCTCCTCCCATGGTGGATATTATAATAACTAGAATGCAACTTTCCGTGAAGTTTACCTCCTTGGCCAGGAGAAAAATTAACACATATGTTTTTCACAATTTACTTTTCTGCTTTGTATATTTGTCTAATTAATTGTTCTTTTAAGATGTCCATGACAAAATATATGCTATAACATAGAAATTATTGCTCTCCTCTATTGAGTAATGCCTGAGTGGACTTTTACCCATTTTAAAAAATAAAAATAAAAATAAAACTTTTCTAATTGCTATAAAGGTAAAAGTGAAATTTGATACGTACATATCCTATTTTTTAAAATTCTAATAAAATATTTTATCTAAATAACGTGTTCAATCAAATATTTGACATTTTTAATGGATTGGGGTATAAAATATACACATGTTGCTTTTGGGTTTGGACGTAGGGGTTAGAGAATAGAGACCACGTGATTATACTCCATATGTTCCACTCAAAGTGTTTCATTTTGACTTTTGACACTGTTTATTGATCAACTTTGACTTAATGTTATCGTAATTATATACAAAAAAAAAATTATAGTCAAGTTCGGTCTTATTAGATTCGTTTAATCATATAGTTTTCAAATATATATTTTACATAATTTTTACGTATGTAAATTTAAAGATATTAAGTATTAAACAAGTGCATTTAACGACGTGTCCAAAAGTTTTGAGACAGAAATAATTGCAGAGATGGATTATTAATTAGTTAGAAAAAAAACAGTGTAATTTGGGCGGTATCAGGTATTCAAGGCCAGTCCATGCATGCTTGTTCAAATATATGTTCCTGTCAAACCACATATATATACTAAACAAATTAATCAATTTGCCTAGATTTGAACAAGTACTATCCAAATACATAGTACTTGTATTCATGACCTAGTAATTTGCCCTAATTGAAAATTGAGAAGGATGGGAAGAAATTAATTAAAATGTGAACCCATCATAATTAATTATATAAAATGCAACATGGACATGGATGAATAAGCAGCCAAAAGTGACCTCTCTAGCTCAGTTTAAAATAAGCAGCCTTTCTTGCCTTATAAATACGCCACACTTCACTCCCAACTTCCAAACCATCCTTCCCAACAATCATAACTACTACTGATCATTCCCAAATCTTGCTGCTGATTTCTTACAAAATATTCTAGTCATGGGCAGCTACAGTTTCAATTGCTTCCGCAATATTTTCGCCCTTACAACAACTCTCCTGCTTTTAACATCCTTCAATATTCCATGTGAAGCTAAACTATCTCCCACATTCTACGACACAACCTGCCCCGATGCTGCTACCACCATTCGTGATACTATTTATCGGGCAATATCGAAAGAGCGACGAATGGCGGCCTCACTCCTCCGCCTCCACTTCCACGACTGCTTCGTTCAGGGCTGCGACGCGTCCATCCTCCTCGACGAGACCGACACCATTCAGAGCGAGAAGACCGCACGCCCAAATGACAATTCCGTGCGAGGCTATGAAGTCATAGAGGCCGCAAAGTCTGCAGTCGAAAAAATATGCCCCGGAGTTGTTTCCTGCGCCGATATACTCACTCTAGCTGCCCGCGACGCCTCTGTCAGGGTTGGAGGACCTTCGTGGACTGTCAAGTTAGGAAGAAGAGACTCCACCACCGCCAGCCGAACCCTAGCAGAAGCTGAACTCCCGAGTACTTTTGCGAATCTGGAAACCCTAATTTCTGATTTTGAGGGGAAGGGACTGAATGCGAGGGACATGGTTGCCCTATCGGGAGCACATACCCTGGGCCAATCCCGATGCTTCTTGTACCGCAATAGAATATACAATGGTACGAACATTCATCCCGGCTTCGCCGACAGGAGGAGGAAGGACTGCCCTAGAATCGGCGGCGACGCCAACTTAGCGCCACTTGATTTGGTGACGCCCAATTCATTCGACAACAATTACTTCAGGAATTTGGTGCAGAGGAGGGGGCTTCTTGAATCCGATCAGGTTCTTTACAGCGGAGGATCCACCGACGGCCTAGTCGCCGAGTACAGCAGAAATCCACGACTGTTTGCTTCTGACTTTGCAAAGGCAATGGTGAAAATGAGTGAAATTCCAGCCGCGCAGCAGGATGGAATCATTAGAAAGATTTGCAGCGCCGTCAACTGAGCGGCTAATTCATTCCTTGCTTGCTGCTCTTTAATTATTGCGTTTTATTCCCACGATATTCTTTTGTATTATTCATCCAATGTTGTAAATGTATGCGCAGCAGCTACGCTATTTCAAGTTTATTGCTTACTATAATTCTTTTATTTCGACGCCTCAATAAATCAAGTCTTGTATAATAAATTTACGTATTTTATAGCATTTATTTCAGGCATGTAAAGTGCAATAGGCCGACGTATTGACGTTATTGTCCAGGGAGCTTGAAAATATGAATTTTATTTTTTCCCCTAATTAGCGATATCGATGAACATAGAGTTGGATCGGTACGATATACCGAATTTTTTCACACATACGGTTACTGTACCGTAAATATCGGTATATGAAAAATGAATACCATTACCATACCAAAAATTCGGTATGCCAATATTCGGTATACCGAAACATTCGGCATAAAAGTTTGGTATTATCGATATACCAATATAAAAATATTTATAAAAATGAGTGAAAGAAAATTTTCATATAATTGTTTTAACTTAAATACAATAAAATAATTTCCAAAATAATGTAATTAACTCGCATCACATGATATTAATAGAGTTTTAAATGAATTTTAGAGGTCATTCATAATCTTTTCTAGCAGAATGACATTTATTTATTTATATATGCTCATGATTAAAAATATTAATACATTCTAAGTCACACTAGAATTGAAGATTAAAGATAATAAGCTTGACCAGAATATGCAACTATTACAAAACATGAAAGTCATAGATATATGTTATACTTCCTCCGTTTTCAAATCTTTTTTACATACCCACTTTTCACGCAGTCCAATGCACATTTTAAACCATTAATAACTCAAGTTCGGTACAAGTAAAAATTCTAAAAGTTTAATATTTAAAAACTACTCGACGAGACGAATCTAACAAGATCCCACTTGACTATATTTTAACTTGTATAACTATGATAAAACTTTAAGTAAAACTCTGTGGGTGAATAGTAACACATTAATAAACGTCAAGAACATATGAAAACGGAGGTAGTATTAAATTATGATAAATAAATACTATTTAAATTTTAAAATTAAATAAATAAACATAATCATTTAGAATATGATTGAAATTTAGTATTAATGTTTGCTTTATAATAAATCTAAACTTAATTTTAGGTTATTTAAAATTGTGTCTAGGCCTTAACTGTGAATTTCTTTGGGGTTTAGTAATACATATGTAATATTTTATTTAAAAAATTGTAATTATATATTTTATAAAATATATTTGTATATCGGTATTTCGGTATTTTCGGTATATCGAATGTCTTATATTTTTATACCGATACCATACCAAAAATATTCGGCACGACAATATACCATACCAAAAATTTCGATATACCATAAATTTCGGTATTTTCGGTATTTTTCGACATGGTATGAATGGTATACCGAGTTTTCGGCAAAATTGTCCAGCCCTAACACCATCAACCTTGACCACGTTCCACTGAACGTTTGCTCTTTTGCTTTCTACGACAAAATAAATGTAAAAAATTAAACACTATCTTTTAAAAAACTAAATGAATTTTTTAGTTCTTGATGATGTCTGGATAGGGGATTGGATGCGGTGCAATCAAGAAGATCCGCAGTACATTAAGGCATCAATCCCCATCGTTGATTTAAAATCCAAATGTTCAAAATGTAAAAGGTAAAGTTGTCCAAAAAATGTATAACGGTCAAATCGCTGAAATACACGTAGGGTGTTATCGCTGAAAATATTGTGGCATGTCGTTGAAATACACAATAGTCCGTCGCTGGAATACACGCATCACGTCGCTGTAATATATACAGCTCATCGCTGAAATATGTTAAGCCAAACAATTGGAGTTTCAACGTATATGAAGTCGCTGAAATATCTGAACATTAGCAAGTCGCTGAAAAATACTATAGCATGTCGCTGAAATATATTGCGTCGCTGAAATATACTATGATTCGTCGCTGAAATATATAAGAGATGCGCTGAAAATATTATGTTCGTCGTTGAAATATAAACAAATCGCTGAAATGTATATAAATTGTCGCTGAAAAGTACTATGTTTTGGAGTAATATGACAAAAACATATTACATTTTTACCCTTTAAGTTAATCTCAATCGTCGATTAACAATATGAATCAACGGTCGGGAAAGGCCGCAGTACATCAAAACAAATGTCTTGATTGCACCATAACTTCTCCCGTCTGGGTAGATATTACTAGATTATATTTTTTCATTTTCAATAGTTAAAACTCCAAAACCTTTGTTAGGAGTAGATCATTTAAATATAGATAGTAATTACCTCCAGATTCCCAATAAAAAATAAAAAATTAAACACTCAAATAATCAAAAGCAAATTAGTATTGGTTTTTTTTTTTTTGAGAGTAATGAATCTTTATTTCATAGCCAAAAAACTTGGTCTCTCCACCATAACAAGGTCCTTCCTTACAGCTAATACTACAACATTACAAACCCCAAAACTACAACATTACAAACCTCAACATGTCCACATTGACGCACAAAATTAATTTTCGATAGATAAAGACCAATAAGGTCGGTCAGGACCAGCAACAGTTGGACATCCCATTCATGGCCATGCAGCCGGACCTCCCAACACCTTGGAGACAGTAACATACCCATTAAAATCAGAAGTAGCACCAACCATCCATCTCTACTGATCTTCAATAGTCACAGCAGTACCACAGGATAACCAGAATAAATCCTTGTTCAAACACTTCAACTCTCCAGAATGCGAAGGGGCTTTCAAGTGACGAATTAAGATGACAGGCCCAAAACCAGCTTTATAGCCACATTACCACTGTTGTATTATTCAAATCCGAATGCATCGACACAAAGGTACTAGGTAACAGGAAAGATGGATATGGGAAATGGAGCGTGGTAAAGAGGGGATGATGAACCCATTTGAGATGGATTTACAAACTTCATAGGCGAAAAGCAACAGGGTGAATTTTGCCAAATGGAATTCTAGGCAATCAGCCAAAGCAAGGAATGACAACAAATCATACAACTCTCTAAACATTCTATCAAACTTCTCTATACTGGCTAACCCCATAAAATCATGAATCCGAGAATTCAATTTTCCTTACTGCTTTTTTTTTTCTTTTTTTTTCTTTTTTTTTCTTTCTTTTTTTTTCTCTCTTTTTTTTTGGAGGGGGGGTTATCCCAATCACCAAAAACACATGCGGAAAAATCATAACAACACATTTTTTTTCTACTTCTCAGGACTTCTCAAAACTTGATTACCACAACATATATCAGCCCAATGTCATCTCATACCGACGCACCCTCACGCTTATTCAATAGCTTTCCAGGTCCATCAATAATGCATGCAACATCAAAAGAGATTTTCTAAATACTGTCCTAATTAGTTCTATTTACCTCAATGAAGCCGAGAAACTGTGATGGTGGACAATGAAAAGCAATGAAAAGCAACAAATTAGTATTGGTTCAATGAGGTCTGGGATACCCTGGTATTCACCTAAAAAATAATCAAAAGCAATAAATATTACTACTATGAATTAATTTTGCTACAAGAAGCTTTTTAATTTTGCATCCGAATTTGATTAATAAATTTTCGGAACTATTTGAGTTTCGATGGTGAATTCAGTCACTAATCTATATATATATATATATATATATATATCACTACAAGAAAAAGGCTGGTTACCGACCGCATTTACCGACCGTCAGTGGACGGGTCGGATTTCCCGACCGCAGCACCGACCGCAAGCTGCGGTCGGGAAAAAGTAGCCGTTATGGGCTAAGGCGTGTAAAGACGACTCCTCCCCCGACCGAGTGCATGCGGTCGGTAATTACCGACCGCGTTGCCGACCGTAGTTGCGGTCGGCAATCTAGGGCAGGTTAATTAGGGGTGATTCGCGAAATCAGCCCCATTCGACGACTCCTCCCAAAATTCACCACCGTCCCCACCGCGTCCCCACCACCAACTCCGACCACACCTTCCCGACCGCCACCACCCTCGATTCCGACCACCCTCCCTCCGACCGGCGTCTTCCTCGACCGAGCTTCCTTTCGTGTCTTCAATCGAGTGGACTCCAAGCCCCATCGACTTCCTCTTCCGCCACGTCCGACGCCGAGAACGCCGCCGGAGTCCCCCCCCCGCCGCCGGTGTCGAGTGACGCCTCCGCCCAGATTGTTCCGGCCGTCCCCTGCCTCCGCCTCCGCACCCCTCCGCTGCCGCGCCCGACCCCGTCCCCTGCTCCGGCCACTGTGACACAGCCCGCCGCCGCCACCGCTCCCCACTCCACCACCGTCAGCCACCGCCACCATCGTGAGCCACTTCCACCATTCGATTGTTACAACCCTCCATTCGAGACGAGGTAAGTTTGTTTTCAAATTTCTCTCTCGAATGAAAACTTACATATTTGATTTTTATGTTTGCTAGCCGAATTTGACAATTGTTTAGATTGTTCAATTGTGATTGTTATGTCTATTGATTGCACGAATGATAGGCTTTTGGAAATTGATTGTCTATGATTACCTAAATCTTACAAATTCAAAATTGTTTTGCGTTTATATAAGCTGTCATGACATGTTTTTGGTATTCTCTGGGGTAAATTTTTGTGTCACGAGCTTTTTGGTGCCGTAATTGTAATCCTCTCGTCAAGTAGATGATTTTGCATATATGATATCATAAATTTAGATTCCGTATGAGAAAGATATGTCATCGTAAAGTGTAAATATAGTTTTTGTTCGATTTGAGTATTTATGTTCCCTATGTTGTCGTTATGGGACATATTTGATTGAAACTTTTAGATGTAGCATTGAAAAAGTTAATATTTGGATATTGTTTTTTAAGTTTATTTGATTTTGCTAATTCGATTCCGTATTCTGTTGACATAGTTTAAATTGCTAGAATTAATTTTAAAGCCGTTTGGTTTGGGTAATTCGAACAAGTTATGTCTTTGGAGGCGGATTTGAATACACCCTACTTCGATATAGGGAAATATTCACCAACCAAAATGCCTAATGTAATTTAATTCATCTTAAAAGGGGACTTTAATAGGTAGGAGTTAAAATGAATTTTAAAATATTCGAACGATGATTACTCAATTCGTATAACCAAAACAAAATACTTTTTCTACCTAAGTGTAATCCGTTGAACACATCCATTTTTTTCATAAATTTTCGGTAAGTGAAGAAACCAATATAAGTGTCTAAAAACTACACGTACACAAACTAAACACAAAGAACTAATGAAAATGATTTCCCTCAGTGGCCGTGTGCCAAATTTGTAGGTGATGGACCGTAGTTGGATGTACCGCTCCCGTCGGGAAGTTGGAGTACTTACATCAGAATTTAAATCTGGAGTTGAATCGTTCATACGCATGTCTCATGGAAACTCAAATGTCGATAGGTCCCAAGGAAAACTTAGGTGTCCGTGTAGGCAGTGTAGGAATAAATGTTACCTACCCGATGATGACATCAAGTATCATCTACACTGCAATGGATTTGTCCACAACTACGAAAGGTGGACGTGTCATGGGGAGCCACACCAATTTACACGGTACTACGATACCGATGCGGGCAGCTCTTCAGTCTCTGCACAGGAAAATGATTACATACAAATGGTGTGCGATGGAATGGGAATTGGTATTCCCGAAACAACACCACCAGATCAGGGTGAGGAACCTAGGCCACCGGAAGAACCTAACCCACAAGAGAGCTTATTCTTCCGTATGTTGGCGGCGGCAGACAAGGATCTGTGGCCCGGGTGCAAGAAAATGACCTTGCTGTCAACAATTGCTAGGTTATTAAACATTAAAGCCGAGCACAACCTTTCGGAGAAGTGTTTCGATACATTGTGCCAGCTCATCATAGATACACTACCCGAGGACAATGCAATGGTTAAGAATTTTTACGAGGCGAAAAAACTACTTGAGGGCTTAGGGCTACCTGTTGAGAAGATTGATTGTTGTGTTAAGGGCTGCATGTTATTTTGGCGTGAAGATGAATCATTAGAGAAGTGTAAGTTCTGTGATGAGCTACGGTATAGGGAAACAAACTCTAATTCAAGGATTGGACGGAAATACATGTTCTATTTCCCACTTAAGAATCGATTAAGAAGGTTGTATGCATCGGAGGCGACAGCGGAGCATATGTCCTGGCATGTTGGGCATGAGCATGAGAGGACTGGGGAGATGTGTCATCCTTGCGACTCTATGGCATGGAAACATTTTGATACAATACACCGAGAATTTGCAGCAGAGGGACGTAACGTGAGATTGGGATTATGTACGGATGGTTTTCAACCATTTGGTCAGTCGGGGGCCCAGTACTCGTGTTGGCCAGTAATTTTAACCCCTTACAATCTCCCACCCGGTATGTGTATGAAAGATGAATACATGTTTCTGACATGCATTATTCCCGGGAGATCAAGTCCGAAACAGGGGATTGATGTCTACCTGCAGCCCTTAATAGCAGAGCTATTGGAGTTGTGGGGGATGTTGGTGTCACAGCATACGATAAGTTCAGTAAACAAAACTTTCAGTTGAGGGCTGCTTTGATGTGGACAATTGGAGATTTTCCGGCCTATAGTATGCTGTCCGGGTGGAGCACGTATGGGAAAACAGCATGCCCGGTTTGTATGGAAGAAACGGAATCGATAAGGCTTAAAGAGGGTGGCAAACAATCGTGGTTTGATGCTCACAGGAGGTTCCTGCCTTCGGATCATCCTTTTAGACTTGATAAATCTAGATTCACGAAGGATAGAGAGGAACATGGAGTGCCACCAATGTATAAGAATGGTGAAGAAGTGTTGGAAGACATAGATAGGCGCGGTCTTCGTCGTGTGACTGAATTAGGAGGAGATGTAGAGAATGCAGCAATCAGTAAAACATGTGGATGGAAGAAAAGGAGTATATTTTGGGATCTCCCGTATTGGAAAACAAATTTGGTACGTCACAATCTGGATGTCATGCACATTGAGAAGAATGTGTTTGAAAACATTTTCAACACGGTCATGGACGTTCAAGGGAAGACAAAGGATAATGCGAAGGCACGTGAGGACATCGTGACCTTATGTAATAGGCCAGAACTGCATCGGGACAGGCGTAATGGTAAATATCCAAAGGCGGTGTATACGATGGAGAAGGATAAGCGGGATGTATTCTTGAAATGGGTATCAGGCTTAAAATTTCCCGATGGATGTGTATCCAACCTGGGCAGATGCATAGACATGAATAAGCATAGAATGTTTGGCATGAAAAGTCATGACTGTCATATCTTCTTACAGCGTCTCCTACCCATTGGATGGAGGGAGTTACTTCCCAAGGGCGTGTGAGAACCAATAACAGAGCTCAGCAATGTGTTTAGGACCCTGACTGCGAAAACTATCAAAGTTGAGGAATTAGACAAATTGGCCAAAGACATTCCTGTTGTTCTATGTAAGTTGGAAACTATCTTCCCACCTGCCTTCTTCGACTGTATGGAACATCTTCCCGTCCACTTGCCACACGAAGCAAAGCTTGCCGGACCCGTTCAGTTCAGATGGATGTACCCGTATGAAAGGTAAATTTTAAATAATGTTAATTCCTTAGAATGCATTTCCCGTCGTTTTTATCTCTTTACCTTATTAAAAATTGTGCATTTTCTTATATATCTTAGATACCTGAATCGATTGAAAAGAACCGTGCGCAACAAGGCGCATGTTGAAGGTAGCATATGTAATGCATATATGGTACGTGAGGCATCGATCTTCTGCTCTCATTACTTTGAGAAGCATATTTTCACCTGCGGGAGGAATGTGCCAAGGAATGATGATGGCGGCATAATTCCTTACGACGATAACATTCCAAGTGTTTTCAAATTCCCTGGCCGTGCCCAAGGAAAATCTAAGAAGAGGCGTCTGACCCCAACAGAGTTGAATGCCATTCACGTTTACCTCTTAATGAATTGTAAAGAGATCGAACCGTATCTCGAGTACGTCCTTCTAATAATCTATCATGTATTTTAATGCTCTCAAATATGTTTCAAAATAATGAATAGATTGTGTTAATAACAGGGAATTCACAGAGAAACTGTTAGAAGAACGTCCAGAATTAAGTGGCCCGGAGATTTGGCGAGCGCAGTCAACAGAGTTTCCTAGGTGGCTGAAGGCACATGTGAGGGACAATTCACCGGATGATCAATGCATTGCTCACATAGCTCAGGGCCCACTTCCCGTTGGTACATCGTATCCTATGTATTTTATCAATGGGATGAAATTTCACATAGAATCTCATGGTAGGCAAAGATCAACATACAATTGTGGTGTTTGTATCGAGTCGTTATCTCACGGAGACTACTACGGCATAATCGAAGAGATTATAGTCATAGAGTACCCTGCTTTGCCTATAAAACAAACTGCCTTCTTCAAATGTCGATGGTTTGACCCTCGTGAAGGCATTGGGACGCGCACTCATTCCAACTACAAGCTTGTTGAAATCAACCGCTCAAAGTCTTTGAACATATATGAACCATTCATATTTGCTAATCAAGCCGAACAAGTGTGCTACGTTGCGTTCCCGACCATCAGGCCAGTTGCCAGTCGGAATGAGTGGTTGGTCGTGTGTAAGGTCAAACCTAGAGGTGTAATAACCGTTACGCAAGGGGGGGAAGCGGATGCATTCCAAGTCGATGTTCCCGAACAGCTTAGCATCGAAACTACAAATATCACTACTAGGCGAGAGCCACTAACCGACGACGTGGTTCAATATGTTGACCTCCCTCAGGATGAGAACAATGAGTCAGAATCATCGATACACACTGATTCCTCGTCGGATGAGACTGATCCGGATGATCCTTCACAGGAGACTTCGGATGATGATTACGAAGTTTGAAATGTGATAAACTTAATTATAATAAATTGTTTGTTGTTGTAATTACTTATTTTTGAAATTGTGTTCTAATTATAAATGAAATTCGTAGATGACTGACCGAGGGGGTGGTTCTTCGTCGAGCACGCCGGGCGGATCAGGGTCCAGGCGTCGGTTGATTAGTAGGTCACAGCTGTTGTCTGCTGTCAGGGCAGCCCAGGAGGATTACCAGCACTCACAAGCAGGTATTTCGATATAAATAAACATTATGTAGCTCGTATGCATTTAAATATTAATTTATATTAATGAAATATTCACGTTCTGATTTATTGAATTACAGAGACTACTAGCTCACAGCCGCAGGAGGGAGGTGCACCCGATGGACTTGATGCCGTTCCAGAGACACCACCTACGCGCACTCCAGGTATAATATATATTATTTAATGTGATGTTCGCCTTCTATAATAACAAAAAACTTATAATTGCTGTTTAGGATCGGTCGGATCTACACAGGGGGCTCCTCCCGCGCCACAGGGGGCTCCTCCCGCGCCACAGGGGGCTCCTCCCGCGCCACAGGGTCGGCCTGATAGGCTTTTGGTCGAGCCAGGGGACGATGGACTGTAAGTAGCTTATGTTATAAATTCATTTTGCATTTCAAATATGTAAATACTACGTACTTAAGATTATTTTGTAACAAAATTTCGTGGTTTTGATTTATGTCTTCTAGCATTGAGTTCACTAATGCATTGGTGAGGAAGATCACCGACATTCACCCCATGCGATCTGATATGAATGGTATTAGCTGGGGAAAGGTCTCCCGGGAGACCAAAGAGTTCTATTGGGGGGAGTTTCAGGTAATCCGTAGTTTAAAATATAATCATTTAATTAATTGCCGACATACATATCGTGATCAAACTTAAATTGCAGAAAGCAGCGCACTGGGCACCTGAGCTCACAGGAGCAGTCAGGAAGGAGTGGGAGAGAAAAAACATTGCCAGGTACTTTCAAAGAGTTAAATAATACTTTTTGCTTGTTGTTCATCTATCGATTAATTATACTTAATATCATATCAGGTACAAGGATTACACTCTCGATATCAGGAGCAAAAAGAAGCCATATCCATCAGACCAACTAGTGGCCGAGAACTGGAGGCGGATTTGGGAGTCAGCACAGTTCAAGGAGAAATCGAAGAGAGGGAAGCTGAACAGACGTCGGGGACAGGAGGATGCACCGGCACTCCCCACACACACAGCGGGTTCGAAGACTTTTCGAGCCACAAAGCACAAATTGGTATGATGTACATATTTACTTAAATTACTTCAATATGTGAAATGTTACTTACAAATGGTAGGACTTCTAATATTCGAAACAATGCAGTCCCAGGACCAGAACAGGCCTGTTCATTTGCATGAGCTCCACGAGCACACCCACACTAGAGGGCATGAGAAGGAGCAGTGGGTACGAGAGAGGTCACGGCAGTTGAATGTAAGCATCGTTACCAAAATATCACATTTAGTTATGTATAAATTTAGCATTTGGTAAGCATAAATTTGTCTGTGCCCTAAATTTTAAATTTAAATACAGGATGAGTTCGCAGCAGTGGCCGAATCCCTGAGCCAGAACCCCGCGATTGGTCCTGATTTCGATCCCGATCCTGTTTTCTATGACCTCGCCGGTGGGCACGATAGGCGCAATGCCGTATACGGCATGGGATCGATTGCCCGATCACTTAGGCCCGGGGGCGATCCTATTTCCACTCCTCCGCCATCCACTTCGGAGTACGTCACACAGCAGCAGTTGCAGGAGCAGTTGCAGCAGCAGTTCGCTCAGTTCCAGCAGACTCTTCAGCAGATGTCTCAGAGGCAGGAGAGCATGGCTGAGCAGATGCAGAGGTTGCTCGGATCTAGGGGTCCTCGGTCCCCAGGCGATGGGGACGGTGATGATGATTTTGGGGGCGGCCGGGGAGGAGATGGTCTTGGTGTTCATTGACTGTGCTTGGCCATCTTGGGTTAGTATCATTTGGCCTGGTTTTTTATGCATAACTTGTTTGAACCAATTGTGGATTTATGTAAGTTGTGAGACCGTCACTCATGGACACAATAGTTTGGATTTGTTATTTCATATGTACATTTGGAGTTTGTTTGCAATTTGGGATTGTTTAACTTGTTGAATTGTGCGTGTGTACGAATCATGTGATGTTATAATTGGATGATTTTGGAATTGTGATTGTATTGGTTTGTTTGGAATTTGGATTTGGTTGTTTGTTTTGGTATTGCAGCAGGGATGGCTGTGATAACAGCCATTTCTGCTGCAATACTGTGTTGGGTACCGCCCGCTGCGCCGACCGCAGGCCGGTCGGTAATTTACCGACCGCGATGCCGACCGCATGCGGTCGGTAATTGTCAGGTCCAGAAGGTCCCAAAACGTTGGGTATCGACCGCATATTCGGTCGCTGCCGCGGTCGGTGATTATGCCGACCGCAATGCGGTCGGTGCGTGGTCGGCAAATTTACCGACCGGAGTGTGTCTGGTCGGCGTCTGATTTCGGACCAAGAGATTACCGACCGACACCTCCGGTCGGTGGTGCGGTCGGTAACCTCCGGGACGACCCGCGTCCCTTGTTTACCGACCGCATATGCGGTCGGTAATCAGCATTTTTCTTGTAGTGTATATATATATATATATTAAAGCATTAGTGAACAACCCATCCTAAATTTAATGTGGTGTCTCCATTTCAAATTTCTAATTTTTATAGATTTTTGCATTTTTAATTAATTATTTTAGATTTTTGCATTTATTTATTTATTCATTATAGATTTTCAGTTTTTGAAATATATGGAATTTTAAATTTATGTAGAATTCTCACAATCTTCACTTTTAAATATATTTGAAAGATTTGAAAGACATATTTAAAAGATTTCAAATTCACCAAAAATATATTTGAAAGATTTGAAATTTAAAATTTTGCATTTATTATTTTATCTATATTATTTTGCATTTTTAAATTTACTAATTTTAGATTTTCGAGTTTATTTATTTATTCATTAGAGATTTATTCACCTTTAAAGAAATTTGAAAGATAAAATTTGAAATTTTGTATTTTTATTTTATTTATTTTGAATTTTATTATTTTGTATTTTTTTTATCTATTTAGATTTTATTATTTTGTATTTTTATTTTATTTATTTTAGATTTTATTATTTTGCATTTTTATTTTATCTATTTTAGATTTTATTATTTTATATTTTTATTTTATTTATTTTAGATTTTATTGCTGCATTTATTATTTATTTATAGATTTTGAATTTTTACACCGTATGATATTATGACATGAATAGGCATTTTCAGTTTTTGCACCATAGTACTATTAGGACGGGGTTCTGCACTGGCAACTAAGAATTATGTTGTGTTTATATTTCAATATGATGATCATATTGTAATGTCGGTAATTTTGTGTATGTTTAGTTTTTTGTTATATTTTTTTGGTGTGGTAAATGATGTAATCAAAATGTACATTGCACATATTTATTTATTCATATTAAAGATATATTAATGTGTATATGAAATCCCAATTTTTAGTTTTTAAAAGATATTTAATTTCCAATTTATATGGAGTTCCCACAATTTTCAGTTTTTAAAGATTTGAAATTTCAAATTTATATGGAATTCGCAGTTTATATATGGAATTTATATTATTAAAAGATATATTAATGAATGTATGGAAACGATTTGTATATATTAATTAATGTATAGGCCATGTTTTTACAAAAATATGTAACTTCTCCTAAAAGTAATACTACATCTGTTTCATTATAATTGTTACGGACTCACCTGACACGTATAGCGATACACATTTTTAACGGTTAATAACTTAAATTGTGTACGATAAAAAAAATTATAAAAATTTGATACTCTAAAACTATATGATTAGACGAATCTAACAAGATCTCACTTGACTATGTTATTTCTTACATAATTATGATAAAAATTCGAATCAAATTTAAACAGTGAATAGTACCAAAAAGTCAAACGTAACAATTAAACTGAGACGGAGAAAGTATACAATTATAAATTTACTAAAAGTAATATATAATTATATAGTTGCTAATCGTTGAAAAATATACTATTTTATACAATTATTTATATTTTATTCTATTTAAAATTTTATAATTATTAAGAGAATTGTGAAAATTCATATTCTATGGATAATTGATTTAGAGTAAATTAGTTATTTTCGTAAAGCATATTAAAAATAAAAGAATCGGGTGTATAAAGAGTTATTGGGGTGTAAATAATCCATCAGTAAATAAAGAAGGAAAATTTATTTTTTTAATCTATTTTTTAGGAAATACTTCATTAACCTATATTTTATCAGATTCGCAATTGATGGAAGAACAAATATAAATATACCTTTATTAGAAATTGAAAGGCTAATTGCTACAAATTTTATAAATTTGAAAATTTTCTCTGGAATACCGGTACTGAATGAAGTTTTAATGTCTGAAACAGATAATCTATTGATACTAGAAGAGACATATTATAATAAGGAAGAAGTGAAGGCGGATCATGTTAAGCTATTACATTTGTTGATTAATGAGGAGAGAAATGTTTATAATAAAATAATGTATGTAGTTGATAGTGATGAGTGTTGATTCTTTTTTCTTTACGTGGTGGAGCTGACAATACATTTAGCGGTAATTTATCTAGAAAATATTATGTTTAGCCATTCATGGGAGAAGTGATATTATGTTGTATGTAGTATCCAAGGGAATAGCACCCTACTCCTTCCAAGAGGTAGGACTGCAAATTTTCGATTTGGTTCTACCTGCAAAAAATTTATCCCAGAAAATTATTTAACCTTTGTTATCATTAAAAAGAAAGCCCATTATTTGGGATGAAAATTCTTGATTGGTAGAATGATTATGAGCCCGTCTGAATTAACCAAATTCTTCATTGATTTCAGAGGAAAAAAGTCACACTCGCATTTTGTTTTTCTATGACTATTTAAAAAAATGTCATTTTTAAAGAAGATTGGACTCTATCTTCAAAAATTATTTTTATCTATATTAGTGATATGCTACAATATCTCGTGTACTGAAAAGAGGGGACTCGAAATATTAATATGTAATTACGATGAATTAACCAAAGATACTGCAAGAAATGTTATTTACAATGGAAATTATATATGACTTAAATTTGCACAATGAATTCTTCACGTAGGTGATGGTAATTTGTAAATCTGGTATTGATCTTGGAGATGTACAATTAGATGTGACATTTCCAGGTTATAATTTTATGAAATCTACAGGATATCATATAGCGGCAATTGTTGAGAGTACTTATACACATATAAAATGCACCATTTCAAATCCAGATATTATTAAAGGTATTTTTATACTAATTTCTACCAATGAAATTGTTGATACGATCAATTATTAAATCATGGAACGTATATTTTTCTCTAGGATCAAACTAAATGGCGGGCGATTCAGGGAGGGCGAAGAGGGTGCAGTGGAGATGGCGAGAGATCCATGGCGGGCGAGAGATGCAGGGAGGGCAAAGGACTGGAGATGGAGAAGGTGTATTGGAGAGGGCAAGAGATTCAGGGAGCGGACATGGAGGGGAAAGATATTTTGGAAGGAGCGGACAACAGCATAGAAGAGATTTGGTTGGGGTTTTCGTAGGAAACATCCCTGTTGAAGTTGATTGTAGGGAGGTTTTTGTAGAGATAGATCGGGTGGCGAAAGTGCGCGATTGGTACTTCCCCGCTAGGAGGTGGCCGAAAAACGGGTTCAAGTTTGGCTTTTTCCGATTCAGTGGAAGGGACGAAGCCGAGAAGGTTATAAAGCAGCTGCATGGTCGGAAAATGAAAGGAAACACATTGAGGGTAGACTGGGCCTTTCCAAGAAACAAGCGGGTCGGTCTGGTACCCAGGGGTAATGGATTCAGGGGGATTTCCAGGGGTCCTACGAAAGGTTTCAATGTCCAGCCAAGTGGGTCTACAGGAACAACTGCATGGAGGGATGATCGCTCGTACGCGGAGGTAATCCGGGGACGTCAGGGCGAGAGCCCAAATGATGAAAGGGGTCATCCGAAAAGAGTGATCAGATTGACGGAGACGCATGGGGATCTAGAAAGGTTTAGCCGGGCAGCGGTGTTGGAACTAAAAGCTTTGGAGGTACTCGTTGAATTTCAAGATTGGCTCTGCAAAGAATATAAGGACTTTGAAGACGTAATTTATGGCGGGGGTTTTATGGTCGTGGTGGTCTTCAGGAATTCAGAGGAGAAGGATAAATTTCTATCTGATGGTAGAGATAATATGTTCATTCGTTGGAAGAGGAGGTGGGATAAGGGGTTTAGGGCTAGAAAACATATGGTTTGGGTTTATTTCTATGGTCTCCCGCCGTCGGCATGGAACGAAAATAACTTTCAGAGTCTGGTTAGGACGTGGGGTGAGGTGGTAAACGTAGCTAGGGAGACAAAGGATATGAGGAGAGTCGATCAGGCCAAATTGTTAGTTGCTTTGCATGAAGAGGTACAAATACCGTCTATGATAAGCATACAGGTTGGTTCACAAACTGCAAAAGTCAGAGTGGCAGCAAGCTATAATGAAGCAGTGGTGGTGGAGGAAGATGGTGGCGAGGGTAAGTCCTCCGACGAGAGGATCAAGCAGCGCGAGGATGGAGAGAGCGAGCTACAGCTGGTCCGGTGGGAGCAGGAGAAGTCCAGGAGCTCGGGCAATGGGGAAGCGGGAGGATCACATTGGGACGTGTGTGGCAATAAAGGAAATTCGAAAGTGTCGGCGACATTAATGGGAGATTCACAAGGTGCTGCTTTTAGGATATCCCAAGAAAGTGGACAGTGTGCCACTGGTGAGAGAGATGATCTGGAGGAGGCGGATGCTTTAAAAGAAAATGGGCCGAATGTAGAGGTACAACTAAGAGGTGAGAATGTCTGTGGAGGGAAGCAGGTGATTGGGCCGAAAGATATGGGGCTGGAAAATACTTGGGCCTTGGATGAGCCGGTCAGGAGGCTATTGTTAACAGGGCCGAATAACACTGTAGCCAGTAAGTCGGATGTAAGTAGTGGGCCTGATAATTCCCCTTCCTCAACAAACCCAGTACAGGTTGAGAGAACTTCTTATAATAGTGTGGGGTTAATAAGAGGGGAAATCGATGTGTGCACTCAATCGGAGGAAGGTCTCGCGGCAGGGTTGAATGAAGAAACTCCAACGTATACCCCCTTAAGTGAAGTAGAGCGAGGAGGAGCTCAGAAAGGAAAGGAGGTCTGTAGTAGTGGTGCGGATTGCGATTGGGCTGGGGAGGGACAGAAGACGGCTTCTAGACTCCATTTGGGCATCGAATCAGAAAGTAAGGGGCAAACTACGGGGAAGACAGATCGAGTTTTAGAAGCAAGCATGAGGGCACGGACGGATATCAGGGAGGTTGAAGAAGCCTTGGCAATGGTTATTTCGGAACGTAAGGGGCTGCGAGGTAGAGGGAAAGGCAAGCGCAAGATGGCGAAAGGCAAATTACGAACAGGACGACGCTGGAGGGGAACAAATCCAAGTAAAGAGGAGGGGGATTTCGCCAAACTTCAATTGTCAACTGTGCAGACAAGGGATGGAATCAAATTGGTGGACTTCGAAGAGGTTGAAGCGATTCTCGACCTTGCTAGCTCTATGGGTCTAGGGTGCAATAAACCAAGAGAACAGGCCGTCATAAGGGTTCTAATGGAGTTGGAGAAACAGCGGTAAGTGTGGGCGACTGAGGGTAGGTTTGTGGGCTAATGTTACTATGCGACTGGTCACATGTAACCTTAGAGGCTTAAATGGAGGGGTTCGGAGACGGGCGATTATGAGGTTGTGTAAAAAAGTGAAGCCTTTCGTTTTTTGTGCACAAGAGACCAAAATGAGCCTGATTCATGAGAGGCTGGTTAATAGATTATGGGGGTCGAGAGGGGCTGAATTCTGCTATGAGCCGGCCCAAGGAAATGCAGGGGGCCTCTTGATAATGTGGGATGGTAGTCATTGTTCGTTTAGTGTCTCAGAGAAGGGATTTAATTACATATGGATTAGAGGCAATATTAATGGGATTCAAGAGATGGTGAATGTAGTGACAGTACATGCTCCTAACGATCGGAGAGGTAGGGCAGAGTTCTGGGAAGTACTCATCCAAAAATGTGATACGGCTAACGGTGAACTATGGTGTTTTAATGGAGATTTCAACGCGGTGGTATCGGATGGCGAAAGATTGGGAGAAGGCGTGGATTCTGGATCGGTTAGGGACTTTAGGAGTTTCATTGACCGGTTATGCTTAGTAGATCTTCCAATGGAGAATGGCAATTTCACTTGGGTTGGGAGGGGAGGAAAAGCGAGTAGCAGATTAGACAGATTTCTCCTTTCGCATGGGTGGTTATGTATTAATGGAGGTATATCTCAAAGAAGAGGAGAGACGATACTATCGGACCATTATCCTGTTTATTTGGAATCTGGGGAGAGGTCATGGGGACCAAAACCATTTCGGTTCTATAATTATTGGTTGGAAGATAGAGGTTTTGCAGATTTGGTGAGAGATGTATGGGGGGCTGAGGGCGGGGACAGGGGGCGTCTCAGGGGAAGGTCTCTGTTTGATAAGCTTCGCTTGCTGAAAAAGAAAATCCGGGAGTGGGACGGGTATGGAGCAAAGGATTTGGAGAACAAGATCCATAAGCTATCGACAGAGATAGAGGAAATAGAAGAGGGATTTCAGTCAAATGGGTTTGAGGAAGAGGCAGGGAAGTCCTGGAGGGTTAAAAAGGGGGAGTTGAAGCAATTACTTCTGGCCGAGGAAAGGCGCTGGCTTCAAAAGTCGAGGGTGAGGTGGCTAAAAGAAGGCGATCAAAACACCCGGTTCTTCCATGCTTTGACTGCTCTTCATAGAAGAAAGGGACATATTGGATCAATTTTGAGCGAAGGCCAGATCATCGACGACCCGAAAGGAATAAAGGAAGCGGCAGTTGGTCACTTTAAGAAGCTATTCACAAAGCAGGCTGAAGAATTATTTGATCTTAGCAACTTTGAGATGGCCAAGATTGGGGAAACGGACCGGCTGTGGCTAGAGAGGGGGTTCACGGAGGAGGAAATAAAAGCGGCGGTGTGGAATTGTGATGGCAACCGGGCTCCAGGACCGGATGGGTTCAACCTTGGATTCTATCATAGGCATTGGGAACTGCTAAAAGGTGATATACTTGAAGTTTTTGAGATATTTCAGAATGATTGTCACATTCCAGGAGCAGCAGGAGGATCTTTTATATCTCTAATCCCTAAAGTAGACAATCCAACAGAATTTAGTGATTTTAGGCCGATATCCCTAGTAGGGAGCATATATAAAATAATCACAAAGGTTTTGGCAAGGAGGCTACAGGAGGTTTTGGGGAGAGTGGTAGGAGAATCTCAAATGGCCTTTGTACGTGGGAGACAGATTCTTGATGGAGTCCTAATAGCGGCAGAGGTAATTCAGGCATCAAGCACCATGGGGCGAGGTGGTTTTGTGATCAAGTTGGACTTTGCGAAAGCATACGATAACATATCTTGGGAGGCATTAGTTCGTGTTCTGGAATCTATGGCGTTCGGGGATAAATGGATAAAGTGGATTAGGGCGTGTGTATCCTCGGCCTCGGCAGCGGTCTTAGTAAATGGTTCTCCAACGAAGTTTTTCAAAATGCAAAAAGGGTTGAGGCAAGGCGATCCTTTGTCGCCATACCTCTTTGTCTTAGTTGCTGAGATTTTCAATTCAATGATGGTAAAAGCGGCTGACCTGGGATATATTAAGGGACTTGAATCAGGGAGAGGTGGGCCAGTGATATCGCACCTACAGTATGCCGATGACACGATCATTTTTTGCGAAGGGCGACTGCAGCAGGTGGTCATGATAAAACGTCTGCTTAATTGCCTGACTCTCGCTACAGGTCTGCGAATTAACTTCCAAAAGAGCAGTGTCACTGGTATAAACCTATCACATGACGAAGTAAAAGCAGCCGCGGGAGTTCTTGGATGCGGGATTGGGAGCTGGCCGATGAAGTATCTTGGAGTTCCAATTGGTGGGAGGCTGAATGGTATTTCTTTGTGGCAGCCGGTGATGGATAGGGTGGAAAAACGGCTCGCCGGATGGAAAGGAAGATTGTTGTCGCAAGCAGGTCGGATGTGTTTAATTCGATCAATCCTGAACAGCTTACCTGTATACTATTTGTCTATTTTCAAGATCCCTAGGGGAGTGGCTGATAAACTAGAGAGAATCAAGAGAAGCTTCTTTTGGAACGAGATGGAAGGGCAGAGAAAAGTGCATATGTTGAATTGGGATAACATCTGCTGCCATAAGTATGAAGGGGGATTGAGCATTTGGAAGGTTCAGTGGGTCAATGAAGCCTTATTACTGAAGTGGAGATGGAGGTTTGGAAGAGAAAAGTCTCTGTGGCAGAAGATCATCGATAAAAAATATTATGCAGGCCAAACACCTCTAGTGCCGGATGCTATAACATGTCGATCTCTTTGGGGCAACATATGCAAAGCTTGGACAGGCCCGTGCCCTCCGGTGGATAGGGGTGAATTTAAAATTATAGTGGGGAATGGTGGATTAACTCGCTTTTGGCTTGATAAATGGGTTGAAGAAGATAGATCTTTGAGGGACATCTTCCCGAGACTATACACGCTAGCCACAAATAAGGAAGGGAAAGTGGTGAAACATGGAAACTGGATGGGATTGGAGTGGGATTGGAATATACCATTGAGAAGGCCATTGTTTGATTGGGAAACGGAGGTTTGGGAGGAATTTAAGAGGGTACTTGGTAGAATAAGGCTGTGTCGGTTTGTGGAGGACAGGGTTGTTTGGAAGAATGAGGGGAATGGCAGGTACTCCCCGAATGCTTGTTATAATCGGATGCTAGGAAATGTGGAGGAAGAAGCTCAACGGATGTGGAGGCTACTGTGGAAGATCAAAACTCCCATGAAGGTAAAATTGTTGGCTTGGAAGGTCCTAAATCAGGCACTACCTGTTAAGATGGAATTACTGAGGAGAGGTTGTGTCATACCTTCTAATGAAATATGTATTTGTTGTGGAAAGGAGCCAGAAACAATTAACCACCTCTTTTGTAGTTGTGACTTTGCTAATTACTTGTGGTATACCGGAGTAGGGTGGTTCGGGGTTGCTTGGGTGAAGCCTGATTCGACTAGAAAACTGCTGGAGTGGTGGCTTTGTGGTGATCAACCGAAAAGGAGAATGGAGATATGGCTTATTACAGCTTTGGCAATTGTGTGGGGGATATGGAAAGCTCGTAACAAAAACATATTCAATGGGAAGAGTCTGATACTGTCAGAAGTGGTGGAAGATATTAAATGGAATATTCAAAGCTGGTGGAAGATATTCTCGGCGGAAGCAGGCTCGATTTCTTTTGGGGTTAGTGGACATCTCCTGGACTACTTTCCTCAGGAACGGGTGGCAAGGATGAAAAGTGTTAGAAGGGGATTAACATGGGTTCGACCAACTGATGGATGGTGGAAGATAAATACGGATGGCTCTTCGCTTGGGAATCCGGGGCCGGCCGGAATCAGCGGGGTAATTAGAAACGACGGAGGTCAGATCATCTACATTCTGTCCGAGAATATTGGAGTTTCAGATTCTACTGAGGCGGAGCTAAGAGCAGTGAGCAGGATTTGCCAAGTATTAATTCGCGATCAAGGATTCCCATTGCCTAGGTTAATCTTTGAGTGTGACTCTATTAACATAGTGAAATGGTTAGGCGATCCGGGTACCGTTCCTTGGAGGCTTAGTAAGTACGTTGGACCAATTGCCGGGGTAATGAGCTGTGCTGGGGAAGTGCGATTTCAACATATTTTGCGAGAACGTAATTCCCTCGCAGACTATTGGGCGAAAAAAGGGGCTCTCGGGCAGGAGAGGATAGAGGCATGGCTGTGACAGCAGTGGTGGTAGGAAACGTAAGCAGTATGGGATAGAGGTAGAAGGTAGAAAATTTGGCAAGAGGGAGATGCTGGTATTGGGGAGGAGTCGATGTAATGTTAACACTACTGTGGCTTGGGAGGATGGGGTTGGATCGGGGAGTACATGAGTTAGCATAAAAGCAGATTTCTTTGGACTAACTTATATGATTTTTTACTTTTTCTGCTATCCTCTCCCCCTCTTTTCTTTTTTGTAGGTGAATCACTTATAGTGGAAAGGCTGGCGCACTGGAGAGTGAACAAATATGTTGATAATACCTGAAGCAAATTGAGACATCGCTTGTGGTTTATAATGGTGGTACTGGGTGACGATGTTTAGTAGACATGAGGATTTCAAAGCGGTTGTAGAGGCGAGGTTATCCATTCTGGAGTAGAAGGTTGCTGCTTCAGCTGGAGCATCTAGACGAAAATAGGTGGAAAGATGTTTGCTACAGTGTGGATGGAGAGTGTAAATTGAAGAGTGCTGCTTCAAAAAGGAAAGTAAGGTCTCACGCGTTAAGCGAGGAATATTGAGCTATCTGACTATCTGGAGAGGTCAGCGGGTAAGGTACTGTCTTGATCTCGTTGTTCTGCATTTGAGGTGTTCATACTGACAACCTAGAACTTGCTTTATACATCGAGCTTGCATACACTCACTTCAGTACATTGATAGGTTAAGGGTTTCTATCCTCCCTGTTTGGCCTTATTTCTTCCTCTCCTACTGCAATTATCTTTCGTGAGCAATGATTAAGTTAATCAGCTCTCACATTCTCCCCTTTAACCATTTCTTTATCCCTGTTGAATTACCCCTGCGACCTATGGTTACTTCAATCAGCCCACACCATTGCCCGTGGAACCTTTATTTCCTTCCCTGTCCTAGCCAGACTGTCCCTTTGCTCATCGGGAGACATAGGAGTTGATGTCGATTTTGGTTTTTGAAATAAGATAAAAAGAACTATCAACTTGCTGTGTCGTGGTTGCTAGTGAATATCTTTCAATATTCTGGAAAGAAAGAAAGATAGTAGAAAATGATGGAAAGAAAAAAGAGAAGAAAAAAGAAGAAGGAAAAATAAAAAAAAAAATAAGCAGCAGAAAAAGAAAGCATAAAGGAAAAAGCAGAATAAAGAGTAGTTTGGTCAATGGAGATGAAATGCAAGGGTAGTTTGTAAGCAACAGATTTCGGCTTTTGGCAAGTGTGGGAGTCTCACTTTACACTTTTTATTGTACTGAAATGCTTGTGGCAAGATTGATGATGGTCTGGTGTCACTAGCTGAGTTTAAGCTCTTTGTAATTGCATGAAGCCAGATACCTTAAACCGCCATTCCTTTTTCTTACCACTGCCCGGTCCCCAATTTGAGCTTATTTACAACCCTATGACTTAATGTATTGGAGTTGAGTGTTATGCATGGGAGATGTTGTCTTAAGTAAGCGTTAGGCTTGTCTATTTGATTCACCGCTCTTGCTGCTGCTGAGATCTTGACATTACTTTAAAAAGCTGCTGATGTGGTCAAGGGAAGAAACATACTGTATACATTGTTTTGGTTGCTGCTTCTGGGGTTATTCTCATGGATGGATAATGAAACGAATGCCTCCAGATTTCACTTGCCTATAGATTAGCAAAGAGATTCTGAATGCTGCGATTAAAATTGGTGGCTCTGAATGTCTCAAATCAAATGCGTAGTGAATGTCACAGGATGAACAACACTTGATGAAGGGAGCCGATTCCTAATTGAAGAGCAGCTCTCACTTGATGGTTTCTGCGGTTGCAGTGTAAAGAAGACACAGGGTGACTTTTGATTTGCCTCGGTTTGCTGTCCTGCCGCAGTGATGGTTGTTTACTAAGTGCAGCCTTTCCCGTTGTCTTGCACTTGGGTGGTTCCTATATTTAGTCTTGATACTAGGGTGCTTTGTGTCTCTGGTACTCTGCCTTGTAGCTCTTTGTCATTGCTTTCGATTATTTAGTTGGTGTTTTACCGGTTGGTGGAGTGTAAGTCTCAGACAAGTCTCGAAACTATGTGATGTGCTTTCATTCATCAATAAAAACATTTTCCCTCAAAAAAAAAATCATGGAACGTATGTCTGCAAATGAAAAAATAAAGTATGCAATGTAACTATTTTCACTATAATATATAAACACGATCAATTGTTCTGGATTACCGAATCGTGAAATATAGTTGATTTAGGGTTGCATAGTCATGCATATTAGGAATATAGATCGATCAAATAAAGTATGCAATGTAACTATGTGAGTAGGTTGATAGTCACCAAGATGCGGAATCATATTATTGAGGTTAAACTAATTTTCGAGAAACTATGAAAGTAAAAAATTCTTGATTGGTAGAATGATTATGAGCTGAGCCTATTTGATTTAACCAAATTCCTGATTCGATTTAAGATGAGAAAATTTTAACTTGTAGTTTGTTTTGCTATGATTATAAAAAAAGTCAATGTTAATCTTTAAAGAATATTGGACTTTATCTTCCAAAATAAGTTTTTGCCATGAACAGTTATGTTGCAATATTTCGCGCCACTAGCAAGATGTCGCTCAGTATTAATATGCAATTAAGAATGATTAACTCAAGATACCACAAAAAATGTTGTTTACTATAAAATTTATATATAACAGAAATTAACAAAATGGATACTTAATGTAGGTGATGGTAAGGTTGATATTGATTTTGAAGATCTACAATTAGATATGACATTTCCGGATGATATTCTTATAAACTGCACCACTTCAAATTCAAACATTTTTAAAGATAATACTATAAAGCCCCTATCAATGAGATTTTTAGGAATGAAATTTTCAGCAAATTGTGAGGGAATTCTTCATATTATGCTTAATACTTATATTTAAATTTTATTTTATTTTAATTTAAATTTCAAATTAAATAAAAATATTGTATTAATAATTATTTTTATTGATCTGTTAAGAAGCTAAAGAGGACGGTATAATAAGACTTCTTAGTTAGTTTTATAAATAATTAAATTATATTATCATATATATCCTCTTTCAAATAGATATAAAATCATTACACATTTTTCATTACTCAAAATATAATTTATACTTAATACTCAAGAATTGTTGTTCACAATGAAATTTTCAGCAAATTGTAAAAGAGAATTTCATATTATACTTAATACTTATATTTAAATTTTATTTATTTTAAATTAAATTTCAAATTAAATAAAAATCTTAATATTTATTTTTATTAATCTGATATGTTTGTATCGGACAAGCCACATAAGCTAAAGAATACAATATAATACGATTTTCTGTTAGTTTTAAAAATAATTAAATTATATTATCATATACACTCACTCTCGAACATATATAAAGTTATTACACATTTTTATATTACTCAAAATACATTTATTATTATTATTATATAAGGATATATATTATATATAAATATATAATTATGTCCGTCGAGTCTCGACGGGTTATTTGCTAGTTTTATTAATTAGTAACCAAATTTTGTGCTTTCGCAATCTGATTTTTTTTTTTCTAAAATAATTACAGTACGGGAAAAGTTCCTGCTGTAGAAAAAATTTAGGATACTGATAAGCAAGAGACAGAGGTCAATATTCTCAGATCTCAAGGACAAATTCGTAAAACTTTCAAGTATGAATGATCGAATATTGAATACTTTAGGCAAAATTAATTAATTTGTTGAGTAGCATGTGGTCGACAAAAGAATAATTTTGACTAGACCTTTTCTTAACTATCAACTTCAATTCTATACATCAGCTGTCTTAATCTGAAGATAGCCTTAGCTTGCAAATTACTACTACTAATTATTGTTTTGTTAATATAATCACTGTGCTCTCTCCCAGCTGTGTGCCTGTCTTTATTCAACTTACGTATGCATAAAATATGTAATATTTGAAATTTGAAACAATTAAAAAAAAAAAAATGTACGCATGGATGGATAAGAGAATGCAGAGCATCTGATGAGCGTGTGAGTGCATTAGTCAATCAAGCTCTACTTTACTAATTCTTCGGGCGTTATATATATGTAATATTTTAAGAGTATCTTCAGATTCTTAAGAAAAAGTTCATGCATGCATGGTCAAAATTTTGTTTCTGTCGTCAATCATGTACGTACGAAACTAACTGATTAATTCTCCTAATAAAGTGTTCATACATGCATACACTTGATCAATTATAAATATTTTACTACCTCTAGTCGTTGCATATATATATGCGATACGTGCACTTGCATGGTGGACATTATGAACTATTGAAGTACTATAATATAATGAATATAGTAGAATGCAACTTTCAATGAACTTGACGAGATAAATTAATACAACGCAATAATTAATGTCCCTTTTATTGTCGATAACTTTTATTGTTTATTTTTATTCATTTTTATTATAAATGTGTTGCTAAAGAAATATAGTACGTATTGAGTTATTTTATTATAACATTTTTTTGTTTTCGGGGGTATTTTGTTATAATTTTAAATATGCTTGTACAGTTGACAATATAATTTTATGGTATACATTTTGAAATATTAATATAATTAAATAAATATATGCTCAAGTTAAATAGGACATTGGTGCAGTGAAAAAGTTAAATAAGTTAAATAGGACATTGGTGCAGTGAAAAAGTTAAATAGGATATTGGAAGCTTGGTGTGTTTTCCATATATAGTTTCCAATTCAATTAATTTAATTTGGCAAGATTAGTACATAAACTTGTAAACGGATATTCATGATAATATTTGGGAACAGATTCGGAGAGTGATGATATTAAAAAATGGACAAAAAATAAAAAAATAAAAATTTTAATATGATTACATTTTAGTTTTGGAAATGCAATATCAATATCAATATATATATATATATATAAAATAAAAATATTTTGCATAATTTTCAATTTTTAAAAGATTTATGAATAAATAGAAATAAAATGAATTATAAGATCAATTAAAAGATGAAATCATAATACGAAAATTCCTGAGTCAAACAAATTGTTATTAAAAAAACAACTTTTAATTCCCAAATCTAAACAAATAAGTAAAAAATGAATGAGGACTTGGCCTAATGCTCAAGTCCCATGACTCCTGACTTTTAGGTTGGGGTTCAATTTCCCATCCGACCCTCCATTGTTCCCTATTATCCTTTGGTAATTTTTGTTGCATCAGATCCAACCATCCATTCCTAGTCTGAATAGGTTGTTCTGCAAATAATAATAATAAATATATATATATATATATGATGTTTTTATTTGTCAATCTCCTCATTTTTTTTAGAATTGAAGCACAAACAAATATGGTATAAGCTTCCACACACCTTTACCTACACATTAGTGTCAATATTTATTAAAAAAGAATTTAAGCCCAAACAAGTAGCACCTTAATATACTCCGATCCGTAATTTTTCTTTCCAGCAACAAAATCTAGAATACTTTACGATAAAGAAAGTGTTGCATTTTGAACTCTTAAAACATATTTATATAATTTCTTTAAGTCTTGCATTTTGAACTCTTAAAACATCTTTATATAATTTTTTAAAATTGATTATAAAAAATTGATTCACACTTAATGAACTAGAAAACTTATAAAAGTAATTTGAATATATTTCACGATTAAAAAAATTCCAGCCTTACTTACATTTAATTCTTTTAGAAATTATTGACTATAATAAATCAAATTAAAAGTAAAAAGAGAAAACTACAAAATTTATCTAGAATTTTTTTCTGCATTCATGCAGTTTCCAGTCCCCTTTAACTAAAGGTGTCAATTTAATTAGATTTTCAGGTCGGGTTCGTGTTGATCCAATAACCCAAAATGAATCCAGAAATATAAAAACAAAACGTGAAATTTGAAACTAAATTGAATTCATTAAAATATATCAAATTCAAAAATCTAAAATATTCTTACATTTGCCGTAGGTGTCAATATTTACTTTTAAAAAAAAAATCTAAAATATTCTCCACTTCGTAAACTTACACGGGCATGCCTGGCGGCCCCAGAAAGAATACACATTGTTTGACCCATGAATTATTAAAATTGTAATGTGTATAAATCCTGATAAAATCAAAGGTGGCCAAATAAATACTTCAAGTAAATAATGGGCAGACATCATCAGCTCAAGAAAGACAAAATGACAAGAATCCAAAACTTATTAAATAATGAATGGTGGTGGCAGCCAAGAGCCAACAGTGACTTCTCAATTACACTAATCAGTTGCCTTTCTTGCCTTATAAATACACACCACCCTTCAAGCTAAGAGCGTCTCCAATGGAGACTGTAAAATTGCGTGAGACGCAATATTTGGAGGAGAAAGACCTCCAACGGTGACGGCAAAGTGCCGTCCACAATTGCCAAAAGTGGCGTTTAAATTGCGGTGCACTGTTCACACCATTATCTTTTCTTCTTTTTTTTTTATAATACATTTTTATTTACCTTTTTCATTTTTATTTTTCTTTTTTATTTATTTTCAATTCTTAACATTTTTTTTGCTTGTAATTATATTTTTTATTATTTTTGTTTTATTTTAATATCAGATTTAAATTTTCAAATTAAATAATTTAAAAAATATGAATTAACTTTTATATATATAAAAATATATGTATTAAATTAATTGATAAATGAAATATAATATGAATAGTATTGGAATGAAAGTGGAATATTCTTTTGTAGAGGGAAATATAGAGTTGTGGGTTGGAGAGAAATAGATGAAAGCTGTAAATTTAACTGTAAAATAGAGATAGTGTAACTGTAAAATAAAGTTTTGGGTTGGAGATGGCCTAAGGCTTCAACCCCAACTTCCTACTTCCAATCAAACCTTTCCTACAATAATCACATCTCATTCCCAAATCTTGCTGCTGATTTCTTACAAAATTCTAGCTAGCCATGGGCACCTACAGTTTCAACAATGTTTCATCAGGCCACCTTATAATAGCTGCTGCACTCTTGCTTTTAGAAATATCCTTCAACAACAACATTTCATCATGTGAGGCAGCAGCAAATACTAAACTCTCCCCCACATTCTACGACACCACATGCCCCAGAGCTGCTACCATCATTCGTGACACCATCTACCGGGCAGTGTCCAGTGACCGACGTATGGCGGCCTCACTCCTCCACCTCCACTTCCACGATTGCTTCGTTCAGGGCTGCGACGCATCCATCCTCCTCGACGAGACCGACACCATTCAGAGCGAGAAGAACGCTCCCCCAAATAACAATTCCGTGCGAGGCTACGACGTCATTGAGGCTGCAAAGGCCGCACTCGAAAAAGAATGCCCCGGAGTTGTTTCCTGTGCCGATATACTCACTTTAGCTGCACGTGATGCCTCCGTCAGAGTTGGAGGTCCTTCATGGATTGTCAAGTTAGGAAGAAGAGACTCCACCACCGCCAGCCGCGCCCTGGCCTCAGTTGAACTCCCAAGTTTTACAGCGAGTCTGGATACACTCATTTCTCATTTTCAGCGCAAGGGACTAAATGCGAGGGACATGGTTGCACTTTCGGGAGCTCATACTCTTGGCCAATCCCGATGTGGATTGTTCCGCGAAAGAATATATAATGGAACGAACATTAATCCCCAGTTCGCCGACAGGAGGAGGAAGGACTGCCCTCGTGTCGGCGGTGACGCCAACTTAGCGCCTCTTGATTTGGTGACGCCCAATTCATTCGACAACAATTACTTTAGGAATTTGGTGCAGAGGAGGGGGCTTCTTCCATCCGATCAAGTTCTTTTCAGCGGAGGTTCCACCGACAGCCTAGTCGCCGAGTACAGCAGAAATCCACGACTGTTTGCTTCGGACTTTGCAAAGGCAATGGTGAAAATGAGTGAAATTCCGGCCGCGCAGGAAGATGGAATCATAAGAGAGATTTGCAGCGCCGTCAACTGAGATCTGAGAAACTAATTCACTCCTTGCTTGATGCTCTTTATTTATTGCATTTTTGTAATTCCCACGATATTCTTTTGTTATTATTCATTCAATGTTTTAAATGTAT
The DNA here is from genome assembly GCA_030278955.1 of Hygrophila difformis. Classification (NCBI taxonomy): domain Eukaryota; kingdom Viridiplantae; phylum Streptophyta; class Magnoliopsida; order Lamiales; family Acanthaceae; genus Hygrophila; species Hygrophila difformis. The sequence continues at coordinate 44,400,214 of JAOANR010000012.1, read as the reverse complement.
GCGCAGTTACGCTATTTCATGTTTATTGATTATAATTCTTTCATTTCGACGCCTCAATACAACAAGTCTTGTATAATAAATTTGCGTATTTTATAGCATTTCATATAAAGTGCTATAAGCCGACGTATTGACGGTATTGTCCATGGAGCTCGAAAATATGAATTTTCTTTTTCCCCGTAATTAGCGATATGAAAACCATCATCCTTGACCATGCACGTTCCACTGAAATGTTTTTGCTCTTTTGCTTTCTATGACAAAATAAATGTAAAAAATTACACACTATCTTTTAAAAAACTAAATGAATTTTTTAGTTCTTGATGATGTGTGGGTAGATTTTTTAAAATATACGTACTATATTATATTTTTTTTATTTTTCAATAGTTAAAACTCTAAAACCTTTCATTAAATATACAGTAATTAGTTAATTACCTCCTGATTCCAAAAAAAATAAAAGAAATAAACACTCAAATAATCAAAAGCAGTAAATATTACTACTATGAATTAAACAGTACTAGCTATAAGAATTTTTTAAATTTCTCATTCGAATTTGATTATTAAATTTTCGGAAGTATTTGAATTTCGATCGTAAATTCAGTCACTAATTTTCTTAATTAGTAACCAAATTTTGTGCTTTCACAATCTGATTTATTTTATATATATAGTTACAGTACGGGAAAAGTTCCTGTAAAGAAAATTTAGGATACTGATAAGCAAGAGGCAGAGGTCATATTCTAAGATCTCAAGGTCAAATTCGTAAAAGTCTCAAGTGTGTATGAATATTTTTTTTTAGTAAACAATGCCTCATTCGGCGGCTAGAAGAAAAAGACAAAAGGAAGAAAATACCACAAAGCAAGAACCAACTAATTAACAAACAAGCTAGAACCAACCATCCTCATCCGTTCGCTCGACATCTCCGGAGGACACCATTGCCAACCATGTCCTCGTGTAGCAGCTAAATGATTTCATCCGGGGGGAAAGCCCACGTCGTGAAGAAGGCCTCGTCACCACACGCCTTCTTAGCCAAGGCATCCGCAACTCGATTCTCTTCGCGATAAATGTGTTGAAACTGACAATGCTCGAATTTGGAAGAACATGACCGGATAGCTCGGATGAGCGGCCAACACCTGTTAATTGGATTACTCAGACCTTGGATCATGTTGAGTGCCTCGATGGAATCCATAAAACAAGAGACCCTACTCTCCTTCAAAGAAACAACTAATTCCAATCCCTTTAACATTCCGAAGAGCTCAGCTTCAGTAATGTCCCTGGATCCAATCTGGCCGCCCACCCCTCCACGCCAAGCTCCATCAACCTGGTGACAAACTGCCGCAAAACCCCGCGGCCTATGCTCTCCATAATACTCCCATCCGAATGAACGATAACACCCTCATGCACTCCAAACATCCATCGCACCACCCTGGCAGCTTCATGCCCATCAAGTGTTTATGAATATTGATCAATACTTTAGGCAAATTAATTAATTTGTTGAGTAGCATGTGGTCGACAAAAGAATAATTTTGACTAGACCTTTTCCTAACTATCAACTTCGGGAGTGGTTTCTGTGCTGGTGCCTGTACCTACTGGCAGTGATGGCCGGGCATTTAAAAATGATGACAGTGTGTGTAAAGTGATGTGTGGGTATAAAAAAATGATAAATGGGGGTTATAAATAAAAAGATAAGACAAAACAATCTACAATTTATACATCACTTTATAAAACCTACACATCACGTTAGGGTCCTAAACATCATTTTATTCATGCCATTACCTGCTGGCATAAAAATTGCCAGCACCAAACCTAATTGATCAACTTCAATTCTATACATCAGCTGTCTTAATCTGAAGATAGCCTTAGCTTGTAAATTAGTACTTATTGTTTTGTTAATATAATCTGAATTAAGATAGCCCAGCTGTGTGCCTGTGTCTTTATTCAACTTACGTATGCTAACTCACTGTTGAAATTTGAAACAATAAAATAAAAATATGTACGCATGCGTGGATAAGAGAATAGAGAGCATCTGATGAGCGTGTGAGTGCATTAGTCAATCAAGCTCTACTTTACTAATTTTGGGCGTTTTATATATTTAATAAGTATTTTAAGAGTATCTTCAGATTCTTAAGAAAAAGTTCATGCATGCATGGTCAAAATTATGTTACTGTCGTCAATCATGTACGTACGAAACTAATTGATTAATTCTACTAAAGTGTTCATACATGCATACACTTGATCAATTATAAATATTTTACTACTTCTACGTGCACGTGCATGGTGGACATTATGAAGTATTGAAGTACTATATTATAATGGGAGTAGTTATGGTGCGACTGAGTAATGACGCGGCACATCAAGGTTTGAATCACAATCGTTCATTTTAATCCAATGGTTCGAAATTAAAAAGGGTAAAATTGTCCAAAAAATTCATAACGGTCAAGTCGCTGAAAATACACATAGGTTATCGCTGGAAAATATTGTGGCATGTTGCTGAAATACACAACCCGTCGCTGAAATACACATAGTCCGCCGCTGAAATACAAGTAGCTAGTCGCTGAAATGAACAAAGAATTGGAGTTACAACTTTTATGAAGTCGTTGAAATGAACAATATAAAGTCGCTGAAAAATATTATAGCATGTTGCTGAAATATACTACTCCCTCCGTTTTTTTTTTATCTTCTCCCTTTGAATAGTATAAACTATTCATTAAGTAACTTTGTTTCATCTTTTTATCATAGTTATATAAGATAAAACATAGTCAAGTGAGATGTTGTTGGATTCGTCTAATCGCGTAGTTTTAGAATATCAAATTCTTATAATTTTTACTTATATATAATATGAGATATTGATGATTGAAAATGTGCATTGGATTGCGTGCAGTGCAGGATGGGTGAAGTTAAAAAAACGGAGGGAGTATGATTCTTCGCTGAAATAACTATGGTACGTCGCTGAAATACACAGAAGCCTCGTTGAAATATAAAAATCGCTAAAATATATATAAGTTGTTGCTGAAATGTACTAAAGTACATTTTGGAGTAATATGATAAAATTACATTTTTACCCTTCCAGTTCATCTCAACCGTTGATTTGAAAAGTTAATCAACGGTGGTGAAAGGTCGCAGTACATCAAAACACATCTTCTAGTCGCACCCTAACTTCACCCTATTATAATATGGAGTAATGAATATAGTAGAATGCGACTTTCCATCATGAACTTGACGAGATAAATTTCTTTTTTTATTTGGAAGAGCCATTAAAGGCATGAGAAATGGATGGTGGGAGCCATGCCACACAAATTACAAAGGGGAAGGATAGGGGGTTGGGCGGCATTCGAACCCCCAACCTATAGGTTTGGAGTCAGAGGACATGACCACTAAGGTAAGTCCCCAACATCTTGACGAGATAAATTAATACAACACAATAATTAATGTCCGTTTTATTTTTGATAACTTTTATTTTTCATTTTTATTATAAATGTGTTGCTAAAGACGTATTGAGTTATTTATTATAATTTATAATATGCTTGTATAGTTGATAATATAATTTTTAGGGGTATAAGTTTTGAAATATTAATATAATTAAATAAATATATTGAATATGCTCAAGTTACATAGGACATTAAGTGTCGCAGAAAAAAAGTTAAATAGGGATATTTGAAGCTTGGTATGTTTTCCATATATAGTTTCCAATTCATTTAATTTAGTTTGGCAAGATTAGTATAAACTTGTAAACAAATATTCATGATTAGGGGTGGCACGGTTCGGTTAACCTGAATTTTTCAGGTATTTGTATTTGTATTTGAACCGGACAAATACTTCATTTCAGTATTTGTATTTGTAACCGGAGTCCTCGTTTAACCGGGATTTCGGTTTCGATTCGATTCAGCGGTTAAACGATTCGGTTCGAATATTTTAAATCTACGAAACTAAAAGATTTAAAAATGAAAACATGATCATACATTTTAAAGGGGTCGGACAAGGTTATAACACTAAAGAAATATACATATATATATAACTATGGAATTCAGTGGTTCTTTCAATGTTATCAAAATATGTTAATATATGTAACAATTTTAGTGTAGAGGTACATTTCAATAATAGGGTAGGGTGTTCTGAAAGACAAAAAATAAATATAGGCTTATTATGGTGATATATTTTGATAATTAGCTCTTTAGTTTTTTATATTCATTTTATTTTATATTTAAATAATTAAATAAATAATGATATATATTATCTATATATAATTTTATACCATCAAATGTCTATAATATTTTAAATATATAACTTTAAAATAAAATAAATATATTCGGTTCGGTTCGATTAACCGGGAAAAAAATTAAAGTATTTGTATTTGTATTTGAACCGGACGAATATTGGAATATGATATTTGTATTTGCTCCGGGGTCCTCGGTTAACCGGAAATTCGGTTCGATTTCGGTTCGATTCAGCGGTTCAACGAATCGGTTCGAATATTTTGCCCACCCTTATTCATGATAGTATTTTGGAACAAGTGGATCCTTGATCCGGAGAGTGATGGTATTAAAAAATGGACAAAAAATAAAAATAAAAATTTTAGTATAATTACATTTTAGTTTTTTAAATGCAATATTGAAACTTTTGACAAGTTTCGTTAACCCGAGCTTTTGCTAAAATTATACCAGGTCAGATTTATTAAATGAAAAGCGTTATGATTCACGGGAAAGGGTTTAGGGATATGTCAAGATTATTAATCATTTTATTACTCAAGTATGGTGCTTCGGTTTCGAATGGCGCTGTGGTCCTCTCTGTCATGAAAAGTTGACAAATCTCATGGCATAGCCGGGTTAGGTTGACCTTCAGCCTGTCACACTGAGGATCCCCGGCAGATATGCCATGATACTTCTCATCAATTCTTGCCATATGATTTCCTGCCATGAAACTTTTGACTAATTCCCACTACAAGAGTATTTTCCGAAAAGTCGTGATCCTGGTTTAGGTTTTAACTAATGAAACCAATTTATGATGGCGGTGTTGTGATTAGGGATATATTTATACGTAGTCATGTTTTTATTGCTCGTAGTTAAGAAACTGTGCTCCCGAAAGCGCACGGTGTCAAAAATTGCAGTAATTTATAGTAAGACCGGATCGTTCACTGGAGGATGTGCGATAGAAGCAGGTCCCACGTCATTTACTAAGATTTTCCACTCGGTTACTCGAATCAAGTGTGTGAAATGACTAACAACTACTTGATAGGATTTAAACTAAGCTATGAAAGCACTTAAAACAAAGCAGGCAGAATTATTCTAGAAAGCGAATTAAATTTAATCTAAGAAAGCAATAAAAGTCATCTAAGAGAGCGATCAAGATTATTCTAAGAAAGCAGATTTAAAATGGGACAGAAGGGACAGGAAGAAAAGAATAAAGATTGGACAAGATTCAGATAAAACACAATTAAACTTCCATTTTGTTACACAGATCTTAGTTTGGGGTAATTCGTTCAGTTAGCTAATTCTCATGCTCTCTATACCATGTTCCCTTTAACAGACAGGTACTTACAGTAAGAGTTTACATGTTCTTAAGAAAATAAATTCTAAGATACCACAGACGCATAACCACCCTTGCAATGCATTGCTAAGGTATGTTAAGTATCTGTGGTGGACAAGCAACACCTGACAAATCATTTATTGAAGTGTCAAGTACCGCTATCGTTCCCCCATGTCACACCCGAAGATTCTAATCAAGCCCTGAACTATCCCTTAACTCTCAATTCTAGTAGCAGTTACACAACTCTCAATACAACCGAGTGACCTCTAAAGAAAGCAGTTAAAAGAAAGCGATAAAGAAAGCATTTAAAATCCTATCACTCGGAGGTTTTTGAAAGTCTGACACTGGTAGTAACAGAAAGCCTCCAGTCAGAATGACTGGGTGTGGATCAAGAATTCCCTAATCTCAGTGAACCGCTCGCAGTGTTCACTTCCCTTTGGGTGATTATGAGATACAAACTAATGAAACGAGCTAATAAATTAGTTCGTTCCGGATGCACTCACTCAGGACTCAAAAATAGGCTTTGGCAGAAGAGGATAGCCGTTGAAAGAATACTCAACCCTACCTTAGAAAATAACCAAGGCCTGAATGTTATTCCTCTAGTATTATCTGTCACACCTTATCGGAATCCAAGTGGAATCTGACTCAGTGCAATATTTAATACAAGATTTCCAACAAACAGCAATTTTGGAAAATAATAAATCTGAAAATCATTCCCTATCAGGTACTAGACTCTCAATAAGAACACAGACCCTTTCAGTCTAGGTGAGACCTAATCGCTGACTCTGCTTCTAATTTCCCAAAATCAACCCCCAGTCGGATGTGAATTAGTCATAACTGTCGAATTTATCCCTTACTCAGATCCGGATTTTATAAAGGAATTTTTGTTGGAAGTGTATTATGAAACATCTGATTTAAATCAAGACTTCTATGTCCAAGGGAAGGATCCCAAAATAATATTGACCACAACATCTACATAATAATATCATGCATAATTTTATAGAGAAATGTAAAATAAAATAACCCAAAATATAAGGTGGGTTTAGACAGAATGTGAAACACAGAGATGAAATAGCCGGAGATGAGAAGAATTTATTTGGCTAAAAAGATGACAAAAATAATCAGGATGATCCGGACTGCAAACATCTGCTATCCAGGTCCTGATCATTTCAGGTGGGATGATTTTTAGACAGTGGAATGCCTCAAGTGACAGTTGCCGCCGTCATCTCAGACTCCACTGTCTGTGAATTTGGATAAAAACCCACATGTTCTATTACTGCAATAATGATTAGATGGCATTGGCATATATCATCTAATATTACTACAGCTCCAGATTCAGGTTTAAAATTAAAGTAAGAAAAGAAAACTGTATCCGGATGGGAGTCAGCTGAGCAGCTATTATAATCCCGGAGGGATGAACCGCCAAGGCTTCCACCGACTACTATCTGGACCATGCAAAATAACAACTAGTAATTAATATACAGATCACGAGCTAGTTATCCGTGTGGGAATACCCGCCAACATTAATCTGATATATTCCTTATTAGCTGTTTCACACATTACGGGAAAAGACAAAATAAAATAAAAGAAAATATTTTTGGGTCATCTTGCATGAGAGACATTGGTTTCTCATGCAAGGATATGGAATTAAATCCATAGTCACTCTTCATGTCTAAATAATCACTCATTCCATAATTAATAAATTAATTACAGTCCAGATTATATACTTAGATCATTAGAGTTTAGTCATTTGTAGAAGAATCTTTTAATGGAAAATTGAACAAGGTTCTTTATATCAAATTAATCATGGGTTGAGATCATTGGATTTCAACCTCAAAATATCAATACAAAGGTTCAATTAATTAATGGATGAGATGAAGAATGAGAATTTGGCACAAAGTGCCACTTTGTCGCGATGCAGAGTTTGTGTCGCGGAGCGTGGCTCCGCGACAAAGGTTTTGCGACAAAGGGGTGGAAATTAAGAGAAATGGGATTTTGAAAGTTTAGGGTTTGTTTTGTCGCTAAGTAAAGAAAATTTTGTCGCGGAACGTGGTTCCGCGACAAGGCCATAGCGACAAAAAGGTTGAAAATTGGACAAGGCATAATTCTTGTCGCGGAACAAGAGATTTTGGCGCGGAACGCGGTTCCGCGACAAGGTTGCTTCGCGACAAAGCCCTTCCAGAATAAAATCACAAGTATTTGGGTCCTTGGTCGCTAATCAAGATTTTGTCGCGGAACGTGGTTCCGCGCCAAGGGGTGTTTCGCGACCAAGGGTTTTAAAATAATGGTCAACAAATGTCCTTTGGCACCTTTGTCGCCAAAACGCCATTTTGTCGCGAAACGTGGTTCCGCGACAAGGGTTGTTCCGCGACAAAGGTGTGTCCAGTACACATGTCAGAAAAGTAAAGTGGAACAGTGGCATGCATTATGCGTGATCTCACCCATTTCAGATTCAAAAGCTAAACTAAGCTCAAAATAACAAAACAGAATTTGAATCTAGCTAGAACATGCTTGAACATAATAGAAATAAAGCAAACTTAAGACTTAAGAAACCCTAATCTAAGCTTGATCATCCATAAGCATGCAACATTATCCCAAGAAAAAGTCACCAAGCAGTGACATTAAAATGCAAAAACAAGGGTCAAATGACCCAAGGAAAATGAAAACAGTAAGATCCATGGGGTGTGAGACCCATTTCATGATTTTGGGACACAAATGGAGAATGTTTTCCCATTTTATTAAAAGGTGTTGTTCATACCCATGGTTTGAGTACCACAAACCCTTAAATAAAAGTTTAGAACAAAAACAAGGTGTAAATCTGGCTATCTAACCAAAGTGCAATAAACTACTTCTAACTAGTGCATAAATTAAATAATACAAGAAAAATCTAACTAAACTACCCTAACTAAACTAAGCTACTGAACTCCCCAACTTGTCTTCAAGAAGGTGTAGTTTTTCTAAAATTCTTCCCACCTTTAGCTCAAAGGAAACACCTCATATTTATAGAGGGGAAACCCTAAGCTCATGGGCCTTGATTTGAGCCCATTGTGTCTCAAAACATCACACACATCACAGCTTTGTCTCGGAGCACCAAGTTTGGTCGCGGAACACACTGCATGTGGCAAAGCTTCTCGACTGGGTCTTGTGTCTCTAAAAATGTATCTTGGTCGCGGAATGGACATTTGTCGCGGAACAGGGCATCGCGACAAAGGTATCGCGCCAAGGGCTTTGGCTGGTCTCTTCTTCATTTGGTCCACTTGGTCGCGGAACCCCTCCTTTGTCGCGGAACACTGTATCGCGCCAAGGGCTTCCGCGACAAAGGTCTTCCTGGGCCTGCTGGATTGGGCCAGATGGGCCGAAAATATTCTTTTTGTGGGCTTTTCTATCTTTTTCCCATCTTTTTGTTTCCTTTTCTTTTTCTCATGTTTTTGGAATTTTCTAACATAAATGTGTAATAAAATTACATATTTATGCCTTTTTCACACCAGCTTATTATTTTTACAATTATGCATAAATTAGTCCAATTCGACTGCTTTCTTACTTAATGTAAGACCGGAATGCGATCAAATGCCCGTTTAAGACACGGAAATGGATTGAAAATAATGGTCATTTCTGGCCATTATCAACATCCTCACATTTAATACTGATCGTCCCCGAGCAGTCAGAGTCAATGTTCGTAAGAACACGGACTCTACATATTCAATTCATTTTCGTGGCTTCATAAATCACATACTTTTAGATTGGGATAAGACAATCAAAAACTACAAGTGTTAAATTCCCTTGATTGCAGTGTTTAATGAAATGATACTTGCTCACTATATCGGGCCTACAAATCAAACATTGTTATCAATCCTTCATGAACATCATGTTTGAAAGATGCAAAGATTAAAAATTAGAATTAAGGCATGACATGAACATTCTTAATGAAACAAAGCCTCACTTATAAGAGAATCGGAAAATTCACTCACTCTCAATTGGGGTTTAATCATGAACGCTCAAAATCACATTTAATTAAATTATCCCATAAGCTTGCAATCAGACCAACTCGCCACCGGCTCATTTCTTCAAATCAAGATCACGAGGTCTTATTCGAGGGTTATAACGGGGCATACGGTTGTAACATTAGGTAGGAAAGGAAAATTATTGGGCTAGAAGTGGCAGAGATTTATTCTATCATAACTTGGCATTTTTATTTAAACTTTATGATCATCGTTATTTCTCTTTCTTTTTGATTTTCTTTTTCCATTGCATGACATTAGACTATTGTCTAATTGCTTGTCGTTTGCAATTTATTTGTGTTGGATGACATTCAACTTTTTCTCTCTTTTTTTTTTTTTTTTTGAATCGGTTTATAGAATACCGATTTATAGTTTTCATTGATGATCAAAAATTGTAATGCCTTGACAGAATTCATCCTTGCACACTTGGGTTTGCATTTCTTGGTCTTTTTTTTTTTTAGAAGGCTAGGAATAATATAGAGGGCTTCAAAGAAAAATTAGGCTTATAGGCTCAAATTGGTTAATCCTAAAGGGAAAATATTTTTGGGTTTGGATTTCAAACGAAGGCCAAAAATTTGGGTTTTCTAGGTGCCTCGATCATATGCTCGATTTTTGGAATATGGCATGGTCTTGAATCGGTCCCAATTGCAAGTTCTAGTTTCCTTTAATCAAAATGATTCACACATCAAAGGAAATGAATGAGTAAAAGTGACTCATGGCTCAAATCTCACATGGAATGGTTGATTCATGTCATACAATATTCTCAAATTTAATCGAAGCTTAATTCTAACAATTTATTCAATCAAAATCTCTAACAAGCAGATTTATTACCCAATAAGCTGATCGCATCATTAAATTTTTATAGCTCAAAACCTTAGGAATTCATTTCATGCATGTTCTCAATTATATTATCCCAATTTAAAGGTTTGCAAATTTAATCACAAGCCTAAATTCAACATGTGAATTTAGAGCAATTTTATGCATACTTTTGCTGGTTATTTAATTGAAAGCAGTAAAGAGGCACTGCTGACATACTGAGTATGTCAACAGCATATTTTTGGCCTGACAGTCACTTATTCATCTTGGACTGTCAGACATCTTTTTAGAAATAAAAGAACCAAATAAAAACAAGAATTGTTGTTGGGGCTGCAAAATCCCAATCTGAAAGTAGTAATTATATCAATTACAAGAGATTTCATTTGCAATCAAATCTATCTTGCATGGATGAATTGAAATTCTCTTATATGATATTTACAATTAAGCTCAGAAATAATGGAGTCAGGGATCGCCATCTTTCTTCTCGTCTGATTTCTTGGAGGAGCCAGCTTCATCAGGGATCTTCTTGAGTAAGGTTTGCAGGAGCTGATTTTGACTAAGGATCAGTGATTCCACCATTTTTCGATTCTTCTCTTCTTTTTCTAGCATCATCAGTCTGAATTCCTCGTCTCTCCTTTCCTTCTCCAACTTCTCCTTCCGTTTCTCTTCCTTTTCTCTCCTACGCTCTTCGTGTTCTTCCTCTCTCTCCCTTCTTCGCTCTTCACGCTCCTCTTCTGCCCTTTTCTGCTGTCCCTCTTGGCTTGCCAAAATTACATCGGTCATGGATTTCATTCCCTCGAGCATCGATTGACTCATTCTGCTCACCATCTCAATCGTTTGGGAATCAGCAGGGAACTGAGACACGTTATGGCTTTGAGGAGGCATCTGAGGTTGAGGTTGAGTCGGAGGTGGGATTGGAGTCTCAGTCCGTTCTTGGTCCGCAGGAGGCTCCTCTTGAACATTCGAAGGTCCTGCATCAGCACAGGTGTTCTGTGTTCCCTTCTTTGTCTTTGGCTGCCTCTTTCGTTTTCTTGATGCCTGCTCACCCGATATGAAAGAGGATTGAGCGTCTGAATCTCCTCTGACGGACAGTAGGGGGAGAGAGTATCTGATACTCTCGCTCAAGGGAAGTCTTGGCACACTGATAGGTGGGTTCACTTTCACCACTGTGTCACCCTCAAAAGCGCTCAGATCAACTCCCTGAGCTATGCAGATTCTCCTAATCAAATTCGGATAGCACAGCACCTGTCTATCCTTTATCCGGGTTATCATCACCTCGAATACATGCCTCCCTACATTTAGTTTTGCTCCGCTCCACATTCTTGCAAATCCCATTAGCACATTTCCAGATGTGGTGTGCGGATGCGAGTTGGGCCGGATCTTGGACATGTAGAACTCATAAGTTGGCATGAACTGTATCCGCAGCCATTTTGCATTGAATGTGTGTCCAGGGGCGGTCACGCTTGTCATGCTGTTAGCCAAGGTTGCATACTTCGCATATTCAGTCGTTTTGGCTCTCTTTGTCATGATCTCATCAGGGGGGAATTCACTTTGGATCTCTGGAGTCCCGAAGAACTGATTCAGCCAGTCAGGTGCAATGTTAATCACTTGTCCACGAATCCATGTTGTTCTGGCATCTTTATCAATGTTGCAGAAGAATTCCTTTGTTAATTCCACAAAGCCATCTTCGTCGTGATGCAGCATGAAGTTACCCCACTCTTGATTTCTGTAGAAGGTCTCTATAGTGGGGTGCGACAACGCATCGGGTCTGAACCCTTTATCCGGCACTATCATCTTCTGCAACTTCTTATACTTCTCTGCATTCTCTTTGTTGCCATTGAACTTGATCTGAATCTGTTCTTCACTCAGCTTTTTCTTCCCATATTCCTTTGAAACGCCCATTCTTTGCCTTACAGTATTTTCAGACCAAAACTCGACTGGTCGAATGGATCCGACAGACTCGTCGTCGCTCGTGTGCCAGTCTGTTTGATCGTCTCCCTCCTGTGGCTGGTCATCTCTTGGTTCAGCATCATCTCCCCTCTGACTTGGCTCTTGCTCTCCATGAGCTGCTTCATCTCCGACTTCCTCCTCAACCTGTTTAATTACATTTTTCATCGTATTGAGTTCACAATTTACAAGCAAGGAAGATGTAGTTACATGAAAATTACGGTCATCAACATCAGTTGATACCTCCTCCTCCTCCCTAATTCTGGCAGCTCGTCCAACTGGACGTTGGAAAATAGGCGCCATTTGGTCCATGAATTCTTGCTCCTCTTGCTGAGCTTCTTCTTCTGAATCATTCCCATCTGCGGCTTCAGTCAGAATTCCTTGAACTTTTTCTTTAAGCGCAGAGGTCATGAGATGGTCGTCTGGCTGCTTTTCCAAGGTTTTGGCCAGTGCTACCGGATCTATGGAGTCTTGCGGTCCTTCTGACTGTTCAGGTTGGTGCGATGGGTCTCCTTGAGTGATGAATTCTTCAATTCTGGCCGTGCCCACGAGAGGATCAATCACTTGACCCACTTTTGTCTGATATTTGATTTGATGTGGCTTTTCTCCAGCGTCGATTCTTGTTTCGATCTGTTCGTTAAGCCTTTTCCTTATATCCCCTCGGATGGTCTCAGCATCATGTGCAGTGGGGCCAGTCCATGCAGGAGGTTGTTCTTCTTTGATTTTCAAACCACGCCCTTCCACTTCTCCAGTGATCTTCAGCTCGAAGTCCTCCTCATTACCCTGCTCAACCCCTCCAGATTTCCTGCTTTCTAGCTCAGCCTGCATCTTTCTGGCAGTTTCTTCATCCCTGGTCTGCTGGATATTCTTTCTGATCTGCTCTTCCTCTGCAGTTTTCTTTTCCATTTCCAGGCGTTCTTCCTCAGTCAATTTCTCTACTCCAGAACCACCTGTTACTTGATCCAGCAAACCAGCTAATGCAAGTTCTTCATTGTACATCTTCATGGCTAGCTCAGCATCGGACATCACCTGGTGCTTCTTTTTCGGGGGTGGTGGCGGCATCGGCTTTTTACCTCTGTCCTTGGGATCTGTGGGCTCTACCACTTTCCTGACAGTTGGCTCAGGTTCCTTGATCTCCACTTTCTTTTCCGGAGCTCTTGCTGGCTTATCCTTGTCAGCGGACTTTATCAACCTTCTCCTCGTTCCCGGTTGAGGTGCTGGCTGATGACCTTCAGATGTAACAACAGTAGTGGAGGTTTTCTCGGGGTGTATGGGTGCCTTAGTGGTGGCAGGTGCTGGTACTTCAGATTGAGCTGGCTGCGTTGGAGTCCGGGTTGCTTCTTGTTGCACCACTGGCTCGGACGTAGCAACTTCTTGTACTTCAGTCTGTCCTCTTGGTGGTAATGCCGAAGCTTGTACTGCTGGCTGGGTAGGCTGTGGGTTGGCTTCAGGGGGAGTGGAGAAGTATGCATCAATCTCAGCGTCAGGATCCTCTTCCCTGTTTGGTTCACCCTCGTAGCCTAGTTGCTTCTCGGCGCGCTGCAAATAATCCTCAATAAAACTCCTTTGAGTGATTCTCCTCAGTTGGTCCTCCCAGTCCTTCTTGATCTTGGAGCAGAACTTACTCCGAACATTGTTGTTGTAGTGCAAGACCTTCTTTCCATTAGCAGTACTATTACAGTATTCCAGCGCAAACTTGTCCATTTCCATGATCAATTCCCAGTAGGAGTCCCTGTACTGATCTATCATGCCCCCTACCAGATCCTTTTGAATCCCTTCCAGGTAGGACATGTCTTCTGCCGAATCGTACGTGAGATACACCCCAGCCTCAGCTTTTGATAGCAAATTGAACTGTCTTTCATTTTTCCTTTTGGGTTTCCAGCCACCTTTGCATATATCCACTTGTAGCTGATCCCTTAGTACTGCTATGTGCTGGGGAAATTCATCATCTTTGCTCGTCCCGTACCGTCCATATTTTCTGTGCGTGAAGATGGTTTCAAGTACCTCATCTGCAGGTAGTACTACTCCTTCTTCCAGAAAGGACTCAGTGATACTTGGATTGCCTTTTCCCCAGACAGTAGTCAAGTCGTCCCATTGTTCGCGTGCATCCTTGATCATCTTCCTCATTGTGTTCAACAGTGAGGTGTTGTGGCTTTGTTCAAATTTCTCAGCATTTTTAAGGCGTTTATACAGGTTGAAGGTCAGCTCTCGATGCCTGGCCCGAGCTAGATCTGTAATCCACCTCTGCTCCACTGGTCCTTTTGCTTCGAACAGATACGGATTCCACTTAAATGGAAATGCTTCATACATCATGATGGCCCCACTGTTGATAACCCTACTTAGATCCATGTATTTGTGTTCGAAGGCCGTCCGAACTTGAGGATCTACGATTTGGTTAGGGATGATGATGTCGAAGTCAGCTATATTTGGATCTTTTGTTCCCTTTTCCACATGCCGATTCCACACAGCCCTGTGCTCTCTGAACCTCAATTGGATGCGCTCATGATGGACTTCAGGAGTTGTCTTTTCGTCTTGGGGGGCATACCCCATCATCCTTACCCAAAACTTCTTCAGGAAGTGATAGTAGTCCCTTTCTATCGATGCAGCGACTATCGACCTTTCCTCTGGAGGGATATGCACGTCCCATCCCGGAGAAAGTTTCAATTTTTCGTCCGTGGTGTGGTCCAGAGGCACCTTATAAACTGATCTGATGGCATCTCTTGCGTCCTTAATTTCTGTTCGATCAATTGAGGCCTGGTTGCCAGCAGCCTCATATGTGCAGTCAGGCAATCCGATGCCTGAGTGCACTACCAATGCATTCCTGAAAAGGTTAAAGTGCTTAGATATATCCAAATTTTTATAAGTTTTCAAAGACTACTCAGGTGTGAAAATCAACATCCTCACATTTTGAGCTTTGCTAAGCTCGAAATGTGATTTAAGTGATTCAATCCTGAGTTTATTAAAAGATCCAAATGTAAGGTACTATGCCTTAGGACCTAGAAGGAGATAACTTAATTGGATTATTGAGCCCAATCAAAAGGAGGAAATATAAATGAAAATAAAAATGAAGTGGTCATTGGACCAAAAAATTTCCTTTTTTAGTGGGCCATTGGGCCAAAAAGTTTGTTTTTCCAATTTTATTAAACAAGCTCGAGGCACTTGTTGAAAATGGAATGAAATGATGATGATGGAATGGATGGCTCGAAAATGGAGTGTGCAATGGAGGCATGGCGGCATGGATTCGCTATTTCCGGATTGTTTGGACTGTCATTGGACAGTTAAAACGTTCAAGAAAATGCAAACACTATTTTTAATTTTTGAAAAGGTTGACTTGATTTTATTTAATGAGAAGTGGGGTGTGTGTGGTCCCATTTTTGGATTTTTGTAAAAAGGTAGCAGTTGAGGTGGCAAAATACTGCTACTTAACTCACACTAGTTCCATTGGGAACAAAAACACTTTTGTCAACCCAAAATTCCTAGTACTATTTTTGTCTTTGTGAAAAAGTGGAATGCTGAAAGGGGATTGGTGTGCACTGACATGCCAAAAACAATGCAAACACTCACTTTCCTCAATTTGCTGCACACATACACAGGCACACCAAAACAGGAAACGGCATTAAATGATCATCTCAGCATGCAATACTCCTGAACATAGCAATGTTAAAAACACAAGATCATGCCTCTACTTAAACAAGAACATAAGATTAATCACACTACTCATGCTCAGTGAGGGGGACATTCATAAGCAAGAAAATTAATAACATAATGACACTCTCACAGTATCCCTATGTTCATCAACTCTCACTTTTTCAAGATTTTTCAACAATCCAGGAGGAATCAAGATCAAGCAGACAAATCATGAGCATATAGACTAGAACAAACAAAAGCAACAGAACCTTAAAAACTCAAAACCCACAACCATGGCGGAATCCACCACTGCCAAACCCTAGCCATCGTGCCCGTTTCCTCTAGACAACCGAGGTTCATGGAATCAAAATTTCTACAACCCCTAACACTTCTATCTGTGCCCCTGCATCAACCAACCACAGTACCAAACTCCAACACCACACTCGGCCATTAACGATAAAAACAGGGAATCGAAATCCATATATGCCCAATACACAGAATCACTAAAATTGAAAATCAAATAAGTGAAAACAACCAAGAGGAGGCCTATTCACATAATATCGAGAACTTCAAACACCAAAAATCCCTAGGTTCGCGAAAACAGGGCAATGGGTGCGCGAGAGTAGAATGGAGAAAGGCTTACCATGGTTCGGTTTGCTTCGGAGAAGACGAAGATGAGGGTTCTGACGGCTCCATAAGGGTTGCGAAAATTTGGGCAGAGTTTCCCTTGGGTTTGGCGTTCGAAAGGTGCGAAGAACACAGTGGTGTACTTCGGGAGAGGTTTCGAGTACGAGAGGTTTTTCGAAAATTTTCTAAGTCTGAATGCGTGGGGAAGAAGAGGGAGGCGGAGAGGTTTAAATAGTAATGGGCCGGTCGCGGAACCCTAGCCCACGGTCGCGGAACAGGACTACGCGACCAGGCTTGGCGACATTAGAGGTGTCGCGGAGTGTGGGACTTTGTCGCGGAGTCATGCACCGCGACAAAGTGTACCGCGACAAAATGGCGAGGAAAAATGGAGTGGTGTGCCCGTGTCGCGGAATAGAGACTCTGTCGCGGAGTCATGCTCCGCGACAAAATGTTCCGCGACAAGGACAGGCAGAGTTTAGGGATGAGTATAACTTTGTCGCGGAATTTGCACATGGGCGCGATGCTGGGCATCACGACAAAATGATCACTCCGCGACAAAGACAAACAAGGGTTCAGAGGTGAGTGAGATTTTGTCGCGGTATTGCACCTGGTCGCGAAACGTTGTTCCGCGACAAAATGGTCATTCCGCGACAAAGACAAACAAGGGTTGCTGATGAGGGGAATTTTGTCGCGGAGTTGTACTTGGTCGCGGAACGTTGTTCCGCGACAAAATGGTCAGTCCGCGACAAACTTTTTGAATTTTCAAATTTTCAACGGATTGGGCCCGAGTGTGATATTGGGCCTGCGTCCATTTTATTTGAATTGGACCTGAATGAATTCAGTCCAAGTAAATTCAAATCATTGGGCCATTATTTAAAATAATCTACTTGCATAAAATTAGGTCGGGTCAGTTCCATTTATCTGCAAGATTTATTCCGGATCTTAAATTTCTTTAAATTCCGAAAATAATCCCTCAGATTTGTGGAATTTTCCCAACCAAGAACCTGGTTTTCCTTGCTTTTTCTGCTCCTTCTTTTTGGTTGGTTCCGAATTTCCTGCAAGACAGATAAATACCCACTAGGTTAGGTTTTCTCCTCAGTTCAACATCCTCACATTTAGAGTCTTGGTACTCTAAATGTTCAATTAATCTTGAGGGTACTTTTTCTGTTCTGGATTAAATATATTACATTAAACTAGACTGATCTAAGCTAATCTAGGAGTAATCAGGAGTGTAATCCTCTTAATAAACGACGCTGCATCCTCCCCGGCAACGGCGCCATGAAACTTTTGACAAGTTTCGTTAACCCGAGCTTTTGCTAAAATTATACCAGGTCAGATTTATTAAATGAAAAGCGTTATGATTCACGGGAAAGGGTTTAGGGATATGTCAAGATTATTAATCTTTTTATTACTCAAGTATGGTGCTTCGGTTTCGAATGGCGCTGTGGTCCTCTCTGTCATGAAAAGTTGACAAATCTCATGGCATAGCCGGGTTAGGTTGACCTTCAGCCTGTCACACTGAGGATCCCCGGCAGATATGCCATGATACTTCTCATCAATTCTTGCCATATGATTTCCTGCCATGAAACTTTTGACTAATTCCCACTACAAGAGTATTTTCCGAAAAGTCGTGATCCTGGTTTAGGTTTTAACTAATTAAACCAAATTATGATGGCGGTGTTGTGATTAGGGATATATTTATACGTAGTCATGTTTTTATTGCTCGTAGTTAAGAAAATGTGCTCCCGAAAGCGCACGGTGTCAAAAATTGCAGTAATTTATAGTAAGACCGGATCGTTCACTGGAGGATGTGCGATAGAAGCAGGTCCCACGTCATTTACTAAGATTTTCCACTCGGTTACTCGAATCAAGTGTGTGAAATGACTAACAACTACTTGATAGGATTTAAACTAAGCTATGAAAGCACTTAAAACAAAGCAAGCAGAATTATTCTAGAAAGCGAATTAAATTTAATCTAAGAAAGCAATAAAAGTCATCTAAGAGAGCGATCAAGATTATTCTAAGAAAGCAGATTTAAAATGGGACAGAAGGGACAGGAAGAAAAGAATAAAGATTGGACAAGATTCAGATAAAACACAATTAAACTTCCATTTTGTTACACAGATCTTAGTTTGGGGTAATTCGTTCAGTTAGCTAATTCTCATGCTCTCTATACTATGTTCCCTTTAACAGACAGGTACTTACAGTAAGAGTTTACATGTTCTTAAGAAAATAAATTCTAAGATACCACAGACGCATAACCACCCTTGCAATGCATTGCTAA
Source organism: Hygrophila difformis (assembly GCA_030278955.1). Classification (NCBI taxonomy): domain Eukaryota; kingdom Viridiplantae; phylum Streptophyta; class Magnoliopsida; order Lamiales; family Acanthaceae; genus Hygrophila; species Hygrophila difformis. The sequence continues at coordinate 44,381,401 of JAOANR010000012.1, read as the reverse complement.
GGTATGTTAAGTATCTGTGGTGGACAAGCAACACCTGACAAATCATTTATTGAAGTGTCAAGTACCGCTATCGTTCCCCCATGTCACACCCGAAGATTCTAATCAAGCCCTGAACTATCCCTTAACTCTCAATTCTAGTAGCAGTTACACAACTCTCCGAGTGACCTCTAAAGAAAGCAGTTAAAAGAAAGCGATAAAGAAAGCATTTAAAATCCTATCACTCGGAGGTTTTTGAAAGTCTGACACTGGTAGTAACAGAAAGCCTCCAGTCAGAATGACTGGGTGTGGATCAAGAATTCCCTAATCTCAGTGAACCGCTCGCAGTGTTCACTTCCCTTTGGGTGATTATGAGATACAAACTAATGAAACGAGCTAATAAATTAGTTCGTTCCGGATGCACTCACTCAGGACTCAAAAATAGGCTTTGGCAGAAGAGGATAGCCGTTGAAAGAATACTCAACCCTACCTTAGAAAATAACCAAGGCCTGAATGTTATTCCTCTAGTATTATCTGTCACACCTTATCGGAATCCAAGTGGAATCTGACTCAGTGCAATATTTAATACAAGATTTCCAACAAACAGCAATTTTGGAAAATAATAAATCTGAAAATCATTCCCTATCAGGTACTAGACTCTCAATAAGAACACAGACCCTTTCAGTCTAGGTGAGACCTAATCGCTGACTCTGCTTCTAATTTCCCAAAATCAACCCCCAGTCGGATGTGAATTAGTCATAACTGTCGAATTTATCCCTTACTCAGATCCGGATTTTATAAAGGAATTTTTGTTGGAAGTGTATTATGAAACATCTGATTTAAATCAAGACTTCTATGTCCAAGGGAAGGATCCCAAAATAATATTGACCACAACATCTACATAATAATATCATGCATAATTTTATAGAGAAGTGTAAAATAAAATAACCCAAAATATAAGGTGGGTTTAGACAGAATGTGAAACACAGAGATGAAATAGCCGGAGATGAGAAGAATTTATTTGGCTAAAAAGATGACAAAAATAATCAGGATGATCCGGACTGCAAACATCTGCTATCCAGGTCCTGATCATTTCAGGTGGGATGATTTTTAGACAGTGGAATGCCTCAAGTGACAGTTGCCGCCGTCATCTCAGACTCCACTGTCTGTGAATTTGGATAAAAACCCACATGTTCTATTACTGCAATAATGATTAGATGGCATTGGCATATATCATCTAATATTACTACAGCTCCAGATTCAGGTTTGAAATTAAAGTAAGAAAAGAAAACTGTATCCGGATGGGAGTCAGCTGAGCAGCTATTATAATCCCGGAGGGATGAACCGCCAAGGCTTCCACCGACTACTATCTGGACCATGCAAAATAACAACTAGTAATTAATATACAGATCACGAGCTAGTTATCCGTGTGGGAATACCCGCCAACATTAATCTGATATATTCCTTATTAGCTGTTTCACACATTACGGGAAAAGACAAAATAAAATAAAAGAAAATATTTTTGGGTCATCTTGCATGAGAGACATTGGTTTCTCATGCAAGGATATGGAATTAAATCCATAATCACTCTTCATGTCTAAATAATCACTCATTCCATAATTAATAAATTAATTACAGTCCAGATTATATACTTAGATCATTAGAGTTTAGTCATTTGTAGAAGAATCTTTTAATGGAAAATTGAACAAGGTTCTTTATATCAAATTAATCATGGGTTGAGATCATTGGATTTCAACCTCAAAATATCAATACAAAGGTTCAATTAATTAATGGATGAGATGAAGAATGAGAATTTGGCACAAAGTGCCACTTTGTCGCGATGCAGAGTTTGTGTCGCGGAGCGTGGCTCCGCGACAAAGGTTTTGCGACAAAGGGGTGGAAATTAAGAGAAATGGGATTTTGAAAGTTTAGGGTTTGTTTTGTCGCTAAGTAAAGAAAATTTTGTCGCGGAACGTGGTTCCGCGACAAGGCCATAGCGACAAAAAGGTTGAAAATTGGACAAGGCATAATTCTTGTCGCGGAACAAGAGATTTTGGCGCGGAACGTGGTTCCGCGACAAGGTTGCTTCGCGACAAAGCCCTTCCAGAATAAAATCACAAGTATTTGGGTCCTTGGTCGCTAATCAAGATTTTGTCGCGGAACGTGGTTCCGCGCCAAGGGGTGTTTCGCGACCAAGGGTTTTAAAATAATGGTCAACAAATGTCCTTTGGCACCTTTGTCGCCAAAACGCCATTTTGTCGCGAAACGTGGTTCCGCGACAAGGGTTGTTCCGCGACAAAGGTGTGTCCAGTACACATGTCAGAAAAGTAAAGTGGAACAGTGGCATGCATTATGCGTGATCTCACCCATTTCAGATTCAAAAGCTAAACTAAGCTCAAAATAATAAAACAGAATTTGAATCTAGCTAGAACATGCTTGAACATAATAGAAATAAAGCAAACTTAAGACTTAAGAAACCCTAATCTAAGCTTGATCATCCATAAGCATGCAACATTATCCCAAGAAAAAGTCACCAAGCAGTGACATTAAAATGCAAAAACAAGGGTCAAATGACCCAAGGAAAATGAAAACAGTAAGATCCATGGGGTGTGAGACCCATTTCATGATTTTGGGACACAAATGGAGAATGTTTTCCCATTTTATTAAAAGGTGTTGTTCATACCCATGGTTTGAGTACCACAAACCCTTAAATAAAAGTTTAGAACAAAAACAAGGTGTAAATCTGGCTATCTAACCAAAGTGCAATAAACTACTTCTAACTAGTGCATAAATTAAATAATACAAGAAAAATCTAACTAAACTACCCTAACTAAACTAAGCTACTGAACTCCCCAACTTGTCTTCAAGAAGGTGTAGTTTTTCTAAAATTCTTCCCACCTTTAGCTCAAAGGAAACACCTCATATTTATAGAGGGGAAACCCTAAGCTCATGGGCCTTGATTTGAGCCCATTGTGTCTCAAGACATCACACACATCACAGCTTTGTCTCGGAGCACCAAGTTTGGTCGCGGAACACACTGCATGTGGCAAAGCTTCTCGACTGGGTCTTGTGTCTCTAAAAATGTATCTTGGTCGCGGAATGGACATTTGTCGCGGAACAGGGCATCGCGACAAAGGTATCGCGCCAAGGGCTTTGGCTGGTCTCTTCTTCATTTGGTCCACTTGGTCGCGGAACCCCTCCTTTGTCGCGGAACACTGTATCGCGCCAAGGGCTTCCGCGACAAAGGTCTTCCTGGGCCTGCTGGATTGGGCCAGATGGGCCGAAAATATTCTTTTTGTGGGCTTTTCTATCTTTTTCCCATCTTTTTGTTTCCTTTTCTTTTTCTCATGTTTTTGGAATTTTCTAACATAAATGTGTAATAAAATTACATATTTATGCCTTTTTCACACCAGCTTATTATTTTTACAATTATGCATAAATTAGTCCAATTCGACTGCTTTCTTACTTAATGTAAGACCGGAATGCGATCAAATGCCCGTTTAAGACACGGAAATGGATTGAAAATAATGGTCATTTCTGGCCATTATCAAATATCAGTGTCAATATATATATATATATATATAATAAATATGTTTCACATAATTTTAAATTTTTAAAAGATTTATAAAGGAATAGAAATAAAATGAATCACTACAAGAAAATTGCGTTTTACTGACCGAAATTACCGACCACATGTTGCGGGTCGGATATACCGACCGCAGGGCCGACCGCAACATGCGGTCGGTAATTTAGAGCCGTTATGGTGGACCCGGTTTCCGGACGACCGCTGCACCGATCAAAATTAATTCGGTCGGTGATACCGACCGCAGTTGCGGTCTGTAAATTTTTTTCAATTTCTTTCATTTTTTTAAAAGTTTTATTATTTTTTAAAAAATAATTTAATCTATATTTATTTCAACCATTTAATTAATTATTTATAGATTTATTTATATATTAATTTATATTTATCTTAATTTCAAAATGATCTTATTAATTATTTTATTTAATTCAGTGATTTCAGGTTTATTTATTTAATTATTTTATTTTATATTTTACTATTTAATTAATGAAATTTTATAATTTTTAATTAATATAATTTTAATATTTATTTTATATTTTAATTTAGTTTTGTATTTACACATTTATATGTATATATGTACTTATATAGGTTATATATATATATAACATTTCATACAATGACATGAAACATGAAGTGCAAAGATGGCCATAAGCGCGAGGGATTCAATTGCCTACCCGGGTCCAGGCCGCTCTTCAGCAAATTCTTTCAACATATATATTGGGGAATGTTTACTATATAGGACACATGGCGGAATATGATTGATGGGTTAGAGACCTAGCCAAGCTGGCTAGGGTTGAGGATGGTGATGGTGAGGTGGGCAGTTGGAGCCCTCCCGAGAATAATTTTTTCATAAAATAGAATTTGCGGTCGGTAATTTGGTCGGAAAATTTACCGATTTTTTTGGTCGGAGGAAAAATACCTACCAAGGTATTACCGACCGACCCCTGCGGTCGGTGGTTCAGTCGGTAAGCCCCGAAACGACCCTAAACGATTTTTTCTTGTAGTGAATTATAAGGTCAGTTAAAAGATGATAATCATAATATGAAAATTCCTGAGTCAAACAAATTGTTATTAAAAAAAATCAAATTTTAATTGCCAAATCAAAATAAATAAATAAAAAAAAAGAATGAGGACTTGGCCTAGTGGTCAAGTACCATGATTCCCGACTTTTAGGTTGGGGGTTAATTCGATTTCTCACCCGGCCCCCGATTGTTTTCTTTTATCCTTTTATAATTTGTGTGATATCGGCTTCCACCACCCATTACTAACGTGCATAGGTTGTTCTGCAAAGGAAAAAAATAAAACAAAACAAAACAAATATTTATGGTGTTTTTATTTGCCAATCTCCTCCGTTTTTTCAGAATTGAAGCCCAAACAAGTAGCACCTTAATATACTCCATAATTTTTCTTTCAGCAACAAAATCTTGAATACTACTTATACGATAAAGAAAGTCGCACATTTTGAACTCTTAAAACATCTTTATATAATTTTTTAAAGTGTTGCATTTTGAACTCTTAAAACGTCATTATAATTTTTAAAATTTATTATAAAACATTAATTCACACTGTATGAGCTAGAAAACTTATAAAAGTATTTGTATATATATATATTTCACCATTAAAAACATTCCGGCCTTACTTACATTTAATTCTTTTAGAAATTATTGACTATAATAAATCAAAGTAAAAGTTAAAAACGTGAATTTAGATTTTCATGCAGTTTCCAGTCCCCATTATAGATTAAGGGTGTCAATTTGGATTTTCAGGTCGGATTCGTGTTGATCTAATAACCCAAAATGAATCCAAAAAAGAAAAAAAAAAAAAAAAAAAGAAAAAGAAAAAAAAAACATGAAATTTGAAACCTAAACTGATTTCATCGAAATATATCAAATTCAAAAACCTTAAATATTCTCCACTTCGTAAACTTATACGCATGCCTGGCGGCCCATATACCTTATTATAAATGCAACATGCATAATGCTGATAAAATCAAAACTGGCCAAATAAAGATTAAGTAAAAAATACTCCCTCTGTCCCATTTAACTTGTCCTGTTTCATTTCTGCACACTATCCAATGCACTTTTTCAATTGTTAATATCTCAAAATATGTACAATAAAAAATTATGCACATTATATATTATGAAATTATAAGATTACACGATTCTAACAAGACCCAACTCGACTATTTTTTATCAAATATATACATGCGATAAAATTAAGTCAAAGTTAAACAATGAACAGTGCCAAAAAGTCAAACATGACAAGTGAGGTGGGACGGAGGGAGTAATAGGCAGACAATAAAGCATCAGCTCAATAAAGCCAAAATTTCAGGAATCCAAAACTTATTAAATAATGAATGGTGGTGGCAGCCAAAGTTCGTTGCCTTTCTTCCCTTATAAATACACATCACCACCCTTCAAGCCTTCAACCCCAATCCAACCTTTCCTACCATAATCACATCTCATTCCCAAATCTAATTGCTGCTCATTTCTTACAAAATTCTAGCTAGCCAGCCATGGGCAGCTACAGTTTCAACAATATTTCATCATCAGGCCTTATTAGAGCTGCAACAGTACTCTTGCTTTTTATAATGTCATCCTTCAACAATAACATTTCATCATGTGAAGCAGCAGCAAATACTAAACTATTATCTCGCACATTCTACGACACCACCTGCCCCAGAGCTGCTACCATCATTCGCGATACTATCTACCGGGCAGTGTCACGTGACCGACGTATGGCGGCCTCACTCCTCCGCCTCCACTTCCACGATTGCTTCGTTCAGGGCTGCGACGCATCCATCCTCCTCGACGAGACCGACGCCATTCAGAGCGAGAAGACCGCACCCCCAAATAACAATTCCGTGCGCGGCTACGACGTCATAGAGGCCGCAAAGGCTGCACTCGAAAAAGAATGCCCCGGAGTTGTTTCCTGTGCCGATATACTCACTTTGGCTGCCCGTGATGCCTCTGTCAGGGTTGGAGGACCTTCATGGACTGTCAAGTTAGGAAGAAGAGACTCCACCACCGCCAGCCGCGCCCTCGCCTCAGTTGAACTCCCTAGTTTCACAGCGAGTCTGGATACGCTCATTTCTCATTTTCAGCGCAAGGGACTGAATGCGAGGGACATGGTTGCACTTTCGGGAGCTCATACTCTTGGCCAATCCCGATGTGGATTGTTCCGCGAAAGAATATATAATGGAACAAACATTCATCCCCGGTTCGCCGACAGGAGGAGGAAGGACTGCCCTCGTGTCGGCGGTGACGCCAACTTAGCGCCTCTTGATTTGGTGACGCCCAATTCATTCGACAACAATTACTTTAGGAATTTGATGCAGATGAGGGGGCTTCTTCCATCCGATCAAGTTCTTTACAGCGGAGGATCCACCGACGGCCTCGTGGCCGAGTACAGCAGAAATCCACGGCTCTTTGCTTCTGACTTTGCAAAGGCAATGGTGAAAATGAGTGAAATTCCGGCCGCGCAGCAGGATGGAATCATAAGAAAGATTTGCAGCGCCGTCAACTGATCAGAAACTAATTCATTCCTCGCTTGATGCTCTTTAATTATTGCATTTCATTCCCACGATATTCTTTTGTTATTATTCATTCAATGTTTTAAATGTATGCGCAGTTACGCTATTTCATGTTTATTGATTATAATTCTTTCCTTTGGACGCCTCAATACATCAAGTCTTGTGAACTAGCATTTATTTCAGGCAAGGTTATTAAAATCGATATGGGATTTAAATTAGGGTGATATCTTGATAATATCTATAGAATCTATACAATATCTTAAAATCTTTGAAAGATTTGATCCCACTCCCTTTTATTTTTCGTCTCATTTTTCAATTTTCGGTCTTCCATTCTTTCCAAAATACAGATCTAGGGATTTTTGTTTCATCTCCATCTTACTCGCATCCCCTTCATCTTTCTCTTCCAACAGTCGCCGATGTATCTCCTTCATCTTCTTGTTAGAGACAGTAGTTGAGACTGACGAAAATGAAGAAAATTCTAATGGCAAATCCAACTCAGCTCAAGCATTATGTCTTAAATGCTCAATTATTTCCCTTTTTCCTGTAATTAGCGATATGAACACCATCATCCTTGACCACTTCCACTGAAACGTTTTTGCTCAATTTTGCTTTCTACGACAAAATAAATGTAAAAACTTAAACACTATCTTTTAAAAAACTAAATGTATTTTTTAGTTCTTGATGATGTGGGTAGATTTTTTAAAATATACGTATTATATTATATTATATTTTTTAAATTTTCAATAGTTAAAACTCCAAAACCTTTATTAATAGATCATTTAAATATATACAGTAATTACCTCCAGATTCAAAAAAAAAAAAAAAAAAAAAAAACTCAAATAATCAAAGCAATAAATATTACTTCTATGAATTATTAAACACTAGCTATAAGAATATTTTTTAAATTTTGCATTCGAATTTGATTATTAAATTTTCGGAACTATTTGAATTTCGATTGTAAATTCAGTCACTAATTTTATTAATTAGTAACCAAATTTTGTGCTTTCACAATCTGATTTATTTATTTATTTATTTTATATATATAGTTACAGTACGGGAAAAGTTCCTGTAGAAAAAATTTAGGATACCGATAAGCAAGAGGAAGAGAGGTCATATTCTCATATCTCAAGGACAAATTCGTAAAAGTCTCAAGTGTGTATGAATGTTGATCAATACTTTAGGCAAATTAATTAATTTCACTAATAGAAAAAATCTGGATTTAATAGCTAAAACTGTGGTAGCTAACGAATTTTGGTCGCTAGCGAAATCCGATCGTAAATTCGGTCGCTAACCTCTTTAGCGACCGAATTTTACCAATTTTTTTTCGGTCGCTAAAACAGAAAATTCTTGTAGTGTTTGTTGAGGAGCTTGTAGTCGAAAAAAGAATAATTTTGACTAGACCTTTTCTTAACTATCAACTTCAATTCAATACATCAGCTGTCTTAAGATAGCCCAGCTGTGTGCCTGTGTCTTTATTCAACTTACGTATGCTAACTCACTGTTGAAATTTGAAACAATAAAATAAAAATATGTACGCGTGGATAAGAGAATAGAGAGCATCTGATGAGCGTGTGAGTGCATTAGTCAATCAAGCTCTACTTTGCTAATTTGGGCGTTTTATATAGTATTTAATAAGTATTTTAAGAGTATCTTCAGATTCTTAAGAAAAAGTTCTTGCATGCATGGTCAAAATTATGTTTCTGTCGTCAATCATGTACGTACGAAACTAATTGATTAATTCTACTAAAGTGTTCATACATGCATACACTTGATCAATTATAAATATTTTACTACTTCTACGTGCACGTGCATGGTGGACATTATGAAGTATTGAAGTACTATATTATAATATGGAGTAATGAATATAGTAGAATGCAACTTTCCATGAACTTGACGAGATAAATTTCTTTTTTGGTGGGAGCCATGCCACACAAATTACAAAGAGAGGGATAGAAGGCCGGGTGGGGATTCGAACCCCAGCCTATTGGTTGCCGAGATAAATTAATACTCCCTCCGTCCCAGGCAAGATGTCTGGTTTGACTTTTTGGCACTGTTCATTGTTTAACTTTGACTCAATATTATTCTAAGTATATTTTTGAGAAAAAATAATCGAGTTGAATCTTGTTAGAATCGTATAATCATGTAGTTTTATAATATATATTTTACATAATTTTTTGTTGTATATATTTTGAGATATTAACGATTGAAAAAGTGCATTGGATTGTGTGCAGAAATGAAACAAGACATCTTAAATGGGACAGAGGGAGTACAACGCAATAATTAAGTCCCTTTTTATTTTCGATAACTTTTATTGTTTATTTTTATCCATTTTTTATTATAAATAAATGTGTTGCTAAAGAAATATAGTACGTACTGAGTTATTTTATTATAATTTTAAATATGATTGTATAGTTGATAATATAATTTTATGGTATACATTTTGAAATATTAATATAATTAAATAAATATATTGAATATGCTCAAGTTAAATAGGACATTGGTGTCGCAGGAAAAAAGTTAAATAGGATATTGGATGCTTGGTATGTTTTCCATATATAGTTTCCAATTCATTTAATTTAATTTGGCAAGATTAGTACATAAACTTGTAAACAAATATTCATGATAATATTTGGGAACAAGTGGATCCGCAGATCCGGAGAGTGATGGTATTAAAAAAAATAGACAAAAATAAAAATAAAAATTTTAGTATGATTACATTTTAGTTTGGAAATGCAATATCAATATCAACATATATATATATATAGAAAATAAATATGTTTTGCATAATTTTAAATTTTTAAAGGATTTATAAATAAATAGAAATAAAATGAATTATAATAAGGTCACGTAAAAGATGATAATCATAATATGAAAATTCCCGAGTCAAACAAATTGTTATTAAAAAAACAACTTTTAATTCCCAAATCAAAACAAATACTCATCAAAAAAAAAAAAAGTAAAAAATGAATGAGGACTTGCCCTACTGGTCAAGTCCCATGATTCCTGGCTTTTAGGTTGGGGTTCAATTTCCCACCCGACCCCCCATTGTTCCCTTTTGTCCTTTTGTAATTTGTGTTGCACCAACTACAACCACCCATTCCTAGTCTGAATAGGTTGTTCTGCAAATGATAATAATAAAAAATATATATTTATAATGTTTTTATTTGTCAGTCTCCTTCTCCTTTTATAAGAATTGAAGCACAAACAAGTGTGGTTTGAACTTCCACACATTTTTACTGACACATGAGTGTCAATATTTACCCAAAAGAAAAAAAAAAAAAAAAATTTGAAGCCCAAACAAGTAACACCTTAATATACTCCGTAATTTTTCTTTCCAGCAACAAAATCTAGAATACTTTACGATAAAGAAAGTGTTGCATTTTGAACTCTTAAAACATCTTTATATAATTTCTTTAAGTCTTGCATTTTGAACTCTTAAAACGTTATCTTTATATAATTTTTAAAAATTTATTATAAAACATTAATTCACACTGTATGAGCTAGAAAACTTATAAAAGTATTTGAATATATTTCACCATTAAAAACATTCCGGGCTTACTTACATATAATTCTTTTAGAAATTATTGACTACAATAAATCAAATTTAAAAAAAAAAAAAAAAAAAAAAAAAAAAAAAAGACTACGAAATTTTTCTGCATTCATGCAGTTTCCAGTCCCCATTATTACAAGGGTGTCAATTTATATTTTCAGGTCGGATTCGTGTTGATCTAATAACCCAAAATGAATCGAAAAAAAAACGTGAAATTTGAAACCTAAATTGAATTCATTGAAATATATCAAATGCAAAAACCTAAAATATTCTCCACTTCGTAAAATACGTGCATGCCTGGCGGCCCCAGAAAGGAATACACATTGGTTGACCCATGACTTATTAAAAATGTAACGTGCATAAATCCTGATAAAATCAAAGGTGGCCAAATAAATATAAAGTAAATAATGGCCATCAGCTCAAGAAAGACAAAATGACAAGAATCCAAAACTTATTAAGTAATGAATGGTGGTGGCAGCCAACAGTGACCTCTCAATTACACTAACAGACTAACTTGCCTTTCTTCCCTTATAAATACACACCACCCTTCAAGCTAAGCCTTCATCCCCAACTTCCTACTTCCAATCCAACTTTTCCTACAATAATCACATCTGATTCCCAAATCTTGCTGCTGATTTCTTACAGAATTCTAGCCGGCCATGGGCAGCTACAGTTTCAACAATATTTCATCAGGCCACCTTATAATAGCTGCAACACTCTTGCTTTTAGTAATATCCTTCAACAACAACATTTCATCATGTGAGGCAGCAGCAAATACTAAACTCTCCCCCACATTCTACGACACCACCTGCCCCAGAGCTGCTACCATCATTCGCGATACTATCTACCGGGCAGTGTCACGTGACCGACGTATGGCGGCCTCACTCCTCCGCCTCCACTTCCACGATTGCTTCGTTCAGGGCTGCGACGCATCCATCCTCCTCGACGAGACCGACGCCATTCAGAGCGAGAAGACCGCACCCCCAAATAACAATTCCGTGCGCGGCTACGACGTCATAGAGGCCGCAAAGGCCGCACTCGAAAAAGAATGCCCCGGAGTTGTTTCCTGTGCCGATATACTCACTTTAGCTGCACGTGATGCCTCCGTCAGAGTTGGAGGTCCTTCATGGATTGTCAAGTTAGGAAGAAGAGACTCCACCACCGCCAGCCGCTCCCTGGCCTCAGTTGAACTCCCAAGTTTCACAGCGAGTCTGGATACGCTCATTTCTCATTTTCAGCGCAAGGGACTGAATGCGAGGGACATGGTTGCACTTTCGGGAGCTCATACTCTTGGCCAATCCCGATGTGGATTGTTCCGCGAAAGAATATATAATGGAACAAACATTCATCCCCGGTTCGCCGACAGAAGGAGGAAGGACTGCCCTCGTGTCGGCGGTGACGCCAACTTAGCGCCTCTTGATTTGGTGACGCCCAATTCATTCGACAACAATTACTTTAGGAATTTGATGCAGATGAGGGGGCTTCTTCCATCCGATCAAGTTCTTTACAGCGGAGGATCCACCGACGGCCTCGTCGCCGAGTACAGCAGAAATCCACGACTGTTTGCTTCTGACTTTGCAAAGGCAATGGTGAAAATGAGTGAAATTCCGGCCGCGCAGCAGGATGGAATCATAAGAAAGATTTGCAGCGCCGTCAACTGATCAGAAACCAATTCATTCCTTGCAGCTGCCATTCATTTCTTTTTCTTGTATTCTTTCGATTATTCATTCAAAATCTTGCGTCAGTAGTTACGTTATTTCATGTTTGTTGATGTAATTCTTCGCATTTTGGAAGCATGAATCAATCATGTCTTCTTCTTGAATAAATAACTCTAGCCTCATTTTGATTATAGCAGCTATTTATGCAGTTTTCACTTAATGTTTCATTGTTGTTATATAAAAACAAATATAATTAAGTGAAGTTTAATTTAATTTCCGGTACATTAAAAGCATCAAGTTTATTAAATACCACATTCCAATTTTTCACGCAATTTAACACCTATTTTCGTCCTTAATAACGTAAATTATAAATATATAATAAATTTGATATTCTAAACTACGGTATTACACGAATACGAGAAGATCTAAATTAATTATGTTTTATACTATATAGCTATGTTAACAGAATTAATTAAACTTACTTAATGAATAATAATTATTATGTATGATTATTATTCAAGTGACGGAGGAAATATATTTTAAACCGCATAGTGAAATGAGATTAGAATAGTTACCAAAAAATGGGATTAGAATAAAAGAAAATGAGGGAGTATTACTTTTGAATTTATTTCACGCATATAAAGCCCAATAAGCCCATGTATTGTCCAATGGGCTCTAACGTAGTACTATTATCTTTCCTTAATTGGTTTGAACCAATCCATCTTGACCATCTTATTGGGCCGAATACGTTGAAATGTTTGCTCCAATTGCTTGCTTTGACAAAAGAAATTGCAAAAATATATGAAGCAATTAATGTATAGCCTCTTAGGAATCGGTTGTCCTAGTGATTAATCTTTTACTATCTTTTAATCTTTAGATTGGGGACTCTGATATGAATTGAGAGTTTGAGATAGAGTATAGAGGATAGTGAAAGACAAGAAACAATAGTCAATAGTCAGTCATTTTCCCAAGCTAAGGTCCATAACATTGATGACAAACTCTGTAGGTGTATGTGATTTTCCTAACAGGTAGTTGTTGTTAATTACACTTATGGGTGAGTGTTGCGAAACAAATGCTGAATTAATGTTGGAAAGTACTCATACTCTGCTTCCTCAAAGCAACGTAATACGGTTAAAAAAAATAATAATAAATAAATAAAATAGAAGAAAGTACTATTTGGTTCACCCAATGAGATTGAGAAATCTATTTCTCATTAACTCATTTCCTCCACTTTCTTCATGTTAAAATTTCAAATTGATCGGATTAGAACATTGTGAATATAGAAAATTATTTTATGAGAATTATATCCATTAAGTCCACCTGCATCTGAAATACTATTTTGAACCTCAAAAGAAACTTAAGAAATCATGTTGTTTCGCCAAAATTTGAAACTTTTAATATGAAAAAGTATCTGCCTGCATCTTTTAATACTCCATTTACTCGCTGCTAAAATGATTTGAAATTGGAGTATAATAATGAGACAGAACACAAATGTACAAAAACTTTTAGAATAATATTGTCATCAACTTTGGAATGATTAAGGTGTGTAGGTGCTACTGACTTATCCGTGCCTTAAATATTCCTTTCTTCAATTAGCACCTGCCCTTAGCTGTAAAATAACTATTCATTACTATGCGAGTGTATTTGCAACTAAATTGATCATAATTACCATTTAAATTAGTGGTCACTTTCAAGCACTGTCCTCGTCCAAAAAAAATAAGAGTTAATTTATTTATTATGCTTAAAGCACAATTCATTTTGAAAGCCATACTTCGTTTCCCTTTCTCGACAAACAAAGAAGAAGCTCTCATCACAATTGAGAAGACAACATAAAACACTCATTACATATTGGACCAATGTATTGTACAAAAGTGCCCCTCCCAAACAGTAATAAGTACAACCAAATGCCACAAAATTACTGCAAATATGTGACCAAAGAAAGGGATTACTTAACCCTTTTTTCCTCCTAGAATTTAAAATGTACAATAAAATGTGGTGATACTCCTAAGCCCTGATGCCTACAAACTCCTAATTAATGCTATGCATCTGGCAGAGGGAAATGGAAATGTGTCTTGGTCTTGGATGCCCCCCATTATCTTTTTTGTGGCCATATTTGTCTTCATAACTCACAGAAACGAACAAAATGACAGAGTGTCTACTTGTGTGATGATCACAAGAGTGCATACATATACATTCATCATACCCCTTTTTCCTCTGATGAAGGGTGTGTATTGACCATCTACCCAAAAAAGACTTGGGCCCATTTGGACAAAAATGACCAGGAAACACTAGTGTAAGCAGACAACCCCAAACTTCTTGTCTGCCAAGATGTTACCTTGACAAAAAAGAGCGACTTGGAATCCAATTCAAGTGAATCCCACATCTATCTATCTATCTGTGGATCACACTTGAAATTGGAACCTGCAATCAAGAAAGGGATGTTAGTAAAATGTAACCTAAGGTAGTGTAATAAAATTTTCACTCAATTACTTACTTACCAATGTAATGAGTTCACAGGACAGTACTGGTGCCAAAACTCCTCACCCGAAGCTCAACACTGCGAAGATCACGTAAATGGTGAAGGATCTCCTGGAGGAGATCCATCCCTTTGTCACCCTTGTTTAGAGAGCTGATGCAGTGCTTGAGGAATTCGCGGTCGGCCTCCAGCGCTTGCAGCCTTTCAAACAAATGATCAACTTCCTCTTCAATCACAAGTTTCGTTCTATCCGTTTCAGAGCCCGGTGAGTTGGAATCATGCACGCCGTTCCCATTGATCAACGCCTCGCCTCCATTTTCTTCGCTGATTGCATCGAATAGAGGAAGCAGCGATTTTCCCTTATGCCCTGCTAGCCTTCCCTTTTGTTGCTGATGTTGGTAGTGCTTCCCATTTGCCATTGTCCCTTTGGTAAAACCATTCGAGTGTCCATTGATGTTTTCCATTTCTTTAACATCCTCAAAATGATGTCCACTCTCATCATCCAATGTTAGAAGCTTTTCTTCCAACACCTTAAGCTGCTCGAGTATCGACATTCGTTCCTCCTCAAAATCTGCTAAAGACTCTTCCAAATCAACCACAGCGCCCACGGGAGTGTGGTGGCTGAAAAATCCCTCATCCTCCTTCGCATCGCGGTTAAGATCAATCGACTGTCCATCACTGTCGTCGCTACAAGAAGCAGCAGGCGAAAATCCACTCTGACTGCCTCTTTTCGACAGTCTCATCTTCTCCTTCGCCTCGTACTCCAATAGCTTCTTCCTACACGCTTCCAACTCCCTCTCCAACACCTCCTTTTCCTTCTCGCGCTTCACCATAAGCTCGTTCAGCAGCTGCAGCGCTTCCTGGTCGTACTCCGACTGCTCCTCCATCATCCTCTGATAATGCAGCGCCTCCATCTGCATCGCGGCCTTCTCCTCCTGCAGCCGGTTTATCATCGCCATCGTTTGATTGGTCGCCACTGCAGATGCGCTGCGCTCCTCCTCCAACTCCGTGTACAGAACTTGCAATGCCTTCCGTTCAGCTCTCAAAGCTGATTTCAGTCGCTCCACCGTGACATCTCCTCCATCGCCGCCTTCTAAATCACTAGTTACGCTTCCATGGCTCGAGTCTTCCGTCGTGAAATCCCTTTGCTCGAGCATTAGTAGCTTGTTGTGCAGCTGATTTAGGCTGTCCACGGATGTTGGTGTGTCCGGAACCTTCTCTTCTTCCACATCATTTGCCTCGTTCGTTTGATGTAATTCCAGCATCTTTTCTTGCCTAGGACCTACTGGAACAAATGTTAGAACTTGACTGAAATGGAATAAACGAACAAAGAAAGATATGAACTTCGAATTTTACCACGATCGTCGCACTCGTGTGAATGAAATGATTCCTGGATTTGCACCTCATCGGTTATGTCTAAATCGGGGATTTCCGTCCCGATTGAAACATCTGCCTCATTTTCGATGCTCTCCCGAGGAGTTTCTTCACTTGCTACATCATCTAAACATGGTGCGTTGTGTTGATCCATCGATCCCACAGGGCACAAAAACAGCAAAGTAGAAAACAGAACAAAACATATTATACCTGAATGAGCATCCGAGCGCCTTTCCCTTAATGTATCCGCCATTTCTTGCATTCGGCACGCCTCTTCGGAAGCCCAGCGGACTAGCGGAAAGCTACCAAAGCTGTCGAACTCTTTACTCGCCGAATCCCCTGATTTTGGATGGAAAACGAGAGAATTCTCGTCCTCTTCGATTTCCATGAAATACTGAGGTTCCACATTGATATCTACATCAATAAATGTATCTTGTTTTGATTCGACCCGATCCAGACACACTTCCTGCCCGTTGTTCTTGCCATCGTCTTCAACTTTAGCATCCTCCCTACTGATAACAACGTCTACCACCATCGCCGAATCATGGATCGATTCAATGGGAACCAATGTATGTCCACTGAAGTCCAAACAGAACTCCAGATGCTGAGGGGGTGTTGTTTCAACACAAGCATCGTCTTTTTCTTCTTCCTCAACACAGACTTGGACAGACTTGTCTATCTTCAAACCCCAGGCTTCCTCCATTAAAGTCCCCTTCTCTTCCTCGGCCTCCAAATTGACACCGATTTTGCCTTCGGAATCAGAATCACACCCCTTCACTGCTGCTTCCATCTGATTTTCTTTCTTATCAGAATCTTTCAACTCCTCAGTGAGTACCAAATTTTCTTTCTTGGCACATTCCAGAACATCCCAGGACGGCGCAGCGAAAACGACACAAGATGATGCATATTTATTACAATCCAAACTCGCTCCACAGCAGGAGCACTTCGAATTCAGCCCCACTTCTCCATCCCCCTTCGCAGCAGAAAAGGAAACAGCATACCTCGGAAACCCCTGAGATCCTAACCCTAATGAGGGCGCGCAATCCCCACACAATCTCTGGGATTCAATCAATTTCTGATGACTCAAACAAAAACCCAATCTTGAAACCTCCTTGGCATGAGCTTCACAGAGATGATCCCTGACCAAATTCTTGCCCTTTCTCGAAGAGTCAAAAACATGGTCGATTCTAGTGCACCACACGCAGGGAGGCCTCAGGCCAAAGAACTCAGCAAACTTAAGAATGACATAGGAAAACAGGGAATTCAGCAAAAGAAGGACAATCAAAATCCACTCAAGAACTGCATAGATGAGAATCAGGGTAATCTTGTTGGTGTTCCTGTGCAGCATAGTAGCAAATCTGTTGGCAGCCATTTTCGGATGGGATGTTGCTGTGTATGTACAGAATACTAACTGAGATTATACAACAAAAATGATGGGATTTGAGGAAATGGGAGAGGGAAGAAGATGAAATTAGGAGAAATGAAAATGGGCGGTTTGAACAAAGACAGGCGCAAAATAGACTAGGGATCTTCTTACGGTGGGATTATTGAGATTGAGAAAAAGCAAAGGCGCCTAATTGAGATTTTTTGGACAAAGTTTAAGTTTTGCTTTAATTAATTAAATTTTACTAGAAAAACAAAAGTTGAGAATGATGCTTTATTTATTTTAAAGATTAGCTTAAAAGAAAATTTGGATTTATTACATAAGTGTTTATTTCACATTTTGAAGGGGGTATGCAAAATGTATTGTGGTGAACTGGTACTCTGGTAGTGTGTTTTAATTTTTAATAAAGAACTTATAAATCTAGTTACTATATGAGGATTCCATCAACTACTATAGAGGTTAAATCAATTTCCTATTAAGTATTTCCTCCGTTTTAAAATTTTTGCTACGGACCCACTGCGCGCGTTGTCCAATGTATATTTTAAACTATTAATAATTTAAATTCGGTACAAATAAAAATTCTAAAAATTAGATATTTAAAAACTACAAGACAAGATATGAGACGAATTTAACAAGATCTCATTTGACTATTTTAACTTGTATAACTATGATAAAAATTAAAATCAAAGTTGTCCAATGAACAGTACCACTTTTTGCAATGTAGCAAAAAATTAAGAACGGATGAAGTATTTTTTAAGGAAGCAATTTTAATAAGTATGATTAGAAATTTATTTCTTGAATTCCACTCCTAAATACTTTCTTAGTTTTCTAATCTTTGCTACGGATCCATCCAGTGCATAGTTTAATATACATTTTAAATTATTAATAACTCAAGTTCGATACAAGTAAAATTCTAAAATTTTGATAGGTAAAACTACAAGACAAGACTAATATAATAAGATATCACTTGACTATAGTTTAACTCGTATAATTATAATCAAACTTTAAGTTAGAGTATAAGTGTGAACAATAACAGAATTAGATATGGAGCAAGAATAAAAATGGATGAAGCATATCTCAAAATTATCCTACTTCGGGTAAAGTTAATCAATAAATAGAAGTAATACTTAGTGCTCACTTCATCCAATT
This sequence comes from Hygrophila difformis, assembly GCA_030278955.1. NCBI lineage: Eukaryota > Viridiplantae > Streptophyta > Magnoliopsida > Lamiales > Acanthaceae > Hygrophila > Hygrophila difformis. The sequence goes on along the minus strand of JAOANR010000012.1, from coordinate 44,362,722 downwards.
TGAAACGATCCCGTTTAACTTGTAAGTATTATTTATTTTCTAACTTTGATTCAAATTTATGTCAAATATATAACAAACAAAAGATAGTTGACATGGATCTTATTGATATTGTTGATTCAAATAATTTAGAATATATAATTTATATAACTTTTACTTTTCCCTAAGTTGAAATATTAATATTTAATATTTAAACAAATACATTAAATTACGTACATAAATATTTGGGGTTAATATTAATGAAATGAAATAAGTAACAAAAATCAAAACGCCTACAATATTATACTCCCTCCGTATTTATAACTTCGTACTCCCTTCGTCCCAATATAAGTGGCCCCTTTCTTTTGGGCACGGGAATTTAGGTAATGTGATTTAGTAGTTAAAGTGGTGTGAGTAAATTTGACTAATTCATCCATCTAATTTATAATGGTTACATTTGACTTTTAACCATATTTATTATTTAACTTTGACTTAATATTATCGTAATGATGTAGAAAGACAAAAATAGTCAAGTGTGATCTTGTTGGAATCGTCTAATCGTATAGTTTTAGAATATATATTTTATATAATTTTTATTTATACCCATTTTGAGATATTAATGGTTAAACATATATAGGGACTTTGTGCAGAAAGTACAATTGTCATTATTGTGGGGTTTTTAATCATGTTTATGTTAATCTAATTTACTTAAAAGGGAAAGTGGCCACTTTTAATGGGACACCCCAAAAAGTAATAGTGGTCACTTTTAATGGGACGGAGGGAGTACTTCATACAATTCAATATACTACAGTATATTTTAATTATTAATAACTCAAATTATATATAAATAAAAGGTATTAAAAAATTGATATTATAAAACTATGCAATTGGACAAATTTAGCATCTCATTTTATTATATTTATCTTATACTAAAAACTTGAATTAAAATTACTTAAAATTATCAAATATATAAATGGTAATATATATATATATATAATTTTTTTATAAAAAAAAAAAGAGTATTTTAGAATAGAGGAAGCACAAATACTAAATTATTGGGGTTGGCACTGGGAAGGGGACCCCCTAAAAAATTGAAACGTTGTCGTTCTGAATATAACCGAGACTTCTGCTTTATCAATGAAAACGGGGCCCACGAGGCCAGTAAATGGGTTAATAATGGGCCAGACCCAAAAGAAGGTAGGGGCCCATTAAAGTGGCCTGCGACGCTACTGCATTTCATCATTTCTGTCTTCCATGATTCCATCTTTCACACCTTTTCTATTTTTTTGGTCAATAATCAAATGTTACTACTATTATTCAAACATCCTTTTTCCCTTTACTTCACATTATCCAATTATTTTACCTCTCAATTCTTTTCCTATGAAAATTTCTGTTAAGAAATATTCACTCCGTGTTTTATTAATTACTCTCTTTTAAGATTTTTCATATTTTGTATATATATATATATATATATATATATATATATATAAAGAAAAAAGTTGGTTAGAAAAAAAGAATAGGAAAAATAGTGGGGTGTGAGAAAAAGTAAAAAGAGTCGTGATATATGAAAATGTGCAAATAAAAAATAATGAATTAAGCAACAGCTCACCTCCATCTTCGGCATGTCTGTTCGCTCCATTGCAACTTTTTTAACAATTTGTAATTAAAAACAATGAAATAAATGAGAAAGAAATTAGTATTGAATATTAACCCCTTTATTTGGTCCCTGGCCAAGTTTGGTAATTGGTCATAGCAGATCTTTGAGGAATACTTATATATAAATAAATGTGGTCACTAAATTGAAAGACTAGCTAGCTCTTTACCCTTCCTTTCATGATCACAGAAAGGGTTTGCAACACAATATCCGATCCAGTAACTCAGTAAGTCGGTAAATTCAAGAAATTACGGTATCAATAAAATGCGCACTAATAAATTGTAAACATTTTTCTTTTCTTTTTTTTTTAAAATTCAAAGACCATAGGAATGGGGGCAGAAAATGTTAATTAGCTTTAAAATTCTATGATGTCCATTATAGTATTGCGTTTATTTATTGCCATTTTATGTTTCTTTACTTACTGTCATATTTTTTTTCACGTGTTTTATTGCATGTATACTTTTCTTACATTCAAAATTCATATGAAATAAAATAAATAAATTATAATATTCCACATCTTGTCTGGTTGGTGGAGTGAAACTAAACCCAATGAAGATTTATTGATCAGTAAATTTAAAGTAATCCTGATCACATGATGAAGACATGTTATTGACTTATTGTAATATAAAAATTGCAGTATACTCCTATAATATAATTAAATAATAAAAGTTCGATTGGTTGAGGAGGAAAACACACATGCATGTGTGAAAATAATGATAATTATGTTAATTAGTATCATAATCACAATAATATGTCAGTCGCCTAACATTGGCTTCGATATAGTGCACCTTCTACTCAGTTTCTTACATGTGCTGACATGGATTATACTGTTAATTATTACACTTATATTCTTAAATCTTAATCAAAGATTTCATTCTGGTATCTAAAAAGGAACATACTGGAGTAAATATCTTTCCAAGTCATTTAACTTTTTAGAAAAATCAAATATCCAAAAATTCACTTAATTTAGCTAGTACCTTAATTATCATATACGGAGCAATTATTTACAATACGCAGCAAGAGAAATAGGGATGGAGCCTAAGGTGCATATCATGCATGTGTTTTTTGAATGATGATTGTTTGAGGTCTGAACTGAGGAAGAGGAAGCATTACATCATAAGAATAATTTCTTGAATAATTTCTTATGTAAAAGGCAGGCGCCGCCGCAGACGCCCCGCCCCCCACTCACCGCCGATGGAAGATTCTCCCGGCTGACTTTACATTTTCATATTCTAATAATAATAATAATAATAATAATAATAATAATAATAAAATTGCTGCTACTAGTATTAATTTCCTATTCATTCATCATCAATCTAATGGAGCGTGTAATACCCCACTAAGCACATTGTTACGGACCTTTAAGATATTATTTGAGGGGCAAATTAAATTCACTAATCCACCAACCCTGATCGTTGACTAAAATCTAAAAAGCATGGCTGAACAATCCAGATTTTTCCTCAAGTTCAAAGCTGCAGTCTCAGGAACAGACCATTTCACATATCGAACAAACATGAGACGACAATTGTCTCAAAATGAATTTTAAATCATTCTGAAATTGCAGGAGATGGTTACAACATGTATGCAAATAGCTACGTACAATTTTATTGATAAATAATTCTTCATTTAGACAAACTGATAGTGACAAAAGGAGGAACAAACATATCATATCAACAAGTAATACAAAAGTTTTCAGCAGTGTATCCTTACAGCTCAACTCAATGCAAGTTTTACAACTCAACAACCCCCCGAAAATCAGCTACCACACTGCCACTCATTCCATACAAATAATAAAAAATCCATGGATCAAATCCCGGTAACTTATAGTATACTGTATTATGTGCAGCCATATCATATCAGACCGGTGCTCCCAAATGGATTCGATGTTTGTGGATGAGAAGCAGCTGGAAATACTCCGAACCCAGTATCCGTGGGGGGGTGAGCAGCAGTTGGAAATACTCCCAATCCCGAGGAGTCACCGAAAGGATTCTGTGGGGCTATTGCTGGATGTTGATGTGGTAGGGGCTGTGGGTAAGCAGGTTGGAATGCAGCAAATGGATTGTTCTGATGTGTTGGAGGAGCCACTTGGAAGGTCGGAGCGTTGTGAACACCATTGGGAACAGCAAAGGGATCATTGACTTCAAATGGATTGGGAGTGGGTGCCCCGTATACGGGTTGTTGGGATGCTCTAAATGCGCCTTCGTCATATAAGCTGTTGAGAGTGAGAGAATCGAGTCCACCAGCCTGCAAAGCATAAACCAAAAATGGTTTTCCACCCATGTTATTGCTTGTGCAAGTACTAAAAATACAAACCACAGGTGCTCATAATATAATCGAGGGAATGTAGCCTACTTTAAGAGAGGTACTGACTAAAGGGCATACAAAACAAAAAAGAATACAAGAGCACAAAATCAACAAAGTTGAGACTTTGTCCCAAGTATCTACAAAGTCCAAATGCAAATTAATTTGCATAGACATCCCGGCCTCTCCATACTTCAGCACAATATCGAATTGTGCAGTCGAACTCCAACGGAAGTACAGATTCCATTCTTTCAAGACCAGTTTTCTCTTTGGTTATTTGCAAGTGCCATTCTTCCCCTAACTGAGGTATACTCTTCCCGCACATACATACACAAATTTTCTATGCAGCTCAGGACTGGATTCCATTCTTTCAAGACCAGTTCTCTTTGGTTATTTGCAAGTGCCATTCTTCCCCTAACTGAGGTATACTCTTCCCGCACATACATACACAAATTTTCTATGCAGCTCAGGACTGACAACTTGTTTATCTGTGTTTAGTGCAACCTATATGCTGTGAAACTTATTTTCAAGCATTAAATCAGTGCTATTAGACATGTTCTTCGTTCAACAAAAACTAGATTTGGAAAAGCCATTCTGCAAGGTGATACCAGTCTACTAGAGATGAATATAATAAATTGCAAAACAAAACAAGGCATACAAATGGTGCTGGTTGATGCCAACAAATTGCAAAAATAAAGACTACAAGCACCTACCAATTGTCTCTCTTGAACTGTTGATAAATTGGTGCTGGGTGTGGTAACCAGGGCAAGTTCCCATCCAGTGGGATCAAAGTCTTTCAATTGGGAAGCATCAGAATCTGCTGGGGTTGTGCCTCCTGCGGTATGTACATTATACATCAAATTCTTGTTTGAGAGAAGTTTATTTGGCAGCACATTGTGTGCTGGCAGAACAATACCACGGATGCTAACCTGCTGGAACTATGGCTAAAGCCAAAGCATTGTTTTCCTCAATTATAGATGCATCCGGTGCAATAGCATTCAAACCCTGAAATAACATGCCCATGCATAATAATGAATACAAGGAACAAAAATTGAAAACAGCAGTCAGCTCCAAAGGATAGGATATAGCCTATTAAGGGGCACACCAGCAGATCCGTGTCCAAGTTGGTTGGAGGAGGTGCAGAAGAAGAAGGCTCAGCAATTGAGACAGCAACATTCTCTACTTCAGTAGTAGGTGGGGGTTGTGGTTCTTCGGGCAACTCCGTTGTCTCTTCAGATTGAGAAGGACCATCCTCTTCCTTGTATGTCAGCATCAACCTTTCTGGGTATTCCTGACACAGTCAAATAAATCATATAAATAACGGATATTGATTCATCAGTGACCAATACTTTATTATATACATATGCATATGCAAGCTACACACTGCCACATAATATCTGGTCTTGGATGAAAATATATACCAAGTTTATAGCCGGAATAGGAACCATCCTCGGTGCTTCTCTTATATACTCTTCCATTGTAACAAGAAAAGATTGTGGAGGCTGTGAACAGTAAAACATTGAGAAACAACTCACACAGGAAAAAGAATAAAGTCGAAGCATCATATGCTCTACCAATATGGCAATAACATACCTCTCTCAACACTGGAAATTGAAAATTTCTAGCAAGTTGAAGCTCTTTGCAAACGTCATAGAAATCAGAAAGACTATTGGCCTGCCATAACAGCATTACAAATGACACATGAGTAAATCAGATAAAAGAAATTCCTTGAGAATAAGTTAAGAACATGATAATGCCATGCCAAATGAAAAAGAAAATACCTGCTGGCCAGCTCTTTTATAAATATCAAGGGCTTTAATAGCTTCATGTCTGGGCATCTCAAAGAACTACAGAATAATAATGGGGCTAATATTTATATCAACGACAAACCATTATTACACAAGCAATCCAGGAAATTGAGTGAATATATCATTACCTTGTCGACAAGATTGATTATACCATCATTAATTGCACAATATATCTTAAAACTCTCCTTGAGCACCTGAAATAACAAATGTTGCAGGAAAATGAAAATATTTTAAAAGAATTCAGGATTTTCATACTAGACTCATAGTGAAACAGTGAAAGAACATCTTTAAAAAGTAAATCTTTTACATTTATTTTTTAAATGCAAACGCTGGAAGAATAAATATCAAAATATGTTCAGTGAAACTGGCAAGGTAACCACATTTTAGTCGTACTATTTTACACAATTCAAAAACTGGATTGAACCTAATATTTACTAATGTCCCTTTCGAAAAACATTAGAATTAAGTTGCATCCAATTACATGCTAATGTAATTTCCTAGTATGACAAGGTAAGGAAAAGAGCACATACCAAAGCGAGGGCATATTGGATTACATAATTGTTTAAAGCTGCTCCCTCCGGCTGTAAATCAAAGGTTAGTTAGACATATTTTCTTCTATACCGTGACAATTAGCAAATTATGGGCACAAAAATTAAAGGGAAAAAAAATCAACATAATAGGGAGCGACGAATTTAAAGAGTACAAAAATACCCGGCATCCAATAAGACGAAACAACAATTGCTGCAAACCAGGCAACTGCTCTAAAAGTTCTTCACTTTCCAAGTCTCTGGTTCTACTGTAACCCTGTTAATACAAGAATGAAATGATACATCTCCCTAAAATTCATAAAATAGAACAAAAAGCACTTCGACAGACAGAACTGCAACAGAACATTCACTTTTACAGTACTGAGATGTAAACAGAAATTTGACATAATATGGATCATATACAAAGATTGTTCTGAAAGAGATCAGAATACATACAAGAGACCACACCCTTCGAGATTTTTCGTCCCATGCATTCACAAGAAGAATTCGCATAAAGGAACAGTTAATTTAGGAAAAGGTCGGGCATGAGATTCAAACATACTTTTATTTTCCTTTGCCAAGTGCCAGATGAGAGTTATGATGATGAAAAGCACAAGTATTACAAGGCTTGTGCAATTTTCCAGTAAAATACTGGTCAAGAAATGGTTTCTCACATCTTCAATGAAAGGAAATAATTTTAGGGAAGGGAACAGTTCAATCTCAGAAACAAAGTAAGGACCACATTTGAAATTGCACAAACATTTTAAAAGCAATTCAGCAAATATAAATCTTGAAACTAAAATTCACCTTATCCTGGCCTTGTGCAGGTCTAGGAAGGCGCTCAGATTCAATGTCATACTTGAGTACCCTAAAGCATTCAAGTCGTTCCTCCAAGAACAGCGCATATGTCCGTACCCAGGCAGAACAGTCCCAAGCTACAGGCAAATCAAAAACTCATTTTCAAACATTAACCCATTGTGTCACTTTAATCTTCATTCCTATCTATACATGTTATTAAAATTCAGCTTGTAATAGGTCAAGAACAAATTATAAAAGCATAATTAGCCAATGTGTATATACAAAACAAGAGTCACTTACCAATCGGGCTGGATTCATCTTTGAAATTGGACATGTGGAGAATGCGGCCTCTTTGTTGAAAATTCAAGAGTTCCTCCCTAAATGTGGGATCACCTTCTCTCAAAGCTCTGTGGATAACTATTAGTGTTTTTAATGCAACCTGTAACAGATATATCCATATTGAACAATTTCCATTAGCCAAACTAAGAGTTCAACCATAAGGTTGAAAGCTATTTTCTAGGAAATGAGAAATTAACAGGGCAAATAATGATGAAAGATAAAAAGATCTTAAAATTTTATGTGGATTCCTTTGGGCAAAAGTTTTTTCTTCCAATTTTCATACAGTAACTTTCAATTAGACCTTATTTCAACAAAATTGGGCAGAAAACTGATTAAACAGTCAACATATAAAAGCATATAAGTTTTTAACTTGGTACACTCGAAGCCCGTAACCACCAGATTTTAGAATAAAAACAATATATTCCAGCGAGGCAAGAGAATATATAAAACATCACTCAACTGAAGATCATAACAAAACAATCCATACCGTCCAATTGTGTGTTTTAGCCAACCTCCTTGCAAGTGCATGTATGCAGTAAGCAACATCGGCCCGAGGTCGCATTGCAGATGTCGCAACCAAAATTTCTGCAATAAGCATTCAATGTGATAACATGCTTGCCAAATTGGTCCATATTTACAGATTAAAACCCAGCTGATTTCCCTCCTCCAACAAGAAGGTAATCTTCACCATTTTCCGGGTGTTCAACATACATTGCAAAACATAAGATTTCAATGAACTACCCAAACCCCATCTTCAAAACTCATATGATTTCATTTACTCTGAAGAAAAACCAAAGTAGAAAGCACGAACAGTCCCGTGAGAATAAGGTGTCACCGTAGAAGAGTATCTGAAATTCTATTCCCAAAATTAAAACCAAATCCAATAATCCCTGAATTAGATAAACCAGTTGCTCGGAAAGTACACCAGCATCTAAAATCTTAATAACAAAAAACGCAACAAGATCACACAATCCTCACAAAATACAAAAATAAAAACTGAATAACAACCACGCCACAAATGAATGGATCTGGAAATATAAAGAAATTGATACAGCAAAGAAACGGAAGAGATCTCACTTCTAAGATGCCTCTCTTTGGGTGGGTACTCGACATGATTTGTAGCCTTAACGATCGCCACATCCAAATCCTATTTTTAGTCATCCAAGAAAAAAGGAATTACAGAAGGAACAGGAACCACATCATTAATTTCTTCATCACTAAACTGTCTTCAAGTAATCAAGTAACAAGATAAAAACATAAATATAGAACAAGTAATCAAAAACCCTACAATCAAATCAACGAATAAATCAAAAAACCCAAAACCTTCCCACCCAAAGCGCGCTCAAAATCTATAAATCGACAGCCCAAGAAACGCAAGAGGACATAGAGAAACACGAAAATTGACGAAGTAAGACCTTGAAATCGGAATTGACATGGGCAAGGCCGACTTTGGTTTGGTCTTTGAGTGCGCCGTATGCTTTCCGCCATGTCTGAAGCGTCCCCATTTCCGTTCAGATCGCCTCCGTCTCCGTTTACTCAAACCCCCTTCTCGCTTTCACTAAATCTATATGTCGCTCTGGAGCTTCTTGTTCGACGGATACAGTGAAATGCTTCTTTATCGCTATATTCTTTTGACAAAATATTTCCCTTTTAAATGATTTGGAAATCGAGGATTTTCTCAGGGAAAATAAGTAGTTTTTTTTTTTTAACAATATACTTATATACTCACACACACACACAAAAATATAAATATAAATAAAATAAAATAAAATAAAAAAGTTTAACCACTAACGAAGATAGAGGTTTCTCATGGGGGATAGATACCAGACGAACCTGTTTTTGAATTTTGACTATGTAGTAATACTATTATTGATTATTGACTATTCCACAATTTACAGCAACGAATATTTTATTTAGACTACTTCCATTCTTATTATTATTCATTATTCGATTTTGATTTATATTTATACAATAATTATAGAAAGAAAAATATAGTCAAGTGAGATCTTGTTAGAATCATTTCATCATGTAGTTTTATAATATCAAATTTTTATAATTTTTACTTATATACAATGTGAGTTATTAACGATTAAAAATTTATATTGGACTGCGTGTATAAGGGAAATGTAGTACTTTTACGAGAACAGATAAAGAATATAAAACGAAGTACTTCGAATAAATGAATTAAAAATTAAATAATAAATTATGAATTTGTAATCCCAATCAAGGCCCCCCAAACACATTACACATTGTTACAATTAGCCTTCATTGGTTGTTCAAAAAAAAAAAAAAAAAAAAAAGAAGAAGGACACATTGTTGTTACAATGTCCATTCTCTATGTGTAACATTGACACAATCAATGCAGGGTTATTCTTAAATTGAAGTACGTATCTGACATAAATTATGTAATGAGTCTATCTAAGGTTTTAGGGTCCATTTTATACTAATTTTTATCGCACACATGCGTAACATGTTACATGTTTATTCTATCATACGCATAAACCTAAGATTTTTCCTTCACTTATAAAGACAGTATAAACAGGAAATACAAAAACACAGTATATAGTTTTCACAATTAAACATATTTTTCTTTTGTTGCATTATTGATGCATAAAAGTTTAATCCAATTAAGAAATTTTTTGAGTTAAGTAAAAGTGTGGAATCATACTGAGTAAAAAAGTTTCCCTCCCTCGTATTTTTTAAGAAAAAGAATTTGTGTGCTCAGTAACTCAAAGCCAATACCTCAATTTAGGCCCCGTTCTCTAGGACTTATTTTCAGGCATTATTACTTATTTTTTATAAAAATCAGATCAGACCAGATCAGATAAGAAACATTAAGATCAGACCAGATTAAATAAGATCAGACCAGACCAGATTAGATCAAACCAGATCAGATCAGATCAAATCATAATAATAATAATAATAATAATAATAATAATAATAATAATAATAATAATAATAATAATAATAATATATAGAAAATAAGATCAGACCAGACCAGATCAGTTCAGACCAGATAGAATTAGACCAGACCAGAAACATTCAGATCAGATCAGACAAATTCAGATCAGACCAGACCAGATCTTATAAATTCAGATCAGACCAGAAAAATTAAGGCCTAGAGAACAGGGCTTTAATACCGTAAGTAGTGAAGCCATCCATCAAATTCTAAGATATAGTATTACATTCATTTTTTTTTTTTGGTAACGATTTTAATTTTTAAGTTGCTCTTAAATGGATATTATATTTTTATATCTAATCAATTTTTAATTAAAAAAAGTGTATATTATTTTATTTTCTACCCATTAATTAATGATTCCAAGTAAGTGTAATTATAAATTCAATATTTTGATTTTATCATATCTAAATTGTAATGTTTGGGCTTAGGGCTTACATCACCGGTAGATATAATGAAAGCTATGGTATGTATGCACAATTTTAATCTATAAAAATGTTTTAAGAAAGTATTTTATATCACCTACCATTTAATTTATTCACTTACTAGATAGTATCTCCTTAAATATCATCATCATCATCATCATCATCATCATCATCATCATCATCATCATCATCATACTATTAATAGGTTCCCTGAAATGATTTACTTAGATACCAATCATCAATTTTATGATGTATTTTTACCGCATTTTCCTCAAACATGATAACAATTACTAACAAACTTGAATATTCCCCACATGGCCTTTATCCATCATTTTTATTTTTTTTTTAATTTGTGTAGTTTGGACTCTCACATACCTCTGACGACACACGAGTGTCAATGTTTAAAATAAAAAAAAAAAATAACAAACTTGAATGGCATGAAACTCCACATGCTTAAATATGGTTTAGTATTCGTTTGATCCGTTTATAATGCATAAAAAAAAACCCACAGTAAATTAAGTATAAAGAAGTTCAATAATATTTCATTAAAAAGGATGAACCTTAGACATATTACCATACTTGACGTATCGTTTCTTGTTACTCTTTTTGGGGTAACTTACTACATATAACAAACAATATCCAAAAAAAAATTGTTGCCCAAAATTTATCGTTATTAGAACCATGTGGACACCTCATGAAATTCCTTTTCATTTGTCCAGCAATGCTTAACATGGCATGGGAATGATGGATGGACCAAACCTAGTCCATAAGAAACGAATTTTCATCTACTTTTCGTATTATTAATTTTTTTTTAAAAAAAAAAGCCGATCCAATTAAATTAGCACTTGTCAAGAGCCAAGAAGTATCTACAATGAGGGCATGAATACAATACACTTACAAGCTCGAAAGTGTACATAATCACTTTACAAAGCGTGGATAAAATTCATACATGAGTTCATTCCGAAATTTCCTATGGGGAAAAGGCATCCACCCATCATTAGTACTAGTACTCCCTCCGTCCCACGAAGTTTGAACCCTATTCCTTTTTGGGGTGTCCCACGAAGTTTGAACCCTTTCCGTTTTTAGAAAAATTAAATTAATATAAGTTTCATTAGAATCTTAATTATTGTCAAATCCCATTAAAAATACTTACTTTTATTATTCTGCACAAATTCCAATGCATTATTATTTTCCTACACAAAGTCCCTTATATTTCTTTAACTCTTAATATTACAAAATTGATACAAATAAAAATTGTATAAAATATATATTCTAAAACTACACGATTAGACGATTCTAACAAGACCACACTTGAATATTTTTCTCAAATTACATCACTACGATAATATTAAGTCAAAGTTAAACAATAAACAGTATCAAAATTCATTATAATCTTAAACACAAATACCCACACCACTTTAACTACTAAACTCTACTACCTAAATTACCGTGCCCAAAATAAAGGCTTCAATCTTCGCGGGACGGAGGGAGTATTATTTAGTCTGTTGAAGCCAGTTAAGCAGCTAAGCTAACCCACCCTACATACAACTCCCTATTTTGGTCCAACTGTCCCACAAGATTCCAAATATAAATTAAATGAAATAGACTTTTTGAATGGATTTTACAGAAAAAGGGACAGCACGACAAGACATTGCAAATCTGCAATTGTTGTTTCAAAAGGGTACATGCTACAGCCACTGATGACTGAGCCATTGTATATTTGTAATCATTCATACATGTTCACTCACAGTTCACATGCTGAATTGAAATAATAATCTCTTGGAATATGAATATCACCTATCCAGAACCACCACTAATGTTAAAAGGGAAAAAGACAATAGAGCCCCCCCGTCTCTTCTGTCAGCAGACATAATCCACAGAGTGAAAAGGCCAACACAAAACCATAGTGGAGAGAGTATAACTTAAAAGCTGGAATGAAAAAGGAAGTAAACATTAAACTAGTTCAGTATGATTAAGCTCAATTTCTTGTACATGTTTGATAATTTAGTGAAACGTCTAGTATGGTAAAAGCCCACCAAGGGGAACATGATATTACACAAAAACCTTGCAGCAGCTCAAATGCCACTTTTATTTTTGGGTATGACTTTTAATTAGTTTTTACCAGTTTGTAGCAGCAGATGAGAAAGCTTGGTGTTGGAATTTCTCTGTTGAGTCATGAATGTTCCCGTTGATGCTGATCAAAAGGAATGCTGAGAGTTAAACAGGAGGGAGAACTTGTTCCAGTCCAGAACATCAAGGTTGGGGGATACAACTGCAGCTCCTACAGCGACTACCAAAAGGGCGAGGATGGTGGTTTTCAGGCAGCCATGGCTGCTGGACAGCCTGCCCAGTATTGCCTTGGTGTATTTATCAGCATCCTTGAAGAAAGACAACTGTGAAGCATCTGCTTCGTCACTCATTGCTTTCTCATTCTGTGAATTGTGGGAAATGAAAATTTGAATGATATAACAATCTCAAACAGTGCAGCGGCGACTGATAACAACATATTAGAGGATAAACTTAGTGCTGACCTTCTCCCTGAAACGCTTTAGAGTTTCTTCTAGAGTCTGAAGAGAAGAAAGTTTTGAGGAATATTCCTTCCAATTTTCGGCAAGCTTTCTCAAAGCAGCAACACTAGCCACTATGTTATCCACATATAAATTATCCTGTAAAAGTAACTCCATAGCATCATCATCGCATTTTCATTCATGTCAAAAGAAAAAAAAAATCATATGTAAAGGGAAAGGGATTGATTATTTCATTCCCACCTACGCGATTGATTCAAGAGATACTCCAACTATAGTGGAATACTGACTCCAAGTAACTTACCCACTGTTTGTAGCAATCCGGACTCTGGGCCAAAGACCATATAAAGATGTTGGTTGCTTCCTCGGAAAGTGCAGGGATACCTGCAAGGCACCTTTTTCTTAGATGTCTTAAAGATTCGTAATGGTAGAAATACAGAAATTACATACAAAATTATTACCTTCCCCAGCTGCTTTAATAGCAATGGCTTGTATCTGAAGTGAGACTTGTTTCATAGCTTTGCTTCCAGGAGTGCCAGCAAGAGCAACCTCTTTGAGCAGCGGGTAGATTGCCTCAAATCTTTCAGTAGCCTATATGAGCATGATTCATTCTTAAAAGCATTTTTCCAGAAAAGTGAGCCCAGCAAATCACTGTGAGTTGGTTTTTGGTTTTGAATTATTGCAAAATTTTGTTAATCCCTACCTTAACTCGTCCAGAAGTAGCAGGAAATGTAAAATGCATTAGTAGGTCAAGTGCTGAAGGTGGCACAAGACGCTCGCCCTTCCTAGCAGCATTACTTATCAAAATGCCACGAGCTTTTGGTGCAGCCACAATTCTGATACATGTGAAGAGAGAAAATTATTCACAAAATCACCAATAGGTAAGCATCAATCACTGCAAGAAACAGAGAGAATATTTGGCTTCAGACCTTTCCACCAACTGTAAAACCAAGTCCCTGGTTTGTGGATTTGACCCCAATTTCCCCCCAAGTATAGGTAGACTGTGATGAGACCACAGCTGCAATCCTACAGGTAAGTCTCCTTGAGATGCCTACAAGGAAACCATCAGAGTCAGCCTAGGAGATCACATACACAGGAACACAGATCAAGGAACTCCTATGACCAGAATAGATGACATAGTGGACAGTTCATAAATTACCCACCTGAACTATCATCCATACGAAAATTGGAAGCTTATCTTGTCCTTGGTATTTTGAGCTTTCAATGAATTTTGGTAATAGGTTAACTAGCACATCAGGTTTCCGGCGCAGCACCATTGCTAAAGTTAAGAACATGGCAACCTATAAATATAAACAATGAAGAAAATAAAAATAAGATCATTGCCTGATTAATTGATGAGACCAATATTCAAATCAAACAACATTATGTTACCGCGAATAGTAAAAACAAGAGGTAATAAGCAAAAAATCATGATTCCTAAAATCCTAGCAAAACATATTTCATTATTGACAAAAATTCACAAAAACAAGAGTCTTCATTTCTTATGGATAAACCACAGAGAATGATAAAACAGCCTCAAAACAGCACATCCTTCCTTTAATTAGATTTCAGACATACTGATGAAGTAACAATAACACATTCAAACACAGTGTATAAGTATTTGATGGCTTTAGCCAACCAAGAAAAAAAGGATAGATATGTCATGTGACATCTCAGAAATAGGTTGAATTTAGCAAATGCAATACAAGAGAAGGAATTGTGAATATGCATGCACCTGAGACTTTGAAGATGGTTTCTGTGTTCCTTTCTTTGTACCCTTAGAGCCTGGCAGTTGGGAAGCCAAGTCGGCAAGAATGCTATCAAATGACCAGATCACAAAGGTTCCTAAGGCATCGTAGGATCGATGATTGATCCAATCAACTGAAGTTTTATAAACAGCTTCAGATATGTAAGATATCGGAACCTGTTTGCATGAAACAAATCAATTACTGGAACAACTCTCTAAAGCCTGCCCACCTTGTTAATCAATCATAAAAACAACAGTTCAACAAATAAGTACAAATTACTGGGGCATCCAAATAATTACCATAAAGAAAGCTTGAAGACAAAAATAAGTGTCAATAATGATTCTAGTCAACCAAGAAACCCAGTAACACAAGCATGTAGCTAACACAAAAAATGGAATAAACAAAGTACAAATTCAATAAATTTACAATAAACATCTAGCAGACTCTGGGCAACCCATTTAAATGACTGAAAAGCAGAGACCATACACAAGCTTCTATAAAGCTATTGAAAATGCATGCTGACTACAGTAAACATCACGAACTCATGAGGCCATCAAAATATAAAGTAAAGGACCAACTATAAACAAACTATTTTCCACATGCAGGAATTTCCGTAGTGGCAATTTGGCAAAGTGTCTCAGAGTATAAATCAATTGCATGAGAATAAATCATATTTCAACTTAAACATCCAAAAATAGCTAAGAACGTAATGTAGCCAATCCCAATATAAGGTTGGAAGTCAATCTGAGCCAAATGTGCAATTAGCTTGCCCTTATGATAAATATAACAAGTCCGAAATATAAGTCAACAAATAAGGGAGAAAATATATCTAGGAGCTACAATTATCAAAGATAATGTGAAGCATGATTGCCAAATAACGTGACTTGCAAATTAAAAAATATTAATAGCATGAGAACACCATGGCACCAATTCTCAGTCAACCCAAATCAAACTTGACATTCATGAGCACCAATGCACCATTGTAGTGAGTAATTCCGCTTATTAGATATTAAAACCTACATTGCTCTATACATTTCGTAATAAGAAATTCAGACACCAAATCGTGGCAACAGCTCTGTTATTCAGTCCCTGAGACCATCCTTGATCATTTTATGCAAATGCATTTTTGATCCAAAAATAAGGTTCATCTAATCGAAATGGGTATATCATATACGTACGTCAGCAATCTTTGCCACGGAAGACTCCCTAAACAATTTCAGCCAGGGAAATTGAGATGCATTAACGGCAGAAAACGCACGCCCAAAGTAGTCCGCAAATCTCATCATCAGAATGTCCTGCTGCCCTTCATATGATTCCTACATGTGCATTCCAAAATTCGATTAATTCCCCAAATCCCAACACCACCACCACCACAAAAAAGAAACACTTAAAAGGATCCAAGAAAAGCAGAACACACCGTTATACTAGAGAGAAAAACAGCGAGATCATCCGCGTCGATCTTGGAGGAAGCTTCCGCCACTGTGATCTTAAGCTTCTTAACTTTCTTGGGCTTCTCCTTCTTACTCAAATCCACTGCATTATCCCTAGCATCGGCATCGCTGCTATAATCTTCCTCATCATCATCATCCCCGAGACGATTCTGCCTCGATCTCCGGGGAATTCCACCGTCCTCGTCAAAAACGGCGGCGGCCCGTTGCGCCTCCAATTTCCTGCGGCGCTCCTCGGCATGCTTCTCCAAACCCTTAAAGACGCTGCTTTTATCAGCAGATCCGTTGGGCAAAACATGCGAAGAATCGGAATCGGCAGGTTTCTTGGTCTGATTTTTGCGGTTTTTCTTGGCGTAGGTGACCTTCTGCCAGCCGTGATTGGTGTCGTCGGCGAGAGGGGCAGAGTCCGAGGTGAGGGGAAATGATTTATCTTCTTCCATTGGAATGGAAAATCGAGGGGGAAATTGGGGTTCTCGGGAAGATCGCCTGGGTGGGAAATGGGGACAGAGGGGAAAATGGCGCCGTCGATGCGGGCTTCCCAGTCCTAAATATCTTGTGACTTGTGAGATCTGTTATCTGTACTGTGTGTTGTGGAGATGGATTTGACCTTGAAAATGTGGGCAAGTACGGAAATGCCCTTTGGCGGAGATCCAGATTCCACAACGTGCATTCAATTAGTACATTAATTCGGTGGCAAAAACTCATAAAATTAACATTATCCGCTTCATTACTCGTTCCCATCCATTTCTGTCAAATTTCTAGGAGTATCTAAAATTTTGTGTTCATTGCATATCTATCTTACACACGACATGGAAAATAATACTCCCTCCGTCCCACAATAATATTCACATTTGACTTTTTGATACTGTTCATTTTTCAACTTTGACTCGATATTATTGTAATTATATATTTGAAAAAATAGTCGAGTTCGGTCTTGTTAGATTAGTCTAATCGTATAGTTTTAGAATATATATTTTACATAATTTCTACTTGTATATATTTTGAGATATTAACAATTTAAAAAGTGCATTGGATTGTGTGCAAAAATGAAATGAGAACATTATTGTGGGACGGAGGGAGTACTACTTATATGATAGTACTATCTTATCTCCATTTTTCAATAAATATAATTATTGTTTACAAAAATGTAGTAGTATATGATAGTCCCTCTGTCCCGCGTAAGTTATCATGTTTGATTTTTTGGCACAATTAATTATTTAACTTTGATACAATTTTATTGCAAGTATATATTATAAAAAAATAGTCGAGTTGGGTCTTATTAGAATCGTATAATCATGTAATTTTAGATTATACTATATTTTATACTTTCATGTAAATGCTCCATACCTGCATTTCACGCAGTCCAAGACGCATTTTTAAATGTTTATAACTCAAATTGTATACAAATAAAAATTATTAAAATTTGATATTCTAAAATTACGTGATTAGACGAATCTAACAAGATCTCACATGACTATATTTTTTCTTATATAACTATGTTAAAAAAATTAATCAAAGTTATTCAATAAATAATTACTACTATGCAAATGTTTCACTTATATGAGAACGGATGTAGTATAATTCTTTGTTGTACGCATTTTCAGATATTAACGGTTTAAAAAGTGTATTGGATTATGTGTAGAAATCAAATAAGACAAGATAAATGAGACTGATGGAGTAGTACTCCTCCGTCCCACTAAAAGTGACCACTTTCTTTTGGACACGATAATTTAGGTTGTG
This sequence comes from Hygrophila difformis, assembly GCA_030278955.1. Taxonomy (NCBI): domain Eukaryota; kingdom Viridiplantae; phylum Streptophyta; class Magnoliopsida; order Lamiales; family Acanthaceae; genus Hygrophila; species Hygrophila difformis. The sequence continues at coordinate 44,344,477 of JAOANR010000012.1, read as the reverse complement.
GTATTTAGTAGTTAAAGTAGTGTAAGTAAACTTGACTAATCCATCCATCTAATTTATAATGGTTACATTTTGACTTTTAACCATATTTATTATTTAACTTTGACTTAATGTTATCGTAATGATGTATAAAGAAAAATATAGTCAAGCGTGGTCTTGTTGGAATCGTCTAATCGTATAATTTTAGAATATATATTTTATATAATTTTTATTATACCCATTTTGAGATATTAATGATTAAACATATATAGGGACTTTATGCAGAAAGTAAATTATCATTATTGTGAGGTTTTTAATCATGCTTATGTTAATCTAATTTACTTAAAAGTGAAAGTGACCAACCTTATTGGGACACCCCAAAGAGGAATAGTGCCCATTTTTAATGGGACGGGGGAGTATTTAATTAATCAATATCCCCCCAAATTTTAATCTCCTTGATGCAAAATACCTTTCATACCCTTGTGTTTAAAATAAAAACCAAAAAGATTGCCCGTTCAGATATATATATACGGGGATGTTTGGGAGTAAGCTGATCCGCTAGCGGATAGCGAATTCGGGAAGAGAACTGTGAGACAATCTGCTCCCCAATCTGCTATCTACTAGCGAATCTGGTGACTCTCAGACATCTCCACTATATGAGTACATACATTAATTTATGGAAGGTACATAGGAAAGAAGTATGTGCCCATGATGTTGTATTCATGTTCATGGGATGGAAAGAAATTCAACGCGGAAACCATCTGAGTCAACAACCATGAATTGTTTCTTCTCGTATTTCTTTGAAGAAAAAGTATGTTTATATTTAACACAACATTTAACTAGACACTAGTGGACTATGGGTATTTGTGTTGCGTTTTTGAAGATCTTAAAGGTGACGACTGAGGAATCTAATAAGATTTTATTTGACTATTTTATTTAATTATGTAATTGTAATAACATTAAGTTAAAGTTGATTAAAAAAATAACACCAAGTTAAAATGTTTATAATGAATACTTCATTAGAAGCCCCTTTCAATTTTATAGTGAATTTTAAAAATCCCAAGGCAAACAAAATGAAATCTATTGTGATAACAAGCAATGGTAGCTCTTTAAAGCTTCTTTTAATGGTTAAGAATTTGGCTTTGTGAAAATTCATAATAAGCTAACTATTTAAATTGGAATGACCTCATTTTAGAGTTTTGTTTGATTGTAATTTCCTATCACAAATGATACAACGCCCATGCAGCCATGCTTTAATTTACTCTAAAACTGCTTTTCAATCAATGAATACATTATATTGTCTTATAACACTGTGGGTGCAAAAAATGCGTAGACAGAAACTGCAAAATACTTTTATTAATTTCACAAGAAATGTCTACAAATTTAAATATCAAAGAACATGTAGAAAATCAAACAATATGGGTTCGACTTCTGGTACTCCTTTGATTCCTCCAACTTTGAAGACGCCGAGATGCTTTTATGCTTCTTCTCCGGCTTCTCGGAATTTCTACAGCGTTTTGTTGCTGTAGGATCTCAAGTGTATGAGTCTTGAGAATCAGTAGACGAGTATGAGTCGTCTCTCTATGTGTCTGAGTGTATGAGTCTCAGAGTATGACTGTTTAGAGGTTGCAGAAGTGTATTTGATTCTTCTTCGCCTCTTTAATATTTCTGCAGCGTTTTGTTGCTGTAGAATCTCAAGTATATGAGTCTTGAGAGTGAGTAGTGTATGGAGACGTCTCTGTCTGGAAGTCAAGTAGTAGTCCCCAATATGTGACAGGGTGCCTCTATTTATAGAGGAAAAACCCTATGGTTTGTGGATGATGGACCAATCAATGGGCTGGTCCAATCCACATTTCTATCGGGTCAGTGAGCATGTGGGTCTTTCATCTGGGCTTGTTCACATTGACTGATTTCCATGGACTGGCCTGCTTCGAGTGTCAGTGTCCATTGGATCATAGGCTTGTGGGTCTTATACTTGGACTTGTCCACACTGATTAATTTTCTTGGATTGGCCTGCTTCGAGCATCCATTAGGCCATGGGACTTGTGAGTCTTGCATTTGGACTTGTTCACATTAGCCCAACATAAATAAATCCATTTGGCTTGATGGATCCAAATGGCCCAATAAATATTAATAATTATTTCAAGCATTTAATTTATTTAAAATGCCTAAAATTAATTAAATTAATATTTAAATTTGCACGTGTCGCATTTTTAGTGGCGAATAAATTTCACGTGTTTACAGATGCCCCCTCGAGACTTGTTTAGGGCGAAATAAAATATTTGAGACGTGAACGAGTCTCGAAATATTTTCTTTTCTGCTTGCCCATTTTTGTTGAGCCCCCCCTTTTTTAATAATGATGACCACATCTAGGCAATCGGATGATTCCAACGGGTCACATTCGGCTTTGGTCACAACATAGTTAATTCAACATGGCATGATTTGGTTACCCAATCCTGTGTTGAAATAGAGTGATGGGTCAAATATTTAATTCTTCGCACATCACATTCGAACGGATTTGCCAAATATCGTTCGCCGGTTAAATCATATCTATAACAAGATTTAATATCTGTCTCCAACTTGATATCAATCTCAAACTTTGATATAAAAGGATCAAATATTTGCTCCCTTGAATCTTCAAATTTATATCCCAACTACATTTATAAAACTTGCAGTAAATCTTCATAGATTTTGTATTGGGATTTATTCTGACTCTATAAATTAGAGCCATATTAGCAAGAGATCAGCTTAATTCCATATCCACGCAGGCAAACAAAAGCCGACAAGAACAGGTAATTTTTTTTATTTACAGCACCATGCCTGTAGCATCTTCACAGTCTTCCAATCTAAATCAATTTTTTGTTGTCCAATTAATCACTCACAAGTGAATTAATAGGCAACAATCATCAACAAAAGAGATATAAGGCACCAACCTGCGGAGGCTCCCGTCATCTAGGTAATGGAAACAGAACCAACTTATGCTTTTTTTTTGTGTCTGCCCTTTGTATTTCTTTTTCCTTCTTGTTCTTGCATTTTTTTTTTTTTGTTTCTTCGCACTTTTTTTCGATCAAACTTAACAAAAAGCAGAGAATGCAAATTCCATCAACAAACAAGATTTCAGCAATCAGACCTCAATGAATTCCCGATCAACAATCAATTCCGCCTCCAATATCATCATTGATTCAAAGCCGAAGTGTACCTGATCGTCGTCATGGTAGACGGGATGTTTGGTCACACGGCGCTGCCGTTGGCCTCCATCCTTAACCTACCCGCCATCAAGTCGTCATGGTAGACGGGATGTTTGGTCACACGGCGCTGCCGTTGGCTCCATCCTTAACCTACCCGCCATCAAGAAGCCTTTGACAATGACGGGGTTGGCGACGGCGCTGCCGTTCGCCTCATCCGTTGTTTGTTCATAAGGCCCGCCGCTGTTCGCACTGCCGGAGGAAGAGACGCCTGTGCCGCCTTCGTCGGAGCCACTCCGCTACTGCCACTGCTTGCCCACATCCCGAAGCCAGTCGTCCAGCCCAACCTGTCGCGAGGGAGCCGCCGCCGTCGAGGGGAGGCCGGAGATGGAGACTGAGCGCGCCGCCGGAGAGGGAAGTCGTTGCCGCGCCCGTGGAAGCCGCCGCTGTTGCCTGCCGCCGTTCGCGCAGCCGGAGACCGCTGCTCTGCTCGCCTTTCCCAACTCGTTGCCGCCGTCATCGTGCCACGCCGGGGCTGTGCCGCGCTGCTGGACGCCCGCTGCCGTCCTCGCGCCGGAAGGGGGTTCGCCTCATGCCGTTGGACATCGCTGGAGTTCTATCGCCGCTGCCCGTCGCGCTTTGGGGATCCGCTGCTCGCCGATTGAGCGAGGGAGATGGCGCCGCCGGGGAGGAGTGCCGCTCATGCCGCTGAAACCCACGCGCAGCCGCCTGGACGTAGCCGCCGCTGGACCGCCGCCGACCTGCCGCTGCTGTGTTGGAAGACGACCGCCGGTGCGAGAGAGAGAGAGAGGGCGCTTCGTGAGGGAAAACGCCGCCGGAGCCCGCTGCCGTCCGCCGCCTGCTGGTGTCTTTTTGCCGCTGGTCAATTGGGGTATTGATGATGAGGCTTCGTACTTTTGCTAGCTTCCATATTCAAATTTGGAGATGGCTGCGTTTTGGAGAAAGTCTCAATTTGGGGATTTGGGGGGCTGCTGCTACGTTTCTAATTTGGGGAATAAGAGCTAATTCTGTGTTTTCCAATTTGGCCCCAAGACTCTTAAGCCCTAGAGTTATACTTTCCATTATTTTGGTAATTAGATTTTGCCCCATAGTCATTCTAAACCTTAGGATTTAACCCTTAGTGTTTAGACAATTCAAGATTCAACCCCTTGATTTTAGAAGACCAAAATTTAACCCCAACATATTTGGTATTTGAGGATAGGTCTCAAAATATTTAATTTTAAGTCCAAAAATTTAAAATGAACTTAAAATTAAATCCCAAACAATATTTAACATGTATTTTTTTTTTATATACATGTAAATATTTTCCTTTCGTAGTGTCCAAAATTGATTTCGTGGAAATTTAACTTTAAGTCCAAAAAAAAAAAAATTAAAATGAACTTAAAATTAATTCCCAAAATTGACATGCATTTTTTTTATTGCATTCATCTTGCAATATTTTTTCATGTCATTAAAATAACATTACATTTATCTTGCAAATGTATTTTTTCTTTTTTCTTTCTCTTCAAGGAAATAATCCCTTTTTTTTGCAGTGGCATCATGGGCATCAATTTGAACTATTTGGATGATCAACTTGAAGCGGATGTTCTTGATTGTAATCCATTGCCCGAGTCTTGATTGTAGTGGATGTTCTTGAATTTATTTCTTCCATTGATGCTTTGCATTCCCACGATGTAATTGTAATCAAAACTTTGATGTAATCAAGACTACTTTTGTTTTCGCCTTCACTCTTTGCCTTAATTTTCCGCTTCAATCTTGAACGCCTTGCATAGCACACATGTTGACGAACAAAATCAATCTTTTGGAAACTTTGGGGAATAAAATCTTGATGGAATTTGGTCAAGTTGCATGCGTATCCGTCTTGGGAATCATGCCACATCGTAGTTCAAGTGATGCATTTTTTTACCACATTTTTTTATACTCTTGCAGGCGAAGGTCACGTGTAGTTTAATCCTTGTGCGTTTAAGGAGCATTTTTCTCGATTTTTTTCAAGACCTTGCAACGGTCATTCCCACCACCTTTTGTGTTGATGGTTCATCGCATGGATTTTAACTCATTGCCCCCAATCAGCTCCTTAGTTAGCTCCTGTTAGACAATTGGACTGTGCTGAAGATGCGTTTGGTCTCCAGAATTTTGTCTTCGGCGTTTTTCCTTGAAATTTTGTGTCGAGGGCCTCAATTTGATGAAGATCCACGTGATATGCACCTAGCGCGTACTATGAAGAACTTCGAGATGGATTATTGGTATTCTTGAAAGTGATATGGTCATCCAAAAACACATTTCCTTGCTTCAACATGAGCTTTTGGGCTTGATCCGGTTGAAGATATGAAAATTTGAAGAACATCGAGAGAGACTTTGAGCTTGCTCCTCTTGAAGCTTTAGAGACTTGAAGGTTTGAAGGACTTTGGACTTGATCCTCATAAAAGCTTGAAGAACATCCAGAAGGACTTTGACACTTAGTTCTTCTGAAAATTTTTTTTCTTAAGTAATGGATCAAATTTAATTAACCCATTTACTTAATTTTTTGTCAAGTAATGGATCGATATAAGTAATCCAACTACTTCATTTTTTGCCAAGTAATTGATCAACTTAATTAACCCAATTACTCAAAATTTTTAAAGTAATGGATCAACTTTATTGACCAATTACTCAATTTTTTTTTCAAGTAAAGGATTAAATTTAATTAACCCAATTACTTAATTTATTTTTTTTTGCCATGACTGAACTTAGAATTTTGATATCCAAGTTGCCTACGTACCCTGTGAAGGGATCAAGCCATTACGTAGTTCAAAACAAATTGAATTTGTTTATTTTGAGCCGTACACAGTTTATACTCTTGCGGGCCAGGAGTATTACATTTTTTTTGCATTTTTTTTTTGTGACGTGCAGTTTAGGCTCGTGCGTCAAGGAGCATTGCTTGCAATTCCTTCAGGCGTAGAACTTCTTCAAGAATCGTCCATTTATTGGTCCGATGCTCACTCCGTTGTTATCTATCATCATATAGGCTCCGTTTGTGATGACTTTCGTGATGACATACGATCCATCCCATTTGCAGGTGAACTTGTTCCCACTGCAGTAGTTGATGACAATGGGTCTCCGTATGGCGAGGACGAGATCTCCGAATTGGAACGAACGTGCCTTGACTTTCTTGTTGTAAAACTTGGAGAGGCGGGCTTGATAGCATTCCAACCTTTGTTGTGCTTCGAGCCTTCCTTCATCAAGGGCTTCTAATTCTTCCAAACGCAACCGGGCATTGTCTTCTTCAGTGGACCCTTCTTGGATGGCGACTCTTAACGACGGGATTTGCATTCTAGTGGCAACACAGCTTCCACTCCATAGGCCAACGAGTATGGCGTTGCCTTGGTGGGTGTGCGAAAAGTTGTTCGATATGACCATAGAACTTCATTGATTCTTTCATGCCAATCTCGTTTTGACTTGGAGACAACTTTCTTCAACAGTCCGCATAAGGTGTTGTTGAAGGCCTCCACTAGTCCATTTGCTGGCGGGTAATATGCAGAACTCTTTCTTTGAGTGAATCCGAACTTCTCACACAATTTTGTGAATGTGCTGTTGACAAATGACCGTCCGTTGTCTGTCATGATGTAACGCGGGACGCCATAACAGCAGATGATGTTGATTCAGATGAAACTTTCATCATGTTCCCCTTTGACTTCTTTAAGGGGTGCAGCTTCAACGCGCTTGGAGAAGTAGTCGGTTGCGGCAAGGATGTAGACATGCCCCCGTAAGACTTTGGCATCGGTCCCGGGCGATGTCCATTCCCATGCGTCGTCAAACGGTCATGATGCCACAGTCGGATGCAACAGCTCAGGAAGTTGGTGAATGGCCTCAATTTGATGAAGATTCGCGCAAGACACGTTTGACATGGACCATGAAGAACTTTGAGATGATCTTTCGACATCTTTGGAGGTGATTTGACTCTCCAAGAAATGCATTTCCTTACTTCAATAGGGGCTTTTGTGCTCAATCCTATTGAAGGTATAAACTTTTGAAGAATTTCGAGAGGGACTTTTGAGCTTGATCATCTTGACGGTCTTAAGGACTTCGAAGATTTGACAGACTACAGGAGGGGCTTTGAGCTTGATCCTCGTGAAGGCTTGGAGACTTAAATATTTGAAGGACCTCAGGAAGGAGTTTGAGCTTGATCCTCTTGAGGGATTTGGCACTTGCAGCTGCCTTAAATAGCGTTTTGAAGGCTTCATGAGGGGCTTTTGAGCTTGATCCTCTTGAAAAGTTTGGAAACTTGAAGATTTGAAAGACTGCGAGACGATGGACGACTATCTTGGGGTCCAGCTTGGGCATTCCTTCGTGGGGCCATATGAAGACGACTTTGAACTCTTGGAGGAGCGTCACGTACTTCTACGCTTCAGTAGGGTGCTGATAACGTTGGGCGGGGTTCTTTCTCATCGCCTAAGTTTACTTCACGCATTTCATCCACAGTGACCTTGATTTCTTCTTCAAGTTGCGTTGGTGCTGTGTTGGCGTCTTCTTCATTTGGCTCGTCATGTCCAACAGTGATATGATTGATGGACTCAACTCCGTCAGCTTGGTCATCTTTGCCATGCTTTGTGAAGATGATGGTCCGCTTCTTGAGCTTTAACCATTCGTCGGATGAGACAGTCCACTCAACTTGACGCTTCATGCGGGAAGGTACGGTGCTTCTCACATCGTTGCCATAGTTCGGGTCGTCCAATATTCCTTGCTTCATTGGAGACCATTCATTGCTGGCCGATGCTTTGTTTTGTGATTGGCGTTTTGTAGAACCTAGCCTTTTGAAGACGGAGGCAGAGTCTTCTTTGGCAACAGCCCCGAGCCTATCGAAAACAGTTGGCTTCACTTCTTTGTTTGCTCCAAGCCGGCGAAAGACAGATCCTTTGTGCTCGATTGTCTCCGTTGAGCCAAGTCTATCGTGGACACTTCGTTTTTCCTCTTCTTTTGATGGGCTACCGATACGATCAAATACCGACTTCCGTTCACGCTGGTCCTTTGAGATGCCATCTCCTTGACTCTCTTCTTTGGTGACATTATTGACCGTAGCTTGTTTTATGACGATACGAACCGGTACCTTCACCGTTTGTTCTGCTTTGACGAATATGGGCGCTTTCGATGCTTGGGGGCACCGTGTCAAATTCCGCAACATACCCAAGTCCACTCCGGTCACCTTTTCTTCGATTGTTGTCCGAGAGCTTTCCCAACGGCGATGGCTCATTTGGGTTGAATCCAGACTTGGTGAGCAGTTTGAATGCCTTTGGACCGAATTCTTTATCGTTCTTTAGTCGGCGTGCCTCACTACCTTTGAGTTGAATTTTCACCATTTTCTGCGACATGTCAGGATCAATGGGCGTTAGTGGGAGTGTAAGCCCCTCGAATGCCTCTTCCAGGATCGATTTTCCCTTATCATCACGGACTGGTTGATCATCTTTACGTTCTTCTTCCCCGCACGAAGGTGCCTTAGCTTTGGACGAATCAAGGTAGTATTTAGCATCCCCGTAGTAACACTCGGCCACCGCGAATGGTTTGTCATCGGCGATAACCCTTTTGACGATGCCGTTGTGCACATACTTGAAGCATTGGTGCCATGTTGAAGGGACGACGCCGTTCTCATGGATCCATGTCCGACCAAGAAGCATGTTGTATGATGTGCTTGCGTCAATGACGTGGAAGTACGTGCTTGCAGCCATGTCATCAATTTGCAGCCGGACTCGGATTGCACCAAGGGATTTTTGCCCCCCTTGGTTGAAGCCTTGGATCAACATTTTGCTATTGGATAGTTCTTCCTCGGAGATGCCTAATTCCTTCAGGGTTTGAAGTGGCATGATGCTGACGGCAGAACCCCCGTCTATCAGGACGCGGTTTACTCGCTTGTTGTCCACGTATCCAACGATGAACAATGGTCGGTTATGAGCCTTCGAATTTTCCAGCTCCATCGGCATGTCGTCGTCATTGAACGTGATGGACAGCATGCATTCGTTGAGATGCGAATGATCCACAACTTGTTTGGTGTGGTCTTGCTTCGACGTGCTCCCAACTTCGAAGACGGTGTTGCAGGCGGTGGAATTGTGAGGAACTTTGATCTCGATCGATCCAACTTGGATGGAGACGGTGTTGGCCATCTCTGCTTCGTCTGCCAAGGTGATTTTGCCTTGTTTGACGAGATCCATGACTTTGTCTTTGAAAACGAAGCAATCTTGGATCGTGTGGCTCACCAAACGGTGGTACTTGCAGTATAGCGGGTCGTTGGTCATCCCAGCTTGCTCGGGACGTTTCATCCTTGGTAGCTCGATGAGGTTTTCTTTCATCAAGTCATCGAAGATGCCTGGTAAGTCGGAGTCAAGGAATGGGTACGTCTTAGCCCGTCTATCTTCCAATGACGACTTTTGACATTGAGCTTGTGGTGGCTTTGGCTTGTCGTTTGTCACCGGCTCCTTCCCGCGTACCTTTACGAGAGCGGCGCTTGTTGCCATCGCATCCTTTGTGGGTGGCTTCGACTGTGGCTTGCCTCCCTTCTTCCATTCGACTCGGTTGTTTGTACGAGTTTGTTGAACGGGTGGACCATAGGCTCCACTTGACGCCAAACTTAGCTCCATGTCATGAGCACGAGTTGCAAGCTCCTCGAATGTCCGGGGACGAATGCCTTGCAGGATGTATCGTAGGCCCCATTGCATGCCTTGGATGCACATCTCAATCGCCGACGTCTCAGACAAACGATCCTTGCAGTTGAGGCTTAGGCTCCTCCAGCGGTTGATGTAGTCAATCACCGGCTCGCCCTTTGATTGTTGCGTGTTCGTCAATTCTATCATGCTGACGGTACGCCGTGTGCTGTAAAAACGGTTCAGAAACTCTTGCTCAAGTTGATCCCAGCTGTCGATGCTGCCGTGTTCCAAGTCGGTATACCATTCGAACGCATTCCCCTTTAGTGAACGAATGAACTGTTTGACGAGGTGATCTCCAAACGTACCCGCTTCGTTGCATGTCTCTACGAAATGGGCGATATGTTGCTTGGGATTTCCTTTGCCGTCGAACTGTTGGAACTTGGGCGGTTGATAGCCTGCCGGCATCCTCAGTGAGTCGATGCGGGCGCTGTATGGCTTGAGATACGTCAAGGAGGATTTTGATCCTGCCGAGACCTCTTCCTTCAGCGTTCCCGTGATGAACTTTTTCAGTTGATCAGCCGAGATGAAGCCGTCAGGAGTGACTTGGACGTCAGTGGTTGCTTTTCCTTTTGCCGAAGCGCCTTGCCGGGAAGTCTCTCCATCGTCGCGGATCTCTACGGGCTTGTTCACCTCTTGGCCGCCGTTAGAGCCGTCCAGTCTGTTCATCATTTGCTCCATGCGTGCATCTTGCAACTCGGATCTCTTCACAAGCATTTCCACGATCTTTGTCAGGTTGGACATTTGCTCTTCAAGAGTGCTGGCTTGGGTTGTCATTGCAGCAGCATGACGCAGGGCGGATGTTTCTTCTTGATCTCCCCGCGGGCTTAACGGCGTGGAAGATCCCGATCTATGATCGTTTCCTTCTTCCAGCAGCGGCATATCCGCATCAACTTCTATTCCCCGCGCAGCATCGGCGGCCTCCATTGCTTTCTTCATGTTCCTTGTGGTGACATTGGGCATAGCGGCACCGGATGTTGAAGAGTTGCTCTTGGAGGTGTTTCTTGAAGCCATTGGATTTTGTTGACAACGTCTGGAGGAGATGAAAGGCAGAAGTGTCCCACTGGGCGTGCCAAAATCTGTGGGTGCAAAAAATGCGTAGACAGAAACTGCAAAATACTTTTATTAATTTCACAAGAAATGTCTACAAATTTAAATATCAAAGAACATGTAGAAAATCAAACAATATGGGTTCGACTTTTGGTACTCCTTTGATTCCTCCAACTTTGAAGACGTCGAGATGCTTTTATGCTTCTTCTCCGGCTTCTCGGAATTTCTACAGCGTTTTGTTGCTGTAGGATCTCAAGTGTATGAGTCTTGAGAATCAGTAGACGAGTATGAGTCGTCTCTCTATGTGTCTGAGTGTATGAGTCTCAGAGTATGACTGTTTAGAGGTTGCAGAAGTATATTTGATTCTTCTTCGCCTCTTTAATATTTCTGCAGCGTTTTGTTGCTGTAGAATCTCAAGTATATGAGTCTTGAGAGTGAGTAGTGTATGGAGACGTCTCTGTCTGGAAGTCAAGTAGTAGTCCCCAATATGTGACAGGGTGCCTCTATTTATAGAGGAAAAACCCTAGGGTTTGTGGATGATGGACCAATCAATGGGCTGGTCCAATCCACATTTCTATTGGGTCAGTGAGCATGTGGGCCTTTCATCTGGGCTTGTTCACATTGACTGATTTCCATGGACTGGCCTGCTTCGAGTGTCAGTGTCCATTGGATCATAGGCTTGTGGGTCTTATACTTGGACTTGTCCACACTGATTAATTTTTTTGGATTGGCCTGCTTCGAGCATCCATTAGGCCATGGGACTTGTGAGTCTTGCATTTGGACTTGTTCACATTAGCCCAACATAAATAAATCCATTTGGCTTGATGGATCCAAATGGGCCCAATAAATATTAATAATTATTTCAAGCATTTAATTTATTTAAAATGCCTAAAATTAATTAAATTAATATTTAAATTTGCACGTGTCGCATTTTTAGTGGCGAATAAATTTCACGTGTTTACAAACACTAATTTGAAAATAAAGATAAGACACTATTTTGTTTATATTATGAGATTTATGCTATACTATTAATACATGAAATGGTTTTGGAGGTTTAAGAAACTGGTTTGTGGGGGTGTTCGTAGCAAAACACAACAAACTAATAATGGGCCCCAATATTGAAGGCCATATCCTAAATATGATCTCAGGCCCATACAATTGCCCAAAATTATGGTCTTTATTATGGCCTTACGAAAGCGGAAAACCTTGGGCTTCGGCTCAATTCAACTTCTCGTACTCGTTCCCAAGAATTTCCTGCTCGTAGAGAGTTGGGCGTTGTTCAGATTGGGATAATCGGACCCAAGCTGAATTCATGTCGAACCCCGGAGACTCCGTTTGCGTGCGTCCTGGTATTCAACTTTTACCGATCAATACTTTTTCATTCCCGTGCTTTTTATATTGGCTTTGGAACTACTGATGCCTCAGCTAATTCGGTTTGTAATGCTATGGCAAGACCGAGTAACTAGAAATTTAGGTTTTTTTTAGAACCAAAATTTTGGAAATCACCATTTCTTGGGTTTTTCTCATTGGATTTCATGCATTTGTGGTGCTCGTATTTGTTTACCAGTGGTTTCATTTCATGTTATAACTTATACGTCAATGTTTGTTTGTATTTAACAGGCTAGCAAATCAGGTGGAGAATAAACTGAAGAAGTCAGGCTTGGGGATTTTGAGGTCGTAATCTTCACCTTCGTTGTTTCATCTGATTGCCGATAACTCAAGTATATAGTATATTCTTTTGCCTTTTCAATGGTTTTCCTTTTTTTCTAAAAAATAAATTTTTAATAAATATATTTGTTTCATGATTGTTCTGGTCAAGCATATCGTCTAATTTTGATACAGAGGCGACTTTTATGGAATTAATGGTAGTCAATTTGCCCAAGTGGCGTTTGAATTATTGATTTAAGAGGACTCCACTATTGTTTATATTTTTTCAGTTGCCTTTTCCCTTCTCTCTGTTCATTTGTTACTGATTTATTGGAGTAGTGGCATTGTTGGTCTATGCCCACACGGATGCTTCATTGCATGATATCGATCTGCACTCAATGAACTAAAATTTCCCTCCTCGCCAAGTCATTTGAAAGATTTAAGTTTATTTGCCATATATCTGGACACTAACCAATATATACAACTGATTTCAAAGATTACCTGCTCTGAGCATGCCATGGTATAGACATTTTATCTAAACCCTGGGCTAAAAAAGCACGTGAAGGATGTTGGCACTTGGCAGTGTAGTAACTCATCGACCTTAGTTTTTGCCTTGACTTTATGTTGGGTTCCATGATGGAGTGGAGTGAGTGCCAATAAAGCTAAAAGTTGAACATGTCATTCATTAGCTTGACTTGTTTAAAATCATTTACTTCGACAGAAGTTCAAGTTGAGGTGATCTGACCAGAACTCTGCCTTTATAAGTTAATTAACATGCTCAAAATGGTTTACCTAAAATTCAGTAATGTTCATAAAATGTGGAATATTATAATGATGAACAAGCTAAACTAGATTGATTTATTTATTGTTTTGTTGTTTTTTTATTTTTTCACAGGCTCGAGATAACTATTTTTCTAGTTGATCCCAATGCAACATCCTTGTATTTCGAGTAATTTACAATGCCTATGGAGACGGTACTCCCATTCTACTTTAATTTGGCTACAAACATTATTTATTGCTCATAAAGCATACAAAGTGCTCCATTGGAGATACATGCCATTTAATTGAATATTGGGTTTGGGTGTGGTTTAGATGTTTGATAATTCTTCTAGTTAGCAGATGCACATACTAGTATACTAGTGATACTAGAATAAATAATGTAATAATGTTTGTAGTAATAAATAAACACAAGATCATCTTCATTGTCTGGTAATAGCTTGAAAAAATATTGGTGCAGAAGTCCTCCATCTCCATTTCAATTTCGATCAAGATCATCTTCTTACCACATACATAGTTTTTTGTTCTTTCTCAATCCTCTTGCGCAAGTGCAACAGACAGACTGGCAGCCTCTTACTGCTTTGATATATATATTTTGTGACTGTTTTTCTCTCGCAGAGAAAGGAATAATGAATTGATGAGGTGAGGAATGGCCATTGAAGCGGCACATGGTGCACGATCAATCTCAGTTATGTAAAGATGAAGACATTGCCATTGAACAACCAACAAGATTTTTCGGACAGGTGATTATTCTCCATCCAGTGGGTAATGGGCCATTCCATCACATGAAACTGTCATGTGGGCATTCACTTGTCTGCCCTTCTCATAACGGCACATCAATATTGGGTCCCAAACACACACACACACACACACACACTCTCTCTCTCTCTGAGAAACACTCACACACTCACACCGTTTTCTAGGAAATATGTTTAGATGCATAGGTTGACATGAAGGCACATGGCAATGGTCACCTCGCAAGTGTCCTTGAAAGCAACCACTTTGGTCCCACCATTACATTTAGGGAATAGTATATGCAGAAGTTGCTATCAAGGCAAGGGTGGTTGCAGGTCGGGACCAGCCAAAATCCTCTACGGGTCATCCCATATCACCCGAATCAGGTTCCTTACTAACTTAATCCAACCTTAAATAATCTATGTTTATTTGCAATTTTAGATTCACCAGAGTAAAATTATTGTAGTATATGCTTTAGGGAAAATCATAGTTTTATTACATTTAAATAATTATTACATCTCTTTGCGAACACATTATAGCAACATTTTATTCTCGCTCTTTACTTTTCTCTCTACATTTTGTTGTTCAATTAAGCTTTATGAAGTTAAATACTTCTTTGAGTGTAAGCCAATACTCTTTACAGATTTAACCATGGCCATTAGGGATGTTTGGAAGCCGGCATATTTAGGAGCATATAGCGGATTCAATCAGCATATCCTCTCACAATTCTCTCTCCGAATCTGCTATCCGCTGACTCCCAAACAGTAGCTCAATGTATTAGCCTAACGGTAGCTCAATGTTTTCTCATTTCTGATTGGAATATGTGTAAGTTTAATAAAAGTTTCATGAGAGACTTAAGTTCAATGCTTCCTATAGAGTATGTCTAAGTTTATTGCAGCCCCACTTTTTATGATAGCTCGTTGCTATTTTGGTAACAAAGTGAAGCGTTTGATGGTATGCCATTAGCTTTGTTTTTCTTTGTCGGGCATTCATGTTATTCAATTAATTTTTATTTAGTCTTACCACTAAAAAAAACATTACCAAAATTCTGTGCAAATATATTTATTTTGAATTTCTGAAAAGAGCTATTCAAAAGCCAGGTGATTTCATGTATTAGTTGATTGAGTTTTCATCAACTTGAAAAAAAAACTTAAATTAAGTTGAATTCAAATAGATTTGATTAACAATATTGATGAGATAATATATTTATATATTCATTGTGCAATGCACAACAAGGGTCATTATCATAGTTTTCTTCATTTCTTCCGATCATAACAAAATATGGTGGATGAATAATGGCTTCCGGATCATAACTGTTCTAAAAGAAATTAAACGATGGCCAAATCCTACATTTTAAACTCTATTAAATTTATTAAGTAAATTAAGAGCTTTTAGCTTTTGAAACATTAAAAACTATTTAAAAATTATATATATCAAATAGTACTATTTGTTTCTTTAACCATAAATTCTAAAAGCTACACATCATCAGCTTTTAGTTTTTCTTTTTTAATAAAAATTATATGAGCTCTCAATGCCTTTTGGGTGATAAATTGTGAGCCCATATCACACAAATTTTAAAAAAATAAACAAAAGGGATAATAAGGGTTACACAGTAAATCGAATCATTAACCACAAATTTACGAAGGTTGGCCTGCTGCGATGCTTCTTGAAGTTGCTGTTTTGTGCCCAAGTGCCCAAGTGTCTATTGCTGATTTGGTCCTATATGTGCTGGTTTCCTTTTGCGTTTCTGGTTGATGCGGCCGATAGAGAAATCAGTGGGCATAGATGGCGGTTGCGGGTAACGAAGTTTCGAGTTGTGATAATTGACGGAATGAGGTTAGAAGGGCTGGTGCTACTGGTCACTGATATTGGTGGTATTTGTGGTGATGTCTGTGGTGCTTTGTGAAAGATGTAACATTGTAATCTCTGTCATTGGTGGATTGTAGGGTTGACCTATTTGTAAAGCCTTTCGGCTAAGAGTCTTGTTAGGCTCAAGAAATAAAAATCCTTTTCCCTCAAAAAACCATAAAGTTGAAAGGGCTGAGGGACTATACCACTAAGCAAATGTCACTTCCTTTTATTTTTTCACCAAACACCACCATCCAGAACACTGCTTCAATTAAAACCTATTTTTAAGCATTAATTAAAATCTTCAAACTCTAAAGTTTAATCTACCAAATTAAACTCAACATGGGATGAGAATTTAGCTCAGTGGTCAAGTCTCTTACTTCCAAACTTATGGTTGGGGGTTTGATTCTCCATCCAGCTCCATATCCTCTCATTTATCCCTTTGTAATTTGTGTGGCTTGAACTCCCATATATTTTTGCTGACACTTGAGTGTCAATGTCTAAAAAAACAATCAACCCGGATGAATTCAATCTCAAAGGTTATTAGAAAAAAGAAATAATCTTTATACTTAGGATTTTCTTTTTTTTTTTAAAAAAAGAAAGACTAAAACCTCGACTTCTGATAGTAAAAACTTATATAAATAACTGACTTACAATGTCAAAGCACCGGTAACTACAAATTTCTTTTTGCCTAACAGCCGTATATACAGACTAGGAAATGGTGGAACTACTATCATATAATTAGTATAATAAACATTTTAAATTAATAAAAATGATTGAAAAAAAGGTGTAAAAATGTCAAAGGGCGTTAAAAGTTAAAAAAGAAGGGTTCTACCCTTCCACTGCCCAAGTTTACCCAACTTATGAAATGAATGGTGAAACTTTAAAGGAAAGGAATGTAATCAATGATCATAATTGGTTTTTTGTTTTTTGTTTTGTTTTGTTTTTTTTTTTTGTTTTTGTTTTTTTTTTTTGTGATAAGCCATGAGGCCAGATAATCATAATTGGTTATTTAATATCTGTAGTTCTTTTCAATATAATGGAAAAACAAATTAATGGTATGGACTAAAGTTAAAATAAATGGATTGGTTAAAGTAAAATATGCATATAAATCCACATACACACATATACTCCCTCCGTCCCATTTAAGTTGTCATGTTTGACATCTGCACACAATCCAATGCATTTATTCAATTGTTAATATCTCAAAATATGTGCAGTGAAAAATTATGTAAAATATATATTATAAAACTACATGATCACACGATTCCAACAAGATCCAACTCGACTATTTTTTTTTCAAATATATATGTACAATAACATTGAGTCAAAGCTGAACAATGAACATTGCTAAAAAGTCAAACATAACATGTTATCTGGGACGGAGGGAGTACTATTTCTTCCAATTAACATATAATTGCATATTAGTAGTAGTAGTACAGTTCATGTACTACATGGTGGTAGATGAACGATGGTAGGTTAGTTTCCATCTCCCTTTCCTTTTTTGAATATATATTCAAACTTTTCCTTTTACCTGTTGTATTCCACTTATGTGATGATGTTTGTTGGATGCAACTGTCCTCAATCTCTGATAAGTGTTTTGCTTCATTTCATTGTTCAATTTTCATGCCCATTAATGCCTTTATTCCTTTTCCCCTTTTTCTTCTTTGGTTTTTTCTATTTGCACCTCACCAATTTCATATCATGTTGTCCAATCACATTTTATTGTCTCCGATTCATATCATTCTAGCAGGAGGAGTACTGCTATTTTATTCCCTGCACTGCACTGCACATTATTTTTGCCACAACATCCATTACAATGTCTCACGGTTTTTATTGCATGCAATAAAAAGCCATAATACTATACACTTATGGACATTAACACATGCCGACTTGATTCCCTTTTTTAATGATAGTATATGCTGCCTTTCATAATTCATAACACCGGTCGTCGTCGTCCAAGCATTGCCTATATACACTGAACTGAACATCCATTGTGATGATCTTATTTCGATTTCGTTTTTTAATATTTAGGGGTGTATTGGATTGAGACTCTATAGGATTTTTTTTGTCTTTGAAAGTTGGGGTGTATTCAATCTAAATTTTAAAAAGTCTTTAAAAATCTAGATGTATTCAATATAAATTTTAAAAAAGTCTTTAAAAATTTAGAGGTATTCAATACAGATTTTAAAAAGTCATTAAAAATATAGAGGTATTCAACACTCTATAAATTTTAATTCTTTATAGATTTTAATGAATTCTCTTAAAAATTATAACTTTACGAAATCTCTCTAAAATCAGATAGACTCTTCATGGACTCTATACAAATCAGTCAACTCTATATGGAGTCTATGGACTTTGTAAATCCACCGACTTTTTCAAGTTTATAAAAATCTAACAAAATCTCAAACGAATACACCCCTAAATTAATAATAATTGTGGAAGCTACAAGATTGATGGCTACTTAATATGCAAAAAAGTAGACAAGATGTGGGCAAATAAATGGAAACATCCCATCATGGGCTAAAGTGGTTCGTTCCTAGCAAATTCTATACCACTCGAACTCGATTGCATATATATATATATATATATATATATATATATATATATATGCATTTTGTTACAATATGTTTCACAGCATTATATGATTGTTAATTACTATGAATATTTACCATACGTACATTATACTTCTTGCACACCGATTTTAGAAAGAAAAAAAAATTAACGTAAACCCAAATGTTATGTATATACACTCATTATTTGCAAATGGAGTTTTATGTATGCAGTAGAAGTATGAAAACGGTGGAGGTAGTTAATTGAAATAAAATGAAATGGTTACGACAGTTATTTTGAGGACACGAAATATATGGCCAACTAAGTTGATGGATATATATCGAAAGCAGTATGTGTACATACATTTAAATAAATTGACTGAGGAATTAAAGAAGAGGGCACATGCATATACATCCATCTCTATTCCATATATATGGACCAACATATTCCTTTCAATGACTCTCACACTTTATTTTGCTTTCATCAATTATCTTTATGTGTGTAGATAATAATATGTGTGTGTAAATTAAAAAGGTGCTCCATATTAATTGTTTCTATTTTGTAAGAAAAATATGGGGAAAAAGATCCATTCAGTGCTAGAAGCCTAGAACAATTGTAATTTGTAATTAAATTTTAGGCCTTTGGTTTAGTATTTGTCACACTCAGCGTGTCTGCAATAGTCACGTTGATGGGGAAAGGCATGTTTGTTTATTTATTTATTTATCTTTTTCACTACTAAATATTAGTACTAGTATTTTCTATATATGCTATCACTTTCATGGAGTCGGCAAAAGTTGATGCCTTCCGGCCTCTTTAATTCCTCTATTTGGTTTATTACAGATTTATATGTTTATCTTGTTAATCATTGTTTGTAATGAGACTAGGGAAAATTAAATTAAAGTTTCTTTGTTATTCCAAAATCTGTTGTCCCCTCAACATCTGCAATAATTCATTATCCTGGACAAGTAGATTTTTGTGTAATAAAATTTGTAAATTCTTTGGGTTGGGAGTTGAAAAGTTTGTACATTAGGCTAAACATCTTTTCCCTAATAAACAAAAGAATGTGAATCAAATTAAACTTCAAATACAAGATCAAATGAATCTTTGTCTTAATAGGGGTCGATTTTTATATACATTAATCATTACAACATTGGGGGAAAAAAAAAGCTCCATCAATTCATGAATCATGACTACTTGTGTAGTTGCACGCTTAAGGAAAAAATAAATAAATAAATAAAATAGAACAAGGTTAGACTAATTTGGAATTAGAGTGAAATTATTACAAGGCTAAAAGTGTGTTTATTCTTACATAATTTGCAATATATGCCACAGTTTCTATAATTCAATTCATATATAGTCATTTTCCTTTGTCATCAATAATTAAAATATTCTCATGCATTTCTCTATTTTATATATATACTTCATATATATATATATATTGTATAAGTCTAATTCTACTCAAATATATTTAAAAGAATTGAAGGAAAAATGACAAATGATTTATTATTAAAAAACTATATATGAAGCAGAGTTCTGATAAATCAATTGTTGGCTATGACAACCAAGCATACTCGCATTTTTAATCGCGCGAGTCCGATAAGCATAGGGGTGATTAACGAGTAGTGTTACTCGAACTCGACTCGGGGCTCGGCTCGGAAAGAACTCGACTCGTACTCGAAAAATTCGAGTCGAGTCGAGCAGTCGAGTAGGGCACTCGAGTATCGAGCTCAAGCTCGAGTCCGTGTATTTGATACTCGAACTCGAGTTGAGTACTCGATCCATTTTCTTTTTTTTTTTTTAATTTTGTTGTAAATTTTAAAAGAAAAATGGAAAAAAATTTAAAAATACTCGATATGCTCGAGTACTCGACTCGAGCTCGAGAAGGAAAAAAATTTAAAAAAAAAATAATCGAGCTACTCGAGCTCGAACTCGAGTCGACTCGAGCTCGAGCTTGAGCTCAACTACTCGACTCGAGCTCGAGCTCGAGCTCGAGTAGCTCAAAAATGCCATCAAGTCAAGCTCGAGTACCCCACTACTCGAGCTCGACTCGACTCGTTATCACCCTAGATAGGCATACTTAACTTACATTAAATATCCTTCAATAATTAACAAGAATCATTTGGAGTCCCTTAATTATATTGTTATCAAGTAAAATGACAAATCAGATTCTTTTCTTTTAAGAATAAGAAATAAAAATAAGAAATAGAAAAGTCCAGGTGGTTTCGGACTGCACATAAAACTCATGTCTCTCATCAGTCTCATGCATACCTGTACTTTGCTTTGTCCTTCTGTCATTTCCTCCTACATACTTACTCCCTTTCTTTAATATTTATTCCATTTGCATAGTAATTAATATTACCTCTGTCACACGAAATTTGGTCACTTTCTATTTTTAGATAAATTAAAATAATATAAGTTTGATTAAAATTTTAATTATTATCAAATCACATTAAAAGTATTTACTTTTACTATTTTGCACAAATTTCAATGCACTTTTACTTTTCTACATAAAGTCCCTACCATTTCTTTAATTCTTAATATTTGAGAATTTGTATAAATAAAAAATGTATAAAATATATATTATGAAACTACACGATTAGACGATTCTAGCAAGATCACACTTGAATATTTTTCTCTAATTGTATCATTACATAATATTAAGTCAAAGTTAAACAATAAACAATATCAAATTTATTAGAATCTTAAATACAAAATGTATACATCACTTTAACTACTAAACCCCACTACCTAAATTACCGTGCCCAAAAGAAAGTGGCTACATTTCGCGGGACGGAGGGAGTATTCATTAAGTGACTTCAATCAAAATTTTTAATATAGTTACATATGAAAAACATAGTCAAGTGAGATGTTCTTGGATTCGTCAAATCACGTAGTTTTTAAATATTAAATTTTTATAATTTTTATTTATATAAAATTTAAGATATTAATGATTTAAAATGTGCGTTGGATTGTGAAATGCAGAAATTATGCATATATTAAAGAACGGAGGAAGTATTTACGGAGTACTACATTTTTTGAGACACATATCATTTATAATAATTTTTTTTTGTAATTTTTTTTAATCGAATTAAACGCACATAAACCTAACAAACAACAATTAATAATTTCTAATGCATGAAATGTTCAACCGACAAGAAAAAAGAATATGTGACAAGGAAACTTGTTACAGGATTGTCCAAGGACGACAAGGACGAATGCCACAACAAATGTAGATTAATGACAAAATGGAAAATGAACCCAAACTCCTTGCAAGAGATCGAATGAACATGATAACAACAATTTATGAAAAGTTGAAAAACAACAACGCCACAAGGAAATGCACAAATACTAACATATAGGCCCTGTTTCGGAATTAACTGTTAGCTGTTCACTTATTATGTGAGTAATAATTAGTTAAAATTAGCTGTTTGACAATTTCGAGACTAACTTTTTGCCTAAAATAAACTAAAATTCAAAATGCTGCTATTTTCAGTGGTTTCAAAAAGAGCTGATTGAACACTGTTTTAAATTATTTTGTCTTTTTAAATAAGTTAATTCAGTTCAAATTACCTAGAATAAGCTAATTCTGTTTAGCTGTTTTGTCAAACAGATAGTATAAAGATTATAAGTTATAACCAATCGAAAGAAAAGTTCAAAAAGCAATTCCAAGGAGACTCGAAACTTACCAACAGAGTTGCTGAAACAAAACTTAGGAACACTGGAAGGTAATATCGGGTTCTATTTTGGTAGAGGAGAATTCATACTGGATTGAAGCAAAATAATTGAGGACGATAAACTATAAATCCTCCGTTTTCTTAAAATAGCAACGAATCCACAATGCACGCAATTCAATGCACATTTTAAATCATTTATAACTCGAGTTCGGTACAAGCAAAAAATTTGAAAATTCGATATTTAAAAACTACACGACGAGACGAATCTAACAAGATCCCACTTGACTATATTTCAACTTATATAACTACGATAAAACTTTAAGTAAAGTGTGTGAATTAACAATAGCCCAAACTTCAAACTCAAATGTTGAAACTGTAAGAAAACGGAGGGAGTATATATTAGTGGAGAATTAAAGAAAATGTATTATCGATTAAAATATATATATGATGGTCGTATTAAAGAGAGGACTAACTGTAATTTGTTGTATAAGGGCATCTCCAATAGCCAATACCAAACTCAAACCCATTTTACAGTAAATGTCTCATCAAACAGTAATTCATCTCCAACTATTTATACTAAACTCAAACTCAAAAGAATATTCTCTATATATTATTTCCCATACAAACTTATTTATCTTTTCAATCACACCCTTCATTTCTTTTAATTATACATTAACCCCACATAAATTCAATACAAATTCATCTCCGTATTTCCATAATGTTGGAGGATTCAATGTTGATTTAGATGACTATTGCCTTAATTTTCCGTTTGCATAATTATTTGTTTGTTTAATATTGTAAATTTTTTTAAATATTTGAGACATGTTATGTTTAATTATATTTTCGTATGCTAATGTAATTTTTTTTAATGATTGCTAAGATTGTACCAAAACTTTAAAAGTTTGTTATCTTTATGTTTAAAATTTATTTTATAAAGAAACCTTAAAATTTCTAATCTAATTAAATATAAAATTAATTTAATAAAAAATTTATGTGAAGTATAAAATTATTAAGCATAATACAAAATTAGATCAATATTCAATTTGCAACAATTGGAGGGATGAAATTGTAATTAATTTAATTGCAAAACGTAATATAGGTTTATGAATAGTAAATACTCAAATTTGAGTATATTCTATTCATAAAACTCAAAAAACTTAAAATATGTTTGATTTTAGGGTATTGTTGGAAAAAAAATAACACCTCATTTTAGGTTTTAGGGACCATTGGAGATGCCCTAAGCTCCCAGTACCTTTCTGTGACTTAGTTAACTTGAGAGATGTTGTACTAGATATACAATTTGATTATTGCGCAGAATTCTTAGATTGGGATGTCTAGATTATAAAGTGCGGTTATGTAATGTTTCCCATAATATTTTTGGTGTATTAATTAAAGTTAATTAAGTTAACATCCTATATCAATAATCAATTTTTATATATATACTGTATTTTTTAACATAGACACTCAAGTATAAAATACTTCATTTTTTTTTAAATGTTACAATTCTCATTTGCATGTATACCCAGTGGCGATTCTAGGATTCTATATGAGGGTGTGTGAATTTTGACCAAAAAAAAGTCAATACTCTTCACCTCACTAATATTTCTTGAAAAAAAAATCATAATTCCATCTGCATCTACTCATCTAATATTTCTTTTGAAATATAAGCTAATTGTGAATTATTTAACATTTGATCACCCCGTAATTCAAGTTTGACAATCATCATTGCATAAAACATTATTTCAACAATTATATTGCCAAGGCAAAATTAACAATTTTAATTGACCTTATCAACTCGATATTAGTATTATATTATTTAACTCTGAAAATTGAAGGTCAATTCACCACATAAAATATTTCAACTTGATACTGATGAAAGTTACCTACTTTACTGATTTCCTTTCTTATCCATCTCTTGCATAAATTATGAAATCATCATCCATATTTTGTAACAAAATATGATTCTCAACATAATATTTGAAAGTATTCTTCCAATAAATCAACACAATCAGTCTGATCTCTCAATTCTCATAATTCATTCTTTGGCAATTTTCACAAGATTCATGCCATTTGCAAACTCTTGATCGTTATTTGCAGTGTCAGCCACAAATCAAGGGTAATTCTCAAAATTAAATGAACAAAATGTAATAAAAAACAAACTCAAAGTAAAGAACATATTTTAAAAGAGTAACCATCTTCACTACTTTACTTAAATTATAAAAGTACACCAACCAAAAAAAAAAGCAAATTGATTAAAATAAAAGTATCAAAATATATTTCCAAATAGAAAAAAAAATTATAAAGTATACTTATTAATAAATTTATAAAAAATATATATATATATATATTTTTAAATGAGTTGTGACCACACTCCGCCCCTCTAAAATCGCCACTGTGTATACCGATGTATATTTTCAACGATTAATAACTCAAATCTGTACAAATAAAAATTCTAAAATAGAAGTTAAAGTACTACAATGAACAATAAAAAAGTCAAAACATAAACTTTAAAAAAAAGGGAGAGAGTATATGAAAATTTAAACTATACAGATTAGTAATTACAAATGGGAGAAAGGTTACATAATTTATCTGTATACCATGATCTTTTACTAATATTAGTGAATTTCATTAAGAAGATGAATGATAGTACATGCCAGCCCCGAATCCCGATTACTTTAATGAAACGCAATATTAAGGATTAATTGTTTTTTTTTAAAAAAAAAAAAGAAAAGAAAAAACTTCCTATAAACGAACCTTCATTGGAAACTGAAATAATCACCTTTCCCTTTGAGGTTATCTATATCCAATTGGTACATACCTTTCGAGAAATTACTTTTCTGACCCAGTTCACGTGATTTTCACGTGTTTTCGTGTGCTAACGGCGTGGAATTCATAGAGAGTTCAACGGAAAATAAGCCATTTTCATTTCATGATATTGGGAAAAACCAAGAAAAAAAAAAGGGGGAACTGGAGTGACCAATTTTTTTTTTTATTTTCAGATAATAAAGGTGGTAGGAGTTATGGTGTAAATGAGACTGATAGGCTCAATTTGAATTCGAGATCGGCTCAGAATATTAATGAGCCCAAGCCGAGCTAACTAATACTCAGCTCGAAAGCTCGATAATAGGCTTGAATATATATATATATATATATATATATCAATTATATATAGTATATATGTATAATCTATTTATTACTCCTATAATTTTTTTTTCCATTTTTTCTTTTTTACGGTTAGAAATAAGAAGTAAGAATAATTTAATATATTAAATCTATTAAATTTTAATCCTTCAAATTTTTAAGCTCATTATTTAATAATTTGACAACTATTACTAATTTTATATCGAGCTTAGCTTAGGAATAGAGATTTGGTCCAGTGGTAATGTCCATTTTATCCATATTTATAATTTATGTGATTTGAGTCCCTACACACATTTATTAACATATGAGTGTCAACGTATTTAAAAAAAAAAAACTCGAGCTTTATTCGAGTCTCGAGCCGAGCTCGAATTCGGATTTTTTATATCGAACTCGAGCCGAGCTCAATTTTTTAAAGCTCGTCGAGCTTCGAGCTCGAGCCAAGCCAAACGTTTATTTAATCGAGCCGAGCAGAGCTACGACTCGGCTCGTTTTCACCCCTAGTGGGAGTCATACTAAACAAATTACAAAAGAAAATAATAAAGGCCTAGTAGAAAATCAAACTCCTATCTAAATATTGAAAATCGAGAACTTGACCGCTCAGCTAAAAAAATACTCCCTTTATTTTCAAAAAGTTGTAACATTACTTCATTTCACACAATTCAACACATATTTTTAATTCTTAATAACTTAAATTTTGAAAAGCAAAAATTATAAAAATTTGATATTCTAAAACTACGCGATTAGACGAATCCAACAAGACATCACTTGACTATGTTCTATCTTTTACAACTGTGTTAAAAATTGAATCAAAATTACTTAATGAATAGTAACAACTATGCAAATGTTATATTTATACAAAAATGGAGGGAGTATTTCATCCTTATTTTTTTTTTAATTTTTAATACTGCAAAGAAACAAGCCTTTTTTATTTGATTTTTTCTTTTTCAATGATTTATGTGATATGAATTTTTACAGATCCTTAAACAAACAAAGTAAAAACCTTAATACTATATAGAAACTTAAAAGTTCTTCGTGAACCTTTTTTTCACAATTTAGTCTACTAAATTACAATATAAAAACACTAAACATTCATTATACATGATACAATCGTATATTCGGAATGAATTTTATTACTTAATTCATAAATTTTTATTTTACATTTTTAATAAAATTCTTTGATGTTTCTTTATATTTAAAAATAATATATTTATGTGAATTTAATAATTAAAATATAATATTAATATCTAAATTAATAATAATTGTGGGATGCTTTGATGGAGAGAGAGGGGGGCCGGTGCAGGCTGACACATTTAATAGTGATGGGTATGTGTATATGTTGTGATGCGTGGGTATAAAAAAGTGATGGGTGAGGTTATAAACCAAAAATTAATAAAAAAGAAAATAGCATACCGTCTATACATCATTTTAAAGGCTTACACATCAATTTACAAAGGACTATACATTATTTTTAGTGCTACCTGAGAAATCGGATTTGACAGAGAGTACTGTATTTACCTTGAGTAATAATTTTGCTTCTAAAAATATAATTTTGTTAGAAAAGAGACATTACGATCAGGTCATCAGGACATGGATTTATCCACAATTCCTCACATGTTCTAAAAATAGTAAATGGGCCCTCCCAATTTACGCCGGGCCCAATTCTGCCTGCGTACATTGTATTGAATTATGCACGTGTCAGAACTCAGAATCACGTGAATCCCCGGCCCCACGTGAGTGCACTGTACAGCTCACCGGTGGCACTGCCGCCGCCGTTGCTGGTGGTTCTGGCCGCCGTTGGGCCGACTCTACTTCCCTATCACCCCGACGTCATCCTACCTTCGTAGCCGTAGATCTGCGGCACCTACAAATAACCATATTCAAACTCCTTGAGACCCCAACTCTCGACGCATCCACGCCGTCGTAATTAATGGAATCCAAATCAACGGCTAGGATTCGTTCTCAGCCGTTCTGATCCAAAGAAGCATATTATTTATAAAATGCACTATAAAAGAATTAAAAAAAGAATCAACACTGTGCATCTGCAGGCCTGCAAACACTTGTCATGTGGTAAATTGAGAAGTTTAAAAAGCAAGGGTAAATCATTTTTTTTAAATAGTAAATAAATTAAAATAAATGGATAGTGAAAAAAAAAAAAAAGAGATGGAGAGTGGGGAATAGGAACATAGGGAATTGTGGAGAAGATAAGGACTGGAAGAAACGCCGTTAACTCTCCGTTTCCAGTGTTCCT
Source organism: Hygrophila difformis (assembly GCA_030278955.1). Taxonomy (NCBI): domain Eukaryota; kingdom Viridiplantae; phylum Streptophyta; class Magnoliopsida; order Lamiales; family Acanthaceae; genus Hygrophila; species Hygrophila difformis. Next base: position 44,316,954 of record JAOANR010000012.1, on the reverse strand, counting down.
CAACGGAGGGTGGGGCCATCTGGTCAATTTGTCTCCCCTCAGTGGGGCAGACCTTTGTTTACCCCCACGCATCACAACCACACGTACTCCCCACGCGCTGTTTTTCTTTTTTTTTTTTGATAAATAAAAAATGATGAGTTTTTCTTTTTTTTTTGATTCTTGAATTCCAAATGATGCAATTATTACAAGAAATTCAATTTGCCAATGCTTACCCAATAATAAAGCTGATCTTATTCTTTAAAAAAAATTATGGTCTTTGTACTTGTGACTTAGTTATTCCGAGGGAGCATCTCTTGACAAATTAAATGGTGTCTCGGAATAATAATTCGTGCACGTTTTTGCACACCGGGGATTCTTCACACTCACTTCCCTTTAAATAGAACTTACCAAATTATTCCGAAAACCCCAATTTAAAATTAGTCCGTAGAACTTAAATATAAATAAAGAGGTTGAACCAAATAGTACTAATATGAGTAGTATTATAAAAATAATAATAAAAAAAAGCATTAAATTGTCAGAGAATAATTATATCATCTGATAAAGTGGCAATCTTCACTCAACTAGGAAGTAACCCTTTTCCCTTATTTTGAGTGCTTTTATAAAAACACTGCCAGTTGACTTAGTAAACAGCGTGGATCAAAGTTAACTCAAATTCAAGCAATTTTTTAACAGTTTTTATGGTTAAATAAGGTCCAAAATAACAGCTTTACCATCACAAGTTCCAATCGCGTATTTTTCTTTTATTCTTTTTTCTTTTTGTTTAAATAAAAAAGGAAAAAGAGATAGAAAGCATGCTGGAGTCAGAATTCAATAGGTGGATGCAATCTCAGCCATCTCAGAAAAATTCAATCATAATCGATGGTTATGGCAAGTTCACATAAATATATAAATATACTACCTCCGTCTCAATATACTTCCCCGTCTCGGTATAATTGTTACGTTTGATTTTTGACACTATTCACTGTTTAAGTTTGATTCAAATTTTTATCATAGTTATGTAAGAAAAAATATAGTCAATTGAGATCTTGTTAGATTCGTCTAATCTTCTAGTTTTAGACAATCAAATTTTTATAATTTTTTATTATACACAATTTAAGTTATTAACCATTAAAAATAAGTATTGGCATACGTGTCAGGTGGGTCCGTGACAAAAATAATGAGACGGAGGTAGTATTTGTTACGGATGGTTTTTTGGCACTATTCACTGTTCAACTTTGATTTGGATTTTTATCATAGCTATGTAAGAAAAAACATAGTCAAGTGAGATCTTGTTAGATTCGTCTAATCTTGTAGTTTTAGACAATTAACTTTTTTATAATTTTTCGTTGTACACAATTTAAGTTATTAAACGTTAAAAATGTGTATCGGCATACGTGTTGGGTGGGTCTGTAACAAAAATAGTGAGACAGATGAATTAGTATTTTTAACTAGTGTTGTACTACTCCCTCTGTCCCACTTAACTTGTCTTGTTTGACTTCTGCACACAATCCAATGCACTTTTTCAATCGTTAATATCTCAAAATATGTACAGTGAAAAATTATGTAAAATATATACTATAAAACTACATGATCATACGATTCTAACCAGACCCAACTCGACTATTTTTTTCCCAACGATATACTTACAATAACATTGAGTCAAAGTTGAACAATGAACAGTGCCAAAAAGTCAAACAGGACAAGTTACCCGGGACGGAGGGAGTATTATTTTAATATAAGTATATCCAAGATAATTTAATGATATAATTAATATAGTACTTCCAACTTTTTTTTTATATTACAGTTTTTTTTTTTTTTTTTTGCTGATCAGCAAGATAGTGGTAGTCCTTGTCATATAAATTATAAATACGAATAAAAAGAAGTGATAGGGGACAAGTGAAAAATCGAACCTCCAAGAACTTAATCACTGGGCTAAGTCCTCATCAACTTTTTATATTACAGTTTAACTTTAGTTACTATTTATCGTATTATTTTAATTATAGTAAAATTGAATCTTGTTAAATTTATCTTGTAATGTTTAAAAATTAAATTTTTAAAATTTTTATTTGTATCAAATTATAATATTAATAATTTAAAATATGTATTAAATTGTGTTAAAATTACATATGCAACAATTTTTTTCTTAAAAAACAGAAGGAAGTATATAGTAGGAGGTAAGGGTTAAAAAAAGTACTCCATCAATCCCAACTCAAATGTTATACTCATTCATTTTTCAAAATTGCACCATTTCTGCATTTCACGTAATCCAATACATATTTTTAACGCTTAATATATTAAATTGTGTAAAAGTAAAAAAATTATAAAATTTGATATTCTAAAGCTACGCTGGTAGACAAATCTAACAAGATCCCACCTGCCTATGTTTTATCTTGTACTGAGAAAGCATAGGTCGAAGCCGATTGACCAACACTTTATAAATGAACTTATACGACATATTACACAGCGTAATAGGCCGGAATTGGCGAATAGTGATGGGAACAGACACCTTAGGTATCAAACATATGTATGCCTTGGCAAGAGCTGAATCAATAGACCCTGTGTTATAACTTTGTTAAAAATTTGAATTAAAGTTACTCAATGAATGGTAACAACTATGCAAATGTTACATCTATTTGAAAACAGAGGGAGTATTTGACTTTTTAATATTGTTCATTGTTCAACTTTGACTAAATATTACTTCCTCTGTTTTTGTTTATTTGCTATGGACCCACCCAACGAGCAGTCCAATACACATTTTAAATCATTAATAACTCAAGTTTGGTATGAGTAAAAATTCTAAAAGTTCAATATTTAAAAACTACACGACGGGATGAATCTAACAAGATCTCACTCGACTATATTTTAACTTAAATAACTATGATAAAACTTTAAATCAAAGTGTGCGAGTGAAAACATATCCAAAACTCGGCATCATAGGTGTCGCTGGGGTGAAGGCATAAGCAGCCTGATAAGGCAATGGGAACGGGCTGGCCAAACCCCCAGATTCAGGGAGTAGTGGCTGGCCAGATGACGCTCCCTAACCCTATATTGGCCGCCTGACGGCCCTGGGCATGGAGACTAGGCGGCACATTAGCGCCGTTGGCTGAAACAGTTACTTCTTGTTGAGCCCGTAATGAACTGAATCCTCTATCAATTTGATCGGCCATGGCAGGCCGCAACACATCCATGAGATGCCTCGTGAGTAGAGGCATAAACTCGGCCATCGATTCTGTAATCGACAATCGCATCTGTTCTGTCAATGTGGGGGTATGCCTAATCCCATCAACCCCAATGGGGCAAGTAAACAAAAACAGAGGAAGTATTATAACTACATATTTGGAAAAAAAATAGTTGAGTTCAGTATTGTTGAATTCGTCTTATCGTATAGTTTTAGAATATATATTTTACATAATTTTTACTTGTACTTCAACTGTTTTTATTTGTTTGCTATATTACAAATTTAGTATTGTTCTTTGGATGGCTTGAACGTTAATTTTATAATAGTTATATAAGTTAAAATACTGTCAAGTGATATTTTATTAGATTTATCTCATCTTATATTTTTTAAATATCAATTTTTAAAATTTTTACTTATATCAAATTTGAGTTATTTATAATTTAAAATATATATCAAAATGTATACTGAATGAGTTTGTAACCACAGAAAAACAAAAGAAAGAATATATTTTAAAATATTAATTATTAGGAAAATATAATTAAGTGACATTTTGTTAGATTCGTCTAATCACGTAATTTATAATATTTAAATTTTATAATTTTTTTATTTTATAAAATTTGAGATATTATTATTTAAAAATATGTATTGAATTGCATGAAAATAAGGAATGTTAAATTTTTTTTTTGAATACGGAGCGAATATCTAATTGTGTGAGAAATATGGGAGGGAGTAATATAAAGTAAACCGGCTGCTAAAAATAGTTAATAGTGGTGGTGGTGAGTGGTAGGGTTGTAAACGAATCGAATCGAACCGAATACACAGTGTTCGTTTTGATTTGATAAGCTTTTCGAATATTATCGAATCGAATTGAATTATTCTATAAGGTAATTTAATAATTAATAAAATTAATTTTAATTATTGAACTTAAATATTTAATTTGACTTATAGATCAAATTTAATATTTTAATATTATATATAAATATATTTATATTAATTAGTAAATATAGTCACTAAAATTAAAAATTTAAATTATTTAATAAAATAAATTTATATATTTATATATAATTTAAAATAATATCGAATTGAATAAAATATTAATTGAATATCAAAATTTTGAATAATTTTGAATCTAATCACGAATCGAACCAAAAATATTTGATTCGTTTACAAACCTAGTGAGTGGTAAAGAGAGAGAATTACCAAGAGGCTTCCGTTATATACACTCAAAATTGGTTAGGGGCACACAAATTATAGGTATAATATCTCAAATACCCATACTCAATATATTTAATGAAAGACTCAGGATTAAGACACTTTTAAGAGGATTAGGGCACACAAATTTTTTTCTTCCCCCTTTCTCTTCCTCGTTCAAACAAAACCCAAAACCCTACTTTTTCTCCTTTGGTTTTTTGCCTTACGCATTTTTCATATTCATATTCCATTGACATGAATGATGTTGATGAATACCAAGATGAACATTAAGTGGAGGAACATGAATACCAATACCAACATCAGATGGAATTCATACTACTCGTAAGTTTTGTTACATTCTGTATCGCAATGCATATTAGTTCTGCGTCGATGTATAGATTTGGACAGTAGAACGAATGGCCATGGACGTCCGATCCTTTCCACAGACAAACGGCCAGAGCTGGCCGGGAATGTTTTGGGATAAACGGCCAGCTCTGGCGGTTGGGCTATAGAGAGGATCGGCGAGTGGGCTATAGAGAGGATCAGCCAGCACTGGCCGATCCTCTATATAGCCCAACGGCCAGAGCTGGCCGACCAACATATCAACCGAACAGCCAACACCAGCCGTCCGTACCCTTTCGCAAACGTCCAGCACTCGACGTTTCCAAAAGAACGGCCATGGACAGGATGTCCATGGACAGGATGTCCATGGCCGTTCACTATTATCTCAAAAAAAAAAAAAAAAAAAGGAAGTCCAAAGCTGGACGTTCCTTTGATGGCCGGCCAATACATCAAACGAACGGCCAACACCAACCGTTCGTTTGATGTATTTCCCATTCCCATGGACATTCTCCATTCAATTCTTCTCAAATCACTAGCAATAATATGCAAAATTAAACCAAACTTATTCAAATATGTGAACATTGAACAAATATGAACTAAACCAAATCTATTTCATTCTTCTCAAATCTAACGAGCTAAAAATTATCAAAACTAAATCACCGAAGAACAAATATGAACAAATCTATGAACACTAAAATTTGAGAACAATCTTCAAATCAAACACATTGCATATCAAAAACTAAACCCTAAAAAATGTAGAAGACACTCAAGAACATTGCATTTACAAGAATAATAACAATAGAACCCGAACCCACCCTAACCCTAGATATGAAAAAAATACAAAAAATACCTTCTCTACCACCACACTCGCCGCCGCCCGAGACTCCACGCCCGCCGCCACCACGTGCCCTTTCTCATCGCGTCCTCGGCATTGTTTGATAGCTTTCGGTCTTCTCTTCCGCCTCTTCTTCTCTCTCCGCCTCTTCCAATTTTTTGTGTGCCCTAAACCTAAACCTCTTCCCGATTTGTGTGTGTGTTTGGAAAATAAAGACCTTGGACTCCAATTCTATTTTTGTGGGTTGAAATCGTACAATGGGTAAAGATTTGTTGTGTGCCCGTGATTTGCCCCTATCCGAGTATATTTTTATGTGTTTTAAAAATGTGTGTGTCGAACCCTTACCAAGATGGAGAAAGTCCAGGAGCAGAGGAGGAGTGGAAATCCAGGGTGCTGGTGGTGGACGTGGAGATTAAGGCAAGTACCAAGTAGCCTGTATTGTTACAGTACAGATTGCTGTAAAATTCAGTGTTGAAGGGCGAGCCCTGAGTCCTGCCCCTGCCCCCTGCCTTCACGAGCCTTTCCCCTCTTTTCTCTCTCTCTCTCTATCCCTCATCTCTCTCTGTGTTTTTGCCCTATTCTATTCGTACCACAATAATTGCACCCCCAATTGCATTTCCATCCTTACAGTTCCCTTTTTCTCTCCTCTCTCTGCGCAAAGCAAAGCTCTCATCCATCCCCATACGCCCATATACCTCCTTCCCATTCCCATTCCCATTCCCATTCCCTTCCCATATGTAAAAAAACCAATCCCCAATGCTCTGATTCCTTCCCCCTTTTCAGTTTTTCCCCCACCCATTCCCATCACCTCTTTCTTTCCCCAAACCCTCACTCAACAATCATGAAGAGGGAACTCACCGCCTCTGCCTCTGCTAGTGGCAGCAGCTCCACTTCTTCTGCCAAGCCTAAGATGTTTTCTGAAGACCCCGCCGCCGCCGCCGCCGACGAGCTCTTCGCCGTCCTCGGCTACAGCCTCAAGCCCTCCGACATGGCCGTCGTCGCCCAGAAGATTGAACAGCTGGAAGAAGTTATGGAGAACGTCCACCACGACGGCCTCTCCCAGCTCGCCTCCGAAACCGTCCACTACAACCCTTCCGATCTCTCCTCCTGGCTTGAATCCATGATTTCTGGCTTCAATCCCGTCCCCGAATTTGATTCTGCTTCCGATCCCTTCCTTGAATCCTCCACCATCACCAGCATAGACAACGGCGCCAGCGTCAACAGCAGGATGTTGTCTGTTGACCTCGACTTCGGGTCGGATCTCATCGCCATACCCGGGAAAGCGGTTTATCCGAACCCCCAATCTCCTCCGCAGAAGAAACTTAAAACCGCCCCCTATTTGGGGAATTCCGCCGCCGAGGCCGTTTTCTCCCACCCCTCAGAGCAGCCGCCTCATCCGCCGCCGTCTAAGCGGCCAATCGTCTTTGTTGATTCGCAGGAGAACGGCATCCGCCTGGTCCATACGCTCATGGCCTGCGCCGAAGCCGTTCAGCAGGAGGATTTCAAAATGGCGGAGGCGTTGGTGAAGAACATCGGGTTTTTGGCAGTTTCTCAAGCCGGAGCGATGAGGAAAGTTGCGACCTACTTTGCGGAGGCGCTGGCGAGGAGAATTTACAGATTATACCCGTCGGCTCCGCAAGACTCCGCCGCCTTCACCGATATGCTGCAAATGCACTTCTACGAGACGTGTCCGTATCTCAAATTTGCGCACTTCACCGCAAACCAGGCTATTCACGAAGCCCTATCAGGTAAAAACCGCGTCCATGTGATCGATTTTAGTATGAAGCAAGGGATTCAATGGCCGGCTCTGCTGCAAGCTTTAGCCCTAAGGCCAGGCGGACCGCCGTCGTTCCGATTGACGGGGATTGGCCCTCCTTCGCACGACGAAACCGATCATTTACGGGAGGTCGGCTGGAAATTGGCTCAATTTGCCGAAACAATCAACGTGGAGTTCGAATACCGAGGATTTGTTGCGAATTCGCTCGCCGATCTCGACGCCTCCATGTTCGACATCAGGGAAGGGGAGACCGTGGTTGTCAATTCAATATTCGAATTGCATCAATTGCTCGCCAGGCCTGGCGCAATCGATAAGGTCCTGAAGGTTGTACGCGATTTGAATCCGCAAATACTAACTGTCGTCGAGCAGGAAGCCAATCACAACGGGAGCGTCTTCCTCGATCGATTCACCGAGGCGTTGCACTACTACTCCACTCTATTCGATTCTCTGGAGAGCTGCGGCGGGGGGGCCGGCGTGGACGCCGCCACCGAGCAAGATAAGGTCATGAGCGAGGTTTACTTGGGGCAGCAGATCTGCAATGTGGTTGCGAGCGAAGGCGTGGACCGGGTTGAGCGCCACGAGACCCTGGATCAATGGAAAGTCAGATTTAACTCGGCCGGGTTCGTGCCGGTTCACTTGGGATCCAACGCGTACAAACAAGCTAGTATGCTGCTGGCGTTGTTCGCCGGCGGCGATGGTTACCGGGTGGACGAAAATAACGGTTGCCTAATGCTGGGCTGGCATACACGGCCGTTGATCGCCACCTCCGCCTGGAAACTCGGCTGAACCGCGCTGGTGACGGCCGGGTTGACTCAGTGGTACTCGCCACTTGTGTAGTGTGTGTGTGTGGGTAAATCAGTCTTTTTCTTTTTCTACCCTTTACATTTTTCATTTCCTTGTTGAAAATGAATATGTTTTTTTTTTTTTTTTTTTCTTTTTTGGTTAATTAAATTATATAATTATGCTGCTGCGTTCTTTTTCTTTGTTTCTTTTTTTTTTTTTTTAGAATTTTGAAGTGAATTTTAATTTGGTGGAATCTTGTAATTCTCTGGGCAAGTGAATCATCTGTATTTATTTTACATATAATAAAAAGAAGTCGGCCTTTTTTTTTAATATACTCCTTATATTATTAAATTATTTATTTATTTATTTATTATTTATTATTATTGTATATTCTTTGAATATGTGATGGGAAAAGGGTTGCTAACCTTGAGATGTCATTTTCATAAATTAGGGCATGATAGATATTTATTTTAATATATAAGTGTTTAAATATATTAATTGTAGCTATCGATATAAGTTTTAGTCTATAATGGCACAGTAGTTTGGATCACTTCGATAGCTTGATGCTAACTTAATGAATTCTTTTTTGTAAAGGAAAATGATTGAGAGAAATAAATTAAAATAAGTTATGGTCACAGCTCAGACTAAATGACGACGATATATGCAAGGGCAACTTTTCTATGGCATCTTGGCCCCCCTGGCCGGCCACCCTTGCTTTTATCTGAAATTTTTTATTTCAAAAGTAATTAAATATTGATTCCTCATTAGTATATAATGATACACTATAATTATATCTACTTCTATTCCATAGATAATGGCATAGGTTAGATTATATTTAAAATGGCGCCTGATTAATCTTCTCTGGTTCAATGTATGTGTATGACATTTGGATTAGGAAAAATAATTAATTAAGAGAATTCATGGAGAAACAATAATAATAGAAGTATAATAACATATACCCCATTTGGTGAATTGGAGTACTGTTTGTTTTAAAGTCAGTATTCCTGAATCCTGATGGGTAAATTAAAGTCAATAATAATATCCTGTGGATGTTGAAAAGATTACATATATAGTGATTTTCTGATGTCAAAAGGCTACTAAACACTCGTGTTGTGAATATACTATTATTTTATTTTTTCAAATTACAGCCCTCTTCTTTCTTTATTTAATTAACACTCCCATTAAGCTTTTATAATAAGCTGTTATGTGGAGATAGCAAAAGTGTTGTTAGGGATCTTTGAGCATTTCTAAAATACTACTAGTAAAGTAGTACAGTATAATTTATTGCTATATGTTGTCATCTGTTGCATGCAAAAGTTTATTGTACACCCTCAACAAATTTAAATATAGCAAAGGAACACCACTACAAGAAATGAAATTAAGAATTCTGTGGGTTTCCCTAATAAAAAAAAGTTGTCCAACATTTAAAATTGTGAACTACACATATTTATAAATCCAAAATATTCAATATTCATTTTATAAATAAACTTTACTAAGGAATTCAAAATTAATCTTTCCATATAATGGTGTACTACAGTCTACAAAGGCATTCTTTATTCTTTAGAGACAACAAATAGTATGAGCTCATAATAACAGTAGATTTTATTAAAAATATTTGGTAGTTCATGAATCTGCTTCAACAATAAGTATATTGAATTTGGGCATATTAAGCCCAATTTGCTTATGTATGTGCTGCTTATTAAAAAGGCATATTGAGTAGTGAAATATGTTAATTTTACTAATCTATATTATCCAGTCCTCAATCCCATGCCTCTCAGACAGTAATGGAAACCATCCTACATTTTATATGTAGAAGAATTAAGAATTGTGATATTTCTTAATTATGGAAGACAGCCTTTTTTTTTTCTTTTTTTTTTTCACTCAATTAGTTCAACTTAATCTTCTTCATTTTAGAGTGATAAGTTTAACTAAATTATTTGCATTATAATAATAAAAAAGGAAAAGAAATAGTACTAGTTGAATGGTAGACAGTTGACACCCTGAATGCGAAAGTACACTATTAATGCTAGTTATGTACAAATTTGACATCCATGTAATGTAATTATCATTTCATAGACGTATCCATATTAAGTTATTAACACTCTCTATTCAAGTATAGATGATTAATTTACCATGAAAAGCATGCCATGTAAGAAATTGTACAACTGCTGACTTTGACTTTCTCCTGAATATTTGAGGACTTTACACTCAATTATATCTTACAGTTACCCTCAGTTAGAAATGTTTGGACTAATTAATATAAGTAGATGATTTAGCCTTGCGTTAATTGGAAGAATCATTAGTAAAGTAATCACCCCGTCTCTAATTATTTAATTATTTGAACTTAAAAGAAAAGAAGAAACAAACGAACAAACAACTAGAAGTAGTTATCAATTCATAATATAAAAAAAAAAAAAAATTGTCATAAAAAAAAGTATGGCGACAATATTTTACACCAATTTTCTTTTGGTGATGGTTCGAATGTTAGAAATGTTTAATTTATTTATACTAAATACAGGAGTAATAAAATTGCAGTGCTCATGAATTGTTATGACTATATATTACTCCCTCCGTCCCATTTAACTTGTCTTGTTTCACTTTTGCACACAATCCAATGCACTTTTTCAACTGTTAATATCTCAAAACATGTTCAATGAAAAATTATGCAAAATATATATTATAAAACTACATGATCATACGATTCTAACAAGACCCAACTTGACTATTTTTCTCTAAATATATACTTGAAATAAAGTCGAGTCAAAACTGAACAATGAACAGTGTAAAAAAGTCAAACAGGACAAGTGTGGTGCGACGGAGGGAGTATATATTATATGTGTATATGTAGTTAATGATTTGTTAACATATAATTTTTTTAATATAAATTTTAATAATATATTTAACCCATGTTGAAAAAAAAAAAGTAAAAAAACATGCTACACCATAATGCGTGAATGAATTACTCTATCAAAGTTAAAGCGGCATAATTAGTTCTTTATTTTATTATGTTACTTCTATCATGTTATGTTGCATGTTAGTGGATAGTATATAAACCAATTTCTTTAAAAGATCAAACATTTAAGGAGGAAAATTTGAGAGTCAACAATATACATATAGAAAGCATATAATTAATGTTCTAATGGTCGGAAGAATTATTTACAGTTAAAAGTTTATTTTTCATATTATGATGATGATGATGATGATGGTAGTATATTAATTATTATAGTAATAAATTGTAATTGTAAAATTATCAATAACACATACAGAGATCAAATAGTAGTTGTAGTAAACATACAGAGTTGGATAACATGAACCATATTTAAACATTCTTCTGCATGCTTTTCCATTGAAATTTTTTACCCAGCCATTTAGGTATGCAGTACTCCCTCCCTCTCCATTATTTATGTCTTAAAATTTTTGGATATACAATCCAATGTATTTCTTCAACTGTTGATATCTTAATATGTGTATAAGTAAAAATTATGTAAAATGTAAATATTTTAAAACTACACGATTAGATGAATTTAACAAGACTAAACTTGATTATATCTCGTTTTTATATAATTGCGATACCACTAGGTCAATGCTGATCGATTAATAGTGTCAAAAGTTAAAATGAGAAATTATTGTCGTGACGGAAGTATACTACTGTGTGTTTTAGTTGCTTCATATAGTGCTAGTAGTGTCGTCACGGTGAAGGTTCGTTCACTTTATTAACCACGAATTAAACTTTAATTTTGTGGATATTTTCTAAGCTAATTAATGTGGAATAGCATAGGCTTCGAGACTTTCTGTTTGGTTAGTACGTAATTACTTTGACTTTTTCGCTAGCTCCTAAACTCTTTAATGGGATTATACTTGAGGGAAAAATATTAAATTGTTATAAGGCATGTTGAAAAGCATTTTTGCATTATTTTGATTTTCAGTTTCTTAATATATACATATATTTTTAAGGTACAAACCTAGCTAAATGTACTTAAAAGTCTTAACTTCAAACTTTTTTTTTATTATTATTCTTTTTCAATTTTATGACGTCTCTTTAAACTAGACTTATTTAATGTTAATAATGTTCATTACATTTGTAGTATTTTAACATAACATGGTGCATGTACTAACAATAGCTAGTTTGAACAGTTATAGCGTTCTAAAGGAAGGCATTGGGTGCATATTTCTATAAATGCAGAAAATTGATTTACAAGAACTTAATCCATTAACCTCACACATGCATACGTAAATAATATTTGTCGCATACTTGTTTATAAATATTCTCTATATTTAAAATATATCATGACGAGTACTATAATGAAGAAACTAAATAGGATTAACATTTACAAAAAAACAAAATTTAAAATTTAATTATAAATTCCCCTTTCATCCAAATAATATATTTTCGAGTACATAGTTGAAATCAAATTCACACACTATAAATTCATTATTTACATTTAACTTATTTCGTTCGTGTAGGCTAGCTTAACTAATTTATTTAAATTTAAAATTTAAATATATATATAGTATATAAAATGATGCTTGTGTTGTTTTCCAGTGACTCACACTCACCAAGTCACTTATATGTCACAATAATGTGAATTTGCAACTCCAACAATTTCACAATAGAGTGGACCACACTGCATTATTTTTGTGTTCTTCAAAACTATTATACTATACACTATCATCTCATTTCTGATTATTGCGGCCATGCAATTTCTTTAATTTATTTTAATATAATTCAATGTGGCCGACCATGCCATTAATTTTATAGAATTAATTTATACAATACCTTCACCGCCGAATCCATTTTAAGATTTCTACCATACCTCCGTGCGTGGTTACTGGTTAGGCATTATATATAGAGAATTTGAATTATTTTTTTTTTAAAAAAAAAAAACAAAAACAAAGTAAAGAAAATCGTAATACTCGTACATGATATTTTAGCGTTAAACATAAAAAGGAAATACTACAAGAGTTGAAGGAGAGAAGAAAAAACAAAGTCAAAAACGGGGAAAATTTAAGTAATGGTCGTATTTATGAATATAATTGTCATTATTTAATTTCAGACAATTATACATAGGTTAGGCCCACTTCACGTCCATCACATTTCACCATCAACTATTGCACACCCTAAAGTGTAAAGTCCTTTCATTTTTATTAATCAATTAAATTAAAGTAAATTAATTTGACATGCATATTCACTTACTCTCATTCCTATTCTTTTCATTACATTAATTATTAAACCAAAATTAGCTGCACTCAAATTCCACATCCCAATCACTTGTAATTTCATTCACACTTCACATTTCAAATGTCTCAAATTTACTTATATACTGATTATTAGTATATTTGATTATTTTTCAACACCCGCCTTATTAATTTTGTAAAATTCCTAGTTGATTTAAAAAATCACCACTGGGATGTTAAATACCATGGGTTCCATATACTACTAATTAGCAATAATTATCCCTTTCCCTGGCCTTTGTTTAAGTCTCATCCAAAAAAAATTTAGCAATAATTAAAGAATAATTAATGGGTGTACTAATAGCTAGTGATTATATTAATTAATCAGGTATACTATTTAATTGCAAATAGATGGATAGTGTACTGTACACTTAGGGAAGCCAAGTCAGACTGAAATTGCTGAACTGAAAGATATTCAAAATCCGGAGAAGTTTGAACACTGACTGAAATATGTATCAACGCGTGATTGTGCTTCTTATTCTTTTCTGTAAAATATGTGTGTGTGTAGTCAAACGTGTAATTATATGAAACTTTTATTGGTGCAAATTTATTCATTCATTTCATTTCATTTAATTATTGATGGGATCGGAAATATACCAGATGAAATTGGGAGGAGCTGCTCATATGCTGCAGATTTTGTTTTCAGCATCATATTCGAAAGTTAAATTTAAAAAGAACAAATGTTTGTTGCATTTTTTTTTCAAAATATAAATTAAACATTATTTTAGAACAATATATTTTGTGTACAAGATGGGAGTCTACCACCCATTGCTGATGCTCGAGAGGGTCAACTATTAAAAACAATTTGAGTGAAATGTCATACTCCCTCCGTCCCACGAATTGTGACTCGTATTCCTCTTTAGATTGTCCCACGAATTGTGGTCACTTTCCCTTTTTAGATAAATTTAATTAATATAAATGATTAGAATCTTGATGGTTTCTAAATCTCATTAAAAATAATCACTTTTACTATTATGCACAACTCCCGATACACTTTTATTTTTCTACACAAAGTCCCTTCCATTCCTTTAATTCTTCAATTTTAAAATTGGTACAAATAAAAATTATATAAAATATATATTCTAAATCTAAACGTCTAGACGATTCTAACAAAACCACAATTGAATATTTTCTCTAATTAAATCATTACAATAATATTTTGTCAAAGTTAAACAATAAAGAAAGTCAAAATTCATTAAAATTTTAAACACAAATACCCACATCAATTTAACCACTAAACCTCACCACACCCCACCACATAAATTACCGTGCCCAAAAGAAATGAGCCACAATTCGCGGGACGGAAGGAGTATAACATATACATATATATGTATGTATGTATAGTATCAGAAATATGGTCACCACAATTCCATTATTAGTATGATATTGTTAACCTTGAGCTGATCTCACAATTTTGTCTTCGGACACCTTCCAATACCTCATAATAATTAGAGGAACAAATTATATGCAAAACAATTTTTTTTTAAATTTTTTTTAAAAATTTTTTGTATTCCCAATATGGGAATGGGAGATAGATGGTTTGAACTTTGAACCCAACATATAGTCCCACTGAAACTCACACAAACACAACAAAGGCTTTTTAATTTGTTAAAATTTACTACTCCCGTCCCGCAAAAGTTGACGCGTATTCCTTTTTGAGCTGTCCCACGAAATTTGACACGTTTCCTTTTTTAGATAAATTAAATTAATATAAATATAATTAGAATCTTAATGGTTTCTAAAAACCCATTAAAAGTAATTACTTTAATTATTTTGCACAACTCCCAATACACTTTTACTTTTCTATACAGATCCCTTACATTTCTTTAATTCTCCATATCTCAAAATAAGTACAAATAAAAATTATATAAAATATATATTCTAAAACTAAACACCTAGACGATTCTAAGACCATCTCCAATGGTCCCCTAAAACCCAAAATGAGGTGGCATCTTCTCTCCAACAATACCCTAAAATCAAAAATTTGAGTATTTACTATTCATAAACCTATATCACTTTTTGCAATTTAATTAATTGCAATTTCATCCCTCCAATTGTTGCAAGTTGAATATTAATCTAATTTTGTATTATGCTTGATAATTTTATACTTCATATAATTTTTTTATTAAATTAATTTTATATTTAATTAGATTAGAAATTTTAAGGTTTCTTTATAAAATAAATTTTAAACAAAAAGATAACTAAATTTTTAAAGTTTTAGTACAATCTTAGCAATCATAAAAAAATTACATTAGCATATGAAAATATAATTAAACATAACACATCTCAAATACTAAAAAAATGTACAATATTAAACAACTAAATAACTACGCAAACGGAAAATTAAGTTAGTAGTCATCTAAATCAACATCTGATCCTCCAACATTATTGAAATTTGTATTGAATTTATGTGAGGTTAATGTATAATTTATAAGAAATGAAGGGTATGATTGAAAAGATAAATAAGTTTGTATGGAAAAGAATATATAGGGAATATTCTTTTAAGTTTGAGTTTAGTGTAATTGTGTAAATGGTTGGAGATGAATTACTGTTTGATGTGACATTTACTGTAAAATGGGTTTGAGTTTGGTGTTGGCTATTGGAGATGCCCTAACAAGACCACATTTGAATATTTTTTTCTAATTAAATCATTACCATAATATTAAGTCAAAGTTAAACAATAAGTAAAGTGAAAATTCATTAAAATTTTAAACACAAAATACCCACAACACTTTAACCATTAAACCCCACTATATAAATTACTGTGCCTAAAAAAACGCGTCAACTTTCGCGGGACGGAGGGAGTATTTGTATACTTCACCATCTACTTTTAGATGAAATCATCCTAGCTCCCACCCAAATTTTTATTTTTTTTTTATATAAATATTAAAGATTAAAAATAATGAATAATTTCGCGAAAGAGAAAATTTTGACCCAACAAGAAATTTCAAAACAACCTTAAAATTCTAGAAAACTGTAAATTACTAACTAACAGGAAAACGGGAAAAACGAAGAAAAGAATTGCGGGGAAGTATGTCAACATTAAAAAGACATTTTGATAGTACCTCTTTAAATTAAGACATTGCATGCACGTAATAGTTTATAATTAAGTCCCTAAAAAAACGTCATTATTACAGCATTAATTCCTTACCTAATTCTATCTCACTCTATATACGGCGACATATACTGTAAAAAAATGAGAGTGATGAACATTCAATATATATACATATGAAGCGATAAAAATTTTTAAAATCAGGTGATTTCATGTAGTAAGAATTTTAGGAGTCGATGGGCCCACAGTTTAGAAAGCAATTCCTAAAACATTCTAATTAATTAATAGAACGGGATAAAATAGTAGAGTGGAAATTTGATGTCAACATCACAGTACTCATCATAACATATTACTATTAGTAGTAGTACTATTTTTCTTTCTTTCTTTCAGCACTTCAATTGCCATTACAACTAAAAAGTCCCACTACGAAATGTCCCCTCCCCTTGTAAAATTTTCTTTTACTAAGTTCTACGTAATTAGTTTCCCATTGTCCTTGTTTAAATAGGTCCCATCAAAGCACAACAAAGACTGAAAAAGTGAAAATGATTTTGTGTAAATAGTACTCCCTCCGTCCCGCGAAGAAGATTGAAGCCTTTCTTTTAGGCACGGTAATTTAGGTAGTGGAGTTTAGTAGTTAAAGTGGTGTGGGTATTTGTGTTTAAGATTATAATGAATTTTGATATTGTTTATTGTTTAACTTTGACTTAATATTATCGTAGTGATGTAATTTGAGAAAAATATTCAAATGTGGTCTTGTTAGAATCGTCTAATCGTGTAGTTTTAGAATATATATTTTATACAATTTTTATTTGTATCAATTTTGTAATATTAAGAGTTAAAGAAATATAAGGGACTTTGTGTAGGAAAGTAATAATGCATTGGAATTTGTGCAGAATAGTAAAAGTAAGTATTTTTAATGGGATTTGACAATAATTAAGATTCTAATCAAACTTATATTAATTTAATTTTTTTAAAAACGGAAAGGGTTCAAACTTCGTGGGACACCCCAAAAAGGAATAGGGTTCAAACTTCGTGGGACGGAGGGAGTACTTTTGGATTTAGAGTTTATTGGGTAATTGGGATAAGCAGAGAAAATGGGGAAATTAATGAAGGGGTGTCCACATAGATATACTATAATTTTGGAATTGTCACTTTCATGTGGGAAATGTATATATGTGTATGTGTATGGGTCCAAACATTCACTAGACCAATTCATTGAATCAAGATTCGATAATGATTTCGGGTCAATTATTTTTCCCTGGTTTATTTCTTTTCTTCCCCTTCATTTTATCTCTTCATTTTAGTCAAGCAAAAAAAAAAACTATTGATTAATGCAGATTGAAGTTCTGGGCCATAATGTTTTGAGGATAGACTCAACGAAGCTTTCAATTAATAATTAAAAAAAAGCATTATGTGTTTAGTTCTATCTAAAATTTAATTCTATGGGGCCTCCAGGGAATTTGATATATATAATTTTGCATTTCAGTTTTCCATATTAAACATGTGATGAGTGTATTTCTTGATACCTTCTTCTGCTCTAATAATTTCATGTGCCCATATTATTTGTTAGTGCTGTACATCAAATTATAAGTAGAACCAGGTGCAATAATATCAAAACTCCACAAATCTATCTTAATATCAAATTAATCTAATTCATTATTTGTAGACTGTAGTGTTTATTTCGAAATTCCTCAATGATAGGGTCTCTTGCTCACCTTTTCTTTTCTAATTTATATCCCTTTTAAGTTTGATTTTTTTTTTTTAGTAAAGAAAGAGAAACATCTAATTCAAAATCATTGCTAAGTTAAGAACAACAGAAAACAAATAAAACAAAATTAAAAGAACACAAAATCCACACAATGTATAATAATAATCTAGCGTTAAAAAAAATAACTTTTTCAACCAACAACAGTTGACTTGAGTGGATGAGGCTCTAGTCGATTAAGCAAAGTTTCGGGTTCGAGCCTTGTGTATGCAAAAAACTGCTTTGGGAGAGGCGCCCTTAATTGCCCTTGCAGATCTTCGAGGGATTAGTCTTTGGTCCAATGAAGCCCGGGGATACCCTGGTATTCACCTAAAAAAACAAACTTTTTCATACTTTCAAGAATAATAAGAATCCTCGTTAAAAATCTATCGTGTTCAAACTACATGAATCATTCTCTAGGAAGGAAAGAATGAAAAATCCCCAAACCAAATAGTAAAATTGAAAGAATTAAGACGAACATTTAGTGTTCCAAAAAAACACAAATAAAGAACAAAACAAAGCACCTTAATTTGCATAAAACCCCATATCTCATTTGTCCTTTTTCCTTCAAGATCTTCTCCAGATCAGCTTTAATTCTTTGATATTGGTCATCTGCTTCGATGTTTCCATAGTTTTTCTTCATTATCTGCATATATTCACCCCTCAAATGAAGTCTTTTCAACCCATCCAGGATTCTTAGTTCTTACCATGCATGTATACTTTGTTAATATGCAGCTTTCTTTATTTTGGGCTTATATAATTCTTTTCAGGTTGGTTTGTATATTCGAATGTGTTGATCGCCTTTGTTGATCTTTGTTCTTGCTATTTAGATTTGTAATTAAGGCTTTTGGGCTTTAACATTTTGATTATGATTTTAATTTTTAAAAATGAATTTCTTTATAATTTTGTCACAGCGGTTTTGGGCTTTTCTTGAGAGACATTTGGATTTCATGACCTCACTTTTTTTTTTTTTTGGGTGAGCCGAGGCCAGAAAAACAAATTCGAAAAAATGCAACAGAAAAATCTAACAACTAATAAACAAGCAAATGTTTTCACCAATCTGAAATGATGCTCCTCTGTCAGTGACATATCAAAAAAAATACTACGAGGTTTTCATGCTTTGCTGGGCCATCGAAGTGGGCCTGAGGGTAATTTCATAATATAGGTATTTTTTTCCTGGGCCGCTAAAGTGGGCTTTTAGGAGAGACTTACAAAATACGGTGTAAATATAATGGGTGGCCCAATTAGACGAGAAAATTTTATTATTGACCAATTCTTCAAGTTTTATTTTAAAAACAAGGGAAAAAGAATAAATAGGCAAGAGTGAATAATTTAATCCCACACCTCTACCTATTTAAATTATACTTAGTAATCATCATTCAATCTAACATAGTTGTAAAGAAAATTTATTGATTTTAAATTCTAATCGTAAAAATTTAACATCAGTCAATTAGACAACATTTATTTCTTTTTTAAGTAGCCAAAGCTAGAGAAAATACATCATAGTTACTTCTAATCATATTAAACAATTAATATTAATCCCTTGTGCATTGTTTAAGTACCAATAGCAAGAATATATACCCATTGTTAGTTGATAAAATGGTGTTTGGAAATAGAGACTTTCTTTGATAAGACGGACTATAATTCCGTCCCCACAACAGCGATTAATTGGAAAGTGAAAAATAATTAGAGTTTAACGTTTGGAGTTAAGAGTTGGAAATTAATAGTGAAAAATAATTTTAAATTGAGATAATTTTGAATAATGGTGTTTGGAAATGCAATTTTATAGTATAATTTATAGTTTGGAATTTAGAAAGTTAAAAGTAAAGAAAGATGAGCGTTCAGAGTTTAGATGTTAAAAATTAGCGATTAATGAAATTATTGTTTACTATATAGGTAGGTTTTTAGTCTATTTTTAGTATGTATTTTAAAAACTAAACGTAATGGTAGATTTTGTTCCCAAATGAAGTTAAAATGAATTTAATTCTACAACTCACCTTGAATCAAGAATCTTTCCTACGCCTTACGAAAAAAAAGAATATTTCCTACACTTAATATCTTGAGACCTCTCACCGGACTTCAATTTCCTCCGGTCAACAATATTAATCTATTCTAATAGTGGGAGTACTAAATTGAGCTTTAAAATTAGGATATAGGCAATTTGCATAAAACTATAGGATTGAGATGCATGCATATATAAACAAACATAATTATAAAATTAATAATATTCATCAAATCAAATCTTATCTTAAAAAAGTAAATCCGCAAACATTTTATCCAAATCATATATTATCACACAGCACATTGCAATGCACGATCCACTAAATCTTGTGGATACCAATTCCTTTTAGAATGGTAGGTATCATTAATAGTTGTTGAATCTAGTCTTGTATTAAACAATAACAATAAATAATAATAAAGAAAAATGTTAATATATTAAACTTCATGCATCTAAAAATTTAAACCTATGGTTGAATTTAGAAAAAGGCAGGATGGAACACGATTATCAACACCTGTGAAGGAAAAATGGTAGTATTATAACACTGTTGTTAATTTAATGCCAAATCTCAACTTAACTAAAAGTTGTTGAAACATTTAAATGGCAGTTTTCAGTCAAATATCATACATAGAAAACTTGAACAATTTCCACTCACCCTTTTTCTTCTTGCAAATCTCCAATTTCTAAAAATCATCATATAGGAGGACCCAGGAATAAAAATTTGGGTCCTCGTCTAATTTCGACCACTGGCAAAAAAAACAGAAAAATCATCACATAGGGAAGAGAGTTCTTAAGGCGTGAGAGCCAATTTAAAATTAGCACAAGCATATTGAAATATAAAGATGTGATCTTTATAATTGTGCACTACCCATTACTCATTTTCTAGTCTGTATTAAAAAAATAAAAAAAAAAGTGAAGTACATAAAGTCAACCATTCCGTACAAAGCCAATTTTAAGGTCAAAATCGCAACAGGCAAAGGCACATTCCATGGAAGTTGATTAAACCCTCGTATGTTTAGGTCAATGTTGACAGCCTAATACTTCATGTTTAACGAACGCATTTGTAGTTTAATTAGACCATTAGGTGGGCTAATTAAGTATATTCGGCTTCTTTAATTCACCAATAATCATTGGGCAAAATACATCACTAGTGGGCCCGTATCTATATATCACAATAATATACACTCCCATTTGCATTGTTTGGACGTGAGAATATAATATAACATAAGATAAATATTAATAATATATATACATATAGATATTAATAACAAGTTTAATAAAATATATTTAGTAGATAATATGAAGTACTAAATAATTATCAGATACATAATATCCCATATATAAAATATTGCAACATGTCATCTACTTCCAATATACTTTGTAATTAACATATTGGAAATTAGCATGTTGATTCAAATTTGCTTGTCAATATGCTACATACGAAACAAATATATATGGTGATCAAACATGTAAAAGTAAACATATGTTATAAGCTTGCCAATATAATTGCAACCAAAGAACTCTATTGTCTCATTTATTTTCTTAGTATGTTATTCAATATTTTTCTAACAGGTTAATATTATCTATTCCATATAAATAAAATTTATAAAATGTATTCTAAAATTCAATAAATATATTGATTAAATAAAGTATATTTTGTTATATTTATATATATATATGTAATTATGATATAATGAAATTAAAATTGACCAACAAACAATATTAAAAATTAAAATTAAACAATAATAGCACGATGCAGGGTGTGTGTATATCACCTATGTTAGCATGCGGATAAAAAGCCGCAGTATGTTGCGGAGGGTGATCACAAGCCGTTGATGAAATTTAATATCCAACAGTTTATACTATTGTAAGGGTAAATTTGTCATTTTGACCATTTTACCATTTTGTAAGGTTAAAAATAGTATAAATGACCAATTTCTTCTCGTGTCCAGATGTACTGCTATTTCTTTGTTTGGATTTTAAAAAATTTGTTAGGATATTTTCATATAAAGAACGTCCAAATCCGAGTTCATATGAGAAAGTTAGAGCCATTCAAATTTTGTTGCGTAGGCTTTATTGTATTGGTTTTGTCGCTGAAATTCATAGGTTACGTCGCTGAATTCTGATGTCCCCGTCGCTGAATTCCATAGGCCCCGTCACTGAATTCTATAGGCCCGTCGCTGAATTGTATAAAATCCGTCGCTGAAAGTCGAAATGAATTTCAAATGGCTCTAACTTTCTCATACGAACTTGAATTTCGGTGATCTACTCAATGCAAGGAATCTAAATATTTAATTAGATTTCAGAAATTACTAATAAAACAATAACATATTCTCATAACAACGAGTATTAGGTATTTTTAAGGCTTCAGCGACATGAATAGAACATTTCATCGACATACCATACATACTTCAGCAAATTCAGCGACATAGCATATATAATTCAGCGACATAGCCTATGCATTTCAACGACTAATTGTATTCATTTCAGCAACATAGTTCTATGTAGTTCAGCTACATCATTTTATGAAAATCTGCTATTTTTCTATTTGAAATTTCTAAAATCTTATAGGATATTTAGATTCTTTGCATTAAGTAGATAGATTTTCATATAAAGAGCGTCTAAATCCGAGTTCATTTGAGAAAGTTACAACCATTCGAAGTTTATTGTGTAACCTTTGTTGTTTCAATTATGCCGCTTAATTGTTTAGGTCATGTCGCTGAATTCCATAGAAAATATTACTGAATTGCTTATGCTCCATCGCTGAGACGTAAATGCTCTGTTACGGAAAATTGTAATGAACTTCAAATGGCTCTAACTTGCACAAATGAACTCGGATTTGGACGTTCTTTATATGGAAATCTATCTACTCGATGCAAGGAATCTAAATATCCTATCAGATTTCTAAAATTCAAAACATACAAATATGGAATCCGAATATGACCCAATTCATCAATATTAGTATTTTTTTGATAACTATACCCTTAATCAATAATAACAATTAGATGAAATTAAAGGGTCGTGATCTTATTCTATACCGTACTTCCAAGTATATATATTTATATTTGAGCGATGTGAAAGGTATATTTATTGTTTTTTTTAAAGGTAATTTTATTGTTGAATCTTGAAATATATTTATTATATTCTTAAATTATAAGAGTAATTCGAAATTTCCTCATATGTACTATATATTTATTATATTATTAAATTATATTAGTTTGAAGATTCCTCATACGTGTACTGACTATATATTATTAAATTATATACGTGTACAATACATAATAAACAATACTTTTTTTTAAAAAAAAAAATCCGAAGCCAAAAATTAATATTAAACAATAGTTAAAACATTTAGTAAATAAAATTGATAAAATTCAAGAAATGTGATGAGTCATAATGTGTAGTAATGACTAATGAAGTGCATGTCATACGTGTAGGTTTTGAAATATAATTAGTCATCACTCTAAGATGACTAATCACTCTTGTTCACCCCTATAAATATGAGAAGAGTTGTACAGGATGGCAATTCACTCATCAATTCAAACAATATTGCCATATTACTTCCTTGCTTTTATTCCAATTCTGCTCTCTTACTATTTGTTCCAATTCGGCACTATTATACTGCATAGATATCATATACATATTTAATACATAATTATATATATATAACTACTAGGTTATATTATTACACAACACGTTATCAGCACGAGGGATCTCTACCGGCGTTCTATCGGAGTTTTTTTTTTAGAAATGGATGGCCAAGTCGAAAATGAAATTTGCCTCATTGATAGTGCTAGAACGCACAGTATCTTAAAAGGCAAAAGCTTTTTCTCCCAATTAAAGTTGGGAAAGACCGCAGTGAAAACTATAAGCGGTAATGAAAATTGTATTGAAGGATCTGGAAGAGCCGTTATATTTCTCCCTAAAGGGACAAAATTGGCATTTGAAAATGCCCTATTTTCAAGCAAGGCTCGAAGAAATTTGCTAAGTTTTGGTGATATTCGAAAAAATGGCTATCACATTGAAACTTTAAATGAGGCAGGAAATGAGTATGTTTTAATTACTCAAACCATCAATGGTGAAAAGTTTGTTCATGAAAAGCTGTCATGTTTGACATCCGGATTATATTATACAAAAATTTATGCCGGAGAAGTACATAACCTAGTAGGCCTAAAGGCTACTAGTGAATTTATAACCTGGCATGAAAGGCTTGGACATCCGGGGCAGCGTGATGTTGAGGCGAATTATTGAAAATTCCAGTGGCCATAAATTAAACCATAAAATGGGTTTGAATCCAAATGAGTTTACATGTGCTGCTTGCTATCAAGGAAAATTAATTACCAGGCCATCTCCAACAAAAGTGGGAATTGAATCCCCTGCATTTTTGGAAAGAATTCAAGGCGATATATGTGGGCCAATAGATCCACCTTGTGGACCATTCAAGTACTTTATGGTACTAATTGATGCATCAACAAGATGGTCCCATTTCTGTTTATTGTCAACTCGCAACCTAGCCTTTGCTAGGCTACTGGCACAAATTATTAAACTGCGAGCACAATTTCCTGATCATCCAATAAAGAAAATACGCCTTGATAATGCTGGAGAATACACATCAAATGCTTTTGA
Source organism: Hygrophila difformis (assembly GCA_030278955.1). Classification (NCBI taxonomy): domain Eukaryota; kingdom Viridiplantae; phylum Streptophyta; class Magnoliopsida; order Lamiales; family Acanthaceae; genus Hygrophila; species Hygrophila difformis. Next base: position 44,292,216 of record JAOANR010000012.1, on the reverse strand, counting down.
TGATTTTTGCACATCTGTTGGTATCACAGTAGAACATACAGTTCCGTATGTGCATACCCAAAATGGTCTGGCTGAATCATTAATCAAAAGAACTGCAATTAATTGCACGACCTTTATTGATGAAATCAAAACTCCCTGTTTCTGCTTGGGGACATGCTATATTGCATGCAGCAACATTAGTGAAAATCAGGCCGACAAGCTATCATAGCTACTCCCCTACTCAAATTATAACGGGAAAAGAACCCGATATTTCCCATTTAAAAATTTTTGGGTGTGCTGTATATGTACCAATAGCACCACCTCAAAGGACAAAAATGGGACCTCAAAGAAGGATGAGCATCTATGTCGGGTATGAATCACCCTCGATTATTAAATATCTTGAACCAACAACGGGTGATTTATTTACTGCAAGATTTGCAGATTGTCATTTTGACGAATCACATTTTCCGACATTAGGGGGAGGAAGTAATCAACTGAAAAAGGAAATTTCGTGGAAAATCTCACTTGATATATGTGATCCTCATACAAAACAATGTGAATTAGAAGTGCAAAGAATTGTGCATTTGCAAAGGATTGCAAATCAATTGCCTGATGCCTTCAATGATGCTGCAAGAGTGACAAAATCTTACATTGAAGCAGCAAATGCACAGGCCAAAATAAATATACCTGAAAGGCAAATTCCAAGTGCTAATGAATCTAATCCACGACAAAAGCGTGGTAGACCAATGGGTTCCAAAGATAAAAATCCACGAAAGAAAAGAATTATACACGTGGATAATGAAAAACCCGAAGAGGTAACAAATTCAACTTTTGAAGAAGTTGATGCTGAAAATGCTAATCCAGAAGAAAGTGAAACTATTGAAACTGCTTTCAATTATATCACTTCTGGAAAGTATTGGAACCGGAAAGAAATCAAAGTTGATCAAGTATTTGCATATAATGTAGCACTTGAGATGATGAAAGATGACGAGGATCCTGAACCAAAATCAGTTGATGAATGTCGGCAAAGGGATGATTGGGCAAAATGGAAAGATGCAATTAAATCAGAATTGGATTCACTGAACAAAAGAAAAGTATTCGGCCCAATAGTCCAAACACCTGAAAAAGTAAAACCAGTTGGCTACAGATGAGTGTTTGTGAGAAAAAGAAATGAAAATAATGAAATTGCAAGATACAAAGCAAGGCTTGTAGTCCAAGGATTTTCCCAAAGACCGGGAATTGATTTTGAGGAAACATATTCTCCGGTTATGGATGGAATAACTTTCAGGTATCTCATGAGCCTAGCAGTACGAGAAAAGCTCGAAATGAGGCTGATGGATGTTGTTACTGCTTACTTATATGGCTCATTGGAAAATGATATTTATATGAAAATACCTGAAGGGTTTAAATTGCCAGAATCTTATAACTCAAAGCCCAGAGAAGTTTATTCCATTAAATTACAAAAGTCACTTTATGGGCTCAAGCAATCTGGCCGGATGTGGTACAATCGCCTCAGCGAAAGTTTAATTAATGAAGGTTATATAAATGACCCTATATGCCCATGTGTTTTTATAAAGAAAAATGGGTCAGAATTTGTAATCGTTGCAGTCTATATTGACGATTTAAATTTAATTGGAACTCCTGAAGAGCTAGAAAAGGCTGTTGAATATCTTAAAAAGGAGTTTGAAATAAAGGATTTTGGAAAAACAAAATTCTGCCTTGGCTTGCAAATTGAGCATTTAGATAAGGGTATTTTTGTTCATCAATCAGCTTATACCCAAAAGGTATTGAAGCAATTTCGAATGGATTATGCTAATCCGTTAAGTAGTCCAATGGTCGTTCGGACACTTGATCCTGCAAAGGATCCATTTAGGCCAAAGGAAGATGATGAAGAACAACTTGGCCCAGAAGTGCCATATTTAAGCGCAATTGGCGCGTTAATGTATCTGGCAAATAGCACGCGACCTGATATCGCGTTTGCTGTTAATTTACTCGCAAGATTTAGTTCTTGCCCTACTCAACGACATTGGAAAGGCATAAAGCACATCTTTCGCTATCTCCATGGAACAGTTGACCTTGGGTTATTTTACCCAAAAGATTCTCGACATGAGTTGATCGGATATGCCGATGCAGGGTATTTATCAGATCCACACAAAGCCAAATCTCAGACAGGCTATATTTTTATGTGTGGCGGAACTGCTATCTCATGGAGATCCATGAAACAAACAATAACGGCTACTTCATCAAATCATGCTGAAATATTAGCAATCCATGAGGCTAGTCGAGAATGTATTTGGTTGAGGTCAATGACTCATCATATATTAAAAAATTGTGGTTTGGTCATTGAACCAAAAGTTCCCCCAACAGTTTTATTTGAAGATAATTCGGCTTGTATAGCCCAATTGAAAGGGGGTTATATAAAAGGAGATAGAACTAAACACATTTCACCAAAATTTTTCTATACCCATGATCTTCAAAAGAATGGTGAAATCGATGTGCAACAAATTCGATTAGATGAGAACTTAGCGGATCTATTGACCAAGGCATTGCCGACTGCAACATTCGAGAAGCTCGTGATGAAAATTGGGATGCGGCGGCTTCAAGATTTAAAGTGATGTTCAAATCAGGGGGAGCGAGAAATACAAGAATATTGTACTCTTTTTCCTCCACTATGATTTTTTCCCACTGGGTTTTTTCCTAGTAAGGTTTTAACGAGGCATATTCTTTGTATAATAGACATGCAAGGGGGAGTGTGATGAGTCATAATGTGTAGTAATGACTAATGAAGTGCATGTCATACGTGTAGGTTTTGAAATATAATTAGTCATCACTCTAAGATGACTAATCACTCTTGTTCACCCCTATAAATATGAGAAGAGTTGTACGGGGATGGCAATTCACTCATCAATTCAAACAATATTGCCATATTACTTCCTTGCTTTTATTCCAATTCTGCTCTCTTACTATTTGTTCCAATTCGGCACTATTATACTACATAGATATCATATCCATATTTAATACATAATTATATATATATATAGCTACTAGGTTATATTATTACATAACAAGAAAATAATTTTTAGATGTATACAGATGCTTAAAGGTTAACAAAAACAAGAACAGAAAGAAAAACCATTTGACAAATAAATAAATTTTTGAAAATTACCCATTAGCCCTGAATACTAACCCCTATTCTTAAATAATTGTACCATTTTTGTATTTTACGTAATTCAATAAATATTTTAAATCAGTAATCATTCATATTGTATATAAATAAAAATTATAAAAAATTTGATATTATAAAACTATGTAATTAGGCAAATTTAATAAGATCTCAATTTAATATATTTTTTTGTTTAAAAAGTTGATTAAAGTTACTCAATAAATAGTTATTACTATCCAACTGACTCAATTAAAAAAGAACAGATGAAATATTTTTTGTTAAAAAATAAACCAATGGACAAAAAATGAATAAAATAATTATATAATAGGATCAAAAGTAAAAATTTCCAAAATATGGAACCATAAATAAATGAGAGAAAATTCTACGAGACCAAAAATAAATTTTTCCCAACCCAAATATCTAATAAAAGGAGAACCTGTTCAAAATAAAGACTAAGGTCTGTTCTGCACGCAGCTTTTGAGAGCTTTTGGTAGTTTTTGATTTTATATTAAAATTGTGACTCCGTTCTGTATACTAACTTTTGAGAGTTGTAACTACAATTTGAAACTCTACAAATAGAAGTAGCGTTCAAAAAAAGCTAGCAAACTTACTACCTCCATTTTCAAATATTTGTTACGGACCCACTGCGCACGCAGTCTAATGCACATTTTGAATCAATAATAATTCAAGTTCGGTATATGTAAAAATTCTAAAAGTTGGATATTTAAAAACTACACGACGAGACGAATCTAACAAGATCCCTCTTGACTATATTTTAACTTGTATAACTATGATAAAACTTTAAATCAAAGTATATGGATGAATAGTACCCAAAACCAAATGTAGTGAACATTTGAGAACGGAGGAAGTATTTATCTCCAATTATAATTTTAACACTAACCAACCTCAATACTAAATAGTCTACACAAATAAGCCAAGCGGGTGGAGAAGTCTAAAGTAGTTGTTCTTCTCTCTAAACACTCTCTCTAAGTTTTTTCTCTCCAGCATGGGGCCTCCGGGAGGCTCCCCCTCCCAATCTCCGTCAGCGTTTCCCTCTACCTCTTCATCGGAAGCTGCTCAGCAACCCTCTCCGCCTGTCAACAGGTTTTCTTTCTCGAGTGGTTCCTTCAGGGACAAGGTCCTGGAAGGGAAATGTGCGCCTCCTCCTCCCTTGACGGGGGATCCTGCTATTGCCAAAATGGTGGTTCTCGACCACATCAATGGCGACCGATTGAAACCTCGCCTGACACTGGACCCAGCGATTATGGAACGCCTCTGCAAGCCATTTGAGGATGGGCTTATTGTCTCAGTCCTAGGTAAAAAAGTAGGGTATGTGGCTCTTAAAGAAAGGCTCACCAGACTGTGGAAGATCTCAGACCGCTTCCAAATGATCGACATGGATGCAGGCTTCTTTCTCATTAAGTTTGATCGCATGGCCGACAGGACTAAGGTGCTCACGGAGGGTCCTTGGGTTGTCTTTGACAGCTACTTAATGGTGAGGCCCTGGAAACCTAACTTTGTAGCAAATGAAGAAACTCCTACGAAGACCGTTGTATGGGCTAGATTCCCCGGCTTAAGCTTCGAATTCTTTGATGAATACATACTTACAAGGATGGCTGCAGCTCTTGGAACTCCTGTCCGGGTGGATGCTGTGACTAAGGGTGTTAATAGGGGGAAGTATGCTAGGGTATGTGTGGAGATCGACTTAAGCCTCCCGGTTGTTTCGAGTATTTTGATTGGAGAAAGATGGCACAAGGTGGCTTATGAAGGGCTTCACCTTCTCTGCTCACGTTGCCAATGCTATGGCCATGCTAGTTCCAAGTGCCCCAAACCGCCGGCGGAAACGGTGACTGAAATGGTGGCGGTGGTAGGTGGTGGGGATGCGCTGCCATCCCCAACAAAAGGAAACAATTGTCTGGACACTGGCAAGGGTACTGTGCTACCCCCCTACTAAAGCTAATAAAGACAACATGGAGATATGTGGCAAAGAAGATGCTCAGAAAGGTGACACATATTTGGAAACTGAAGGCACTGTGTCTGCAAAGAGGGACAAAATAGTTGACCAAAATTTCCCTCTAGCTTGTCACGAGGCTACCACCACAGATGATGGGAGTACAGAGGCAGGTACTTTGACTATTGCATCTTCACATGTGGTCTCTCAAGTGGTTCCCTCCCAGCCGGATTCAGGGGAATGGATAAAAGTGGTTAAGAGGAAATAAAACAAGACCAAGAATAAGATGGTCCCAGAAGGCAAATTACCTAACCAAGCTAAAGGGTCCAACAAGGTTTTGCAGCCTGCTAACTGAAAGGCCCAACAAGGGAAAGGCCCGAAACGATTTTTGAATGATAACTTATCATTGGTCAAGAGACCCGCTAGTGGTAAGACCCATTTGAATAAGCCATTAAGTTTTCAAATGGGGGACTCCTCTAAGGCTTCGGCCCAGCCCAAGGGATTTAAATCCCAATTAGACGATAGCCCAATATTATTGAAACGCCCCAGGGCATCTAAAGGAGGCGGATGTAGTGTTGATACTACCAGGGTCTCATCGGACCAGAACGGTGATTCCTCTGAACACGAAAGTGAAGGTAGGAAAGAAAATGTCGATCCTAAAGGGGCTGTCGACTTCGACTTACAGGGAGATGAAACCCCCGATGGGGCGAGTCATATGCAAACGGAGGGTTAAAATTGGTCCCTCTCCCTCTCCAACCAAGTATGTGTTTTATGGATTTCAAAATTTTTTCATTATTATCCTGGAATATTGGTGGTGCTGTGGGCAAATTGACTAGGAGGTGTTTGAGAGAGGTTCTCCGATGTCATGACCCGGACGTTCTTATTATCATAGAACCTCAATCTGAGTTTGACAAGTCTCGAGCTTTCTTTAGGACTTTGAATTTTATTCCCATCTGTATTCAAGAGACGTTGGGAAGGGCGGGGGGGTGTTTGGATCCTGGCCAGAGATGGGGTGCAGCTTCAATTGGATATTTGGGATGTTAGGGACCGGATGATCACCTTTAAACTGCATAATAGTATCGATCTATGGTTTTGTACTGCGCTCTACGAAGCCCCCCGCTATTGCGATCGTAAGAGAAATTGGACTGATCTAGTCCAACTATCAGGAACTATTGAAGGAGCATGGGCGGTTATAGGGGATTGGAATCAAATCCTCAAGTCGGAAGAGGTGAAAGGGGGGCTCTACAATACCAATCGTGCAGAGGAGCTAGTTGGAATCCTTAATGACAGTGGCCTCGCTACCATTAACACTCAAGGCGGCCTCTTCACTTGGTCTAGACCTGTTGGCAATACCCAATCTATCTACAAACGTTTGGACCGGTGCACATGCAACTTGGATTGGCTTACCCTATTTCCCAACGGTTTTGTCCAAGTTCTTGCTAGAATCGGTTCTGACCACAGCCCCCTCATCCTTAGATGCGGGCAACCTCCCCACTTGTCTGGTGAGAAACCCTGTAGATGGGAAGCATCGTGGTCGATACATGAGGACTACAAGACGACTGTGGAGAATACTTGGAATTCCTCTAGCACTTCTATTGCTCAGCAGCTAGCCTCGGTTCAGAAGGCTTCGATGGCGTTTAACAGAACTAATGGTGGTAACTTAAAGTGGAAGAAACTCAAAGTTCTTAAACGGCTAGAAGGGATCTCTAGAACTATGGAGAATATTGACTCTGTCCGGCTCATCCTTCTTGAAACTCAATTAAAGAATGAACTGGAATCCCTGCTGCTCCAAGAAGAACTCTATTGGCAACAAAGAGCCAGAGATAAATGGATTCGAGCCGGGGATAGGAACACGACTTATTTCCATGCTCGTGTTAAGGCCAATAGGAATAAGGGGAAAATCCATGGTCTTTACATTCAAGATGGTTCATGGTGCGATGATGACTCTACTCTTAGAGCCCATGCAAAAAATTTCTTCCAAGATCAATTTACCAGGCATGATCCTTGCCCTGCTCAGGGAGTTGAGACCCTTCCCTGTACTCCTATGGTGCCCACCTTCACTCCCTCCCCTTCTAATGATACCTTGGATCTGTGCTCTGAACCTACCTTTGAAGAGGTCACCTCTGCGGTCATGCAAGTGAAGGGGGATTCGGCTCCGGGTCCCGATGGCTTTCCAGGAAAGTTCTACCATCTTTATTGGCCTATTATTGGTGACTCTGTTTACGAGTTTATTAAAAAGGCATTTATGATGCAATCATTCCCTGTGATCTTCTCAAAGGCACATATTTGCCTTATCCTCAAAGTGCCGACTCCTACCACCTTTCAACAGTTCCGGCCCATCACTCTTTGCAATGTCCTCTACAAAGTGCTTACGAAGATTATGGTGGAGCGACTGCGACCTATCCTGCAATATGTTATTTCTGCTAATCAAGGGGCTTTTTTACCCGGGAGGGGACCGGCCGATAATGGCATCACACTCCAAGAACTTATGGCCTACATGGGAGGTGCAAGCTCTAGGCTCAAGAGTATTATTCTCAGGATTGACATTGCTAAAGCCTATGATAACGTTCATTGGGACTTCTAGAGGATTGCTTAAACGAATTGGGGCTGCCTGAGAGCTTCATTAAGCTCATAATGTTTTGCATAACCTCGCCATCATACTCTATATTGTGGAATGGGCGGACTACCGATGAATTCACACCAGGGAAAGGCCTTCGCCAAGGGGACCCGATCTCCCCCTATTTGTTCCTTATTGTAATGGAGAAATTACCCCTTATGATCCACCAAGCAGTCAACTGCAAAGTTTGCAAGCCTGTCAAGCTGTCAAAAGAAGGGGAGGGTATCTCGCACCTCATTTTCGCGGACGACCTCATCCTTTGTTCTCTGGTGGAGAGGGAGAGTATTAACTCTATTGCCAACACTCTTTCTACCTTTGCCTCTATTTCTGGCATGAAACTGAATCCCTCTAAGTCCCCCATTTTGGCGTCACAGGCTGTCCCCAATGATGACAAAAGATGGATTGCAGAGGCTCTTCAGATTAATATGGTTGACTCCTTTGATACTTACCTGGGTTTTCCCATTGTACTTGGAATGGTGAAGTGCAAATACTTTGGATTCATTCTGGATAAAATTGACAACAAGTTGGAAGGATGGGCCAACCAATTTCTCAATAAAGCAGGGAGGCTTACTCTCTGTAAATCTGTGTTGGCTTCCATTCCTACTTACTTCATGCAAATTCATTGATTTTCGGAAACGGTGTGTGATGCCATTGATCGACGGATTAACCGATTCCTCTGGAAGGGTGGGAATGGCAAAGGGATGCACCTTGTTAAATGGGAGACTACGGCCTCTCCAATCAATATGGGTGGCCTTGGCCTGAGGAAATCCCGCCTCATGAACATAGCGCTTCTGGGCAAACTTATTTGGGACACCATGCACAGTCCTAATAAGAATTGGGTCAAACTCTTGGCGGCCAGATGGACAGCTGCTGATCATCCTTTTTCCTACCCCACTGGAAGTAAATCTTACATCATCAAGACCCTACTCAAAGTGGAACCATACTTGAAAAAGGGTTTCAAAATTCGCCTTGGCAATGGGGAGTCCTCCTTGTGGTTTTCTGAATGGTGGAATAGTACTCAAATAGGGCCTTTACTCCCCTTTGTTAGCATCCACGACGTCAATCTCAAGTGCGAAGATGTTATTTACAATGGTAAGTGGGACTGGCACAACATATATTCCAGCATTCCTCCCCTACTCCTGCATGATCTTACCGCTGCTCCCCCTCCAAGCATACATCCGCAGGTCTCTGACACCTGGATATGGAAAGGAGAGAACTCAGGTATCTACTCGGTTGCTTCGGCCTACAAGTTCCTAACTCACACGCCTGAAGTTGGTACTGGTTGGAAATGGATCTGGAAAGCAAGGTTCCCCGCTAAATTCTGCTTCCTGTTATGGCTAATCTGCCATAACGCTCTTCCCGTCAACGTCATTCGTTTTCAGCGTAATATTGCTTCGAACCCCCTTTGTTCACTCTGTGGAGATGCTCAGGAAAGTTGGGATCACTGTCTCTTTTACTGCAACTGGACTAAGCAACTCTGGCGATCCCTCCACATCTCAATCCCCTGCGACTGCCATCTTATTCCCAAGTCTGAAATTAGAGACTTCCTCTATGGGATGTTTCTCACCTATGGCACTACTTTTGTGGTGGCCATTTGGAATATCTGGGTTGAACGTAATGCTCGTATCTTTCGGGGATCTATCAAGACGAATTGGTATATCATTAGAGAAATCAGGCGCACATCAGTTGACATTGACAAAGGTTGCTTTGGCAAGGGTCCTGGCAGTGGCACTATGAGGTTAGTCAACTGGAACCCGGCGGGTATGACAGGGACTATCCTCCACGTTGATGGGAGTTCTTTGGGTAACCCCGGACGTGCGGGCTTTGGTTTTATTGTGCGAGATGAGGACGGACAGTGGATCAAAGGTGGGTGCGGTTTCCTTGGTCATAAAACCAACATGTACGCTGAACTCTCGGCTATGGCCTTTGGCTTACAAGCTGTGGCAGAATCTGGTAGGAGAAGGCTTATTTGCTACTCAGACTCCTTAGCAGCTATTGAAGCTGTCAAATCCTCTACTTTTTTTCCACCCATATGCTGCTCTTATTCAGAGGATTAGAGACCTAAGGGATGGGTTTGAAGACTGTATTTTCCACCATGTGTTGAGGGAAGGCAATCGTGTGGCGGATAGTCTTGCTAAGCATGGTGCGTCGATAGAGGATTTTTTCACATCTTGGGCCTATCCCCCTGATCTTGTCCGGAGGGACGTTGCCGCTGATGCCATGGGTGTTTAGTACCCAAGGTTCTAGTTCGGTGGTGGTGCTTTTTAGTTTCTGTTAGTCTTTGGTTGTCCCTTGCTGTTTCCCCCCCCTGTGCATTTGTTTTCTTTTTATTTCCTTCTTTTCCTTTTGGTGTAGTTTGTAATTTCTCCGGCCTGTGGGCTTACAAAAAAAAAAATAGTCTACACAAATATTTGTCCTTTTATGTCATTTCATAAATTTTATGACAGCTTCAACTAGTTGTACCAAATACTTAAATAAAACTGACAGCTATAGCACACAACTCCAATTCGCAACTACAACTTCGTGTGCAGAATAGACCCTAAGTAAAAGTCGAGAAAAAGCATAAAAATCCAAAACAAACAAGGCACTAATGAAGTCATCATGATTCTCCCAGAAACACAGTGTCCTAATTCACTTTCTTTTACCATTAATAAATATTTTTCTTTTCGCATTTGTTTTCAAATCCCAACAACCCTAGCAAGCGGCCAGCAGCCCAGCCCAGCCCAGCCCTAATCTCCTGGGACGGCATTCACACGGCAACCGGGAGATTGGGTATAAATACGGACTCACCGCATTCTCAACCATTCATCAATCAGCCGCTGCCTCTTCCTTCTAGGGTTTTCCCGTCCGGGCTTTCTTCGATTTGATTTGTTCTTTCTGGGTTCGCCGCTGCCACCTCCGATAAATCGCTTCTTAGGGTTCTCAATCGACAAATTTCTGCATAATTCCCGTTGTGAATGGTGGAAATCTCCAGTAATCAATTAATGGTATTCCCCTCTTCCTCAAGAAGGGGGATTTCGGATTCCGCCGCGAGCTCTTTCTGCTTCGGATCGTGCATGGAAGGCTGGTACTACCGCTGCATCGGCGTCGACCCCTGAATTTTTGGTCTTCTTGGATTTGCGGACGAATCCCTGTTTGCCCTTTCCTTTTCCGTTGTTTATTTTTTTATTCGATTTCAATATTCTTTGTCAATTGTTCAAATACTACTATCTGATAATTGTGAGTCTGCAAGAAGAACATCAAAAAATAAAAATAAAAAATGTTGCTGTACAAGCAGAAAAAGAGCCAAGCCCCCAAGGGCAACCGCTTCTTGATTAACATCACGGTTCTGGGCAGCGCTGGGCCGATCAGATTCGTGGCCAATGAGGATGATCTTGTTGGTACTGTGATGGATAATGCGTTGAAAATGTATGCTCGGGAGGGTAGGCTCCCCGTTCTTGGATCTGATACTAACAGCTTTATGCTCTACTGCCCTATTTCTGGGACTGAAGGTATAATCTTTTGTTCTAAATCTAATTTTCCAGCACTATTTTGAAATTCATCGTGACTCCATTGCGAAGTAGTAGTAGTATTTGATAAATCACAACTGTATTTTGTACTGCTCTGTTATGTGCCTTTTCATTTGTTGAGGGGAATTTGTTTGTGAAGCTATAACTTACCATTGATGACCACTTTTGTGAATATGCATATATAATTTCCTGCTTGAGTTGATGGTTGGATTATAATGGGATGGCACTGTTTAAATATTTGATTGTAGCTTTGAGTCCATGGATGACAATTGGCTCAGTGGGCTTCCGGAACTTTGTGCTGTGCAAGAAACCGGAGGCAGTGAAAACCATTGAGGATGGGAAATCGCCCTCGGGGGCGATGGGGAAGTCGGTTACCATCCCTCGGAAGGGGGGATCCGGAAGCTGGAAGTCTTGGTTCAATAAATCTCTAAATTTGAAGATATCTTCACATTAGATGGGCAGCAGCAGTCCATGGTGTCATGTTTTCTTTCCATGTTATTATGTTATGGTTATGGACTTGTGGTCATTTGTGGGCAGGGTTGTAATCTTCTGCTTGCGTCGGTTTGTTTTGCTTTGGAGTGATTGTGGTGGTGATGAATAATGTGAAACCTTTATGGTTTTTGTCACCGTAATAAGAATAGATTTGGCATTTGCTAATGCTATGAAAGTGTTTCCATGTCCGTTTGCTGTTTGATCATATTTCAGTGTGTTTCTTGCTTCTGTTGTCGCTCTCTATTGAATTTGATGCTCTTGTTATTAAGTGTGGCGACAAGGCGGGGATGGCCCAGTCCCTCCTTTTCCTTGTATATAGTGTATATGAAAATATATACTCCTGCTGTTTTGTTAAAATACTACTACTCCAGTAATAAAGTAATAATGTAATGAATGGCACTTCAATGGCAAGTGCCAACCCGATGCACATGCGAAAGCACCAGAAATTGGACGGCTGGACATAATGTATAGGAGTATGAGTTTGGTGATAGGCTTGAGACAATGTGAATGCATAACACAGACAATGTGATTGGCTTTTTCCAACCAGCAATGCATCTGCTCCACCAACTCAATAGTAATAATAACCTCAATTTACTTGTCTGTTCGGTAATGAATCTTTTGTAATAGTGACTAGTGACTTGGGACTTCAAAATTGGTGTCGACGTTCTTCCGCGTCTGATACACAAAATTCTTTCGGGGCAACAATCCCACAATGACTATTATTGCTCCTTCATATTTAACAAGGTTATTGTAATACTACTACTTACATTTTATTAAAAAACGTATGTTTTTTAGATCTCGTGAGAATATAAAATTAAAAAAGAGAGAAAATCATGGTGGATTAATTAATCATACAATGTCAAATTGTGAATACATGTTGGATGAATCTATCAAAATTCAAATATCTACAGCAGAGTTGCGCAAATTCACAATTGAGTCAATGATAGCTATGTAGGACATTGAGAAGATGCCGGCTTGACAAATGCTGGCAAGTGGCAACCCTTCAAAAATCAAAACCATACTACATATTAGTAGTACATGTTGAGTCAAGGTTTTGTTGGAAGTTCAAAGTCGATGATCGAACTCCTCGGATGAACCTCCTGAGCGGCAGTCTTCTGCGTGACATGGAATATTTTTTGAAAGACTTGCTCCAGCCCAACGACTCTATTCCTAATCTGGGGAGATTATTCTCTAATGTTTATTTTGCAGGAACCCTCCCTCAGATTAGTGAATTGAGTTTGAACATTGTGTGAGTAACGGACACTGTGTGAGTAACGGCTAGTTGCAGGTGACCGTTCCAGAATTGCGGCTTCTTGGTTAAAAGAGATTTCAGAGGGATGTAAGCTAACTTCTCACGCTTACAATCTTTGGAAACACTCTGAATTCTCTCTAAGCCTTCGGAAACACTTTGTGAGAAGCCTCGTTCGATTTGCAGCCCCCTGTTCCTAGATTCTATCCATTGCTGCTAAATCGACTAAGCCTTGGACTTCCTCTTTGATTGATTGCGAGACGATTAAACTACTTGAGGAGATTGTCCAAAGGCTTCACAGGAGATAAGCTACATAGATCAAATTCATCCTGTTCGAGAGAAGTGATTCACGGACTGCTCCAAGGGAAACTCAAGGCAGGAGCTTTGGGGAGTTGAAATAGGTGGAGATCCTATACCAGAACTTGGAGAGTGTCTGGTTCCAACAACTATCTGCTTGGAGTTTATGGTGAAGTCATTCTCTTTATTTTGCTAGTGTGTGTGGTTGTTTACCATCTTAAAACACATAGTAAAATAACTCCTGGATTGGTATCCCCCAGTCGTAGGCCGAAGGCCGAACTGGGTAAACAATTTCGTGTCTCATTGATTTACTTTATGCTTGTTTATTATTCCGCTGTGCTTGATATTTATATTGGTCATTAATCTGTGTTGGGTGTTTGAGTTCATAATAGTCAGTGAACCTCTGCATAAAGTGTGAATCTTGCTACTCCGTGGACCTAACAATTGGTATCAGAGCCACACTCTTGAGGGAGAGATCTCTTTAGCAAGATGAATCCCAAATGGACCTTCAACCAGGCTCCGTTGCTCGATGGGACAAACTTTGCTTTCTGGAAAAATAAGATGCGCTCGTATCTTATGTCTATTGATGACTTAGCTTGGGATGCTGTTCTCTTCAAATATGAAGCTCCTACTGTCAAGGTTGATGATGCGATCAAACCTAAGGAAAAGAAGGACTGGACTGCTGAAGATAAGACTGGCTCAAGGATGAATTCCAAGGCCCTTCATGCAATCTTCAGTGCTGTCTCAGAAGATCAATATAGTCTCATCTGCAACTGCACCACAACCAATGAAGCATGGGAGATCTTGGTTAACTCCTATGAAGGTTCGGCCCCTATTAGAATCTCTAAACTTATCTCTTTAGAAGCTCAAATGCATAAATTACATATGGAGGAGGATGAGTCTATTGGTATTTATATTAATAAAATTCGTACACTAACAAATCAAGCTCAGCAGCTTGGTAAATTCTACTCCTCCCAGGAGATAGTTCGGAAAATTGTAGGTACTCTTCCAGAGAGATTCAACCCTAAAATTGCAGCTCTGGAGCTCCAAAAGGATTATGACAAGACCTCTGTTGATGAACTTATGGGGATTCTCCAGACATGGGAAATGGATCACTGCAAGAACTTTAAAGGAAAGGCGGTTGCTTTCAAATCTGAGTCCAAAGTTCAGTCTGAACCTGCTGCAGATGATTCCAGCCCTGAAGATGATGAGAACGATGATCTTGTCTTCTTGTCTAAACGTATTGCTAGGTTTCTGAGGGAGAAGAAGCCTAAAACCTTCAAGAGCAAGAAAGGTGAAAACTCCTCACAGAAGAAGTCGGAGAAAAAGAAGTCAGCTAAACCTGACAAGAAACAGATCAAAGACTCTACTGATCCTAGAGGTCCTCAGTGCTACGAATGTGATGGGTTTGGTCATGTGAGAGCTGATTGTGCTAATCTCAAGAACAAGTCCTCAAGCAACAAAAAGACCTATTGTGCTACCATCAGTGAGGAAGAAGAGTCCAGCTCCAGTGACAGTGATGAGGAGAGTGGGGTGGCCTTTGCTGGAACCTGGGATTCAGACTCTGAGTCTGAACTTGATACTGGTAACGTTCCTACTTGCATTTCCCCTTTTTCTATTGATGAAGGTCCCTCCTCCTCTTCTCACAGGCAAGAGAATCAAACTATTGAAGCACTCAACAACCTCTATGAGGAAACCTATGAGAAACTGGAAAGGACTGAGGAGGACTTAAGGCTTACCCGCTCTGAGCTTGAGACTGTCAGAGGAGATCATTCAGAGTTAAGAGAGGATCTTGATGAGCTCGTTGCCAGATTTTATGTTCAATGGGAAGAACTTCAAAAGACTCATCAAGAACTTGAAGCTTACAAATCAGAATATCAAACTCAGAGGGAGGAACTCCTTGAGATTCAACGAGATCATGACAGGATGCACTATTTGGTTCATTCTCTGGAACCAAATGTTGAGGATCTTGCCCTCAGGAATGAGGAACTAGCTATAGAGGCTGATGAACTCAGAGTGGCAAACAGATCCCTATCAGAACAAGTCATTTCTCTATCCAGTCAAAGAGATGACTTTCAACAAGAAGTGATCAACCTCAGTGAGCAAGTCCAAAACCTGTCAATTGTAAATGACACTCTAACAGAGAAGGTCACCACCCTGATGGAACAGAAGGAAGATTTCCAGCAACAAGTAACCAATCTGAGTGATCAAGTGCAAAATCTCACATCCAAGGTTGCAAATGCTGAAGAGCTGACAAGCAAACTGAACAAAGGGAAGGATGTTCTCAGTGAAATCTTATCATCTACCAGGGCTCATGGAGATAGGCGCGGGATTGGCTACTCAAAAGAATGTTCCAGCTCTAAAGAAAGAATCTTTGTGAAAGAAGGAACATCCTCAGATGAGTCCCCAGAAAGAATCACTGAAGAGAAGAAGGTTCAAACCAGAGGCACCAAGAAGATTACCAGACGTCGTGTTCCTCCTGCTGTACCCTTAGAATGTGAGTATTGCAGAACTTATGGGCATCAGACAAGCGCATGTCACATTCTTGCCAGAGATGCCTTGTCAGGCAGACCTGTCATGTGGCCAAATGAGGAGCTGAAAAGAAGCATGCTTAGGAGAGAATGGCGTGTGAAATACCCTATGGTATGTCACATGGCATTTCAAACATCTGCCAAGGATGGAAGGAAATTAGCCTGGTACTTCGACAGTGGATGTTCAGGTCATATGACCGGCAACAAAGATCTCTTGTCCAACTACAAGGAGATTGATGGAGGATATGTTGTTTTTGGTGATGGGAAGAAAGACAAGGTTGTTGGTATGGGTTCACTAACCTGTCCCGAACTACCTGATCTGGAAGCTGTTCATCATGTGGAAGGTCTCTGTGCCAACCTCATCAGTATTAGCCAGCTGTGTGATGATGACCTCAAAGTATCCTTTGATAAGAAGTACTGTGAAGTACTTAATTCTAAACAAGAGTGTGTTATGAGAGGACCGAGGTCCCGTAATAATTGTTATTTGTTTGGTCAATCTTGTTTGTCTGCTGAGAATACAGGTGCAGGTTCTTATCTAACTCACCTTTGGCATGAAAGGCTAGGTCACTTGAATTTCAAGGACCTGATCAAACTAAGCAGAACAGGTGCCATCAAGGGCTTACCATCCTCAAGAAAGCTGATGTTGAGATGTGCGATGATTGTATGAAGAACAAACAACACAGAGCTTCTCACAGATCCATTGACCAGTCTGGTTCAACTCAGTGTCTTGAACTTCTTCATATGGACCTGTTTGGACCTACTGAGGTTAAAAGTCTTGGGGGTAAGCAATATGTTTTTGTATGTGTTGATGACTTTTCTAGATATACTTGGGTTTATTTCCTCAGGGAAAAGAGTGAAGCTCTCAAGGTGTTCATTAAGCTTTGCAACCAGCTGATCACTGAAAAGGAGTGCAAGATCAAGAGAATACGAAGTGATCATGGTGGAGAGTTTGAAAGTCATGCCTTTGAAGAATTCTGTAGTGAATTTGGAATAAAGCATGAATTCTCTGCTCCTCGTACCCCCCAACAGAATGGAGTGGTGGAAAGAAAGAACAGGACCATCCAGGAAATGGCTCGAGTCATGCTAAATTCAAAGGGTGTTCCACAAAATCTCTGGGCTGAAGCTGTGCACACAGCCTGCTATGTGATCAATCGAGTTCACATGAGACCAAAATCCTTGAAAACTCCCTTTGAGATCTGGAATGGTAAAAAGACTTCTATCTCTTATTTCCATATCTTTGGTAGCAAATGCTTTGTTCTTAATGACAGGGAAAACCTTGGAAAATTCCAAGAAAAAAGTGATGAAGGAGTGTTCGTTGGTTACTCCCCATCCAGCAAAGCCTACAGGGTATACTTGCCAAAGACAAGGAAGGTGATAGAATCTGTCAATGTGGTCATTGAAGACAAGCCAAGCAAGTTTCAGAACTATCTTGATGATGACATCAGGAAGAATCTTGAGAGTGAGGATGAAGGCAATCTGGATCTTCCTCCTACTGGTGGTGCTGAATCATCAGTGATTCAAACTGACAAGGAGAACTGCCCTCCTAGCCCTTCTACACCCATCAGAAGAATTCACAGGAATCATGATGAAGAGGATCTGATTGGAGACATCAATGAGGGAAGGAAGACCAGGAACAAGAAGCGGATCAACTACAAAGAGCTAGCTGGTCTACATTGTTTCACATCTACCATTGAGCCCAGCAAAGTTGAGGACGCCCTCTGTGATGAGCATTGGATCTCTGCTATGCAAGAAGAACTTCAGCAATTCAAAAGAAATGAAGTTTGGACCTTAGTAGAAAGACCAGAGGATGTCAATGTCATAGGGACAAAGTGGATATTCAAGAACAAGTCGGATGAGAATGACAACATTACAAGAAACAAAGCTCGACTTGTTGCTCAAGGATATACTCAAGTGGAAGGTGTTGACTTCAGTGAGACTTTCGCTCCAGTGGCCAGACTTGAAGCCGTCCGCTTACTGATTGCCATTGCATGCACCTATGAATTCAAGCTCTATCAGATGGATGTCAAGAGTGCTTTCTTGAATGGCATGCTAAAGGAAGAAGCTTATGTTGAGCAACCCAAAGGCTTTGTGGATCCTCATTATCCAGATCATGTCTACAAGTTAAACAAAGCACTGTATGGGTTGAAGCAAGCTCCCCGAGCTTGGTATGACCGTCTGTCTTCATACCTTCTGGAGAATGGTTATGATCGAGGGAGCACTGACAAGACCCTTTTCATAAAAAGGGAGGCCAAAGGATTTCTTATTGCTCAAATTTATGTCGATGACATTGTGTTTGGTTCTACCTCACACATTCTCAAAGATCGATTCGTCAACATTATGAGTAAGGAATTTGAGATGAGTCTTGTTGGTGAACTAACATATTTCCTAGGTTTGCAGGTGTCTCAAAAGAAGGAAGGGATATTCATTAGTCAAGCCAAATATGCCAAGAACATTGTGAAAAAATTTGGCATGGAGTCCAGCAAGCCAGTTCGAACTCCAATTGGAACCAATGACAAACTCAGCAAGGATTCAAATGGTAAAAGTGTTGATTGCAAATTATATCGAAGTATAATTGGCAGTCTTCTCTATCTTGCAGCTAGCAGGCCCGATATTAGCTATGCCGTGGGAGTTTGTGCGAGATATCAAGCTGACCCCAAAGAATCTCATCTGCATGCTGCCAAGAGGATCATAAAGTATGTAGCTGGCACTGCTAACCTTGGGATATGGTATTCGAAAGATTCCAGCTTGCAACTAATTGGCTACAGTGATGCTGACTGGGCCGGGTGCACGGATGATAGAAAGAGTACTACTGGATGGTGTTTCTATGTAGGAACAAACCTTGTAAGTTGGTACAGTAAGAAGCAGTCTTCCATCTCATTATCTACTGCAGAAGCAGAGTACTTAGCTACTGGAAGTTGCTGCTCTCAATTATTATGGATGAAACAAATGCTGAAGGATTATGGTATTAAACACAAGGAATTGATTCTCTTATGTGATAACATGAGTGCAATCAATATTGCAAAAAATCCTGTGTAGCATAGTCGAACCAAGCATATCGATATCCGTCATCATTTCATCCGAGAGCTAGTTGAAGATGGTATTGTGACTATTCAACATGTGGGTACTGAGCTTCAACATGCAGATATCTTCACCAAAGCTTTGAGCAACGATCGATTTGAGACGTGAGCTTGGGCTCTGCATAATCGACTGAATTGTGTCTCTCCTCTTCCCCCATGGTGTAAAAGGTTAAATTCCTCAAGCCCAATACTTGTTATATTTTTTTAACTAATTAATTTTGGGCTGCAGGAGTTATATGTTTTAGGGGGAGAGTATTATAAAGGCCCAATTGTTTGTGCGGCCCAAATCTGTCATTTCATGGAATCTTGCAGACTTACTCTTTCGAGAAGTTCACTGCAGAAGGATCATCATTGAGTTTTCCTAAGGGCGAGAAGAAATCTATTTCTTCATTACGAGTAATCGATTCCCTTCTCTCAGCTCTCCTTTCGTCCTTTCGACCAACCCCTGTTCTAGATTATTCAGTGTTAGTTTTGTGAAGTTTCGTTGAGTTCTGGTTGTAGCATTTACGATGGTGAATACGCGAAGCTCTAAGGGTTCCGCTCCTCCTCAAGCAAAACCTCCTGCTCCTAAGAAGGTTGCGGTTCCTACGCGAAAGCCCAGAAGGGAAGTGCCCCCCAATCTACTGGAGAATCTTGTGAAAGAAGTTCAATCAGGCGCTGTAATGGACCCTTTGGACATCAGAAATGAACTCCAAGAGGCGGGAGTGGCGGTTCAGGGGGAGTTACCCACGTCGGGGGTTACATCCACGAAACCCTCGTCTGCGAACGTGTCTTCTCAAGCAGTTACAAAATCGCAATCGGCTATTTCTCATAATATTCCTCAAACGAAGGATGCTTCGATCATGGAGTCTCCCAAAAATCTGAGAACTCTAGCCAATGCTGCTTCAACTGCCGGAGTTGAGGAACCATCAAAGAAAGGTACAAAAATTGCTCCTAAATCCACTGATACTTCTGCAAATGTGTCTACAGGTAAGGCTATTTCTGAAGGAAAGGCCCCGATCACCTCCCCACCAGTCTCAACTACTTCTAAGAAGAAGGGAAAGGGTCTCAAGAAGCCAAGTGCTCCTGCAACTAAATCTGCTGTTCCAGAGGTTCCAGTTGCTGCTAGTACGATTCCACCCATTCCAGTGGCTGTTGCTGAGAAACCAATGGTGTCTACTCGTGCCAAAAGGAAGATAGACTTGGTCCCTAAGCCATTCTTTCCAGGAGTCAAGAAGCATGCTGCCGCCTCACCTCCTATTGATGCTGTACCCCTCTCATTTCTGAGGCCTGCTGTGATGACTCAACAAGGTCCTAAGGAACTCACTCCTTCTATGATCGAGAAATCCATCCAGAGCCCTACTCAGGAGTCAGTTGATCCTGCTCCACATCAACTCTCATTGGCAAAGGAACCATCTGCTTCTAAGAAACCTTCTGGATCAACAATTGTTGAGGAGAGTTCTGCCATGGCTGTGAATCCTCCCAGGGATCAAACTGATGAGCCTGTTGAAGATGTTGTCACCACTGGTCCGAATGAGGAAGCTGTTGATGATGTGTCAGAAGAGTCAAGCTCAGAAGGAGAAGAGTCTGAGTCCGAAGAAGAAGATGAAGAACCAGTTGTTGCCACAGGATCCAAGGTTGCTCCAGTTCCATTCACAAAAGTGCAGAGGAAAGAGAAGTCCGATAGTGAATATGAAGAATCCGATGAGGAAGTGTCTGGAGATGTCTCTGGAGAAGAAGAGGAAGAGGAACAACAAGATGATGAAGTGCCTCAGGCCACTGGTGGTTCAAGGAGGTCAAGTGATACAGAGACACTCAATGAGCTTAGATCAAAGGCCAAGCTTGATGCAAAAGGGAAGAAAGTCTCCAAGGAAAAGGACAAATCCAGTCAGACCATTGAGAAGCCGTACAATGTTCAGTTCCACTCTCACTACAACATGTACTACTTTGACACAGTGTTAGTCAAGAAGAAATTCAGGGCAGAACACACCTATCAAGGGAAGAGGTTCGTTGAGATGGGTTGGACCAAGTACTTGGAAAAGAGGTCTCTGCTCAAATGGGCATCCTGCTGGGAGAGCTACAAACCAGTATTTGTGAAGGAATTTTATGCCAATCTGAAGAAGGATGTTGTCATTCCAAATCGTCCCTGGTTCAATCTGAATTATACTCAAGGATTTTTCTATGATCTCACTGCTGCCAAGATCAATGCATTACTTGGTGTTCCAGATGTTCCATTTGATACCATTTATGCCCCTGGTACTTCATTTGACAGTCATAAGGTGGCTCAAGCTGTGACCAAGAAGAAGACTATGAGAATGCCTGGAAATGGTGTCAGCTCAGGAGATCTAACTCTGAAGTTCTCCCTGATCTACAAGTTCTGTGCCTCAAATGTTTTTCCCACAGCCAAGCATTCCTTGGTGACTAAGGATATGTGCCATCTGATCTATGCCATTGAGATGAAAGAGCCAATCAATTATGGGCAGTTAGTTCTCTCCCACATGAGCAAGATTGCAGAAAGTCTCAAAGATGATGGGAAAGTGCTACTTCCTTATCCAGCCTTGATTACAGCATACCTAGAAGGAGAAAACATTCTTGGTGGGAAGAAAGTGGCAACCAATCCCATTGTGGAGTTTGCTATCTCTCAGAGACTTCTGAAGAAGACCCCTGATCTACCTGGTCCTGATGGTTCCTTACCTAATCAGAGTGCTTTAGATCACGCCAAGACTGTCATCTCTGCTGCTGTTCAAGAGTTAAGGGAATTAAGGGAAAGACAGACTCGGATAGAAGAAACGCTTGATCAAGCCTTAGCACTTCTGCCTGAGGTCTGGTCAGATGATGAAGGTGCTATCCTACATATTCCCCATGAGGATGAGGATGAAAGAGACTCTGAAGATGATGATGAAGCTGAAGAGTGATGTTTTTGCCATGTAAGCTGATCCAGAGGGGGAGTAGAAACTTTCAAAAATTTTCAAAAATTCCAACACCTGATGAAGCTGCTCCCTGGAAGTTTGGTAACATCTTTCTAACCCTACAACTTTTTAAATTCTGTTGAGATCTTTGATCAAGATACTCTGATATTTTCTGTGGTTGTTTGTTTTGAACTATCTTATGTTTGGTTTGATGTTGATTATGATTGCTGATGGATACTCTGAACTTTTTATGGCTAATATTTTGATGGATGCTTGTAATAGTTGTGAACTGGTCCCCTGTTGTGATTTTAATGTAAGCTCTATGTGTTGACTGTGTCATCTTATGAAAAGCTATCTCTGGGATGTAATTTGGTGGTTGGGTTTTGGTTGCTAGTAGGTTCATTGTTTTTCTTGTAATAGTTCATCATCGGTTGGTATTTTGTACTGGCTCACTTCCTGCCAAAAAGGGGGAGATTGTTGAGTCAAGGTTTTGTTGGAAGTTCAAAGTCGATGATCGAACTCCTCGGATGAACCTCCTGAGCGGCAGTCTTCTGCGTGACATGGAATATTTTTTGAAAGACTTGCTCCAGCCCAACGACTCTATTCCTAATCTGGGGAGATTATTCTCTAATGTTTATTTTGCAGGAACCCTCCCTCAGATTAGTGAATTGAGTTTGAACGTTGTGTGAGTAACGGACACTGTGTGAGTAACGGCTAGTTGCAGGTGACCATTCCAGAATTGCGGCTTCTTGGTTAAAAGAGATTTCAGAGGGATGTAAGCTAACTTCTCACGCTTACAATCTTTGGAAACACTCTGAATTCTCTCTAAGCCTTCGGAAACACTTTGTGAGAAGCCTCGTTCGATTTGCAGCCCCCTGTTCCTAGATTCTATCCATTGCTGCTAAATCGACTAAGCCTTGGACTTCCTCCTTGATTGATTGCGAGACGATTAAACTACTTGAGGAGATTGTCCAAAGGCTTCACAGGAGATAAGCTACATAGATCAAATTCATCCTGTTCGAGAGTAGTGATTCACGGACTGCTCTAAGGGAAACTCAAGGCAGGAGCTTTGGGGAGTTGAAATAGGTGGAGATCCTATACCAGAACTTGGAGAGTGTCTGGTTCCAACAATTATCTGCTTGGAGTTTATGGTGAAGTCATTCTCTTTATTTTGCTAGTGTGTGTGGTTGTTTACCATCTTAAAACACATAGTAAAATAACTCCTGTATTGGTATCCCCAGACGTAGGCCGAAGGCCGAACTGGGTAAACAATTTCGTGTCTCATTGATTTACTTTATGCTTGTTTATTATTCCGCTGTGCTTGATATTTATATTGGTCATTAATCTGTGTTGGGTGTTTGAGTTCATAATAGTCAGTGAACCTCTGCATAAAGTGTGAATTTTGCTACTCCGTGGACCTAACAGTACATACCGAGGAGTTGTTTTGTGAACCGATGATGTAATCGAATCTGGATTGATTGATTAATACAGACAATAATGTTACTGATGATGATTAGAACAAATTAAAAT
This sequence comes from Hygrophila difformis, assembly GCA_030278955.1. Lineage (NCBI taxonomy): Eukaryota > Viridiplantae > Streptophyta > Magnoliopsida > Lamiales > Acanthaceae > Hygrophila > Hygrophila difformis. The sequence goes on along the minus strand of JAOANR010000012.1, from coordinate 44,268,933 downwards.
ACTTGACGAGGGATGATTATAGTAGGATTCATGAAGAAGTGGAATGCCGGTTGCTGCACGAGTAACATGCAGATAAATAAATATATGCAGCCGCAGTTTGGCACATGAGAACATACATAGCTCGCTGTCACTGTACCATATTTTTGTTACCGTCCGTTGCCCCAATTATTGCCTTTGCATCGTATCTATCCCTATCATCTTGCCCCTAACATTATTAGCTGTATTCCATTTTCAAATATATATATATATATATATATATATATTTTTTTTTTGCTTCCACACTTCATTCCATACACCATATGTTTCAGAACGTGGATTAAAAGGTCGATTTATGCAGAATTCATTATTAAAAAAAAAATAAGTTTGTGTTTTTTTATTGAACGGTAAATACCACTCAATATTCATGGAATAATATGTGTATGATTTTTGGGGATAAAAGGGATTCGTAACAAAGTTGTATATGGGGCTTTAGTTGTCTTTTTCCTCGTACATTGGGATCTAAAAAATTAATATGAAAGTGAATTGAACCACGTGATTTATCATTTGTAGGTTGTAGGTAGGGGTCGAAGGCAACTTTATATGTATAAACTAATAATAACATTACTTTTCATTGAAAATATGTATAAAAGAAAACAAAGAAAACTAAAAGCGGAAAAGGGAAATTAATTTAAACAACTTTTTTTAAAAAAAAAATATATATATATATTTGGGCTTCACTTAATATTCAATGTTTGTCTAATTTTCAATTTATGACTAGTATCCTACTTTAACATTTTGTAATTTGTATGCCTTGAAGTTTCACAAATTTTTATTTGCAATGAAAGTTTTATCCTTATCCTATATTATATGCATGTAGAGTGTGTTCACTTTTTGGTTTCCCAATTAAAATTAGATCACTTCAATCCAAAATTTTATATATTCTGGAGAAAAAGGAACAACTGAATTTTCATTAACACTAAAAAGGGACAATTGAATTTTCATTAATACTAGGCTTGATATAGGGAGTTCCATGTTTCATTTTTTAATCTACATGAGGAAATGATGCATGGAAATCATTTCATTCAAAGCTAAAAGAACAAATTCAAAAAAGGAGAGCACTAATAAATTGAGACTTATCTACAAGTGTACAGCATCATCATGCATGCCATAAAATGCTCTGGAATCTCATCTGGTGTGCTGCGTGTATGTATTGATACAATAATATTTGATATTAGCTCCAACCTCTCTTCTAGTTTTAATATTTTTCCCATTCAAAACATCAATTTTGATACAATAATATTTGATATTTCAAAAAAAATAATTAATTAATTTGTAGTGCATATCGATGATTTTTCCTTAAAGAAAAAGCTCTTGAGTTCTTCTACACATGTAAATTTAAACAAAATACTATCAATTTAATTTGTTCTAGATAACGAGACAATTGATTACATCAAGTGATGACCCATGGTGGCATGGTGGAGTCATTTGCCTATTCGCTCTTATAATATAAACCCTTGGGAAGACATCACAATCATAATGTTGGAATAAAATGGAGTTTTTGTTACACATTGTTTTTGTTACATAGGCCTCCGACACGAATGCCGATACATATTTTTAACGGTTAATAACTTAAATTGTGTAAAGAAAAGTTATAAGAAATTGAATGTCTAAAACTACAAGATTATACGAATCTAACAAGATCTCACTTGACTATATTTTTCATTACATAACTATGATAAAAATTCGAATCAAAGTTAAACAGTGAATAGTGCCAAAAACTCATCGTAACAAAAACGGTGAGAACGGTGAGACGGAGGTAGTATGATTTTTCAATTCTGGTGTGGACCGATTCTTTGATTCTTCATGTCAACAGTATTTTTGACATTAATGTTACCTGATCTATATATTTGTTAGTATTATTTTTAAATTGTAAGTAGGTGTTTGCGAATGCAAATGTAATTAGTCTTATATTCGCACCTTTGATAAATTGAAAGAAAAATAACGTTTGGTGAAAAATAAAAAAAATTATGACCTGCTGGGCGGCCCAAGCCCAATAAAGTATACTAGATTCAGTTGGGCCACCAATCCATACCATACCAGTTTTCCCTATATTTTGTTCAAAATCCTCAAATCATAAATAAAAAGGATGATGATGTGCTCAAACGATCAAGTCTTATCTTTTTCAACTCTAGTGTTAGGGTTCGAACCCCATCCGATACTCTATACTTTTCTTTTATGGCCTTGTTTGGTAAAACAGTTGAATGAAATTAGCTTATTCTAGGCAATTTGAAAGAAATTAGTTTATTTGAAAAGACAAAATAGCTTAAAACAGTCTTCAATCAGCTTTTTTTCAAACCGCTGCAAATAGCAGCATTTTGGAATTAGCTTATTCTAAGCAAAAAGTTGGCCTTGAAACTGTCAAACAGCTAAGTTAACTAATTTATTACTCACATAATCAGTTAACAGGTAACAGCTAATTCCCAAATAAGGCCTATATCTTTGTAATTTGATTGTCATGGACTCCCACAATTATTTTCTCCGGCTTCGACTCTTTAAAAAAAGAATAAAAATAAATACTCCATAATAGTGTAACTTGTACAGTAGTATATTTAAAATTCTAAAAGAAAAACATAGAGTATAAACTATAAAGTATTACTCCTTAATATGTAAAAAGAAGGTGAGCATGATAGCAAGATTGATTGAGATTTGAGGGGGTATATATGTGGTGAGTGGGATTTCCTTGCAGCGTCGGGAGTAGGAGTAATATCAATATGTGGTGCTGTAATAATGTTTTTGTTGCAAATTAGAGGCGGAGTATAGAGCATAGAAAGGCAGACAGCGACACAAGAAAAAGTGAAAAACCCAATTGCCCAAACAAATATTTCAAGCAATAATTAATTAAGTGTTATAGAAATAACTATCTTTATTTATGTATAATAAAATGGTATATGGCTTATTAGCTTGTGTTTATAGTGGAAGTATTGTAATGGAAATTGGAATTAAATGATGAAATGTAAAGAAATAAAAGTAGTGTGTAATTTCAATGGTGTGTTTTTTCTCTTCATAACACACCTATATTTATAGAAGTGAGAAATGACTAATCATTCACAAGACCTAACTATTTACTAACTTCAAGAATAAGGCATAAACATGCCAAAGATATTCACAATATTCTCAACACTCCCCCTTGAATATCTTCAATACAAAGAATATGCCTCGTTAAAACCTTACTTGGAAAAAACCCAGTGGGAAAAAAATCCAAGTGAAGGAAAAAGAGTACAGTATTCTTGTATCAGATGCTCCCCCTGATTTGGACATCATTTTAAATCTCGAAGCCGCCGCATTCCAATTTTCTTCACGAGCTTCTCGAATGTTGCAGTCGACAATGCCTTGGTAAATAGATCCGCTAAATTATTTTCTGATCGAATTTGTTGCACATCGACTTCACCATTCTTTTGAAGATCATGAGTGTAGAAGAATTTTGGTGAAATATGCTTCGTTCTATCTCCTTTGATATAACCCCCTTTCAACTGGGCTACACAAGCCGAATTATCTTCAAATAAAATTGTTGGGGGCATTTGTGGTTCAATGATTAAACCACAACTCTTCAATATATGTTGAGTCATTGACCTCAACCAAACACATTCTCGACTTGCTTCATGGATTGCTAATATTTCGGCATGATTAGAAGAAGTAGCAGTTAGAGTCTGCTTCATTGACCTCCAAGAGATAGCAGTTCCACCACACGTGAAGATATAGCCTGTTTGAGATTTGGCTTTGTGTGGATCTGATAAATAACCGGCATCGGCATAGCCAATTAACTCATGTCGAGAGTCTTTTGGGTAAAATAACCCAAGATTAATTGTTCCTTGGAGATAGCGAAAAACATGCTTTATGCCTTTCCAATGTCGTTGAGTAGGGCAAGAGCTAAATCTTGCGAGTAGATTGACTGCAAACGCGATATCAGGTCGCGTGCTGTTTGCAAGATACATTAACGCACCAATTGCGCTTAAATATGGAATTTCTGGGCCAAGTTGCTCTTCATTATCTTCTTTTGGCCTAAATGGATCCTTTGCTGGATCAAGTGCCCGAACGACCATTGGATTATTTAGCGGATGAGCATAATCCATTCGAAATTGCTTTAATACCTTTTGGGTATAAGCTGATTGATGAACAAATATGCCTATTTCCAAATGCTCAATTTGTAGGCCAAGGCAAAATTTCGTTTTCCCGAAATCTTTGATTTCAAACTCCTTTTTCAGATATTCGACCGCCTTTTTCAACTCTTCAGGAGTTCCAATTAGATTTAAATCGTCAACATAGACTGCGACGATCACAAATTCTGACCCATTTTTCTTTATAAATACACAAGGGCTGATCGGGTCATTTGTATAGCATTCCTTTATCAAACTTTCACTGAGGCGGTTGTACCACATTCGGCCAGATTGCTTGAGCCCATACAACGATTTTTGCAATTTGATGGAATAATTTTCTCTGGGTTTTGAGTTGCAAGACTCAGGTAATTTAAACCCTTCAGGTATTTTCATATAAATATCATTTTCCAATGAGCCATATAAATATGCAGTAACAACATCCATCAGCCTCATTTCGAGATTTTCTCGTACTGCTAGACTCATTAGATACCTGAATGTTATTCCATCCATAACTGGGGAATATGTTTCCTCAAAATCAATTCCCGGTCGTTGTGAAAAACCTTGGGCTACAAGCCTTGCCTTATATTTGGCAATTTCATTATTTTCATTTCTTTTTCTCACAAACACCCATCTGTAGCCAACAGGCTTCACATTTTTTGGTGTTTGGACAATAGGGCCGAATACTTTTCGTTTATTCAGTGAATCTAGTTCAGACTGAATCGCATCTTTCCATTTTGGCCAATCATTTCTTTTCCGACATTCTTCAACTGATCTTGGTTCAGGATCCTCGTTATTTTCCATTACATCGAGTGCAACGTTGTATGCAAAGGCATTATCAACGTTTGTTTCTTTTCGGTTCCAACATTTCCCAGTATTGATATAATTGAAAGAAGTTTCAATAACTTCATTTTCTTCTGGGTGAATATTTTCAGGTTCAACCTTTTCGGGGGTTGAATCAATTTCTCCTTCGGGAGTATCATCTGTGATTGATTTATCACCCATATGGATAATTTTCTTCTTTCGTGGATTTTTATCCTTGGAACCCAAAGGCCTACCACGCTTCAGGCGTGCAGTAGGTTCATTTGCACTTGGAATTTGCCCTTCTGGGACATTTATATTGGCTGGTGCATTTGCTGCATCATTTATATATGATTTTGTGACTTTAGCAGCATCATTAAAAGCATCGGGTAATTGATTTGCAATTCCCTGCAAATGCACAATTCTTTGAACTTCAAGTTCGCATTGCCTTGTACGAGGATCAAGGAAATCAAATGGACTTTGCCAAGATATTTCCTTTTTCAGTTGATCATTTCCTCCCCCTAATGTCGGGAATTGAGTTTCATCAAAATGGCAGTCTGCAAATCTTGCAGTAAATAAATCACCCGTTTTTGGCTCAAGATATTTAATAATCGAGGGTGATTCATACCCGACATATATGCCCAACCTTCTTTGAGGTCCCATTTTTGTGCGTTGTGGTGGCGCAATCGGTACATAAACCGCACACCCAAAAATTCGCAAGTGGGATATATTGGGCTCCTTTCCAAACACAATTTGTGTAGGGGAGTAGCTATGATAGCTTGTCGGCCTTATTTTCACAAGTGCGGCTGCATGCAATATAGCATGTCCCCAAGCAGAAACAGGGAGTTTTGATTTCATTAACAAGGGTCTTGCAATTAATTGCAATCGCTTAATAAATGATTCTGCCAGACCATTTTGCGTGTGCACATGAGGCACAGGATGTTCAACAGTAATTCCAATCGACATGCAGAAATCATCAAATGCATGTGATGTATATTCTCCAGCATTATCAAGGCGTATTTTCTTTATCGGATGATCTGGAAACTGTGCTCGCAATTTTATAATTTGTGCAAGTAATCTTGCGAATGCCAAATTGCGAGTTGATAATAAACAAACGTGTGACCAGCGTGATGACGCATCAATTAATACCATAAGGTACTTGAAAGGTCCACACGGTGGATCAATAGGTCCACATATATCGCCTTGAATTCTTTCTAGGAATGTAGGGGATTCAATTCCCACTTTTACTGGAGATGGTCTGGTTATCAATTTCCCTTGTGAACAGGCTGCACAATTGAACTCATTTGGGTTCAATATCATTTGCCTTTTCAATGTATGGCCATTTGAATTTTCAATAATTCGCCTCAGCATTATACTGCCAGGATGCCCAAGTCTATCGTGCCAGGTAATAAATTCACTAGTAGCTTTCAAGCCTACTAGGTTATGTATTTCTGCGGCACATATTTTTGTATAGTATAAGCCAGAGGAGTAACATGGCAATTTTTCATTCACAAATTTTTTGCCATTTTCAATTCGAGTTATCAAAAGATACTCGTGATCTGCCTCTTTTGAAGTTTCAATGTGATATCCATTTTTTCGAATATCATTGAAGCTCAGTAAATTTCTTCGAGCTTTGCATGAGAACAAGGCATTTTCAATTGCCATTTTTGTCCCTTCAGGGAGAAATATAACAGCTCTACCGGAGCCTTCAATGCATTTTGCATTACCGCTTATAGTTTTCACTGCGGTCTTTTCCAATTTTAAATTGGAGAAATAGCTTTTGCTTTTCAAAATGCTATGCGTTGTTGCACTGTCAATGAGGCAGATATCATCTCCGACTTTTGAATTTCCAGCATCCATTTCTTTACAAGAATATAAGAATGTTAATAAACATCAGCAATATAAATATTATTAATGCAAAAGCATATTTATATTATACATGGATAATAAAAGGGAAGTACAAGATATCATTATTTATATTAAACAGGAATTATAAAAGATAAGTAAAATATATATATATAGCTATATAATATATTATTTGGTAACAGTATCTGGCTCAACAAAATCATCCGCTTCCAGGTGCGTGATATTATCATTTAATATATCATCATAAGTATCATCGTGGGCATTATGGTGTGCTTCAACACCTGATCTTTCTTTTCGTTTCGAGGCCTGATACAGTTCAGCTAAGTGTTTAGCTGTGTGGCATGTTTGAGCCACATGGCCTTTAATTCCACAACGATCACAAATTTCATCATTTTGTTTATGCTTTCTTGCATAATTTCTTTGTTGTGGTTTGTAAGGCCTTCTGGTATCATATCTGCGATTTTGCTCAAATCGAGGCTTATTTCGATAATTATTTTGACGAGATGATTCACCTCTGCCTCGATTGTGATACCGATTTTGGCCACGATCATCATTTTGATTTTTAAAGTGCCCACGATCACGCACATATTTCGATGATTGAGCCGCGTTCACCTCAGGGAACGGTTTTGCACCTGCGGGCCTAGATTCATGATTTCTCAACAACAATAGGCTGTTTTGTTCAGCCAATAATAAGCAGGTGATAAGATCAGAATATCTCTGAAAACCTTTTTGACGGTATGTCTCACTCAATACTGTGTTTTTAGCATGAAACGTAGAATACGTTTTTTCAAGCATTTCTGCTTCAGATATCTTTTGCCCACATAATTGCAATTGGGCCGTAATTTTGAACACAGCGGAATTATATTCCCGGACTGTTTTAAAATCCTGAAGTCTCAGGTTTGTCCAGTCATCAAGGGCTTTTGGAAGCACCGTCTTTTTAAGATTATCATATCTTTCTTTCAGCTTTTCCCACAATGCCAGTGGGGATTCCACAGTCACGTACTCCATTTTAAGTGCCTCTTCGATATGATGACACAAGAAAATCATGGCTTTTGCCTGATTTTGATGGCTGGGATTTTTGCCTTCAGCAATAGTATCTTCCAGACCCATTGAAGTAAGATGCATTTTTACATCTCGGGCCCAGGACATATAATTGCTTCCTTCAACGGTTAAGGGAGCAAATTCCTGCTTTGCAAGGTTAGCCATAATCTTATTGAAAGTTTAGAAATAAGAGATTATACCTCAAATGATAATCTGGACAGAGTCTCCTCGTGCTGATAACGTGTTATAGAAATAACTATCTTTATTTATGTATAATAAAATGGTATATGGCTTATTAGCTTGTGTTTATAGTGGAAGTATTGTAATGGAAATTGGAATTAAATGATGAAATGTAAAGAAATAAAAGTAGTGTGTAATTTCAATGGTGTGTTTTTTCTCTTCATAACACACCTATATTTATAGAAGTGAGAAATGACTAATCATTCACAAGACCTAACTATTTACTAACTTCAAGAATAAGGCATAAACATGCCAAAGATATTCACAATATTCTCAACATTAAGTTAATTAATTCGCTTTTCCAGTTTACACCGTGAGCTGTAACTTGTAAGGTCGAGTGGGAATTAATTTGTGGCTAAAGATTCTTTTTTCATAGTTTATCTGCCTTTATTTATTATTCGTATACAGTAGTAAGTTCCTAAATCTGTGTTGTGTTGTGCGAAGAAACTACTAGTACTTCGTAAAACGCAGCAGAAGCAATAAAGAAAGAAAAAAGGTAAAATGGAAGGTGCTTTGGGTCTTCTAAGGATTCGTGTCCGGCGAGGCATCAATCTAGCCATCCGCGACACCCGTTCCAGTGATCCCTACCTTGTCGTCAAATGCGGTCATCAGGTACTTCAATTTCTCCACCCCTTCCTTGGTTATCATCGTTTTGAATTTTCTTCACCTTTCGATTTCTTTCATTTTTACTAGTAGTATTTTTAATAGGGTCTTCAAGGAGAAATCGACCTATGGCAATTAAGATTTAGATTGATCTGTTTAAGGATTGAATTCTCTTCAATTCTCCATGTCGTTAATTTCATCAATTCAACTCAGCTGATTTTTTGTTTTTATTATTATTATTTTTTTTTGTTGGAGGCGAAATAGTGAATTAGGTTTTCTTCTCCTCCTCCTTTTTCCTTTCCTTTTTCTAATTGGGGAAAAAACTGATTCAACTGTCTTTCGACAAGTTTTACTAATAAAGTTCTTGAATTGTCACTTAATTTTCATTTTCAGCACTGCAAGTCTGCAATAAGTTCTGTTGACAGTAATTTTGCTATAGTAGTATTAAACTGATTTATTCAATCACTACTCTCGAATTAGAAAGGACAATTCTGAATTCTGATCCATTTATCTACTCCGTTGAAATAAAATTAATCTCCCAGATTTCGATATAATGACATAGATTTATCCATCTATCTGAATTCTGATCCATTTATCTACCGAAAATGGCGCAGAGTGTTAAGACTAGAGTAGTGAAAGACAACTGCAACCCGGAATGGAACGAGGAGCTTACTATTTCCATCAAGGATCCCAACGACTCCATCAATCTAGTGAGTACATATCAATCTGTAAACCCTCATATAATTGTCAATCCAAAGACACAATACCCGAACAAACCATAACATGTATGGCAATGCTTTTCTTGCACATGCCAGTATGTTTACGACAAGGACACATTCACGGGAGATGACAGCATGGGGAACGCGCATATAGACATCAAGCCCTACTTAGAATGGCTGAGGATAGGAATGCAAGGTCTATTGGATGGGTCTACGGTCGATAAGGTGAAGCCGAGCAGCCACAATTGCCTGGCTAGTGATAGCCCGATCATTTGGACCAAGGGGAAGTTGGTTCAGGACATGTTTCTGAGGCTGAAGGACGTCGAATGTGGTGAAGTTGAGATTCAAATTGAGTGGTTTGATGTTCCGGGGAGCTACAGGGGTGTCAGGCGGTGAATGTTTTCAGGATGATCGAGATGGTAATGAATAAATAAATGCCTTTGTGTCAATTAAGTGGTGGACTTGATGGACGGACTGGTTCTTGCTTAGTTTTGTAAGGAATTTGTGGACTTGCATATACAATGTAGTAATAAGCTGTGTTTTGGCTTGATTCTATGTATGTGGTGGTTGTTTGAAGTTTGCTAGAGTTGAGTATAAATTTCAATGTAGAAGCATGAGAGTTGTATGGGACTGGTTGGGGTTCACAGGTGTGTTTTTGCACTGTACTGAATGTTCAATGTTGGACATATTATATAGAGTTATTGAAATCTTATTACAAGCTATTGCAATTTAACAATTGAACAATTTGCCTTCAAATTTCAACAATCATTGTTGAACAAGTTGTTCAGCATCATATTTTCTACTTGTATGAGCTGCATTCTAACTAGTTATTATGTTACCTAGGAATTGTGTGGATGGAATGATTTGGCAAGAAAAGACGGAAATCTAAATGCATTTTTGGTCAATCCATCAAATGGATCGATGGAAATAAATAAAATCATACTCCATAATTATAGACTCGTCATACTGTACTACTAAAATTCATCAAAATTTTCAAAAATCTATATAGCCTAGCTATAAAAGCTTATGTATGCATGATTTAGGGGCCGTTTGGAATGACTTATTTTGAAGTGCTTTTGACTTTTGCTTGTGCCAAAAGCACTTTTGAAGGAAAATGAGTGTTTGTTTTGGCTTTTGGGAAAAAGCAAAAGCACCTCGAAAAGCTGCAAAAGTGCTTCTGGGAGAATCAGCCCAGGGGTGCTTCTCCGAAAAGCAGAAGCCAAAAGCACCTAGTAATGTGTGCAGAGTCATAAATGCCACTATTAATTTATTTTAATTACACTATAAATATATACTATTATATATAAATAACATATCCTTTTTGGTAATTTACACATTTCAAAAGCACTTTTCACTTTTACATATCCAAACACATTTTTGAAAAAAAGCTGCTTTTCAAACATTCCATCCAAACACAAAAGTTACCTGCTTCTGCTTTTGACTTTTACTTCTGCTTCTGCTTTTGGCTTCTGCTTTTTTTAAAAGCCAATCCAAACGGGGCCTTAGCCGTGTATCCTTTGATAGTATAATGCATTGTTTAAAATATATAGTTAATTGTTAAATTTTATACGACGGGTTGTTGAGATTGTATACCAATGGTTTAATTTTAGGGCGCATATTATTGTTAATAAAATGATGATAAAAAAAAAATATCTAGTTTGGTTAGTCTATATTGTACTCAAGTATTGTGGTCTATTTCAATCCTCCCAACTTGAGATTCTTCAAATTTCAAGCTGTCTATTGAGAGCCATTTTCACTTACCAAATTTGACATTTCCTATTTGCACAATGAAGATAACGATATTATATCCGTATATGCTATTGTTCCATTGAAGTCAAGTGAAAATATCAAATACAAATTTAAATTTTCGGGTAACGTGGGATGCATTTGTAATAAAACACGATAAAAAATCAGCATGCAGTTTTGGATGCTTGTCTGCAGATATTTTTTGTCCCAAAAATTGATCTGCAAATGTAGGGTTCTCCTTTCACTGCTAAAATCTTATCTTATTTTTCAGTTTTTTTTTTTTTGAAAATCTATCTTAATTCCCAATACATTCCATTCATTAAAAATCACTGAAATCACATTCCAGACCGCCAAAAAAGTAGTAGTAATTCATACAATGGCTTCTGTACCTCAATGCCTAAACAACCACATTCTCACAAAACCTAAATTCCCATATTCCTTTGTAAGAACCAAACATGTTAACAACATTATTGCATTCCCATATTCATTTGCCCTAACCAAACATCCACTTAGGGTAGTCGAGACTCATTCAACAACAGCAGGCTACAACAATGAAGTGGTGGTGGTGGATGAAGAGATGGACAAGATCAGAAGGCTGCAGAACGGGTCCGACGTGCGTGGGGTGGCGTTGGAGGGCGAAAAGGGGCGTCAGGTGGACCTGACGCCGCCTGCGGTAGAGGCTATAGCCGAGAGCTTTGGGGAGTGGGTGGCTTCTGAATTGGATAAGGAGAGACTGGGAGGCGAGGGAAGGGTCGATGTTATTAGGGTGTCGCTTGGGAAGGACCCGAGGATCTCAGGCGCGGTTTTGAGCACTGCGGTGTTTGCAGGGCTCGCCCGGGCCGGCTGTGCTGTATATGACATGGGACTTGCGACCACGCCCGCTTGCTTCATGAGCACTTTGTTGGAGCCCTTCGAGTATGATGCTTCTATAATGGTAGGGCGTAAATGCATTATTACAAAGATATAACATGTAGGGTATGTTCTGCACGCAGAGCTGTAGCTGTAGAAAGTAGCTTATTTTTAACACTACAAGAAGTAGCTTCTAAAAAGAAGCTTTCAAAAGCTCCCAAAACTAGTGTACAGAACGGAGCTTTTGTTTTGAAATAAAAGCTAAAGCTATAAAAAGCTCCTAAAAGCTGCGTGCAGAACAGTTCCGTAATGTTAATGGAGTTTTTGTAGAGTTTTTGTTGGAACAAAGAATAAAGTTGATTATATTCACACACATATATATGTTCTTTTTTCTGTGAATAGATGACAGCATCTCACTTGCCTTACACTCGCAACGGTCTGAAATTCTTCACCAAGAAAGGGGGGCTGACATCGTCGCAGGTGGAGGAGATATGCGACAAAGCCGCAAGGAAATATGCGAACCGCCTAGCCAAAGTATCAAAGCCGCTTAATATTCCCCCAACAAAGGTCGATTTCATGAGCGCTTATGCCAATCACCTGCGACAAATCATCAAGGAAAGAATCAACCATCCTTCCCATTATGAAACGCCTCTACAGGGATTTCAGGTACGTTACGTTAGTTCATAAATCATCCATGCATTTCCTAGCTTACATACGTCACCATTTTTAATATAATTCCCATGCATCACTGTCACTATTGTAGATTAGTAGATATTGGATTTACTAAGAATGGATAAAAGTATATGAGACATATTTAAACCCCACATTGTCTAAAAGTAGAGAGTCAACTTGATTTCATAATTTATGTTAAATAATTTAACTTCAGAGCAGTTGTGACAATCATACATTAAAGATTGTATTTTTTTTTGGATGAGATCCTATTAATTTGTGAAATGAGAATTTTTTTTGTAAAAAAAGGATTAAATTTTACCCTAAATAATAAAGAAATGGGCCGGAGTTTTATATTTACAAATCAGTTGGGGCCGACAAAAGAGTTTTGTCGACGGGACATGTTGAATGCAGATAATTGTGAATGCCGGAAATGGATCGGGAGGGTTCTTCACCTGGGATGTGTTGGACAAGCTTGGAGCGGACACATTCGGCTCTCTCCACCTCAATCCCGATGGAATGTTTCCCAATCATATTCCCAATCCAGAGGACAAGACCGCCATGGCCTTGACGCGGGCTGCAGTGCTTGAAAACGGGGCTGATCTCGGCATTGTTTTCGACACGGACGTTGATCGGAGTGGGGTCGTGGATAAACAAGGAAACCCTATAAACGGCGACAAGCTCATTGCGCTCATGTCTGCAATTGTGCTGAAGGAGCACCCGAACACGAGTATAGTGACCGATGCGCGCACTAGTTTGGGGCTGACGAAGTTTATCTCGGATAGGGGAGGGCATCACTGTATGTACAGAGTAGGGTACCGGAATGTGATCGATAAGGGCGTTCAGCTTAATGATGATGGAATTGAGACGCATTTGATGATGGAGACCTCTGGACATGGTGCTCTCAGAGAAAATCACTTTCTTGATGATGGTACGCAACGTGTTTGCTGTTTTTCCTCAGTGAAAAAAAGTACGGTGAAAATTTCTTGATGGTGTGCGTTTTTGGGAATTTTGCAGGGGCTTACATGGTGGTCAAGATCATAGTTGAAATGGTGAGAATGAAACTTCAGGGGTCTGATGATGGCATTGGAAGCCTTATACAGGATCTTGAAGAGCCATTGGAGTCAGTGGAGCTTAGAATGAACGTTCTGTCTGAGCCTAGATTTGCTAAGGCGAAGGCTGTTGAGGTTATCGAGGGATTCCGGAATTACATCGAGGTAAAAATGATCGTGGATGGGAGGATGTGTGATTTTGTCCCTTTTTGTTTTACTCGAGTTGGTGTGGTTTTCTGTGATTGAAATTTGAACCGTGCTTATCTGTCAATAGCAAGGAAGATTAGAAGGATGGGAATTGGATTACTGTGGAGATTGCTGGGTAAGTGAAGGCTGCCTGCTGGACTCTAATGACCATCCAGCACCAGTTGATGCATACATGTACAGGTAATGGAACATTGAATCTCGCAGTGAAATCATTCTCTTGCGATAGGTCTCTGAAGATTTATTTTCAGAATTAATCCTTGTTTGTTTGCATTAACACCAAAAGATAGCGGGCCTCGCAAAGGCTCCAGTAGAATTTATTTATAGGTCTCTTAGCTTGCAAAAGGCTTACTATTTGTTGTTATCCAATTCCTGTGATAACAGATTGCTTTTGGATTAATGTTTAATTCAGGGCGAGAGTTTCAGAGGCAGAACAAGGAGAGTATGGGTGGATACATATCCGCCAAAGTATTCACAACCCAAATATAGCTATTAATATGCAGTCTACTGTTCCAGGAGGTTGTTTATCCATGACGAGAGCTTTCAGAGATAAGTAAGTAGGAATGCATGATCAAACTATTTGACAATGGATGGAATTTCATTGTAATTCTCACACCTTTTGTCTTTTTCCCTGTTGGCAGGTTTCTTTTAGCTAGTGGATTGGATAAATTCCTTGATATTTCTCAAATTGAAAAATACACTACAAATGGGAAAGTACGAGCGTAGAAATAATCATAAATGTGAATTCTACTTACAGGTAATTTATTTGAATATATATTTGTACAGATTTGTATTTGTGTGTACATCTATCAATAAATCTACTTCTACAGATGGAATGACTAGGGCCTCATGTGACCTAATTTCAGATGAACTTGTCCTGATTAATCACTATGCATAAAACCTCTGAACTTCAGTCGAGTTGATGTTTTGCAAAATACAAATATGAGCATTTTTTATTAGTTTATGATTAAGTGTTTTTAATGTATTCCAGATTTTATTGGATGCAATTTTATGCCTTAATGTTAGTTGGGAACAACATGCTTGAAGCATTCAAAGGAACACACACTAGGAACAGAATTAAAACAATCAAACACTGTATAAATAATTAAATATTCCCTCATTTATTTATTTATTATCAATACTGACATTTATAAGCAGTATTCCAGTCAGTATCTATTGCAATTTTTATCTTAGAGGGTACAGGAATAGTATGATCATATTAAGATTTAAGATGGATAGTTTCTCTGGAAAGTTTTAGATTGGCACCAACAAGTGGTGTCATTTCAGTGTCTTTCGGTTGTATGTTATACAATAGTTTATTGATACATTTGGGATTGATGTTGTACCATTTATGAAGTACCACCAGGCATAAGGGCTGGCACTTTACCGCTGCCAGCACACAATTCAACACTTCGGACTATTTGGGAGACTTCTGTCGGAGAGGTCATTTGGTCTTTATCTGATCAGTTCATAGAGCTTATCTCTGTCAGATGATTCTTGTTTGAGAAACAAGCTTACCCTTGAGCCCCATCTGTTACTACGGTATAAGTTCTCTATTAGCTAGTTTAATAAATATGTAGCTTCAGTATATATTGCAAGGAATATCATGCTTCTGTTGTTATATATGGTATAGTATATATATATATATATATATAATATTCTAGTTTTGGGTAGACAAAAAGAATCGGTGAGCTTTATTGGTCTTAAAGTGTATATCCTCTATGATATTGTGTATTGGACATACCTTTCAACTAATAATGTGAAAATGAGAAAATGAATAACACTTTTGGTTAATGAGGTTATGATTCTTAAATCATTAATTAGGTTGCTACTTGAATCAAGACATGGTTAATATGAAATATACACGGTTTGGGATATAATACATTTGGCTTATGTTTTGAGTTAAGATGATAGGATTGCCGAGTATGGGATCAGGATGGCGTGCTTTGTGATATTCAATTCTCTTCTTTAATTATAAAATAATGACAAATACAAGCATTCTTATTTGTCATTATTCTGTAATTTTAAACATATGCAATTCTCTACTTTAAAGTTAACTGGGAACAACATGCTTTGGCAAATAGCTACTGCACCTGGCCTATGCTCTACAATAAAAAGATTGGCATGTGGAATAAAGGTGGTATGCTTTGTAGATGTTGAATCAATCTTCCTTTGAATTTTATTATATTCATACGTGGAAAAATATTGAAGATATGTAATATTATCGTCATTCATGACGCTAAAGGTTCTTAATGCAAGTTTTATGATTATTCTTGATTCAGTGTATAGATGTAACACTAACAAGTTACAAAAAATTTGTTCACTAAGTAAATATACCTTTCTAGAGCTGGTGTTTTTATTTGCTAATTGAATATGATGCTATTGCATATTGCCTATTGATTTATTGGACGGAGGAAAGAATATGAACATAATATATAAACGTACAAGATATCATATCTGATTATCCAATTAGAAAATTGGCTAATATATAAATCAGTGGAAATATCTGTTAGATCATAATATTGTTATAGTGACCATATATAATACCATAAGTTTCTTAGTTAAGTGAAACATATTCAATAAGGCAGTTGGGTCTTGCAATATAATGCGTTCCAGTCCCACAATCACCCAATGTAACTATGTCATGTTTGTGTATACGTGTAACTCTTTACTGATAAAATTTGGCAATGATGGGATTAGAGTGTAAATAAAATGTTGATGATGAAAACTTCTGAAACTTCCTTTGTTTTGTTATGCCTATCCTTTATGTGAAAGCAACTTATTCATCTCATGGGTACCATCCCATGAATGTGTTCTTGTAGGACCTTGCGCATGTAACCCTTCATTTCATTGTCTTTCCGAGAAATTGAATCCTTGCTTGATGGGTGTCTCGGCAAGGCATGCATATGATAATTTCTCTGTTGAAACTTCTCTGCTAAATTGAATGTAGTTTGATGATTTATAATTTTGTATACTATATTCTACCTCAATTTTCATTAATTGAATGCCAAGCTTTGGTTTACTTGAACTTCAACTTCACTTTGGTTCCAGAAGTTCAATAATACTACGTATTATCTTCCCATAGTATTACATTAATTCTTACTTTAACATAGCTATGTTCTTTCACTTTTTACAATTAGATATGTTGTATATCAAGTTATCAACTCTTACTTTAGCAGGGCTATTAATCTAAAAGCCCATGCAGAAACACTTCTTCCTTTGTGTTGATTATTACTAACATTTGCTTTTTAACTAATGATATCAGAGGTTTTGTAATTGTAGCATGCCCCTAATTAACCCATCTTTTGAAGATGAATTTCTACTACAGGTGAATTTGCTTCAATACAGTCTTGCATTGTGCCTATCTATCAGTAGATTGCATATACAGATGAAGTAATGACTCCCTCTGTTTATCCACTTATGATCAACTTGCCCAGATTAACATATTGCTTTGCAAGGCTAAGCGAACTTAATACATTTTCTGTCCTGCACCAATCAACAAAATTAAAAAGGTCTAAAAGCAAAAATATCTCTAAATTTTAATGAAACAATCCCATGACCTACCTCCCAAGCTCTTCAACCAACCTTTAATTGGTAATATTTAGCAATAAAGGGGTTAGTGTGTAAATAATACTAGGATGTATTAGTACGCGATTTCATTGAGGGATAGGGAAATATATGGTCGGAAAAGGACATGAAATCCGTGCACAAATATTTATAACTAATTCATCACCTATCCCTAACCAGTCTTGTTGAAAATTCTCCGTAAGTTTGGAGCAGAAAACTCCCACTTCAACAGATGGAGGTAACAACCCCCTCTTGTGACCTATTTAAGGTGTACTTTTCCAGATTAATCACTGTGCAAGAATCCACTGGGATTGGCAAAAACACAGATATAAGCATTTCTGGTTAATTTGTCATTGTTCTGTAATTTTAAGTCTCGCAGTAATAAGATATGCCACTCTCTGCTTTAAAGTTAACTGGGAACAACATGCTTGAAACTTTCAAAGAAACACAAACTAGGAAGTAGGAACACAGTACAAACATCATACAGACATTCCCTCATTTATTATCAGTAGTAGTGGTATTTGTAAGTACTAAGTAGTGTGCCAGTATTCATTACAATCTCTTATGAGGGGATATGATGATAATACTGCAATTTATAGTTTCACTGGTAGATTTTAGTTCGGCACCAACAAGTGGTGGTGTTCAGTGTCTTTTGTCAAAGTCACCGCAAAAGTAATGAATGCGGAAGGGATGGGCACGTCTTCAGACTTCTTCTCATATTCTACGGTCCATGTGACGATGTTGTCTTCTCCATTGTTGTCAACTTTTATAATAAATTTCAAGGTTTGGTACACCTCCATTGGATCTCCTTCAACCACCGTGTGTGTGATTGACTTCTTTTCCTCATCTATTGCTTCGATAATGGTTTTATCTGTCATCTTTTTCCCCTCTGCATATGGTATAATCTATAACCATGTCAGTTTCCGTTTCTGGTTATACAATTCAACCTGTGTTGATTTTTGTTTTATTGAAGGGATAAAATATGATTTTACCTTTTCGCCTATCATACTAGTGATATATGGGAAGACGTAAATTCTTTTTAATGTTGAGGTAAAATTGGAAAGGAAAATGAAAACTGGTGTTATAATAATCAATTGAAGTAACCAGAATGTACTACTCCGATTAACAGTCTTTTAAGGTTGCTACTTGCTACACACATATTAAGAAATCTGATGTATGTAGTTTCATTAATTGCTTTTGATGCGTAGTGATTGCCTCAAATTGGAAAAGTATGGGTTAAACTTGAAAAAAAAATAAAGATAATTAATCCGAAAATTATAAATTTTCGTTCGATAAATTGATTATTTGATCGCTGTAGAAAATGATGGAAGTATATTTTGGAATGAAGTCATACCTATGGTAAATTTCCAGAGGAAGGCAGAACCCACAGTCCCCCTCTGGCCACCACATAATTCGACACTTTGAATTTTTTCGGGACTGATTCCTGAGAAGTCATTTGGTGTGTACCTGAGCAGATCGTAGAACTTATTACCATCCGACTTTATGCTGGTTTGAGAAACAAGCTTTCCATGGAGCCCCATGTATTGATATACTATAAGTTACGTACCAGCTAGTTTAAGTAAAATGTAGTTTGAATATATATTGCAATGAATGCAAGCCTTCGGCTGCGGTTTATATACTAGTTTTAGCGTCTTAGGTTGGACAAAGAATCACTTCTTGGCTGGAGTGGTCCATGTAAAAGTATATACTCTCTATGATACTGTGTAGTGGGAATATCTTTGAACTAATTATGTGAATATATTTATTTTATTATAATTATAGATTAATGGTGAAATTGATATTGCAATAAATTACAATTGTATGCTGTAAAGTTAATTAGGAACGGCGTTCTTGTAACATTCATCAAAACACAATATAAACACCACACAAACATTCCGTCTTGTATAATCAGGATCGGAGTATTGGTGTTTATAAGCAGTACGTATGGTAGCATCTATTACGGTGCTATACTATCTTAAGAGGAGATATAATGATCATATTATGGATAGACAGTTCCCCTGGAAGATTCAACGAGTGGCAGCTTTGTGATAGCCAAAGATATGTTCATGAAGCCAGCTTTAATGTCCATGAGACAGTACTGTTGTCTTCTCCACTGTTGTCAACCTTACAAATAAATTTCAAGGACGTCTTGTAAACTCCACAGATATCCTTCTATCATCCCGAATGTGATTGATTTCATTACCTTGTCTACGGCTTCAACAGTGTCTGTAGAAGTGACCATCTGCAAAATCATCTCATCTATATATGACATCGATCTCAGTTTGAGTTGGATGTTATAGTTTGTTTAAACACTCTGTATTATCTTTGAATTGATGTGTACCATTTGGGGGACTAATATCTGAGAAGTCATTTGGTCTGTATTGGATCTATCAGCTCATAAACTTATCACCGGCTGACTTTATGCTTGTTTGAGATTAACATTAATATCATTATAACTTCAAGATTCTCAATTAAAAAAAAAGTCTTGCAAATAATTTTATTTTATTCAATATAACTGAAACTTTTTCAACAAGTCTACTTAATACTTAATTGGTATGCCTCTAGCGATAGTGTGCTTATTGAAAACTTGTATCACTGAAGAATATTATACTAGTTTCTATTGGTTTATTGGGAAATTAAAGATAGAACTTGAATATCACATGAAACCATAAATGAAAAGGTTTAAGATTGATCATGACAAGAATTATAAGATGCATAGTTTCCTTGCATTATAAGTGTGAGTTATTTTGTGGCACTTAAAGAGTTACACACACAGACACACACACACACACACACACACACACACACACACACACACACATATATATGTTGAAAGGATTGAAAGCAGCCTCCGGCTTCTTCTCATTCACTGTTGTCTTCTCTGTTGGATTTAATACTAACATTATAAAGGTTATGAACACCTCCAATCAATCTGCTTTGATCACCTGGGAATGTGATATCTGCATCTTCTGTTATCTATGGCTTCAAAATCTCTTCAGAACCATCCCTTTTCCATCTGCAATCATCTCGTCTATAAGGTAAAGCAATTATTGTTTCTGTTTCATGTTTTCCACAACTTATTTAAACACCTTCGGATTATATGGGAATTGATGGCCCACCACACATTTCAAACTATGAAAGTAGGAAGTCATTTGGTCTGTATATGTCTATCTGATTGGCTTATATAAATCTCAGTCTTATCTGCCTTTATGTTTTGTTTGGGAAATTAAATGATCTTACCACTTCATTGAGCCCCCTGGCTCTCATCTGTCCATACAATGAAAATTTTATGTAAGTAGTATTTAGTTTGAATATGTGTTGGGGAATGCCCTTCTCCTATTGCTCTTTATATGCTAATTTGATGTAAATTAAAGAATCTCAACCTTTATTAAGTTGGACTGGTCCACGTACAACTAGTTTGTAGTGGGCGACTGGGCGTATCTGTCAACTTTAGTTATGTAAAAACAAAGAAAGGAATACTGCTTTTCATTGAGAGGCTACGAATAATGATCGAGTGATATACAGTTGATAAGTTTTACTCTACTACTTTTGCTACTCTTATCAGGGATTGGTTAATTTAAAAATATACTCCTACATTATGTCTGGGTTATGCTTTGAGTTTGGGATATGGATCGGAATGTATGGTTCAGAGTAAAAAGATGGGAGTGTAGGATAAAGTTGATGTGCTTTGTTTATTCTGAGAATTGACCTGCTTCGAAGTTTGAACTTCAGTATCTGTATACATGAAAATGGATGTCGTACAACGTCGTCGTTGTCATCGTTGTTGTTCTGATTCCAACTTTCGTGGTTCTCAGTAAAAATAGTGTGAATATTCCTTATTAAGTGCAGAACCTCTCGTGCCTTTATTGAGAGCATTCTTTGATGATCTAATAGAACAGAATCACAGATGCTATTGGTTTGTTGAAACATTGAAGATAGAGTAGGGCATAGTTTATATTAATTATTAAAAGTGATATTAAAATTTATGAAATTTAATTTATTTGTACCGTACAAGGAAAAATTAGTTGAGTCCCATTTGTTGGGCACAGAACTACTATATTCTATCTAGTTTGATGATGATATGCTATATGTGAATTTGGGCAAGGAATGTGTAGGGGAGAGGAGGGCCATCTTGTGTATAATTAGTTGCATTAAAAGCTGAGTATTCTCATGTGGCCTAATGGGCATCTTTGTATGTATCTTTTTGAACGTAAATAATGATTAAACTAGGATTGGTTTGATTTGAAGGTTCTTTACTTCTTTATACGGAGCATATATAAGCCATATTTGCCATGGGACAACACCGATTCAATCATGTATAATATTAGCCTTGGATTATCAAATTAGTTGAACAAGGACTGCAATTTTTGTAGGGGTTGATCCTTTATGCTTTACTTATAACAAGTATACATATAGAACAGCCATATAATATGAGGTTATGTAAATCTTGGTGATTGCTGTAACAATTCTAGTGCGAAGTATATAATCCCTTAATCAATTGATAAATAGGTTCATTCTATTGCATGTCGTAGTAATTCATATCCGTTAACCTCTCAAGTAATAAATGTAGTATGTTTCTATGTTTGTCCTTTTAGAAACATTTCCAGATACTTCTTTCCCAACACTCGAGCTAGAAAATATACTGAAAAAATGCCCCCAATACACTGCAAGAAATTTTTCTATTCATTTGTTGTTATAAAGAAGCTGCTAGACTTCAATGGTCTTATCTTTGCCTGTTGTTTGATAGTATACTTCTTGTGACCTAATTAACAATATCTACAATTCAGGACGCTTCATATTCGAACTCCAAAAACTATTTTGTGTATGGGAATCAATCACAATCTCATCAAGAGGAATTAATTCAATTTATCTGCTTGTGAAAGACAACAATAATACTGACTTCAATATTTTTATCTTCGCTTGTACTCTTGTCTGACATAACCTTTTATAACTTATTTTTTGTTATCAATTATACAATCTTTCAAGCTGTATATGAATGATAAATCGTAGTACTTAATTAATACTAAAAGCGAAAGTTTATAGAGCAACATATGCATGCTCTTGATATTCCAAGAAGCGATATTCATAACATAATGCAAGCACACATAACTCTACCCTGTTTATTTTGAGATCAGACATACCAATAGCTAGTAGGAATAGACATGGTATGGTGATTGTATTAGGAGGATTTTTTCCTACAAATATACTAGTTTGTCACCAGCCTTTGGTGGCACTCGATGTCTTTCACGATAGCTAGACAGATATCTATGAGTAGCTGAGGTTCTGGTATACCCTCAGCCGCCTTCTCATATTCAAGGGCCAACATGACTAGGTTGTCTTCTCCATTGACGTCTACAGAAGCAGTAAGCTTCAAGGCCTTGTACAGATGCATCATGTCACCTTCAATCACTTTGTATGTGATTGATTTCTTTCCTATATCCATGGTGTCAATAATCTCTTTGGCTCCCATAATTTTCCCATCTGTTAATCATCGCATCTACATTACATTAAAATTCTATACAAGTATATTTGTGCATATGCTGTTAAATACTAATAATTTATCGTGTGTGTGTGTGTGGTGGCGGGGGGCGGGGGGTTGTCGTTGGTTACCAAGGATGAAGTTCCAGCTTATGACAGAACCAACACTTCCCCACTGGCCTTCACATAATTCGACACTATGCACTCTTCTGGGACATATCCCAGCGAGTTCGTTCATTCTGTAACTGATTAACTCATAGAACATATTTCTATCATACTGTATGATTGTCTGAGAAGTAAGCTTACCTTTAAGCCCCATTTCTATCGGACACAGAACTGCTTGCTATCTAATTGAATGATACTACTATGAATATTATTTGTTTGAAGAAATGCATGATTTGGGGGTCTTTATATACCCGTGCTGACTAGAGGAGACTCATCCTGTGTGCATTATTGAGTAAAAAGATTAAATATTATGTGTAGAGCTGCATCTTGTCCAGGGGCCTAGTGAGCATCTTTGGTAATATCTTTCTGTAAAAAATGAGAACAACTTTGAGAGTTCTGAGCTTGAAGAATGCATGCAAGGAATGATTTTTGCTGCTCCTGAATTCCTGATGCCTAAACTAATAAGGCTTGATTGATGTAAAGGTTGTTTAAACATAGATGTTAGCATATTCGGCATGGACCAACACTTCCTTTGGGCATAGGCTTAGCTTTGGAATATCGCTACTTTTGCCAGAACAAGGACTGCAGTTTTGTACAGGTGATTCTTTGTGCTTTAGAGTCCCAAGATATCTATATTACATACATAGGCAGGCAGGTCATATAAGTTTAATTGTTATATTGCCAAGATTGTGTCTATAAGAGGCCCTTTTCTTGTCATTTTCGTATTAATTTCAATAAACTTAGTTAGGAGTCAGTTTCCGTGAACAGTCCCATCCTTTTTCTTTTGTTGCCAATACTGTGATATACTATTGCTTTAGTAATAACACAAAAAAACTTTAAAACAATTGTCTTGTTCAATGGAAAACACAGAGACTATTCTTCTCGGATAATAGATAAAATCTTTCGCCCTATCATCTCATTTCTTCAAGTTATTTGCGTTCTTGCAAGTTACTATATTGTGCTCTTTGTAAGGGCACACAATATTATCATAATAGTAGTGAAACATCTTAGGATCATTACATGCATATATCCTCGCCCCTTCATTTATTTTTAGGACTTGTACAGTAAGAATAGACACCCACAAACACATACACATACACATTATATTGTATATAGTCGAAGCCACACATTAACACATAGTGTATAGCAGGGAGGGACGATTAAATTAAGAAGGGTGTTTTAATTCGGCACCAGCAAATGGTGGCGCTCAATGTCTTTGACGATCATGAGACACACGTCCATGAGCGCCCGGGGCTCAGGCATCGCCTCTGTCTTCTTCTCGTACTCAAGGGTCACCGTGACCTCGCTGTCTTCTCCAGAATAATTCACCTTGGAATCAATGATATATCTAAAGCTCTTGTACACTTCCAACAAGCCTCCACCAACCACCTTGTATATGATTGATTTTCTCCGGTCGGATTCCTCTGCTGCTTCAATCATCTCTTTTGACACCACCTTCTTCCCATCTGTAATGTCGTTCAATCATCCAATCCAGCAAACTTATTTTAGATTTATATATATATATATATAAATCTAGTTTTATATATATATATATATATATGTCAAGAGAACAACAAATATATCAATATCACTAAACTAGTTTTGTCAACAATATTACGTATTTTGTGGCAGCAAATTTTGTTGTAACTTTCCTAATATGCATCAAGTAGTGATGATAATATTCTAACTCTCCTAATACAAGAATCATACCATAAGTACTTTTATTGTCAAATAGATTTCTTGCTTTTTAGTAATAAGTAATACGCATTGTGTCAAATAGGGTATTTTTTTGTTTTTTTTGATAGCCACGCCAATAAATACGATTAATGGGCCAACGGTTTGAATGTTTCATCAATAATATAACTAATGCTTAATCGAGAAATTTAAAAAGTATATGTACCAAATTGACATTAGAGATAAGTTATAGGACCATGTGAGTATTAAGTTTCGCACTAATCGTCATTAGTCGGCTGGAGGACCGAATGAATCGTCATTAGGTTAGTTATAGGCTTGATTTAAATTCAAATAGATTTTAAACGATTCTGGAATTTAAGGTAAGTTATGGGACCACTACAAGAAAAACTGGGGTTACCGACCGCATTTACCGACCACCGCGTTGCGGGTCGGATTTACCGACCGCAGGGCCGACAGCAAGCGGTGGTCGGTAAAAATTAGCCGTTGTGGGGTCCCGGATTAAAAGTCGACCGTATCACCGACCAACAAGATTTTTGGTCGGTGATACCGACCGCGTTACCGACCGCAGAGATGCGGTCGGTAACCTAGGGATTAAATCCCCAAATCGCGAATAGAACCAGACGCACAGAAACACTCCCACCCTCGATTCTCTCTCGCGAAAGGCGACGCCTCCGACGCCCGACCACCACTCCGACCGCCACCGACCCCGCCGCCGTCCGACACGCCACCGACAGCCTCCCTCTTTCGTCGAACACATTCGAGCCACCCCGCAAGTCCATTCGAGAAGCGAGCAGTGGACGTTTCAACTCAAGGGGAGCATTTCGATTCCATTCGTGCAATCACTCAAGGTATTCGATTGGCTACACCTTCTCATTTTAGATATTCGATTGTTCAAAATTTTGGGCAATTTTTTGTTGTGTTTCGTTTTATTAGCTTGAAGCTTGATTTCACTTTATTTTTTTTAATTGATGTTGGATTATGAGATTATAGAAAGAATTGAGTGTTGGACATTATGTTTGATGTTTTTATTAGCAAATTCGCAAAATGGAGAAAAAAATCGAGATTGCATGTGTTCGAATTCCGGGCAGCCCCCTGTTTTCATAATTTGCGTACAAAATGTTTAGATTTGTGAAATTATAATCACATAATTGGAAAGCTCTCGTCGAGTAGATGAATTTGCATATATGATATGCTTAATTTGGATGTCGTATGAGAAACTTATGGCTTGTTGAAATATTTATGTGGATTTTCTAATCATTGGTTTTTATAGTTTGCATATTGTGCAAGTGTTTGTTTATGATATAGGATGAACTTAGTATTTAAATTAGGCTATATAGATGCATTGTATATTCGGAATGATTGTGGAGATGTTGAATTGAAATATGTTAAGTATAGGATGAACCGAATCTATGTCGATTGATTGGATTACTATCAAATTGTCCACCTGTTTTTAACGATAAAATTGAGTTAGTTTAAAGGTGAATATACGATGACAACATATTCAAGTAACATTCAATAAGTCTAATCCACCTTAGGGTAAATTTATATTAAATTAATTTCACGAGTTGAATTAATGCAAGGGAACAAACAATGTAACATCCACTTAGTCTATATTAACCAAAACGAGGAAAACATATTAATGTAGGTGATGGACCGGAGTTGGATGTACCGCTCCCGTCGTGAATTGGGAGTACTGACCTCAGAATTTAAGAATGGAGTTGATTTGTTCCTGCTTATGTCTCATCAAAACCCAAACGTGGATAGAGCACAGGGAAAACTAAGGTGTCCGTGTAGACAGTGTAGGAATAAGTGTTATCTACCTGATGATGACATCAAGTATCATCTACAATGCAATGGATTCGTACTGAAAGATGAATACATGTTCCTGACATGTATAATCCCTGGGAGATCAAGCCCAAAACAAGGGATAGATGTATACTTACAGCCATTGATAGCAGAGCTATTGGATTTGTGGGAATTTGGGGTCACAACATACGACAAATATTCCAAGCAAAACTTTCAGCTCAAGGCGGCATTGATGTGGACAATTGGGGACTTCCCAGCGTATTCTATGTTGTCTGGTTGGAGCACATATGGGAAAACGGCTTGCCCGGTATGTATGGAAGAGACCGAATCCATTAGGCTAAAGGAGGGTGGCAAACAGTCCTGGTTCGATGTCCACATGAGGTTTCTGCCTCCCGATCATCCTTTCAGAGTTGATAAGTCAAAATTCACGAAAGACCGAGAAGAACGCGGGTCGCCACCAAGGTATAAGAGCGGTGAAGAGGTGCTAGAGGACATTGAAATGCATGGAATGCGACGGGTTACGGAATTTGAAGGAGTTGAGGAGATTGCAGTGCTTAGTAAGACTTGTGGATGGAAAAAAAGGAGTATCTTTTGGGATCTACCATATTGGAAGACGAATTTGGTAAGACACAATTTGGATGTCATGCACATTGAGAAAAATGTGTTCGAGAATGTTTTCAACACAGTTATGGACGTTCAGGGCAAGACTAAAGATAATGCGAAAGCACGGGAGGACCTCATGACATTGTGCAATAGGCCAGAACTGCATAGGGACAATCGTACCGGTAGATATCCAAAAGCAGTATATACAATGGACAAGGAGAGACGTGATATATTTTTGAAATGGGTTGCAGGGTTAAAGTTTCCCGATGGATTTGTTTCCAACCTGGGCAGATGCATAGATATGAACAAACATAGAATGTTTGGAATGAAGAGTCATGATTGTCATATTTTTTTACAGCGTCTCCTACCGATAGGTTGGCGGGATCTACTCCCGAAGAGTGTGTGGGAGCCCATAGCAGAGTTGAGCAACTTTTTTAGGGCCTTGACTGCGAAAACAATTAAGATTGAGGACTTAGACAAATTGACCTTCGATATTCCAGTACTTTTATGTAAGTTGGAAGCAATTTTCCCACCATCATTCTTCGACTGCATGGAACATCTTCCCATCCACCTACCTCACGAAGCCAGGCTTGGCGGTCCCGTGCAGTTCAGATGGATGTACCCGTATGAGAGGTGAATTTTTACATCCATTTATATTTTTATGCAATGTCTGAAATGATTCTATTCAATGTGATGACCAATATTGTATTGCATTATAACTTGCAGATATCTGAATCGATTGAAGAGGACTGTGCGCAACAAGACGCATGTTGAAGGGAGTATTTGCAACGCATATATGGTGAGAGAGGCCTCAATTTTCTGCTCTCATTACTTTGAGAAGCATGTGTTCACACGTGAGAGGAATGTGCCAAGGAATGATGACAGAGGCATTATTCAATATGATGATAGCCTACCTAGTGTATTTACGCACTCCGGACGTGCCCAAGGGAAAGCAACAAAGAGACGACTGTCTGGGGAAGAGTTGAACGCCGTACATAATTACCTCCTCTTAAATTGTAAAGAGATCGAACCGTACCTCGAGTAAGTTCTAATTATAATCTTTCAATTAGTAAACTATCAGTGTGTTTAATATTACTAAAATACTTGTCTGGCCAATAGGACATTCCAAGAGCAGCTGCTGGAAGATCACCCTGGTCTAAGTGTTACAGATATATGGGCAGCGCAGTCCGCAGACTTTTCTAAATGGTTTTTGGATTACGTGACCGAATATCCACCCGAGAATCCATGCGTTTACCACGTGGCACAGGGCCCGCTTCCAATTGGTACATCATATCCTATGTACTTTACCAATGGAATGAAATTTCACACAGAATCTCATGGTAGGCAGAAGTCGACATACAATAGTGGAGTGTGTATCACGTCGGAAGAACAGGGAGACTACTACGGTATCATCGAAGAGATTATAGTCTTAGAATACCCTGCGCTGCCTATCAAGCAGACAACAGTCTTCAAATGCAAGTGGTTTGACCCCCGCGAAGGAATTGGGACACGAACTCATGCGAACTATAAGATTGTTGAAATAAACCAGTCAAAATCTTTGAACGTATATGAGCCTTTTATTTTTGCTCATCAAGCCGAGCAAGTTTGCTATGTACCGTTCCCAACAAACAGACCAGCGGCTAATCGCAATGAGTGGTTGGCTGTATGTAAAGTCAAACCATGAGGTATAATAACAGTTAGGCAAGGTGAAGAGGCAGAAGCATACCAGGATGATGCTCCCGAGCATGGTCACATCAACACTGCAAATATCACGTCGACGCGAGAGCCATTGACAGATGGTGAGGTGCAATATGTTGATCTACAACTCAACGAGGGTATTGAATCAGAATCTTCGATAGGCTCTGATTCTACTTCAGAAGAGACTGGCACCGACGATCCATCACAGGAGACTTCGGATGATGACTTCGAAATATAAAATGTGACATCTAATTAATGAAATTTAAATAAAGTACATTCTTTGCGTAATATCCTCTTGTATGGTCTAATATTATTCAATTCTTGCAGATGAGTGACCAAGGGGGTGGCTCTTCATCGGGCACACCGCGTGGGACAGGGTCCCAAAGGCGGGGTTCGGGGACCCCAGCGAGGGGGTCTAGACTGGCTTCTGCTCTTCGGGCGGCCCGGGAGGCGTTTCAGCGCCAGACTGCAGGTATTTATGACAACATGTGTTACATTCATTTTTTTTACTATTGGTTTGTATTTACACTTACCATTTCTGGAACAATAGTGAACGAAGC
This sequence comes from Hygrophila difformis, assembly GCA_030278955.1. NCBI lineage: Eukaryota > Viridiplantae > Streptophyta > Magnoliopsida > Lamiales > Acanthaceae > Hygrophila > Hygrophila difformis. The sequence continues at coordinate 44,239,441 of JAOANR010000012.1, read as the reverse complement.
TGGTTCAGAGGAACAGCCCGCGGAGGCACCTGCAGGGACGATGACTCAGGTCCCAGAGACTCCCCCACCTCACACTCCAGGTACGAGTAATTCATAATTATAATATTACGTTATTTATTTACTACAATTAAAATGTTTTGTATATTCCTAGGTTCGTCGGGTTCTACACAGGGGGCGCCTCCAGCCACCCAGTTAGGTCGGGATAGGCTGCTCGTTGAGCCCAGTGACGATGGGGTGTAAGTGTTATGTTTTAGTTCATTCGTATCAAATTTCTATTGACATTATAACACTTTGGTTTAGATTATATTTTTGTCGGTTTATCTTTATTGTTTTCGACAGCATAGAGTTCTCAAACGCTGTGGTGAGGAAGATCACAGACATATATCCCATGCGATCAGATATGAATGGGATAAGCTGGGGAAAGGTCTCTCGAGAGACGAAAGATTTCTACTGGAATGAGTTTATGGTATTTCATAACTGTAAACAAAACCCATTTGGGATTATACTTTGGATTTGTACTTAACTTGATTTACATAACCTGCAGAAAGCAGCTCGTTGGGCGTCGGAGCACGCTGGAGCTGTGAGGAAGGAATGGGAGAAAAAGAATATCGCTCGGTATTTTATTGTTTTAATTAAATAAATGTTTGCATATCGAATGGCTTCACGTGTAACTTCACATGTTTCTAAATTTCAGATACAAGGACTACACGCTCGACATAAGGAGCAAGAAGAAGCCCTACCCCGCAGACGAGTTGGTGGCAGAGAACTGGAGGCGGATCTGGGATTCCCCGCAATTTAAGGAGAAGTCAAAAAGGGGAAAGCTAAACAGGCGACGGGGACAGGAGGATGCACCGGCCCTCCCAACTCACACCGCGGGATCAAAGACATTCCTAGCCACAAAAGATAAATTGGTATGTTTAGCATATTCACATTTAATATTCAATTATTTATGTGGATTTTGGCTCTTGAGTTGTAGTCTTTGAAATCTTGCAGTCTACTGATCTGGGAAGGCCCGTGCATTTGCACGAGGTACACGAGCACACACACACGCGGGGGCACGAGAAGGACAATTGGATTCGTGATAGGTCGGCGCATGTGAATGTAAGAAATCCTACATAATATCACATTTACCTATATCTACTAATTTGGGTCACTATATTATGTTCTTTACGTATTTCAAATGTTGAATATAGGAGGAGTTCAATGCAGTTACCCAGACCTTGAGCCAGAACCCTGAGATTGGGCCTGACTTCGATCCTGACGATGTCTTCTACGACGTAGCCGGTGGTCACGATAGACGCCACGCTGTATACGGCTTAGGATCGTTGGCCAAGTCGTTTAGGCCCGGAGGCAATTATTCCACCACCGCTCCCCCATCTGATTCCACTTATGTGACACAAGAGCAGTTTCAGCAGCTCACAGAGACTATTCAGCGAGTGTCACAGAGACAAGAGACTATGGCCGATCAGGTGGAGAGATTGCTAGGAGTCAGAGCCCCTCGATCCCCTGGACACGGAGATGGAGATGACTTTGGAGGCGGCCTGGGTGGAGGTGGTTTGGGTGCACATTGAGTGTTGAGGGATGAGACTTGGTTAGTGTCTTTTTTTTATTTATGAGACGTATAGATGTGTCTACTTTGTAGAGATTTTCAAGAATATGTTAATGTTTTCCGTTTCAGACTTTGACATTTCAAATTGCATTTTGGGATTGTCATTATCGTTTTCAACATCTATTGAATTTGGAATGTGAAATGCGTTGTAGATTTGTGATTGTACATGTGTTTAATTGTTGATGTTTATGAAATGGATTGCCATATTGTGCTGAAGGTGTTGGTAAACATATTGTTGATTATTTGTTGGTATTGATGCAACAGGGATGGCTGTGAAAACAGCCATTTCTGGTGCACCCTACAGTTGGGTACCGACCGCACCCCAGACCGCAACCTGGTCGGTAAATTACAGACCGCAGTCCCGACCGCAGGCGCGGTCGGTAAGGGGTGGACCACGAGGTCCCTTGAGTTGGGTACCGACCCCAAAATGTGGTCGGTATTTTGGTCGGGAACTATGCCGACCAATCTGCGGTCGGCATTTTGGTCGGTACATTTACCGACCACCGCTTTTTTGGTCGGCCGAGAATCACCTACCAAGGGATTCCCGACCGACATTTCGGTCGGGCGTGCGGTCGGTAACCGTGAGGACGACCCGCTTTTCTTGGTTACCGACCGCATATTGCGGTCGGTAATCACTGTTTTTCTTGTAGTGGACTATTTTGATCTTTATCCCTTAAATGATACTAATCCCATCAAATTATCAATAAAATGATTTACTGCTAAATATCGTCTACTTTCGTTGTTTTGGGTAGTGTATATTATCACTACAAAAATTCTGCCCTAAGGCAACGAAAGGCAACAAAATCAAGCGGGCGACGAAGCTTTATGCCACAATATTCGGTTTTTTTTTATTTTTTTTTTATTTTTTTATTTTTTTTTCCTGTCACCTTTTGACTAATTTCTTATAGCGTATATATCTTGTTGAGTGTATAGAAACTAGAACAACCATACCTTGGTTGAAGTTCCAGTACATGATGGAACCAATGGCTCCCCATTCACCGTGGATGACCTCAACACTTTGTATTATTTGAGGACTGATGTCTGAGAGTTGGTGTGGTCTGAACCTGAGCTGTTCGTGGAACTTGCTCCCATCCGACTTTATGGTTATTTGTGAAACAAGCTTGTTCTTAAGCCCCATTATATTAAAGACAGTATTTTGTGTATGCAAGTCGTGTGATTTGAATGAATATACAGACCTGCAGGGCAAGGAAAATCTACGCTGATTGGGTGTTGTTTAAATAGTATTCTGTGGGTAGGAAAAAAGTCAGGAAAAGTATTTTCATACTTTTTTTTTTTTTGGATGAACCATTGAAGGCCAGAGAAAGGTGTGGTGGGAGCCCATGCCACACAATTACAAAGGGAAAATTACAAAGGGAAATAAAAGGGAGGGATAGAGGGCCGTGGAGAATCGAACCTCCAACTTTCCATTGGAAGTCAAGGGACTTGACCACTTGACTAAGTCTTCATCCCCAAGTATCTTCATACTTGCACACTGAATAAGAGTATTAGTATATTTTAAAGCTGTGGACAATAATAAAATTGATATTCCCTGGGCTGCATCACTCTACTAAAGCTATCACCATTTTTAATATAAATAAATGATGACGTGTTAAATAAAAATTTAAAATAAACAACTAGTGGAGGTTCAAAACTTCCAATAAACTTATTTAATTAACTAGACTAATAAAGTTTTTTAATGAGTTATATAAATAAATACTATCATGTAGTCAACATTCTAATGAATAATTTTTTTTTTTCGAAACAGCCAGGAAAGTCTATGAAAGGAAATAAAAAAAAAGTAAAAAATAAAAAACTAGCTAAAGCAAACTATTGGCGCGTGAACAAAATCCCTAACGCATCAGCAGCAAGCAAAGGCAAAAGAGGATCTGGGGATACGCCCATATTGTAAAGAATCATTTCAGTACCCATCTTAGCCAAAGCATTTGCCACAGCATTGCCTTCTCTCAAAAGATGTTCAAAGCGACAGATTTGGAATTCTCGTCGCAGCTCTTCTATGCGATGCGGCTGAGGAGCCAGCCTGTGCAGACGATCAGGGGGACCCCTAATCAGTTATCTAATGAATAATGTTGAACATATATATAATAATCCAAAGCAAATTTACAACATAACTAACGTGAGAGTTAGAGACCTTAACAAAATACTAGTACTATCTTTTTTTTGGTTGAGAGAAGAGGGACTTGACCACTAGGGTAAGTTACTAGTACTATCTTTTTAACATGTGAAAATAAATGTAGTATTAAAGTTTCACCAACAAAATAAGGATAATATCAACAGTTGAAAGATTCTTAACGCAATATTTGTGATGAGGCGTGACCTTTATTCTGAATAGCAATTCCGTTAGGGTGCGACTAAACATTTTGACTTGATGTACTGCGGTACATCGCAGCCATTGATTTAATTTATAAATTGATGGTTGAGATTAACTTAAAGGTTAAAATAGTAAATTTGCTACATTTAGTTTGTGAACAGACAATTGCTGATTCTTCCATTCTTCTTCCGTTCTTCTTATTCTTCCGTTCTTCTTCTCTTCTTCTTTGCATTTCAAGGATTGATCTCATATTACCCTCCAATTTGCTTAATTATGCTGCTATACATAGATATACGTCGCTGAAATATTTTTAAATAAAGCCATTGAATTGTTCATGAAAACGTACCCGAAATATTCTAGTTGAGTCGCTGAATTATTTTTTATAGCATCGCTGAATTATTCTTCATAGCATCGCTGAATTCTTCTTGACTGCCTCGCTGAATTCTTCTTTGTAGCGTCGCTGAATTCTTCTGTGTAATGTGGCTGAATGCTGAACTCTTCTAGGATAGTGTCGTTTAAATATTTTTTATAGCATCACTAAATTATCTATTAATATATTTGTTACCATTCGTTGATGATTATTTGAAAATATTAGATTAGATATGATATTATTTACCAAATATTAGATATGATAACATACTAAATATAGGTTTACCAAATATTAGATATGATAACAGAATTGTTTTTGGTAGCATCGCAGAATCATTCTTGGTAGCGTCGCTGAATTCTGCTTGGTACCATCGCTGAATTCCTCTACTTGATCTCGCTGAAATATACTCCCTCCGTTTTTTAAAGATAGCTACGGACCCACCCAGCACGCAGTCCAATGCACATTTTAAACCATTAATAACTCAAATTCGGTAGAAGTAAAAATTCTAAAAGTTCGATATTTAAAAACTACGATATGAGACGAATCTAACAAGATCTCACTTGGCTATATTTTAACTTGTATAACTGTGATAAAACTTCAAATCAAAGTGTTTAGGTGAATAGTGCCAATTTTACCAATGTAGCTATCTTTTCTAAACGGAGGGAGTATTTGATAGCATCCCTTCATTATTTTTGATAGCATCACAGAATTGTTTTTGGTAGCATCGCTGAATCATTCTAGGTTGCGTCGCTGAATTATTCTTGGTACCATCGCTTAATTATGCTAGATACGGTCGCTGAAATATATTTGATAGCATCCATTCATTATTTTTGGTAGCATCACATAATTATTTTTGGTAGCATCGCTGAATCATTGTAGGTTGCGTCGCTGAATTATTCTTGGTACCATCGCTGAATTATGCTAGATACGGTCGCTGAATTCCTCTACTTGTGGTCCCTGAAATATATTTTATAGCATCACTTAATTGTTTTTGGTAAGATCGCTGAAATGATCTATTAATAAATTTGATACGTATCTTTGATCATAAAAAGATATTATTTGAAATATTAGATATGGACTACCAAATATTTGATATGATTTACCAAATAATAAATATGATAACATACTAAATATAGAGTTACCAAATATTAGATATGATAACATGTCTAAAATACTTGTCGTATCGCTGGAATGCATTGTTTTTAAAATGAACTATTATTGTGTTATGACAATTATACCCTTTTTCATTTACAACCCTTGGATTTAAACGGACGCTTCAGATCGCTGCCTTGATGTGCTGTGGGATTGGTTGATCGCACGCTAACTGGACCCTTCTGAATAGACTCTCTCTTTATTTTCTACTATGCATATTCCTTTGTATAGAAAAATAAACAAATTACTTATTATAATAGTTTATATCAATTGAAAATTATTAAATGAACACGAGTATTTTTTTGAATAAATATAAATAATATTTTAATTATCTTTATCATTTTCAAATAAATTAAATTAGTGGAGTAAGATCATAATTTCATATATTCATAAGTTCATTACTCTGGTTTTAGGGCTTATATAACAATCGTGTTTCTTTATATAATTACACATTAAATATGACTTGCATACTGTATATATATTATTTGCACATTTTGCATAGTTGACACTGTTTATCGAATAATTTTGACTAAATATTTAGTAGATTTATATAAGAAACTACTCAGTCAAGTGAGATGCTTTGTATTTGTCTTATCATGTAGTGTTAAATTATCAATTTTTATAAATTTTACTCGCATGTAGTGTTAAATTATCAAATTTTTATAAATTTTAATTGTTAAGCTCACTGACTTCCAATATCTAGGTTGGGGGTTTGATGCCCCACTCGACCACTTATTCCTTCCTTTTGTTCTTTAAAATTTGTGTGATATGAGCTTTCACCACCAATTTTCTAGCATGTATAGGCTTTTCTAGGGGTGATTAACGAGTAGAGCTACTCGAACTCGACTCGGGACTCGGCTCGGAAAAAACTCGACTCGTACTCGAAAAATTCGAGTCGAGTCGAGTATTTAATCGAGTATCGAGCTCGAGCTCGAGTACAAGGTTACGATACTCGTCAAGTATCGAGTACTCGTCGAGTATCGAGTCGAGTACCGAGTCGAGTCGAGTACTTGACTCGTTTTTTTTTTTTTTTTTTTTTTTTTTTTAATTTTAAAATTTTCATATATTTTATATTTTTAATACTCCTACTTTTATTTATTGCCCACTTTCATTTTGATCCATTAATAAATTCATGTTTAAATTTAAAAATAAAATATAATAATTCTGTTTTTGGAGATGCAACCCTTCACTGCCCACCAGATCCTCGAGGGATTAATCTTCGGCCCAATGTGGCTTGAGCATACCCGGTACACGCCAAAAATAAAATATAATTAATTAAAATAATTTTTTAAATATAAAATAATAGAAAAATAAAATGAACAAATTTAAAATAGATTAATAATATCATTATTGTTATAAAATTATAAAATAAATTTAAAATAACATAAGTTCTTAATATAATAAATTTATTTAGAAATTTTAAAAATAAATTTTAATATTGAAATATCTTATAAAAAATAAACTAAATTCCTTAATTAAATAATAGAAAAAATAAAAATAAATAAAAAAAGAAAATTAACTTTACAAACTAATAAAATTAAACAATTAAATTAACAAAATAAAATAGAAGAAATTCAATGAACTGAAAAAATAAAATTAAAATTAATTAATTAAATAATTCAATAATTAGATAAAAATAAATAATATAAATGATGTTAAAACATGGTATTATAATATAAATTGATATACAATTAAATAACATTGTATCTCATCTTGTGACTTGTGAATTACACAATTCGTTATCAAGTTCACCAAATCCACTCATATTGTACATTTGAGCACCAACAGATCATATTCAGCTAAGAATACACACTCTAGATGGAGTAGTGATGTTGTTGGATGATCCTGGAGCAACGATAATCCCACGATAATACCGCACAAGCTTTAATATTTTAATGTAATTAAATATCTTACACAAATATTGGAGTTACTTATAAATGTGACACATTTCTACTAACAGTTACTATTACATTTGACAAATATATCGAAATCTGCACTATATAATCAAACTAATGCACTGAATATATAATGAATACTTATTGACATATACTGTAACTGAGGTTAAATGCATCAAACTTCCGAGCCTTATACGTATTTAAGTTTGCGAGATTTCAATTTAACCGGGGGTACAATATTAACCGGAAAACATCAAAAAAGCACACAGATGGATAAAATCATTATTCCAATATAAGAGACATGTGGTTACACAAAACCTAGCTCAAATGTTGGTATTGTAAGGTGATAAGTGGTACCCGAATATTATTCATTACCCAATTCACTAACTAATTCAATAAATTCACTTATTTTATACATTTAGGTACTAATAAATCTTATTCGGCTTATACATACCCACTCTAAATGGAGTAGTGATGTCGTGGGATGAACCCGGAGCAACGGCAACCCTAATACACGCTTTAATACTTGACTGTAATAAAATGCCTTATATAAGTATTGAAGATACTTTTAAATATGATGAACTTTTATTTATATGTACTGTAATATTTAAGAAATGTATCGTATTGAGTGCCAAATGGAAAAAAAATGAAAAATGAAAGATGTTTTGCGACCAAAATTTTGGTCGCTAATTCGGTCTCCAGATTAGCGACCAAACCAATTCGATCCTGTTTCGGTCCCTAATGAGCTATTGAATGATTTTGGTCGCAAATTCGGTCGCTAACTAGCTACTAAATGGTTTCGGTCGCAAATTCGGTCACTAACTAGCTAATGAACGGTTTTGGTCGCAAATTCCGGTTGCTATACTGAAATTTTCTTGTAGTGTACATTTTACAATAACTAGTCAAATATTTATATATCAAATTGAATCAAGTTTTTATGTCATAGTTCCAAAATTTAAAATCAATAAAAAAAAATCAAGCTTGAACTACTCGGGCTCGAACCCGATGGTACTTGAGCTCGAGCTCGAGAAAATGTAAAAAAAAAAAGAGTTCGAGCTACTCGAGCTCGAGTGATGCTACTCGACTCGAGCTCGAGTAGCTCATAAAGCTGTCAAGTCAAGCTCGAGTATCCCACTACTCGAGCTCGACTCGATTCGATATCACCCCTAGGCTTTTCAGGAAAAAAAAAATCTTTCTGATAAATGGCCGAAAGAGGGATTATGATACGCTACAAATATAGTCCCTGATTACATCATACATTATATGAAATGTGGTATGTTTGATGAATAAACTAGATAATTAATCCAATCTGCAAATCAAAACAAAATCTGCAATAAGTACTATACTTACTTAAAATAATTATAATAACCATAATTCTAGTTAATAATAAAAATATATCACATTTAACATATATATGATGATTGAACAATCAAACCAATTCCTTATGCGTGCCCTCACATATATGGAAAAAAGTGAAAAAAGATTCGAGTAACCGGAGGGTAATTTTTGGACAAACATATATCTTACGTATTTATTACCAAAAGGATATACATTCCTATCCTTTCCCTTGTACTATTATTGAGACAACATTGCCAGACACATTTTGTACAATAACTGGAGAATACACGACAAACACAATAGAAAGATGGCTAATTTTCCATAGGATAATACTGTATATATAGTACTAGTTTGGCACAAGCAAATGGTGGCGCTCGATGTCTTTTATTATAGCAAGACAGACATCCATAATTGCCTGCGGCTGAGGCACCGCCACCGCCACCGCCACGGCCGCCGCCTTGTTCTTCATCTCATACTCAAGGGTCAGCGTAACCCGGCCATCTTTCTTGCAGTCAAGTGAATATTTAAAGGCCTCATACACCTCCAACAAATCTCCCCCGATCACTTTTAACACGATCGATTTATTCCCCCCACGTTCCTCCACTGCTTCAATCATCTCCTTGGACACCATCTTCTTCCCATCTGCCGTCAATCGACAAACCTTTTAATTACAACATATCATCGTACACATACATATATGGCGGATGGATTGGTCTACCGTACTACCTTGCACAAAGTTCCAATACATGGTGGAGCCAACAGCTCCCCATTGGCCGTGGATCAATTCAACGCTATGGATTCTTTGTGGACAGATGTCGGAGAGTTGGTACGGTGCGCACCTGATTTGTTCGAGGAGCTTGTTGGCGTCTGACTTTATGGTTGTCTGAGAAACAAGCTTGCTGTTCAGCCCCATTGTTTTATGTAGTTTTGATTTTACTGGAGGATAGATAAGAGGCAGGCTTATGCATGCATTATATACACACACACACACTACACATATACACTACCTGAACTAGCCAGCCAGGCCAGGAAAGAAGAAACCTGATGTGAATATAACCTTTTATTTTAAAGTTGTGGAGTGTAATAAAATAGTACTAGTAGATACTCTCTTTGCGCTTGTGGGGATTCATTCCTTTCATATTCTCACGGATTATATTCGTTCTCATCAGGAGATGGTATGATGTGAATGGATTCATTTTATCAATTTCAATAAGATTACTTTTATCTCTTTGATTTAGTTTAAACTTGTTAACATAGCAAAAATATATTAAGCCCAATGGAGTTGCTCGTCTAAATAAATTAGCCCAATTGGGTAAAATATATCCGGAAGAGGGAGGCCGCGTAGACACAGCCTGGAAGAGGGAGGCCGCGTAGACAGCCCGGAAGAGGGAGGCCGCGTAGACACAGCCCGGGAGAGGGAGGCCGCGTAGACAACAGCCCGGACGATGGAGGCCCAAGAGATGGTGGAGGCCGTCCGTGAGGGTGGAGGCCGTCTGTAAGGTGGAGGCCGTGGAGGCCCAAGAGATGGTGGAGGTCAACCCTAGGATGGAGGCCGCCTTCGATGAAGCTGTGTCGAGATCAAAGTGAATCCTCAAATTGGGAAACATATCGGACGAAGGTGCCAGATAAGGAAAGGAATCCTGGCAAGACGCCCAGACAAGGAAACTGAACCAAGGGATTGAAGACGCCTCACCATTATAAATATAGACGTCGGCATCGTGCGCAAGGCACCTCCAATACTCCTCAAGAGAGCGTCTTTTATTTTTACTTTCTTTATTGCTTTCCTGCATTTTACTGCTTTCTGTTCTTAAATTCCTTTACCGCTTTCTTTAAATTACTGTATTCGCTTTTCTAGTTTTCTTGTAATCCTTCCCCCAAGTTCTTCAATAAAAGAGAAATCTTTTATCCCGAATTCCAGCGTTAACAAATTGGCACGCCCAGTGGGACACGAGTGGAAAGCCATATCCGCTTAGGGTTATACGTCCCAAATCTGAAAGGTTAGCAAGTAATTTTAATCAAGAATTTGAAGAAATGTCTCTACATGAAAAGATGCCACTTAGAGCGCCTACCGATGAAGCGGTAGAAAGCACCTCTCAATTACAACAGGGTATAATGCAAACCCCTGCACTGTCCGAGCAAGTGCGGCTATCAATGACAGAATCGATGACCGAGTTCATGCCTTTAGTCACAAAGCACTTAGCGGATGTGTTGCGGTCTGCCATGGCCGACCAAGCAGATAGAATTTGCAGTTCCTTGCGTACTCAGCAAGATAGAACTGTTCCTGCAAACGACATGAATGTGCCGCACAGTTTCCCATGCCCGAGGCCGGCAGACGGCCAACAGAGGGTTTGGGGAGCCGCATATGGCCAGTCGCCACTCCCGGAGTCCGGAAGCAGCTCGGCTAGCCTCTTTCCATTTTCACATCAGACGGCTTATTCCTTCACTCCAGCGGCACCTAGCATGCAGACCCTTAGTTATGCGGCATCTCCAGTGCCGACCTATGCATCGCCAGGATATTTGATGGCCTCCAGTGCTTCACACGGCTGTCCAACGATCTCTGATGGATATGGCATGCCACCATGTCAAGCGGCACCCCATGTGCCGAACGTTCTCACCACACCTTATGTGTCTAACTACTCACCAATACCGGCATTATCGAACCCTATTTGGATGCCGCCAACGCAAGGGGGGCAGGCGGCACCACAACCATATGGAGTGGCTTCAACACCGGCCACATCTGCCACAACTGCCATGCCAGTACTGGTGTCCGTACCTAAGCCTAGTTGGATGCTGCCAACGCAAGGGGGGCAGGTGCTACAGCCAAATGAAAGGGCTTCGACAACTGCCACACCTCCCACAATTGCCATGCCTCCTGCACAGACACCCATGGTATCACCCGAGTTGCTTGCAGACCTAATGCAACAATATTTTGGAGTTCAACTAAGGCCGATGGAGCGGCCTACATACAGGAAACCCTACCCTGATTGGGTAGACACCATACAACCATACCCCAGGGGTTTCAGGATGCCCGAATTCACCATCTCAGGGGATGATGGCAAGTCAACTGTGGAGCATGTGGGCAAATTCACCTCCCAGTGTGGTGAAGCAGCGACCGATGATTGGTTGAAGTTGAGACTGTTCAGTTTATCCCTTACTGGACCCGCCTATACGTGGTATGTATCGTTGCGGGCTAACTCAATTCAAAATTGGGACGAACTGGAGCGAGCATTCCATGGCAGATTCTATACACCATTGACACAAGTGAGTCTCGCAGACGTTACCAATGCCAAGCAATTTGCCGATGAGGCGGCAAGCACATTTATTAACAGACTACAGCGGCTTAAGAGCCGATGCACTATGGCAATCCCTAATAGGGAGATAGTTAATATTGCAGTGGCGAATATGTTGCCAAAGTTGAAAGAACGTTTAATTATGCAGGATTCCTCTGATCTTGCCCAGCTGGCCGAGAAAGCGGCCCGCTTGGAAAATTTCCTTGAGGAACAAGATGAGAAGCGTCTACCTACATACGGCACTAGTTTTAAGGAATTGAAGCACAATAAAGAGGTAGATGAACCAAGGGTGTTCGCCAAGGCAATAACCTTGGGCAGTAAAAACCCTGGATAGTGGCCCTGGGGCGCCATCGACAGCGGCCTTGGAGGCCGAGTAGTCGGTGACTGAGAATGACGCCTGGCTGAGTATGCGGCCAGACCGATGATGTCACCCTGGCTGATACTCGAATGGCGACCTGGGAAGAAAAGCTGATGGAGGCCTGGAACAGACCAAGGTGGCGGTCTAGCCCTTCAAATGGCGGCCTTGGGCAATGGGGGTGGCGACCTCCAGGTGGCGGCCTCGGGGCATAGGTGGCGGCCTCTAGGGTGGCGGCCTCGGGCAGCCTCGCGCGGCGAAGGATGGCGGCCAGGGACTGAGTGGCAGCCTTTTGGAAACAAAAGGACGGCGTCCCGAACACAAGGCAATGGTGGTGGCCTCCTCCAAACTTTCGGGTAGATGGCGGCCTTCAACCAAACAATGGCGGCCTCGTGCTGCGATGAGGGTGGCGGCCTCCGAGCTCTCAAGTAGTGGCGGTCTCCAAGATTAAGATGATGCTGGCCTCCAAGCCACTCGGGGATGGCGGCCTTCGGGTCATGGCCAAGGCAAGGATGGCGGCCCCTAGTGCAAGAGAAGAGGAGGGTGTCCCCCGAAGAGAGGGTGGCGGCGGCCCCAAAGCAAGAGGTGGCGGCGGCCCTCATGCAAGATGATGGCGGCCTCGCGTGCAAAAGATGGCGGCCCTCATGCAGGTAGTGGCTGGCGGCCGAGGCTTGTGTGTGGCGGCCTCTCCAAACGCAGGGATGACGGCCTTCCCCCAGGTGGTGGCGGCCTCCGGATCCTGGTGGCGGTATTGGGAGTGGCGGCCTCATAGCAGGACGGCGGCCTCGTGATAGCTAGCAGCCTCGGTGGTGGCGGTCTCCAGCGAAAGTGGCGGCCTCCAGGCCAAGTCAGCGGCCGGACGACGCTCTGTCGACGGTGGCGGCTGGAATCTGAAGGAAAAGAAAATCAGGCATAATGGGCCTCGGTAGACCTATGAACTTGAATTAAGCGCGCAAAATTGTCTTAAAATGCTAATCAGACAAAATGCGCGAGGGGGGCATCTGTTAACATAGCAAAAATATATTAAGCCCAATGGAGTTGCTCGTCTAAATAAATTAGCCCAATTGGGTAAAATATATCCGGAAGAGGGAGGCCGCGTAGACACAGCCTGGAAGAGGGAGGCCGCGTAGACAGCCCGGAAGAGGGAGGCCGCGTAGACACAGCCCGGGAGAGGGAGGCCGCGTAGACAACAGCCCGGACGATGGAGGCCCAAGAGATGGTGGAGGCCGTCCGTGAGGGTGGAGGCCGTCTGTAAGGTGGAGGCCGTGGAGGCCCAAGAGATGGTGGAGGTCAACCCTAGGATGGAGGCCGCCTTCGATGAAGCTGTGTCGAGATCAAAGTGAATCCTCAAATTGGGAAACATATCGGACGAAGGTGCCAGATAAGGAAAGGAATCCTGGCAAGACGCCCAGACAAGGAAACTGAACCAAGGGATTGAAGACGCCTCACCATTATAAATATAGACGTCGGCATCGTGCGCAAGGCACCTCCAATACTCCTCAAGAGAGCGTCTTTTATTTTTACTTTCTTTATTGCTTTCCTGCATTTTACTGCTTTCTGTTCTTAAATTCCTTTACCGCTTTCTTTAAATTACTGTATTCGCTTTTCTAGTTTTCTTGTAATCCTTCCCCCAAGTTCTTCAATAAAAGAGAAATCTTTTATCCCGAATTCCAGCGTTAACAAAACTATAATCATATGAATTAAGAATAATAATAATGCTATCTCTGTGAATAATCAAGGGTGTTAATCGTAAAACAAATAGACACCCCATACTAAATGATTTAGCATCAAACACTCAAGGCATATCAACACAAACTACTTTTCCAAACCTCATCCTTTATTACCAGAACACACTAACACAGTGTTGAATAATAAACTCACCTAACTACGCATGCTCCAGCCGCCGTCCCCGACAACGCATGCTCACGCCGTTGTCAAAAAGAGCTGCCACAGCCGTCGTCAAAATAGCCGCTAAGTTTGATTGTAATTAGCTTTCGGATTGTGTATCTGTAATTTGTCAACAATGGTGTATTTTATATCTTTACATTTGTAATCCTTCCGGCTATAAATAGCCATGTAATGTTAGCAAAAAAATGCAGAACGAGAATTAGAACAATAACATCTAAACTCTCTTCTCCCCAATTCAAAATTCCAACAGAATTGGTATCAGAGCCTGAGCGATCAAACTCAGAGCAAAACAAATTTGAGTATAAACACTCAAATTTAAAAAAAATTAAAATTACCCATCGTGAAGTTGCTGCGCCGCCTGCTCCTCCTCACTGGTTCACCTCTTTCCGGCGAAGCCGCACCACCACAGCTGCCGCCAACCAGATCTGCAACTCCGGCTCTGGTCAAACACCATTGAACCCGACACTCTCCAGCCACCGGAGCATCTCTAGCACCGCCGAAGCGATGACCCACTGCCTCCGACCCACTCACAGCCTAACAACGTGCACCTGTCGTCGTCAGCCCCCTGCTGTGCCCTTTGCAGCGTCACCATCCACCTCCGGCGAACCATTTGCTCATCCAGCACAACCACCATCGAAGTCTTCCCTTGCCGGAAGCTCGCGCCCACTCGCAAACCGACGCTGCTCTCACACGCTCCAGTCACTCCAGCTCTCTGTCATGCTTCTCTATGTGACTTGAGAAGAAAAGAGAAAGTCACGATTGATGTAAAGAAAAGAGAGAGACAAACCTTTATTGAAGTGGAACCCACGAGATGGTGGAAAATTAATGAGACTAGTTGACACTAGTTGCTGAACAAATTGGGGCATTCAAGAAGAAATTGGGGCTGTTTCCCAAAAAAAAAAGTTAATTGAAAAAGAATTTGTCAAATTGCAGATTTTGGAGCACGTGAAAGAAGCTGCAGTGAGAAAGAAGATCCAACAGCTATTCAGAAAATTGGTGGAAAAATAATTATTACTGTGCAAGAAGAAATTTTGGTGGAGAAAAGTTTGTGGAGTCTTCGACCCAGTCCGAAATAATTCATACAAATTATTTGGGAATTATTGCAGATAGTCTTCACAATGACGTCAACAAGTTCCCTTCAATCACAAGTGCCCAAATTAACAAAAGAAAATTACAGGATGTGGAGTATCCAAATGGAAGCCTTGCTCGGATCCCTTGATGTCTGGGATATGGTCGAAGCAGATTTTGCAGAGCTAACATCAACAATTGAAGACGACGATCAATTGAAGGAAATAAAGAAAAAGGAGAAAAAAGCCTTGTTCACATTATACCAAGGCGTAGATGAAGCCACATTTGAGTTGATTTCTACCGCAAAAACATCCAAGGACGCTTGGGAAATTTTAAAGAAAGCCCACGATGGAGTAGATAAAGTGAAGAAAATCCGGCTCCAATCTTTGAGAGCCCAATTTGAAACTCTACAACAAAACAGATCCGAAGCCGTATCAGATTACTTCTCCCGAGTAATCTCTGTTGTTCATCAAATGAGACAAAATGGCGAGGAGATCAAAGATGTTCGCGTTGTGGAGAAAATCTTGAGGTCCCTAGACCCAAAATTCAACTTTATCGTTGTTGCCATCGAAGAGTCAAAAAATCTTGAGGCAATGACAATTGAAGAATTAATGGGCTCTTTACAAGCCCATGAGCATCGACTATTCAAAAAGGGAGACGAACAATCCTTGGAGCAAGCACTGCAAACGAAATTGTCGTTTAAAAGAAATAATGCTGTCAGAGGAAGTCCACAACGTGGACGTTATCAAGCACAAAGAGGAAGAGATGGCCGAGTCAATAATCGCTATGATCAGAATCGAAGCAATAATGGCGAAAATAATGGAGGAAATGAACGTGGCCAGAATATCTATCGAGGCCGAGGACAATTCCGAGCCCGTGGTCGCGGACATGGCAGGAACTTTGGAAGATTTGACAAATCAGAAGTTCAATGCCGAGTATGTAAGAAATTTGGTCATTTTGCTAATGAATGTTGGTACAATGCAGACAACAATAAAGATGAGAAGGCGAATCTCATTGACAAAGAAGAGAAGGATGGTCCAGTAGTACTAATGTCTTGCAAAGAACTAGAGCCACCTCAAACGGTCACATGGTACATGGATACAGGTGCATCAAACCATATGTGCGGAAGAAAGGAATTCTTTTCCAAACTTGATGAAAAACGAATGGGCAATATCACATTCGGTGACCTGTCGAAAAGGCCAATTGAAGGTAAAGGTGATATTACCTTTGAGTTACATAATGGAAAACATCTATGCATTTCTGATGTTTATTATGTACCTGAAATTAAAAGTAATCTGCTGAGTGTTGGCCAATTGTTGGAAAAGGGATATGAAATCAAAATGAAAAATTTGGCTCTTAGTTTGCGAGATAAGAATAACAGGTTGATCACACATGTCAAGATGACGACGAACAGAATGTTTCCTCTGAAGCTCACTATAGATGACTCAAAATGCTTGAAGGCAACCACTGTTGATAGCGGCAAGTTATGGCATCTCCGGTATGGGCATCTTAACTTTGATGCATTGAAATTGTTACAGAAAAAGAATATTGTAATAGGACTGCCGCAGATTGAATCCTCCAACAATGTTTGTGAGGTTTGTGTCATGGGAAAACAACATCGACACACCTTCAAGAAGTATGGCGCGAGAAGAGCTAGATCGCGACTTGAGCTGGTACATTCTGATGTTTGTGGACCAATTACTCCAGTTTCTATTGGTGGAAACAGGTATTTTCTTACCTTCACAGATGACTACAGTGGAAAAACATGGATCTTTATGATGAAAGAAAAAAGTGAAGTTTTCTCTAAATTCAAGGAATTTAAAAACCTTGCTGAGAAACAAAGTGGGTGCCAATTAAAGTGCCTACGGACAGATCGTGGTGGAGAATACACATCTCGAGAATTTGATCATTTTTGCAGAGAGCATGGGATATCACACCAACTCAAGATGCCATATACACCACAACAAAATGGTCTTTCAGAAAGAAAGAACCGAACAATTTTGAATATGGTTCGATGTATGCTGAAAGAGAAAAATATTCCCAAAGAATTTTGGGGTGATGCTGTAAATTGTTCTGTCTATCTGTTGAACAGGTCCCTGACAAAGAGTATTGGAGACATAACTCCCGAAGAAGTCTGGAGTGGGAAAAAGCCAAAAGTTGATCATCTGAGAATTTTTGGAAGCATTTGTTTTGCAAAAGTGCCAGAAGAAAAACGTACAAAGCTTGAAGATAAAAGCCAGAAATGCATTTTTCTTGGCTATGGTGAAAATTGCAACGGGTAAAAACTGTACAATCCTGTAACCCGCAAAGTGGTGATGTCAAGAGACGTTATCTTTAATGAGGATCAAACTTGGAGATGGAATGAAGATGAGCAGACCAAGCATGTTCCGTTTGATGATGAACAGGAAAAGCAAAAGGAACCGCAACAACAAATTGAGGACATGGTACCTGATCATGTTGAAGTTGAAAGCCAATCATCTGATGATAGTCCTATTGTGAGAAGAACAAGAAGGGTCCAGGACATATATGACTCCAGTGAGCAAATTGATGATGAATTCAATAATTTTTGTCTATTTGTAGGTCTTGACCCATTGACATTTCAAGAAGCCTCTAAAGAAGTCAAGTGGCAAAAAGCTATGGAGGAAGAAATTCAAGCCATTGAAAAAAATAATACATGGGAGCTCACATCACTTCCTGACAGACATCGAGCAATCGGAGTTAAATGGGTGTTCAAGACGAAAAGAAATGCAAAAGGAGAAATTGAAAGGCACAAAGCCCGTCTCGTTGCAAAAGGGTACAATCAAAGATATGGAATTGATTATGAAGAAGTCTTTGCCCCAGTTGCCCGACTTGAAGCAGTGAGGCTGCTCATTTCACTAGCAGCTCAAAAGAAGTGGCAGATACATCAAATGGATGTTAAATCCGCATTTCTGAATGGAAATCTTGAAGAGGTTGTTTATGTGTAGCAACCACCTGGATTCATAATTGAAGGCCAAGAAGACAAGGTGTACAGGTTGAAGAAATCGCTCTATGGATTGAAGCAGTCCCCAAGAGCTTGGAATTCAAGAATCGATAAATACTTTATCGAAAATGGATTTGTAAAGTGCCCATATGAGCACTCCCTATATGCAAAAAGAAACCTGTCTGGAGAATTCTTATTGGTATGTCTATATGTTGATGACATTATCTTTACAGGTAACGATAAGGCCTTGATCCAGGAGTTCAAGAAATCAATGGAAAAGGAGTTTGAAATGTCCGACCTGGGGTTGATGCAATACTTCATAGGCATTGAAGTCAAGCAAGATGAAGAAGGAATTTTTATCTCACAAGAAAAATATGCCAAAGAGATCCTGAAGAAATTCTCAATGGAAGATTGTTGCAGTGTCGACACTCCGCTGGAAGTTGGCACCAGATTGACTAAAGAAGGAGAAGGAAACTCAGTAAATCCAACCTACTACAAAAGTCTTGTGGGATGCTTGAGGTACTTAACCTGCACACGACCTGATATCTTGTTTGGAGTTGGTCTTGTTAGCAGGTATATGGAAACACCAAAAACCTCACACTTGAAAGCTGCGAAAAGAATTTTGAAGTACATCAAAGGAACAATAAATTATGTCATGCTATACTCTACAAATCAAAGCACTGAATTGGTTGGTTTCAGTGATAGTGATTGGGCTGGAAGCAAAGAGGATCGAAAAAGCACATCAGGGTTCGTGTTCTACCTCGGTAGAAATGCATTCACTTGGTCATCAAAGAAGCAACCTATTGTCGCGTTATCGACTTGTGAAGCAGAATATATTGCTGCTGCTGCATGCGTCTGTCATGCAATTTGGCTAAAGAAATTGCTTGGAGATTTGAAAATACAACAAGAAAATGCAATCAAGATTCATGTCGATAACAAGTCTGCCATTGCCCTTGCAAAAAATCCAGTACATCATGAACGCTCAAAACACATCGACACCCGTTTTCACTTCATACGGGAACATGTAAAATCAAAAGAAGTGGAGCTGAAGTATGTCAGCTCAAGTGAGCAAGTTGCAGACATTTTTACAAAAGCGTTGAAAGTTGAAACCTTCCAGTATTTGCGAAAGAAGCTGGGAATCCAAGATTTCAAGAGGATGAGTTTAAGGGGGGGAAATGTTGAATAATAAACTCACCTAACTACGCATGCTCCAGCCGCCGTCCCCGACAACGCATGCTCACGCCGTTGTCAAAAAGAGCTGCCACAGCCGTCGTCAAAATAGCCGCTAAGTTTGATTGTAATTAGCTTTCGGATTATGTATCTGTAATTTGTCAACAATGGTGTATTTTATATCTTTACATTTGTAATCCTTCCGGCTATAAATAGCCATGTAATGTTAGCAAAAAAATGCAGAACGAGAATTAGAACAATAACATCTAAACTCTCTTCTCCCCAATTCAAAATTCCAACACACAGTCAGCACGATATTATTGCATATTAAGACATGCACTTTTTCATTATATTGAAATTAATGGGGCACCAACTTGCAAATGGTGGCGCTCGATGTCTTTCAAGAGAACAAGACACACGTCCATGAGTTCCCTGAGGCTCGATCGAGCACTGCCTCAACCTTCTTCTCATACTCAATGGATAGCTAGCGTGACTAATCGTCGTGTCTTCCCCATTATTCACATCCTCCTCCTCCTCAGCATCTACAATAAATTTAAAGGTGTTGTACACCTTCATTACATCCCCATCAATCACCTTGAATGTGATTTTGTTTTCTTCCCCTTGCGTTTCCTCCACGGCCTCATCAGTCATTTCCTTGGCAACCATCTTCTTCCCATCTGTCCATATGACGTTTCCATATATCATCGATCAATTTCATTCACACGCATATAGAAAAAACACGGATTTGAAGAATATTATGACATTGTTGTACCTATGTTGAAATTCCAGTACATGATGGAACCAATGGATCCCCATTCACCGGAGCTTCTTAGTTCAATGCTTTGGACTATCTGAGGAGGACTGATGTCCGACATTTGGTAAGGTGAAAACCTGATTTGATCATGGAACTTATAATTTGGATCTAGCTTTAGGGCTATTTTAGAAATTAACGAGCTTGCTGCTGAGCCCCATTAATATTTTTGTTGCAAAATACTACATGCATGTACACTTAAGGAGAGCTACTTGTAGTGATAGACACTAGCTACTGGTGTTATTATATAATGTCTTGTGGTCGTTAAGGAATTATAAGGGCAAATCAACCAGTACTGCTTGTTTGAAAGTCAAAAGTGTAATAAAATTTGATACTATTAGCATCTCCAACTCATCATGCATTATGCTATTTTTGTATGGTGGGAATGTGGGATATATAGCAGGATGCATGGGCTCCAACTCACCCTATATTTTTGCAAAAAACATCCTCTCAAATGTCTCATTTCAAATGATCACTTACTCACTGCATTTATATATATATATATATATAAATTTATTTATTTATTTATTTAATTTTAAAGTTTAGTTATCATAATATAATGTAAAAATGCTGTCAAATGAATAATTGTGGATCAGTTGTAAATTTAAACTTTTTTAAGTATTTAAAAAATAATACTAGTATGAAATAGAATAATATATATATATATATAGGAATATTTCTTAATCTTACAAAACTAAAGAATTGGGTTAGAGAAGATGTTATTATAATTATCTTGCAAAAATAAAAATTTGCATTGTATCTCCAGCAAAAGTATATGGTTGGCCAGTTGGGTTGGAGATGGTCTTATTTGTTATGAGGCCTGTTGGGTTTTTTGGCCCATTGATTTGGGCTCGGCCCATGTGAGGTTAGGGTTTACCTTGTGTGCCCTATAAAAGGTGTCCTCTCCTACCTTTGGATAAATAAGTTGAGGTAAGTGTAATGATCTTCCCGTAATAGTTTTGTGGCTTCCACATTCTTGCATCTGCAGCCCATCACTACAAGAATTTTCAGTTCTAGCGACCGAAAACTTTTGGTAAAATTTGGTCATTGAAGAAGTTAGCGACCGAATTTGTGATTGAAATTCGTTAGCTACCACAATTCTAGCGACCGAAATTTGTTAGCTACCATAATTTTAACTACCAAATCCACATTTTTTCTAGTAGTGCATGATTGTGGCGAGGCGATGAAGCCTGAAGGTGTGGTTGGGTTGAGAGGTTGCCTCCATTGCTCTCTGGTTGGGTATTACTTTTGTGTTTGGAGCTCTTTGAGCCTAAATGTTACTAACAAGTGTGTTAGTGTTTTTTTGAGTTACTTTGCAGGTTCTAGGGGCATTGGATGGTGGCTCGAATAATCCGGTCCGGTCCGAGTATTTCCTAACAGTGGTATCAGAGCTTATGGTTGGAACCGGATTTGGTGTTAATTGGATGTGTTCCGATTTATGGCAGAAATCAACAGTTGAGTCAAGAGGCGGGCATTTGTGATTTGAAAAAGAATCGAAAGGATTTAGAGTTTTTCAGATTTGGATCTGGAAGGAACGGGAGAAGGAAATCGATACTGCAGATCGATTGAAGTTTGACAGAAGGAGAGTGCCTTCGTGTCGTTGCCTCTCTTTGTGAGAGTCCTCTTTGTGAGGAAGTCGTTCAACCCCTTGGTGTGGGAATCCAGTTCGAGTTCGTCCTCTTTGTGAGGAAATCTTGCGCCGCCTCTGCCCCGCTGCTGCCCTATGCGAATGTTGCTTTCGCCGCTGTGTGAGCGCTGCCGAGTGCCCCTGCTGTGAGCCCCTATGCGAACCCCTGTACGAGTGCCACCGTCGCCATTTGCCTGTGAGAAGGCGTTCCTCAGTGTCGCTGCTTGGTGCAGCCTGAGAGCTGCCGTCGCCGCCGATGCCATCTCTGTCTGCACAATCCGCGCATCTTGCTGCTGCCGTTGAGCCCATTCCGAGTCCGTCGCCGCTGAGCGCGGCTCCCCTGTCATCTGTCGTTGATTCCCCTTTGCCGCATTCGAGAGTCGCGTCTGCCCCGCTGCTGCCCGACGCGAGTGTTGCTTCCGCCGCTGAGTGTGGCTCCCTGCCCCAGCGCTGTTGTGCTGCCGTTGAGCCCATTTCGAGTGTCCGCCGCCGCTGTGTGCGGCTACCCTATACGAGCCGCCGCGCAGCTCTCGCTTCCGCCCTGTGAGAAGGTGAACCCTGTCGTTGCTGTCGAGAGTTGCACAGCCCACCATCCGTTGTTGTCCCTCCGACTTCCGCCAGCGAATTTGTCTGATTCCGTCGTGAATTGAAGCCGCTGCTGAGTCGCTGCATCCCTCCACTACCGTTGTTGCCAAAGAGTTGGGCCGCTATTGACAGCTCATCGCCGAAGCGCCGCCGCTGCTGCTGAAGTGCCTCCGAATCATCTTCGTTCAGCCGCCCTCTGTCTGCGTTCGAGTGTTGCTCCTTCAATTCTGCCCCAACATGTCGTCCCTGTGATGTCTTCCAAACCATTTTCTGGAGTTGAGTGTTGTTGCCATGGGTTTTTTGGAAGATTAACTTTTGGTGATGGGGTCTGAGTGTTGAAGGAAGAGAGGGGTCCTTGCTGCTACGTATTGGGAAAGCATGAGAATGAAAATTGGTAAAGTTAGGTGGAGGTGGAGCAGTGAACAAATCATTTTTGTTGCAGCCAAGAAGTCGACAGAAAAGAAATTGAGTGGTGCCTGTGTTCCTTTGCCAAAGGGAAATGTGAAAAGGACATGAGACTTTGTGGAATGTGGAGTGAAATTGATGTTGATGAAGCAGTTTGCTAAACGAACACTATTGAAGATTGAGCTAAGTGCTTAGACAGGAAATTGAGGCAATTTTGATGCGGCTGTGAAGAACTGAAATGGGGAATTTCAAACAATTTTGATTTTTGTTGTGTGCTGGAGAAGCCTGGAGAAGAAAATTGATGAGAAAACTCTGTGCTTACAAGATTGAAGAATTGGGGTTGACAACTTTGAAAATTGCAAGAAGATAGAGTGGACTTCAAGATTTAAGAACTGAAAATATATATATCTGTGGCAAGCTGGCAACTACCACGCAGAGAGTGAAAAAATTATTTAAGTGCATTGCCTAAGTGGATATAGTGGAAAAACGGACGTGTTGAGCTTAGTGCTTCAGAAAGGAAAGAAGCTGTGAGCTGTGTACAATTGGGTTTGGCAGTCTGCTATGTGTTGAAGCTGTGTGCCCGAGGCTATGTGTGCTCCTCATTGTGTTGGTAAGTCGGGAATTGGTCCAAGGCATTCCCGCTCAGGTATTAAAGTTTGTTCCCACTTTTTATTTGCATTGATTAATTTGCTTGTTGTCATTATGTGATTAATTAGCTATATTGCTTTGTGCATTGGTTATTGTTAAGCATGCTTGAATATGTGGTGTATTGATATGCTTGAATTGAGGTAGAGCTTGCTATTTGCTAGCTTGAGCATGATTTTGGTGATCTTTGTGATTATGAGAATTTTGAGAAATGGGATAACATCATTCAAGGTGGATTGCGTATGTGGGAGACCCTCAGTTTGTTTATGTCCTCGCGATGGAGATCCGTGTTTGGTGCCTTGTGTCGAAAGTCTTGCTGATATTGTGATGGTCAGGCGGCGTGTCCCGTTCGTTGGAGCGGCGGTGCAAGATGATTTGGCGGATCAAGTTGATTGTCGCTGGAGGAGAGGCCATATGGTGTTGTGGTCCTTGGTTTGAGGGAATGATTGTTGGGTATGGTACCCAATCCCACATCAGTCGTGCAAGGAAAGATCCCATTACTCATTTGCTTAATCAAGGTGGAGCAATTTGTGACATGTCTTTATCTTTAGCTTAGTGCTATGTTTTATGTGCTTTGCTATGTGTCTTCATGTGTGACTTTGCTTTGTGCTCTGTCTTGCTTTGTTTGGTTGCTTTGCAACTGATAAGGACAGATACTTTGTGTGTCTTTGTGTGCTTTACTTTATGTTGTGTTGCATGCGAGTGTGTGTGTCGTCATGGTAAGTTGCATGTGCATGTATGGCGATGATGATTGTGTTCCCAAACAAATATACCCTTTGAGCATATGGATCAATGGTCCAAGGTGGAGATTGTTGGGTTTTTTGGCCCATTGATTTGGGCTCGGCCCATGTGAGGTTAGGGTTTACCTTGTGTGCCCTATAAAAGGTGTCCTCTCCCACCTTTGGATAAATAAGTTGAGGTAAGTGCAATGATCTCCCCGTAATAGTTTTGTGGCTTCCACATTCTTGCATCTGCAACCCATGATTGTGGCGAGGCGATGAAGGTGTGGTTGGGTTGAGAGGTTGCCTCCATTGCTCTCTGGTTAGGTATTACTTTTGTGTTTGGGGCTCTCTGAGCCTAAATGTTACTAACAAGTGTGTTAGTGTTTGTTTGAGTTACTTTGCAGGTTATAGGGGCATTGGATGGTGGCTCGAATAATCCGGTCGGGTCCGAGTATTTCCTAACAAGGCCCATGTATTCTCCTTCCCATTACTAATTTTGCCCGGATTCTTTCGATGATTTGATACATGACATGAAAGTCTATCTAAAATAAATAAGTGGTTAGTGGGTGTACGAAAAATTGACGTTTGTTCCTGGGCCCTCGGATTTTCAATTCCAGATTTATCACTAATTGTGTCCTGATTCTTTATCTGATAAGACGACATTATAGGTTTGTTAAATAATTAAATGGTTAGTGGGAATAGTTAAGGGATATAATGATATACGTAAATTTTACCTCGAATGGGATGAAGATTTGTTAAATTGGTTAAGTTTTTGCTTTTCAACGTTATGGTTGATTGTTCGATTCACCACTCGATATACTATTCCTTCTATTTATCCCTCTAATTTATAATTTGTGTGGTATGTGTTCCTACTATCCATTTTTCTGACTTTGACTTCGTAAAAAAAATTCTTCTAAGGGTCATTTGTAATTTGTATGAAATGGTCTTCCACTACTCATTTAATTTTTTTAGTTTCAGCTTCGGAAAAAAAAATAGAAAAATTATGACCTCGAAGGGTGCGCAGGCATACAATATGTTTTTTTTTTTTAATAAACATTGATACTCGAGGTGTGTGAGAGCTCATGCCACACAAACTACAAAAGAGATAAAGTGGAGGGATAGAGGGTCTGGTGGGGAATCGAATTCCAACTATATAGTCGGAAGTTAGGAACTTAACCACTAAACCAAATCTTCATCTCTCCAGTCAGACTATGTAACCAAGCCCTTTACAAAATAAATAAATAAATAAATAAAAAGAAAGGAAAAAGAAAAAGAAAAAGTGAGGCGACCATAGTGTTTCATTGATTTGCGCCGGAGCCTTGAAGCAATTATACAGTAAGAAAATGTGGATTTGTGAAGTATTTTGCAACGAACTTTTTCCAATATCCTGATGAATTTTACCATGAAAGATTTTTGTCACAAAAATTAAAATTATTTTATAGTGTAATTTTATTATATTTTAATTTAATTTTATACAATCAAGTAATTCTTTTATTTTAATTGATGTTAATTATTTATTGTTTATTTAATTAAATGTTTTAAGTTTTGGTGATGTGTACTGTAAACACGTGAAATTTATTCGCCATTAAAAATGCGACACGTGTAAATTTAAATATTAATTTAATTATTTTCTAGGCATTTTAAATAAATTAAATGCTTGAAATAATTATTAATATTTATTGGGTCATTTGGATCCATCAAGCCAAATGGATTTAATTATATTGGGCCAATGTGGACAAGTCCAAATGAAAGACCCACAGGCCTATGATCCAATGGACACTTAAAGCAGGCCAGTCCATGGAAATCAGTCAATGTGAACAAGCCCAGATGAAAGGCCCACATGCTCACTGACCCGATAGAAATGTGGATTAGACCAGCCCACCGATTGGCCCATCATTCACAAACCCTAGGATTTTTCTCTATAAATAGAGGCACCCTGTCACATATTGGGTCACGACTACTTCACTTCCAGACATACATTTTCATACCCTAGTCACTCTCAAGACTCAAACACTTGAGATCTACAGCAACAAAACGCTGCAGAAATTCCAAGAAGCCGAAGAAGAAGCACAAAAGCATCTCGACGTCTTCAAGGTTGGAGGAATCAAAGGAGTAACAGAAGTCGAACCACATATTGTTTGATATTCTTAAATTTCTTACATTCTTGTAAATTGTAGACACTTTGATTGTGAATTAATAAAATTATTTTGCAGTTTCTGTCTACGCATTTTTTTGCACTCACAGATTTTGGCACGCCCAGTGGGACACTTCTGCCTTTCATCTCCTCCAGACGTCGTCAACGAAATCCAATGGCTTCAAGGAACACCTCCAAGAGCAACTCTTCAACATTCGGTGCCGCTATGCCCAATGTCACCACAAGGAACATGAAGAAAGCAATGGAGGCCGCCGATGCTGCGCGCGGAAAAGAAGTTGATGCGGATATGCCGCTGCTGGAAGAAGGAAACGACCATAGATCGGGATCTTCCACGCCGTTGTCAAGCCCGCGGGGAGATCAAGAAGAAACATCCGCCCTGCGTCATGCTGCTGCAATGACAACCCAAGCCAGCACTCTTGAAGAGCAAATGTCCAACCTGACAAAGATTGTGGAAATGCTTGTGAAGAGATCCGAGTTGCAAGATGCCCGCATGGAGCAAATGATGAACAGACTGGATGGCTCTAACGGCGGCCAAGCGGTGAACAAGCCCGTAGAGATCCGCGACGATGGAGAGACTTCCCGGCAAGGCGCTTCGGCAAAAGGAAAAGCAACCGCTGACGTCCAAGTCACTCCTGACGGCTTCATCTCGGTTGATCAACTGAAGGAGTTCATCACGGGAACGCTGAAGGAAGAGGTCTCGGCAGGATCAAAATCCTCCTTAACGTATCTCAAGCCATACAGCGCCCGCATCGACTCACTGAGGATGCCGGCAGACTATCAACCGCCCAAGTTCCAACAGTTCGACGGCAAAGGGAATCCCAAGCAACATATCGCCCATTTCGTAGAGACAAGCAACGAAGCGGGTACGTTTGGAGATCACATCGTCAAACAGTTCATTCGTTCACTAAAGGGGAATGCGTTCGAATGGTATACCGACTTGGAACACGGCAGCATCGACAGTTGGGATCAACTTGAGCAAGAGTTTCTGAACCGTTTTTACAGCACACGGCGTACCGTCAGCATGATAGAATTGACGAACACGCAACAATCAAAGGGCGAGCCGGTGATCGACTACATCAACCGCGGGAGAAGCCCGAGCCTCAACTGCAAGGATCGCTTGTCTGAGACGTCGGCGATTGAGATGTGCATCCAAGGCATGCAATGGGGCCTACGATACATCCTGCAAGGCATTCGTCCCCGGACATTCGAGGAGCTTGCAACTCATGCTCACGACATGGAGCTAAGTTTGGCGTCAAGTGGAGCCTATGGTCCGCCCGTTCAACAAACTCGTACAAACAACCGAGTCGAATGGAAGAAGGGAGGCAAGCCACAGTCGAAGCCACCCACAAAGGATGCGATGGCAACAAGCGCCGCTCTCGTAAAGGTACGCGGGAAGGAGCCGGTGACAAACGACAAGCCAAAGCCACCACAAGCTCAACGTCAAAAGTCGTCATTGGAAGATAGACGGGCTAAGACGTACCCATTCCTTGACTCCGACTTACCAGGCATCTTCGATGACTTGATGAAAGAAAACCTCATCGAGCTACCAAGGATGAAACGTCCCGAGCAAGCTGGGATGACCAACGACCCACTATATTGCAAGTACCACCGTTTGGTGAGCCACACGATCCAAGATTGCTTCGTTTTCAAGGACAAAGTCATGGATCTCGTCAAACAAGGCAAAATCACCTTGGCAGACGAAGCAGAGACGGCCAACACCGTTTCCATCCAAGTTGGATCGATCGAGATCAAAGTTCCTCACAATTCCACCACCTGCAACACCGTCTTCGAAGTTGGGAGCACGTCGAAGCAAGACCACACCAAACAAGTTGTGGATCATTCGCATCTCAATGAATGCATGCTTTCCATCACGTTCAATGACGACGACATGCCGATGGAGCTGGAAAATTCGAAGGCTCATAACCGACCATTGTTCGTCGTTGGATACGTGGACAACAAGCGAGTAAACCGCGTCCTGATAGACGGGGGTTCTGCCGTCAACATCATGCCACTTCACACCCTGAAGGAATTGGGCATCTCCGAGGAAGAACTATCCAATAGCAAAATGTTGATCCAAGGCTTCAACCAAGGGGGGCAAAAATCCCTTGGTGCAATCCGAGTCCGTTTGCAAATTGATGAGATGGTTGCAAACACGTACTTCCACGTCATTGACGCAAGGACATCATATAATATGCTTCTTGGTCAGACATGGATCCACGAGAACGGCGTCGTCCCTTCAACATGGCACCAATGCTTCAAGTACGTGCACAACGGCATCGTCAAAAGGGTTATCGCCGATGACAAACCATTCGCGGTGGCCGAGTCTTACTACGGGGATGCTAAATACTACCTTGATTTGTCCAAATCTAAGGCACCTTCGTGCGGGGAAGAAGAACGTAAAGATGATCAACCAGTCCGTGATGATAAGGGAAAATCGATCTTGGAAGAGGCATTCGAGGGGCTTACACTCCCACTAACGCCCATTGATCCTGGCATGTCGCAGAAAATGGTGAAAATTCAACTCAAAGGTAGTGAGGCACGCCGGCTAAAGAACGATAAGGAATTCGGTCCAAAGGCATTCAAGCTGCTCACCAAGTCTGGATTCAACCCAAATGAGCCATCGCCGTTGGGAAAGCTCTCGGACAACAATCGAAGAAAAGGTGACCGGAGTGGACTTGGGTATGTTGCGGAATTTGACACGGCACCCCAAGCATCGAAAGCGCCCATATTCGTCAAAGCGGAACAAATAGTGAAGGCACCGGTTCGTATCGTCATAAAACGAGCTACGGCCAATTACATCACCGAAGAAGCAAATCAAGAGGATCATGCTCCAAAGGACCAACCTGCACGAAAGTCAGCATTTGATCGCATCGGTAGTCCGTCAAAAGGAGAGCAAAAACGAAGTGTCCATGATAGACTTGGCTCAACGGAGACAATCGAGCACAAAGGATCTGTCTTTCGCCGGCTTGGAGCAAACAAAGAAGTGAAGCCAACTGTTTTCGATAGGCTCGGGGCTGTTGCCAAAGAAGACTCTGCAAAATCCGTCTTCAAAAGGCTAGGTTCTACAAAACGCCAATCACAAATCAAAACATCGGCTAGCAAAGAGCGGTCTCCGGTAAAACAAGGGATATTGGACGACCCTAACTACGGCAACGATGTGAGAAGCACTGTACCTTCCCGCATGAAGCGTCAAGTTGAGTGGACTGTCTCATCCGACGAATGGCTAAAGCTCAAGAAACGAACCATCATCTTCACAAAGCATGACGAAGATGATCAAGCTGACAAAGTTGACATTCATCATATCACCATTGACTACGGTGAGCCAAGTGAAGGAGACGTCAACGCAGCGCCGATGCAACTTGAGGAAGATATCAAGATCACGGTGGATGAGCTGCGTGAGGTGAACTTAGGCGATGAAAAAGATCCTCGCCCAACATTTATCAGTGCCCAACTGACCGTAGATGAAGCGGAGAAATACGTAGCACTGCTCCAAGAATTCAGAGACGTCTTTGCATGGTCCTACAAGGAAATGCCCGGTCTGGACCCCAAGATAGCCGTCCACCGCCTTGCAGTGAAGAAGGATGCACGACCCGTGAAGCAAGCACAACGTCGATTCCGCCCTGAGCTTCTCCCACAAATTGAAGCTGAAGTCAACAAGCTGATTGACGTTGGCTTCATTCGTGAGGTGCAATATCCCACCTGGATCTCAAGCATCGTCCCGGTGAGGAAGAAGAATGGACAAATTCGAGTCTGTGTGGACTTTCGCGATCTAAATGAGGCTTGCCCGAAAGATGAGTTCCCGTTGCCGATCACCGAGCTGATGATTGATGCCACCACGGGACATGAAGCATTATCGTTTATGGATGGGTCTTCCGGTTACAATCAAATAAAGATGGCGCCCGAAGACGAAGAGATGACTGCGTTCCGGACTCCAAAAGGCATATACTGTTATAAAGTTATGCCCTTCGGCCTGAAGAATGCGGGGGCAACGTATCAACGTGCCATGCAAAAGATCTTCGACGACATGCTGCACAACTTGGTTGAATGCTACGTCGACGATCTCGTGGTAAAGACCAAGGAACGAGTCAATCATCTACAAGACTTGAGGACCGTGTTCGAACGCCTTCGCAAGCACCAACTGAAGATGAATCCGTTGAAGTGCGCATTTGGTGTGTCCTCTGGAAAGTTCCTCGGCTTCGTTGTACGGAATCACAGAATTGAAATCGAGCAAGCCAAAATTGACGCAATCTTGAGGATGCCGGAGCCACGGGATATCCACGAGTTGAAGAGCCTTCAAGGTAAGCTCGCATACATCTGGAGGTTCATTTCCAATCTTGCTGGAAGATGTCAACCGTTCAGCAAGCTCATGAAAAAGGGTATTCCGTTCGAGTGGGATGAATCCTACAAGAAAGCGTTCGACAACATCAAAGCGTATCTGATGAAGCCGCCAGTGCTAGCTGCTCCAGTGATCGGACGACCATTGATCCTGTATGTAGCTGCCCAAGAAAACTCTGTCGGCGCCTTGCTAGCTCAAGAAAATGATGGGGGCAAGGAGAACGCGCTCTACTATCTAAGTCGGATGATGACGCCGAACGAGCTCAAGTTCCGTCCAATCGAAAAGCTTTGTCTAGCATTGGTCTTCGCCATCCGAAAGCTGAAGCATTACTTCCAAGCTCACACGGTACATCTTGTATCCAAAGCAAATCCTCTCAAGCATGTGTTGTCTCAATTTGCTCTCTCTGAAAGACTTTCACGATGGTATTTGTTGTTTCAACAGTTCGAGATCGTTTACGTACCATAAAAGGCTATCAAAGGACAAGCACTGGCCGACTTCTTAGCTGATCATCCGATACCTGCTGAATGGGATCTCTCTGACGACCTTCCAGACGAAGATGTGATGTTAACTGAAGCTGGACAACCATGGAAAATGTACTTCGATGGAGCTGCCCACAAGGAAGAAGCTGGAGTAGGAATCGTCTTCGTCACTCCGACGGGTGAGATCTTACCTCATTCAATTACCCTCACTAGCAATTGCTCCAATAACGTTGCTGAATATCAAGCCCTGATCTTGGGACTCGAAATGGCAGTCGACGCCAAGCAACTACACCTTCAAGTCTACGGCGACTCCAAGTTAATAGTCAACCAGCTACTTGGCGAATATGAAGTCAAGAAACCGGATCTGGTGCCATATCACAAATACGCACATAGATTGATGGCATATCTCCGTGATGTGACGATTGAACATGTCCCTAGAAGCCAAAATCGGCAAGTTGACTCCCTTGCAAAGTTAGCGTCAACACTTACCTTGCCAGAAGACAAGATGACTATCACGCTGACTAAGGGATGGGTGATGCCTCCAGTTTTTGAAGACGATGAGGAGTTCGACGAGAATACGGCCGTTGAAGTATTTGAAATCGACGAAGAAGAAGATTGGAGACAACCTTTGGTCGACTACTTGCAGCATCAGAAGTTACCCGAGGATCCGAGGAAAAAGGTTGATATCCGGAGACGTGCTGCCCGATTCTTCTACTTTAATGGCACCTTGTATAGAAGGTCGTTCGAAGGGGTTCTACTCCGTTGTTTGGGCTCCACTGAAGCTGTTCAAGCATTGGAAGAAGTACATGCTGGGATTTGCGGTGCACACCAATCGGGGCCGAAGCTACATTTCCGCATCAAGAGAATGGGATACTATTGGCCGACGATGGTTAGAGACTGCATGGAGTTTGCTCGAAAGTGCCAAGCCTGCCAATTTCACGCCAATTTCATCCACCAACCTCCCGAGCCGTTGCATCCAACTGTGGCATCATGGCTGTTTGACGCATGGGGCATGGACATCGTTGGACCGCTGCCAAAGTCTTCCGGGGGGCATGGCTATATCCTTGCTGCTACGGATTACTTCTCCAAGTGGGCTGAAGCTGCACCCTTTAGAGAAGTCAAAGGGGAACACGTTGCTGGTTTCATCCGAATCAATATCATCTACCGTTATGGTGTCCCGCGTTACATCATGACAGACAACGGACGCTCATTTGTCAACAACACCATCACCAAGTTGTGTGAGAAGTTTGGATTTACTCAGCGAAAGAGTTCTGCATATTACCCGCCGGCAAATGGACTAGCGGAGGCCTTCAACAAAACCTTATGCGGATTGTTGAAGAAAGTTGTCTCCAAGTCAAAACGAGACTGGCATGAGAGAATCAACGAAGCTTTATGGGCATATCGAACAACTTTCCGCACACCCACCAAGGCAACGCCATACTCGTTGGTCTATGGAGTGGAAGCCGTGTTGCCGTTGGAAACACAAATCCCGTCGTTAAGAGTCGCCATCCAAGAAGGACTCACTGAAGAAGACAACGCCCGACTGCGTTTGGAAGAATTGGAAGCCCTTGATGAAAGAAGGCTCGAAGCACAACAAAGGTTGGAATGCTACCAAGCCCGCCTCTCGAAGTTCTACAACAAGAAAGTCAAGGCACGCTCGTTCCAAGTTGGAGATCTCGTCCTCGCCATCCGGAGACCCATTGTCATCAACTACCGCAGTGGGAACAAGTTCACCTCCAAATGGGATGGACCATACGTCATCACGGAAGTCTTCACAAACGGAGCCTACATGATGATTGATAACGATGGAGTGAGCATCGGACCGATAAATGGGCGGTTCTTGAAGAAGTTCTACGCTTGAAGAATGGACAAGGAAAATGCTCCTTGACGCACGAGCCTAAACTGCACGTCACAAAAAAAAAGCAAAAAAATGTAATACTCCTGGCCCGCAAGAGTATAAACTGTGTACGGCTCAAAATAAACAAATTCAATTTGTTTTGAACTACGTAATGGCTTGATCCCTTCACAGGGTACGTAGGCAACTTGGAAATCATTCTTCTAAGTTCAGTCATAAACAAAAAAAAATCAATCAAGTAATTGGATTAATTATGTTGGTTCATTACTTGAGGAAAAAAAATGTAGTTGGGTTAAGTTAATCCATTACACAAAAAAAATGTTGATAGAATTTGATCCATCACTTGCAAGCAAAAAAAAAATGGGTTGACTAAATTTAATCCATTACTTGATAGAATAAATTTGAGCATATGAGTTAAATTCAACACATTGCTTAAAAAATGTTGAATGGATTTATTAAATTAATCCATCACTTGGTTTGGAGAAGTTATGACTACATGCACTAAAGCACTTAATTTTTAATTAAAGTGTTTTAGTATTCAAATTTGAAGGATGGTGTAAAGTTTTGCATCGGGGCTTGCAAGTGCATTCATGCTGTAAATAATGAAGAAATGAGAGCTTTATTTCACCAGGGGATCAAGATACAAATTCCATGTAAACTAAGCAATGAAGAATGCAAAAAACAAAGAATAAAGAACAAAAGAATGAAGAAGCTAGTAAGGTTGTAGATGTAGCAACTCCTTTCGGGACCTCTCGAAAGCCGTTTCCATCATCTTCAAGTTGGCGGAATCTTCGGCGGATGGGCCTGGGGAATTCTTGATCTTCAAAACAACCGCCTCTTAAGATGCGCGAGCCTCGCTAAGAACTTGCTCCTCTCCTGTAGCTCGCTGAAGAGATGACTCCATTTCGACCATTTGTTTCTTCAACTCTTCTAATTTGGCGCCCAACACTTTAACTGCTTCCGTCTTGGCTTGCAACTATCTCTCTTGGCCAGCTCCGCTTCGGCTAGTTGCAACGACTCTTGCGACTCCACCCTCGCACGCAAATCCTGAAGCATCGCGGCCCCATCGAAGAAACGGTGCAATGATAACTCCAGCCGAGATGTGTCCTGCTTGCAATTCCTCATGGAGCCAAGAAACTCATCCGCTGCAGCTCGACCCCTCGCAAGCTTCTCCAAAGGCGCCTCCTTAATTATGTCTCTCACTATCTCCCAAAAATAGTCCATTACCTTCCAGCTTGCTCGCCTCTTCATTTCATCAGGGGTAATAATAGTTGTTGCAGGAGTAGCCTTCTCCAAGGGACGCACTGTCGGAGATGCTGAGTGGACAATAGGATCGGCCATTGCTAAAGGAAGGGCGGGTGATGGCACTACATCTGCTCGGGGGACGCGCGGGGCACGTGTCAAGCGTATAGGAACACTGGCACTGCTTCCTGCATCATCATCACCATCATCGGGCGCCGATGTACTGCCCAAGCCCACAACCTGAAAGGAAACAGGGAAAGCATAAGTACAAGCGAAGAAACCAAAGAAAGACAAAATCAAGGAATAGAGCAAAGACATCAAAACTTTCATTTAAAAGTCCTGTTAAAGGTGCTTCTTCCTCAAAAATGCATGAAGGGATACTAAGATGGTCTAAGTTAAAAACTTCATCCCTCCCTTCATCAGAAAAAGATAAAGCGGAAATTACTTCTTTGTTTTTCAACAGAGGTTGTGCCGGCGAACGCACTACGTTTAGGGCAAAGTTGGGCGATAGTGCTTCATCATTGCTAACACGGACGGCGGAGTTCGAATTGTTGCTAGGCGGATCATGACAGCGGGACCACCACTTGGCATAATCACGGGTTGTCGAAAGATTGGAACCCGATACACCAGGATATGTAAGAGACGCCTTCGTGAGGAATTGGATGCTCACCAACCATAACCGGTATAACTCGCTCGGATCTCCAGAAAGGATCTCTTCCTTCAATGGCCCCGGGATGTGCTGACAAAACCCAAATCTCCGGCTAAAACGATGTGGACTGTATGCCTCAACAATGCAAGAAGACCCGCATCTAAACGTCAAGTAAGCCGAACGTATACAAATGAGAAGATCCCTTCTAGAGGAACTGATAAGGAACTCATTGTCATGAAAGGTGAAAGGAGCCGTCACAGTGGTGAATCGAAAGCACAGTAAAGAAGAAGATGGGATGTTGGTAAACAATCTCTGGGCGGCAGTATAACTGAAACGTCTAAAGACATCTACACCCGAAAACCCCACCATGGGCGGGTTCCCCGCAACCTCCAGCCAATCATGGGTCGGAAAGTGTCCCGCGAGCCACGGATAAACAAAGTGAAGAGGAAAAACCGCATTGCACTGCTTCAAGTCAGTGGACGTGCATATCATCCTCAAGCCTCGGTATATGCTCGCCAACACGGGGATAGCCAGGGAAAACTGTGTGCCACGCGCCATGCGACTGGCAACTCGAAAGACAGATGGTCGAACCATGCCTACACGGCCACGGGGAAGCGCAAATCCATAAATCCAAGCAGAAATGAATGCTGCTAGATAGAACTCATCACGGTAAGCAACATCCACGCCTAAAAAATCCATATTGCCACTAACAGGCTCTTGCAGTTGCGTTCTGATTATAGTCCCACTTGGGATGGACGGCTCCTTAGGTGCCCTCGCCCTCTTCTTTTGAGGCTGAAGTGTCGGGCTAGAATATTTCCTGCCTTTCCCGAACCAAAACTCCACCCACGCCGCAATGGAGACCGCCTTATCCTTCTTGCAGATCGAGTGGTATGCCAAAAACAGATATCTGCAAGCAAAGGAAAATTAGTCAAAAAGGGAAGACGGAAACAAAATAAAAACAAAGAAGAGAGACCGAAATGATAATTGGACCGTACTTGCAGCTAGCTGGGGTTTGGTCGTTCCCATAGCTCAAAGTCTTGTCACTCGGTACAGCTTCGTCATAAAACTCACCCTGTAGGGGAAGCCTAACCAGCTCATGGATATCCCACAACGAAGGTGAAAGCTCACCAATGGGAGTACATAAGGTGTTCGTGCTTGGACGCCACCGTTCAAGAAATGCGCGAAGTACTCCTTTGCTGCAGTAATACGTGAAGAGTGAAGCCTGTACACCATCATAGATCTGTGCACGCCTCAAATGCTGCTTGTGGTGCCAAAGCACATGCTCAGTCCACTCCCAATAGCCTGGGCAGAAACAAAACATGCCGAACATAGAGTCTGGGAAATTGGCATCAGCGCTAAGATCCGGGACCGCGTTCGGGTGAAATGGCTCGAGCTCACGGCTACCTAATCTGTGAAGAGTAGACCGAAGTGAAAGGGCAGTCTCCTCGCCTTCTGATCCATCCGCTCGCACAATTTTCCATACAGACCTGCGAGTCCAATGCTCCGGGTGTTCAACATTAACCCTTGAACGAGGTGGTATCACTGGAGTGTCGATAAGGATACGAGTCTGGGCATCCTTATCACGACCAACTATAAGATGATTCCCGTCACTCCGAATAAATTGTTTAGCCATGACGCCACTGCAAAACAAAAATCAGGAAAATTGGTTATCTTCCAAGAAAATGGGGTTATTTCCACGAAAAAGAAAAGGCGAAAAAAAAAGAAAAAAAAAAGAAAAAGAAAGAAAGAAAAGAAAAAAAACATTTGCAAGATAAATGCGATGTTATTTTTTGAATGACATGAAAAAAATATTGCAAGATGAAGGCAATTAAAAAAATATATATATAACACATGTCAAATTTGGAAAAATTAATTTTAAGTTCATTTTAAATTTTTGGACTTAGAGTTAAATTTCTATGAAATCAAATTTTGGGCACTACAAAAGGTAAATATTTACATGTATATAAAAAAAATATACATGTTAAATATTGTTTGAAATTAATTTTAAGTTCATTACTAAATTTTGGACTTAAAATTAAATATTTTGGGACCTAGCCTCAAATACCAAATATGTTGGGGCTAAAATTTGGGCTTCCAAAGATCTAGGGGTTCAATTTTAGCATTCCAAAAGTTGGGGACTCCAATTCAAAGGTCTAGAATAAGTGGGGTCAAATTTTAGATTGTCTAAACAATTGGGGGCAAAATCCTAGGGTTTGAAAACTTGGGGGTCAGATTGAGATAACCAAAAGTTGGTTCCCTTTCTTCCCCAAAATCACCAAAAGAACGCAGCCTTCTCTCTTTCTCTTCTCCAATCTGCTAAAAAAAAAACATTCAGCTCTTCCACCCAAATCATTCAAAAGACGGCAGCCATGGCGAGCGGAGGTGGCGGACGGGACAGCAAGGGGCGACAGCCTTCTCCACCTTCGCGCGAGCGGCGGCGGCTCCTCCCCCACTTCCCTTCGATCCTGCGACAGTAACACAGCGGAGCAGCAGCGGCCTTCCGATTCGACGGTGGCGACCTTCCCCTTGCGCGAGCTCGGAGCGGCGGTGGCCTTCCTCGAGCGGGCGCGGCGGCAAACGGCTGGACGGCGCGAGCAGCGGCAGCAGCAGGCGGCCTTCTTCCTGTTGACGGCGACATGGAGGCGACGCGGGCAGCGGAGGAGCGGCCCTCCGGTCTCACCCTTGCACGAGCGAACTGCGGCCTTCTCCAATTCCAGCAGCGGCGATAGGCGGCGACGATTGCAGCGGTCCGGCGGCTCCCCCCGACGACAGCCGCAGGCGGCGGCGTCCCTCTCCTCCCTTCCGGCGCGAGGACGGCAGCGGGCGTCCAGCAGCGCGGCACAACCCCGGCGTGGCACGATGACGGCGGCAACGAGTTGGGAAAGGCGAGCAGAGCAGCGGTCTCCAGCTGCGCGAACGGCGGCAGACACCTCTCCCTCTGACGTTGGCAGCAACGGCGATGTGGTGGCGGCCTCCCTGCTCGATCCGGCATCAGCAGCGGCGGTGGTGGCGTCTCTTCCTCCGGCAACGCACTCCAGCGGCGACACGGGTGACCCCCGGCAGCAACAGGCATGGCGGCGGCCTTCTCCCTCCGGCGATGCGAACAGCAGCGGTGATGGGTTCGAGCGGCGGCAGGCCTTCTGAACAAATAACGGTTGAGGCGAACGGCAGCGCCGTCGCCAACCCCGCCATTGTCAAAGGCTTCTTGATGGCGGGTAGGTTAAGGATTGAGGCCAACGGCAGCGCCGTGTGACCAAACATCCCGTCTACCATGACGACAACCAGGTACCCGACTCTCATTTGAATTAATTGGAGACGAACTTTATTTTGATGAGTTGAACGATTTGGGTTTGGTTGTGGTTTGCTTCACTGTTATGAAGTTGACAAGAAAAACACACAAAAACAAAAGAAAGGCACAGACAAAAAAAGGTGCAAAGAAGCAAAAAAAATATATATGCAGCAAACAGAGAAACAATGCAGAACGAAAAAAACAGAGATTTTCTTTACCTGGGTGATGAAATCTCTTTGCCTGCTGGGATATTGATCGCCTGTGTGTTTACTATTTTCTTCTTTTGGCTTGATGATTTAACCTGTTAAGAGTTACTTGAGCAAATATAGCTTCGTTTGGATTTGAGCATGATTGGTAACGAAAGGCAAAGGAAGAAAATTTACCTAGCCCTGCTCTTATTTGCCTGCTGTTTGGAGTGTGAAAATTAGACCGATTGCTTGTTAATGTGGGTCTAATTTATAGAAGCCAATGTGAGTCCCAACAGATTTGTGGAGATTTTAATCAAGATACAATCCTTGTTAGATTTGGCTTGAAACGGATTTGAAGATTTGAAGCAAGAATATTTGATAATTTAATTTTGAATCAAGTTTTAAATCCAAATGTGAAGCTTGTTGGATATGACAAATATTTGATGATTATTTGCTCTAAGTTTAAAATTGATATAAGATCTCGATGCGGATACAGAGTTTGAAGTGTAAGTTTGATTGAACAAATCCACATCACGGTTCATGCGCATCAAATCAATTTTCAATGAAGAGAAGATTCTACCAAGTAAAATGGAGTTAGTTCGAATCTTGCCACATGAAATATTTGGCAAATTTGAACACCAAAAGAGCAAAGAGCAAATCAGGAAGAAATAAAAAAAAATGGGCAACAAAAATCGTGAGCCCAACAAAGTAGGCCGAAAGGTGAAAGAAATGACAACAATCAAATTACAAAGCATGGAAAAAAAAAATCATTGCAGGT
Organism: Hygrophila difformis; assembly: GCA_030278955.1. Taxonomy (NCBI): domain Eukaryota; kingdom Viridiplantae; phylum Streptophyta; class Magnoliopsida; order Lamiales; family Acanthaceae; genus Hygrophila; species Hygrophila difformis. Next base: position 44,200,229 of record JAOANR010000012.1, on the reverse strand, counting down.
TGGGCTATTCAAATTTAATTTGATGCAATCAAAAGAAATGGCAAAAGAGAGAAAATGCCGACACAGCCAAAAAAAAAATGGTCAAGCACCAAAATAAATATTTCGAGACTCGTTCACGTCTCAAATATTTTATTTCGCCCTAAACAAGTCTCGAGGGGGCATCTGTAAACACGTGAAATTTATTCGCCATTAAAAATGCGACACGTGTAAATTTAAATATTAATTTAATTATTTTCTAGGCATTTTAAATAAATTAAATGCTTGAAATAATTATTAATATTTATTGGGCCATTTGGATCCATCAAGCCAAATGGATTTAATTATATTGGGCCAATGTGGACAAGTCCAAATGAAAGACCCACAGGCCTATGATCCAATGGACACTTAAAGCAGGCCAGTCCATGGAAATCAGTCAATGTGAACAAGCCCAGATGAAAGGCCCACATGCTCACTGACCCGATAGAAATGTGGATTGGACCAGCCCACCGATTGGCCCATCATTCACAAACCCTAGGGTTTTTCTCTATAAATAGAGGCACCCTGTCACATATTGGGTCACGACTACTTCACTTCCGGACATACATTTTCATACCCTAGTCACTCTCAAGACTCAAACACTTGAGATCTACAGCAACAAAACGCTGCAGAAATTCCAAGAAGCCGAAGAAGAAGCACAAAAGCATCTCGACGTCTTCAAGGTTGGAGGAATCAAAGGAGTAACAGAAGTCGAACCACATATTGTTTGATATTCTTAAATTTCTTACATTCTTGTAAATTGTAGACACTTTGATTGTGAATTAATAAAATTATTTTGCAGTTTCTGTCTACGCATTTTTTTGCACTCACATGTACATAACATAGAATTATTAATGTATAAATAATATGAAGTTTAATTTAATTTGGTGGAAGAGTAGTGGCCAGTGGGAGAGAGGTTAAATAGGTTGTGATGTTTAACCAAATATAAAAAATTTTCTCAGCTTTTAATTTTCTTAATAAAATTATATAGATATTTAACAATGATTTCAATCAATTAAAGATAAACTGCCCTCGTTTTGCATTGCAATAATCTATTCATTATATTGTGGATTTGCTTTGTGTTGGGGCCATGGGCCACAAGAAGTCAAATGTGTCATACAACATGGGCCGAAGAAGGATCTCTAAGGAGAGTTGGGCTTGAAATCTATTGGGCCGAGAAATTAAAAGGGAACGATCCAAAACAGAAGAAGAAACCCAAACGGAGGAAGATTTCGGAGGGCAGAGATTTCGGCCGAAATAGAATTAAATCAGCGGATTGAGGAGAGATGGGAATCGGCTCAGAGGAATCGGCCGGAGAGCGGTTATTTCAGCTCCGGCTATAAATAGGGGATGCCATACACAGAATCGGAGAGATCAATCCAACCCCTAAATTCCTTTATCAAATTTACTTCTTTGTATCTTTACTGCTTTCTTTACAGCTTTTCCTAGACTCTAGTTTAGCTTGTAGCGGTTACCTCCAAGTCCACCGTTGTTTCTTAACAACCGGTAGTTTGGTTCTAGTTTTTCCGGTGAATTCGCCGTTGTTTCTTAACAACAGGTAGATTCTCCATTGTATTTTGTTGCCATTCAAATTCTAAGGAATATTCAGTCAAGTTTGGGCGTAATTAGTCAGGTTTGGGCGCATTATCATTAATCTGGACCCGTAACCGGTTTGATCCTTTTTCCGGTAGCCTCCCTTGAGGAGAAAAAGGTCCTTTGGCATCACCAAGCCAAACACTTTGTTTCATGATGTGGTTGTAGAGATCATTGCCTTTTTTCATTATTATTTACATATTTTTTTTTATTAGAGACCTTAAAAAATAATAATAAAACAAAAACTTTTAAAAAGGTGGTGGGTACCCGACCCAATCGGGTACTCGACATACCCGACATGCCGAGTACCCAATATTATCGGGTAATAGTTGGGTAATAAATTTTCAAACCCGAACTTGATTAACCTGAACCCAACTAACCCGATTCCACCAAACTCGACCCAACGCCCACCCATAGTGCCTTCCATGTACTACCTCCGTTTTCTTTTATTTGCTACAGACTCACTACGCACGCAGTCCAATGCACATTTTAAATCATTAATAACTCAAATTCGGTACATGTAGAAATTCTAAAAGTTTGATATTTAAAAACTACATGACGAGACGAATCTAACAAGATCTCACTTGACTATATTTTAACTTGTATAACTATGATAAAAATTTAACTGAAAATCAGTATGTGAATAGTGACAAATACTCAAATAGGGCTATTATAAGAAAACGGAGGAAGTATTATTTTATTAATATATATATACACACACTTCATATAGGTTTTCATAAACACATTTTCAACAGATAATTACGAACTATTTTGGAAATAAACTAATTTACGTGTATTATTTTAATAAACTACGTACTGTAAATATTTTCGAGGGCCTGTCTCCATATTGGATTTGGACATTAGGCCTGTACCACATGTAATATTGGACAGCAACCGTTCCACTCCACCGCAGGTAAGCTAAGGCATTTGTTTGCTGGTCTTTCCTCCAGTCCCGGCCTTTAATTTGTCAATTGTCATTCAAATTCAAATACTACTATAATATACTTATTATACGTTGGAATTTTGAATTGATTAGAGCAATTGATGAGGAATTTTTATTTCTACGAAACTCGTTCTACATGTTACAACAATTTAAACATCTCTTTACAGAATTGAAAATACACAACAGACAATGAACATATGTTATATATACTGTTCTTTTGATGGCCTCAACATATCCGGCATGGTAGATGAGAATCAAAATTTGACTTTGACAATTACAATTTCAAAGTTTGTTGTGTCTACGGCTTTTGATGTTTATACTTGTTTTTTTTCAACATTATAGTATTATACAATACTTAAAAACATACAGTACAATAGTAATTATCAAAGCAATGTTTGATGGTAGTACAAATTAAAGCCAGGCCACACAAGGTAATCAATCAGGCAATGAATGCCCTTCATTATTCCGAGATCAAAACACACAAACACATGCATAATTAAGTAGAAGTATATAAATATGATCATTGATCTCATGTGCCATGGTGAGCTGCCTCAATATCTTGGGTGACCTTGATCGCCACTTCCAAGTATGAAATGGGATCGGGAACTTCTTCGCTCGCCTTCTCGTACTCGGTTGTCCAAATTACGACATGGCCGCCATCCCCTTTCCTATCCACCTTCACACTGTAACGGTACTCCTTGTATGCCTCCAGAATTTTTCCTTCGATAACCTTGAATTTCACCTCCTGCCCTTCCTCCTCGTCTATTCCTTCGATTGCTACTTTCAGACTTTCCTTTTCGCCCCCTGCGCGTCAAAAATTATTTACAGCAGGCCAGCCGGTTTCTAACCAAAATAACAAGACTGAAAATTTCATCAATTATATTGCCAGTTTAGGTAATAGCTATAGCTTACTTACTGTGAGTGTAATTGTAGTGGATTACGGAGCCAAGCTTCCCAGGTTGTCCACGCTGGACTTCACAGACGTGCATTTCAGGTGTAAAATTGACCAATTCAGTAGGGTTGTGCCTCCACAGACTATGGAACACATCCCCATCGCACTTGATCTCTTTCTCAAGTATCAATTTGCCTTTCAATCCCATCGTTGATCGATCTTCCTGTAAACAAAATTAGAATTAGGCCAAGAAATAAATGCTCATCATATCCTTGTTATTACATAGTTGTACTTGTATGGACTCTTCTAAAGTGGCTTGCTGTCTATTATATACTCCCTCCGTCCCATTTAACTTGTCTTGTTTGACTTTTGCACACAATCCAATGCACTTTTTCAATCGTTATTATCTCAAAATATATACAATGAAAAATTATATAAAGTACATATTCTAAAACTACATGATCATACGATTCTAATAAGACCAACCTCGACTATTTTTGTCCAATATATAATTGCAATAAAATTTAGTCAAAACTGAACAATAAACAGTGTCAAAAAGTCAAACAGGACACGTTATGTGGGACGGAGGGAGTATATAGAATGTCCAGGAGAGCTTATCTCTTAATTAATTATCTCACTTCTATCTTTAATTAATTTCGAAATATATGTATCAAGTTCGGGTCGAGTATCGGGTCCTAAGTTTGGACCCAAATAACACGATCGGGTACCACCTTTTTTTTTTTATTTTTTATTTTTTTACGTTCTACACTTTCTATAATTTTTTTCCCAAGTGCTTAAAACTCTTAATAATTACACAAGCCATTATCATTTAGTCCAAATTATCACAATTATCATGTACAATAGATATATACACAATCAAATTTGATAATTACTTAGTTTATAAATATGAGAATTCTTCACTGTCTCTTCAAATATTTATTCAAATTCTTCATTTATCACTATGTCTTTCTTAAATAGAAGAAGAAATTTATAATTACTGTATTTGTCTAGATTTAGTAGTATTTGCTAAAAACCTCTTCAACAATGTTCGTAATTTTTTTAATGTGCAGTTAATCCATATATATATTTGTTCACTACAAGAAAAAAGACGATTACCGACCCCAAATTGGGGTCGGTAACAGGCGGAGACGGGTCGCCCAGCCGTCTACCGACCCCAAAGTTGGGTCGGTAATTTCTTGGTAGATGATCCAAGACCGACCAAATTTTCTTCGGGTCGGTAGCGTTCCGACCCATTTACCGACCAACTTTTGGTCGGTAAATTTACCGACCCCATGTAGGGTCGGTAGAGGGGTCGATAAATTGGGATCTGGGACCTCTTGGTCCAGGGATTACCGACCCCAATTGGGGTCGGTAGGCTTACCGACCACCATGTGATCGGTAATGGGGTCGGTACCCAACTGAATTTGTGACCAGAAATGGCTGTTTTGACAGCCATCCCTGCTGCCACAAATCATTCAATACCAACAAAACAATAAGACATCCAATACTACATCCACTACATTACAAATCTTCAAACAACTACAACTTATATATATATAGAATGTCCAGGAGAGCTTATATCTTAATTAATTATCTCACTTCTATCTTTAATTAATTTCGAAATATATGTATCAAGTTCGGGTCGGGTATCGGGTCCTAAGTTTGGACCCAAATAACACGATCGGGTACCTTTTTATTTTTTTTATTTTTTTTATTTTTACGTTCCACACTTTCTATAATTTTTTTCCCAAGTGCTTAAAACTCCTAATAATTACACAAGCCATTATCATTTAGTCCAAATTATCACAATTATCATGTACAATAGATATATACACAATCAAATTTGATAATTACTTAGTTTATAAATATGAGAATTCTTCACTGTCTCTTCAAATATTTATTCAAATTCTTCATTTATCACTATGTCTTTCTTAAATAGAAGAAGAAATTTATAATTACTGTATTTGTCTAGATTTAGTAGTATTTGCTAAAAACCTCTTCAACAATGTTCGTAATTTTTTTAATGTGCAGTTAATCCATATATATATTTGTTCACTACAAGAAAAAAGACGATTACTGTAATACCCTGAAAAATTGTTAAGCTAATAATATTTTTTGAAGAAATAATTTGATAGTATTTCTTAAGAGAATAAATTGAGACGAGAAATAAATTAGTATATCCCATGATATAGACTATTTGGAAACGATGAATTATTTTCCAAAGGGAAATAATAGAGATACATGTTGGTAAGAGGAATACCAAGAGAAATATATTTTCCAAAGGAAAAATATTGAAAGAGGCAGGATTATTTTCCAAGGAAAAATAATTTAATTAAAGTTAATAAATATAAGTTAATGTGACTAAAGTATCAGTTAGATATTATTTTCTTAACAACTTTTATATTAAGTATAGTCAATTTTATTAATTAACATAAAATCATTATTAGCTTGCTGGTAGTAATATGAGATTCCAATTTTATAGGTAATGGGTTCCAATTCCATTACCAACACTAATATTTTTAATAAAATAAAAGGCATATGTGCAATACACCAATTCAAATAAAACAAACTGTATCTATAAATAATTTGCAGATTGGGGAACATAGACGTGTGAGTGACGTGCACAGTCCAGTACTCTATGTTGCGTGTAGTGCATAGCTGTAGTATTTCTTTCCTAAATTAAACATGCGAAAGGGTTGGCTGCAAATTTATATATATATAAAAAAAAGAGAATAAAATAAAATAATAATAACAATAATAGTGAAAGAAATCAACTAAAGGGTGTAATATAGGATGTACAGTAATCAACACTATGTCAATTGATGATTGAGTGACGTGTTGTGTTGATGGGAAAGGTGGAAAAAAAAAATAATAAAAAAATAATAAAAATAATAATAATAGAATAAGACAAATACATAATGAAGGGAATGTAGTAATCAAAATAGGCTGTAAAACAATACTGCATGTAGTCAACTAAAGTTAATATAGGCAGAGTAGGTGAAATAGACAGTCTACGTAATCAATACTGCATGTAAAACAAAGGAATGTAGTAATAGAAATAAATAAATAAGAGGAGGGAATAGGTACACGTTGTCCACACATAGGATGAATGATGAATTTTAGTATTATATAATAAATAAAATAAATGGATAAACAAATAAATAGAAACCATGATGACTAAATTGACTATTTGGAAAAGGAGAATTGGCGTGACATGAAAGGCTGCATGAGGGAGGGGTGAATAATTCTGCTAAATGAAACAGGTTGAGCTGCTCGAGGTAACAACCTACTATTTATAACCAATAGTACACAAGTAAGTGACGTAGCACTAGAATATTAAGAATGTGAATGCATGTGTGAATGGTAAAAGAGGTAAACAGCCGATGTGACTTAATTAGTAACCTGCAAATTGTAACAGAATGAGAGGACGTAAAGTGGTGAATTTGTTATGCATGAATCAAAGATAATAATAAAAAAATATCTATGCCAACCGCCTCTTACCCCTATAAATACAACCACTGGACCAACGAATTCAGTACTACAAAACAGAAAAATTCCAGTCTGAAAATATTAGTTGAGGCAGGAAGAATAAGTGCTATTAGTCAGAATATTTCGAGTTCAGCGATTTAGAAGCTAGCTTCGGAAGAAATTGTAAGTAGATTTTTGTTCTAAGGGCTTTGTCCCAAGAGTATTTTTGCATGTTTAATTCCCTTTATGTTTTAATAATTTTAGGGTTTACTCATGCAAGTGATTTATGCAGAGGTTATGTCCCATTATGTGTTTAACTATTTTTGGGGCTAGGCCATGCATGTGAAAAATAAAATTTTCAGTGTGTGGCATGTGATTATTGAGTTATTATTATTATGCGGCGTATATCAAAGAGGTAGATATCGTCGTAGTTATTTCGTGGGTTATCCAAGGGATCCCCATGAAGAGGATTGTGGTTGACCAAGGGTCTCCCAATCAGTTTTTCTAGATGCAGGGAAGGGCCGTCCTTGTATACCATAGTTGACTTCGGTCACTATGTGAGCATGTTAGGTCCTATGAGATACCCCGGGTGTAGACGTCATAGTTGAGCTACGTGTGGATTGATCAGTTTAACGGTTTGACATGCCATTTACTGTTTGAGTAATATTTTAATTGTTTTTGTCCAAGGGACAAAGATTTACTTGCTCAGCGGTTGTGCTGATAATCCTATTTAATTTTTCCCCACAGGATTTGATATATGTGGACCCCACTAGAAGGCATGGGCACGGGCACGGGAGTCACCACTACTTTTGCATTTGAAATCAGACGGTTAAAATTTTCTTTTTAAACTTTAGTCATTTTGTAAAATAAACTTGTTTGGGGGCGGCGAGCCTTAGCCGTCATCTTTTTGTAAACGCTACTATTTTTATGTTAAAGTATAGCTTTATTAAAAAGTTAAGTTGTTTTTAAGTATATTTTCTTTTAATTTTGAATTAGCCTTAGCACTTCTTAATTAAGTAAGCCAAGGCAAGGCCAAAGCGAGCTTAATTAGAAGTGTGGCGGTAACAACCCCGGGATCCCGTTGGTAACTTCCGCTGTAATTTTAGGTAGGGAAAACGGGGGTGTTACAGGTTGGTATCAGAGCGCCCGAGTTAAAACTCCTTTTTAAGTCAAAATAATTTTTGAGTCAAAAATATCTTTTTATCAATATTTTGAAATTTTTAAGTTATTATTCTGTCAAAGAAAAAAATAAATTTTTGGGATGGGACACGATGCACTTGCATTAGGCACAGACTGTAGACGATAACATGCTTTATAGTTAATGCTTATATTGAATTGTGAAATGATAGATGGGTGATAACAACGACTTAGTCCGCGACCTTGTAAGGGAAGTGATGGAATTAAATAAGAGAGACAGGGACCATTTAGAGACCATAGCCCGTCGGGACGAGGAGATAGCGAGGCTCAAGGAGCAAGTGCTGGCTGCCAAAGAAATGTTTGAAAGTGAAAAGTACCAGAGAACTCAAACGGAGATGCAATATTCTGAATTTCTGGGATTTCTTGAAGTCGTACAAGCAGATCTGGTGTCGACCAAAGTCGAGGTGGCACGCAAGGGGCAATTGACACAAGACTTGCTCGCCAAGCAAGATAATGATGCTGAAAAGATGGAACTATGGGACACCATGGTCAGGAGACAGGAACGAGACTTGCTAGCAATGAGCAATGAGATCCGCTATCTTCGAACCCATTGGGGGCCAAAGACTCGACAACCTGCCCATACGATCACATCGATGCAGGACTATTATATTCCTGGTGCCTTAGGCTGGCGTCCTCATTCTCTAGATGTGCCCGTAGACCCCACAAGTCAACCAGGACCATCCAGGATCAACATCGATAGTGACTCGGATGAAGATGACCCACAGGAGGAAGAGAATGAGCCGGTGAAACGCGACCGTAGCCGTAGCCCACGCTAGAATTAGGATCTTTTGTATTCCTAGCACTATGTATTAGAACATGCATTTAATTTTCCCCGTTGCTAAAATATAGTTACTAATGTTTCTTTTTATAAGTTTTTAGAAAATTTAGATTAATGTTTTATTTTTTTAGTATTATTTACCTTGTTTAATAAGAACCTATACAGATGGCCTACCAGACAGGAAAAGGAAAGGAGAGAATGGATGAAAAGACTCAAATGCAAGCCGAAATTAGCAACTTAAAGTGTCACCTCCTGCTAGAAAGAGACTTCCTAAGGTGGCACGAGGAGGAGCTTGCTCGTAAGGAGAAAGAAATCACTGAGTTAAAGACAACAATTATGTACTTTGAAGGGATGACCCTGGAGCAAGAGAAGAGGCTGGACTCCCTACGAAAGACAAATGAGAAACTGACTGAAACGAAAAAGAAGCCTGGAAAATATGTAGTTGCACCACTTTGTCCAGAATGTGGAAGGAAACATTTGACCTGGCGCTGCCCAAACAATGATGAATGTTACCGGTGCGGGAAAAAGGGCCATATCATCAAGAATTGCCGCGTTAGAGACGTCCATGACTAGAAACCTATAGTTGTTTAGAGTAGCTTATTATATTAGCTTTGTATTAGCTTTGTATGTGTGTACTAGTACTTAGCACTACCTATGTCAGTCTCGGCTTGATAGACATATTAGACTGACAATTTTGTTGTGTATTTCTTTAGTAATATAATATAGTTTTTGCCATTTACCTTACTAATGTCTAACTATCCAACTAACTTACTGGCAGATACTGATCAGACCCATTAGAATTAACAGTAACACGGATATGGCGGAAAACGAAGACCGCCAACAGCAAATAGAGCAACTGCTACTCACTCTTGGAGCAGTAGTTCAAAAACAAGCTGAAAAAGAAGAACACCACGGAGAGACACAAGGAGATTTCATTGAGGCTGTTAATAAGTTTCAACCACCACGATATGCTGGACAAGAAGATCCAGCCAAGTTAGAGGGTTGGATTGAATCTCTGGAGAAACTACTTGAAGCAGTTGAATGCCCAAATGAGCGGAAGGTGGGAGTGGCTACCTTTTTCCTAACTGGCATTGCAAACACTTGGTGGAGATCACAGGAGAACCGCCAAGCTACTTGGGAAGAATTTCAAAAAAACTTGAGAGAACGATTTTACCCGCTTAGCCTCAAGAATGCCAAGTATGGGGAGTTTATTTCCCTTCAACAGGGTAACTTGTCTGTTCAGCAGTACTATGCTAAGTTTACTGAACTCCTGAGGTTTGCCCCAGATCTGGTGGCAACTGAGCAGACTAAAGCCCAAAAATTTGAGCTTGGATTGAATAAACATATAAGAAAGGCATTCGGAGGGAAGCAATTCACAAGTTTGCAGAAAGTCTATAATCGAGCTATGACAGTTGAGATGGTAGAAGGGCATGAGCATAAGGGGGAAAGTTCTAAGCCTGCACCACATGATAAAGGGAAGAGGAAGGTTGAAGGGACTAAGGACATCCGCCAAAATCAAAAGAGATATTTTCAAAGGAATAACTGGAATACCCCGGTAGTTCGTACCAACCGGAATGGAGAGCCAATACCTGCCCCATGTCGTCGTTGTCATAAGAAGCATACAATGCAGCAGTGTCCTCAAGGTGATGAGTGTTATCGTTGTGGGCTGAAAGGACACATGGCTGTAGACTGTCGCCTAAGGCTTGACCCTAGCCGACTACGAGCAGATCTGCGAAAAGAAGACTACTGTCCCCAGGTGCCCTATAATGATAAAAGAAATCAGGGACAGCGACCAACATTTCCCACCAACCAAGGAATAGCTAACAGAAACCCACAAAACCAAGGTGGAGCTAACCAAGGAAGGCTGAACGTGATTAATCAAGCCGACGTTCAGAACGCAGGGGATGTGATAGAAGGTACTTTCGAAATTAAAGGTTCATCAGTTCGTACTTTGTTTGATTCTGGAGCTACTTGTTCCTTCATAGCTCGTAGAAAATTGCCCGAGTTGGGACTCGATAAACCCCATGAGATAGGTTTAGGAATTTCTTTACCCAATGGAGCAATTGTTAATTGCTCAAGACGTTACGAGAAAATTCCTATTCGCATCTGCGAAGTCGAGTTTCCCTCCAACCTCGTAGAATTTGAATTGCGAGATTTTGATGTTATCTTAGGAATGGACTGGCTTACACAATACCAAGCTAACATTAACTGCGCTATCCAAAAGATAACTATATATGGAGCCGATAGGAAACGAGTATCATTCTACGCTGAGCCGAAGAGGCCAACCACAAAGATTGTATCATGTCTGCAGCTGGCAACATTGATAAGAAAAGGGAACCCCCTTTATTTTTGTTATATCCAGAATCTGCAAGCAGAGGATGCAGAGATAAATGATATACCAATAGTTCGAGAGTATCCTGACGTATTCCCTGCAGATATTCCAGGGATGCCACCTGAACGTGAGATAGAATTCACAATCGACTTAATCCCAGGTACAGAGCCTGTATCCAAAGCTCCATACCGAATGGCACCAGCTGAGATGAAGGAATTGAAAGAACAACTTGAAGATCTTCTAGAAAAAGGATACATTCGTCCCAGTACGTCTCCATGGGGAGCACCTGTACTGTTTGTTCGAAAGAAGGATGGTGGAATGAGACTCTGTGTTGATTACAGAGGCCTCAACCAAGTAACGGTAAAGAACAAATATCCGCTACCCCGAATTGATGACTTATTTGACCAACTAAAAGGAGCTAGAGTCTTTTCAAAGATTGATTTGAGATCCGGATATCATCAGCTTAGGATAGCTGAGCAGGATATTCCGAAGACAGCATTTAGAACACGGTATGGACATTACGAGTTCACTGTGATGTCGTTTGGCTTGACTAACGCTCCAGCAGTATTTATGGCTCTCATGAACAACGTGTTCCGACAACTATTAGACAAATGTGTAGTTGTCTTCATTGACGACATATTAGTCTACTCAAAGAATGAGAAGGAACACGAAGAACATTTACATCAGGTCTTGCAAACATTACGAATCCATCAGTTGTACGCCAAATTGTCCAAGTGTGAATTTTGGCTAAACAACGTTGCATTCCTCGGTCACATTGTCTCGACAGAGGGAATCTCAGTTGACCCTGCTAAAGTAGCAGCAGTGAAGGATTGGCCTATACCAACCTCGCAAACTGAGATAAGAAGTTTCCTCGGTTTGGCAGGCTACTATAGAAGATTCGTCAAAGATTTCTCAAAAATCGCAAGACCGCTGACACAAAATTTGAAGAAGGGATCAAGGGTCACGTGGACGCCTGAATGCGAAACGGCCTTCCAGACATTAAAGGAAAGGCTAACCACGGCACCAATCCTAACCTTACCCAATGAAAAAGACGATTTCGAAATTTATAGTGACGCTTCCAAATTTGGGCTAGGATGTGTATTGATGCAGAAAGGGAAGGTCATAGCCTATGCTTCAAGACAGCTAAGGCCAAATGAGGAGAATTATCCTACCCATGATTTAGAGTTGGCCGCGGTTGTCTTTGCGCTGAAAATATGGAGGCATTACTTGTACGGACGAAAATGTCAGATATACACAGACCACAAAAGTCTAAAGTATATCTATACTCAGAAAGAGTTGAACATGCGCCAGAGGCGATGGTTAGAACTAATGAAAGACTACGACTTAGGCATCACATATCATGAGGGAAAAGCAAATAAAGTGGCCGATGCACTAAGCCGAAAGTCCAAACATCTGAGTAATACGAAGATCTTACCACCCGAGTTGTATATGGAATTGGCCCGCCTAAACGTTGAAGTGGTCTACCAAGGTACGCCCACTCAACTAATCAATGCCATCACAATTCAGCCAACAATATATGACGAGATCCGAGAAAGACAACTCGGTGATGTCAAATTAGAAAGGGTCAAGGCAAAGATAGCTCAAGGTGAAGCTTTGGATTTCCAGATCCACGAAGATGGTAGTATTCGATTTAAAGGTCGTTGGTGCATACCAAAGGCATGTGAAGACCTCAAGCGACGTATCCTCGAAGAGGGACACGAAACTCCTTATTCTATACACCCTGGAGGAGACAAGTTGTATAAAGACTTGAGAAAGATCTTTTGGTGGCCTAGAATGAAACAAGAAGTAGCAGAATTCGTGGAAAAGTGCCTCACATGTCAGAAGGTCAAGGCCGAGCGGAAGAAACCACTTGGATTGATAAAACCGCTTGAAATCCCAGAATGGAAATGGGATAGCATTTCCATGGATTTTGTTTCAGGATTGCCAAAGACACTCAAAGGGAACGATAAAATATGGGTGATCGTCGATCGCTTAACAAAAGCGGCTATATTCATACCCATGAAAGAAACGTGGAGTATGGATCAGCTAGCTAAAGCTTATATCGAAAATGTCGTACGGAGACATGGAATTCCTCAAGACATCGTTTCAGATCGAGATCGCCGATTCGTCTCCAATTTTTGGACTAAGTTACAAGAAGCTTTTGGTACCAAGATAAAGATGAGTACGGCATTTCACCCTACAACAGATGGCCAAACAGAGCGAACAATCCAAACTCTCGAAGATATGCTTAGAGCTTGTGCTTTAGAGTTCCAAGGAAATTGGGAGAATCATCTACCACTTGTAGAGTTCAGCTATAACAATAGCTATCATGCCAGTATTGGAATGGCTCCATTTGAAGCACTCTACGGTAGGAAGTGTCGAAGTCCACTCTGTTGGACTACAAGCGAAAATCCAATTCCTGTTGGACCACAACTAATTGAAGAAACAACAAAAGTTATTGAGAAGATTCAAATTAAGCTAAAATCCGCCCAAGATCGGCAAAAGACATACGCCGATCAGAAAAGGCGAGAGGGCGATTTCGAGATAGGCGACAAGGTATTGTTGAAGGTCTCGCCTATGAAAGGTGTGATGCGATTTGGTAAACGAGGTAAGCTAAGTCCTCGTTACATTGGACCATTCAATATCATTGCCAAAGTTGGTACATTAGCATATCGACTAGACTTACCAGAAGAATTAGCTCGAGTTCATGATGTGTTCCATGTATCCCAACTTAAGAAATACCATCATGACCTTCAGAGAGTGATCCCATCAGAGATAATTGAACTAGATGATGACCTTACTTATGAAGAGAGACCAGTTAAGATTCTAGATACTAAAGAACGAGCCACGAGGCGCCAAGTCATTCGTATGGTCAAAGTACAATGGTCAAACCATGACGAGAATGATGCCACGTGGGAAACTGAGGCAGAAATGCAAGCCAAGTATCCTGAGTTATTTCTAGAAGCCGATCCAGCTATGGGGACATAGCTGTGAAAAGAAGTGCGGGAGGATGTCATAGCCCTAGAAAGAATCAGGTCAGAAACGTTTTAATTTTTGGTATCGTCCTTACCTTATTTTAGTAATTACAATAGTGATATGAGTAAACTTCGAGGACGAAGTTTGTTTTAAGGGGGGTAGATTGTAATACCCTGAAAAATTGTTAAGCTAATAATATTTTTTGAAGAAATAATTTGATAGTATTTCTTAAGAGAATAAATTGAGACGAGAAATAAATTAGTATATCCCATGATATAGACTATTTGGAAACGATGAATTATTTTCCAAAGGGAAATAATAGAGATACATGTTGGTAAGAGGAATACCAAGAGAAATATATTTTTCAAAGGAAAAATATTGAAAGAGGCAGGATTATTTTCCAAGGAAAAATAATTTAATTAAAGTTAATAAATATAAGTTAATGTGACTAAAGTATCAGTTAGATATTATTTTCTTAACAACTTTTATATTAAGTATAGTCAATTTTATTAATTAACATAAAATCATTATTAGCTTGCTGGTAGTAATATGAGATTCCAATTTTATAGGTAATGGGTTCCAATTCCATTACCAACACTAATATTTTTAATAAAATAAAAGGCATATGTGCAATACACCAATTCAAATAAAACAAACTGTATCTATAAATAATTTGCAGATTGGGGAACATAGACGTGTGAGTGACGTGCACAGTCCAGTACTCTATGTTGCGTGTAGTGCATAGCTGTAGTATTTCTTTCCTAAATTAAACATGCGAAAGGGTTGGCTGCAAATTTATATATATATAAAAAAAAGAGAATAAAATAAAATAATAATAACAATAATAGTGAAAGAAATCAACTAAAGGGTGTAATATAGGATGTACAGTAATCAACACTATGTCAATTGATGATTGAGTGACGTGTTGTGTTGATGGGAAAGGTGGAAAAAAAAATAATAAAAAAATAATAAAAATAATAATAATAGAATAAGACAAATACATAATGAAGGGAATGTAGTAATCAAAATAGGCTGTAAAACAATACTGCATGTAGTCAACTAAAGTTAATATAGGCAGAGTAGGTGAAATAGACAGTCTACGTAATCAATACTGCATGTAAAACAAAGGAATGTAGTAATAGAAATAAATAAATAAGAGGAGGGAATAGGTACACGTTGTCCACACATAGGATGAATGATGAATTTTAGTATTATATAATAAATAAAATAAATGGATAAACAAATAAATAGAAACCATGATGACTAAATTGACTATTTGGAAAAGGAGAATTGGCGTGACATGAAAGGCTGCATGAGGGAGGGGTGAATAATTCTGCTAAATGAAACAGGTTGAGCTGCTCGAGGTAACAACCTACTATTTATAACCAATAGTACACAAGTAAGTGACGTAGCACTAGAATATTAAGAATGTGAATGCATGTGTGAATGGTAAAAGAGGTAAACAGCCGATGTGACTTAATTAGTAACCTGCAAATTGTAACAGAATGAGAGGACGTAAAGTGGTGAATTTGTTATGCATGAATCAAAGATAATAATAAAAAAAATATCTATGCCAACCGCCTCTTACCCCTATAAATACAACCACTGGACCAACGAATTCAGTACTACAAAACAGAAAAATTCCAGTCTGAAAATATTAGTTGAGGCAGGAAGAATAAGTGCTATTAGTCAGAATATTTCGAGTTCAGCGATTTAGAAGCTAGCTTCGGAAGAAATTGTAAGTAGATTTTTGTTCTAAGGGCTTTGTCCCAAGAGTATTTTTGCATGTTTAATTCCCTTTATGTTTTAATAATTTTAGGGTTTACTCATGCAAGTGATTTATGCAGAGGTTATGTCCCATTATGTGTTTAACTATTTTTGGGGCTAGGCCATGCATGTGAAAAATAAAATTTTCAGTGTATGGCATGTGATTATTGAGTTATTATTATTATGCGGCGTATATCAAAGAGGTAGATATCGTCGTAGTTATTTCGTGGGTTATCCAAGGGATCCCCATGAAGAGGATTGTGGTTGACCAAGGGTCTCCCAATCAGTTTTTCTAGATGCAGGGAAGGGCCGTCCTTGTATACCATAGTTGACTTCGGTCACTATGTGAGCATGTTAGGTCCTATGAGATACCCCGGGTGTAGACGTCATAGTTGAGCTACGTGTGGATTGATCAGTTTAACGGTTTGACATGCCATTTACTGTTTGAGTAATATTTTAATTGTTTTTGTCCAAGGGACAAAGATTTACTTGCTCAGCGGTTGTGCTGATAATCCTATTTAATTTTTCCCCACAGGATTTGATATATGTGGACCCCACTAGAAGGCATGGGCACGGGCACGGGAGTCACCACTACTTTTGCATTTGAAATCAGACGGTTAAAATTTTCTTTTTAAACTTTAGTCATTTTGTAAAATAAACTTGTTTGGGGGCGGCGAGCCTTAGCCGTCATCTTTTTGTAAACGCTACTATTTTTATGTTAAAGTATAGCTTTATTAAAAAGTTAAGTTGTTTTTAAGTATATTTTCTTTTAATTTTGAATTAGCCTTAGCACTTCTTAATTAAGTAAGCCAAGGCAAGGCCAAAGCGAGCTTAATTAGAAGTGTGGCGGTAACAACCCCGGGATCCCGTTGGTAACTTCCGCTGTAATTTTAGGTAGGGAAAACGGGGGTGTTACAATTACCGACCCCAAATTGGGGTCGGTAACAGGCGGAGACGGGTCGCCCAGCCGTCTACCGACCCCAAAGTTGGGTCGGTAATTTCTTGGTAGATGATCCAAGACCGACCAAATTTTCTTCGGGTCGGTAGCGTTCCGACCCATTTACCGACCAACTTTTGGTCGGTAAATTTACCGACCCCATGTAGGGTCGGTAGAGGGGTCGATAAATTGGGATATGGGACCTCTTGGTCCAGGGATTACCGACCCCAATTGGGGTCGGTAGGCTTACCGACCACCATGTGATCGGTAATGGGGTCGGTACCCAACTGAATTTGTGACCAGAAATGGCTGTTTTGACAGCCATCCCTGCTGCCACAAATCATTCAATACCAACAAAACAATAAGACATCCAATACTACATCCACTACATTACAAATCTTCAAACAACTACAACTTATATATATATAGAATGTCCAGGAGAGCTTATATCTTAATTAATTATCTCACTTCTATCTTTAATTAATTTCGAAATATATGTATCAAGTTCGGGTCGGGTATCGGGTCCTAAGTTTGGACCCAAATAACACGATCGGGTACCTTTTTATTTTTTTTATTTTTACGTTCCACACTTTCTATAATTTTTTTCCCAAGTGCTTAAAACTCCTAATAATTACACAAGCCATTATCATTTAGTCCAAATTATCACAATTATCATGTACAATAGATATATACACAATCAAATTTGATAATTAATTAGTTTATAAATATGAGAATTCTTCACTATCTCTTCAAATATTTATTCAAATTCTTCATTTATCACTATGTCTTTCTTAAATGAAGAGATTATAATTACTCTATTTGTCTAAATTTAATAGTATTTGCTAAAAACATCTTCATACATGTTCGTAATTTTTTTAATGTGCAGTTAATCCATATATATTTGTTATGGATGAATTAAATATTTAATTCTAAATTTCTTTGTTATTAGTTAACTTTGTGTAGATATAATGCCATTAGATTTTATTTATTTAATTCAAAATTTTTATATAATTTTTGGATTTTTTTTTTAAAAAAAAGTGGGGGTAATACCCACCCACCCAACCCAATCCCCACCAATATCGGGTTTTGTTCAAGTATTTCAATTTCTAACCCGAACCCGACAAAACTGACCCGATGCCCACCCCTATTTCAAACCCACTGATCCATGCATAAAACTAAACAAAGCAAATAAATATTAATTGTAATTTTGCAGGAACAGATGATATTCAACAGTTTCAAAGTCCGTGGTTCCCCCCTGCTATTACAAGGAGATAATTTTCTCCATTATATTAATTTATTCCTTTTCCATACAGTACTACTACAGCACGTAGAATTTGGAACCATCTTGGGTTCTCGGATAAACGACAATTAATCGTTGAATTTGTTGAGATTGTTAGGTATCCAAAATTTGCAAACAGAACAAAACGATTCAAATGAAATAATAATTAAAGCCAAATAATAACAAATAAATAAAATCAAAATTAACCTCAATAATTGCTGGCTACTTTATTTGGAATGTGAAATAGTATATATTAGTAGTATTAAAAAAAAAAAAACTAAAACGCATAAAACGTTAAGGGCTATCAATTAAAGGACATCTATTATTGTGTGGTTAACAAACAAACATCAACGTTGTCATGATGAGACACCCACAAACAATCATGATTAATTGATAACCTAACCATACAATGCAAATTCAACAACTAAAGCAAAACAAACCCACACAACAATTACGACAATCTATCACACGTTCATCAGGTGGACAAGCTACGCAAATTAAAATCACACACAAACAAACCAAACATATAATTATTATATGTATTCCTATGTTTTGACAAGGTATGCATCAATCTCTCTGGACATGTTCACCAGAAACTCGAGATGAGAGTGTGGACAGGGCACATCTTCACTTGCCTTTTCGTATTCCACTCTCCATTTCACCATATTCTTACCCACACCCTCCTCTGTCCTCATCACCTCAAGTGTTGCCTTGAAAAACTTGAAGTATTTTGTAACTTCTCCACCAATGATCTCAAACGCGATCGCCTTCTTCTCTTCGTCAACAGCAACAATCTTGTCCTTAGCAATCACCGGCACACCTATTTATTACAAGCACACAAGCTTAAATTTTAGGGGGTTCAATAAGTGATCAGTTAATATTATCGAGTAAATCAACAAAACCCTAATGGTTTATATATGGATCAATACCCATTACATAAGTCCATAGCCTAACCGAGCCAATGCTCTTGCCATCGCCCTGCAGCACCTGAATGCTTTGCAATTTTCCAGGGCATATCTTTGGCATGACATGGATATTGTTCTTGTAGATGTCGTAGATTTTGTCTGGAGACGAAGAGATAGTGGTTTGGAGCTCGAGCTTGTGCAATTGAGCCATTGTTTAATTTTGTACACTAAATGGTTAATTTGGATCAGTGAAATATATAGTGCATAGAGGGATATTAGATAGAACACTTGATGGTGGGGGGGATTGATTCCATTCACTACAGCTTGATGAGGTTCCTATTCTTGAAGTGGAAGCAATCATCGGTGGAAGAATAAAGCACAAGTTCTTGAAGCTGTGACAAAGAAGCTGTACATATATTTGCCAAATTTGTATACTTTTCTCATACATACTGTTTAGGTTTTGACAAACTTTACTTTGGATTCTATTCATGCATGAGTTAGCCATGCCCTTATCACTAAAGCAATCGCACTACAAGAAAATAATTGTAGAGTGATAAAATGATATTTATACATGTGATAAAACTGTTGTCACGTTACTGTTCTATTATTTGTTTTCAATCATAGAAGATCACTATTTTCAGAAGTTTCTAAAGATTGAATCACACAACATAGATTGAATCTTTCCACTTTTTAGTTCGTCATTTAAGATTTTCTCAAATTTGTACACCCACATAGCTATTTTTTTTTTACGCCTTTCGTGAAATTTTGAAAGGATTCACTATAAGAAAATCGCAAATTCCTTCACTAATCACATTATTAGTGTCTGAATTCTAAAGTTTAGCTGCTAAAACAAAATATCCGTATATATAATGATTTGTCTTGGGGTAATACAAATTTCCTTTTTGGTTTCACATGTGGGAACCCTATCGTTTTTGTTGAAGGAAATACATTAAACATAATTTTTTTAAAGAAAAAAAAATGCATGTCTGGTAGTATATAATAGGATCAAAACGTAACATGCATGATCAATGTTATATATAGGACGACCCAAAAAAAAATTCCCGATAAGTTTATATAAGTTTGTGGTAAAAATTAATGGCAATTTTTACTAAATTGCAAGTTATTTCTATAATAAATTAATAAAATATTGTCACAAAAACAAATACATTAATTGATTGGAGTCGTTTATGCTCCTGGTAATAATTTGAACGCATCTCTCTATTTATATATTCTTCTCTTATTCTGACACACATTATTAATATGCATTTTCTTTGGGGGGTAAACTCATGACTCATGAGAGCACCATCCATGCATTAATTTTATTGCATGTGCCAACTTTGGTGATTATTATTATTATTTGTCCTGTCAGTAGAATTAATTTTGATCAAATTAATTAATTGTCCAAATGGCATGGGACCAATTAGGAGTCCTACACTCCTACATCCATTCATTCAACTCTACATTCTTGAATACTTGAAAGGACCGGACAGTGATTAATCCAGATGTGTGGGACACCATATCTCTTTATTGTAACGCGTAAATCCATTATATTTTAGGCAGACGATGTTTCGATCACTATGTGGGCTTTCAAGTTTGGACCTGACAACATTTTCGTTTTCCCTGTCGTCTCAATATTCTTAGCTAGGCCCATGAATTTTAGGAGCCATTTCTCTAATAATTAAATTGGTTTTTAATAGTATTAGTATTTATTTTTGGGTTCTTACTTAGGTGAATTAAGATAAATCATGTGAATATTATTAATGTATGGCGCGACAGCCCTCGTTCAAGGATTTATGCCAAAGTGAAGCCATTACATTTACATTGGATTCCATTACATTAAAGTGAATGTCATCACAAGGTAAGGAAATGACAAAATGGAACTCCAAATAAATACACGTACAAACTCATTGAAAGCAGTACTGTTCATTCTCCCATTATTCAATAGTATAATTAATTAGCTTTTTTCCCCATACATATATGGTGTAGTTTTCCTTTTCCCTCTTTAAGTTGGCTATCAATGCTCATCTTGAGTGGTCCTGATACAATGCACAGGCACACTCCCTTTTCATGAAAATTTATTTCTCTCATTCTGTAAATTATGATGAAGATGGTCCAGCACAAAATCCCATCCATACAAATACAAACACATACGCCCTTCAGATATACTAATATATATATAGAGAGAGACTTGAATGAGCAGTACAAATCTTTAATTAATTAGGACATTAATTCCAAACTTTTTTAACATTCCAACACAGGACCAAAGTTCAGGTAAATCATATTCCTAGGAACTTTAAGCTCCCCCACTCTCTAAATTAAATATATATGTATATATATATATATATATATAGCTATAAATGAGACACCACCTAACAAATTAAAAAGTAAATGAATTTCACACATGCATAATAACAATACTTTACAGTAATTGGCAGTGAAAATAATCAATATAATGTGCATATCATCATCATATATATAGAAAAACTTGAATAATTATTAGTACAAGAGAGACAGAATATTGTATGAATTGGGAATGACTGAAATCATTACATATTTTAGATTGGTGATTGATTCATTTTGGTCATTGTATTATCTGGACAGCAAATCAGTAGACATTCATGTGGATATTGACATGTCGAAAGAGTTAAGGGTCCAGGCTAGTGGAATGTGTGTGTGACCTTAGCTAGGTTCGAATTATTGCATTGATTATAACATTAATATAGGTGGTTGTATCCATAAATTAAGGGTTATTATAGAATGCACCAACCACTGCCTGTGTGAATGAATGAGAATGGGTCCTTGTGCACTTGAATTCCAATTTCAATTTCCTCATCATATATAGCTTCGTCCCAATGATCTTGATCACTTAATTACATGCATGTCCTCACCGGGCCGCCTTCACATGCAATTTCAAGATCTTGCTACCTTTCATATATGTATCGATAAAAACCCTTTCAATTCGTACAACTATCTTCAATCCATCAGCTTCTTAAATAAGCGCACATGTGTATAATTATAACACACACACACACACAGAGATATGTATTTATTCTTGCTGTCGATGTTGTCTATAGCATATTCGCGTGTATTTATTTTTATTTATTTTTTTTTTTAAAAAAAAGAAAGGTCTAATTTTAGAGAGTCTATACAAGTGTGTACTAATGGGACTTACAAAAGACTAAATTAATCAAGGCTCGTCTTTCCTTCTAGTATGAAATCACGAAAATAAGAATGATGAAAAATTGATATAAAGTTCATGTAAGGTTTCTTTTTTTTCCCATGAAAATTCAGATCTTTTTTCAGGAACAAGAAGACGATAGAAAGTGACGAAGAAGATAATAATGTCATAATGAGAAGAGTCTACTTGCATACATATTATATATATATACATGAATATCTTGAATTAATGTAACAAAAGTAAAGATCACACAATGTTATTAAAGGTTTAATCAATCATTCAAACCCCCTGGACTCCATAATTAATAGATTGATTAGATTATAAAAATGATCAGCACTAGTTGGCCATGTTGCATTATATTGATGATTCATATGATTGTCAAACATGTATACATAGCAACTTAATGTCAAGTAATTATATAATAAGAATTTAGTGTATTAATTAAGAACTTAGCGTAGTAATTATTTGATTATAAAATATATGTATATGGTATATATATGGATGAATTTAGAGGAGTTAGCCGATCACTCTCCTGTGTTAAACCACGTCTCTCCTCTCAATGTCTATTTTAAAATTAAATCAAAAAGTGTTTATATGTGCTATACTGCTGTATAATTTATTCAACCGTCTCATAAGTAGATTAGGTGCATGTGGCTGCATGAGTAGATTAGGTGCATGTGGCTGCACATGCAGCCACGATGTGTATGTGCTGTGAGAATTGTATTATATTATGTATGAAAGTATATGTTTTGTTTAATGAAAGAGGTGTTCTCTATAATGCCATAGAGACTTTTCCGTTGTACCGTAATAAAATTGGTCTCATAAATAGATATGCATGTAATTAAATTAATATTGATAGATACAGGGTTTTACTACAGTCGGAACAGAAAACAAAGTGACCGAAAGGCTTGAAGATTTGTCTTTATTATTCTCACGAAAAACTTCCCACCTGTTACAAATACATGGCTCTTGATATGATGTCTTGCATATTAAGTATATTATGTCGCCACTCGTTAGTCCTAGCTTGGTCATTAAGAAAAGCAAGTTGATCACGTCAAGTATAAGGCGGTTAATGACATTATAAATACCCCATGTAATGACCATTAATTATACTACATTCTGATTGAGAAATCAAGATCATTTCTCCTCGATCTAGTCACTGCCTTCTTTTTCTCTTTTTCATGTTATCTCTCACACGACAATAATACCCTACTGCCTATATCATTCCATAGTTTTCCATATAATTCATACTCATACATATTATATTAATAGGCCTTGTTAGCTTTTATTATAACACGTTATCAGCACGACTGCACGAGGAGATTCTGTCGGAGTTCTGTCTTTAGGTATAATTTCCTATCGCTACTTTTCAATATAAATTATGTCTAACCTGGCGAAGCAACTTTTTACGCCCCTTGAAGTTTCCGGAAGAAACTATCAACTATGGGCAATAGATGTGAGGATGCATCTTGAATCAATGAATTTGGAGAGAACTATTGAAAAGGGAAATGATATGGCTAATTCTGAAAAAGCCAAGGCGATGATTTTTCTGCGCCATCACTTTGATTCAGCCCTGAAGTCTGAATATCTGACTCTCCAAGATCCTGCAGATCTTTGGGAGGATTTAAAAGAAAGGTTCGATCACCTGAAGATGGTCAACCTGCCAAAGGCAAGAAATGATTGGCTGACACTGAGATTGCAAGATTTTAAGACGATCAGCGAGTATAACTCTGCCATGTTTAGAATCACTTCACAGCTGAAAATGTGCGGTGAAAATGTATCTGATCAGGAGATGCTTGAAAAAACCTTTACTACATTCCACGCCTCGAATATGCTCCTGCAGCAGCAATATCGAGAAAGGAGATTTACGAGATATTCTGAACTCATTATGTGTTTATTGTTGGCTGAACAAAACAATGAGTTATTATTAAAGAATCATGAGACACGACCCACTGGTGCTAGTCCATTCCCAGAAGCGAATGCGACCCAAATTTCTAGAAACCACCAAACTTGGGATAATACACGAGGTGGTCACCGCGGACGTGGTCGCGGTCGTGGTTATGGTCGTGGTCGTGGTCGAGGCAGTGCACGTGGCCGAAATCACAAATCCAGAAGATTTGAGCCATATAATCAAATGAATGAAAAACGGCAAGATGAAAGAGATAAATGCCACAGATGTGGTATGGAAGGACACTGGTCCCGGACTTGTCGTACCGCTGAGCATCTTGTGAAATTATATCAAGATTCAGTAAAGGGGAAAGGCAAAATGGCAGAAACAAATATGGTTACAAATGATGATATTATTATGCCTATCATTCCAGCTCCTGAAGCAGCTGACCCTTTCAACATGGATGCTGGACCATCCTTCACGGCCAATTTTGATATAGATGATTTTATGGAAAATATTGATTAATGTTTTTGTTATGTTTATTTCTAGTATATCTTTTTGTATTTTTATTAGTTAGTATATCAAATTTTGCTATGTACCCGTTGTACTCTTTTGGCATGGATATTAATATAGTATTTTTCTTCCAGAAGAAGAAATGAATACAAGTTATAATGAGACATGCATAATTGACAGTGCCAGTACGCACACAATATTGAAAAATGAGAATTATTTCTCTTATATAAAATTGGGAGATGCACCAATTAACACAATATGTGGAAGTGCAAATGTGGTCAAAGGCTCCGGAAGAGCTGTAGTGTTCCTTTTGAATGGGACAAAACTTATTATTGAAAACGCACTATTATCTCCCAAGTCTCGAAGAAACTTGTTGAGTTTCAAAGATATTCGCAGAAATGGATATCATGTTGAGACATTGACCGAAGGGACTGATGAATATTTATTAATCACAAATACTGCTCATGGTGTGAAGCATGTATTGGAAAAATTACCGTCCCTTTCATCTGGGCTATATTATACAAATATATATATCAGTAAAGCCCATAATATAATAGACCAGAAGTCTATAATGCCAACTGAGTTTATGATTTGGCATGATCGTTTTGGCCACCCTGGATGTACAATGATAAAGCGAATAATTGAAAATTCGCATGGCCATCCCCTGAAGGGAAAGAAATTTCCAAGTTCAAATGAATTTACATGTGTTGCGTGTTCACAAGGAAAATTGATTATTAGACCATCAGCAAGCAAAGTGGGAATTGAATCCCCTGTATTTCTTTAACGAATTCAGGGTGATATATGTGGGCCTGTAGATCCACCATGTGGACCATTTAAATATTTTATGGTGTTGATTGATGCATCAACAAGATGGTCCCACGTTTGTTTATTATCGACTCGCAACCAAGCATTTGCAAAGTTACTTGCACAGATAATTAAATTGCGAGCACAATTCCCTGACTATCCAATTAAGAAAATAAGATTGGATAATGCTGCTGAGTTTTCATCACGTGCATTTGATGATTATTGCATGTCCATTGGAATAACTGTTGAACATCCTGTTGCATATGTTCATACACAAAATGGCCTGGCAGAGTCATTTATAAAAAGATTGCAACTTATTGCAAGACCAATATTAATGAGGTCGAAGTTACCTACATCGGCTTGGGGACATGCTATATTGCACGCAGCAACACTTGTAAGAATAAGACCGACAAGTTATCACCAATATTCTCCCTTACAATTGGTTTTCGGTCATGAGCCCAATGTTTCACATTTGAGAATTTTTGGGTGTGCGGTATATTTTCCAATTGCACCGCCCCAACGTACAAAAATGGGCCCCCAACGGAGATTGGGAATATATGTCGTATATGAATCACCGTCTATAATTAAATACTTGGAACCGAAAACAGGTGATTTATTTACTGCAAGATTTGCAGATTGTCATTTTGATGAATCAAACTTTCCGACATTAGAGGGAGATATGAATCAACCGAAAAAAGAGATTAATTGAAAAATGGCATTTGATTTCCTTGATCCTCGTGTAAAGGATTGTGAACTTGAAGTTCAGAAAATTATTCATTTACAAGGAATTGCAAATCAATTGCCAGATGCATTGTGTGACTCCGGAAGAGTTACTAAATCACATATCCCAGCAGTGAATGTTCCAATTAAATTAAATATCCCTGAAGGAAAAATAACAAGTGCTAATGAATCCAGTACACGCCTGAAGCGTGGTAGACCTATTGGTTCTAAAGATAAGAATCCTCGGAAGAAGAGAGATTCAAATGATCAAAATATAAATTGTGACAAAACTCAAACTCCTGAAGAGCAAACTCCCGAAGAGGAAGAAGTTATAGAAACTTCAATAAATTTTGTCACTAATGGAAAATACTGGAATAGGAAAGATACTGATGTGAACAATGTATTTTCCTACAATGTAGCACTTGAAATTATGGAACAAGATAATGATCAAGAACCCAAATCGGTTGAAGAATGTCGGCAAAGAATTGATTGGCCAAAATGGAAAGATGCAATCCAATCTGAATTGGATTCGTTGGCAAAACGAAATGTTTTTGGACCTGTAGTCCAAACACCTGAAGGTACAAAACCCGTGGGTTATAAATGGGTTGTTATTAGAAAAAGAAATGAGCAGAATGAAATTATTAGATATAAAGCCAGATTGGTTGCTCAAGGTTTTTCTCAAAGACCAGGTTTTTATTATGATGAAACATATTCCCCAGTGATGGATGGAATTACATTCAGATTTCTGATATGTTTGGCAGTATACCAAAGGCTTGAAATGCGCCTTATGGATGTTGTTACTGCTTATTTATATGGAGAATTAGATACTGATATTTATATGAAAGTGCCCGAAGCATTTAAAATGCCTGAAGCATTTAAATCAAAGCCTAAGCAATTATATTCAGTGAAATTGCAAAAATCATTATATGGGCTTAAACAATCAGGGCGAATGTGGTATAACCGCCTTAGTGAATGTTTGATTAAAGAAGGTTATACAAATGATCCAGTCTGCCCATGTGTTTTTATAAAGAAATCTGGATCAAATTTTGTGATTATTGCAGTATATATTGATGATATTAATCTAATTGGAACTCCTGAAGAGTTACAAACTGCAATCGAATATCTGAAAAAGGAATTTGAAATAAAGGATTTCGGAAAGACAAGATTTTGTCTTGGTCTACAAATTGAACATTTTGAGAATGGAATATTTATTCATCAAGCGAATTATACCCAGAAGGTATTAAAACGATTTTATATGGATAAAGCACATCCATTGAGTACCCCGATGGTGGTCAGATCGCTTGATCCCTTGAAAGATCCATTCAGGCCTAAAGAGGAAGATGAAGATATACTTGGTCCTGAAGTACCATATCTCAGTGCTATTGGGGCACTTATGTATCTTGCTAATTGTACAAGGCCTGATATAGCATTCTCAGTTAATTTATTGGCTCGCTTTAGTGCTTCCCCCACAAAGCGACATTGGCAAGGTATTAAGCACATTTTTCGATACCTTCAAGGTACATATGATCTCGGCTTATTTTATTCCAATAAGTATGATAATGAACTGATTGGATATGCTGATGCTGGGTATTTGTCTGACCCACACAAAGCCAAGTCCCAGACGGGCTATATATTTACTTGTGGCAATACTGCAGTTTCCTGGCGATCTGCTAAACAAACATTAACTGCCACATCTTCCAATCATGCTGAAATATTGGCCATTCATGAAGCCAGCCGAGAATGTGTTTGGTTAAGATCAATGACTCATCATATCCTGAAGAATTGTGGGTTAATATCTGAGGAAAAACTTGCCCCAACATTATTGTATGAAGATAATACAGCTTGTATAACTCAATTGAAAGAAGGATATATCAAGGGAGATCGAACAAAGCATATTTCACCAAAGTTCTTCTTCACTCATGATCTTCAAAAGAATGGTGAAATTGAAGTGCAACAAATTCGATCAGACAATAATCTGGCGGATCTATTGACAAAGGCATTACCAACTGCGACGTTCGAGAAGCTCGTGAAGAAAATTGGAATGAGACGGCTTCGAGATTTTAAATGATGTCCAAATCAGGGGGAGTAATATATACAAGAATATTGTACTCTTTTTCCTTCACTAGGATTTTTTTCCCACTGGGTTTTTTCCTAGTAAGGTTTTAAAGAGGCATATTCTTTGTATTAAAGACATCAAGGGGGAGTGTTACAAATACATGGCTCTTGATATGATGTCTTGCATATTAAGTATATTATGTCGCCACTCGTTAGTCCTAGCTTGGTCATTAAGAAAAGCAAGTTGATCACGTCAAGTATAAGGCGGTTAATGACATTATAAATACCCCATGTAATGACCATTAATTATACTACATTCTGATTGAGAAATCAAGATCATTTCTCCTCGATCTAGTCACTACCTTCTTTTTCTCTTTTTCATGTTATCTCTCACACGACAATAATACCCTACTGCCTATATCATTCCATAGTTTTCCATATAATTCATACTCATACATATTATATTAATAGGCCTTGTTAGCTTTTATTATAACACCACCAAAATATAAATTGGGCCCCTTCACTTTTTTCACCATTCCCATTCTTTTCTTCATTTCCTTGAAGTCAACTCCCAATCAAGCTACCAAAGGGGTTAGGGCTTCCAAAATGAATTTGTCGTAGAATGCCAATATTAATATATTTTACTTATATTTAAATACATTTGTTTAGGGTAGGGTACGTTTATCCTTTTGTGTGGACGTGGGGTATTTTGGTAAAGTGTACACTAATTTTTATTGATTAGTAAAGGTTTAAAAAAAAAAGGTGAAGTAGAATTAAAAGGGAACATCTATTTAAAAATAGTACATATATAATTTTTTATTTTTTTTGAAACAATATACTGTACTACTATATGTGGCTTTGAAGGAGTAATGTTTGTATGTGTGTGGGGCACAAAATCAGAGACATATATGGTCTTCAATGCCATACAATTAAGTTCCTAACTTAGTTTATTTAATTTGAAGAATCTTTTTGGTGTGTTATGGAAAATGTTGTCGCATATGTGGATTAGTTGAAGAGAGTTTTGAATTCCAAAGGAAGTTTTCAAAGCAACATTAATTAATTTATGGAATTGAGCAGCTGAGGTAGCCTTGAGAACAACAAACAACAATTGTATGTTCAGCTAAAAGGTAGCATCGAAACAGCAAAACTCGAACTACTATGATGTCCTTTTATGCTTTCCCAAGGCTTCTACTAGTAATTCTCTATAAAAAGTATGCCATCTTGTTGTCAAGCAAAACATTTTGGTTTTTAGTGTAGCTAGCAGACAGTGGTGTGTGTACCATTCGTGTTACCAATCTCATCTCAAAAAAAGTCAAATTTTACACACACGAATATGGCAAAAATGTTCATCTTTATCACCATTATATGTGTTACATGTAATAGGAGTAGCCGAGTAGGATTAATATGTACTTTAACCCATCACCATATACACTACAAAAATGGGAGTAGGATTATTGTATGTGTAGTTTAACTTATGTGCCAAAAAAAATATAAATGGTCAAAATACTGCAAGGTAAATTATGTAAAAAAAAAAATTCCTGGGCCATATGTTAATTTGTATTATGTTCAATTTGTGTTCTTAGAATTTGTATTATGGCACCATAAGTGAAGGGTTAAAAGGAAAAGGATGGTTGAATTCTTGATTTTCTTTTAGAAACAGTGATATAATATGCTTGGTAATCATTAAAAAAAATAATAATTATATAGTACTCCCTCTGTCCCATTTAAGATGTCTTGTTTCATTTCTGCACACAATCCAATGCACTTTTTCAATCATTAATATCTCAAAACATATACAATGAAAAATTATGTGAATTATATATTCTAAAACTATATGATCATACGATTCTAATAAGACCCAACTCGACTATTTTTTTCAAATATATACTTGGAATAAGATTGAGTCAAAGTTAAACAATAAACAGTGTCAAAAAGTCAAACCAGACATCTTGCCTGGGACGGAGAGAGTATATGACAACAAAAAGGTGTGAAAGTAACAAACGGCAGTTGACTTGAGTGAATTGGGGCTCTAGTCGCTTAAGCAAGGTCTCGGGTTGTTCGAGCTTTTTATTTCAATCTATTTTCAATAAGGACATATATCACAGAATGAAAATATTTTTTAATTTATAAATTTAAAAAATACACAATTAAATTTAGGTTGTTTATTCCAAAAAAAATCGCAGTTTAACATTTAACCTGTCCTAAGGTGAATAAGGATGACAATAGCTTGGTTCCTGCAATATCCAAAACCCAATTTTAGTTTGGATCCAGATCAGACCGAGACGATTTTAGTTTAGTTCCGATAAGATTCAAGACCCGAGGTTTATTCTGATGAGTTTATGACCCATAACCATTGCCATCTCTAGACGCAGGGGCGGATGCACATTAAGGCCTGGTGGGGCCTCGGCCCCACCTCAAATTTAAAAAAAAAAATTTCTATTACTTTTTTTTATCAAATTTTTTTTAATTGTTTTTTACTTAAGATTAAGAAAAAATAGACTCCGGCCCTACCTCCCGAAAAATCCTGGATCCGCCACTGTCTAGACGTGAAGCCACAATTGTATCCAGAATCAAAGTGATTTAAAAAAAAAAAAGAAAAATAGCTAGGCACCACTAATTATGAATGGATATTCTTATAATTAGTGTAATGAATGTCTTTAATATACTTCATATGAAAGACGAATACCTCGGAAGATATGAATGACTGTCTAGGAAACTTTCAACGACCTAATGACCTATGAAGACATGAGTTGCTTTGTCCTTTGTCTACTCTAGCTAGCTAGCTACAAGATTTGCTACGACGACAACAAGTAACTTATGACTTCAATTAAGAGATAGTATTCCTGTAGATGGAGTAAATAACGAACGAGAAATTAAACTACTTTTTTTCACGTTCCAGTTTCCAAGAAATCTCCGAAGAACCGCTAGAAACTAGTACTACTACACATCTCATCTCAAAATATCGATGGATAGTCCATACAAATATCAATATGTAATTAATGTGTTTTGTTACCAAAAAAATCAAGGTGTAATAATTAACATGTGGATGCCCAAGACAACAGACAACCATCCTCAAAATTTGCAATCATTAATTACCAACACGATTTTAAAAACCAAATGGGACTTTTGGGAATAACCAACCCAATTACTACTACCAGCAACATAATCTTGTTCAATTACTCATAATAAAATAGGAGTTATAGGGTTATCCCTTGTTGTCAATACTCCTGTATACATGAGACTTCTAGCTAGGGTGGTGTATTTTGAGATATTGTTTAATTTAAAATATCTATATATACAAATATATACTTTAAAAGATATATGAATAAATTTGAGAGGAATGACAATTTTCAAGGTTAGTCAATCACTACTCAACCAGCTGCAACATAACTCTACCCAGTTATTCAAACTTGAGTACTCCTGCATATTCAAGGAATCAAGGGGAGTGATAGATTGACAAAACTATTAGAGTTGTTAACAATCATCAGTTAAGATAGGCTATTTTTTTTTTTAAAAAGTCATTGAAGGTCTGGGAAATGGATGGTGAGAGCCCATGCCACACAAATACAAAGGAAATAAAGGGGAGGAATAGGGGGCGGGTGGGGATTCGAACATCGGGGACTTGACCATTAGGGTAAGTCCCCAACCCCATATCTTGAGGCTATTTGGTTGCAATGAAATTCAATTAAAGGATATACTCCCTCTGTCAAAGAGTTACAATCCAATGCACATTTTTAATCGTTAATATCTCAAAAGATGTACAACAAAAAATTATGTAAAATATACTTCCTCCGTTCCTTAATAATTGATACGTTGGGAGTTTTGTTACTGTTCATTGAGTAACTTTGATTCGACTTTTTAACACAATTACACAAGAAGAAATATAGTCAAGTGGGATCTTGTTGGATTCGTCTAATCGCATAGATTCGGAATATCAAATTTTTATAATTTTTACTTGTGTAGAATTTGAGTTATTAAGGATTAAAAATGTGTATTGGATTGCGTAAAATATGGGTTCGTGGCAAATATTAAGGAACGGGGGAAGTATATTCTAAAACTACATAATTTCATGAATCTAACAAGACCCAACTTGACTATTTTTTTCAAATATATACTTGCAATAACGTGAGTCAAAGTTAAACAATGAACAGTGCCAAAAAAGTCAAATATGACAAGTATACTGGGGCGGAGGGACTAACGTATTGTCTATTTTAATATTTTTAGTTATCAACAACCTTTTCTTCTTTATTTTTTTTTTTTTTGTTCCTTTATATTAATTATATTTAAAGTTGTGGCCGGGACTAGTGGTGCCTCACATTTAGTTGTGCGAAGTATAAAATAATGCTAGTGATGTAGTAAATTCGGATTTCAAAGAGCTACGTTTTAAAAATATATACGGGAACTAAAAAATTTCCAATTTCCAATTTTATAGTTGGGTTTGAATCGTCATAACCCTTTATTCATCTGTAATTTATATAGTATGAATTTTCACTTTTTTTTGCCAAGTCCCAACATCAATAGTAAAAAAAAAAAAAAAAAGTTACACTTATTGAGAATTGAGATGCATGTAAATTTTTTTTTCCCTACAACAGTATAAATGAAACTATGGGCTGGAGTCGAACTCCGAGGATGCATGTTTGGTAGTAGAACATTTGAATCAAATTCGGAAACAAATATTTACCACGTAACTGCCTCACATTCAATTAATTAATCGATCTAATTAACTTCATAATACGTTTTTTAAACACAAGTTTTCTTTATAAAAGCATTAATTATTTCTCCTTTCGAAACCTAGCATCTTCACCAAGCTTCCCCTCACATACCTTTCTTTTTGCCATTTTATATGAATTCTGATAATTTCTCTCCCGCATAGTCAAAAAATTAAAATAAAATTAAATTCTCTAACCTCAATTTTTATTAATAGTTTTTAATAATTCCGTAATTAATGACCACATGACGGTGCGTTTATCTAGGCAGTACCAATCACCCTGCCCAAAATATATTTTCTTTTAAAATAATGAAATTAATTTCCCAAAAGTCATTTTAAACGGCTGTTTTGAGGAATTCTCTCAATTTTTTTTTAGGTTTAATTTTTCCATTCTTGTGAGTACAACAAAAAATTATGGATGAATCATCTACTGCTACCGTTATTGATTGATGATGTATAGTATTATCATTTCCATATCATTAAGCTGGATATTTACTCTCAAATTCTGCTCCTAAAAGTCAAAAAGCGGACCCTAATCTCCATGCAATAATTTCAATTGTTTCTGAATAGATTTTTACCTATACTTTTCATTGACTTAACCCTTTTTAGTAGGACTGAAACATCTTGAACATAATTGCCAGTCTAGCCTTTAGATCAATCAGAAACTTTAAGCAGTAGTCTAATTTTCTTTTCAATGGATTACTATGAAACTTGTCCCGCATGAAACCAGAATATATTCATATTATAATATTGTCAGAAATTAGAGGATTCACTAAGACTGTCATTCCAATTAATTCCTTGATATGACCAAGAATGACAGCTAGCATGCTACTACTACTAGAACTCAAGAAACAAAAAGAAATACAAAATTACAAATTTTTACACTGGAAAAAAAAGATTGAGTAGATGAACAGCAGTAACTACAACAATTAATACAAGAACAATAATGCCCAACAGAAGGTACAGAGATGGAAACAGAAAACACAAACAAAATACAGAAACAAAAGAAGGAAAAATTTGAAAAAAAAAAAAACGAAAAAAATCACTGCAGCAAATGCAGAAGAACAAAACCACAGCCTTATTGAATTAATTAAATTTTTTTTTCCCCTACTTTTTTCTTCTCCTTTCTTCTTCTTCTTCATTTCTCCATAACTGCTCTCGATCATTTAAATTTTGAAGGATCACTGAAAAGCTTAAAAAGCAAATACTAGTAATAAATAAAAATTGCAGGCAGGCAGGCAGGCTAGCTTTGCTACAATTAATTCTAATTCAGAGAGGGCAGCAGAAATGGCCGATAGCAGAAGGAACTTGCTCAGCCTTTCCCAATCTGAAATCTAATACTAAACTCACATTAGAATTCATCGTAGCAAAGCCCCTTAATTAGCTTCAGCTTCCCCTTTTGTCATCATTTAGTTATGGAGAGGGTTGGGCCCTGTGTGCACCACTCTCTTGTCGTCTTCATAATAATCTGATGATGCTCCTGCTGCCGATCTTGTTGTTGATGCTGATGCTGTACTTTCATGATCACTGCAATTACTTCCACGACGGGATGGGGATGCCGCCGTTGCGTAGCTGAAAAACCGCGCCTTTCTCGCCGGAGACCACCGGCGGAGGTCCTCCTCCTCCGCCGCGGACGACGCGAGAGTTTCTGAAACGATCAACAGGATTAACCCTAGGGAAACAATTGAAATCCCCTTCGAATTGTTGGAATTGGTAGAGCTGTCCCTCCTCCTCCTTTTCATTCTTTCTTGTACGAACATTACAGATAGCCTCGAACGAATTTAAGCCAAGATAATCTAACTATCTTAGCCCTAATTCAGAAACAAAGAAAGGAAGAAAAAACAAGGAAGCTGGAAGGGAGAAGATTCAGTAGTGGAGGATAATATTCTTTCAGTGACGCTGACTACAGTGTATGTATGATATAATCTATCTAAGGCTAAATCTAAACCATCTCTAGAGAGAGATAGAGAGAGAGAGAGAGAGGGAGAGGGAGAGTGAGAGAAAGAGAAGGAGAGGGAATAGAAGTGAAAGATAGAAGTATCTCCTTATCTCAAGGGTCGAGTCACATGAGATTGACCCTTGATTCCTGGAACCTTCTTATAATTATTTTTCTTGCAATGTCTCCCCAGCATCTCTTCTCCTCCTTTCCTACGACTCTTCGAAGTCCGAACCCACCGGCCCTTTGTTTCTTTTTATACTACTTGGAAAGCAAACAAAAGACTGGTCTTGATGCACCCTTTGCTGTATGTGGTCGTCTATTTGCAGCAAATATATAAACACACAACGCGGCTAATTGAGGTTTTGCGTCTGTGGGAAGGAAGAAGATATATACTGAAAAGTGGGTGTGCTAATTTGTTTTTGTGGTGGGGGTGAATTGGAATATGGTAATGGTAGGATTCAAAAAGGGTCCTATGACTACTGTCCCAACCAGTATTATATTAATATCCGCTGTCTGCGGAATTTATATATACATGCAAGTGAAAAGAAAGAAAAAAAAAATGTGTTGAATATTGAAAACGGAAAGGGGGTTTTGTGGGAGTACTTGGATTGTCAGACCACCTTCTCGTTGCAACTTGTTTTCTGCTTTCGTTTCAATCTTTTTTAGGTTTTCATCGGCTAATGAGGTTTCTGAACTGTTGGGGTTGGTTTTTAAGAAGGAAAAAAATGAATCTTGGGTTCGAAAAGTTTGGATTTGTTTTGTAGTTTTAGGTAGGGGAGGGGAGGGGTCAGAACGGGGACGTATTGTCGCCGAGGGTTTGACTTTGACCTATTACATGTATTTACATCCCTATATAAGTATGTGTTGTGGTCAGTGTCAATATGTCTGTAATCTTTATTACTACTGTGTAACACTATGTATGTAAACGGTAATAGTGGTGAATGGGATTAAATTCATGATTGGTCATCATCATCCAGAGAGAGATAGCCTCTATATAGGTAATCACCAATCACACCATTGCTAGTAGGAGAGTATTAGATTTGATAAATCGATCTTCATCGTGTACAGGTCATGTGAATGAACCTTAAATTATCACCTCACCTGTCTTAGATCACCCTGGGCATGGCCGCATGGACCTCTTAATTAGTCAGTGGTCACCAGTCACCACCCTTGACATAGTGTATCAGTGTATCATTCCATGCATTTTTTCATTTCATATCACACAATCTTCTTTTGACATGCTAGCTATCGAACAACTCAGCTTTAGGGATGGAGATTTAGTCCAAGTGGTTAAGTCCTTGGACTTTCAATGGAAAGTTGGAGGTCCGATTCCTCACCGGCCTCTTATCCCTCTCTTTTATTCCTTTTGTAATTTATGTGGTATGAACTCCCACCACCCCTTTCTCAGGCCCTTAATGGCTCATCCAAAAAAAAACTCACATTTAGTTTTTTTAGTCATAATAAATCAACACATATTTTTAGGAGTCATTAAAGGCTTAGAAAATGGATGGTGGGAGCTCATGTCACACAAATTACAAAGAAAATGACAGTCCCTTGTGAGTAGGGTGTTAACGAGATGTATTGACAACACACACACAATTGCAGAAATATAAGAACACAATTGTTTGTTGACCCAGTTCGGACCTCCTGTCCTACATCCGGGGGATTCCAATCCAGGCGAAGATTACTCAACTATGAACAAGAACAAACACAAGACTCGAGACCAATCCTGTTAACTCGATCTAGAAGCTGAATCTCTCCCCCTCAACTTCTAATCTCCCTAACTAGAATTACAGAGACAATCTTTGTTGTTCCTTCACCCTGTTGACGACCCTGAATCAAGAATCCTTTAAGCTATATCAAGAAGACTCCCTCTCCTTGATTTACAACTCGATCTAAATGATATACACTGAATTACAACACAATTCTATCAAGAACAAAAACTCTCAAAACATCTAAACATGAAGAACAAGTTTTTGGCTCTCTTGAAGTATATCTTCTAAAACGAAAACTAAACTCTCTCGGTAGAATATTGAAGATAAAATTTGCTTAAAGTAAAGACTGACTCAAAGACTATTTATAAACTGAGAACGTCTTGGTCTTTGAGTCCGGGTGCTGGTGAAGCTTTGATCTTTAAAACCATAACTGTATCGTTGTTAGAGCATTGCAATGACACCCAAATGATTCTGCATGAAATGTTAGTGCCAACAATCTCCCCCTCATTTCATGAAGAGGTTGATTCATCACAAACAGGTCTCAAACCAGTATGATGAATAGCAATTCAGAATACCAACCTAACAACAATGGTTAAAAGATCAAGTACAATAAATGTAATTAACAGATAAGAGTAACACCAGCAAGACAAAGTCACAAAATAGAAAGATCGATCAAATAAGTTCATGCAAATCTAGTCCATCAGCAAAACAAACCACAATCATCAGCAAAATAAACAAGCATCAGCATCCAAGAGTATCAAAAACAGTAACCAACGGAAATAGCAAATTAGTTACAGACCCAAATCAAAATATCAAATTCAGTTTAGAGTGTACCCCCCTCAAAGCGTTGTCATCATCACCCAAAAACCACAGTCAGTCAGAACAAATTGTGAGACCATACTCCCCCTTGATGAATCAGATCTCCTCATCATCCTCCTCTCCAGTGGGTGGAGGATCAAATGAGCCAGGAAGAAGCTTCAACATATTGTTGTTCTGCTTCCGGATGCGGAGACCAGCATTGATGACATTCGAAACCTCCTCATTCTGTCGAAGAATGATGGTCTTAAGATGATTAACCAATGCAGCGCCAGACAGAGCAGGACCGAGGAGAATGTCATTGTGCAAATTTCGAAGATCAGTGGTGGGAGTGTTCTGCTTGATAGAAATTCTTTCTTCCTTTGGAACCTTGATTCCATTCTTCCTTAGGAATCGGGTGATCAAGGCAGGGTAAGGGAGGAGGTCATTCTTTCCAATTGAACCGCGAGTGTAACCTAGCATCTTAGAAAGCACAGAGAGACCAAAAATTGTCATGTTAAGATATTTTTCAATACAAAACATGAGTTTACCCATATGAGATGACACTTGGCTGGCATTGGTTGTTGGAAGGATGTTGGAACTACACAGACGAAACAGACAGTTGAACTTCAAGGTAAGTTGTTGAACCCGGAGTTGATTTCGGCCAAAGGCAACACTCTTTGTGTTCGAAATCTCGTAGGCCACTTCAGCATTGGAGTTTGGCAAGTAAGCCGTAACATCATCCAAGTTGCTGTTAAGCTGAACCTTCAACAACGCATTAAACACCTGAGGAAAAATCTCTAGGATTTTGCCTCGCATGTAGATCTTCCCTCCAAAAGGCGAATCAGTATCCATAACGTCTGGATGAAGATTGGCGTAGAATTCGCGAACCAATGCAGGAGAATAATCCTCGAGTTTCGTAGCCCAGTAGTAAAGCTTGCAGTCCTCCAAGTACTTTGTAAAGCCTAACTCCTTGTAGATGGGGTGAGTGAACTGCTCCTCTGGTATGAAATCTCGATTATTGAGCTCCTTGGCAAATTTTTGCGCCTCCTTGTCATAAAACTTGAAGTTTAGTGCATCACGAACAGTCATAGGGGCAGCTTTCTTCGGTCGTTTCTGCGTTGTCTCGACTGCAGGTTGCTTTTCCTTTCTTTTGCGGGAACGTGTTACAGGGGTACTGGCAACTGGACGGTGTTCCGGAGTAACTTCTCGGTCGAGTTCGTCATTTCTCTGGTGTTCCTCTTCCTCAGCAACAACATCATCACGATCAAAGAAATCTTCAGTATCGCCTGGAGGATGCTCCGTCGTGGTTTCATCATCCCACTCCATAGGAAATGTTTCCTTTTGTGGTGCAGGAAGAGCAGGTACAGGGGGTGCAGGGAGAGCGGAAGAGTCTTCAGTAGGTGGAAGACTCAAAATAGGAGTAGCCTCCGTCACAGTGTTGTCTGCATTTCCACCCGACGCCTCTCCTGTTTCAGTTGTTGAAGGAGGTGGAACATTTCCACTTAGCGCTTGAAGAACAGAAGTTACAATTTGAACTGGATCGATGGGGATTTCAGTGTTTGATGGAGCAGAGGATTCAGTATTTGGATCAGTTGAGGATTTGGGGGAACTAGAAGACGCAATTGAAAGAAAATAGAAGCTGCACAACTTGAGAAAAAAAACAAAGAAGAAGTAGTGCAGAATAAAATGGGAGCAAGTGTATTTAAAAAAGGAGAAGTGAAACGTAAACCACGTTCGCAGAGAGGAAACGGCGAAGCAATGATGGCGGTTTCGGGCGACGTGAGCTGCAGGGAGTGAAGAGACGGTTACTGTAGTCACAGAGGTATGATGACACTGCGCAGACGTCGAATCAGAATCCTTGCGAATCAAACTTTGTCTCTATCCGTTTCTCCTTATGAATTGCTTGGGCCTGGAAATGTTAGAATACACAGAAAAACAACAAACGGCCCAAAGCATAACAAAATTTAATTTGTATGAAAACTTAGGCCCAGAATAGTTCTAAGCCTATCAAACTTATCTCCCTCCATGGCTTTGGTTAGGATGTCAGCGCGTTGCTCTGACGACCCTACATGTTAAATATCACAAATATTTTCTTCAACCAAATCTCTAATGAAATGATACCTGATATCAATATGTTTGCTCCTATTGTGAAGTACAGGATTCTTAGAGATGTTTATAGCACTTGTGTTGTCACACAATACTACAAATTTCTCTTGATGCACTCCATAATCTGCCAAAGTTTGCTTCATCTACATAAATTGAGAACAACAACATGTAGCTGCTATATATTCTGCTTCAGCTGTGGATAGAGCAACTATGTTCTGTTTCCTTGAGTACCAACTAACCAAATTGTTGCCAAGATAGAAACAACCTCCTGTTGTCGAACGTCTGTCATCACAACTGCCAGCCCAGTCTGAATCTGTATATCCTATAAGATCTAATGATGATCTTTTAGAATACCAAATCCCAAGTCCAATGGTTCCCTTGATATATCTCATGATTCTCTTAGCTGCTTTAAGATGTGTCTCCTTGGGTTGAGCTTGAAATCTGGCACATACTCCAGTGCTGTATGAGATATCTGGTCTGGTTGCTGTTAGGTAGAGAAGACTACCAATCATGCTCCTGTAAAGCTTTTGATCAACATCACGACTAGAATCTGCTTTAGAAAGCTTCTCATGAATACCCTGTGGTGTTCTTGCTACTTTGCTCTCTTCTAAGTTGAACTTCTTTAGCATATTGGTTGCATACTTCTCCTGAGATAAGAAGATTCCATCTTTTTCTTGTTTAATCTGTAATCCAAGGAAGTAATGCAATTCTCCAAGCATGCTCATCTCAAATTCAGTCTTCATATCATGTATAAATCCATCTCTAAGTTCTTCTGAAGTAGATCCAAAAATGATATCATCAACATAGACTTGAACTACAATGATATGCTTAT
The DNA here is from genome assembly GCA_030278955.1 of Hygrophila difformis. Classification (NCBI taxonomy): domain Eukaryota; kingdom Viridiplantae; phylum Streptophyta; class Magnoliopsida; order Lamiales; family Acanthaceae; genus Hygrophila; species Hygrophila difformis. The sequence goes on along the minus strand of JAOANR010000012.1, from coordinate 44,159,891 downwards.
CTGTGTGTTTGATGAAAAGTGTCTTATCCACATTTCCTCTTGTATATCCGTGGTCAACCAGGAATTTTGACAGCATTTCATACCAAGCACGAGGTGCTTGTTTAAGACCATATAGGGCTCCCTTCACTCTATAAACATAGTCTGGATGTTTGTGATCTTCAAATCCAGCTGGTTGAGCTATATAAATTTCCTCCTTGATTTTCCCGTTCAGAAAAGCAGTCTTGATGTCCATTTGATATAACTTGAAATCTAGATAACAAGCAACAGATAACAAAATCCTTACAGCTTCCATTCTGGCCACTGGTGCATAAGTTTCTCCATAGTCTAAACCTTCAATTTGTGTGTAGCCTTGTGCTACCAATCTAGCTTTATTTCTGACTATGTTTCCTTGCTCATCTTTCTTGTTTCTGAAAATCCACTTGGTACCAATGATGTTGACGTTGTCCGGCGGTGGTACTAACTCCCATACAGAGTTTCTTTCAAACTGTAGTAGCTCATCCTGCATGGCAGCTATCCAATACTCATCTTTGAAAGCTTCAGATGCATTCTTTGGTTCCATCTTGGATATAAAACAGTTCATTCCAGCGAGTTGCTTGTAATAACCTTCTTGTTTCTGGTCTTCCTAGGTGCATCCAATTCTCCAATGATATCAGTGTTAGAATGATGCTTCAAAGTTCTTGGTCCTTTCCTCTTATCTACAACAGCAGTGTCAAGCGGTTGTTGCTCTTCCTCAGTATCAACCAAAGATTCTGATTCAACTCCAGTTTCTACATCAGCTTCAGATGTTGGCTCATGTGTTTCCTCAGATGGTGGATCAAATACAGGAAAATAATGCAGACCATCTTCATATTCAGATAATCCTTTAGCTAGAGAATCTTCAAATAGAACATTCATAGATTCTATAACTTTCTTACTATCAGTCAGATAAACTCTGTAAGCTCTGGAGTTGTTAGCATAACCCAAAAACAACCCTTTTTCTGATCTGGCATCAAACTTCTTAAGCTGTTCCCTGTCTCTGTAAACATGACAAGGACAACCAAATGTATGAAAATATCTAACATTAGGAAGTTTATCATACCATATTTGATAAGGAGTGAAATTTGTCTTCGGCCTCAAAAGAACTCTATTTGAAATATGGCATGCTGTGTTGACAGCTTCTGCCCAAAAGGTCTTTGATAGTGTACTCCCATGAAGTATAGACCTTGCCATCTCCTGTAAGGTTCTATTCTTCCTTTCTACAATCCCATTTTGTTGAGGAGTCTTTGGGGCAGAGAACTCTTGAGAAATTCCATGTTGCTTACAGAAATCAGTAAACTGTTGATTGTCAAACTCTCTCCCATGATCAGTTCTAATCCTTTTGATTTTTCCTTGTTTTTGATTCATGATCTTCAGGCTTGTGGACTCAAAATACTCAAAGGCTTCATCTTTTGATCTGAGAAAACAAACAAAGGTAAATCTAGAAAAATCATCAACTATCACAAGTACATACCTTTTGCCATTAAGACTTTCTACTTCCATTGGACCCATCAAGTCCATGTGAATGAGTTCAAGGCAGTGATTTGTGGTAATTTCATCGACTCGTTTGTGTTGAGCTTTGGTTTGTTTTCCTTTAGAACAGCCTTCACAGACAATTTGAGAATTGTTCTGTAGTTTTGGCAACCCTTTGACAGCTCCAGAAATGCTCAATTTGTAGAGAGTTTGATAATTCAAGTGTGCCATTCTTTTGTGCCATAGGCTTGTAAGATCTTCCTTCAAAATCAAAGCCCTGTCTACTGTTTCCTTTAGGACATAACAATTGTTAGTAGACCTTTTCCCTGACATGATACATTTGTAATCTTTAAAGACATAGCAAGTATTCATATCAAATAGCACTAAAGAATTTTCATCACATAATTGACTTATGGAGATCAAATTGGTAGTTAGACCATCAACAAAGTAAACCTTAGAGAGATTAGAAAGAACTCCCTTTTCAATTTTACCATAACCAGTGATTTTGCTTTTGGCACCATCTCCATACATCACCTCTCCACAATCCTGTTCTGTGAAGTTTTGTAGTATATTTTTGGTTCCAGTCATATGCCTAGAGCATCCAGAATCAAAATACCACAAAGTGTTCTTTTGATGTGCCTGCAAAGATACAACAACAAGACCAAGTGACTGTTGATTAGAATGTTTAGGTATCCAGGCCTTACGAATCTGGATCTTCTTTTGTAGTTCTAACGTCGGCCAGACAACAGGTCTTCCATTTAAGAGATCTCGAACAATCCTTAAACAAGTGTCTGCTTGATGACCAGGTAGACCACAATATATACAATCCCTTGAGTCTTGGGGTGCAATATTGACTTGAATTGGCACATTTTTATAAGCAGCAGCATTGCTTGACTGTTCACCAAGATATCCTCCACTAACAAAGTTTCTCTTGGTTGGTTTGAATTTCTTTGCTTTACCTTTCTTCTTGTATCCTATACCTGAAAGATCACCAGGTCTTTTGCACATAGAAAGAACTGAATCCAAGTTATTTTTACCTTTTACCGTTTGAGAGAGTTCATTGCAGTTGGCTTGAAGTTGTAGATTTTCTGTGGCCAAACATGTCTTTGCATCAGAAAGTTTGGAGCATTCATCTTGAAGTTCCTCAACTTTGAGCTTTGCTAGCTTTAATTCCTTTTGTAATTTGATCTTTTCAGCAGATAGATTATCATAAGAAATTCCGAGGTCAGTCAGTTGTGCTAACAACTTCTTATTCTCGTTGAAGGCTGTATCATACTCGAACTTTAACTCTTCATATGCATCGGCCAGTTTTGAGTATATTTCACTGATATTACCTGCATCCATAGAATCATCTTCATCAGTAGAATAATCTATTGAATTTGTTATACCTGGTTGGGGACTACAGTCTCGAATAGTCAATGCGATAACATCTTCAGAGTCACTTTGTTGTTCCTCTGTTGCTTCAACATCGCATTCGTCATCACTGAGTGTAGCTTGATAAGCTTTTCCTTCTTTCCTTTTGGCAGTAGGACATTCCTTTTTGAGATGTCCTTTTCCTCCACACTCATAGCATATAATAGAAGAGAATTTGTCAAATTTCTCAGGTTCCTTGAGTTTCTTGACATTACTGCCTTTGCCTTCGAACTTCTTAGATCCCTTAGACTGTTGTTTGTCAGAAGTTGAAACACCATGTGAACTGGATTTCTGAGGCTTGCCTTTCTGTAACTGTCTTGCTCTCTTTTCTTGAAGAAATTTGGCCATCCTTCTGGTGATCAAGGATAACTCTTCATCTAAATCATCATCTGATTCCTCAATCTTTTCAGCCTTTAGAGCAATACTCTTCGATTTTCCTTTGCTCCTTGATTCCAGATGATTCATTTCATAATTTTGCAAGTTGCCAACCAATTCTTCCAGAGTCATGGTGTTGGTCTTCTCACTCTCTTCAAGAACTGAGATCTTTCCAGAATACTTAGGAGAAACTGTACGTAGCATCTTGCGAACCAATTTTTGTTCATCAAAATGCATTCCAAGCTCTATGCATTGATTAACCACATTTTGAAATCTCTCAAAGTATGTTGAAATATTTTCATCATCCGTCATCTCGAACCTGTCATATAAGGATTCAACACGATGTAATCGGGTTAGTTTAACATCGGCAGAACCTTCAAACCTGACTTCAAGAAATCTCCACATCTCATAGGCATTTTTGCAATTCTTGATCATTCTGTGTTGTGCCTCTTCCATGGCTCCGCTGATCGCGTTCATGGCTGCGTAATTCCCTTGTTTTGCTGCTCTTTCTGCTACAGTTAATTCGGCCTTCCTAGCAAGTCGTGTAATCGGTGCAGCAGGTGGTACAGTCGTTGTTGTGGCAGCAGTAGTAGAGGTACTGTCTGTTGAAGCAGATGTGGTCGTCGATGTCATGACAACCGCAGGAATTTCAGTCCTTGTTGGTGGTTCCCATGCTTCTTCAACTGCATCCCAGACATCTTCTCCAAGAGCTCTGAGATAACACTCTATTCTTGATTTCCAGTAGCTAAAATTGTTTCCATCGAAGATTGGTGGACGAAGATGCGAAATTTCCCTACTCATCTTGAATCTTGAATCTCCAGTAAACGTTTGAAGATTGGCTCTGATACCAATTGACAGTCCCTTGTGAGTAGGGTGTTAACGAGATGTATTGACAACACACACAATTGCAGAAATATAAGAACACAATTGTTTGTTGACCCGGTTCGGACCTCCTGTCCTACATCCGGGGGATTCCAATCCAGGCGAAGATTACTCAACTATGAACAAGAACAAACACAAGACTCGAGACCAATCCTGTTAACTCGATCTAGAAGCTGAATCTCTCCCCCTCAACTTCTAATCTCCCTAACTAGAATTACAGAGACAATCTTTGTTGTTCCTTCACCCTGTTGACGACCCTGAATCAAGAATCCTTTAAGCTATATCAAGAAGACTCCCTCTCCTTGATTTACAACTCGATCTAAATGATATACACTGAATTACAATACAATTCTATCAAGAACAAAAACTCTCAAAACATCTAAACATGAAGAACAAGTTTTTGGCTCTCTTGAAGTATATCTTCTAAAACGAAAACTAAACTCTCTCGGTAGAATATTGAAGATAAAATTTGCTTAAAGTAAAGACTGACTCAAAGACTATTTATAAACTGAGAACGTCTTGGTCTTTGAGTCCGGGTGCTGGTGAAGCTTTGATCTTTAAAACCATAACTGTATCGTTGTTAGAGCATTGCAATGACACCCAAATGATTCTGCATGAAATGTTAGTGCCAACAGAAAATAAAGAGGAGGGATAGGGGGTCATGTGGAGATTCCAACCCCAACCTATAGGTTGAGAGTCGGGAGAATTAACCACTAGGGTAAGTCCCCAACACCCAAAATCAACACATTTAATCTCTCTCTTCTAAAATATGAACTAGTACAGTAAGTTTTTTTTTTTTTCTTGTGTATGTGGCATGTGGGTCAATCCCCTTCATTGTGGGTGTTCAAACTTTATATTTTTGGCGTGTGTGGATCGCAACTAAATTATTAAGATAGACATACATTATTAAACTATATATATTGAATATATATATAGAGGTAATGAATATTTTAGGCCATTACAAGACACCATTTTTACATTTGGGCCATGATTAAATCAATTTCTAAATTTATGCCATTAGAAACCATATTTGACCAAATTAAGGCCATTTAGACTATTTTGACTTTTTCAAACTTCAATTAACCCTACTAACTTTTGCTTTATTTTATTTTGACCCCAGATTTTAGTTTCTTCATTACCATTAGTCCAATATCAGTCCACCATGCTTCCGATAATTCAATTAAGCACTAAATTCCATACCTTGAGTTTGACCGCCTTGCTGTCAGGTTTCTCAAGCTCCGGGTTTTTACGGACTCCTTCCAACCACGCAGTCGCAACCGATGGTTCACCGATTCTTGTCTCCTTCAGCAACTAACAACACAATCCTATTTCGTTTCATACCTTAGGATCTATCAAGGTTTGGGGCAAAGGTTTTAATTATATATAGGAATATTTAGAATATTTGGAAGCCTGGATTTTATTGAAAAAATATTAAAAATATTACAGAAATATTTTTCTCCTAATGGAGAAGACTGACACTTAGCTCCTCATATATGAGGATGCTTGACTCTGGGGGACTGATCCCATATGAAAAACAAATACAATGAGGATGCTTGACTCTGGGGGACTGATGTCTTCCATCTGCTTCAAACTTCTCCATTTATAGGCGTCCGCGGGCTTCAATCACGGATCCCAAATACTCTTTAATTTATTGTGACGTCACTGCGTTCGTCACTTGCTTTGGATTCCAACTGGCTACATTATTATCCTGCTGTATTATTGTCCTCGGGTGGCATCTTTTGTGTCAACTTTCCACCTTCTCTTGTCGGCCATTTACTGCCAACGACTCTAAACTTTCTTTGTCGGCAACCAATTTTCAAGCGCATTGGGTGTCATTTATATAATGAAAAATTAAGTATATTGAGAAAGAACTAAAGTAAATAAAGTCAAACTTTATTGGGGTTTAAATGAAAGGAAGGAAAAGTTGTTGAGTTATTAATTAATTTCAAATTGGTCCTTATGGCTTAATTTCATTCAACATGTGTTTGTAATGGCTCAATTCTGGAAATTCAACTTATAATGGCCTAAATGTGGAATAGGCTCTTTGTAATGGTCCTTTTTTTTATTACTTTCCCCATATATATATATGACTTTAAACTATTCAGAAATTATTCACATACCGGATAAGTGAAACGGGAGCTAGAAATCCTTATACAGTTTTTTTTTTGTTTTTTTTTTTTTGGTGACAAATATATATGACTTTAATCCTTATACAGTTTTCATCTATGAAGTTAAAAGGGAAAAAAAAAAAAATCAAAAGGGGTAGGATTACTAAGGAAATAAATTTTATATTTATGCAGTAACACCCGTACTATCAGTGGCTTTATATTCTCCGTGAGGGGAACTTTATTGCGGATGTGTTGGCTCGGCATGGTGCGAGGTTAGAAGAATTCTTTACCACCTGGGCCTTTCCATTAGATGATGCTCGACCCTGTCTCGGCGATGCGGCAGGAGTTTGTTTTCAGCGCTTTTGATTTTCTCTTCCTGTTTTTCTTTTCCTTCCTTTCCCTTACTCTTCCGGTTTTTTTTTTTTTTAAATTTTTAAATTACTCTACGTGTGACTTGTTACTGGCCTATAATTATTCATAATTATTTGGACGGAGTCAATAAATAAAACTAAAGAAAAATGCATGAGAAAGTCACTCTTTGGTTGTAACTAGTGTCTTTCTTGAAGTTGAAATCCTTTGTTTCAATTAAAATAAAATAAAATACTCCTATAATGCAGTCAAAGGTTATCATGTGCTTTTTCGTAAAAACTGAGTAGTATTTTTATTTTATTCTTTTTTATATACTCCTATATTGCCATGGCAGGCCAGGCCCAGCAAGTTGGTTAGACTATTTTCAAGTGTAGTAGCATCTAGCTTTGCTATTCGGGATAGCATTTATTTTATCGTTCGTGTTTTGAATTGTTTGAACAAATATTTTTCACATATACCTGCCGAGTGTATACATATATAAATACATACACATATTTACTCCCCCAGGTGATGATTTTTTGGGTCGTATGAAATCTGTGGAGTCAAAAGTCAAAACCCATAAATGCCTCAGTTTTAAATTTTGTTTTTGACAATTTTGCTAAAATTTTACTCCTATTACAATATACTAATATCCATATGCAAAAAAAAATATCAAATCATTACAACTATTATGCTGTAAAGGAAGAACAGAAACACATTCAATTGCAATAATTGCACAAAACGCAAACTTTTAAAAAAATGACCACCGGTTGTCCCAACGTACTCCCAATTATGTATATATCGAACATTGGAGTATCTCATCACGATCCTGCTAACAATCAAAATTGAATGTATTCCAAGGGAGGATTTGAAATAAGGTACATTATATTCGAGGTTGATGATATGATGATCATCAAGCCTTGGGCTGTATTATTATTGTACTATAAGTGAGGAGTACGTACTAGTCTTGCATTATTGTTGACAAGAGTTTTATAATTGAGGGATGGTCTTCTTTAATTTCTTCGTGGGAACATTTGATGGTTTTAGTCATTATTATGATTTCGAATTTGAGTTCGTATGGTTAAAGATTAGTGCAAATGTAATAATGACATGATATGATACTTGTTTGATTAAAGATTGCATTACATTTGTTAAAAATGGCAAGACGACAATTGTTGGCACTTACCGACATGATGTGCTACTATTGGTGCAGTGTCGTGTTCATGTTCATCAAACCATATGAAGCTGCTATTGTAAACTTATTATAAATTCTCTTATTTTTCTAGCAGATTAATTGAAAAATAGTTGGAATTTTTGTCAGGCGTATACAAAATTCTCAAAGAAAATTTTAGTTTAGGTAGAAAATCTAATATTATATGTTTGTTTGAAGGGATCACATACAAGAAAAAGAAAAAATGTGATTATTTATTTAATATATTAATAATGCTTTCTTGGTGCCTATATAATAATGGGGCGACTTCATTTTTTCTTTCTATAATTATTAAAAAATATGGGAAATGTGATTACTATTATAAGAGCGACAATATTTTTTTTTTGGAGAAGATAAGAGACAATATATTTGATTATAAAGTGACTAAGGTAACACGACTATGGAGCATTAAATCATTTTTTATACATTTTTAAACTATAAAATTATAAAATAATTTATTTTTGTACCTTACTCCTAATAGGTATTTTAATTAATTTATTAAGTTGTAGAAACATGCATCATTTTTTAATTGTGTAAATTATTTAATATAAATATCTAAGTTTTTTGGTAAAAAAATATAACTATTTAAGTTTCAAAAAGTTGAAATTAAAATTTTCATTCAAAAACATTATGAATGATTTTCAATCACATTTTCATGTTTATTTAATTTTTTTTTTTTGTATTCAATTTTATTCATATAAATAATATAATTAATAGAGTTTTTTTTTTTTGCTGAACAGCCTATGCAGGCTAGGAAAGAGTCGTGGGAGCCCATGCCACACAAATTACAAATGGGTAAAGGGGATGGATAGCGGGCCGGACCGGGTAGAGAATCAAACTCTCAATCTATAGGTTCGGGGTGGAGGGACTTAACCACTAGTATAAGTTCTCATCCCTATAATATAATTAATATTAATATAGTAAACAAATTAAAGTAATAATAATCTTCCTAAAAATTAATAAATTATTATACACTAAATTATGCAAAAGTGAATATCTTAAATAAATTTTTTAATACTCCCTTGTTTCTTTTTAGTAGTCTTTTTAGAGATTAAAAAGTATTCTAAAATAGTTGTGTTTGTAGATAGTTATGTTATATTTTTAATATATTACCATTTACTTTATATAAATGCTATTTCTTGACATTTATTACGAAAGAGTTTAGTTGAAGGGTAAAAATAAAAGTTTATGAATTAATTAATGTAAATCTTAGTTATTGAAATTGAATTGAAAAAGATAACCATTTAATAAAACATCACACCTAATTTTTTAAGTGGAGTTCAAAAAAAGTACAAATTAGAAATTTAACATTCCTAATCCAAGACAAAAATTTTAAAACAGAAAAATGTATATTTCTGCAACAATATATACCAATAATCTTAATTGTATTTTTTTTTTTTATAGTAGTATTTATAATACTACCTCTATTGGAATGAGGAATTAACCTAGTGGTCAAGCCTATTGACTCATAACTTTGAGGTTGGGGCTTTGATTTCCTAACCGGGCCCCTATTCCTTGTCTTTGTTCATTTGTAATTTGTGTGGCATGAGTTCCCACCATCCATTTTCTTATCTGTATAGGATGTTTAGCCAAAAAAAAAAAAAAACTCCCTCTATCCCATTAGTATTGTGTCAAAACTTTTGGACACGCAGTCCAATGCATTTGGTTAACAGTTATTTTAAAATGTGTAGAAGTAAAAATTCTATACAATATATATTCTAAAACTATGTGAAAAAACGAATCCAACAATATCCCACTCGACTATATTTTTTCATATATAATTGCAACTAATAGTTAGGCCAAACATGGGAATGAGACTTGATCCAAATAGTCGTGTGTTCTGTCTTCAAGCCATAGGTTGGGGGGCTCGATTCCCACCATAGGTTGGGGCTCAATTCCCACCAGCTAAAAAATAGGTAATGGGAGCCAAGACCGAGTGCAAATGGAATCTCAACATTTTGGTTGAAAGTGTGGGAACATGAGTAGAAATGATCAAATTCTAATAGTGGTGAAAAGTGAAAACGATGTGAGAAACTGAGAATAATAGAATATGCCGTGAGCGTGTGGAGCTCCTTGCGTAGATTCGCACTTGGTATTCGCATCTCGCCCTTAATTTAGTTAGATCGTTTTTCGCCCTAATTTCTATTTTTTCTAGATTACCCGTAACCCGTAATCGTTCTCTTCTCTGCTCAACCTGCTCGCTGCTCCCTTAAGGTGATCGATAATCTCTTTTTCATTTTTCTCTATGTTAATGCCCCTTCTTTCTGTTCTGCTACTCTTCCCATTTTCCGTCTATGATTCCTTTTTCAGTGATTTTGTGCTTGATGATTAATGGGTTATGTGCATTGATCGTTATTTATGCCCCCTCGTGTTGTTGAATCTGTTGAGCATCTGAGTAAAAAAAAAATTGTTTTCTTTTTTATATTTGCTGAAATGGGCGATTTTGACTATTCGTTTGTTGGTTCATTTTTTTTTTTTTTTATTTAATATGGGTAACACCTGATTTTGGATCAATTGGAAAGACAGGAAACCAAGTTTCTCAGGATGTAAATTAATTGCGCAAATCCATCAAATGTGTGAAAACAACCTATCTGTGTATCATATCAAAGTTTTCTGAGAGCCCTCATTTATGTTTACTGAAGCTAGACAAGGCCATAAGATGATTAAAAAATATATTGATTGGAAATCCACAAATTTCCACCAAGTAAATAGTGAATTTGATGCTTCTCTAAAATGACAGAAGCATTGGTCAATCCAGCTTCTGGTGATGCAAATTTTTCTTTTATACCTAACAAATTTGCTGTGTCGTTTAAAATTGCAGTGAGTAGGAAATAGGAATTGGTGCATCTCCCAACTGTATATGTTCCTGGCAATCAGTCCCATTTGAGTGACTGATTGCCAAAAAGCATATGAGTCGGGAAGGTGCACTGATGCCTAATAAAGTCTTAAGTGGAGTATATGGGGTTCATTTACTACCACACTCTCCCTTTGAGTTTCAAGCCATAAAACAACATGGGGATTCCAATCAGTCAGGTTGTGGAACTTCAACCATTGGGAGCAACCAAAGGTTGATTGGACAGTGAGTCTGGTTTCCTTGTTTATGGTGTTTAATTATTTCTTTTATCATTTGGTCACTTATGTTTCAACATTTGAACTATGCTAACTTTTGTATTATTTCGTGTATCAGAAAAGTTTGGCAACAGATACCTCCTTGTTTGAAGCCCATCCATTGTTGTCTTAATGGTATATCTATTTATCTTCGTTTTCTTGTCTTATTTGGCCTTGTTCTAATTTCCAGTGAATTAACTGTCAGGTGATCGAAGCCTTAGCGAACGGGTTACTAATGTGCTTACTTCTCTTCCTTTTATTGCTCTTGGACTTCAGGCCCCTAGGTAGTACTTTTATGCCATCAACATTTCACTACAAGTGAATTTAAATATTTTGCTTTATCCTAATTCCTTGACTGATGCAGGAAAAATCTCAACTGTAAAATCTATGCAAATTCACTAATTGGAGTGGGAATTGCTTCTAGTCTGTATCATATGTCAAGCGGAAAATTGAGAAAGTACTTCAGATGGGCTGACTACACTATGATAGCCACAACTACTGTGGTGAGTAAAATATTTGTGCTCTAAATTTTAATGGATTATTATCTGTATAGATCTGCTGTGGCATGTGGAACATCAGAACTATGGGATTTTACTGAAACTCTTCACTGGCAAATTACAGCTGAATTCTACCTGTGTTGATGGGTAGGCGTTGTCCTAAGTGGAGGACTACTGATAATATTGAAGTTTATGCATCCGATCTATGCATTAAACCTCCTAGCATTTTTATCTTTAGTCGCAGTCTTAGCTTGAGCAATTTCATTCCCTTTGCAGTGCTTGTCAAGAGCCCTTCGGAGTGACAACTCAAAGTTGCTTATGGGTGCATCTGCTCTGCTTTTACCAATTCAGCCTCTTATGGTGTCAGCAGTTCACACAGGATTGATGGAGGTAGTGCATCTTTAGTATTCAGATTTTTTGCTTGAGATGTTGATATAGTCTGTTATCGTATTCATAGCACTGTGTTCATGCAATTGTTCCTTCCAAACTACTAACATGCAGGGGATAAATTTCAGCGTTCGTTATGCATCTTACAAATGCATTGATTGCATTCTATGTTGTTTTTTAAAATTATTGAAGCTAAATAAGAGATTGCTTTTAAATAAAAGAGACTCCTATCTAGTTTGTTGGCTTGTCAGGAAATAAAGATTTGAAAAGATGTTCCTACTTGTATGAAGGAGGTTAGTTTTGTTCCCAAATAAATAAAAATGACATTATTCCTCCCCATCCGAACTCAGTATCAGATGTTGATTTCCATTTACTTAGTTTGTCAATTCTCTGTATGCCATATTGCATCTCAACTTTCATATAATAAAAGTGGTTTTTACTTTTTATGTATATGATGCATTTACTCAACACAGCATTTTCTCCAATCTTCCTTACGTATAAAGAGCTTTTACACCATTCAATCTCATTACCATAAGCTAAAGACATGCTATAAAGTTTTTAGATAAACATTTTTAAAGTTATACTTCTTTGTGCTGTCTCCCGTAGATGTATTTTAAGAGGTGAATCCTGACAACTTGTTTCCATTTGTCAAAGTTCACGGTTTCACTCGTTTCCTTTTGTAATTATGTAATGAAGTTATTTATTGATTTAATATCTTTGTAATTTTCAGTATCCTCTGTTTTCTGTGCATTTATATTAATATTCAGAAAGCAATATTTATCCATGTACGGTTGAAATTGGTAGCTATATACAGACCTTTAAGTTTACATTCATATTGGTACCAAAAAGAAAAGCAATTAAACATGTAAACATGGAAACAAAAAACCTTGATATCATATGTTGCTTGGACAAAATAAATGAGTGGCTTTTGGATGCCACTGCAAGTATTAATCAGCTTCAACCAAAGTCGTGCATTTTTATGGCATTTAAGGAGTTCAGTGGATTTATACAATCTCTGGTAGTAGACTTTGGGACCTTATATCTTGCTTGTGTTGTTTTCTCTCACACTGAAAAGTTCATCTTGCTAATATCCGAGTTCAATTTCTTGTACTCCTTTTTAATCCGAATGAAAAAATAAAAGTCCGACAAAGAATGATCTTTGACATTTTATTCAGGTTGAATTTGCAAAGAGAGCATTAGAAGAACCACATCTGAGAATGGCCCATAATGTACACAAGATGTCATCCTTAGTAGGCGGCGCACTTTTCATTGCAGATGATATTTTCCCCGAAACCCAATATCTGCATGCGGGCTGGCATCTTGCTGCCGCAGTTGGAGTAGGTACTTGCAACAAACTGTTGGAGGAGTAAGGTACATAAATATATCTTCATCAATTTGCCGAAAAGACGTGTCCAGGAATCCACATGTAGTGAGTCTGCAAGAGGATTTTCAAAATGTGAAATCGAGAAAGCACAAATCCCATTATCCTTACACTAGTTAACGACCAGGGTAATCGACGTTGCCATTGCTCGAAATTACCAAAGGAAGATAGATCATTCTTGGTATTGCATCAGTTCAGGAACCTCTACAATAGTAAGAATGTGGTTTAAATGTGTACCAGTGGCTTTGTGCTTTCTTTATTGTTCTATAAAAATTTGAATTGTTGGAATCCTTTCTAAACGTTGCCATGTTGTATATACATATACATATTTATATATATCTATATATATGTTTTCACTCACTGATCTAAGTTCTAACCACATTTAGTTGTGAGCATGCAATTTGAGTCTCGTCTACCATACCCTTCCAAGTCCACGCTTTTTCTTCTGAAGGGATGCGCAGGATACATAATGTGAGGATGATATAATTTGTTAAAATTAAATGTTGAATTTGCATATAATGACTACCGACCTTATGGTTGGGGTTTGAACCCACCGGGCCCTCTATTCCTTATTTTTATAATTTGTGTGACTTGAGTTCCCATAATCCATATACTTTTGCCGCGGATACATGATGTCAATGTTTTAAAAAAGATGAACAATGAAACAATTATGAGACAGTGATACTAGCTCCAATGTTATTCATGGTTAAATCCTTTATAACAGATGTAAAAAAACAATATTAAAACATATGTATGGATGACAATTGCCAATTGCCAACCAAAAGGGTCAGCAAATCATTTATTTCTTGTAGTGTGTGTGGATGGAGTTCGTTCATAATTTTCTATGTTCAAGTTAATTCATTGTACCAAACAAAAAGGAAAAAATGTTTTTTTTAGTTCTTTTTCTTTTCAAAATATCCAAATCAGTCCGTTACTAATTTTTTGCCCCATATAGTCCTCTACGTTTGCTAATTTTTTTCAATTTGGTCCTAATTATGTAATTAGCATGAGGTTGTTAATATGGCCGAAGCATATCACATTTTACATGCACCGTGGCAAATCTAGAGTCCTCACACATAACACACTATTTTAATAAATGTTTGAAGGTTGTCATAACACACCACTACTCTAAAAAATGACTCTAGCGGGTCAATTGAACCATTTTTTACTGAGATGGTGGACATAGTTTCTACTTGGTTCGCATTGAGTCATTCCTTATTGAGGTTACCTAACCCATAAAAAACACCAACAATTCATTTGCACGCATTATATATCACAATTGGTCTTCATTTTTTTTAGAAACACCAAAAACCACCAAGACCGAAAAGAAAATACACTGCGGTAGCTGTTGACCAGAACTCCTATGTTATTGTTGTGAATGGTTGTTGTTTCTTTATGGTTGGGTAACCCCAATGAGGGCTCAATGAGAACCATGTAGACAATATGTCCATCATCCCAGTAAAAAAGGGTTCAATTGACCCACTAAAGCCTAGAGGTATTTATTAGACTAGTGATATGTTACGGCTGTCTTCAAATATTTATTTCAAACATTTATTAATTTGGTGTGTTATGTGTAGAGACTCCAGATTGGCCACGATGGATGTAAAATGAGATTTACTTCGGTCACATCAGCAACCTTAAGCTAATCACGTAATTAGGACTAAATTGAAAAAAATTAGCAAACGTAGGGGACTATATGGGGCTAAAAATTACTAACGGACCAATTTGGATATTTTAGAAAGAAAAAGGACTTAATAATCCTTTTTTCCCAAACAAAAATGAATATAATGTACTTCGTCCGTTCTTTATAAGTGACACATTGGAGGTTTTGTCACTATTCATTGAGTAACTTTGATTCGAGTTTTTAATACAATTATATAAGATAAAATATAGTCAAGTGAGATCTTGTTAGATTCGTCTAATCGTATAGATTTAGAATATCAAAATTTTCATAATTTTTCCTTATATACAATTTGAGTTATTGAGGATTAAAAATATATATTGGACTGCGTGAAATGTGGGTCCGTGACATTTAAAAAGAACGTAGGAAGTAGTATTATTTATCAATAAGTCAGTCGGATGGCAACAAATTAATTGAATTATTCGTAAATTAAACTCATTATTGCTTGAATTATAACTTTATTATTTCTTCATGTTTTGGGGGCTTCCTATATAAATAAAACTAAAATATGAAGCAAAATTTATTGAAAAAACTGAAGTCGTCACTGTCCCTTTCCCTTGGAAGTTAGAAGTTACCCTATTTCTAATTGCTACAAACCTTCAAAATTGCTACAAGAAAAACCTATGGAAATTTACCTTTCTGACCCCTTTCACGTGTTTCCGTAAACTCACGGCTGCGTGAAAATCACACGCTCCTCCACGTTATCTTTTACTTAGTGGAAAATCCAACGAGATATAGCCTAGTGTCAACCTAATATGATTGTTTTTGCAATTTAGCCCCATTATTCTTTTTAGTTTTTTTTAGGAGTCATTAAAAGCCTGAAAAATTGATGATGAGACCCAATACCACACAAATTACAAAGAAAACAAAGGGGATAGACAGGGGCCGCCGGGTGGGGATTCGAACCCCGAAAATCCCCAACCCCAAAATTCTTTTTAGTTAAAAAGTAAAAAGTACACCATCTTCATTTCCAACAGTCTTATCGATTATTAATACACGATTTTATCAAACTTAACACACAAAACAACACAAATGCAATACTCAGATATGCCATGTTTTCTTTTTCAGGACACGCAGCAACCATTTCTGTCTTAAAAATTTTCCCGAATGGTTTCACTAGGGTGTCAGTGATTTTGAACTGCAAGAGTTAAGAAACTTAAAAACCAATGAGAATTTAATTCGTGCAGATGTAAATTTTTAGATTCACTAAATGCCTAGAGTTGAAAATAGCTTTGAATTGAATTTTAGCTGTCAAAAACCTATATCAGTGACATTTGTAATATCAAAACTGTCACTCATACTTATTTCCAGTTATTTAAATCGCATCAAGGGTCAAGACCACAATCTCAACAAGAATTCTTCAATGCCCTTTGTTTCTTCCTTCGAGGGCTTGTAAATTTATTTATTTATTATTTTTTTTTGGAGGAATTGAAGCCAGAGAAAGGGTGGTAGAACTTAGGAGCCATACCACACGAGGGTTTGTAAATTTCAATGCCTTAAACATGTCGTGGTACTAGTAATTTTGCAAAATAATAGCATAGTAAGTTTGGATTATCTTGTCCGCCTGGATCTATTTTATTGTTTGAAGTAAAATGATAGATTGATTGCAACAACTCATATGTCGGAGGACTATCCAATGAAGGGATAATAAATTTTGTAGGATCTGAATCTGATAGCAACAAATGAAATAAAAGGGGTTATTGAAATTGAAGGGAGTAATAATGTTGTACTTATATGATGTACTCCTATGTGGTAGCAAAATGAGGAGAGGAATCCATAATCTGCAATTCAACAGACAGGTCTTCACAGCAATATTGAAGCATCGTAATTATAATTCAATGATGGAAGAAAGCATGTACTAGTACACTATATGGAGCTGTTTGGATGACAGCATATTGATCAGCATATAGCATATTGGAAGAGCATATTGTCTCACAGTTCTCTCTCCGAATCTGCTATCTCCTAGCGGATCCGCTGACTCCCAAACATCCCCATAATAGTATATACAGTTGTTGGTTGATGCTGCATTAAGACATGTATATATACTACTGTACATGCATGATGTACTAGCTAGCTCAGTTTGGTGTGTGTGTAGTCAACCAAGTACAGATCAAGTAAATGAGGTTTCAAATCAAAAGGGTCCTTCAGCTGACAAAGATCCAATTAAGTTGTGTGTTTTGGTTTCATTCAACAAAAATACCGAAATGATCATTAACTCATCATTATTATATATCTTTAGGAGAGAATTTGTAGATTTTTGTTCCTGTTTTCTTTTGATTTGCATTAAAAAAAGAAAAAAGAAAAAAATATTATAGTATGCCAACTTTATTATTAGAGGCTACATACTGGGTACCCCAAACATGAGTTGAAAATTAAGTAGTTTAATTTTAACGAACTGAGTTTGATGGAGGTTCCTCAAAAAAAAAAAGCAAAATTTAGAAGAATTCATACAAATATAAGTATTTGTAATATGTTACTTGAAGTATAGTAGTTCAAGCTAACTAAACTAAATAAAGACAAATTATTTCAAACTTCAAATTGCAACAAACACATAGCTTGTATGTACATCCATCCTTGTACCTGTACACTCACAAATCTTTAATAGTAAAACAAATCAATGGTTCTATTACAAGTGTATTTTCACAACAACCACTCGAAAGGTGATTGTCCCATCAAATCCAGGTCTTGGCACCATCTCTATGTATGTGTGTATATGTGTAATAATATGGGTGTGGGTGTGTGCTAGAGAGAGAGAGAGAGAGAGAGAGAGAGAGAGAGAGAGAGAGAGAGAGAGAGAGAGAGAGAGAGAGAGAGAGAGAGAGAGAGAGAGAGAGAGGCAGATTGGATTATTGGAATATAGAAGAAATGTGAAAGGCACGAGACAGTGTGCAAATTGTAATATGTAGGAAAGGTAGATAGGGGAGGGGCTGCTGCTGCTGCTGCAATGCTGCCTGAGCCTGATAGACTGTCCACTGCTAAACTGTATTAATGTATGTGTAAAAGGTAATGTCACTGCTGATTCATGAATACACACACATATATATACATACAATCAGCTATTACTCCATCTAACAACACATTGAATTCCCAATGACAATCTCATCATTGTCACGTCGCTTTTGCCATCATCTCTCAGAATTTCACGCCCCCTCCTCCCCCTTCTCTTTTCCCTTTTCTCCCCCAATATCTTGTCCTTTTCCTACCCCCACCCCCACTGTAATTGCTCTAATCTACAATACTTCTCCACAAGGTAACAAACATACATACATGATACATACACACACACACACACACACATATATATATATATACATAGATATGTAACGGCACACCATGTACTATGCTGCTTGTTCCTTCTTGTGAAACCACAAAAAACCATTTCCCTTAGCTTTTTTTCCCTTTCTCTCAATCCGTGCATTCTCTCCTTTTGTTTCCTTGTGCTGTCTTTGTTTCTTGGAATTCATAAAAATCCCCCCCTTTTTGGTCAAATTATATTTCATACACTTACACAATTCCCTTTTTGTCTAATTTTATCACTTCTTCTTTACAAACTTTATCTACAATTCATGGTGGTGGTGATCTTCTACTAACAAACACAGAAATAATGTGGATTATGGAGTGCAAAGATCACGCTCAGGAATTCAAGATGATGTATAACAATAATAATAATGATCGGACCAAGCTTCGCCCGCTGATGCCAAGGCCGATCCATCACTGCACCACGAAAAGTATTTCTATGTCTGATACATCATCAGTGCTGCCAGTTCCTCATTATTGGTGCCTCCAAAACCCTAGTTTTCCTCCACTGAATCAATTGCCTTCTCCAGGAGGTAAAACCATGTGTATGAACATATACATCATTATTTATTTGCCCATACTATCTTTAATTTGTCCTTTTTTTGATAGCACTAATTAGGGATTCTTCTGTACAGGTAATTGTGTGAATGATTACGGGATGAAGAGGGAGACGGGAGCAGCTCCATTGGTGACCTCAAGATGGAACCCGACTCCGGAGCAACTCCAGGCCCTGGAAGAGATGTACCGGCGCGGGATCAGAACGCCATCCGCGGAACAAATCCAGCAAATCGCTGGTAAGCTTCGGAGATTCGGGAAAATCGAAGGCAAGAATGTGTTCTACTGGTTTCAGAACCATAAAGCCAGGGAGAGGCAGAGAAAACGTCGCCAGGAGTTGGAGTTATTGGCTGGAAAGAAGATGCGACAGGGTAAATTTAATGTTCTATTTGCTTGATGTTTATTCTTTCAACATTATATTCATCTATATATGGGTTTCCTCTTAGCCCTTTTCTTGATTTACATTTACATTAGGGTTTTTTTTTTTCCCTTTTTCTTTTTGTTAGTGTAAGAATGAATGGATTTAATTCATGGTCATCTACATAGCTAGACCTGTCAGAGGGTTTCACTAATGGTGTTTATTAGTATATATGGAAATAGCATGGGGTGCTTAGCTTTTTGGCCGGTCCAAGGACCCCAAGTGGGAGAGGGATGAGGGAGGATCTAATGGGGATTACCTTTGTACTTGGAGTTCATTTAAACTGAATTTAAAAGTAAAGTTTCTTAAGAATGTAAGAAAAAGTACTACATGAAGGACATTTTAAGATTTATGTTGTGTTCATCACATTATTATTATACTGTATATTCTTGATTAGTTACGTACGGCAAAAATATTTGCAGGACAAAGTAACATGAGGCATTTGGAAAATCAGCAAGCTAAGAAGCCGTATATGCCGTCAAGCATCTCAGCTTTACAGGTATACATATATCATATGCATTATTATAACTTCATAAGTATGTACTAGTGTGTAGACATATAGTTATATCATATGGAGTAGTATATTCCTGCAATAAAAACCCTTAAATTTTTTAGTGGAAAGAAAAATCTCAAATGCACAAGGCCCAACACAATCTGTCTTGATAACAAACAAGACACTGGCAGAGGCAAAATTATGGGCTAATTATATAGCATGGAGGTCAAAAAATTGAATGCAAAGAGTAGTATAACTGGTAAACCACTTTATACAATGGAAAAAGAATGAGGCTAAAAAGCTGCACTCTATACTTTCTGTTGGGGCTGTTGTTATGAAAAAGTTAGAATTTCTTGGGCAAAGTGCAGAATTAAAACTCACACAGCTTTTCTTCTCTCTCTCTCTCTGTCTCTCTCTCTCTCTCTTTTTTTTTTGATTTTCTTTTAAATAATGCTACTCAGTATTCAATAAATGAGGAATTGGACAATGAGGAATTGCAGCAGCAGAGTCTTGCAGTAGCAGGAGATAGTAGTACTGAAACCAGCTGCTGGCAATTGGACTTGTCTTGTAGCTTGTCTCCCAACAACAACTCAGTAGACAATGTTGCTGCTGCAAAGAAAACTCCAGGACAAGAAAATTCAAAGCCCTTTGCTGCATTCAACCTAGGCAAATTGCTGCCATCCTCCTCCACAAGTGATGATTTTGGAAATGGTGACAGTGATGGGATTCCAGGGGCGCACTTTCATCACCATCAAACCCTTGAGCTGTTCCCAATGAATGGGGGGAATGGTTTGGGGAGCCACACCGGTAGTGGTCATGATGAGACTAATGATGTTTCAAGCATGATAGGAATGTCTAAATTGGGACCTAATCAGTATTATGAGTTCCTGCCTATAAAGGATTGTTACTAGGATCGATATATACTGATGAGGGTTTTTGCATTTGTACCTTAGACAACGGATGTGCTTAATTTATTTGTCTCTGCCATTGCTTTTAATTAGTATAATCGTTCGTGTTTTGTATATTTGTGGTGTAACATTATTGTGATAGTGGTTGGTATTTAAGTAAAGCAAATATATATATGACTTTCTCTATATGACTATATCTATGTGATATGCGGGCGGATAGTACTCATCCCGTATCCTATCCCATATTTTTTTTTCGAATATGGAATCGGATACGAATAGGCCGGATACAAATACAAATTCGAATATTTCGGGAAACGGATACGAGACAGATTCGGATTTTAACTCGGATAATCTTATAATTACTAAAATTAAATTTTTTTATAATTTTTTAAGTGAAATCGGAATATACTACTATGTAAGCTAAACTAAATTTTTAAATTTTCCAAGATCATTAGTTATTTCGTTCAAAACATCTAAATAACATCACTACAAGATGTTATATACTACAGTTTTGATGCAAAAAACCTAGTTTTGATGCAAAGAACCTAATGATGCAGTTGAGTTGATTGATATGATTTGATTTAATAAATTACATATGGCTTTCAAGCTTTTGATTACAGTTATACATATAGTATTACTTATTTATTTTATAGTTAATATAAGTACTATATTATACATATAAAAATATATATAAATTTTCGGATATTCAGATAGAAAATACGGATAATATCCGCATTATATTCGGATTTTCGAATACGGGCGGATATTTACAATCCCATATCCTGTCCCGTATCCACCGGATATAAAAATTCGAATTCGAATTCGAATATAATCGAATACGGCGTCGGATCGGACGGATATTATCCGCCCCACTTTCACCCCTAGAT
Source organism: Hygrophila difformis (assembly GCA_030278955.1). Taxonomy (NCBI): domain Eukaryota; kingdom Viridiplantae; phylum Streptophyta; class Magnoliopsida; order Lamiales; family Acanthaceae; genus Hygrophila; species Hygrophila difformis. The sequence goes on along the minus strand of JAOANR010000012.1, from coordinate 44,138,455 downwards.
ATGACTACAAACATAAAGGTTTTATTTGATATAGAAACCATTACGACAGTAATATAGCTTTTTACCTCTAATTCGTATGATGAATTAGACAAATATAATCAAATCATAGTCATATTCATAAAAATGATAATTGAGGGTCACATTCCAAATAAGAAGTTTTTTTTTTTTTTTTTTGGTGAAACAGCCTTAAAAGGCGAGCAAAGAAAATAAAAAAAAAAGAAAAATTAAAAAGATGATTTTTTTTTTTTTGGTGAAACAGCCTGAAAACAAATAAGAAGTTTTAGTTACTCCATATATATTGGATAATCGCACTGTTTATACATATTTGAAAGAATTTATTGTGAAAATCTAATTCATTATATTTCACATTTATTGTGAACGAATTTTATGATTAGAATTATTTTGAATTTTTTTTATAAGATATTTGAAGTTCCATTTGATTTTGTAGTGAAATCCAAGCGCATAGGTGGCCCTATTTAAATATAAATTCGTTGGAAAACATCATTTTTACGAATTAGATAAAAAATATTTTCATTGCCAAGCTTCCAAGTAGGGATACATGTGGTTTGTATTATTCGATTCACGAAATACTGACTATTGGATGTGTAAAGTTTAGTGTAATAATAGAGTTAAAAGGTTGGTACACATATTTTGTGGGTCAGTGTCCGCTATGGCGCTATATCCTCTATCTTAATCTCTCTCAATAATAACAAGGAGAAAAGGTAGAGAGGCAAAGACCCACACAACACAAGTACACAACTAAGCTCACTTTTCCACCAAAAAAAAAAAAAAAAAAAAAAAGAACCCTACATTACTAATCAAGTAGCAAATTTGATACATACACTCACATACATATATTGTATGATGAATTAAAATATGTAAAACCAGTGATTGGCATATTAATTGCCCAATAGGGAGAACATACGTACATTAGAGCATCTCCAATGGTACCCTATAATTCAAAATGAGTTGGCATTTTCTCTCCAACAATATCCTAAAACCAAACCTATTTTAAGTTTTTTGAGTTTTATGAATAGTGAATACTTAAATTTGAGTTTTTACTATTCACAAACCTATCTCACTTTTTGCAATTAAAATAATTGCAATCTCATCCCTCCAATTGTTGCAAATTGAATATTGATCTAATTTTGTATTATGGTTAATAATTTATACTTCATACATTTTTTCATTAAATTTGTTTTATATTTATTTAGATTAAAAATTTTAAGGTTTCTTTATAAAATAAAGATAACTAAATTTTTAAAGTTTTGGTACAATCTTAGCAATCATTTAAAAAAATTACATTAGCATACGAAAATATTATTAAAAATAACACATATCAGAAACTTAAGAAAACGTACAATATTAAACAACGTAAGCAAATAACTATGCAAACGGAAAATTAAGTTAATAGTCATCTAAATCAACATCGGATCCTCCAACACTATTGAAATACGGAGAATATGTTCCAGTTGCATAAGGATCCGGTTGACCTCTTGTTCTTTGGCTCTTTTTTGTAAAATACACACTTGCTCAGCTTGAGCATATGCACGAACATGAGAATTAGAGATGCACTTTTGAACTTCGTAATGCATTAGTTGAACACTTGTGGGAAAAACACACAAATTCCAATTCTTGATGTTGGATACAAATCATTTGCTTTTAAATAAATATATATGTCCCACCATTTAGTGTAATTCATATTATAATTATGTAATTCTTTCTTAATTAATGAGTATTGAATTTATGTGGGGTTAATGTATAATTTATAAGAAATGATGGGTATGATTGAAAAAATAAATAAGTTTGTATGGAAAAGAATATATAGATAATATTCTTTTGAGTTTGAGTTTAGTGTAAATTGTTGGAGATGAGTTATTGTTTAATGTGACATTTACTGTAACATGGGTTTGAGTTTGGTGTTGCTATTGGAGATGGTCTTACTCATACATCATACTGGTTAATTACTGTGTGTGAACATATTGTCAACTACTAATAAATATTTTTTTTCTTCTTCTTCTTTTTTTTTTTTTTTGGTTATCTAATTAAATTTTGATGTTGAGAGTGTACGAGACTTTTTTTCCTTTCTTTCTTTTGTTTTTCTTATAAAGGGGGTAAGGGTATGTTCTTAATATGTTCTGCACAATTAGTTATGTTGTGAATTGTATTTGCTGATTGGAACTATTGGGAACTAGAATTCTAGATGTTGTAGGCTAAAGTTTTTAATTTTCTATGAAGTATTTTTCTAGAAGTATTCAAAAATTTCATAAGAGTTAAAAATTACTACAGTTAAACAGTAACTTTTGAAAGCAACAAAGAAGCTAATAACTTATGTTTACAGAATTTCGTATAATAACTATATCATCTGGTAGAAAAAGAATCGGAACTTTTATTTTAGAATAAAATTTTAAACTACATCATCCTAAAGTTATATGCTACTAGGTAAGTTTGTACAGTGGAGAGAAATTATTGAATATACTACCTCCGTTTCTGTGATGGTGAAACATTTCATTTTTTGCTACTATTCATTATTTAACTTTGATTCAAATTTTTATCATAGTTATATACAAAAAAAAATATAGTCAAGTGAGATCTTGTTGGATTCGTCATATATTGTAGTTTTAAAATATCAAATTTTTATAATTTTTATATGTACATAATTTGAGTTATTAATCGTTAAAGATATGTATTAAATTGCACGCTGGTGAGAAATGTTGTATTTCTAAGAGCATCTCCAACCGAACACTAAAACACAAAATGGGGGTGGATTTTGGCCCAACCGAACACCAAACGCAAACTCAAAATGAGTTTTTTTCTTAGATTTTATATTTGCGTTTTACTATTCGTACACTAAAATACCTTTTTTGAGTTTGATTGATTAAAAAGATAATATACTATGGAATATTTTTTGGGCTTGAGTTTAGTATTTTCGATTGGAGATTAATCACTGTTGAATATAACATTTACATCATTTTGAATTTGAGTTTGATATAATGGATCGAAGATGGTCTTACGAACGGATGTAGTATGTACCAAAGCATATGGTTATATGTGCGTGACAAGACGTGGGCCCATTTTCCTTTTCATATGGTTATTGGATTTCGTTCTTACAGCATTTACTTCCCAACACTCAACTCAGCAGCACCTATTATATATAGTTCTGATAAATTCTGATACAGACATGAGACGTTGAGACATACTATACATACTGCCCAGTGCCCACCCCCACTGGATCCGTCCGATCGCCCTTTATTACTCACCAAATAACAATGCCCAAAAATCAAATCATACACCACTTATTACCACTATCATCATCATCTACTGTTAAGCGACACAAAATGACACAGACACACAGAAACAGAGAGGAGTAATCTCACGCGTATAGCTAAGCTAGCCGACCAAGAAATCTACAGAAAATCCAACAAAGTCATGAATGTAGTAGCAGCATATATAGATCTGTATCACTGTGATGGGTAGATTAATTAGATATATACATGTAATAATTGTTTATGGTTTATATATGTACTTGTAGGCTTAGTGTAGGCCTGGTCTGGTGACTGGTCCTTGCATTGTCCCCAGCTATCAAGGCCGACTGGTCCTGTCTATTCCCTCAACTCCACCACCATCAACCTCAACCTCTTTTCTTTTTCTTCTTCCTTTTAGCACCACTGCGTCTGCTGCTGCTGCAATGCTGCATCACTATCACATCTTACTACAATAAGTACAATATTTACTCACCATTTCAATTTCATGTGGTCAGGACACCCTCATTAATACTCCACTGTCTGTCTGTCTTCCTTCTCGGTATTATTATCCAAGAAGCCACACGCCTCATCTCCAATTAGCCCTCACTTACATTAATAATTCACCATCTCCCCACCTGTTCCCCAGAGGATTCACATTGTTTATGTTAAAGTACATATACCACCACATACATATTAGCAAAAGGTTTTAACAATTATACGATATATTTATATATTATATATATATTCAATAATTGGTTCGATGTATGATTGGGTATACTTTGGTTGGCAATCCAAATCCTAGCTAATTGCTTATGCACCTGAACCATGTCACGCATTATATTGCAAATACCAAAATCTTCACAAGAAATGTAGCTGCTGCCTTCCATTTTTACCTTCTCCTTTTGCTTGGGACAATTCGGATGAAGTTTTACATGTGAAGGTAGCTTGTCCAATCTGAACAAACATGGTCAAATAAAATCAAATGCAGATATGCAGAATAGAAAAACAAATACACTTATTATACACTGCTTATAAAGCTTACACCGTATCAGTTAAAATATGTACGAGCAGAACAGCTCTAATGAAGCATTTGCATAATCACCCACGACACTTACATTACCCAAATACCATGAATAAACTAGAAGATATAGTCTTCAAAAGTCATATTGGTAAACTAGATGAAGAATTTGAACACCCCGAAAGATGGACAGAGTTGTCAGTTTGTGATCATTAGTGAAGCATTTTGAATTCATCAGAACTTCAGGCACGAGTTGTTCATTTAGTCATATGTCCCCTTCGCCTAGACATACCATCAAATTAGCGCTTTTACTCATTCCACTGCTTGAAAAAATCACTTCGAATTCCAACCCCTATCAAGCTCAATAAGAATGAGTCTCAACAATAAACAAGAAGCAGCTTCACCAACAACAATGCGGGAAATTACAAACAGGAGCATCATAACCCAGGTTGAACAACATTAATAATGCCTGCTTAAACAGTCGCTGAGAATTATCTTCTCAAAAGGATAAGACAACAACCTTATGTATCTGCACAACATAAAGACAGGGTATACGTTGAACCCTGCTTATTGAGGAAACATGATCAATTTCAACTCTTCTCAATGCTAAACAAACACTACATTTTATAATTTTATAATAATAACAATAATAGCAGTTTAAATTGCCAAGTGTTTTTCACAAGGTAATAAATTCTTTTGATCAATACATTTACACGCTATTACTAATAAGTAAAAGTTTTCTCTCTTAGCCTACTAATAAATTCTTCATCTAGCTCTATTCCACTACCAAAATTACTAGCTGAAAAGAATTGGAGAAACTACAAAGTAAGGTACTACCAACATTAGATTGATAAAAAATTTAAACAATTCAACACAAAGTTATCAACTCAAAATCCACTTTTTCGTACAACAATCTCCCAGATTGTGTGTGATGGGATCAAATTATAATGGGTGTATTTCATAACATTGATAAGATTAGCCCCAATATGGTCCGGAAAATCAGGAAAACAACGTTAAAAGAATCTTATGATTGAAACAATGGAAATATTAAATTAACACGAAATGATGTGCAAACAAGAATTCCCACTCAGAGTCATATTTCATAACATTGATCATCAAATTAGCCCCAATATGGTCCGGCAAATCAGGAAAACAACGTTAAAAGACAAGCAGATTTGATATATGGGTTAACTGGAAGCTCAAAACAAGAAAGTTTGATGGGGTCTAAAAACTAAACACAAAAAATTTAAAAAAAATAATAAAAAAAAAGAATCCAGGAAATTAATCACCATAAACATCAATTACGTCTAAATAACGGACCCATATATCACACAGTTCAATGCACAGTTCAGTGCAAGTAAAAAGTCTACAAGTTCGATATTTAAAAAAACTGCAGAACGTGACGAATCTAACAAGATCTCACTTGGCTATATTTTAACTTGTATAATCATGACAAAACTTTAAATGAATATTTATGTATGAATAGTAATATATTATCAAACGTAAAATATATTACGATACAGAGTTAGTATATATCATATCAGCAGAGCCACATATTAGGAGCTTTAATGCTTTCCAGCTGACATGTTGGGCACAGAATTTGCTTATTCCTCTTGCATACATCATCAGTTGAACACACTAGAGCATAATCCAAACATACTAATTGGCAACATCCAAGGGCTTACAGGCTACTTATGCATTTACCCAATAAAACAATTAATAATGCAGGGAACACACTAACTTCAACCATTGGCAATTTCCCCTACTTAAATGAGTATTGTAACAGAAAGATCAGAACATATATAAATTAGGGCAAAAGATATGAGAAAAAAACATCAAATCCATGAATTCTCATTAAACCGCAAGGTTACAAAGTGGCACCCAAAGGCACACCGTTAATTAGAACCATTCTTCCAAAAACAGAAAACACAAGTACTTGAAATTGAACCTCAAATTAACATATCCAATCTTTGCGACATTAATTAATCATGTAAGGTCCCCAAAATATCCTCATCCCGATACAAATGGTACCTGCATTCGATCGAAACCCATTCAGACCAGCATACAAAAGAAAAAACCAAGAAAAAATCTACAGCCTTGAGAAAAAGGAGGAGAGAACTCACTCTTTATCATTCAATTTGACTTGGGTCCCTCCATACTCAGGCAGAAGTACAGTATCGCCTTCTTTAACAGCAACTGGGATATGATTTCCAGCTTTGTCCCTCAGTCCCGGCCCAACTGCAACCACTTTCCCAGAGTTCAACTGCAAACAACACACATTAAACCCATGTCCTCATTACAAATATATAAGAGAGATTGAATTAAAAAACAGAGTAGGGCCTTGAATCAAAAGTTACCTTAGATGACTTTTCTGGCAGGAGAATACCAGCGGTGGTTTTGGAAGGGGGGATGACTTTCTCCACAAGTACTCTGTTGAGAGTGGGGATCAATCGCTTAGCCATTTTGGAAATGGAATCTGCAGCAATGCCTCTTGGCTGTCGCACAGAAAGGCGATGAGGGTTATAATAGGTAGGAAGTCCTCTAAGATCAATGTAGAAGCTTCTAGGATTTCTTCAAGGAAAGGGCTTGGATAGTTGGGTAGGGTTTCTCAAGGGTTTTGGCAAAATTGAAAAAAAAAAAAAAAAAAAAAAAAAAAAAAAAAAAAACACCATGAACATTTTCTAATTTTTTTTTTTTTTTTGCGGCAAAATATCAAAAAAAAAAATTTTTAAAAAATAGAAAAAGTACGGAGTAACTTCCTATTCAAATTATGAACTTTAAGCGTTGGGTTGGGCTTGACTTGGCCCAGTCTTGAAAGTGCCATGGGTTGGGCTTGACTTCGCCCAGTCTTGAAAGTGCCATGGGTTGGGCTTGACTTAGCCCAGCTTTGAAAGTGCCATGGGTTGGGCCGGGCTGTCACAGTACAGCAACAAGATTATTTTCAAATTTTGTACATGCAAAATATAATTAGGGATAATGTTTATAAGCTTCTTTAAAGTGTCATAAAAAAGAATTCTTCACGCATTACTTAAAACCAAGGTTGTTAAGATCGGGATCCTATATGGGATCGTTTTTCTGTTTGCAAGATCGGGATCGTAGGATCGAATCGGGATCCTAAGATCTTATGAAATTGCAATAATGGATAAACTCAGTTATGTTAGTGAGTTTGGCTGTTACGATTGTTGGAGTTAATCTTCATGACTGTTACACAGGAGGAGAACGTGGAGCTGTTACAAGAGAAGAAGTTTCATCATTTGGCTGTTACAAGTTCATCATTTTTATGTAGCAGTTTCATCTTATTTATCAGTTTTATTTTGGAGTGTGCAAATTCATAGCATTTAGAGGCTGCCCATATCCTTAGCATTAGTGGTAGTCTTTTATTGTCATTTACTATGTTTTGTCTTTAAATAGTGTGTATCCGTTGGTATTGAGATCAATGCAGTAAAGTTTTTCCTCAGATTTCATATACTTCATACTTGATTTATTTTCTATCATAGAGCAGTAGCTCTTTCTTGCTATCAGTGGTATCAGAGCTATGGCTACGGACAATTTTGTTCAACCTAGCATTCCTCGCTTTGACGGGCACTACGATCACTGGAGTATGTTGATGGAGAATTTCCTGAGATCCAAGGAGTATTGGCAGGTGGTTTCAGAGGGAATTGTGGAACCAGCTGCTGGGGCGGTAACAACAAATGCTCAAAGGCTGGAACTAGAAGGGTTGCGACTGAAAGACTTAAAGGCGAAGAATTATCTCTTTCAAGCCATAGATCGTTCAATCTTGGGAACCATTCTCTGCAAAGACTCATCCAAGCAGATATGGGATTCTATGAAGAAGAAGTATGAAGGTTCAACGAGGGCAAAGAGGCAGCAGCTTCAAGCACTTCGTTCGGAGTTTGAAACACTACGAATGAAATCTGGAGAGTCGGTGACAGATTACATCTCCCGTACGATGTCCATTGTCAACAAAATGCGAATCTATGGTGACAAAACAGATGATGTTGCTGTGGTGGAGAAAATACTTCGTTCCATGACTCCAAAATTTAATTTTGTTGTCTGTGCTATTGAAGAATCTCATGTCATTGAGGATCTTTCCATTGATGAGTTGCAAAGTTCCTTATTGATTCATGAGCGAAAGATTTGCCAGCAGGAGACTGATGAGCAAGCACTAAAGGCTTCTACAGAGGATCATTCCACAACTAGAGGAGGTCGTGGTCGAGGAAATAGTAGAGCCAGAGGCGGAGGTGGAAGAGGTAGAGGAAACAATGACCGTAATTATCAAAATCGTCAACCCCGAGATGAATCCAATTCGCAATGGAGAGGAAAGGGACGTGGAGGCCACCAATATACATCTTCCAGGACACAGTCAGTAGACAAGTCCAATATGGAGTGTTATCGTTGTCATAAGTACGGCCATTATCGATCTGAATGTCTGGTCAAATTGCCAAAGGAACAAGGAGAAAAGACTAACTTTGCATAAAATGAAGAAGAAGTGTCGCTATTGATGGTCTGTCATACCCGGGAAGAGACACAAAAGGGTTTATGGTACCTGGACACAGGATGCAGTAATCATATGTGTGGCGACAAGTCTGCTTTTTCGATCCTTGATGAGTCTATTTCAGACACTGTGAAATTTGGTGATGATTCAAAAATTTCAGTGAAAGGCAAGGGAGATATAACCATCCAGACAAGAGATAATGGCGTGCAGACAATCTCAAATGTTCTTTTTGTTCCTGATTTAAGAACAAATTTGTTGAGCATTGGCCAGCTACAAGAAAAGGGTTATGAGATTCTCATTAGAGATGGTGTTTGCAAAATTCAAGATAAGAAATTGGGATTAATTGCCCAGAGTTACATGACTGCAAATCGGATGTTTCCATTGGAAATCCATGCCGTAGCCAACGCCTGCTTTTCAGCGAAACTGAAAAATGATAGCTGGCTTTGGCATTTTCGATATGGGCATTTACACTTTGGAGGCTTGAAAACATTGCAACAGAAGAAGATGGTGACAGGCCTTCCAGAAATTTGTATTCCATCCCAAGTTTGCGAAGAATGTGTGATAAGTAAGCAACACCGAGAGCCATTCCAAAAGGGAAATTCATGGAGGGCAAGGAAGCCGCTGGAGCTAGTCCATTCAGATTTGTGTGGACCCATCTCTCCAACGTCGAATGGAGGTAAACGATATTTTATATCGTTCATTGATGATTTTAGCAGGAAAATTTGGGTTTATTTTTTGCATGAGAAGTCTGAAGCACTTACAGCCTTTAAAAGCTTTAAAGCTCTAGTTGAAAAGGAAGCAGGGACACCAATAAAAATGTTACGCAGCGACCGTGGTGGAGAATATATTTCAGATGATTTCGTTGCTTTCTGTGATAAGCAAGGAATAAGAAGGCAACTGACAGCTGCATACTCGCCTCAACAGAATGGCATTTGTGAACGGAAGAATCGCACAATCTTGAATATGGTGCGAAGTTTGTTGTCTAGAAGTGGAGTTCCAAAAACTTTCTGGTCTGAAGCAGTCAATTGGAGTGTTCATATCTTGAATAGAAGTCCGACTGTAGCTGTTCAGGATATTACTCCACAAGAAGCCTGGTGTCATCAAAAGCCAAAAGTGGATTATTTCAGAATTTTTGGATGTCTTGCCTATGCTCATGTCCCGGATCAAAAAAGGAAAAAGCTTGATGATAAAGGAGAAAAATGCATATTTCTTGGTATTAGTGAAAATTCAAAGGCTTACAAATTGTATAATCCTATCACCAAGAAAATTGTCGTTAGTCGTGATGTGGTATTTGATGAGGATCATTTTTGGAGTTGGGAAGCAAACAACATTGCTCAACCAATTCAAGTTGACTTTGATGGTGATGATGAAAATACAGGGCAGCAGCCTTTAGAGCAAAGGCAAATGGAGGAACCCATCGAGCAAGAGCAGATTGAGCAACAACCAATTGCACCGACAAATGAGCGCCCTCGACGTAACATGAGGAGGCCTGCATGGATGGAGGATTATGAGGTAGAAGGAATTAATGAAGAAGATATTGCTCATTTTGCCTTGTTTGCAGATTGTGATCCTGTAGCATTTGAAGAAGCTGTAAAAGAACCCAAATGGAGGACGGCAATGAATGAAGAAATTGCTGCAATTGAGCACAACAATACTTGGGAATTAACAGAACTTCCCAAAGGCCAGAAAACAATTGGAGTGAAGTGGATTTATAAGACGAAGTTGAAAGAAAATGGCAAGGTTAATAAATATAAAGCACGCCTAGTCGCAAAAGGCTACAAGCAAGAATTTGGCGTTGATTACAAAGAGGTTTTTGCACCTGTTGCTCGCCATGATACAATCAGGTTGGTGATTGCTCTTGCAGCTCAAAACTCATGGCCTATATTTCAACTAGATGTAAAGTCAGCTTTCCTACATGGTGATTTGGAAGAAAATGTTTATGTTGATCAACCTCCTGGATATGTGAAGAGTGGGCATGAACATAAGGTGTACAAGTTAAAGAAGGCATTGTACGGATTGAAACAAGCTCCAAGGGCTTGGTATAGTCGCATCGAAGCTTATTTTCTAAAAGAAGGCTTCCACAAGTGTCCATATGAGCATACACTTTTTACAAAGGTTGGTGATGAAGGTAAATTAATTATTGTCTGCCTGTATGTCGATGATTTGATCTTTACTGGAAGTGATGCTGCAATGTTTGCCACATTTAAGCAATCTCTCATGACCGAATTCGATATGACTGATCTTGGGATGCTTCATTATTTTTTGGGCATTGAAGTGGTGCAATCTGGAGATGGAATTTTTATTTCTCAAAAGAAATATGTACAAGAAATCTTAGACAGGTTTCAAATGGAAAATTGCAATTCTGTTGGCACGCCAACTGAATTGGGTGTAAAGCTTGTTCGTGATCCTGGAGGGAAGAAAGTTAACAGCACCATTTACAAGCAAATTGTGGGAAGCTTGATGTATTTAACAGCAACAAGACCAGACATCATGCATGCTGTAAGTTTGATCAGTAGGTATATGGAATGCCCAAAGGAAACTCATCTCTTAGCTGCCAAGAGGATACTTCGGTATTTAAAAGGCACTGCAAGCTATGGTTTGTTCTACAGGAAAGGGGGGAAATCTGATTTACTTGGTTTCACAGACAGTGATTATGCAGGTGATAAGGACGATCGGAAGAGCACTTCAGGATATGTTTTTATGTTGGGCTCATGTGCTATCTCATGGTCTTCAAAGAAGCAACCAATTGTCACTTTATCTACGACTGAAGCTGAGTTTGTGTCTGCAACAGCTTGTGCTTGTCAAGCAATTTGGTTGAGGAAAATTCTTGAAACACTGCACTCATCACAGCAAGGAGCAACTACTATTTTGTGTGATAATAATTCAGCGATCAAACTTTCAATGAATCCAGTTTTACATGGCCGAAGCAAACATATAGATGTGCGGTATCATTACTTGAGGGACCTCACAAAGGATGGCGTCATTGAGCTAGTTTATTGCAAGAGTGAAGACCAAGTTGCTGATATATTTACAAAATCTCTAAAGCTAGCTACATTTCAGAAGTTAAGAAGTTTGCTTGGAATCTGCAGTTTGGAAGTTTTTCCCCTGAGCAAATTGTGATTGTATAAACCAAAGATGAATCTTTGGTTTAAGGGAGGGTTTGTTAGTGAGTTTGGCTGTTACGATTGTTGGAGTTAATCTTCATGACTGTTACACAGGAGGAGAACGTGGAGCTGTTACAAGAGAAGAAGTTTCATCATTTGGCTGTTACAAGTTCATCATTTTTATGTAGCAGTTTCATCTTATTTATCAGTTTTATTTTGGAGTGTGCAAATTCATAGCATTTAGAGGCTGCCCATATCCTTAGCATTAGTGGTAGTCTTTTATTGTCATTTACTATGTTTTGTCTTTAAATAGTGTGTATCCGTTGGTATTGAGATCAATGCAGTAAAGTTTTTCCTCAGATTTCATATACTTCATACTTGATTTATTTTCTATCATAGAGCAGTAGCTCTTTCTTGCTATCAAGTTATGCATACTAACAAGTAAAAGCATTATTTTGTGTATTTATGAATCTTACAAGTTAATTAATACAATACAGTACAAAAATATCACAATCAAACAGAAAATATTTCCACATACATATATATTATGTTTTTTTTACACATTATACATAAGGAATACAAGCTCTTAAGTTTAAAATTAAAGAAACAAGTTATTTTGATCCTAAATCATAAAATAGTACAAAAATTTTATGTGTTTAAGAGGGTAAGATCGTAAGATCGTAGAAGCGTTTGAGGGAATATGACCATAAGATCGTAACATTCTACTATCAAGATCGGGATCTTATGGATTTTAAGATCCTACAAGGATTGGGATCGTTTTAGAGAGGTGTGATCGTAAAATCGTAAGATCCTAAGATCAGGATCGGGATCTTAACAACTATGCTTAAAACCTTTTTTTTTTTTTTTTGAGGTTGGGGGGGGGGGGGGGGGGACAGGGTTTGGAGAGCAAACAGATAACGATGAGCATGAGCCAAGGGTCAACAATTAAGACACAAACAATGATAACCGGGTTGCTAACAGATAAACCAGATGGGGATCAAGAACTTAATCTAGTTCAATATGTGACAAGAAATCAAGGTTTGGAACAAGAAACTCTAATTGGGGATATTGCCCATGAACTTAATTAGCCCAACATACAATTATAGATTGGTTGCAATCGACGCTTTTACTGGTGTTTCGGATATGCTAAAATATAATGAGTGATATTGTGAATGTGGCTAAATAGGGTTAGGAAAAAAAAAATTAAAAAAAAAATTGTAAAATTTAAAATTTAAAGTTAGTGATATTGTTAGTTACGTCGCTATTTGCTATTCGTAATTTCTCTTGTACTTAAGGTTATAGTCCTTTTAATTTACAGCCCCGGTTGAAACACTTTGACCTGGTAACTCCTAAAGTCTTGAGTTAATTGCAGGGACATATACATAAAATATAAAAATAACATATACATGATCGCTGCTTTCCTAACCTATATAGGTTGTTGAGCAAAAATATATACATATATATACACACACATGATCGTTGCAAATTTGCGATGGGTGGGACTCAAATATGAGATTATTTTGACTCGAACTGGCTACAAAATTTATGCATATTTTGAGTTTTTAGCGAACGCAATTCGGTCGCTAATATGGAAATTATGAAAAATAAAAACAATAAAATTTTCAATCGTAAAAGTCTGACCGAAAATTTTTCCCGTCGCTAGAGATTTTTTTAACGAAGCGTTTAGCGACTGAAATAATGCGGTCGCTAAACTGGAACTTTCTTGCAGTGAAGCCCATTTTAATCGTTGTCCCATGCTCAGCCACAAATTGATCTGATGGTCAACAGAAACTAAATCTATTCCATTTCATGCTTTTTTAAACCTTTTCTAATTCTAGTCGATCTGTCCATTCAAAATTAATTTTCAACCCAAAATATGCATGTACTATTGTTGAGATCGATTGGTGCAAAGTCAAACCCGACTTGTTTGTAGAGGTATCCATCACCAAATGGAATATATTATGAGTTTTTGGGGGTGAGTTTAATCTTCCCATTCAATATTGATATAATTATTAAGATAGATATGAAATTGTTTTAATCCACAACTTTTTCAAGTGTGCATGCATATGTCTATATATCTTCATTATTATATAAAATGAATTGTGAGTGTTAAATTTTTTGTGTACGTGATTAATCTTCAGATTCAATTTTGATATAATTATAATCATGGAAACACAGTCCGACCAATTAAATTAAAAACATCGAATGCTTCCGGTTTTCTCCTGGGCACTTCTCATGGCTCCTAATGGACCATAAAATAAAGCAATAACTACAATTTCAAGTCATTGATTACAAGGCCAATATTTTTTTTTCAGAACTTCTTCACATATTCTAATATGCAAACATGTGGTAGTGTTTTAAATAATTCCATACTTGTAAGAAAGTTTGGACAAATTCTTAATGAATGTTGCAGTATTTAGCATGCTGATGAGACCAATGGATATGGAATACTCCTTGAATAAGAAAAAATAAAATAAGTGATAAAATACATGTAATAATAAGTGTAAAATTGTATTGATAGACATCGAACCCACCATCTGGTTTGAACCAACCTTTGTTCCAAAAAGACATCGTGTCCCATAGTCCCACTAAAAGTGGTTTCAATTTGGGGAATTGTGCATGCACTGTTGTGGTGATGAATAATTGGTATAGATGAGGGCCATGTTTGATCATCGTTTCACATATGTTTCGTAGCTACCACTGGTCGACATTCGATTGGCTGGTTTTGTTTTTAGGGTATAACACAAAACCCTAATAATAATTGTTCATTATTGAAGAATACTTGTTAGTTGTTATGTTGTGCCGAAAGTGGAAACACACAACCACACATTATGCATTCACCAGGCGACAATTATGCATTGTATATTTATATAGGAGTCTAGGAATAATTGGTAGAATTGAAATTTGAATTTGCTTCAAGTCCTATATATGTCCATGTATTTTTTTAATTATGTTCTTCAGAAAGCAAATGACGATGGGGTTTAATTGTAGTTTTATTTGGATTTTTATATTTTACTTAGAAAATTTATATATGTGTTAGTTAATAGTTATAGTACATAATTATACACTTCATCCTAATTCTCTGTCCCCAATAAAAAGATCATCTATATTTTTATATATTTTTAATTACTTAAAAAATTATATAACCACCAAAATGGTTAGAAACTAATTAATATTATTATTACTTTTAGAAATTAACACTCGAGTGTCAGCAAAGTGGTGTGAGAGTCCAAACCACATAAATTACAAAAGGACAAATGAAAGGGATAAAAGGTCGCGGGGTGAAAAATCAAATCCCAAACCATAAGATTGGAAAATCAATTACTAAGTCAAATAAATTATTATTTTGGTCAAGCAGTGATATTTATTTCATTATTTATATTAAATGTTAAGACCTGTATGTTTGCTATTTATTTTTCATTTAAAACGCATTTAATATCATATTACATACTTCATCCGTTCCCATATGTTTGAGACATTTGGTTTTGGGGCACTATTCACCCATGCACTTTGATTTAAAATTTTATCATAGTTATACAAGTTAAAATATAGTCAAGAGGGATCTTGTTAGATTCGTCTCGTCGTGTAGTTTTTAAATATCGAACTTTTAGAATTTTTTACATATACCGAACTTGAGTTATTATTGATTCAAAATATGCATTGGACAGTGTGCGCAGTGAGTTCGTAAGAAATATTTGAGAATGGAGGAAATACAAAATACCATGATCTACACATTAAGTGACAATGATGCACATCTTGAATTTAAAATACTAGCTAAATTCAAATCATTTCAATTTTCAATTTTCAAATGTCAATCATTTCAATTATTACAGACGTACTAGCTGGAAATGGTTTGGAAAATTCTAGCTAGTTTACCCAAATTTTTAATACTTACTTTATAGACCTAATTACAAGTATGATAGTTTGTAACCTCCGAGTACACAAATTTTTGTTTGTAGCAATATACTCATTGATATGTGATTATTTGATAATGATGGAATAAAAGCCTTTTAATCTATCCCAAGAATAATAGTTTAATTCGAAGTGAAGCAAATAATGACATGGTCCACATGGAGTGTCCCGATGACTTTCAACGAGGAGGGCGAATGAATTTTTTGGGTGAGCAGGAGGGCGAATGAATTTGAATTACTAAGTAGAAGTATAAATTTCCCAGTAAGAGTTTGCAGGCAGGCAGACAAGCATAGCACTTGAATTTGACAATATGACCAATCACATCTATGCTGTCAACTCCCTCCTTTCAATACACTTACTCTTTTATTTAAATTCTTTTTATTATTGCTACAAGCAAAAATTTAAAGTGGTTGAATCATGCGTTTGTACATATGTGCATTTCAGCATCTGGTCCATCTCCAATTCAGAAAGTGGGATTAAAAATGCTGATGCTCCTGTTCTTTAACTTGTGCCCAAATCTACTCAAGATTTTCTCCCACCAAAAAAAAAATAAAAATAGAAATGACACGACAAGAAAAACCACTTGAAAGCATGTAGGTAGATTGCTAGGCACTTGGCAATGGACACCATTATTGTTCTCAAGAGTCGTTCAGAAACATATTACTAACATATATATACACACAACACTTACCTGAATGACCACCAATGAAAAACCTAACCCTAATTAGGTCAATGTCCTTAATTTCAATATAAAGAAGTGGTGGCATGCATGTCATGTGATGAGATGAGGCCTGAGAGTACAAATAAGTCAAAGGGTATATATATATATATATGCCACATTGAAGTTGTACAAAGTAATTTCTTTTTCTTGTATTATCAAATTTTATTTGTGGTCTGAAATTTGGATGTGTTTGTGCCTTTGTGGTGATCATATAACAAATTTTCAAATGTAACTTACATTAGACAGTTGGATGATTATTATAAGGTGAATGTCATATGCGGCATTTACCATTTAATTGTTATTGAGGGACTTATAATTATGGATTAAGGGAATATGGTACTGATTAGGAATGTAGGGTTTTTAACTTATTAATATGGTGGAACCACTCTCCCAAAAAAAAAAATTAATAATAAAAAATATATGGTGGAACCACATCGTAAAAAGGGGTTGGAGACTTACCCTAACGGTTCGATTCCCCACCCGGCCCCTATCTCTCCCCTTCTATCCCTTTGTAATTTGTGTTGCATAAGTCTCCACTACCATCTTCTAGCATGTATAGGCTGTTAAGCAAAAAAAAATAGAAGAACAAAATGTGTTCTTTCTTAGCAGGATATTGCATAGTAAAAAAAAAAAAAAAAAAAAGTGGTGGATTTTAGGAGTGACAATAGTGATGGGGGTTAATTTGGAAATTCAAATCTGGAGGACGCCTCCAGATAATGGATAGGGTCCTACTCCTATGGAAAAGAAAATGGGAGAATCTTTAATTTTTAATTATTTAGAAGGGGGACCAGAATTATTCTGAATCTCTTCATCATCATCATACCCCTTATTTTATTCCTTTAATCATGTGGTAGAAACATGCACATACTCCGATCCTTATAGAAGTATTACCTGTGTTGGGTCTTTGGGTGGAGTTGCGACTTGACACGACTAATTGATGTGTGTGTGATTGTGATCTTCATCTTTTTTACCCACTCATCATCGATCAACTTCTTTTCATTTTTCCTTTTTTGCAAAAGATGAAAAATGCTTTGAGTCATCCAATGAAGTGATCTCATTCAGACAAAAGACAATGAACAGCCCAGACAAAGAAATTATTAAAAAATACGAATCTTAACAACCAGTGGTCGTGCCGGAGTGGTTATCGGGCATGACTAGAAATCATGTGGGCTCTGCCCGCGCAGGTTCGAATCCTGCCGACCACGTCCTTTTTTTTTTTTTTTTTTTTTTTTTTTTTTTTCCAGTTATTACTAGTACTTCTACTTTTTAGGTTTTCACCAACAGGTCTTTTCCTGTTGTCTTGTTGCTAGGAGTAATTTTTTATCCATAGAAAAGAAGTTAGTGCACAAAAAGTATGCCTAAAATGGCATGCAGAATATAATGGATTTCCATGAGACTTTGTTATGGTATGGACAGAGCGCGAGAGCACACACCAATACCATATTCCATATTCCATACTAATATACTCCCTCGGCATTCAAATAATTTTAACATTTTTATATTTTCACGCAATCCAATATACTTTTTTAAAGAGTAATATCTCAAATTTTATAAAATAAAAAATTATAAAATTTTAATATAATAAAACTACGTCATTAGACGAATCTAACAAGATCTCACTTGAGTATATTTTATCTTATATAACTATGTGAAAAAATCGAATCAAAATTACTGAATGAATAGTGTTTACTATACAAACGTTGACATTAATAAAATACGGACATATCCACTGCTGGAAGTGGAGGTCCTGTAAAAGTGTGATACATAATTCACCCAGCCATGTAGTATCATATATGTAATGTAATGACAGGAAAAAAAAAACGTTTAAAAATAAAAAGCAATGCAGATAAGCTCTACCCTATTTTATGATTGATCATGATGCTGCTTAATTTTTTTTATTTTTTTTTTCATTTATCTTCTCCCATCAAATCCAACTTGTCCATCTGCTGAATTATTCACTTTTCCTTTTTAATCCATTTCTTGTTTCTTGTTGCTGTAAATCCATTCTTTTTTGATTTTGCAGAAAGAATACGACGTCTAGCCCCCGTTGCATGTTGCCGTCCAACTTTGTAGTGATTTCGAACTCTGAGCTATTTCCCATCGATCACAAAAAGTAAATCCATGATATGAACTTGAGGGGGCAAAGAACATGGACACTTCGTTTTCAACTCTCCATGGAATAATGTGGAAGTGCACTGCAGGTAGTTGGTTGTAATTGAAATACTACGAGGCTGGATATGGTGGCGAAATGGAGACCCCAAATCTCTAGTAAAATGGCATAACATAATTGAGGATAGGAAAGCAGAAAGTGAGAACCTATGATTCAGATCCCTTATAGATCAACTGCATATATTCAATGAAAGCAACCTTTTCTAATAACTTTGAATTTCTAGCACACAAAATCTCGGACCACTACTACCACTACTTAGGCTAGAATCATTACCGCCAAATATACACATGGAAGTATATTATATATTTGGTTTTAATTGAATATCTAAACAACTTCAAATGTAAATTTTCTGAGAGTATTTGTGGGTACTACTGAACATGTAACACTGTCTTTCAAATGAAAATTTCACTTCCACAAAAAGACTTTTCTTTTGATTTTCATTTTCTACACTTTTTATGGGTCAAAGGGTATATTTATAACTCCTTGGTTGGAGTTCCAACTCTGTAATAAGTAGTAACTTTTGACATTGCTTTCGCAGATGATGACCCTGTCTGAATCTTGAATGTGAAGTTGTAGCTTTAAGATCACGCGGTTAAATTTTACCCTCAAAGTTGCAAATTCGTCTTAGTTATAAATTGTGTTAGGTAGTACAAGATATAATGTGGATTCTTGAGAATGTTATGATTCTCAATAAGGTGTGAATGCAGATAAACCACATTAATCAGTTGTAGGAATACGGAGAACTCCTTTCCATGGATTTTTTCATACCCTTTCCACCTTTTATATCCTACTATCAATGAAACAAACTAAGAGCCTGTTTGTTTTACTTTTTTTTCTTCCTTTTGACTTCTCCTTCACCAAAAAGTACTTTTTAAATTTTTTTAGCTGTTTGTTTTGCCTTTTTAAAAAAAGTAAAAGGAGAAGCAAAAGTTAAAATTCTCCTTTTTTTTAAAAGTAAGTAGGGGGTTACTTTTAAAAAAAAGGAGAAGTCATTTTGGAATAAAAATACAAAAATATCCCATCTAATAAGGAAATAAAATCAACACTAAATATTATTATAAGATTTATGCACATTTTAGTAATTTTAATTCATCCAAACATGTTTCATTTGAAAAGCAACTTTAAAAATTTCAATCCAAACAATTATTTGAGCTGCTTTTGCTTTTGAATTCTCCTTCTATCTCTTCTCATTTTTCCACTGACTTCTCCTTTTTTTCAAAAGCCAAAACAAACAGGCTCTAATGCATATTTCAAGTAAATTTTGATATATATATATATACCAAACACTCTGAAAATCTATTTTGTGCCACTTAAAGTTAAGATAGTTGAGAATGAGTAATCTGATCTAATCATAATTCGATTTAGAAATAATAACCCTCCCAAAATTTTATTTTTATTTTGCTCTCCTCGCACTGCAAAACTTACTTCTCAAACAATATTCATTACAAGAAAAATTGTTATTTAGGGTAGGGCGGAAATTTACAATGGAAATTTTCCATCTCAAATAACGATAGATTTTGCGATGGATTTTTGTCTCGTCTCAATATGCAATGAATTTTTGTTCCGTGGAATTATTTTTATTTAAATTAATTTCTTTTTCATTACATTATTTAAATTAATTTGGAGGGAGAATTCTTCTTTCTTTCTTTTTTTTAAAAAAAAAAAAGAATATGCAATGGAAAATGATGAAACTTTGGAAATAGTTTTTCTTTAAACATTTGTTTTATTAGGTCGGCGTATGTAAAAAGTTACTCTATTACATTTAAGATAAAAGTTTGGTATAGTTCTAAAGAAATTAAAGTGCGCAGGCGAAAAGTAAAGTAAAAGTCAACTAAAAGTGTAATAAGTCGTCTGTGGAATATGAGGATTACAACAAAAGTGATGGGCTGCAGCTCTCTCTCTCTCTCTGAGTTTCCTGGTTTTTCTCTCTGCCTTTTCAGCGCAAAGAATTTGCTTCGACTCAACACTCTGTTTGTCGTTGATAAAGTTGCTGGGTAACAATTAAACAAGAAAGGCTGCCTGCGAAGTTCTCTAGTTGGCACACTACCTGTTCGATGAAAGTCCCAAAAGGAAATCTAAAGTAACTTGACGGAAAAATGGCTGCCGCTTCTTCTGGTTTTCCTTTGCCTCCGTACCCTACGCCCCCATCGTCCCCTGCCGATTCTGAGACTACGACGAAGATTCCGTCGTTCCGTGACATTGCTATTCCGCGTCCTGCGTCCTTTGAATCATCTGCTGCTTCTAATGTTCCCCTTAGTGAACTCGTTACCTTTGAGTTGGTTGACGGAAATCCCCTACTGCCCCGCATTCAGATTCAAGAGGCTGCTTACAATCGCCTTTGTGCGCCCTTTATGGATGCACTGGTTGTCCGTGTGTTGGGTAAAAGACTCAGTTTCTCAATCATGCAAGAAAAATTGAAGGCTATTTGGAAGCCGCCATTTTCACCTAGTGGATGGGGATAGAGGATATTTCATCGCGAAATTTGCTTCTGCTGAAGACCGTCGTCACGCACTGTTCGATGGTCCTTGGTCCATATTCGATCATCACCTGGCGGTTGCACCGTGTTCGAAGGATACTCATGCTACGGCTGGGAAGGTTACTAAGACATCCGTTTGGGTTCGATTTCCAGATTTGGATCCGGTTTACTTTGACGAGGAGATGATGCTTCTCATTGCTACTATGGTCGGAAGGCCGCTGCGTGTTGACATAAATACCAAGGATCTGAAGCGTGGACGTTTTGCGCGCGTATGTGTGGAAATCGATCTAAGTAAGCCGGTTATTGGACGAGTTATGGTGGATTCAAGTTGGCAAAACGTAGCATATGAAGGGCTTCACCACATTTGTACTACTTGTGGTCGTTTTCGGTTCAATCTTGCTACATGCGATCACCATGATCGATCTGAAAATAAAATTTTGCAATATGCTTGAGGATTGTGGAATGCAAACTCTTCACACCATTGGGGATTCATTTACTTGGCGTCGTAATAATTCGGGAGGCGCCCTTGCATGTCGTCGGCTGGACCGAGCAGTTGCGAATTCCAGTTGGAGTCAGGCATTCAATGAAGGGTTTGTGGAAGTGTTGCCTAGGAGAGCTTCTGACCACAATGGTATTCTGTTAAGATGCTTTAGGCCTAATGAGTTACATTGCGAAAGGCCTTTCAGATGGGAATCTATGTGGACTGAGCACCCTATGTATGAATATGTGGTAGAGTCGGCTTGGTCACTGGGGGGGGTTCCTTCCATAGTAAACTGGAGCAGGTGCAAGAATCATCAATTTATTTCAATAAAACGAACTTTGGTAACCTCCGCCGACGGAAACAGAAACTTCTCAAGCGACTTGAGGGTGTGAACAGGGTCTTGGTGAGATGGGATTCTGCTTGCATGCATCGTCTTGAGAGTAATTTACGTCGGGAGTTGGATGAGGTGCTTGCTCAAGAGGAAATGCTTTGGCACCAAAAATCGCGCGATAAGTGGATAAAATTGGGAGATCGAAATACCCGTTATTTTCACTCCCAAACTATGTTGAGGCGACAGCGAGGGCGAATTCTCGGCCTTGAAATTAACGGCCAGTGGACTACGGAATCAGAAACCTTGCAGAGCCACATTGTCGCTCACTTTGGAAGTACGTTTGGATATTCTGCTCCTACTTTTCAAGATCATCCGACCCTGGCTCCTCTTTCTCGTGTTGAGGATGTTGCTGGCCTTGATTCTGACATTAGCAGGGAGGAAGTGAAGACCGCGGTTAGTGCCATGAAAGGACTTTCGGCCCCGGGTCCGGATGGATTCCCACCTTTGTTTTACAAGAAATATTGGAATCTGGTTGGGAATTCAGTATATCAGCTTGTTCATGATGCTCTTCAAAATGGGGCATTTGATTCGGCCTTAGCTATGACCTTCATTTGCCTTATTCCGAAAGTGGATGTTCCACGGGAGATACGGCAATTTCGTCCTATAAGTTTATGCAACACGAGCTACAAGGTCATTACCAAAGTTCTTGTGAATCGACTGCGCCCGGTGCTGCAGGACTATATTGGACCGTTCCAATCAGCATTTCTCCCGGGCCGTGGCACCACGGGAAATGCTATTATCTTACAGGAGGTCATTAATACTTTTCACATCAAGCATCGTCGGAGACAGGAATTTCTCTTGAAGGTGGATCTCGAGAAAGCTTATGATAATGTTTGTTGGGACTTTTTGGAGAAATGTCTGTCAGAGATGGGATTGCCGGTTGCACTGTGCCGGCTTATTATGTTCTGTGTTCGATCTCCGATTTATTCAATCCTTTGGAATGGGAAGGCTCTTCCTGCGATTACCCCAGCTAAGGGCCTACGTCAGGGAGATCCTCTGTCGCCTTACCTATTTATTATTGTCATGGAGAAACTTTCTCAATCCATCCTGGCCAAGGTGCATGAAGGTAGTTAGCGGCCGGTCATCCTAGGTCGTGGGTCACCCGCTATCTCCCATCTCATGTTCGCTGACGATCTCCTCTTATTTTCAGAAGCCTCTCTCGATAGTGCTCGGTGCATGGATGACATTCTTCATAATTTTGCCATCCAATCGGGCCTGAGAATTAATCCCAGGAAATCTCAAGCACTGGCATCCGCTTCAGTCCCGCCTAACATGAGCTCAAGGATCGCCAATATTTTGAATGTTGGGTTCACTAATGAGCTTGGTAAATACCTTGGTTTTCCAATGTTTCATGGTGCTCCAAGACGTCACCATTTTCAGTTCCTTCATGAGGCTCTCCAATCTCGCCTAGGCTCATGGAAACGGACCCTCTTGAACAAGGCAGGCCGAGTTACTCTGGCTCGCTCGGTCTTGGCTGCTATACCAATTTATGTGATGCAGTTGGCCTGGTTGCCTTCGGATACTTGCGACAAAATTGATGCTCTTATTCGGAACTTCATTTGGAAGGATGCTAATGGTCGTGGGATTCCTCTTGTGGGTTGGTCCAAGATTGCGTTGCCGAAGAACTTGGGAGGGTTAGGGATTCGCTCAAGTAGGGATATGAATGTGTCCTTGTTGGGGAAGAGCTACATTGAATTCCTAAGTTCTCCAGAGAAGCCTTGGGTAGGTGTAATCACAAAGAAGTATGGCCCTTCGCAACCTGTCTTGGAGCAGCGTCCGGTTGCATCGGCCTTCTATCGAGCACTGGTGAAGTGTGGCCCGCTGCTCTCTTCAGGACTGCGCATGAGAATTGGTAATGGCGAGTGTAATTTTTGGAGCACGGGTTGGCTCAAGAAAGGAGCTATAGGCCCTCGTATTCCCTCTATACACACCGCGGATATTCACCTGAGAGTGAAAGACATATTTGAAAATAACAGATGGCAGTGGGATCACGTCGCCACGCATGTGCCGGATGACATTCAGTTGGAAGTGCGAGATTATGGACCTCTAGTGTTGCACTCCTCCATCCCTGATACGGTTAGTTGGCAGGGGGCTCTGGATGGTAATTACAAGGTGAAGAATGGCTATTCTTGGCTTCTTGATCAAAGGGGGTTGAGGCGGGATAGGTCTTGGACTTGGATTTGGCAAATTCGGGCGCCTGAAAAAGTCTGTTTTCTTCTTTGGTTGATAGCTCATGTCTCCCTGCCTACAAATACGCTTCGGTATCGTCGCGGCCTCGCTGAATCTCCTGTATGTGCCGTGTGTGGTCTGCATCAAGAGACCATTCGCCACTTATTTTTCCAGTGTTCTTGGACTGTGGGAGTTTGGCAAAAATTTGGTATATCCATTGCTATATGTAGTCAAGGGAATGATGAAGACATCTCCAATGACTTGTCCAAAATTTGCATCCGCTGGACTGGCATACAGTGGGCAATTATGTGGATAATTTGGAGGACTAGAAACTCGGTGGCCTTGAGGGGAGATACTATTGACGTGGTAGCCGTTGCTCGGGAGGCTAGCTTTTTGGGGGATTGTTTTGATAGAGGCCTTGGAAGACCAAGCAAGCATGTTATGCCTAAGTGGGTTTCGTGGAACCCCATGGGTGCTCGCTGCCATTATCTTCATGTGGATGGTAGCTCCTACGGTAATCCGGGCCCTGCTGGCTTTGGTGGGGTGATTAGGGACTCGGATGGTAGGTGGATTGAAGGATTTGCGGGTTCAGTTGGTATCGCCTCTAACCTTGTTGCTGAGCTTCATGGTATTTTGAATGGCTTACGGCTTCTTCTAGCTCTGGGACTTGAGAATGTCATCTGCTATTCTGATTCAATAGAAGCTTTGAGGATTCTGAGACATGGTACGAGTGAGAGGCACTGGCTAAGGCCCTTGGCTCTCCTTATTGCAGATCTGAATTCCCAGGTATCGGGGATTCATTGGTTTCATATTTTGAGAGAGGGGAACATGGTCGCTGATTTGTTGGCCAAAAGGGGTGCCAGGATGGTAGAATTCTACACCACTTGGGCGTTTCCTCCGGATGAGGCGGCTCCAGCTGTGGATGCAGACATGGCGGGAACTTGGTTTCCGCGGGTTTGAAGTTTTTATTTTACGCTTTTCTCTCTTGTAACCTCCTTTCTGTAGTGTTTTTTAGCTTTGTCTTCTTTGCCGACGCTTGGCGTCATGTTCACCAAAAAAAAGTGCGCAGGCGTAGAGTGATTTTCTAAATTACTTAGCACTGTACTACATAAGTTCTACATAAATTTTGAGATGAGGAATTATCTAGTTCTCAAATTTTCCCACTTCTAATCTTTTGAGTTTTCTGATCAATTTTTTACTCTTACATTTTGAGTGTGTTTGGTTGTTAGCAGATTTAGTAGTATATTGAATCCGCATATTCTTTGACAGTTCTCTGTCCGAATCTGTTATCGGCTGACTCCCAAACATCCCTTTTTATTAAAAAAAATTGCATTTCAATAATATCTTAGAAATTACGTAGGGACTTGGCTGCTCAAGTTTGTTTGTTCGCTAAATTGTTAGTCTATTATTTCTACAAGCTTGGCTTAAAACCGGCCACTTTCAAATTATCAACCAAACAGATAATCATTCAAGTATCATTGTTCGAACTTATCAATTTTACCTTCGGAAAATCACAGCATTCCTCATCTAAAAATTGGACAAAGAAAAAGATCTGTTTTGCACTCCAAAATTGGAGTAATACATCCAAGTACGATTGTGACATGGAATTAAGCTGGAGTTTTCCAATATATGCCGGTACCGTCATACCGCTTGGGTTTTGGGTTCACAGTTCAAAACTTTGTCTCCATTACTACAATTCTTGCTGTTTCTAGAAAGGTGTACCTTCATCTCATTAATGACAACTATTCTGGATTTCCTCACCATTCATTTATCGATCTTACAGACACAGAACAGACGCAGTCAATTCGCCCCCTGCACCTTTGCATTGCCATTTGCCCATATGACACGTCACATATACTTACTACATTCATTTGCACGTCTGTTTTATTACTACTACTACGTACGAGTTTACAAATTTAAAGTAGCCCAAATCCGACAGTGCTCACACTTTCAGCCATGTTGACCTACTACTTCGCCCATTGTAACATTTGTTCTTTCCCTTTTCTCATCGTTTCCCACATTTTATAACTTCTAGGATTTTCAGTGCAGATTGAGATTCCACATCTTTCTCTGTGGGTCCGGCAACTTACAACTTCTTGCAAATTAATCTTTCGGTTCGCTGCCACTTTACAAAACACCACTACTACTACTATTATTGCACTTTTTCTTTATATATATACGACCGGGAAGGCGATGAAGTACAATCAATTAATTCCCTGAGCAGCAAGTACGGAATTGCAAATGGAGTCCAAGAAGCCCGGCCCCGACTGCGCCGTGGAGATATCTGCCATGGCTATGGACCTGGAGGTGCACAAGGTGGCGCCGCCGCCTCCCCGGAGCACGCTCCAGAAGCTGAAGGCACGCCTCAAGGAAACGTTCTTCCCGGACGATCCGCTCCGGCAGTTCAAGGGGCAGTCCCCGAAGACAAAATTGATCCTGGGAGCTCAATACGTGTTCCCCATTTTGGATTGGGGTCCCAAGTATAAGCTCCACCTCCTCAAATCCGACATTGTTTCTGGTCTCACCATTGCCAGCCTCGCAATTCCTCAGGCCTGTCTTAATTCCTTACCTTGAAATATTAGTATTATTACATACTACGTACATATGTGTGTGTAAAGATTTGTTTTTTAATCTCAGGGAATCAGCTATGCAAAGCTTGCTAATTTGCCTCCAATTGTTGGTCTTTGTAAGTACAACAAGTAGTAGTAGTAATAATTAATAATAAGTCGGCATTCACGTTTAATGAAAATTGCCTGTTTCACAATTTCACAATATCTAATATAATTTGATATGTATCAGATTCAAGTTTTGTCCCTCCATTGATCTATGCTGTTCTTGGGAGCTCAAGGGATCTTGCTGTTGGACCCGTTTCAATTGCTTCTCTGATAATGGGATCAATGTTGAGGCAGCAAGTTTCCCCTGTTAACGACCCCATTTTGTTCCTCCAATTGGGCTTCTCTGCCACTTTCTTTGCTGGCGTCTTTCAAGCCTCTTTAGGCTTCCTGAGGTTAATTCTAGTAGTATTTCTCTTCAAGAATTACTTATGCTATTAAAAAGCCAGCTTTAATTTTCATTACATCATGAATCGAATCATTTACCTTTCTTTTTGTTGCCTCCCCTACAGGCTTGGATTCATTATTGATTTCCTGTCAAAAGCAACCCTTATAGGGTTCATGGCGGGTGCGGCCATAATCGTCTCACTTCAGCAACTCAAGGCACTTCTTGGCATCCAACACTTCACTAAACAAATGGGAATCGTCCCTGTTCTGTCTTCCGTCTTTCACCACACACACGAGGTTAGGTATTTCATATGGTTATTGGCTGGTTGGTTAAATGTCATTTTTCTTGTAGTGTAGAATTAGACAAGGCAATTTAGGCAATACCCTTTCACTGAATTCCGTTCATTTTGCCCTGCTTTGTGCTTGCAGTGGTCATGGCAAACAATTCTGATGGGCTTTTGCTTCCTCCTCTTACTTCTCTTGGCAAGGCACATTGTATGTAATACTGATAAGTTCTCTATCCATCACCAGAATCGAAAACTGTCCCAATTTTGACAGGGTTATGGTTGTTTCACTTTGGTTACAGAGTACCAGGAGACCACGGCTGTTTTGGGTGTCCGCCGGAGCCCCTTTAGTCTCCGTCATCCTCTCGACCCTTTTCGTTTTCGCCATCAAAGGTCAAAAACATGGAATCAGTATTGTAAGTAGTCCAGCTGTTTGTGCCTCAATAAAAAAAGAATTCAAGTTGCTAGCTAAATGAAACCAATGCCAAATTTTTTCCAAGTCAGATTGGGAAGCTGCAAGAAGGACTAAACCCTCCTTCATGGAACATGTTGCATTTCCATGGCAGCTACTTAGGCCTTGTCATCAAAACTGGCCTCGTTACAGGCATCATTTCACTTACTGTAAGTAATCTCTTATTAGATCCCAAATTTTGTTACACATATGATATGTAGTGTTATTTAGAGACTGGAGATGTAAAATCACAAACTTTTTAATGGAGCAAAATGAAATGGAACAGGAAGGAATTGCTGTCGGAAGGACTTTCGCGGCGCTGAAGAACTATCAGGTGGATGGAAACAAGGAGATGATTGCAATAGGGCTGATGAACATTGTTGGCTCATCCACTTCCTGCTACGTCACTACAGGTGCGGCGATTGTTGAATTCTGAAAAAATTGTAATGAAGCCGTGTTTTTTAAGACAAATTTGTTTCAACTTAACCGATGGTGGTGGACTGTATGGTGGCAGGTGCTTTTTCGAGGTCAGCTGTGAACCACAATGCCGGGTGCAAGACTGCGGTTTCCAACATAGTGATGTCGATTACGGTTATGGTGACGCTCCTGTTCCTCATGCCGCTGTTTCAGTACACGCCGAATGTCGTGCTGGGTGCCATCATTGTCACTGCAGTTGTAGGCCTGATCGACATCCCTGCTGCCTGCCACATCTGGAGGATTGATAAGTTCGACTTTCTGGTCATGCTATGCGCCTTCTTTGGAGTGCTTTTTTCCTCCGTTCAAAATGGCCTTGCCATCGCGGTGAGCTCTTCGTTAATATGTGTCTGATTCTTACATGTACATATAACTAGATAGGCTCGCTCGACTCCATTGTGACCGCCATTTTTTACACTACATTTTTGTATTGTTGAATTGCATTAGTGAACTTGTTGAATTAACTTATTGAAGTGTTTGATTATTAAGTTATACACGGTATTTTGTGGATGTACTTTTTATAATCTTATACATTTTTCAAGCTTCAATCTTGCTGAAATATACACTACTAGTTGTGGAATACATGTCATGATATCATATGTAGAGCTGATGAAAATGTATTTTGATCATCAGGTCGGGATATCAATTTTCAAGATCCTGCTGCAGATCACCAGGCCGAAAACAGCAATGCTTGGGAAGATACCGGGGGCGGATGTATATCGGGATGTTCGTCAGTACAAAGAGGCTGTAACCATCCCCGGATTTCTGATTTTGAGCATCGAAGCACCTGTTAACTTTGCTAACTCCACTTATCTCAAGGAAAGGTTTAACCTTGAACCTTGAACCTCCTGTTGGCAAATTTTAGTACTCCTATTTCTGTAGTATCATTACGACTTGGGATTTATTTGTCTCTTTTTTGCCAGGATTTCGAGATATATAGAAGAACACGAATCAATTGATGAAAGTGGCAAAAAACACTACTCCGGGCTGAAATTTGTAATTCTTGATTTGTCAGGTAAACTAATTTCTATCCGTCTCTTAACTAGTAATCAAAATGCCAGAAGTAGCTTTCCAAATAAACACATTAACGTATTCCCAAATGAACAGTTTTTATTTTATCCAAAAATATAATGTTTAATGTAAACCAGACATTTTAATATCAATGGCTAATAAGTAAACTAGCTAACTGAATCAGTTTTCGGCTGACTACTAAGTGTCAGAGTTTAATTAGAGAGCAACATTAACACATGGTGTCCGACTCTTACAGCCGTTGGAGCAATCGACACAAATGGGGTCTCGTTTTTCAGAGATTTAAGGATGGCACTGGAAAAGAAGAACCTGGAGGCAAGTAGTAGTAGTACCAAATTAATTAACACAGTTTGTTCGTTCAATGTTGTTCTTCTTTGTTTTAACTAGCAACTAATGAATTGTTGGGTCTGTATAGCTTGTGCTGGTGAATCCAGTGGGGGAAGTGATGGAAAAGTTGCAGAGAGGGGAAGAGTTGGGAGATGGTGGTGACCGTCTGTTTTTGACAGTTGGGGAAGCAGTGGGTTTCCTTGTATCAGAAACTAAGAACCAGACTAGGACTATTAATGATTCTGTGTGATGATTACTACATAAATCATATTGGCTAATTATTGGTAACGACCATTTTATAACATGAGCCAGATCCTCAAGCAAAATTAGTGTGTTGTCCTGACGTGCGTGTGACAGTAGTGTTGGCTGTAATATTGTGTGTTACTGTATCTGTGTGCGCGCAAGAAGAGTAATAGTAATAAAATGGTATGGAGGGGTGTAAGCTCTAAGTTGTTTTTTTGGCATTTTTGTGCTTAAATTTTAATTTTCTGAAGAACAAATGGTAAATGTTTCAGTGCAAAATGAAATAAGTACTTGATTATTTTAAAAATAGCATATTATCTAATTATCTTCAGATGGATTATTGTACTTTTGGGTAATCCAAGTTAAAAGTCTCTTGTAAGGCTACTGCCGTTCATGACCTCCAAGTGGGGTCATAACAAAAGACAAAAGAAATAAATAATAAAAATAATAGAAAATTAGATAAAAGGCCATGACTCTCAATAACTTAAGCTGGATGGCTAACCTCAAGTCATGAGCGGATCATGAGAGGACAACCAATCATACAATGTACCACTTGGCATTGTATGATTGAGTGATAAATAAATATTAATTTTTATTATATTATTTTTCGTTAATATTAATTTTAATATTTACTTGATCTGGTTTATTTATAATCTACTTTTTAAAATTTATTTACTATTAAATAAAATTAATTAAGAATTAAGCAAATAATTATTTTTAAACAATTATTTTTAATTATAAATATGTATTTAGAATTGAGTTGGATTTGGTTGGGTTGGGTTATTAATGATAGTAGAAAAGGTATCCTCTCCCACCTTTGTGCTCGGTCCATGTGAGGTTAGGGTTTTACCTTGAACTTTATAAAAGATATCTGTTTGGCTCGGGTGTAGCCAAGGACCTTTTTCTCCTCAAGGGAGGCTATCGGAAAAGGATCAAACCGATTACGGGTTCGGATTAACAATAATGCGCCCACAATTGACTGAATCTTCTTTGAATTGATCAACAATAGCAAGATACAACGGAGAATCTGCCTGTTGTTAAGAAACAACGGCGGAATTCACCAAAAACAGGGAACCAAACTACCAGCTGCTAAGGAGCAACGGTGGATTTGGAAATGGTAACCGCTACAAACTAGGCTAGATTCTAAGGAAAGCTGTAAAAGAAAGCTGTAAAGAAAGCAGTAAAGATAACAAGGAATTAAAATTGATAAAAGTAATTTGGGGGTTGGATTGATCTCCCTGATTTTGAGTGTGTCGACCCCTATTTATAGCCGGAGCTGGAATAACCGCTCTCCGGCTAACTCCTCTGAGCCGAATTCTTTCTCTCTTCCATTCGATTGTTTAGGTTTCGGCTGTTTCTTCCCATTTCGGCCGAAATCTTCATCAGCTCCGATTTCCTTCCTTCGGTTTACTATGTGCTTTCGGCCTCACCAATCTTGAGCCCATCTTTATTTTTTTTTGGACTTCCTTTTTCTTCCGGCCCATGTCTTATGGCCCAATAGCTCTTTCGCGGCCCATTATTCCATATGGCCCCAACAGATGCCCTCCTTACTTGGGCGAATTGCTTCCATGCGAAAGAGCCCAAGTAACCTCCCTTTCTTCTTCCTTTTGGCGGTTATTTTCTTCTTCTCGAGGATGCTCTCCATCATTCCCCTATTTACGTAGCCCACCACGTACTCGGAGTGAACTGCCTTTCCAACTTCTCCTCTATCTCTCTCTCTTTCCACTCTCTCCGATGGAAAATCCCTCTGCCCCTGTTACTGCTCTTTCTGCTGATCTTCTCAGAATTGAGAACTCTTTCGCTTCTCATTCCGCGGTTCGCCTCTTGCCTGAGGGCTTCTATTCCTTAGGTCCGTTGGGCATTCCTGAAGATATCGATGAATGTACTGCTCGGATCTTTGATAATCGTTCCGTTCTTCTATATGAGTCTTGTTTCTCTTCCAAGCTTTTCCCTTCATCTTTCGCTAATTGGTCTTCGCCCTCTCCTGATTATGTGGCGTGGTATCATCACCTCGAACCCCACTGTCGTGACTCTTGGCATAAGTCATACGTCTACCGTATGATTTCCCTTAGTACCTTGCCACTTCCCACAGATCTTCGCCCTATTCAGGCCCTTCTTTGCTTCTGGAATCCTTCTGTGAACTGTTTTTGTTTCCCTTGGGGGATGATGACTCCCACCATTCAGGACGTGAAACTTCTCCTTGGCCTCTCTGTTCGTGGGGATAACCTCGCCATTATGTCGTTGCCCAAGGAGAAAAATACTGGCTTTTCCTCTGGCGATTCCTTTGCTAATTGGATCGTTTCCCATCAGAGTGATCCTATTTCGCCTGCTCCACACCCTTCAGAGCCTCTTGCTTTTATGATGTATTTCCTTACGAAATTCTTCTGGTGTGTTCCTTCCAAGGGTGTTCTCCTCGAAACACACTCTTTTGCTTCGGCACTTCTTAATCATGTGACCCTGCCTTCAGCCGATTTCTTCCTCGCTCATCTGTATGCGGGTATTTCGGCTACTGTGTCGGGTTGGGAAAAAGGTTCGTCTGATAAAGCCTGTGGCCCGTTATGGTTCCTTTACTTGTGGTTGGTTTGGCACTTTCGCGACATTTCCCAATTTCCTCCCCATGATATTCGTCCTAACCATTTTATCGCTCCTGATCTTCTTAGAGCACCCCTTCCTCCTTTGTCGATTCCTCACTGGATCAACTATTTCCTGGGTCGTACTGTCGAACAAGCCTTTTCTCATTATCACTACCGGAACGCTGACTTTGCTTGGGTCAGGAATATTGTTACTTCCCCCTTCGGGACTCCTCTTCCTTTGGCTTTTGCTCAAATATGGAACAGGTGTATATTACCCCGCCCGATCTTCAATGGTTCCACATTTGTTTCTGCCAAGTCTGCTATTCCTTTTGAAGTTTACAATCCCCATCTGGTTAGCCGCCAATTCGGCTTTGGTCAAGACTTAGTGGAGGCCCTCAGAGCCGGTAGACGCCTCTCTGCTTCTACCAGTCGTCAGCAATGCTCCCTCTATCACAAACGTTTGATCTCCTTCAAGGTTTGGAAGTTTGCTGTTCGTCCAGGGTCCGTTACCTCCCGTTTCCAGTCTTGGTGGAACGGTGTTGCTGGCGTCTTTTTTAGTGCCAACCTTGATTCAGTTCTGCGGAGGGGTGGTTTCTCTCCTATTCTGGCATTCTCTTCTGTCCCTTTATCATCTCCGGGTTCCACTCCTCAGCGCATTCTCGGTTCGTCTTCCGCTTCTCGCCCAGGTATGTTTCTTTTCTTTTCCTTTCTTCTTCGGTCGTTGCTCGTTCCTTTTCCTTTATGTCTCACTTATCCGATTTCTTCAGATGTTCCTTGCTCCTCTACTTCAGAACCTGGTCGAAAAAGGCCTGCTTCGCCTTCGGCCTCTCTCGTCGACTTTCTCCCTCCTACTCAGACCAGGAGGCGTTCATCTCATTCACCGCTTGGCAGAATCCATGCCTCCCTTTTTGCGGTTCGTTACACTGTTTTTCTCCTTTTCCAGGCTTCCTTTCCTTCGACTAATTCCTTTTTCTTATTCTTGTCAGGTCCCACCTATTTTACCACAACCCGATGTTCAACCACTTCCAACTGTGGTATCGGCTCCTCCGGTAGCCGAATTTCGCACATCGGCCAGTACCAGTAATTTGGCTGTTCCCGCTAGTTCTTCTACTGTTACCCCTCGGGGTTTGATTGCAAGCTCTACTTCGGCCGACCCTTCCGTCCCTCTTTCGGTCGATCGTCCTCAGCCTATTACGGATTCTGCTACACCTTCATCTTTAGTTGTTCCGAAACCATCTGGCCCCCTACCTAGTGGTATGGCTGCTGATGAAACCCCTGCCGATCATGTCCCTTTATCGCCATTTCCTGATCGGCATGTCTTGGACGATTTCTTTTCTCCCGCGTCTCTGGTTTCTCGTCCGTCAGATCTTTCTACTCACCTTGGTGATTGTCTGGCCAGGCTGTGCAATCTAATCGGCCGACAATCTGACGTGGAATTCGTCAACCCTAAACCGATCCTTATTCTCTTGTCCCATCTTGAGCAGCAATTTCATGACGAGATGGTATCTCTGAATCTGAATGGTAC
The DNA here is from genome assembly GCA_030278955.1 of Hygrophila difformis. NCBI lineage: Eukaryota > Viridiplantae > Streptophyta > Magnoliopsida > Lamiales > Acanthaceae > Hygrophila > Hygrophila difformis. The sequence continues at coordinate 44,104,368 of JAOANR010000012.1, read as the reverse complement.
TCTTCAGATGATTACGAAGTCTGTCCTCTCAATGGATCAGGAACTCATGGCTCACTTAAAAATGCGACATAAGCTTGCCGCCGAACGTGAAGCTGCAGCCACTTCACGGGCCATCTTTGACAATTATTCTGCAGAGTATCGGGCTCAAATGAGTAAACTGTCTGAAGTGGAATCTCAGGAACTTAAACAGTCCGAGGATCTTGCTTTGATTCGGGCTGAGATAGCCAAGCTCCAGCGACAAGAGAAGGATTTGGAATTAACTTTGGCTCACACTAAGCGAAAATCGGCCGATCTGAAACAATCGATTAAAACCCTTCGTCAATCGGCCGAAGCTCCTAGGGCCAAAATCTTAGACTCCCAGGAGGATGCTTCTTATTTGGCCATGCGGATCAGTTTCAACGATTACATTATTGGTACTTTCCAAGAAAAATGGGCCGAAACCCAGTCTCTAGTTGGTCAACTGGATTCGGCCATCAAGAGCCTTGGTGGGCAAAGTGTGGTTCAAGTCCTTTCTCCACATGTCTTATTTCCTTTGGACCCTTCCGAAATAGAGTCCTCCCCTTCGGGCGATAACCCACCTTTGCCAATCATTCCTTCAGGTACCATGTTTCCTTCCATTTCCTGTTGTGATTTTTCTTTTATGCTTTCTTACTTATTATTCCCCTTTTCCTTCTTTTCTTCTAGGGAAAACTGGTGCTTCCTGTGGTGCTGGTTCATCGACCGTTCACCTCCCTCCTGGTGAAACTGCTGGTCCCTCTTCCTCGGCAAGTCCGAATCTGATGACACCTTCGGTTAACCCTACTACCGCCACTTCGCGAGGCTTGGATGATGCTGTTCCTGTTGACGATCAGGAAGACCACTAATTTGTCTTTATATATCAGTTCTGTGTTTTGACTTGTCCTTTGTCAAGTGTAAATTTCGGTCACTCTTTCTCTTCTTGACAGCTGTAATCGGCCCTTTTGGACTATGTTGGCCGATACATTGTACTTGGATTCGTATCTTTTGTATCTTTTGTAATGCGATTCGTATCCCGTTGATTCCATTGTTTTCGGTCTCCTTTATTGCTGATTTCTGAATATTAGCAGCCTTTTCCGGGAATCAGCTGTAACGTTTTCCCATAAATAACATTTACTACTGACCGTTTCTTCCGCCAAGCACTTATCTCTTCCTATAAATACCCGGCATTGTTGACACTTATCTATCACTTTTCTTTTTCTTTTTTCTATAGCAATATGGATCTCCCTTCTCCCTTGTTCAACTTCCTGTCTCCAGTTCCCCCATGGCCTCCGGCAAGTATTCTTGTGCGAGGATTTCCAGACGTGATACGAAAATCTTTTGCTTATGCAACACGAGTTCAACTAATGCCCTTTTCGCCATGTTCGTATGGGCGAGGATCTTTATATGTTATTCCAAATGCAGGTCTCGACGGTTATGCTGATGCGCCCCTTTTCGACTTTGCGGATGCATATCCTGTCGGACCCTTTCTAATGGGGGACCCACTTCTTTTCCTTGCTGCACTTCTCACCTTCTTCGTCTGAGATGGTGCGGAGGCTGTACCTGAGGCTTGGTGGTTGGGTCAATCGGCGGCGCTGCTGTTCTGAAATCAGTGGTCTCGCCTTCGCCGATATCTCTAGGCGGCACTTGTACAAGGCTGGGAATCCTCCCACTTCCTTTCGTTAGGACCTTTCCCTTGTATATGCCTGCTTAGTATAGGACGTTTCCCTTGTATATTGTAATTTCGGGCTATCGACGCCGCTTTCGGCCGAAGTAGCACCTTCTTTGTACTTATTCGTTCATGCAATAAAATCTTTACTTTTTCGCATCGCTTAATGTTTAATCCCACACTGATGGATAATATTTCTTCATGTATCTCGCATTAACTGGATTTGACATCTGCTCACCATTTTCGTCCACCAACACGTACGCTCCATTTGGTAATCTTGTATGAACAATAAATGGTCCCTCCCAATTGGGACTCCACTTACCTAATCGACCATCCTTCTGCTTAGGCGGCCATATAACTTTCCAAACTAAGTCTCCAACTTCAAATCGCTTAAGACGAATTCGCTTATTGTACCAATCGGCCACAATATCTTTATTCTTCCGCAAACTCTCAAAGGCCTGCACCCGATTGGAATTTATCTCCAATAACTCATCTTTCATCGCACAATCATACTGTTCGGCTGACATTGAATCCGCCTGGCTTGTTCTCAATGTTGGCACTGTTATTTCGGCTGGCAATACTGCATCCATTCCATAAGTCAGCCGAAATGGTGTGAACCCAGTAGCTGAAGTTTTAGCATTTCGATAGGCCCACAATGCTTCAGATAACTTTTCGTGCCATTTTCTTGGTTGATCTTCAATCATTTTCTTTATGATTCCTATTAGCTGTTTGTTTGTGGCCTCTGCTTGTCCATTTCCTTGCGGGTAATATGGTGACGAATGCACAATTTTTATCCCGTATTCGTCTGCAAAGGCCTTGACCTTTTCTCCCACAAATACAGTTCCTCTATCTGTTAGAATCGTCTGTGGGATCCCGAATCTATAAATCAACTGTCTCTTAATAAACTCAATCACCTCCTCTTGTGAAATGCTGACATACGCCTGAGCTTCGGCCCATTTTGTGAAGTAATCTGTTGCTACTAGCACGAACTCATGTCTTTTCGACGAAGAGGGATGAACTTTTCCTATGATGTCCATGGCCCATCCTCTGAATGGCCATGGTTTGATCATTATATGTAATTCCTCGGCCGGTAACTTCTGAATCGGCCCATGCTTTTGACATTCGGTGCATCCTCTTGCATATTTTTCACAATCAGGACCCATATTCGGCCAATAATATCCCAGCCGAATAATACTCCACTTCATCGACTTTCCTGCCCGATGCGCGCCACATATTCCTTCATGAACCTCTCCCATTACCCTTCTAGCGTCTTCTTCTCCGACGCATCTGAGCAATATTCCATCAATAGCACGCTTGAATAATAACCCTCCTATTATGACGTAGTCCATAGCTTTCCGTTTTTCGGCTGGATTAGCCTCCGAAGGATCTTCTAACGTCTGTGCTATCTTTTTTATCCATTCGGCCTTCTCTGTTTCGGCTAGACGCACTTCTACATTTCCTGCTATCGGCATCAACCGATATTTAGCCGCATGTTGAGCCAATTCATTGGCTTCTTCGTTCTTTTCTCTCGGGATGTATTCAATGTACACCTCATCAAATTCTTCTAACAAAGTAACCGCTTCTTCATACAATCTAACCAACTGGGAACTCTTAACCGAAAAATCGCCTAACAATTGCTGAACAACTACTTGCGAGTCCCCTTTGACTATGATTGCTCTGACTCCTTCTTCTATCAACCGTTGTAATCCCGAAATTAACGCTTTATATTCGGCTTGGTTGTTCGTATATGACTCTGGCAGTTGCACGAAATATTTGTATATCTTGCCCTCCGGTGTCTGTAGGGTAAACCCTGCTCCAACTCCTGAAGCGGCTTTAGAACCATCAAATGTCATTACCCATGGTTGCAAGTACACAATTCCTATCTCACCAACTTCTTTCGGCCGATCCTGATGATCGATGTCATCGGTTATCGGGTGCATCACATGATCAGCCAGAAAATCGGCTACAATCTGTCCTTTCATAGCCCTCAAAGGTTGATATCTCAAATCGTATGCATTTAACTTCATGGCCCATTTGGCCATTCTTCGGCTACTGACCGGATCATTCATCATAATCTTAACTATGTCAACCGAAGCTACTACTATCACTTGCCTTGGTTGAATATAATATTCTAATTTCTGGCATGCATGATAAAGACTTAAACATAGTTTATGAATCGGCGAGTACCTTACTTCGGCGTCCCTTAGGATTCGGCTAAGATAGTAAATCGCCCGATCCCTTCCTTCATCGTCTTCTTGCGCCAGTAATGCTCCAATAGATTCTTCGGCCGCTGCTATATACAACTTCAATGGCCGTCCTAAAATTGGAGGAACCAACACAGGTGGACTCATCAAATCCTGCTTCAATTGTTCGAAGGCTTTTTGTTGGTCGATTCCCTATTTGAACTCCTCTTCCTTCTTTAACCTCAATAAATCGGTTAGTGGTTTCGACTTTCCAGCCGCATTTGCTAAGAATCGTCTCAGAAAACCGATTTTTCCAAGAAACTTCTGTAGACTCTTCTTATCATGTGGAGGTTTGGCTTCTTGGATAGCCCTGGTTTTGTTCGCATCAACTTCTATTCCTTTGTTATGTACCAGGAACCCGAGAAAATTTCCTGCCTGTACTCCGAAAGCACACTTGGCTGGATTCATCTTGACTCCATGCAGCCTCATCCTCGTGAACACCTTCCGCAAATCGTTCAAGTGGCTTTCGATATCTTTGGATCGGACCATGACGTCATCAATATAGACTTCAACACAATCCCCTATGAGGTCATGGAAAACATAGTTCATGGCTCTCTGGTATGTAGCTCCTGCATTCTTCAATCCGAATGGCATCACCACCCATTCATATATCCCTATGGCGCCAGGGCACCGAAATGCAGTCTTGTGAATGTCTTCTTCGGCCATAAAAATTTGGTTGTATCCTGAATATCCATCCATGAAAGATAGCATCCCCTGTTTTGCGGCCGAATCAATCAACAAGTCAACAATAGGCATCATATACTCATCTTTCGGAGTGGCTATATTAAGATTCCTGAAATCGATACAAACTCTCAATTTTCCATTCTTCTTTATTACAGGAACAATATTTGATAACCACTCTACATATTTAGCTGGCCTAACAAACCCGGCCGCTAACAATTTCTCTATTTCTTCTTTTATTTTTGGGACTATTTCAGGCGCTGCCCTCCTGGCCGACTGTTTATGCGGCCTGAACCCTTCTTTAATAGGCAGTCTGTGCTCTACAATCGACCGCTCCAATCCTGGCATCTCTGTATAGTCCCATGCGAAATAATCCTTGAATTCGACTAGCACCTCCTTGAATCGGCTTGTCATCTGCTGATCAAGATTCGCACTCAATGGGATCTCCCTCGGGTGTTCGTCTGTGCCAACATTGACCATTTTCAAGGGGTCTTGAGCTTTGAAATCCGGCGTTCGCTTTGGAATTGCGTCTATTAAATCGCTCCATCCAGCTTTGTCGTCTGAAACTCCGAGTTCGGCCGATTCGAACTCGGTCGCTTGATTCGGTTGTGACTCCATCATTTACTTTCTTCTTCGACTGGTCGTTCATCGGCCTGGTATCTGATTTCAAACCCCAAATCTGTCCAATCACACTCGATCACCTGCGGGTACCGATCCCCTACCACTGCTAGGAATGGTTGAATCGGTTCTTCATATAACACCGCATCAATTCGTCCGGCTGAGCTGACTGGAAATGGAGGTTGATCCCCATCCACTTCTTCCACTGTGCCATCCTTCTTCCAAAACCATACTTTCTGGTGAAGCGTTGATGGCAAACATCGGGATGTATGAATCCAGCATCGGCCTAATAGGGCCGCATACGGGACTTCTGCATCCACCACAAAGAACATGGTCGGAATTGATATTGTTCCGACCGTTACATCCACCAATATACATCCTTCAGCCGCAGTTTGAGCCCCCACAAAACTCATTACCTTCATTCTCGTAGGGAGTAAATCTTCCTTCGAACGGCCTATCTTCGTTAGCGTGGATAGCGGCATGATATTAACTGTAGCTCCACCGTCGATAAACATTCTTCTAAGTGGTCTCCCATTGACCCAACCTTTGACGTATAAAGGCCTCACATGTTGGGACATTTGCGCAGTTGGAGGCAAAATCGTACCTGGTTGAGCTTCTGGAACAAATGCCTTATATCCTTCCTCAAAGGACTTCTCTATTTCGGCTTCCGGCCGAAATACCTCAAGTTTATCGAAACAAAAATCCACTATGGGTTCTTCATCACCATAGTATTCTCCATCCTTTTGACAAAAAACCACCGCTGGTTCGGAATCCGACCAGTACTCCTCTTTCTCTTCGGTGGTTACTGTCACCATATTCGCGCTAGATCCGAAGTCGAACTTAAATTGCCCAACAGGGGGTGTATCACTATTTGGAATGATGGTTGTCTTTGGTTTCCACTCCCTGGTTCGGACTGGTCTAGGCTTCCATTCCTCTTTGGATTTCGGCTGCTCACTTTCAACTTTCGGCTGTATTACTTTTGGCCGAAATTCAGTCTTGTTCTTTAGCCGATCCTGTCCTTCTTTCGGCTTCCTCTCTTCTTTTGATTCGGACCTCAAACGAGCCGAAAATACCCTATTGAGTATTCGTCCTCCCGAGAACGAACAATCATCAGGGAAGTCCTCTTCCATATGCATCATATCATACTCCTCTTGCTCAGAAGCAGCAGCTGCTTTAAGCCGTTGCATTCTTCGTTTGAAAGTACGATACGATCCCTTTCCTTTTGGGACTTTTCTCTCCTCTGCCCTCCAAGCTGAATGGTCATGTCGGCGTTGATCGAAATGCCTTCTTTCTGGAGAGTTTCGGACCCATCGGCCTACCTGAGTATTTGCTGGTGGCCTTCTAAGCTTTTTCATTTCGGGGCTAACAGCTTCTTCAGGGACTGTGATCTGTATCACAGTCTTTCCATTCTGTTTATCGGCTGTTAACTTCATCTCTGAGTCCCATCCGTTGGTTATGATTTTCAACGTTAGTCTCTCACTCTTATCTCCGACCTCGATCTCCTGATGTCTCTCCGATTGCTTGATCCACTCTTTCACCTCATAATTCCCCAATCGGTCAAAAACATCTGTAACTTTCTCTTTCCCCTTCGGAGATCCTAGCCTTTTCCATACTCCTGACTTCTGAGCCGAGGGCTGATCCCCAAGCCGATCGTGCACAGAACTCTTGCTAGATGATGTTTGATCCCCCAATCGGTCATGCACCGATTTATTCTGGTTGGGCTGCACCATCACCATGTTGGCAACTGGGAACGGATTCTTATCGACTGCCATAAGCCTTTCTGGGAACTTCAGCTTCCCATCATCGACATGCTTCTGAATCAGCTTCCTAAAATGCCCACAGATGGCCGTGGAATGAGTGGCTGATCCGTGGAATCTGCACCATCCAGCCTCCAACTGATCCTTGGTAGGCTGTGGATGGTTTCCTTTAAACTCTAGCAATCCGTTCTTCTGGCAATAATCAAATATTTCGTCCATTTGTGACAAGTCGAAAGAGTAAAACCTTTGTGATTCATCTCCTCCTTCTTTCTCCTTGCCTCTGGCTGGCCGAAGTGCTGGACAAGTCATAGGCTTTTTTATGATTAACTCTGCCCTTGCGACTTCGGCTAATGCAGGAACGTCTTCCGCATTGTACTCTTCCTGAATTTCACATCTATCCAGAGATTCAGCAAATGAGGCAGCTGACTGGATAAGTTGTGACCTTCCACTTTGACTTCGGCTTGATTTGAAAGCCGCTTGTTCCGCCAAATATGTCTCCATCCTTATTGCTTCAGCCGTTAATTCGGCTACCGTCCTCGGTCTTGTTACCATCAATCTGTCCTTGATGGCAAACTTCAAATTCTGCTTTAAGATTTGAATATATTCATGCTCCGGCAGCATTGTCTTCACCTGAGCCTTTACTGCATAAAATCTCTCAATGAATTCAGTAACCGACTCAGACGCCTTCTGCTTGGTTGACGTCAGATCAACTACCGAGACTTCCGGACTAGTATTATAGAATCGGTCATGGAATAACCGCTCCATTTCGGCCCAAGTATTGACCGATCCCGCTGGCAAGTTAATGTACCATTCGAATGCTGGGCCAGTTAATGACAAACTGAACAATATCAGCTTGTGAAAATCATTTTGCGCGATTCTGGTACATTGAGCTGTAAATCGGCCGATATGCTCGATGGTAGAGCGGCCGACTTCTCTAGAAAAAGTGTTAAAATCAGGTACCTTCACCCCTCTAGGCAGTGGATACTACTCCTCTGGATAAGGTTTCCGATACATCGGCCTATTCTCCTGGCCGATGAGATTCCCAAACTGTGTGCGAATAATCTCAGCAATCAGCTCTCTGTCAACCAGTTGCGGAGGATTCTGCTGAAGTGGTGCGTATTGTTGTTGAACCACTGGAGCAGGCGGTTGAGCAGCTGGTTGAGGCGGTTGATTTTGTTGCTGATCGTACCTCTGTTGCGGAGGAACAAAAGGCCGAGCTCCATGCCCTCCTGGCGGCCTAAAGGCCTGCTGCTGAAAATTGTGAGGATTTTGCGGTGGATTTTGCGCCACTGGCGCTTGCTGCGCTCCCATCGGATACATACTCCTCGCGATTTCGGCTCTAAACATGGCTGGCATTGCTGCCAAGATATTTCCTTCGATTTGGCGAACCGAGTTAGTAACCGCCGCCTCCACCATAAATTGAACCTGATCTCGGAATCGCGGGGTTAAATCATCGTTCGAAAACTCCTGATTATGGAAATGTGATGGTCCGGGGAACCCTGGGGGGAATTCTCCGGCTTCTGGTGCACGCTCTTCCTGAATCGGCGGCAAATCAGTTCTCGCCGCCGTGTTTGCTGCTGGAGTTGCTTGTTCAAACGCCATTTTGCGTCCCACTGGGCGTGCCACTGTTTGGCTCGGGTGTAGCCAATGACCTTTTTCTCCTCAAGGGAGGCTATCGGAAAAGGATCAAACCGATTACGGGTTCGGATTAACAATAATGCGCCCACAATTGACTGAATCTTCTTTGAATTGATCAACAATAGCAAGATACAACGGAGAATCTGCCTGTTGTTAAGAAACAACGGCGGAATTCACCAAAAACAGGGAACCAAACTACCAGCTGCTAAGGAGCAACGGTGGATTTGGAAATGGTAACCGCTACAAACTAGGCTAGATTCTAAGGAAAGCTGTAAAAGAAAGCTGTAAAGAAAGCAGTAAAGATAACAAGGAATTAAAATTGATAAAAGTAATTTGGGGGTTGGATTGATCTCCCTGATTTTGAGTGTGTCGACCCCTATTTATAGCCGGAGCTGGAATAACCGCTCTCCGGCTAACTCCTCTGAGCCGAATTCTTTCTCTCTTCCATTCGATTGTTTAGGTTTCGGCTGTTTCTTCCCATTTCGGCCGAAATCTTCATCAGCTCCGATTTCCTTCCTTCGGTTTACTATGTGCTTTCGGCCTCACCAATCTTGAGCCCATCTTTATTTTTTTTTGGACTTCCTTTTTCTTCCGGCCCATGTCTTATGGCCCAATAGCTCTTTCGCGGCCCATTATTCCATATGGCCCCAACAATATCTCTCCCACCTTTCCTCTCCCGTAATTGCTTTGTGGCTTCCGAGATTTCATCAGCAACCACATTGATTGGGGAGATGTGGTTGGGTTGAGGAGTTGCCTCCACCTCTCTGGTTGGGTATTACTTTATGATTGGGGCTCTCTGAGCCTAAATGTTACTAACATTGTTTGTTAGTACTCCCTCCATCCCACCCCAAGTGTCATGTTACTGTTGGGCACGGGAATTAAGGTAGAGTTGGTTTGTGAGTATATAGTGGGGTCCACATAGTTGTTGGAGGGGAAAATTATTTCTATTTATAGAAAGAAGACATTTGTAATGGGACATCCAAAAATAGTAAGTAAGACATTTGGAGTGGGACGGAGGGAGTATTTGTTTAAATATTTTTTGCAGGTTCCAGGGCTTTAGACGGTGGCTTGAGAAATCCCGTCGGTCCAAGAATTCACAACAAATATTATTGAAAGGTTGGGTCATGGATAATGGTAGTCTAATGTCGATTTGCATTCTCCATACAATTTGGCCACTCTCTCATGACTCTCAATGGTATAGAAAAAAGGAAAATTAGGCAGGTGATATCCACCCTCATTGAATTGAATTTCTACAAAAACACAATATTTTTAACACCCAATACATGGAGTATTAAAAAGTTGTAAATGTGATACACATATTAAATTATTCCCCTTCCAACCATAGCTTGGGTTCCATTCTCACCTGGCTTTTTATCCCTCCCCCTTCTTGCCCTTTTGTAATTTATGTAGCTTGTATTTCCATACATCTCTTGCCGACACATATGTGTCAATGTCTATCAAATAAAATAAAAAAAAAAGTTATTACCCAATTTATACCTCATAATCCAAAATTATGTACTACATATTATTCACACCCTACATTAGATACACGTACTTAATTATAAATTTATAATTTACATAAAATTCACACCCTATCCTTCTCACAACCCACGCGGACCGCAGCACACCCAGTTTCTTCCTCAATTTTTGATCCCCTCTCACGGCGATCGGAAAAGCAGCAAAATCGTCCGAACTCGAGGCATAGGGGTGGCCGCGGGCACATCCGTACACGAGGCAGCAGGTAATCCAAATGCCGGTGCCTCGTGTTTTCTTCCAATCTATAAGTTATTTTTTTTATTTTAGTTTAGAAATTATTCAAGAAGATTTGGAATGTTACTATAGTGTTTATGTTGTATAAAAATTGAAATTGAAATTGTGTGTTCTATTGGAGTTTTTCGTGTTGTTTCATCAAAAAAGAAAGTAGTAGATCGGCATACTGTCCACCGAAAATTCACTCCAATTATTGACATGGAATTTTGGCAATAATGGCCGAATTTTACATAGCATTTTGGCCTTTCATTGTAAAAAATTGGCTAAATTTTAATTCCCCTCTGTAAATTTTATCAATTTCGTGCACTTATATGTGAACTTCAGAGCAATTTTCGGCTAGTTGTGGCCGAATTGGTCAACTATCAGTAGCAAAATAAAAAGCTTAAATAAATGACAACTAAAGATAAAAATTTAAACTTTTATATCCACGAGTCATACCATCGCCACCACTGGATCATTAAAAAATAAATTAAAAATAAAAAATAAAAGAAAAATCAACTAAAAATTTGATCCAATCCACCAATTGAGGACCTAATCCTAATCTCGGGTACGTACTTTTGTTATTGTCAACTAAATATGATAATCCTAATATCGGTACTCACTTTTGTTATTGTCAACTAAATATGATAATCCCTAATATCGGGTACTCACTTTTATTATTGTCAACTAAATATGGTTTTTTTTTTCTGAATAATCTCTACAGATTAAAAAAATACTCCATCTGTCCCATTTAACTTGTCTTGTTTCATTTCTGCACACAATCTAATACACTATTTCAACCTTGTCTTGTTTCATTTCTGCACACAATCTAATACACTATTTCAATCGTTAATATTTCAAAATATGTACAATAAAAAATTATGGAAAATATATATATTCTAAAACTAGATGATTATATGATTCTAACACTCAACTATTTTTTTCAAATATATACATATAATAAAATTGAGTCAAAGCTCTGAATAGTGCCAAAAAGTCAAACATGACAAGTATCATGGGACGGAAGGAATAAGTGATTGGAATTATGTCACACAAGTTATAAGGGGAGAGTTGGGAAGTTTGGTAGAAAATCGAACATCAATCTAAAAATTAAAAATTAAAGTATGTAACCAATTGGCTAAATCATTCTCCCCCCAAAAAAATATAATACTTCCTCCGTCTCACCATTTTTGTTACGTATGAGCTTTTGACACTATTCACTATTTAATTTTGATTAGAATTTTTATCATAGCTATGTAATAAAAAAATATAGTCAAGTGAGATCTTGTTAGATTCGTCTAATCTTGTAGTTTTAGACAATCAAATTTTTATGACTTTTCCTTGTACACAATTTAAGTTATTAACCGTTAAAAATGTATCTCGGCATACGTGTTGGAGGCCTCTGTAACAAAAACAATGAGACCGAAGAAGTAAATAAATAAGTATATAAATATATATTGATTTATAAGCAAGAAATAAAATAAATAAAAGGTGATTGGATATGCATCCGACACGTCTGTGACTAGACTAAAATTTATGACGTTCATGAAATTCATCCTAATCATTTTAAATCATTTTAAATTGCGAAATTGGAGAACCTACAATTCCTAGTTGGTTCAATAATACAGTAATTGATGCAGACTTGGATAGATCTGACAATGGTTCAATCTCGAAAGCAATTGGATGCGATAGAATCATTTCAATCCCATAACTCATCCCCTGCAATATTACTCACCCAATAGGTTGGATATTGATAGGGTTGATACATAACCACACAATTTTTTTTTTTTGTTAAAAAAAAAACAATTAAAGCCGCTAGCCACAACAAAAATAAAAAGTAATATTTTAATGGGGAAATGATTAGGGCTGGGGAAAAATACCGAATATACCGCATACCGCACATATCGTGCCGAAAAAATACCGAGAATACCGAAATTTTCGGTATACCGTAATTTTCGGTACGGTATCATACCGTACCGTAAGACTTCGGTACGGTAACGGTATAAATTTTTTGATACCGCGGTATACCGTTACCGTACCGAATTTCGGTATATACCGCGGTATCGGTATATCGGTATGTACCGATTCTTCGGTATGTCGGTATATGCCACGATACCGGTATATACCGCAATACCGATATGCTGGTATACATAGAATGTTTGGTATGTCGGTATATACCGCAATACTGGTATGTCGGTATGTAGCGAATGTTCGGTATGTCAGTATATACCGTGATACCGGTATGCCGGTATGTACCGAAGGTTCGGTATACCGGTATATACCGAACATACCGAAATGTCGGTATGACAACGGTATAGAAATATTTCATACCGAAGATTTCGGTATACCGAAGATCGGTATACCGAAAGGTGCAGTACGGCAACGGTATGAAAATTTCCATACCGTAAGGTTCGGTACGGTATACGGTACGGCGAAATTTTTTCGGCATACCGTACCGACCCACCCCTAGAAATGATTGGGGTGGGGAGTGGGAGTAGAATTGTTAAGAAACTGAACATGCTCCATTAGTAAATACTTGTGCTGTAATATAGTAGTATAAATTAAAAATGGGTTGTTTGTTAAATGAATACTCCCTCCGTATTCTAAAAATTTTAATATTCCATATTTTCACACAATTCAATACATATTTTTAAAGAGTGATATCTCAAATTTTATAAAATAAAAAATTATAAAACTATGCGATTAGACGAATCTAACAAGATCTCACCTGACTATGTTTTATCTTAAGTAACTGTGTGAAAAAATCCAATCAAAATTACTCAGTGAATAGTGTTTACTATGCAAATGTTAACATTATTCAAATACGGAGGAAGTATTATAGTAAACTGATATGGTTTGTTAATTTTGAACGAATGAGGCCAACTCAAGTTTTTAACAAGTCAAACCAAACTCGAGTTTGAAAGTAATTAGTTATAATCAAAATTGTGGATTCGAAAGTAAGAAAAAAAACTCATTTTATAAGCTCGTAAAAATTTAATATATACTTATAAAAAGTTTAACAAATATCATATACGGAGTAAAATATACAGTATAATTTTAAATGATTAAAGTTTTATCAAGATTAACTAGGCGATGCGGGCCGAGCCGAGCCGAGCTGACTCATTTATTTTTTGAGTTCTATAATGTGTTCGCACTTGACTTGTTTATGAAACAAATGAATCGAACTCGAGCCTATCCTGCATCGAATCGAGCTTAACTTAAACCGACTCATCTATTTTAGCAGCTCTAATAAAAAGTAATTGAGTGCGTATATATATATATATATATATATATATATTTATAATAAAAAAAATAGATTTGGTTTTGGGAGCTGAATCAGCAGTTGTTAAGTGCTGAGGTAGTGTTTTTGTATGTGCTGAATGAGTGTTTATATTTGTTGAGTGTTTTTATACAGCCCAAACACCATTAAGGGTCTGTTCTGCACGTAGAGTTATAGCTGCGAACTGCAACTGTATTGAGCTATAGTTGTTGGGAACTGTAGCTAAATGTTCAGTAGAAGTAATTGTATCTGACATAAATTGTAATTTGACTAGAAAAACTAATTAATTCGGAAAGTAGCTTTCGAAAGATTCCAAAAACTACTCAGGGTAGCGTTTGATTGTAAAGTTTTTTGGAGTTGCAATTCACAGCTAAAGTCTTTAAAAGCTTGTGTGCAGAATGGGGCTAATAATTTTATATAAAATCGAAAGCTCCCCAAACTCCCAAAAGGTTCCAATAGCTGAGTGCAACACTTCATCAGGTCAGCATGTCATCACTTACTGAATGGCACCTATTCAACACTTTATCCGAACCCATAAAAAATTATTAAATCGTACTCTGAATAATTTAACTCAATCCTAAAATAGGTTGACAACTCTTTTTTTTTTTTTAGAAGCCGAAGTCAGGAAACAACATGAAAAAGTAAGAAAAAGAAAAGAAAAGGAATGCAAAAACCACGAAGGAGGAATCTAATGACGGGGGAACCATACGCCAGAGGCATTCGACGCCAAGTCCCTAGTCACGAAATTTGGAGAAAAGGCCCAAGTAGTGTAGAAGTCCTCAATGGAAGCGCCAGGTTTGGCAAGACTGTCAGCAACACGATTACCCTCCCACAAAATGTGAAAGAGCAATCTTCAAAAGAGAGACGATATTCATTGATACGGAAATTAAGACCAGCATAGGGATGGAACTTCTTGTTGGAACCAAACAAATCAATAGCCACTTTCGAATCAGAATAGCATGTAATCCGACGAATGCTTATCTGCATAACAAACTCAAGACCTGCCATAAGAGCTGCCAGTTCTGCATGGATGTTAGAAGTGTGCCCAAGAAAACCACATTCTCCTCCAAGCCAATGTCCAAACTCATCACGAACTACAAAACCAAATCCCGACCACCCAGGATTCCCAAAAGAGCTCCCGTCTACATGGAGAATAGTCCCCAAATGCCCATTTTCATTCCTGTTGGGAACCAGTTTTGAGCAAATGTGTTCACAACCGATGTCTGAACTACTTTGTTGGACCAACCTCGTCAACAGCAGACAAACTAAGCAAAGGAAGAAGAGCTGGCGAATATACTCATGAAGATTCTCCAACGGCTAGCTGATCTTCTGCCCGGATCTTGCACACGAAGTATGGAAACTACAATCTCTTAATTCGGGCAACTCTATTCTAAGGATCCGCGCATTTATGGAAAGAAGATCTTCCACCTTAGAATAGAGACAAGGTGATTCTCTTCAAATAGGGCGGCCAAGGAATGGATCCGCACGCTGAATGAATTGACTTACACACTTGAGTAATTGAGAGTATTTTGTGAAGAGAGAATCATATTCCTTCCGTGTTCACGAGTTATCATTTCGAAGGAAGATATCCGATCAATCCGATCAACCATTTCCTCGGGTGGATTGATCGATAGAGAGCTACAGTGTGCTTGATTGAAGTTGACAAATTCAATCAAGGGTTTCGAGGAAGTCGTCAAACTCAAGAGCTTAACTGAGAAGATCAAGGAGAGTCGCCAACAGGTTTCGACCAAGGGCAAACTTGAAGGAGGAGCCTTCAAGGGATTGAAGCAAGGTCAAGGAGATCTTCACCAAGACAGGGGGAGTGTCTTGGTTTGACAATTCAGTCCGCTTGGTGATTGGAGTTGGGCGAAACAATTCACTATTGTTTAGATCGAGGATCAAACCAAAACAATTAGTGAATCTTCTGGATTGGTATCCCCCAGATGTAGGCTTGTGCCGAACTGGGTCAACAAACCTTGAGTTCTTTATTTTCACAGTTTATTTACCTTCCGCTGCTTAATTTCTTAAACTGTTTAACGTGTCCACGAAAGGTGCTTGAACCAGTTTTCAGGACTACTTAATTGGTTATCCACGCAAACGGACCTAACAATTGGTATCAGAGCCACACGCTTTGGAAAGCGAGATCCAGACAAAAGGCATGGAAAACCAAGGCGGATTTGTAACCAGACCACCATTGCTCGATGGATCAAACTATGCATATTGGAAAGATCAAATGGAGGCTTTCCTCATTGCTCTGGACGAAGGGGCTTGGGATGCAGTAGAAAACCAATACCATCCACCAGTAAAAGAAGAAGACGGTGTAAAAACCATCAAACCAAGGAGTGAATGGACTGCTGCTGAGAAGCTTGCCGCTTCAAAGAACTCCAAAGCCCTGAATGCAATTCACAACGCTCTCACAAAAGATCAATACAGACTTATCGCTGGATGTAAGGTTGCATACGATGTCTGGACCACCTTAGCCAATACCTACGAGGGTATGGCTCCGGTAAAGAAATCTAGAATCATTACTCTCGATGCACAATTTCATAAGATCTCTATGGATGATAATGAGTCTGTCGGCCAATATATTGGTCGTATTCGTGATCTAACCAACCAAGCTCTTCAGCTTGGCAAAGTGTATTCTCAACAGGACATTGTAGGAAAAATCATTGGGACGCTTCCGGAAAGGTTCAATGCAAAGGTCGCAGCACTTGAACTATACAAAGACTTTGATAAATTGCAGGTTGATGAACTAATGGGAATCCTACAATCATGGGAAATGGATCACTGTCCCAGGACCAAAAGTAAACCAGTGGCATTCAAATCCATGACCAAGGATGAGGAAGACTTCTCCATGGAAAATCATGATGACTTTAGTGACGAAGAAGAATTGGCTATGTTGTCCAAAAGACTAAATCAGATCATCAAGAACCGTAGATCTAGATTCAACTCCTCCATGAAGAAGGATGCCGGGACATCAAACTCAAAATCCACTCAGAAAGGCTCGAAGTCACTCGACAAGAATAAACTAAAATCTTCAAGGATTGAGGATGACAAGGAGATCATCTGCTTTGAATGTGGGGGAAGAGGCCATATGAAAAAGAACTGTGCCAATCTCAGACCAAAGGAGTCCAGCAAATCCTATCAAGTAACATTCAGTGACTCTGAAGATGAGAAGGAGTCTAATGAACATGGTGTAAACTATGGAGTAGCCTTCGTCGGCACATGGGATTCGGACAGTGATGATGAACCCGAGACAGGTATGGGTACCAACTCAGTCAATATGGTTTCCTCTAACATGGTTCACTCTTTTGCTAGGAATCAAGATGAAAGCGTCAGTAAACTTAATGATCTCTACGAAGAAACTTTCGAGAAGCTGGAAATATCCATTGCTGAATCAGTAGAATTACACGTTGAGAATGGGAACCTAAAGGAACAACTCCAGAGCCTCACAAGCAGAAATCAGGAACTTGAAAAGACGACACATTCAAAGCTTTCGAGAAGCTGTGCAATCAACTCATGACCGAAAAGGACACCAAGGTGAAACGTATTCGAAGTGATCATGGACGAGAGTTCGAAAATCAATTATTTGAGGAATATTGTGCAACACATGGAATTAAGCATGAATATTCGGCACCAAAAACACCTCAACAAAACGGAGTAGTCGAAAGAAGAAATCGAACCCTACAAGAAATGTCTCGGGTGATGCTCAACTCAAAGAAAGTGGCTGA
Source organism: Hygrophila difformis (assembly GCA_030278955.1). NCBI lineage: Eukaryota > Viridiplantae > Streptophyta > Magnoliopsida > Lamiales > Acanthaceae > Hygrophila > Hygrophila difformis. Next base: position 44,087,008 of record JAOANR010000012.1, on the reverse strand, counting down.
ATTTCTTTGGGCCGAAGCCGTGAACACAGCATGCTACACTATAAACCGAGTCTACTTAAGGTCAAACTCTCTTATGACTCCATATGAGATTTGGAACGGTAAAAAGACCTCAATTACTTATTTTCATGTTTTTGGTAGCAAGTGTTTTGTTCTAAATGACAGGGAACATGTTGGGAAGTTTCAAGAAAAAAGCAATGAAGGAATATTTGTGGGATACTCTACCACAAGTCGTGCATATAGAGTATATCTTCCTAAGACAAGGAAAGTACTGGAGTCCACAAATGTGACCATAGAAGAAGTGACCAGCAAAGAGGATGTTCCACCTCATGATGATGAAACTCCCAGTGGTCAGGATGATCAAAACAGTACAGCTCCACCCACGTCTGATGACCAGTCCACCAAAAGAGTCCAAACGCCAATCATGGACACCTTGTCACGAGAAGCAGAACCTCAAAAGGACCTAAATGGACGCATTCACAAGCATCATGACCCTGAAGACATTATTGGTGATGTAAATGAAAGGAGAAAGACTCGAGGGAAAAAGATCGACTTTAAAGAGCTAGCTGGCTTGCACTGCTATACTTCAAAGATCGAACCCTCCAAAGTTGAAGAAGCTCTTCAAGATAAACACTGGATAAATGCCATGCAGGATGAACTCCTCCAGTTTGAAAGAAATGAAGTCTGGACCCTGGTTGAAAGACCTCAAGACAAGAACATAATCGGAACCAAGTGGATCTTTCGCAACAAAAGTGATGAAAAATGGAATATTACAAGAAACAAAGCTTGGTTAGTTGCTCAGGGTTACACCCAGGTCGAAGGTGTCGACTTCAGTGAAACATTTGCGCCTGTAGCAAGACTTGAAGCAGTCCGACTCCTACTGTCGATCACATGCTCGCTAGGATTCAAGCTTTATCAAATGGATGTCAAAAGTGCCTTCCTAAATGGTTGGCTGAATGAGGAAGTGTACGTAGAACAACCTAAAGGATTTGAAGACCCCCATCATCCTCAACATGTCTACAAGCTCAACAAGGCACTCTATGGACTGAAACAAGCTCCTAGGGCTTGGTACGAAAGGCTTTCCAAGTACCTGCTTGAACATGGATTCGAAAGAGGAAGCTTGAACAAAACTCTCTTTATCAAAAGAGAAAACAAAGGAATCCTCATTGCTCAAGTCTACGTCGATGACATTGTTTTTGGATCAACTCACCATGTGCTCAAAGACCAATTCATCGAAATAATGGGTAAGGAATTCGAAATGAGCATGGTAGGAGAACTAACTTATTTCCTTGGCTTGCAGGTTGCTCAGAAGAAAGATGGAATATTTCTAAGCCAAACAAAATATGCCCGAAACATTGTGAAGAAGTTTGGCATGGAGTCCAGCAAACCTGTCCGAACGCCTGTAGGGACGAATGATAAAATGAGCAAAGATCCCAGTGGTCAAAGTGTTGATCAGAAACTCTATCGAAGCATCATTGGAAGCCTTCTATACCTAGCTGCAAGTCGACCTGACATAAGCTATGCAGTAGGAGTGTGTGCTCGCTACCAAGCCGATCCCAATGAGTCACACCTGAAAGCTGCCAAACGAGTGATCTTGGTATATGGTACTCTAAAGAGTCTAATCTTTTATTACTTGGTTATAGTGATGCAGATTGGGCAGGTGATGCGGACGACAGAAAAAGCACAACGGGAGGATGCTTCTATATAGGAACTAACCTAGTCAGTTGGTATAGCAAGAAACAAAGCTCCATATCTCTCTCAACTGCCGAAGCTGAATACATTGCTGCTGGAAGTTGTTGTGCACAACTACTATGGATGAAACAAATGATGCTGGATTATGGAATCGATCAAGAAGTTCTCACTATACTATGTGACAACATGAGTGCGATCAACATCTCCAAAAATCCTGTTCAACATGGGAGAACTAAGCACATTGAACTCAGACACCACTTCATAAGGGATCTTGTCGAAGAAGGCATAGTGTCCATACAACATGTCGGGACTACTGAGCAACATGCAGATATCTTCACTAAGGCTCTTGATCGTGAGAGATTTGAAAAATTAAGAAGGGATCTTGGCCTTTGCACTATCGCATAAAATCCCAAAGATCATGGAATAAGTTTTAATTTATGCAAGTGTCCTAAATTAAAATATTTTATTTCCTTATTTATGCAAGTTAATATATTGTAACTAATATATGCAGTGAGAATTCAGTTATGCAGGAATCAAAACGACAACCAAATTTGAAAACTTGGAAACAAAATTTGAACATGATGTGACAAGCGCGTGAGGCGGGAACGGTTAACTCCTCCACCCGTTCAAAAACGTGATGATGATGGTTATGGGAAGTTGTGATTCTCTTACCTTATTTCTACTAAGGGAGGCTGATAATTATTCTCACAAGATCTCATTGATCGAGTTCCCTTAACTTCCTTTTCTCTCAGCCTCTTATACTTCCAGAGTTTTTTTTTTAAAAACACACATTCCTCTTCACTTGTTCTTGCCAAAAGTTCTCTCTTTCAGCCACAATGGTGAAGACACGAGGAAGCCAAGGTTCCAAATCACAAGACCCGACCCCCTCCTCGACTGCCGGAAGCAAAAAGGGTATCTCACCCGAAGTGTCCAGTGCCAAGGGACGTGCGAAGGCTGTGCAGAAGGCGATCATGGAGCAGACCATCTCTGAAACTCCATCCTTAGTTGTTGTTCCATTTCACTCCTCTTCTCCTTCCACTGCCGGAGAAAGAAGAACCTCTGGTGGTGTTCAGGATCCGCTCGACATTCGAGCCGAAGTTGCTGGTGCCATGGCCTTGAAGAAGAAAGACTCAGAGGCTCCGAAGACGAAAGGAAAAGCTGTCTCTGCCTCAAAAAACCAAGGAGAAGGCGGTTGCAAAGAAGAACGCCTCCGTAAGTGAACTTGTGGAGACAGAAGTTGCCAAAGCACTCAAGCCCTTGGACTCTATTCTGGAGAATCTGCCAACCATGGGATCGAAATCGGTGAATGTACCTGCTGCGCCCCCAAAATCTGCGACCACCAAGGATGCACAGAAGGTGTCCACTACAAAGCCTAAGAAGAAAACTCCCGCGAAGAAAGCTGCCGTGGAACCAAGTGATGTGACCGACCCTGTTCCCATCACCACCACTGAAGCAACCACTGATGATCCTCTACAAATCACTGCCTCAGCTACTCAAACCAGTTCACCAAAGGCGACTGAACCCGTCACTGAACCACTGGACGAAGAGGAACTCGACTCAGACTATGTTCAAGAGGATACTGATGAAAGCTCTGGAGATGAATCAATGATCGATATAAGTGATGATGAAAGGGACCATGCTGTGAACCTGATCACTGAAGAAATTGCCTGGACTGCCAGTCAAAAGCGAAAGCATATGTTGAGACCAGAACCTGAGGAAACTGTACCTGTCAAAGAAGCAGTTCAAACCGAAATTGAACAGGAAGAAGACGAAGAAGATGAGGAAACTTCAAGCTCCGATGATGATGTAAACAAAGAATCTGGAGGAGACACGGAGCATTTTCAGGAAGATGCCCCTGATCCAACTGAGGGGGAGAACCCGACTGAAGAAAAGTCCGAAGAATTGGGGTCCCAAGACACCCAAAGCGAAGATGAGGATTCCAATGAAGAATCTGAAGAGGAGGAAGGCGAATTCGAAGAAGAAGTTGATGAAGATGCTGAAGCAGATTCTGTTGAAGAAGTTGAACCACAGACTGAGCCACGTGTACCAACTCCACCTGCCAGGAGTTCACCCAAAGAGTCTGAACCCAAAAAGCGGACTCGTTCTGAACCTGAAGCCTCTGGATCCAAGAAAAGGAAGATTGCTGAATCCTCATCCGAGGACCATGAACCTGAAATCATTGATGCCGGGAACGCCATTTCCATTGACTTCTATTATGAAGTGTCCAAGCACTACTTCTCAACTGTCCTAGAGAAGATGAGGGTTCATCCTGAGATTCGCTTTGCTGCAGAACGATATGAGGAGATGGGGTGGCACAAGTACCTGGAGGAGAGGTCCCTTTTGTTTTGGGGAACTGAGATCAAGCAATACAAGGGACAGCTAGTTAGGCACTTTTATGCAAACCTGAGCTCTGAAGTCCTCAACACCAAGAGCCCCTGGCTCGAACTTGGCTATGCCCATGGAGAACTGTTTGAACTCAAAGCCAGGGCCTTGAATCGCTTTCTCCAGGTACCCCGCACTTCTCTGAAATCTGTTTACTTTCGAGGTGCAAAATTCCCTATGAACACTATTGCTGAAACACTTTCTGGAGTGGAAGGGAAAAGATTTCAAGGAAAATGTTTGAGTGCAGGAGTTTTGACTCAAAGGTTTGCTATGCTGTATAAATTGTGTGCTCACAATATCATGCCCACTGCTAACCATTCTGTTGTGTCAAAAAGCATGTGTAAACTGATGTTTGCTATAGACCAGAAATATGAGATCAATTATGGCGCACTTGTGCTTGAACAAATGATGGGATTTGCTGGAAAAGTCAAGAGGAAGTATAACACCACACTTCCATTCCCTGGACTCATCTCGGAGTACCTGAAGCACCTCCACATCATGGGGAGCAAACATGATCGTCCTGAGGATATTGCTGACTTCAAGCTCTCTGCCAACTTTGCCAAGAAGAAGCCAGACCTGGCTGGACCAGGAGGAAGGATCCCTGCGAAAGACGCCTTCTCCATGCTCCGAGATGAACTCACAGACCACATCAACCACCTCAAAGTGCTGGAGGCTCAAGTGCACAGTCGTGTCCAAGCTGCTGAAAAGCTGTTCAGACAGCTTCCTGATGTTTGGTCTGATGATGAACAGGATTTGGATACCAATCCAGCAGAGGAGTCCAGCGACTCGGATGAGGATTCCTCTGAGGAGTCTGAGTGACATGCCCTTTTTGGGCGAAATGTGCGCCAGAGGGGGAGTTAAGTTGATGTAGCCGTTGATCGGTTCCTCTGGTATGCACTACAATCGACATGGAGCAGCCTGGTGGAAGAAAGTCTCTGCTGAAGAAGGGTAAAAATTTTTTTGAACTACTTTTGTGAACTACTGTTTTTGCTGGACAACTGCACAATGGCCTGTAATAATTGAATTGTGATCTTACATGTTTTATTTTATGACTATTGCCATGTGCTTACTTTTGATGTGAATGCTCCTAGAATATGTGATAGGTTATCTTGTACGGAGCATTAGTATAGTTTGTCTTGTGTTTGGGAATCATTGTAATTGGTGGTTGGGTCTCAATGGGAAGTATTTCTACATCATTGTTCTTGTGTCAATTGTTTGGACATCGGTTGAATCAACTCTTATACTGGCCCACATTCTGCCAAAAAGGGGGAGATTGTTGGGAACCAGTTTTGAGCAAATGTATTCACAACCGATGTCTGAACTACTTTGTTGGACCAACCTCGTCAACAGCAGACAAACTAAGCAAAGGAAGAAGAGCTGGCGAATATACTCATGAAGATTCTCCAACGGCTAGCTGATCTTCTGCCCGGATCTTGCACACGAAGTATGGAAACTACAATCTCTTAATTCGGGCAACTCTATTCTAAGGATCCGCGCATTTATGGAAAGAAGATCTTCCACCTTAGAATAGAGACAAGGTGATTCTCTTCAAATAGGGCGGCCAAGGAATGGATCCGCACGCTGAATGAATTGACTTACACACTTGAGTAATTGAGAGTATTTTGTGAAGAGAGAATCATATTCCTTCCGTGTTCACGAGTTATCATTTCGAAGGAAGATATCCGATCAACCATTTCCTCGGGTGGATTGATCGATAGAGAGCTACAGTGTGCTTGATTGAAGTTGACAAATTCAATCAAGGGTTTCGAGGAAGTCATCAAACTCAAGAGCTTAACTGAGAAGATCAAGGAGAGTCGCCAACATGTTTCGACCAAGGGCAAACTTGAAGGAGGAGCCTTCAAGGGATTGAAGCAAGGTCAAGGAGATCTTCACCAAGACAGGGGGAGTGTCTTGGTTTGACAATTCAGTCCGCTTGGTGATTGGAGTTGGGCGAAACAATTCACTATTGTTTAGATCGAGGATCAAACCAAAACAATTAGTTAATCTCCTGGATTGGTATCCCCCAGATGTAGGCTTGTGCCGAACTGGGTCAACAAACCTTGAGTTCTTTATTTTCACAGTTTATTTACCTTCCGCTGCTTAATTTCTTAAACTGTTTAACGTGTCCACGAAAGGTGCTTGAACCAGTTTTCAGGACTACTTAATTGGTTATCCACGCAAACAGACCTAACAATTCCCAACACAAATCTTATTTTTCTATTTTAAATCTTACTCCGTATTAAACCTTTCTTTACATTATACTGCATTCGTCATTAAATATGTGCCGTAATCTTGTGATAAATTATAAATTTATGCAGTACTTCACAAGTTAAATCTGGCTACCAGTATTTGTTTAAATTATAAAATCGGCTGAAATCAAATTTCAATAGATCATGTTAAAAATCTATTACAAAGACACTATTATAACATCCATATCCATGAGCATTTTTAAAATTATTATCAAACTTTTAAGTTGAACAAGAATTACCACAAATTAAGCATCTATTCAATATATTAATCTACTAATAGTTGGTTGGTTTTAGGATTGTCAACGAGCCAGTTGAATCAAGTCTAAAAACTTAATGAGCAGTTTCATTAAAAATTTTATACAGGTTCAAGCTCGAGCTCCAATAAATCATTAAGCTCACCGTTAGGTTTACGAGCATGCCCATAACTTACTCGATTAAAGCTTGAACTATTTTAAAAATATGTATAATTTGTCCCTAATTCGAGGTGCTCGTCGAGCAAGCTAGCCTAAAAATCACTTGTCCCTAATTGGTTCATGGTTAAGGCCAATTCTCTGAAAAATTCAATAGGTTACTTCACACCTTTTTCTTTTGTTAAATATATATTATATATATATATATATATTTTAAATTTTTTTTGTAATCCACAGAAAAATTATTGTCTAGTTTGGCCCGAGCGAATAAAAACTTAAAACTTGGATAACTATAGCATTGAAAATGTCACAATCTTACATAGGTTTGTTGGGGAGGAAGTAAACTTACATTTACTCAAGAATAGGGGAAATGGGAATAATACTACTATTTGAAAATTAAACATTTTTAAAGCCTAAAGAAAAGGACAAGGTGGGGCCGTGGGGGCGAACGCCGAAGGGTCTCCCATTTCTTGGAAATTCATTCAGTATTTCAGTTTTGTCGGAACTTGTTCGAAGTCCCAATTGGAGAGAAGTAGACAGCCAAGAGAGGATAGGTCTGTACTCTTTCCTTTTTCCTTCCGTCTTTGATTTTCGACATTTTCATTTCTAACGCTGCCAGCGGCCGCAATTCTTTTCTTATCGTGTCTTGACTTCAACTCAAACGGCCCTAAGCGAAATAAACAACCCTCTTTTTCTTTGTGCGGAATGGGTAATTGACCATTTCGTCTCTCGCTGATTCAGCGTCGTGTGGTTTTTCGTAATGTCATACCCATTTATGTGGAGGCGTTGTTTTCAATTTTGAGAAATAATCGAGTGATTTAGAAGGCACCGACAGTGGGATTCGTAGTTCCATCGGCGTCGAGGTCACTCTCGATTTGGTTCTCATCCACAGGTTCGCCTAGAAAGTGGGGGCGAAAATTGAAAATTGTTTTATTTGTGAATCATGTGGCTATAGGAGATTAAAGTGATGTGTCGTCTTGTATGGGTGTATTATCTCGCTTTAGAGTTGAATAAAAAAACGAGATCTTGATTCAATTCAATGATGTGCAATTATTAGACGTCATCTGTTTTTTTTACCATTTCACGCGATAGAAACCCTACTGAATTGTCAACTTGTGTTTTTTAATTGAAGGGGTAATTTATCTGAACCCTTATTTAAGGGCGTTGTGAGGATCCAGTTTCGATCGGTGCATATTGATATTGCTCCCCTTCCCTCCTCTTTTGATACCTGTGTTCAAACGATATACCGACAGCTTCCCCAGATCTTGTTTTGCTCAAAATCGTTTCAATGATTCAGGTGAGCGTTCTTCTAGTCTGAAGCTTAGGTTTGGTCTAATAGCTGTTGAATTGCATTTGAATTTAGGTTTTTGGCTTCTGTTATATTTTCTGGAGTTATGCACATAGTTATTCTCTTTTCTTATTCTTCCCCCTTTTTTCTGGGTTGGGGTTGATTCTTACTTCGCTGTTTATTGCTGGCTTTTGTTAATTTTAATCTAATTTGGGTTTTCTTACGTCTGGCTGCATGATTCTGATCATTTTGTTTAGTACTAGTATGAAACAAGTACAACTCTGAAGATCCTCTGTTATTCTGTCGAGTTATTAGGGTTAGCTTGTTTTTTTAATCCAGGAAATTCCTGCGTGATTGCTTTGAAATATTAAATTGTAGTAGTATATATGCTGTTCTGGGTTTTCTCCATTTATGTGAAATATGTACTGTATTAATCTAAATCAACTTGCAACTTTGTAGATTTTTTTTTTTTATAAAACTACTATTTTGTATCTCCTGTTGTGAAATTCCTCATCTTTTAAGCATTTGAAAACTTTTTTATATTCGGTCTTTTTTAATTACTATTATTCATTTTTATTTAATTGTTGTAATTATTGTTATAATTTTTGTTTATCAGAGTTGATAATCGATAACTTGCAATTCTCTTTTTGTCCTCTGTTCTGTGTATGTGTCTATAAGAAACACTTTTGTGTGCCTCTTTAAATTCCATATTGGTCAATAGGGATCTTGGTTTCATTGTATGGCATACATAAGCGTATCTAATTAAATTAAAAGATAGGTTTACCCAGAAGAGTAAGGATGTGTTTGTTGGTTGTTTCTTTTCAGTCTTCCAGAAATTATGTTTGTGGGATGAAGTGAACTTTTTTTGTTGTTGAGATATAGTAAAAGTAGTGTGTTGATGTTTGTGTTTTGTTGGAAAAGCAGTGAGAATTTTTGTTGTTGAGATATAAAAAAGTAGTGTGTGGATGTTTGTGTTTATTGGAAAAGTTACTAAATTAAATTTGTTAATGAAATAAATGAAAAATAAACCTTAAAATATAGTATGGATTGTAAAATAAAGCTATGTACTCGCAGAAAACAATGATGTTTTTGGGATATGTTTCAGACATTACTAACATATGCATTTTTATGGATTGAATCGGAACAAATTTTCATAACCCACAATCAAATGTGCCCTGAACAGCTTAACAATATTGGATACATATGATAAATTTATTTTTTATTTCATTTTTGTTATTTGTTAAAAGTACATCATGATCTGTCTCAATGAAGAGATTTTGATATTTCTACTTTAACTTGCTAGAACACTCAGTTCAAGGACTTCTTCACTGAATACGGTGAGGCAAACTTGTATGATATCAAAGAAGTTGTTGGTAAGGGAAGCTATGGGGTTGTGGCTGCTGCAGTTGATACTCACACCGGAGAAAAGGTGGCTATAAAGAAGATCACTGATATCTTTGAACATGTCTCCGAGGCCACTCGCATTCTCAGGGAAATCAAGCTCCTAAGGTTACTTCAGCACCCAGACATTGTGAAAATTAAGCATATAATGTTGCCTCCCTGTAGGAGAGAATTCAAGGATATATATGTTGTGTTTGAGCTGATGGAGACAGATCTCCATCATGTAATCCGGACAAATGATGATCTCACTCCTGGGCATCATCAGTTTTTTTTGTATCAGTTGCTTCGGGCTTTAAAATATATACATTCAGGCAGGCCTTTTTCTATAAAGTCTCTTACAGCGTCTCTCGTTTGCATGTATATCCTGGATATCTGACATTTCTTTTTTCAGCAAACGTGTTCCACCGGGATTTAAAACCCAAAAACATCCTTGCTAATGCTGACTGCAAGCTGAAAATTTGTGATTTTGGGCTTGCTCGTGCATCATTTGATGATGCCCCATCTGCTGTGTTTTGGACTGTATGTAGTTAGTGTTGAATACTCTAAATATTGGTGCTCATGGTCATCTTGATCTTTAACTGGATTTTGAATCTGTAGGATTATGTGGCAACCCGTTGGTATCGTGCCCCCGAACTTTGTGGTTCCTTTTTCACGAAGGTAAGTTCCCATATCCGAGATTTGTAGTTTTCACTTTCATGTTAGTTTTATCCTTGATGCAAGAGTGTAGATTTGGTGATCTCTGTAGCCATTTTGGTACAAGGCTACGAATCGTGGAATGGAAACTTTTCAATGACTCTATTCTAACTTTGGAGCTTAGCGTTGGTCCGAGATGTCCTTTATCTTTTCCTAATTTAATTTGCTGGTATTAACTATGATCTGCAATATGTGGAGTGCATCTTCATTACGGAACAGTTGACATTTAAAGGTTATTTTAGACGTGAAGTAGTTGTTGACTTGTTTCAAGGGAAGAGACACACGTTCAAAGTGTTGGCAGTTATTTACCGAAAACAATACCATGAACATTGTTCACAGCATCATTGGAATACTTTCTGTTTCTTTCCTTTATGCTTGTGCCTCGCATCTAACTTGGCTTGAAGAGTTGAAGGTTTTACTAGCAGCGGACTTTGTGTTTGGCAATAGCCTGATGATGATGAAAAACATGGGATAATTAATTGCGACCAATCTTTGGCAGTCATTATTATTGAGACGTAATGCCTCATTTCTTATACTCTTGTTTTCCATTTGTGTTTTCATCTATCTTACTATATTAGCTAGCAGAAGATGACATGATTTTTCTGACATTATCATCTAACAAGGTCAGGCATGGGGGATCATGTGCTCATTCCTACATTTTAATTTGAAAGGTTACTAAGCTGTCAGAATTTTTCGAGCAAGCGTTGGGAAAACATGAATGTGCGAATAGCTTTACATATTTTATTAGTTTTGTTACAATTTTAGCATATTTATGTGCACAGTAGTGCACTGCAGTGCTCTAGAAGCGGGGAAAAAGGTCGGTTCCCAATAAATCCATGAACTTCTGTATCTGATTGTTGAATATTGTTCTTCTGAATAAACTTAGTACTATAGAAAATCTATATAATGGATTTATGTGCAACTTTTCTGGTGCAGTATACCTCCGCAATTGACATTTGGAGCATTGGGTGTATTTTTGCTGAAATGCTAACTGGAAAACCATTATTTCCTGGGAAAAATGTGGTTAATCAATTGGAGCTCATAACTGATCTTCTCGGCACACCTTCCCATGAAACCATTTCAAAGGTCTGTTCCAGTCATTGGCATTTGGCTACCTTCCCACTTAGTCATTTTTTCATGTTCAATGATAACTTATCAGCTGAGAAGTTTCTTCTTGTGCTACTGCAGATTCGAAATGAGAAGGCAAGAAGGTATTTGAATACCTTGAGAAAGAAGCCGGCGGTGCCTCTATCACAAAAGTTCCCAAATGTTGATCCCTTAGCTCTTCGTTTACTTGAGCGTTTAATTGCTTTTGATCCCAATGACCGTCTAACTGCTGAAGAAGTAAGTTTAATGTGATTGTGCCATTTGTCTCTGTGAAAATCTCATTTCGATGAAGTTTAGCAACTAAGTCATGACTGTTCTGAAATTAACACTTCAGGCACTCGCGGATCCATATTTTTATGGGCTGGCAAATTTGGATGATGAGCCATCAACTAAACCCATATCAAAATTTGAGTTTGATTTTGAAAGGAGAAATCCGACTAAAGAGGATGTGAGAGAGCTAATTTATAGAGAGGTACAAGAGCCACTAATGCTATGTTGTTAACGTTGTTGATTGTGCATTAACCGCTACTTACATTGTGTAATGATTAAACTAACAGATCTTGGAGTATCATCCCCATATGCTCCAGGAGTACCTTCAAGGCTTGGATCAGATTCATTTTATGTATCCGAGGTATGGCAAAAACCTAATCTTTAAGTAATCTGGTTTGACATAAAAAATTCCATCATTTGTTCTGCTTAATCATTCAATGAAGGCAACCTTTGTCATATCCGGGTGGCCTTAATTATATTCATGTTGTATTTCAGTGGAGTCGACCAATTTAAGCAACAATTTGTTCGCCTTGAGGAGCAGCCCGGAAAAGTAGTGAAAACCCCACTGCGGAGGCGCTATGCCTCCTTACCAAGGCAATGCATAATACACTCTCCTAGATACGACGCATCATTTCTTATTCAAGCTTCTCCTGACATTTACAATCTAATATGCACGTACATCCGATGCAGGGAACGTGTCTGTACACCCATAGACGAGGATCCCGACCCAAACAGTGAACCCCCCATTCAAGCCATGATTCCAAGCCCGCGCCCCAACTTCCCCAAAAATTCGTCAGCTAATCACAAGGGTACCGTCCCTGCTACTATCACCACATCAAAACCCAGGCAAAATGGGTGCGGAAGATCAAGCTGCAGCGCCCGGTGCCTTCTCAGAAGCGCCAGCATCAGCGCTTCCAAATGTGTTGATGTAGACAGGAGCAGATTAGTGTAAGGTAAGTGTTTGATTGTTGAACCACCCATTGGTGTTACTTCCCGTTTACATTGTGCATCATGACGGGGGGAAAGAAGGAAGCTTTTGTGTGCTTGGATACCTAGGCTGTATAGGCATGAACCATTATTACATGAAGCTTGTTGAACATTGTTGTCTTTTTGCTTCTTTTCGGCTGATGAGCAGGTGCAAGAGCAGCAGCAGCAGCAGCAGCAGGGGAAATCATGCGCCTGTTGCAGGCTTCTCTATAGGTATTCGATTATTGACTTGTGGGGTGAAAAGCTCGAGAACAAGAAATACTAGTAGTACTACATTGTATCATCATTGTGTGGACCAACATCTAAATTACTTTTACCCATTTCTGGGCAGGAACGTATCATGAGCTCAGTACACTATTGTCTTGTCTCTGTTTACTTGTGAAAGAGGTGGCGTTGTATTTATGTAAACCATTTAATTGGTTGGTTGCTTCAATATTACTGTTATCTCCTGACTGCCATTGCCGTTGCCTTGGGTTAGAGTTCATTGCAGGATTGTGACGCGTGTATAATGTAGTACTCCCTTCGTCCCGAAATTTGACCACTATTCCTTTTTGGGGTGTCCCACGAAATTTGTCCACTTTTCATTTTTAGATAAATTAAAATAATATATAAGTTTGATTAGAATTTTAATTATTCTCAAATAACATTAAAAGTGTTCACCTTTATTATTCTGCACAAATTCTAATACACTTTTACTTTTCTACATAAAGTTCATAGCATTTCTTTAATTCTTAATATTTCAAAATTGGTACAAATAAAAATTGTATAAAATATATATTATGAAACTATACGATTAGACGATTCTAACAATATCACACTTGAATATTTTTCTCTAATTGTATTATTACATAATACTTATTAAGTCAAAGTTAAACCATAAATTCATTATCAAAATTCATTAGAATCTTAAACACAAAATTCATTAGAATCTTAAACAAAAATGCCTACACCACTTTAATTACTAAATCTCACTATCTAAATTACCGTATCCAAAAGAAAATAGCCACATTTTACGGGACGGATGATTAGTACTCCCTCCGTTTTTTTTTGTTTGATACGGACCCACGCAGCACGCAGTTCAATGTACATGTTAAATCAGTAATAACTCAAGTTCGGTACAAGTAAAAATTCTAAAAGTTCGATATTTAAAAACTACAAGACGAGATGAATCTAACAAGATCTCAATTGACTATATTTTAACTTGAATAACTATGATAAAACTTCAAGTCAAAGTGATTGTGTGAATAGTGTCAAATTCTCAAACGTAGCTATCATTTAAAAACGGAGGGAGTATTAACTAATATTGTAAAAGCACATGTGAATATAGTGCATTCCACTGGAAAGGTAAAATTAAACCTAAATAGTGTGCAGTGACCTACCCAATTGGTAATTTGGTAAATGATTGCCCATGCTGTCATTTTCGGTGGTAAAAAAGTACCAAAGGGAAAGCAAAAATGGATAATGGCAACTGACAGGCTCTTGTAGTATTTAACTTCAATTTTAACATGTAAGTATAATTTGAAATATATAAAATTTCAGCGTTCACATGTACTATAATTCAAAATATACTAACTACTATTATTTTAGGAAGAATTTTCAAAGGCTTTAGTTAGAGGGTAAAATTTCGACATCACACAACTAATTTAATCTATGCCAACATGCTTGCTAGATACTATTAGTTGATGCTATTTTCTTCTTGGTTCAATTCATCGTTAAACTATTAGATTTGATGAATACTTTTTAACATTTAAAATTTATGTTTAATTTATTTGATAGAATATATATATTTTTTATTCATCAGTTGCACTATGTGTATAATAATTATACATTATCATTGTTATTATTTGTTTATAAATAAATGATGCAGAGGAATTGTTAATAATTGGAGTAATATATAGAATTATACCCGAGTCGTCACCTTTAATATTTTAAAAAATTAATGTATGCCAGCAGAAAGGGCTTCATCAATTCGAAACATATATTGACCAATAATACAATACAATATATTAGTACTAAACTTATTCTGTTTTATTTTCACATAATAGTACACATTGTTGTTGTCTCTTGTCTTTACTGATGTATGTGGTGTTTGCATATTTTAATGTAAGACAATTATTTTAGTGATCGGTATGGTAGTAGTATTTGGTAGCACACGTGCATCACTAACTGAAATATTTGTCTTTAAAACAACATTATCATTGCGTATATACACAACCGGACACATTATGTCCCCCTACACATTTTAAAGTGCTTCCAACTTATCTCAATCCTCGTAATGTTTGTCTCTCCCTCCTACTAAATTCGACTAACCATCATTATTGCATTACCCACACACACACACACACACACACATATATATATATATATATATATCATCTCTTCAACTCTCTCCCTTTTTATTTTCTCTTACATTTGTTCCTTTTTTTTCTTTCCCTAAAGTCGATGTGTTTTTAGCCAATTTTCTTTTTTTAAAACTTTTTTAGGAAGAGTATATATAAGCATATTTCTAGACATAAAAAGATCAAATGAGTATATTAGTTTTAATCATTGTGGAACACAAAAAGAATAAACCATAAGCAGGACCACAAAGATGATGTTATTTTATTATTCTTCAACAATATTTTGTGAAATAGAAATTAATGGTTTTGGAACTGTGAATATAGATTCAAAGGTAAAATATGATGGGGATTTGAATGTAATCTTGGTTGGGAGCTCGAATTTCTATTCGTCCCAGTCCCTTCATCAAATACTAGTACAATATTATTATTACTTTTTTTTTTTTTTAACATCATAGGGGTTTTTTGCTTTTTAGTAAGACAAGGAGGGTACAGTGAGACCTATATATATTATCAAGTGTGTTTGCAAATAAGTGTGTATTGTTGGCTCATTCAACGCAAAATTTACCCTTTTTGTTGCTTTGCTAACAAAATAATGGTGTAGAGTTCTTGATATGTTATAATCTATCACAAGAGACCAAACTTTGCTGCGATGTTATTTTTGGATAAGCTTTTCAAATTTGTTCAAATATTTTCTCATGATTTTATTCTTTTCAACATGGACAAATCACTTACCCAAAGAATGAGGTGTTGAAAAGTTTAACAAGATGTGGAGAGACGTGGGAGTTACCCAAATGGGGAAAAGAATTCCTACATAATATCAAGGCCCTTTTGGACTTTAATTCAGTGGTCAATTTATTGTCTGATCTTGGACGATTTCAAAGCTATTTGAACCAAAAAAATAAATAAATCACACCCACTACTTTTAAAAAAAAAAATTCTTTGTCATTACCGAATATAAAATTACAGTACAAATTATAATTGTTTTTGGACAATTGATACTAGTCTGGTGAAAGCTGATGTCACAAAAATTATAAAGTGGTAAATAGAGGATAAAAGGTGAGAATTTGAATCCCTAGTCATAAGGTCGAAAGTTGGAAACTTGACTCCTAAGTCAAGCCATTAGTACAAATTATAACAGAAAATATGTAAAGTGTACGTAGAAATATATTTGTTGTATTTTGGCTAGGGGAAAAACTAGGGTGCAAAATGTGTGACTCCAAATATGTGTTGTGATGAATCTATGCCGTTTATTTTATTTATAATGGATGGATATGATTAATAGAGTGGACAAACTAATAATTTTAACAGCCATGCCAATAGTAACGCGAAAAAACCAGTCATGCCAATAGAGCGCACAATTCATCTGTTTTCATAACTTATTTCAACTATCATCCATATACTTATATAGTTGTGAATTACCGCCTATCTCCATGCCTCATTGGACTCATGACTAATCATCCATATATACAGTTCATCTATCTTACATATATAATTCATCTAACTCATGTCATACACTTCAATTCTATATACAATTCATCTAACTAACACATAAAATTGCAAGTAATAAATGAAAACTATATATATCTCCTACTATATATTTTAGCTATTTCATGTATAAATAATATATTTGTATATATTTTTCCATCATGCCCCTATGTGATTGCAACCGTTGAATTAAAATGAAGGGTTAAAATTTTATCGGAATGTATACAGAGAGATATATTCTGTACCATAAAGGCACCTTTTGCTACTACTATATGATATGAGGATGTAGCTGATGGAATTTTTGTTTGTTTGTTTGTTTTTTTTGGCAATTAATTTGTGTAATTTGCACCCAGCTGGAATAAGTCAAGCTGTAGTCCAATGTTTATCTTAAAATTAAAGTTTGAAGAAAGAAATAATCATATAATTAAACTAATGAATTTGAATTCCTGTCCTCCTCTCTATGCTGTATATTATAGTATTCGTTAACTTCACAATCAGACACACACAAACTAGTTCATACAAAACGTTCTGATGCAATGATTGTTGACTATGGTGCAAACAGATATTGATCTTGTCAAACTTTGATTTCGTACCAGGCTTTGTCAGCAAGCCATCAACTTTAAAGTTTATTCTGGACATTTTATTGCTCCAAAAGAAATCACCAAATTGTTCGATCCTACGTTAGTGGGTTCCATTGGTTGTGCATTTTATACATATATACACATGACCAACAACACACTAAGAAATTAAAGGTATAATTCTTTATACTGAATTAATGACGATAATAATAAAAACAAATATTAATGTACATACATATATAACAATAACTTTGCACTTGGGATGAGGACCTAGCCCAAGCGGTTAAGTCCCTTGACTTCCAACGGAAGGTTGGAGGTTCGATTCCCACCGGCCCCCTATCCCTCCCTTTATTTCCCCTTTGTAATTGTGTGGCATGAGCTCCCACCACCTCTTTCCAGGCCTTCAATGGCTCCTCCAAAAAAAAAAAATAACTTTGCACTTCATATATATCAACTATAGAATAATGTTGTCCGAGGACCCGATTTACTGTGCTAAATAAAGAAATTCAATATTAATGAATTCACCAAACATATGGAAAGGCAAAACCAAAGACGCAGACACATGGTGAAATGATGGTAGGGTAGATTAATAATTACTGCAGGGTGTAATTTACAGTACTTTGTGAGGAGGTTTGGAGGCTCAATGTCTTTGCCAATCATTTCATGAGCTGACCTTTAAGCCGACAGCAAGGCCACAAAACCAGGGGACCCCTCTCCTTTTGTCCCACACAAAAACCCCACTTAGGAACAGATCGAACTGACACGTGGCACCGTATGACTCTTTGACTTGACGACCACTGTCTCTCCTTTGTCCAGACAATTCACCCATACCCCATTTTCCAATTCTCGATCATGCCTACTTACATATACAGATTACCTCTTTTTCTTCAACAACTCTCCTTATTTGGTTTTTGACCTTTTGGTATTTCTCCTTTCTTCTTTTCTTTTGTCTCGCACTTTTTTTGTTCCTTGTCTGAACATATTGGTGTAATGCTTCTCTCTCCCCTCTCTCTATATATGTATATGAAAATTCACTGGCTAAAGTGTGTGGGCCTTTCCTTTTTGTTTTTGTGGAGCTTTTGCAGGTTTAGGTCATGGAGAATTTTAATTACAACTCTTCCTGTCTGGATTTAACCATAGCTATGCCTGGATTCTCTTCTCCCTCCGGTTAGAAAATTAAAATTCATTTTATAATAATCTTATTTTCATTAGGGTTAGCTAGGGTTTTCTTTTGAATACCTCCCTTAGTGGATTTTACTTTTCTGATTTCTTGATGATGATCATGATCGTTGTGTAGGGGAAAGTGGAGGAAGTGAATTGATGAAAGAAGTGGATTTGAATCAAGTGGAAGATCAAGAATGCAATATAGAGGAAGAAGACAATGGAAGCCCGAATTGTGGCCCGACCCGCAGGAAGAAACTTCGTCTTAGCAAAGAACAGTCCCGTCTTCTTGAGCAAAGTTTCAGGCACAATCACACCTTAAACCCTGTGAGTCGATCCATCTCCAAATTAAATTATTTTGTTACAAAGTATAATAGATTGGGAATTCATGTGACGTGTAATGAATCGTTGGCTCGACAGAAACAAAAGGAGAATTTGGCCGAGCAATTGAACCTAATGCCCCGACAAGTTGAGGTTTGGTTCCAAAACCGTAGAGCAAGGTGCATAATTATTTCATCAATCATTTTTTTTATACCGATAATTGGATCGATTTGTGTTTAGGTAGGTGTTGACAGAAAATAGTATTTCACTATATTTCTGATCATCAGAGAAGGAGGAAGCAGGAAATCAACAATTTCTACTTCTTCCATCACACTGATCAGTCATGCTGAAATTAAATATTTCACTCCAGACCTGACCAATTCTACCAATGATTATTTTATTTTTACTTTTTGGATTAGCACCTGACTTGGTAAAAATACCCTGTTGAACTGAAGGGTTCAGCACGTACGTATACGTACTAATTGTTTTTTAAATTTTGTTGAAACTGTATATGCACCAACATTCAACAATGAAGACAGCGAATTAAACAATTCATTAGGGTTTATGTAACTCAGATCCTAATCATTCAAAATGGAATTATTTTATAGAACTGAATTTCTGTATAATTTCATGATTACAGGAGCAAGCTGAAGCAAACGGAAATGGAGTGTGAGTACTTGAAAAGATGGTACGGATCACTGACGGAGCAGAACAGGATACTGCAGAAGGAGGTGGAGGAGCTGAGGGCCATCAAAGCTGCCCCGCCGCACACGGCGGCGCCGCCCCCGCCTTCCACTCTCACCATGTGCCCTCGCTGCGAACGTGTCACGGCGAATGTCGTCACTTCATATCACCCTGACGTGGCTCCGATCACAATGTCGGCGTCCGCCGGCGTTAATAAATTAGCTTCTCGGCAGCGCCGGCAGGCGCACACGTATTGTTACAATTAACGGCTGGCGCCGGATTTGGTGATAACGTTACGTGTAGTTGTTCAAAGTATGATGATATTATGGTGACGTAGTTTTATTCGGGTCTGCCTTAATATATAGACTCACTGTTTACTTTTTAATTGGGGCTGGAGAATTTACTGGGCCTTGCCCAGTAATATGCTGATCCGTTGATATAATACAAAAAAGAAAAAATTAACAATTTCTTTCACTAAATTTTGTAATTTTTATTGGGCCACATAGTGTTTATTTGCGACAGCCAACTAATGAAGCCCACTTGCAATAGGGAGAATAAATGGGTCTTCAAACAAGCACAATGAAAATAAAGCTTTTGGATTTTAAATTTTCAGATATTGCCAACTAATTTTAAAGGTGTCAATATTGATTTCGAGACGTTTAAATTTGAAGAAATTGCAAGTTTAGGGTCAAAAACACTTTTTCCAAATTATTGAAATTTCTCTATCATGGATTTACACACACATGATGGTGTATTGAACATGAAAGAACTATATTACGTAACTTTTCCAATGGGCAATTTATAGTTAATAAATAATTTTCCCTATAGAAGAGAAGGGAAGGGGAGCCCCTACGTCCTAGTTACAGGGAAATTTTTCATATTTTAAAAATAAATATAATTTTGAAAAGTAAAAAGATTTTTAAAAAATTATATCTTTTTAATATAAAATGAAAATTAGAGAACAATTTTCTTTCCGGGTCTAATCAATTTGGGTTGCCCAATGTGAGTTTTTTTTTTTTGGTAAGAGTTGCCCAATGTGAGTTGGGATATCGGTTTACGTAAAAAAAAAAAAATAAAAAAAAAAGGGTAGGTAAAGCCTCCCATTTGTGGTCTTTCTAGTGTTGCCTTTTTCTAAAGGAATGCAACCACCATATAAAAGTCGCTTTAGTTTCCACTTTTATATTTTTTGGACAGAGCCCAAGCAGGAATATTTATACCTATAATACTACAAAAACTCTTTAATACTGTCTCTTGCTCATGTTTGTTTTTCTCTTTCACGAGTCCATTATATATATATATATATATATATATATAGGTTAGTTGAACTGATCTTACAAATGAATGTAATTCATCTGTGAAAGAATAAATAGATTGGGAAATTGTATTATAAATTCAGTATTTTACAAGGCGAAAGACAAAATAGAAAAGGTGTGAATCTGTCAATTATGAAACTGCCAGACGTAAACGCCAACACTGATGATGCTGCTACATCATCATCAAGATTTTATTTTTGTAAGCCTTTTTGTCACCAAACACAAATATAGGAGTATTTCAGAAGTAAGAAAAACTAATTAAGCTTTTTTTTTTAAAAAAAAAAAATAGCCTTGATTTCTATCAATTATTGACGCCTTGTTTACAAAATATCAATTTTATTAAGAAAACAAAAATCCATACAAGATGGTCGAGTAATAAATGCTCAATTGCATAACATTACATAAAGGAGTAGAATTATTGGAATATTAGTTACAACGGCCCTTAATTAGAATGGCAAGTAATTAACAAAATAGAAAAATAGCAATAATAATAATAGCCGTTGATCTTCCAAGTGCAGCTGCTGATGAAGCCTGATCTTGGTGGGGTGGCTTTCTATAGAAGTAAGGGAACCACGGCACTATCGGTTCCGGCGGCGGCGGCGCCAGGCCAAAGTATTGCTGCTGTGAAGGAGGCGTGTACGGCAGGTATCCAGCTGCAGGCGGGGTGGTTGTGAGGAGCGGAGGGGAGAAGGAAGCCGGAGGGGTGGTGAAGGCCGGCGG
Organism: Hygrophila difformis; assembly: GCA_030278955.1. NCBI lineage: Eukaryota > Viridiplantae > Streptophyta > Magnoliopsida > Lamiales > Acanthaceae > Hygrophila > Hygrophila difformis. Next base: position 44,065,931 of record JAOANR010000012.1, on the reverse strand, counting down.
TACTGTGGTGGAGGTGGCCGCGGGAGGGTTGTTTCCGGGGCCGATGGGCGGCGGATAACATGGGTAGGGGCACTCCTGTGATGAAGAGTGAAGGATTGTGGAGAGGAATATTAGGGTTGGGATAATTAGAATAATGTGGAATGAAGAGGAGGGCATTGTTGAGAGTTTTTGAGGGTTTGATTTTTTTTTTTGGGGGAATTGTTTTGAGGGGAAGGGAAGAAAAGTGGAAGAAGGAAAGGGAGAGTGAAGAGTAATAAGTGAAATAAAGTGTGTGCCTTTTTGGAGGGGTGTTGGGGTTGGGGACACTTCTTGGTTTTGTATAATGGGAGGTTTGTCATCAATGGAGAAAAATAATGCTGAATAGTCAATAGTTTCTTCTTCCATTATTGTTAAGAGATTTTGGAATCCATCTTACCACATCATCTTCTTTTTAATTCAAAATTAACATTTGGGTAGTATTTAAACAATGTATTCTTTCTTCTTCTACTACTATTTTTTTTTTCGCTTTTAAAGTAAGGGGGAAAAGGTTGCTGGTTGAAATATATAAGTCAATTTGTGATGTTATAAGTAAAAGTCAATGAATGATATCATTGATATTGAATCTTGAATTCTTGATATTTATAATTTAATTTGTTTGCCCATTACGTCATGGCATGGGTTATAACTTATAATAAGGATATCATGAATATGTTTAGCTTCTAATTATTGTTGAAATATGATATATTATTGTTGATTTTTTCAACAACAACATTACGTATATATATATACTCAACAATTTATTTCTTCAGTTAAAAAAATTGCTAAGAAACAATTATATAGTAGTATTCATCACATTATTAAACGATTGTTAATTGAAAAACCATATGCAGTTGTTAGGAGTTAAAATCAACAGTGAAATGGCTTTGAGCAATACATATAGCGGCCCCTTGTTTAGACACAACATTTAATGGTAATGATTTCAGCAGCACATAAACTGCGTAAGAATTGTGGCTGTATAGGTTTCTTTTTCTCCACACAAATTAAAAAAAAAAAATGATGTAGACTCTGCTCTCAAAATCATACTGTATTATTGATTGATGAATAGTACGTACATTCATAATTATTAAAGGATTGTTAGTTTGGTCTGAATGAGAATATGTATTGGGGGGGATCTTGAACATATATACTGATCATCTTTGATCCTGTATTGAAGTATAACCTGTATGTGTCTCGGATGAATAGGGGAAGTGTGAGTTGGATTGACAGTGAATTTGAGATAGGAGATGCCTATTCTCAAGAAAGCAATGGCTCCCTAGCTTGTCCATTTTCAATTATTACAAAGAAATTTGACATGCTGAGTATGGGTCTGTTCTGCACTCAGTTTTTTTAGAGTTTTTGGGAGCTTTTGATTTTATATTAAAATTGTAGCTCGGTTCTGTTACACTAGCTTCTGCGAGCTGTAGCTACAATTTAAAGCTCTACAAAAAGAAGCTACCTAAGGTAGAGTTTAAAAAAAGATAACAAGCTTATTTATGTGTAATTATAATTTTAACACAATAACCAACTCAATACCCAATAGTCTACATAAATGTTTGTTCTTTTATGTCATTTTATAAATTTTATAACAGCTACAGCTAGTTGTATCAAACACTGAAAAAAAATGACAGCTACAGCTCTCACAGCTCCAGCATGCAGTTACAGCTCCGTGTGCAGAACAAACCCTATACTAACTGATAATATAGGATTGTCCCCTTCAATGATTTCAATTCATTCAAAATATGCTGTAAATTAAAAGCGGCTCTTATGCATTAAGAGCCCGTTTGGAATGGCTTCTAGGGATGCGCTTTTGGTTTTTTCTTCTGCCAAAAGCACTTCTAGTAGAAATTATGTGTTTGTTTAGGCTTTTAAGAAAAAGTAAAAGCACCTCGAAAAGCCAAAAAAGTGCTTCTGGGAGAAGCAGGCCAGGAGGTGTTTCTCCAAAAAGCAAAAGCCAAAAGCACCTCGTAAAATGTGCAAGGACTTAAATACCCCCACTACTTAATATAAATTACACTATAAATATATCTTATTATAATATTAAGTAGCACGTCATTTTTGGTAATTACCACATTCCAAAAGCACTTTTCATTTTTATTCATCCAAACATATTTTTTAGAAAAAACAGCTTTTAAAACATTCCATCCAAACATAAAAGTTACATACTTTTGCTTTTGACTTCTGCTTCTGCTTCTACTTTTGGCTTCTGCTTTTTTCAAAAGTCAATCCAAACGGGCCTAATTAATTCAGTAAATCTCATATTTTGATCTCCATGCCGTTTGCTATGGTCATTTGGCTAAACCTTTATTTACTTGAATCATTCTTAGCTTTATCATCCATTTAATTTTAGGAGTTTGCTCCAACTTTTCTACAAGGGCATGGACCATTCTTTACTCTACAAATATACAGTACATTATAATTAAAAACGGCAAGACAAACAAATGCTACCTTTAGCTTTTTGAATATGGATTTTATCCCTATCAATCAAGTTAAATAAAAGTATCAAAGGTCGTAAACAACACCCCTTAACAACCAACTAAATTTAAGATTAAGTTTAAATAATTGTATATAATTACGACTCGGCAACAATTTTTGATATAAAAAGGAAAGGAATTAAAGCATGCAGTTTGGTTAGGTGAGCTTTCCCCTCACATTACTCAAAGGTATATAAATAAGACAACAAAGTTTGTAAGAACCATCATGATACCATCCATGTTTCACTTTAATAAAATAAATTAAGAAATTTATTACAAAGATAATTACCTTTTAACTAATTATTTTTGAGTATGCATATTGCTGTCGTTTTGCTTTCACTATACTACAAGTCTACAACTCACCAAGGTGAGGTATACTTACATGCGTGTAATATATGGTGACTATATATTTTTTTGTCATTCTTTATTAATTTTTTTTTTATTTAGTACGTATAATATAAAATAATTACATTTATTCATTAAGTAAAATTAGATAGGTTTAAATAAACTAACGATAAATGAAGTGGTAATGCGGCAGGCAATGATGTATTTTTTACATAATAAAGCAAACAAAACACAAGGAGTAGTACTAGTGTGGCATTTGACTTGAAATTTCAACTCCAACAAATTAATTAAACCCCACCCAAATTAGTTCTAAATGGTTTAACCAAAACTTGAATCAGATCATTTGTTTGGGACAATTGTTTTTTTAAGGTTTTACAATATTTAGATTTTGTCCAACAATTGGTAAATTTCTTTTAATGGATTGAAGTTGTATGGCTTATTCCATTTCTCTTCCATAGTGGTATGACTTTGGACCACTTATTTGCTTCACGCCTTCACATCACATCAAGAACTCTAATTGTGTTTAATAATTAATTGTTTTGCAATTAACCTTCATTGCCCGCATTAAATTCGTGACACCTTCGTCGTGTAATAATTGAACACCATAGTGACCATTATTGATCAGAGGATAACAAACAAGCCACCAGTCCCCACCTAATTTTTAAATTAAACCCACAATAGGGCTTGGATTATTGTGCAACTATATATACATTGCAATGCGAAATTATTGTACGTTGCTAGGAACATAGTATATAATACTGCACTCAATTAATTAGTGGCTAAGTACAAATGTACAATGAACCCATCATCTACGCCCATTCATATCAACATACTGTACCTTCCTACCCTATTATTATTATTATTTCGTACCATCATTCATAACTAAAAATTCATTTGGAGATGAAGACTCTGTCAAATAGTCAAGTCCGTCGTCTTACAAATTTATATTTGGATGTTCGATTTTCTACTCAATTTCCTATTTTCCCTTTTTACCTATTTATAATTTGTGGAATATGTACTCCCATACAAACAAGACCCTTATCTATGAAGTCGCATTCACAACTCATGTGTCACTTGTAATAATTCCTTTCTCCTTTTGTATCATAATAATAATAATAATAAACTAACAATCTACATACAAATATGACTCTTATAAATGCTATATGGTTTGGTAGTATAATTCACAACTCATGTATTGTGCTATATTTTTCATCCATATCATCAGTGGGCAGTGGTATGTCTTCATAAAAAGGTCAGTAACCTTATTCTCCAGTAATGGACCCACAATTGCTGAAATCGAAGTTGATCTAATCTCCTCTTACACTTCTGACCAATTCTGACATCAGAATCAGGGAAAAAGATAACACGTGGATGATTTTTTTTTTGGGGGGGGCCAAAATTGCTGCGAATTTTAGAAGCAATCCACGCCGTGAGTTGTGGAGAAGGACGGTTCGGATTAGCTCAGGTGTTAAGAACCATCCTAGAAATTTCCCTTATCTTTCTTTCTTTTTGACAAAAGTGAAAAACAATTTCCTTTTTTTTTTTTCCCCTTCAATCCCCTTTTTAAAATAAAATTCTTTTTGGAGGGTGGGAACCTTAATTGGCTTTGGGCATTTGGCACTTGATCCAAGATAATCTCATTATGCTTCCAAATTGTCCATATATAGGTGTAAAGTAGAATTTAATTTAATTAGGTATTTAAATTCCCAAAGAATACGAATATATAAATAATCCATAACGCTGGTGACACCTGCAGTTGAATAATTTCCAATTACTATATTATACTTCCTCCGTTTTTTAAAGATAGCTACGGACCCATTCAGCACGCAGTCCAATGCACATTTTAAACCATTAATAATTCAAATTCGGTACATGTAAAATTTCTAAAAGTTCGATATTTAAAATCTACAAGACGAGACGAATCTAACAAGATCACACCTGGCCATATTTTAACTTGTATAACCATGAAAAAACTTTAAGTCAAAGTATATAAGTGAACAGTACACATTAGTCAATAGTAGCTAACAAAAAAAAAACGGAGGGAGTATATTAGTGGGGACTTGAAATGGGATGAACATGAACTGTGCATACATATGATGTACACTTTGGTTTATTCCTTTCACGACACGTTCCTTCACAGACCACAATTTTCTAAAATCTTCTCTTCTCGTCTCATCTGCCCACACAATTAAGTCAAATCCTACAACGAATTTTCCATAAAAAGTACTCTCACTCAGTATTTATGTAAAACTAAATAAAAAGTAAAAAATAACACTGCTACCTCATTCCCATCCGTCTTGAAATATACTTCCTTCGTTCCTTATTAATTGACACATATTAACTTTTGTCACTGTTCATTGAGTAACTTTGACTCGACTTTTTAATACAATTATATAAGATAAATATAGTCAAGTGGGATCTTGTTGGATTCGTCTAATCGCATAGATTTAAAATATCAAATTTTCATAATTTTTACTTTTATGGAATTTGAGTTATTACGAATTGAAAACGTGTATTGGATTGCGTGAAATGTGGGTCCGTGACAATTAAAAAGGAACGGAGGAAGTACTTTATTAATCGAAGTTCTGAAACAGATACCTCACATCTGAGAACCAATCAATTATTTACTACACAAGCTAAGTTAAGCTAGCAGTCCCAAATTTTAATCTTCATTATTTAATATGCTTATGACACTGTTTCTATTTAAATTTCAGATAAAGTTAATTAAATTATTTATTTTAGTTATTTAGCTTGAGAATTCGTAGCTACTGAATTTTTAATTTGCCACTTATATCCTAATTATTGTCGGTGATATGAATATATTGAGATGGGAAAACAATTAATTTTGGACCGGCCAATGTTGATTAATTAATAGTATCTATATGTGAATTTCATTTCTCACATAATTATTATTATATTAAATAAATTGTTATATGTCACTTTCTAGAGAGGCATATGTTGCCGACCCAATTCAAATTCTAGCATATTTTTAATGGTCTGTTTTTCTCGTAAGCAATTTACACAATAGTAGTTAATCGAATATCGACTACTGTAAAAACTAATATAGTGAAAAAAAAACCAAACTCTAGACAAATATAGCAGAGCTAATTTTCCCTTCCCCAAATTGAAAAGAAGAATCTCACAGAGAAATAAATATGCATAAATTGAAAAGATAATATGAACGAAAATATTTCATTATTATTCACTTCACGTAAATAATACACAAATTCTTCAACAGCAAGAAGAGGGCCAATTAATGAAAATCAGATTATTGAAAGTATCGACGGGTTATAAAATTGAGAACGAAAAATTGAATTTCTTCTCATCCCAACCCTAATTTTAATTCGACATCATCACATATATATAAGTAAAATATATTTATATATACCTTTAATCTGGCCAGAAATAGATGAAATTTTTTTCTGTTATTCAATCTTCACCAAAAAGCCATGAGGCCCGAAACACAGATCATGATCAAGAACTCCACAAAACCAGCCATGGATACGCTCCGACCCGAACCCGAATTATAGGGATAAATCGGATAAAGATTCCCCGGCGGCCCATTTATGTATATGTAAGGCGGGTTGGGCGGGTACTGACCCCCACCTCCACCTCCACCTCCACCTCCGCCGCCGCTTGGTGGAGGAGGGCAATAGATGCTCGGTGGCGGCTTCGGCTTCGGCGGTGGTGGAGGTGAGGGCGGCGGTGGAGATGGCGGCGGCAGATTGCAGGGCTGGTTGCAGGGGCAGCTGCCACACTTGTTGTTGAGATCAGGTGGGGTTTCATCAAGCTTTCTTGGATTGATTAGGGTTCCCTGAGATTGAACAAAAGTAGAGAGAGTGATTATTGTGAAGATCACAGTGAAGTGGAAAAGGATGAGGTTGGCCATGGGAAGGAAATATTTGGGGTGGTTTGAACCCTAAGGCTCTTCTTTTTGTGACTTGTTGGTGATGCTTTGAGGTATGTATTCTTTTGTGTGGGTATAGTGTTATGTTAGGTATAAGAGGGCACCAAGAGAAGATATACAATGGGTTCCCTTTAGCCCTTAGGAGTATGGGAATGATGGGGAAAAAGGATTAAAATAGAAAGATGTATAGTGTAAATTGTTTAGAAAAGTTTAATGGGTTTTTGTCAATTTATGTAACGGATCTAATTCAATTATTGAGGAGAGAAAAGAAAATTTTTACATTTAATGTTTTTTTAATAGTACTACATAAAGGGGTGATGTTTGATATACACACTCAAAAGTTAGGAATAGGGAATTGGATGCCTTGCTACCAAAAAGTACCTACTATGGTGTGTTGTATATATTCCTTATCGTATTTTGCAACATGGTTTTAAGTTTTGGGTGTAATTCTAATGTTATTTCACAATTGAACACATAGGCATTTGATTATGTAATAATTGGATGAAATAATAAATGGAGAAAAGAGAAAAAGGAAAATGGGGGAGATGGAAAGGGAGGTGACAGGGTGGGTGTGGGTTCACTTCAAAGTCTATTTTTCCTCCTCCTCCTTCTTCTTCTTCTTCTTCTTCTTTTTTTTTTTTTTTTTTCATGGATGAATGAGGTGGTGTCTTAATCTAGAAGGCAAATCACCATAGCATGTGGGTGGTCCACTTTGAAGGCTGCATAAATTAGGCCTTAATTCAATGTGTATATTGGATTATAAGGCGTATAATATGGGACTGTGGGTATGTTACTTTATGGTGGTATATATTCCAAATGGCTAATGAATGTAATATAATATGCGTTTGCAATAATTGTACACTAGCTTTAAGTAAAATACAAGTGTGGGCTGGGGTGGCATGCATGTGGATTTAATACATATTAGTATATATACTTTGTAAGGTACTCCGATCCCTTTGTATTATTTGAGAAGTCACATTTCTTTTGGGTACGATATTTTAGATATTTTAAATAGAATGAATTATTGTATTAAAGTATAGTAAATAGTTGATGTGATGTTTATTTAAAAGAGTAAAAATTTTCTAAATAAGAAAATGTGACAATTGTAATGGGACGGACCAAAATAGAAAATGAGACATTTGAAATAAGACAGGATGGAGTAATTGCTAAAAAGAAAAAATTGTAGGAATTTATTGTACTTAAGGGATGGGTTTTAAAAGTCAAGGGGGGCAGCTGGGCAAGTCATGTTTGGCATGTGGAATTGGAGGGGCAGTTCACCTTAAGCTACTACATAATATACTCCATCATATATCATGAATGAATATCTGGAGAGGCATTATTTGATTTCACCATTTCCTGATTAAATTAATTGTACTATATTTTATAATTAGCAATTAAAACTACAAACATGACTATAAATAAGACGATGAAATTCGGCAGGCAACAATATTCATATAAGTATTACCTTCCCACAAACTTCTTGTATTGTAAGCATTACAAAGTAAATACACTATACATATTCAACTTCTTGTACTCCAACTTTTTTCTTTTTACTAAACACAATTAACTTGAGTGGTATGAGACTCTGGTAGTTTAAGTAAAGCTCTCGAGTTCAAGCTTTTACTGACCTGAGAATACCCGGTACACACCAAAAAAAAAATCCCAAAACCTCCCTCATTTTTCAAACTATTTTACTGACCTTTTTTACCATCTGATTAAACTTCATACGCCATATGTAATATATTTAATTTTAGTTTATAAGTTTATTTAATTAAATATATTTTTTTATTTTTTAAAATTAAATAAAATATATTCAAGACTAGAAATTAACTAAATGAAGAGCTCAGCAAAAAAACTAAATGAAGAAATTTGAAGAGAAAAGCGCATGTACCGTTGATTGTTACATGCATGATAACATGGATTCCAAACATATACCACCTCTAATGTCTCCATCCATCACACTTTATTAATCAAGAGCCACAAATTAATTAGATGGACACACACACACTGCACACATGTAGCTTTCAAATTCACTATATCATTTTTATTTATCACATAGTATTTAATTTCATCACGTCTTTGAAAATGTTCACTTCTGTAAAAATGCGTAATCAAATTTAACTTTGAAATTGTACATATGGGTTCGACTTATTTTCCACACTGTAATAATAACCCGCAATGAACTCCTCATGAGTCTCACTTACATCGTAGCATCAAAATTATTTTGTAGTATGTGATGACTAATCCACTTAACTTATAAGTATTTAGTTTAATTATGATGTTAATTAGTTGCTCCTTTTATTTCTTTATTAAATTTTGGAATATATCACTATCTAAAGGTAATTTTGGACACGAATTTTAAAAATCAAGATGTAAAACTTGAAACCAATACATAAAATACTGATTCACATGGCTCCGAAATTAAAGTGAAACATAGTTTGTGGAGCTCAACCCAACCAGCGGTTGTTTTCAAAATTTTGCTTCATATTTACCTATCTTATTTATATAATATATGTTGCGAAACCTCAAACTTAATTTCAGATTATGGGAGACGATAAGTCCACAATTTATTTTATTATTATAATGTTAAACAATGCCCTATAATAAATTAATTATTACAGTTTACATAATTGTATTTATTGTAAGTTGTAACAATTAATAATTATTTAATTATTTAATAGAACAACAGAGAACGGGCTACAACAATATTAATAATAATAGATAATGATGATGATGATGATGATGATAAAGGCCAAGGACCAAAATAAAACCAGCTTATTTGGTTTGATTACCCGTCCAATTTCGAATTTTCCAAAATTAATTATTAATATATATATATATATATATATTTATTTATTTTTTAAAAAAGATTGATTTATTGGAGCTAAAGTTCAATCCTTCAGTGTTGATGTTGATGGGCTAACAATTACAGATTAGATAGACGTAAATGATAAAAATCCAATTTTTTAGGCCCAGCCCAACATGACTTTTTACTATGACAGATCAAACCAATCAGACCTTTCACTAGTAGTACAGTTCTGGAGTATATTTTTTCTGAACAGAAGGAGAACGTCCCGAAAATCCTCCATCAAACTGCACACCACTATATACTCCTATGTGACACCAACTAATATCGCCAACAGAGTCAAGAAAGAAATAGCTGAGTGCTACTCTATGATATGAACTTATTTGCATACATTGAAACCTATTACAGACCCACGCATTAATATTTCTAAAAGATTAAACTAAAGAAAAGATAAGCACGAGGACTCATCGAGCATCGTGAAATATCTTGAATTCTTAACAAGAGAAGTCCTCGAAACTTGCCGAAAGGTTTAGAACTAATGTTGTCCCAATACACTCTTGATTCACTTAAACTCGAACACGATCGATTTATTACACGTACATGATCTAAAGCCAAGTACATGAGGCTTTCACCAATCAGCACTATGCAGCTGCAATTCGAGCACAGGGCTGTCCTCTCTCAAAATTTCATAAGATCATCACTAACAGCCAGCAGTCCGGTGTCTTCCCATTGCTGTCTGTAAAGAATGAAAGAATCAAACCCTTTGTCTAATTTCTGCTCTATCTGCGAAAGTTACGCCCATAGCTCGGTCCGTTTAGGATTGGTGTTCCGGGATGGTTGGTTGTTCCCCAAGAATTGCTCACACGACCCTCGGGTTCGTTCTCATTCAAAGATCCAAAATACCACTGCGATGTGTAGGCCGTAGATTGCTGCAATGGAGTGTTCCACTGTGGCATCTCGAACCCCCGCGCCATGTCCCAAAACATCCTCTGCAAATCCTCAATGCTATCATTGTCCTGTTTTACAGGAGAGTTGATTAGCCCAATTTTCATCAACTAAAATAGTACAAGGACATTATTGTGCACACGTTTATGAAATGAGTACCAGTAAATAACTAGAATTGATTGATCACCACAATCTTCAAGATTGAAATTTTACTATTTTATAACTAACTGATTAGGATCAACAAGAATTTGATTGTTTGAAGCAATGGTTCTCGAACTTCGAAATCATTAACATCAATTCGAAAGACTCAAAAATGGATACACAAATTTGATTATTTGAAAGATGAGATTGAATAAAAGAAGCCCAATTCGTACCTCTTTCTTGGCATCGTTCATCAGAGACACCATTTCTTGAAGGAAATCAGAAAATCCCTGGAAGACCAAACATAATTCACATGCCGGCCTATCATCAGGAACAAAAGATTGCAAGAAAACCGAGTGATGATAGATAGTAGATGGTAATTAAAGATTTCTACCTCATCTTCGCCATCATCGAGTTCATACAGCCCCGCATCGTACAACATCCTCTTTCTCCCATCCGATAACACTGTTCCATCCCTCAAATGTCAATAATTTCAAGAACTGAACAGCGAAAATCACAAAGGCAGCAGAACAACTATTCCCAGCTGCACAAACTTTACCTGAATACGCTTCTTGAATTTGTTGAAACCTCTTCTTGGCCTCTCCAATACAAGAAGGGCTTCTGGTCGTCGTCCACTTATCCGGATGCCATTGCTGAACCAAATTCATTGCAATTTTGTTAGCGAGAATACTTCTCAAAATCAACAAATGCAGCCAATAAAATTCACTTTACAAAGAAAGAGGGCATAAACATAAAACGCCCAAATTAAAAACCCTAAATTACAAACACCATACCATTGCGAGCTTGCGATAAGCCCGGCGAATTTCTTCCTCACAAGCGTCGGTACCAACACCGAGAACCCTGTAATACGAACAAGGTCCTCCGCCAAACTCCATATCTCAAATTACAAAGGAGTCCAGATTTCTTCTCAAAAGCGAATCCCGTTTGTGGTCCGGTCAAACAAAACTTGCGGGACACTAAATGAGAGAAAGAAGGGACATTGAAGGTACTGGCAAGCATAAATTGGAAAGGGATCGTGAATACGGAGTGGTGGATGAGACGTCGTGGAGGCAAAAGAGAGGGGCAGATGTATAAAGGAGGAATCTTTGGGCGGCGACAGGTGATGATGATTCTGGAAACTTCTGGCAGCTACTGTCGTACAAGGAAAAACCAAAAATATCATGGGATTTGCATGGTGGAACTGATATTTAATTATGTGTGAAAAATGAATAAAGAAGATACTGCTGTGAGGTGTACGAGCCAAAACTGGAGCTCTCGAAGCTTCTATGGTTCCAATCTACTCATCTAGATACTTCTTTATTTTATTTTATTTTATTTTTATCTTTTTATATTTTTCCTTTCTACTTGTTAGGTTTATTACTCGATGAATTTGTTTATTTTTTATTTACTTTATTTTAATGAGAAATACACAAATCCTTTTAAAATTTATTCCATTTCCCATGAATGAATATATATACAAAACCAAATCAGATCTCATATCTCTTATATATATATATATGTATCTTATCACGTAAATTAATCTAGAAAAACTTACGGGGCGTTTAGTTGGAGGGATCTTAGATTATCAGTAGAAATGTGTTTGATGGGAATGTAAAATTACTGGGAATATGAGATTGCTGAAAATCTTATTTTCTGATGTTTTAAGATTATTGTGTTTGGTTACATTGAGAATATCATATTCTCAGTTCTAATTAATTTACCATAATTTCCTTGAATTTCAATTGAACGAATGTTATAAATATGTCATTTTGCTACACAATAGAAATATTTAAGCCGATTTTTTAAAAAAATATTGAAAATTCTTTATATTTAATTTATTATATGATAATTACTTATTTAATGTCTTTAAATCTTTATTATTTTTGTTTTATAAATAGAAGAAAAGTAAATTTTAAGAAAATATAAAAATATATTAAAATATGAGAATATATATATATATTAAAAAATATGTTTAAATAATTTAAAAAATTTCAATTGATTTTTTAAAATTAAATTTCCTATATTTATCATTTTTTAAGAATACAAATATCTAAATTTATAAAATTAAATAAGTATAAAAAGTGATGGTATAAAAGTTAAATTAGTATAAAGGTAGGTAAAATGAAGGTAATAATCTAAGATTACCTGCCCTTCATGTGGGAATCACATTTTACCTAAAACACTCAACATTCCCATCTCGGTGGGAATGTGACATTCCCACATGAAATATGTCCCGAACCAAATATGGGCATGTTTCATTCCCTGCCCAAAATTCACAGTAGGAATCTCCGATCCCGAACCAAACGCTCCGTTAGAAATTCCTTTGTTATCCAAAGAAACAGATCTTCAAGAAACCCACCCCAAACTAAAACTAACGTCTGTCTCGTTAAAGAAGGTCCAATCAACTTTTACTATTGTGTGCCTTCTCCAAGTCCATTTTAAGGGAAGAGGTTAGTGTGCAGGTGACTGCACATGCAGTTATCATGTGTGTTATGTGGGAGTTGTGTTGTGTAATGTATGAAATGATGTATTTTGTGTGTTGGGAATGATGTGTTGTGTGATGCCATAAATGTGATGCTCAGGGTTGTGTTTTGTGATGCGAGATGCCTTTTTTGTGATGTCTGTACCTAAAAGCTATTGTAGGGGTTGTATCGTAACCGAATTGCATTTTAAGACCATTGAATTGAGACATTTCTTCCCTTCTCCAACTCATGCCCACAATTTGTCTGCCCCCAACCTCCACGATATGGCATCATATTTTTAACAATGACTTAGTAAAAGACATTACATAGACTCCTAAGAGTGATTGGAAGAAAATATGCTGTCCCTTCACTGTGATGGAGCTTGGGAGTTTGGGATAAGCACAACCAAGTAGTATGAAATACCTATTGATTTCCTTGGGAATTGAACAAGAAAGAAACCATCTTTCCACAAAATATATAGTAGTATGTTGCACCAATACATCAATACCTTCTGTAGAAACCCACAGAAAACAAACGCCATCTCATCTGTTGTAATTTGATTTCAATATGTACACAATGAAAAGGTTTATGATATACATATACAATTTTGCAAGAATGAATTGTATAATTTTATTGAAAATGTATCATACTTATTCCAAAAACTTATTGATTATCTTTCGTAAATAAAATTTCGCCTGAGCCATTCTTTAAAAAAATAAAAGAGAACAAAAAAAGAAAAGAAAAAAAAAGAAAAAGAAAAGAAAACACACTAGTAAGTTTAAGAATAATTTTATCATTGGTCTCTCTTGTGGACTATCTGGAGGGGCCGCAATAGCTATTGCTATGCGTGGAGCCATTGGTTGGGTGTGGTGGCTGCTTGCACTCAACAGGCTGTTAGTGAAGCTAAAAAATTAGGGTTCGTCCTTGGAGCACGCTTTTGGTCGGCCAATTCGACAGAGAACTCTCAGGTTAGTTTTTTGGAACCCGAGGCACTATCTTGGTGTTCTTTTGCATGTTGATGGTAGTTTGTTTTGTGGGAACTTGTACCAACCTCATGGCGGAGCATCATGGTATCTTAAATGGCCTGTTGGGTTTTGCTTATCTAGCTCTACCGAGGCCTTGTGCATTCTTTCTTGCGAGGTATCTAAGGATCATTTGCTCTTTCTGTTGACACCAAAATATTCGAGCCCATGGCACAATCCACATCACCCAAAATAAAGCAGAGTGGCAGTTCCGGAAGTATTCAGTAGCGATTGAAGTCAAGGAAGATCGTGCCATGGTGGGGAGTTATGCAGCCTCATTCGAAGACCGCTTATAAATACCAGAGGACGGCTTCTAATCGGGACACCTCAAATCAATTCTCAAAGAGCCGCACTTTATTTTCTTCATTTTTTTCGCTTTCCTTTACAGCTTTCTGCATTTCAATTATTTATTGCTTTTTGCAATTAAATTCTTTATTGCTTTCAGTTCTTTCAATCTGTAATTCCTTCTGTTCAATCAATTCCTTCAGTTCTTTTTACGGTTAACACTTTCCCTTGGTACGCATTAATGATATGCTGCACGACATCCTGGTTTCCTTTGGTTTTACTTTTTTCGTGAGGGAAACTCTGTTGTAGATGCTCTAGCTATGTGCGAAGCTCGATATGTGGACTTCTTCACCACATGGGCGTTGCCGTTGGATGATGCTCGGCCCTGCCTTGCTGTGGTTGCACAGGTGTTTTCTTCCCTTGATTTTAGTCTTGGTTCTCTCTTTGTTATGTTGCTTCTGGTTTCCCCTTTTCTTGCCCCTTTTTATAGGTTTTGGTAGTTTCGTAACCAGGTTTTGCGTCCGTTCACCAAGAAAAAAAAAATTTAAGTTTATCATTGCAGATTCATAGTAAAATTCCATCGCAATAAAAACTTTAAATAGAGTGCACAATTTAGATACTTACATATAAATCCAATCCATCTCGATAGAGAGTGAGAATACAAACAGAACTGTCAAAAATAGCATTACTGTTATTTTGGTTTCATATAATGTGCAAATTCTTATGAAATTTTAAGAATATTTGAAACACAATGTATTTTCTAAAAATTAAATATAAATAAATAAAAGAATATCCCAGTACATGCCCAAAAAAAATATAATAAAAGACTATCATGTATTAAAACCTTGATTTTGATTTTAAAATCTTACGATTTTTCCATCTTACTTCTTAAAAACCATCCACATTTTTATAAGATTTTAAATTTAATAGGATCTTAATGTTGATTGTAAAATCTCAGATCTTATGGAAGAATCTTACGATCATATACTATCCGATCCTACCAAAATTTAAAATATGCTAACATAATCTCATATTTTTCTTAAAATCAATATTAAATTTGATTTTCAATTATTTATAATACTTTGTTACTTCTTTTACTTAATAATATTCTATGTTATACTTTTATTTATTAATTTGTAAAATTATTTTATCTATCTATTGTTATAAATTTGATAAGATCTTAGAATTTATATTCTAAGATTTCGGTCTCGATAACATTTGTATGGGGTTAAGGGAAAGGAAGGGTATATAAGCCTTTCAATACCCTACGGTTTTGACCATACATTATCCATCATCATCATTCGTCGTCACTCGCCTCTCTGCAAAATCGAAATCCAAATTCAAAACCCTCCAGGTCCAACCATGCCCCGATCGATTTTACTCGTCGTCTTCTCCTTCCTATTCTTCCTCGCCCCCACACACTGCCGCAACACCCACGTCATCAATTTCCGGTGGCCCAATCTTTACCCGGAGTCCTTCACCTGGGATCCTAAATCCGAACACTTTATCGTTGGATCGCTCCGGAAACCTCAACTCATCTCCGTCTCCGACGCCGGTGTCGCTTCCTCCATCCTCCTCGACGATTCCCTCCCTTCCAATTCCTCCTTCCTCGGCCTCTCAATCGACCCCCGCCTCAACCGCCTCCTCGCCGTCGTCCACCGCCAATCACCTCCTTTCTCCGCCCTCGCATCCTACGAGCTGCCCTCCTTCCGCCGCCTCTTCCTCGCACCGCTCGACGATCTCCTCCCTACCCGCGTCCTCGCAAACGACGTCGCTGCAGATTACTACGGAAACGCCTACGTAACCGATTCGGCGAACAACGTCGTCTTCAAGATCACCGAAGACGGCCACGCCACAATCCTATCCCAATCCCAAAACCTAAAGCCCCAATCAGTGGACCCCAATCTGCCCCACCGCGACTGCGGCCTCAACGGCGTGATGTACAACACCAAGGGATACCTCCTCATCACCCAGTCCAACACCGGGAAGCTCTTCAAAGTCAACGCCGACGACGGCGCGGCGCGGCGCGTAATTCTAAACAGGGAGTTAACGGGGGCTGACGGAATATCCATGAGGAGGGACGGCGTTGTTGTGGTGGTGTCCCAGCGGAAGATGCACTTTATCAAAAGCGACGACAGCTGGAGCCAGGGAGTGGTATTTGACGAGACTGCCCTTGACGAGGAGCGGCAGGCGAGTGCGGTGGTAGTCGGGGCGGAGAACAGAGTGTACGCTTTGTACGGGCACGCCAACGAGGGCATAACGGGGAATTCGGAGAGGGAGGACTTTAGCATATTGGAAGTGGAATCGGAAGAAGAGAATAAAGATGAGAAGATATGGATTTATGTGCTGATTGGTATGGGTTTGGTTTATTTCATGATTTGGAGATTTCAAATGCGCCAACTTGTCTATAATATGGACAAGAAAAGGGCTTAGAGTTGGTTTCTTTGTTTTGGTACCAGTTTTATCTATTTTTTTTCCGGTTGTTTTCAACAAGTGTTTTCTATCATGTGTAGTGACAGTAGTTATTCTTGAATTCAAGTGCAAATATTACAGCCTTAAATGTGATTGAGACATTATTATTTTAAACTAGTTTGAACAAGCACGCGATCAGGATGGATAAACAGTTTAAACAACAGTCTTACCATTCAGAGTATTTGGGAGTGCAGGCTCAAGCTCAGGCAGAGGGAGAATGTATTCTTCACCTTTGTTGTTTGGGTTTTGCTGATTTTCTTCGGCCTCCTCTTTAACATTTGGTTTCAGACCTTTTGCTTCATCTTTTGATTTCTTTGCCTCACCTTCGTCTTTTGGCTTTGGCACACCCATCTTTCGCCTTAGTTCTTCAAGTTTCTCCATGATTTTCTGCCTCATGGTGGCATTTCTCGGACGTGCTTCAGCAGAGGCTGGCAAGAGGAGAGGTAGAAGACCTATTGATGCAGCTGTTAAATGCATCATTTCGCGCCTAGAGGTGTGGGCGTTTCTTTCCTGCAACAACAGATTCTCCTTATCCTTCACCTGAATAAACCAATAAATTGTTAACGTACTACTACCAGATATTGAGAATTAAAGGCCAAAGTGATGGTATTGTTCCTGATGCTTCTACTGTAAATTATACATTTATGCTTATGTGGATTTCAACAGATCCATGGGTGATGTTCATAACTACAGTTATTAAGCATGTACTAAAATTGTGACCAGGATTGTGTAAAGAAGAGATGACTATCCAGGGATAAAGAGGCATATGTTTGTGACGTTGTTACAGCCAGAAGACAGTGAAGAATGGTGACCTGTACTGACTTTACCTCAGCAGCACCTACTAAGCAGAGAAGCCCCACCTAAAATCTTAGATAGATAGATAACTTATCTTTTTGTTACTTGAATCAAATCGCACACCATTTCACTCAAATAAACACTAAAAAACACATCAAAACAAATCAACACAAATAATTTATGCTATTGGATTCAGTGTGTTTTGATATAGCAAAAGATCCCCAAAGGAAGACTACCAACTTCATGTACATGTTAACATTTACAAGTTTTCAAAGTACAGAGGTGTTTCACATAATAATTATTTGTCCAGCATTGTTTCCACAGCTTGACTCTTTGATTACCACAGAGTAGCAATACTCGGATGTTGCTATTTCAAAATGGTATGGAGCGTAAGGTATATATAGAAGTTGGACACTGATGACAGTGATGATAAAGTGCAAAAGAATTATAATTAATGAGATTGAACATATACAGTTTGACTTGTATGCGTATGAATGTGATTTAGATAATCGTTTGCAAGCCAGGCTTCAAACATGTCATAAACCCTGCCCAAATTTTTTCCTAAAAAGGAACTCACCTAGAGGTGCCTTCATATATCACATTCAAGGTGTGGTCATTTCTCAGTTAAAAGGGTAACAAGAGTAAATGAGCTAGATTTATTAAATTCACGAGCTTCTTATTAGAAGAGTCCCAATTATGGAACGCAATACTGAATGGAAAAGATGTTCACATTCTTGCTCATTGTTACACAAATCCTTGCAAAGTGGGCACCTTATGGGATGAAAGAAGCTAAGGCCAAATGAGACAGAGCTTTTTTATATCAGTTTCTGCAGAGGTTCCTTCACATATCATCATTTCTAAGATCTAATAATTGTAAAAAAACGACAAAGAAAATGCACTTGCCCACTTGTTCATTCCCTTAGATAAACATAGCTGTGTACAAGTACAAACAACACCTAAGGTCAGCTGAAGTGCTGAACTTTCGGCTAGAAAGAATAATGCCATTAAAGCCAGGGACCAGGATCAACACACAAAGGTAAAGAACAAAATATGTACTTTGACAGAAATTTGCTATGAATTTCCTACACTCTTAATAACGACACATAGTATTAATCTTCGTTTCAAAGGAAAGTGGACAAACTTTATTTTATAGTAGTAGTACTTGATAAAAGTTGTCCAACTTGTAAAGAAACATTTATACTTGCAGAAGTTCATAAAATTCCACTCAAATAGCCGCCTCACTCATTTATCATAGCAATCCTTGTCAAATGCAAGCTCATGAATGCCAAAACAAATCAGACAGCAAACGCAATCGGCAATATCCCGTAGCAATTAGCAGAACCCTAAACCCCCAAATGAGCTACGGAACATTCATTCAAACACCATACGCATCGTTAAATACTTATATAATAGATCAACGCAACAACATTTTCAAAGCGAATTAATTGCGATTCTCAGAGAATAAGAAGTGTGCGTAATTTTTTTAAGAAACAGCAGGGAGTAGGAAAGCATAACAAGTGCGTGGATCAAACCTTGAGAGAAGGAAGAGGGTGAGTATGGGTGGAAGGTCGAGAGTGAGATCCCCCATGTGGTCCGGGGGGCGGAGCGATCGTAGCAGCGAGCGGTTTGAGGGTGGAGAAGGACATTCTCCGGCGAGATCAAAATAGGGAATTTTAGTGGTAGGTAGGTCGGTGCAAGTGTGTGTGTGTGTGTCAAAGTGTGGGGGTAGACGAAAATTGAAATGAAAAAGGACTTGGTTGGTAGATTCAACGATACAGCATTATTAGCTTCTTAAAATGCGTGCTTTTATTCAATTGGCAATGCGGTACGGTAAAACTAAAGGGACCCATTACCCATTATCATATTCATATGGATTTTCTGATTTTGTCCACTTCACCTCCTCAATATTCGAAATTTCGGTGTAAAAGGAAACCGACACCTCTCCATCATCTGTAAAATACTACTACTAGTAAAATATGATTTGGAGTTCAATTTGCCTAACCAATTATGCTGCGATTGTAATGGTGAGTGAACATATATATAATGAAGCTTGCCTTGCGTGCATACTACATACCAATTGTGGTTGTGGTGAGTACTGATGATCAAACTCCCTTGGCTTAATTCATGGCATGCATGGCCTCTTTTCTCACTACACTGCTTGTCACTGTTGTGTTGGTCGACGATACAAAGCTTAAATAAGCTTCCCGACATTATTATTATTATTATTATTATTATACACATACAAAATCGATCCATGCATACTCAATAATGCATAACAGCAGCAATGATCTAACACACGGACTCAATAATGATGTGTCAATTCTCATGGAGCTAGTTACGTTGTGTTGCATCATTATTGCTGTTCCTCTTGAGAAGCTTTGGTGTGGGTGGGCGGAAAGCATTCAAGTACTATCCCAGTTACATTGGCACTACAGTCTATATATAGCTCTCCAGCTCTAATATTCTGATCTGATTATATATATATATATATATATATATATATATAGTGCTTAATTGGGAGTTTGTTGTTTCGCAGAATTAAATGTCACACTCTGATCAAGTCTCAACTTATATATATATATATATATATATATATATGAAATGATCAAATGTTGAAGGGGTCGCGCTCTACTAGGTGGTTGAGACATGTACACCACCATTGGTTGCTACTTGTTAATTTGGGTTTTGATGATATATATGATCATTCAATATTAATATAATTGGCGTTGGTTTCATTATTATTAATACCTTCCGATTCCGACAACCAACTGGCCTGGCGGATGCATTTGCCGGCGCCACATATATATATAGATAGAGCTTCTCATGCTCCCTAGCTCTTAATTGGATTCAACTATATAACAATTTTGAGATAGACATAGACCTCCAGTATTATCAAAATAAGTAAAAAAAAAAAAAAAAAAAATCATTTAAACAAGCCTCCTCATTATTCAGATTCATTCATGCAATAATGTTAGTTACATTCAACAATTCAACAATTCATATAGCGTGCGAGTCTTTATTAAAAATTTGTACAAATCATATTTAGACAAAGCACAACATCACCAACAGTATTGAAACTCCAATGATCGATCGATCGATCTCTGTAGTCCCTTGAATATAATACTACAACGTATTAGCAAATGCTATATATACTGATTTTCCATCCAAGTATCCGCCCCCATTTGCGAAACCAGCAGGCAGCAGCAGCAGCAGCCCCATATCGTATATCGATCCATTGCAAGTCATCACCTCAGGTTCGTAGGCTGTTCGACCTTAAAACAATTCCACCTCTCCAATAATACAGAAAAACTCAAATATTACTTTTTTTTAAAGAGGATCCTGGAGTCCGGATCCCATTTTGGGTTAGGTAATGCACGTGGGGCAATTGCTATACCATACCATGAAGGGCGGTAGGTTATAACCTGCACAGGATACGCCTCCCTATGCAATTCTATCTCAATTTTTTACTACTACTACTTCACTACTATCAAACACAAATTACAAACTGTAATTAATAATTAATCAATGCAGACTCTATTATACCACAAAATAGCATAAATTAATCTAGAAGCCACAAGAATATAATTCCCAGATAGATATTTCAAAATTACAATTTTGAACCCGCAATACATATGATTTGCTACTTACGGATTCTTGCCAAAGCTAAGGATCGGATCCCCACATTCCTTGAAAGAACTAGGAGGCACGCACGCACAGGATCGGATAAAAATTGTAAGAAAATGCAGGTCATATATAAAGCAAACTTCCACTTATAGAAAATTTAGTTACCTGGATACTGAATCAGACTACATTCCTTTCGAAACATACATACCCATAGAATAAAAATCCAAATCACATGTATGCTTAATCAATAATATTCCTTCAGTTTTTCAACAACCAATAATAAACAGTCACATAATTAGTTTTAAGTGGCAGAACTGCAAAAGTAAAATTTTGTGGAGGTGGAGAAGGAAATCCAAAATAATTCAAAAACCAAAGATGATGTTGAAAGAAACATACTACATTATCTTTATGCATGTAAATAAGGTTAAACTATGGATCGTCATCAGATCATAGATACAGAGAGATGAGATAGAGGAGGAATGAATTCAAGGTCGAACAGACAACGAAGCCAAGGTCAACTGCAACCCAGATGGAGAGTGACCGGTAATCACCTGCATTTACCATAATTAACTAAACCCAAACCATATATATATATATATATGATCGCCAATACTATACATGTTAGAAATGGAGGAAGAAACCAAAAATACATAATAATTATAATGTGGACGATAGAGAGTAAAGTGAAGAAACAGTGACCGAAAATAGAATGTGAGGTTGGTTTGCGGCAAGCTAGAGCACGTATATAAAGGATTTTATAGAAGGGTAGTTGGTACGTGTGAGTGGGGAATATGTTAAAAAAAAAAAAAAAAAAAAAAAAAAAAAAACCAGCTTTACACGTGCGAGAAGATACAAATAGGTTTGCTTCGAGCGAGGCTGAGCTTTGACTGGCGGGTGAGATACATACATACATACATACAGACATGCATTAAGTGTATATGTCGCACTCAGTCATACACTTAATTCTACGTTGCTCAACAACTCCTTTTTTTCCTTTCTAGTTTCACTTTGAATGATTTCTTCTCTACTCCACT
Source organism: Hygrophila difformis (assembly GCA_030278955.1). Classification (NCBI taxonomy): domain Eukaryota; kingdom Viridiplantae; phylum Streptophyta; class Magnoliopsida; order Lamiales; family Acanthaceae; genus Hygrophila; species Hygrophila difformis. Next base: position 44,043,604 of record JAOANR010000012.1, on the reverse strand, counting down.
ATTAAAATTTAAACAACTTGTACCTTTTTTTTTCTTATCTTTCTTTAATTAACAATTTTAAATATATCAAGTCATAGTAATAATTTATACTATACTGATAAAATTTACAATTTAAAAAAAAAAAAAAAATTACTACATAGTCGAGCGAAAGGAAGGACACACACATGTTAATTTCTGTCTTATACTTCAATTTAATGACAATAAAAACAAACGAAGACTATTTTTGTTCAAATGTGCGATACAACTCGGGAATTTGGGTCCGCGGTGCCGACGACTATTTTTGTTAGAATTCAACAGATTAGACTATATTAGAATTAATGTTGAGAGTAATTGTGCAATAAATTCTTATTTACACATTCATTAATTCAATGGTTCAATATTAGAGAATTCTATCAACATTTACATTGAGTCCATTGTCTTCAAAGTTTCAAAACTATGAATAACAATAACAACTACTTAATTATTTTCTCTTGTACGTGATAATTAATGCTGAATACTGTATAAAGCATTGTTGCCAGTTGAGCATTCAACAACCACCACACATTCATTCAACAAATATATAGTTACTCCTTGAGTAATCAACACGGTTGAACTCTCGAGATCTGTAATTAGCTTAGCTGCTAAACAATATACTGGTAGTTTATTTTTTTATTACAAACAATACCAAAAAAAAAAAAATTGAAAAGGGCGATGAAATTTTAGACGACAACATCAATTTTTCGCCGCGTAAAGCCATTTTTTTTGTTGAACAATCTATACGGGCTAAAGTCATTTTATTAAATGTTAGTATTTATTAACGTTGAAATTTTGGAAGAGTGGAACCTCTCTTTTATTGATGAATGTTAAAGGAATTACAAAAATGCAGAAAGTAAAATACAGGAATTGAAATAAAGCTGTAAACAACGAGAGTGCAGAAAGCGATAAATAAATTGCAGAAAGTAAAAATATAAAATGCGGTCTTTTTGAAGGTTGATTGGAGATGTCCTTGCTCTTGTGCCACATTACATTTATATAGAGATGGAGAACTTCCTCATGCCCATGAACGCTCCACCTGATTTGTTTCCTTTGGTGGTGCTTCGTCCTGATTTGTTTCCTTGTGTAGTGCCTCGCCCTGATTTGTCTCCTTTGATGACACCCCATGGTGATACCTTCCTTGCATGTTGCCCCTCACCACGATCTGCTTTCCTTGTAAGGTGTCTCGCCCTACTGACTTGGAGACGCGTCCTCTCTTCCAGTCCCTTCTCTTCCGGATATATCTTCATGGAGACGCGTCCTCTCTTCCAGTCCCTTCTCTTCCGGATATATTTTCACGGACTACTGATTTGTTTCCTTGTAAGGTGTCTCGCCCTACTGATTTGGCAGGCCGCCATCCCTCTGCTCCGGGGGGCCGCAGCGCCTCCCAGGCCACCGTGCCTTGAGGCTCTCCTTGCCTTGGGGCCCGCCGTGCCTTGAGGCTCTCCTTGCCTCGGGGCTCCGCCGTGCCTCGGAGCTCATCCGCCATGCCTCGGGGCTCCACCGTGCCTCGGAGCTCATCCATCGTGCCTTGGACCTCCGCCGTGCCTAGGGCTTCGCCGTGCCTCGGAGCTCTCGCTGCCACTCTAGGGTTGCCAGTCGCCGCTGCTCCACTCCGGACCGCTATTTGAGCATCAGCCAGGGTGACATCTTCAGTCAGGCCGCCATACTCAGCCAGGCGCCATCCTCAGTCACCGACTACTCAGCCTCCAAGGCCGCTGTCGACGGCGTTCCAGGGCCATTATCCAGGGTTTTTACCACCCAAGGTTATTGCCTTGGCCACCACCCTTGGTTCGTCTTCCTCTTTATCGTGTTTCAATTCATCAAAACGAGTCCCGTGTATAGGTAGACGCTTCTGATCTCGCTCCTCAAAGAACTTTTCCAAGCGGGCCGCTTTCTCGGCCAGCTAGGCAAGATCAGTGGAATCCTGCACAATTAAATGTTCTTTTAGTCTCGGCAACATATTAGCCACTGCTATATTGGCTATTTCCCTATCCGGGATTACTATGGGGCATCGGCCTTTAAGCCGTTGTAATCTACTGACAAAAGTATTTGCCGCCTCATCGGCATATTGTTTGGCATTAGTAATGTCTGCAAGGCTTACCAGTGACAATGGAGTGTAGAATCTATCATGGAATGCCTGTTCGAGGTCGGCCCAATTTTGAATTGAGTTAGGCTGCAAAGAAGCAAACCATGTGAAGGCAGGTCCAGTGAGGGACGAGCTGAACAGTTTTAATTTCAGCCAGTCATTGGTTGCTGCTTCCCCGCACTGAGCCGTGAACCTTCCCACATGCTCTATAGTAGACTTGCCATCATCTCCCGAAAAGGTGGTGAATTCAGGCATCTTGAAACCCCCTGGGTAGGGTTGCATGGTGTCCACCCAGTCAGGATATGGGTTCCTATACGTGGGCCGCTCCATCGGCTTCAACTGAATCCCGAAGTGTTGCTGCATCACATTCGCGAGTAACTCGGGTGAGATTACTTGTGCCTGCGTAGGGGGCATTGCGGTAGGTGCCGCGGGTACTCCACATGGTTGTGGTGCCTGCCCTCCTATGGCAACTTGAGTAGGTATGGCGGCTGGTGCAATAGGTGTCTCCGCCACTCCACATTGTGGCGCCTGCCCCCCTAGGGTTGGTGGCATCCAACCAGGGTTTAGAGGCGTCGCCACATAGGGTGTGGTTGGAACGTTTGGCGCATGAGGTGCCACATGTCGTGGCGCCGTGTTTGGTCCGACCGCCGTACAGCCCGATGTGGCACTGGTTGCCATCAAAGGACTCGATGGAGCATAGATCGGCATGGGAGGTGCCGCGTAACCCAGATTCGACGTATTGGGTGCCGCAAAGGCATAAACAGTCTGATAGGAGTATGGGAACATACTGGTCACGCCTCCGGACTCCTGGAGTGGCGGCTGGCCAGGTGTGGTTCCGCCCCAAATCCGATGTTAGCCTCCTGACGACCCCGGGTATGGAGTGCTTGGCGGCACAGTAGTGTCGTTTGCTGGAACAACTCCGTCTTGCTGAACACGCAAGGAACCACATATTCGGTCAGTTTGGTCGGCCATGGCAGGCCGCAACACATCCATTAGGTGCCTTGTGAGTAAAGGCATAAACTCGGCCATCGATTCAGTTATCGATAGCCGTATTTGCTCGGATAATGTAGGGGCCTGCATAATCCCCTGTAGCAGTTGAGAGGTGCTCGCCGTCTCAATGGCGTCCTCAAACGGCGTTCGCACCGACGTCTTCTCTTGTAGAGACATATCCTCAAATTGTTCTGTCAAATCAACAACTTTTCCGGATCTGAGACGCATACACTATTCGTAGCGGATATGGTTTCCACTTCGTGTCCCACTGAGCGTGCCAATTGTTAACGGTGAAAATTTGGAGGAGTGGAATCTCTCTTTTATTGATGAATGTTAAAGGAATTACAAAAATGCAGAAAGTAAAATACAGGAATTGAAATAAAGCTGTAAACAACGAAAGTGCAGAAAGCGATAAATAAATTACAGAAAGTAAAAATTTAAAATGCGGCCACTTTGAGGGTTGATTGGAGATGTCCTTGCTCTTGTGCCACATTACATTTATATAGAGATGGAGAACTTCCTAATGCCCATGAACGCTCCACTTGATTTGTTTCCTTTGGTGGTGCTTCGTCCTGATTTGTTCCCTTGTGTGGTGCATCGCCCTGATTTGTCTCCTTTGATGACACTCCATGGTGATACATTCCTTGCATGTTGCCCCTCACCACGATCTGCTTTCCTTGTAAGGTGTCTCGCCCTACTGACTTGGAGACGCGTCCTCTCTTCCAGTCCCTTCTCTTCCAGATATATCTTCATGGAGACGTCCTCTCTTCCAGTCCCTTCTCTTCCGGATATATCTTCACGGACTGGGCTGGGCAATTTAGACAATGAAGCCGTAAATGGATGGGCCTTAATATATTTTTTTATTGGGTTAACAGTATTTGTTAAAAATTTTAATAATAACCCTGTTTATTATTACATGCACATTTTTCAGATATATATTCACAAATGTGCTGCTGACAAAAGAAAAGGAGAACGGCCCATGCAATTTCTACTAGTTAATGATCACTATATTAGCAAAAAAAAATCTTAATAAAGTGGAGTTAAGACTAACACTACATTTACCTTAATTAAGAAAGTGGGGATGGAGCGAAGCATTAATGGCTCCCATCCATCCATCCCATCAAGATGGTCGTAAATTGAAAATGAAATTTGTGTATGTATTTCAGTATATTCTCAGTTTCCTAATAAGCCAAATCAAGAATACGACAGTCACAACACTATATATGGAAATGAGGGTGTGGGGTTAAACCGGTAAAGTAAATGGCAGGATTAAAATTTAGGTGTGGACAGGGTGAGACCGAGAAAGAAACAAGGCAAATTAAATTAAAGAAAATATTTTTTTTTTCACTTAAACAAAAAAACAAATGGAGGGACAAAAGAAAAAGAAAAGAAATACTACTAGTAAGAGTGAAAAAAAAAAGGGCAATTAATTGAAGATAGATTATGTGGTGAGAGTGAGTGAGTGGGTAGTAAAAGAATCCCATCTAACACCATCCATCCCTGTCTAATTAGTGTCAAGTGAGAGTGTGTCTGCCTTGAAAAAACAAATCCCACCTACGACCATCACAGAACTGTTGGGGCCTCGTGCTTCTGCACCTCCTGCTCGTGCTTACCACCTCATCTCTTTTGCTTCCACAGTTTTGGGGTAAGTAGTCATCTCCACTCTTTTTAATTATTACTACTAATTCATTAAGTATTATTCACGTGATATTCTATGGAATAAAGAAAATAAACGAATCAATATGGATTCTAATAATATACTAATATTTAACTTTAAAATAAGATTTTTTTTAAAAAAAAATCCTTACCAATAAAAAAAAAATTAAGCATGTTATATTGTTATGCAGTACTATTTACCTCTCTGAAATGGAGATCGATTAACTAAAAAGAAGAAGAAACATTAGAAGGAAATTAAGACACCATTGTTGACTTGTAATAGAGAAAATGTAAGTTTTAAAGTGGTCCATTTAATTTATTAATTAGGTAATGGGTCAATTCCTATGGTCCATTAATTTATTAATTTGGTAATTGGTCAATTGTTATGGTCCATTAATTTATTAATTTGGTAATGAGTCAATTATTATGGTCCATTTGACCCATTCCCACTCTCACAACAGCATTTTTGGAACTCTTTGATGGGAGGAGTTTTATACTATATAAGAAACCTTAAGGGCTCATTTAGCTTCCTCATTCCACTTCTCTAGTTTCAGTAAAATACTTCAGTTAACACCATCAATTTAGAGAAGAAGGATTGGGAAAAGCCTACAAGAGTATTCACTGATTGTTGGAGATTGTTGCAGATTTATAAAGAAGGAGCAATGGCTGGAGGTAAGTTAATCTTCCCCTTCCGCTGTACAGATCCGATTGCAATTGGTATGAGTAATTGGATCTGTTTTAGCATTCTACATTTGGTATCAGAGAAGTAATACCTCTGCCTTGTTTGTATCCTGAGTTGATTCTGCACTCATGGTAAAGTGATATGTGGGTATAATGATTTAAGCCATCTGTGTCGGTAGACTTTATTTATTGTGATATATTGTGGATTAATGCAATTCTACTTCGAGATCAAATTCAACTGCCTGACTTCTGTAATATTTGTGTTATAGCCATTATATTTGACCATCTTGAATTCTACCTACATTATCTCTTTATATTTTAGAGTTAATACATGCTTAAATGGAGTTTTGGCTTTTCCATTTTCTGTCTGCCAGTTACTTTATTTTAGTTTGTGAAAAAGATTCGAAATCAGGTTTCCCTCAGTAAGGCTTGATGTATTGAGATGCATTCATTTATCAAATTAGTTGCTTTCTTTACTTTTTCGGTAATCATGGAGCAGAATAGTACCCTGTTTTCTTTTTCGGATTTCAGTCCTGTGATTGAAAATTGAATTTTAAGATAATGTTTGTTGGTCTAGAGAGAATCACGTGATTTGGACTCAAAGCTTTAAGGTAATTTTAGTCAAAACCTATTGCTGTCATTATTGATTCGTCTTATGTGGTGAAATAATGGCTTATGATCCGAATTAGGCTTTAGATTTGGTCATTTTTCTGCAATTGCATCGCTGTAGCACACTTAAGCAATTCTGGCTTCATATTATATTGATATTTACAGACTGAGATGTAGTAATTGACTACATATGTGTTCCTTTTGAAATCCGACAATTCTACCTTTCGGAAATATTGTAAATGACGAGTCAATCTGCACTTGGATTTCCCAATCCTGTTGTACAGTATTTATTTGAACATGTGTTCCGTGTTCTTCAATTTGGTGGACATGTTATTTGCTTTAATCGGTAACACATTTTGTTTCCGTTGTGTTTGGCTTCTTTGAACTTGTTTTGGAATAATATTTAAATTAAGTGGGGAATTTGATTCTAATAAATTAAAGAGTAGCCACAGCATCTTTTATTTGTTGAAATCATATGAACAGTTTTAAATGTTATTTTAATTGTAATTAGTCATGTATGATACAATTAGATATGCCCACAGGTACTCTTGTTGTATTTATATGATTAATTAGAGCAAAATATCTAGTTATATTTCTTGATTACCCACAGGAATTGAGAAATGGAACATAATTGGATAGTTTTGTTTTTATGTTGAATTTAATTGAATAAAATTTTAGCCCACAGGCAAATTTTATGTCACTGAATTCTTTTGTTGTCACGTATTTACATTGGTAAAGCGTGCTTTAATTTTGCCTCAAATTTTAATTATGAGTATATTTTGCAGTTTCCCAATCAGTTGCTATTTCTGATATTAAATGTGGGATTCCTGAACTTAATGGTGACAATTACAAGATATGGAGAGAGCGTATTTTGCTTCATTTGGGCTGGATGGACATTGACTATGCTATTAGGAAAGATGAACCACCCGCTATTACTGAAACCAGCACTCCAGATGCTGTTGATCTTTATGAAAAGTGGGAGAGATCTAACCGTCTTTCCGTTTCTTTCATAAAGACCAATATCTCTGCTGGGATACGGGGTTCAATTGAGAAGCATGACAATGTCAAGGACTTACTGAAAGCTATTGCTGAACAATTTGTTAAGTCCGATAAGTCCCTTGCTAGCACCCTTATTATGCAGTTTACTTCATTGAAGCTCACAACCATTAAGGGAGTGCGTGAACATATCATGCGAATCCGGGACATTGTGGCTCAATTGAACAATTTGGTGGTAACCATGTCTGAATCCTTTGTGGTGCACTACATTTTATGCACTTTACCTCATCAATATGCTCCTTTTAAGATCTCTTATAACACACATAAGGAAAAGTGGTCTCTTAATGAATTGATGACCATGTGTGTGCAAGAAGAGGAGAGGTTGCTTTTGGAAGAGGGTGAAAGGATTGAAAGTGTGAACTTTACTACTTCTAGTAAGTTCAAGAAAGAAAGACAAGCAAATAAGGGAAAGATTCCTATTAAGCCAGACGTTAAAAAGGAGTCCAAGTGTTTTTTCTGTAAAAAGAAGGGACACATGAAGAAGGACTGCTTAAAGTTCAAAAGCTGGATGGAAAAGAAAGGTAATCTTTTCACTTTAGTCTGTTATGAATCTAATATGGTTAGTGTTAATCATAATACATGGTGGATTGATTCTGGTTCTACAATCCATGTTTCTAATACCTTGCAGGGTATGCGAAACCTAAGGAAGCCAGTGGGAAGTGAACAATGCATCTATTCGGGAAGCAAGATGAGTTCACATGTGGAGGCTATTGGAACATGCACTTTAGTTTTGAGCAGTGGTTTTAATTTGATTTTAGAAAATACTTTCTATGTTCCTAGTTTCAGCAAGAATTTAATTTCTGTTTCTAGACTTGCACCTCTGGGTTTTTGCTTTAATTTTTCAGACTCTGATTTTACATTGTTGAATAAAGCTCAAAATGTTGGTTTTGGAGAACTTTCTGATGGACTGTATTTTATTAAATTAAAAAACGACACTGCTTATGATTCTATGCATGTTACTACTGGTTTGAAAAGGTGTATTGTGAATGAGAATTCTTCTATGTTATGGCACCGCAGACTAGGACATATCTCTGTGGAGAGAATTAAGCGATTAGTAAATGAAAATGTACTTAGTACATTGGACTTTACTGATTTTGGGACTTGTGTAAATTGCATTAAGGGAAAGCAAACAAACAAGTCCAAAAGTGGTGCTAAGAGGAGTTCGAACCTTTTAGAAATCATTCATACAGATATTTGTTGTCCGGACATGGATGCAAATGATCCGAAATATTTCATCACCTTCATCGATGATTACTCACGTTACATGTATCTCTACTTGCTTCGTTCTAAAGATGAAGCTTTAAATGCCTTTAAAGTTTTTAAAGCTGAAGTAGAGAAACAATGTGAGAAACAAATTAAGATTGTGAGATCAGATAGAGGTGGTGAATATTATGGGAGATATACTGAGAGTGGACAAGCTTTAGGTCCATTTGCGAAAGTTCTTCAAGAAAATGGGATTGTTGCCCAATACACTATGCCTGGTTCTCCGGACCAGAATGGTGTAGCAGAAAGAAGAAATCGGACATTAATGGACATGGTGAGAAGTATGAGGAGTAACACTAAACTTCCTCAATTTTTGTGGACTGAAGCACTAAAGACGGCTGTGTATATATTAAACAGGGTTCCAACCAAGGCTGTCTGTAAGACACCTTTTGAGTTATTCAAGGGTTGGAAACCTAGTTTGAGACATATACGCGTTTGGGGATGTCCTTCTGAAGTAAGAATTTATAATCCACAAGAAAAGAAGCTTGATCCTAGGACCCTTAGTGGATTTTTCATAGGGTATGCAGAAAAGTCTAAAGGTTATAGGTTTTATTGTCCTTCTCACAGTACTAGGATTGTGGAATCAAGAAATGCCAAATTTCTTGAGAATGACTTAGCTAGTGGGAGTGATTCTTTTCAAGACATTAATTCTGAAAAGGATCACTATGAAGCTCAACCCCCTGAGCCAACTGATAGACTGTTAGTCTTACATGCCCCTTCAGCTTCAAAGGGCATTAGACAACCAACTATTGAAACTCCACAAGCTGTTGAAAATAACCCCGTAGATCAAGTTATATCTGGAGGACATGTTCCTCGGCAGGATGATGTAACAATATTAAGAAGGTCTAATAGGGTTAGGAGAACAGCAATTCCTAGTGATTATGAAGTATATCTACAAGAATCGGATTATAACATTGGAGCTGAAAATGATCCTGAAACATTTTCGCAAGCCATGAATTCTAAGGAATCAAATTCATGGCATAAAGCTATGATGGAAGAGATGGATTCTATGGCTTCTAATCAAGTTTGGGATCTTGTCGAGTTGCCCAATGGTGTAAAACCCATTGGATGTAGGTGGGTTTTTAAAACCAAGAAAGACTCACTTGGCAACATTGAAAGACATAAAGCACGACTTGTAGCCAAAGGGTTTACTCAAAAAGAAGGAATCGATTACAAGGAGACATTTTCTCCTGTATCAAAGAAAGATTCATTAAGAATCATCATGGCATTAGTAGCTCACTTTGATTATGAGCTACATCAGATGGATGTGAAAACAGCTTTCCTCAATGGTAATTTAGAAGAAGAGGTTTATATGAAACAACCTGAAGGATTCTTCTCTGATAAAGGTGAGCATTTAGTTTGTAAGCTTAAGAAATCCATATACGGTTTAAAACAGGCCTCCCGCCAATGGTATTTTAAATTCCATGAAATTATATCTTCATTTGGCTTTGAAGAAAATGTCATGGATCAATGTATATACCTGAAGGTTAGTGGGAGCAATATTTGTTTCCTTGTTTTATATGTGGATGATATTTTGCTTGCGACAAATGATAAGGGTATGCTATATGAGGTGAAACAATTTCTCTCAAACAATTTTGATATGAAAGACTTAGGTGAGGCATCTTTTGTCATTGGCATTAAGATCCATAGAGAAAGGTCTCAAGGGATTTTGGGATTGTCCCAAGAGACATATATCAACAAAGTTTTAGAGAGATTTAATATGAAGGATTGTTCACCGAGTGTAGCTCCTATTGTGAAGGGTGATAAATTTGAATTAAGCCAATGCCCTAAAAATGATCTTGAGAAGGAACCCATGAAGAATATCCCATATGCTTCAGCTGTAGGAAGTCTAATGTATGCTCAGGTTTGCACCAGACCTGACATTGCATTTGCAGTTGGAGTTTTGGGAAGATATCAGAGTAATCCAGGAATTGACCACTGGAGAGCTGCAAAGAAGGTTATGAGATATCTTCAAGGGACAAAGAGATACACGCTCATGTACAAAAGAACCGATAATTTGGAAGTGATTGGTTATTCTGATTCAGACTTTGCCGGATGCATTGACACCAGAAAATCCACATCTGGTTACATTTTCATGTTAGCTGGTGGAGCTGTGTCTTGGAGAAGTGCCAAGCAGTCATTAACTGCTACTTCAACTATGGAGGCTGAGTTTGTTTCCTGTTTTGAGGCTACATCGCATGGTGTTTGGTTGAAGAGTTTTATATCTGGTCTTAGAGTCATGGATTCCATTTCTAGACCACTTAAGATACATTGTGATAATTCAGCTGCAGTGTTTATGGCCAATAATAACAAAATCGGGAGTCGAAGTAAACACATCGACGTCAAGTACTTGGCCATAAAGGAACGTGTTAAAGCGAATAAAGTGGTCATAGAACATATTAACACTGATTTAATGATTGCTGATTCCTTGACTAAAGGCATGCCACCAAAGAAATTCAAGGATCATGTAGCACTTATGGGACTTGGTTCCATTTAATGATGTTCACATTCATTGTATGGTCAAAACTCTGTTTAAGCTTGTTTATTTCTCATTCATTTGTGCACATTTAATTTATATTTTGAGAAATAACTTTCAGTATTGATCTAGAATGAACATGGGGTTTATTCATTAAGTTATGAGCCTATTTTAGGAGACTGGATATATTGTAATACATAGTAGATAATACTCACATTGAGGACCTATCACTATGATTCTTATATCTATTTCTCATACATTTAATTGTGGTAAATGGACCAAGTGGGAGAATGTAAGTTTTAAAGTGGTCCATTTAATTTATTAATTAGGTAATGGGTCAATTCCTATGGTCCATTAATTTATTAATTTGGTAATTGGTCAATTGTTATGGTCCATTAATTTATTAATTTGGTAATGAGTCAATTATTATGGTCCATTTGACCCATTCCCACTCTCACAACAGCATTTTTGGAACTCTTTGATGGGAGGAGTTTTATACTATATAAGAAACCTTAAGGGCTCATTTAGCTTCCTCATTCCACTTCTCTAGTTTCAGTAAAATACTTCAGTTAACACCATCAATTTAGAGAAGAAGGATTGGGAAAAGCCTACAAGAGTATTCACTGATTGTTGGAGATTGTTGCAGATTTATAAAGAAGGAGCAATGGCTGGAGGTAAGTTAATCTTCCCCTTCCGCTGTACAGATCCGATTGCAATTGGTATGAGTAATTGGATCTGTTTTAGCATTCTACAGAAAAAGCTAGTAATTAGGAAGGAATTGAATTCATTTGAAATAAAAAGTAAAGTTTCAATGCTAATTCCTAACTAACATTAGTATGTAGGCGGTGATATATTGAGCGGCTGCCGCATATCGTCACTTCAACTTAAAGAATAGTAGTATTCAGTTTTATTCTTTACAAAATTTATGATTTTGTATAGCATGTAATTATTTTTAGTACTATGTTAACTGTGTTAAGTACTACTCATTTGTATTTAAAAAAAAAAAAAAAAAAGTTAGTTATGAAGGTTCACTACGGTTCTAGGCATATAAAGTTATATGGTTGTTGATCATTTTTTAAGGGTTTTATCTATCAAGTTAATTATATTAATCTTCTATAATTTTCTTTTTCATTTAGAACAATTTCTTAGGATAATAGAAGTATATGTTTTCATATTACCCCAGAGCATTGAGATTGCTACACATATGATAAATATGTGGTTGCATCTTTAATTTTGTGAGATATATATAGTAATTACACCTTATATATCAATAAAATATTGATATAGTAATTACACCTTTTATATATATATATATATATATATATATATATTTATACTAATTACACCTTATATAGTAAGTACACCTTATATATCAATAAAATATTATAGTAATTACACCTTATATATAGTAATTACACCTTATATATATACTTTTGCAGGATATATGGATTTATGAGTATGATAATTTTTTATGACTGAACTATATATACTGAAATATCACTAAATTAATAGGATAAAAAAATTGCATTATATATATGATATGAATAGTCCATACTATAACAATTGTTACTATGTGTTCGGGTATGCCACAGTACAGCCGAACCTAAATTAGAAAGCATGGTACGAAAGTTATTTTTGCAAAATTATATTAAAAGCAATTAAATAATTAATTAATTGTCCGTAAGAACTTGACAAAACGTACAAATGTACAAATGGAGATGGATCCATTCCAAGCAAGCAAGTTGTTTTAATTTGTTTTGTACGTGCCCTAAAAGAACAAGGGGTACAATAATAATATGCAGATATGTAATGTTCTTTCCTCTTTGTTGAAAAACTCAACTGTTCACCATTGCATAATATGCATAAATGCAACATGTAGACACCCTCCGTATTTACCAAATTAAATAAATCAGCACAAAAAGAGTGAAGCAAAGCCAACATTACTATAATTAGTAATGCACAGATATGTATGTATGCAATTATTGTTCATATTAAACACTTATATTTTTTCTCCAATGAATACTATCAATTTATAATTATGAAAATACTTATTTAAGAGTTTAATAGCTTTTGAATTATTTAGTTAATAAGAGGCAAACAAACGACCCGCTAGACTTTTGGTTGATGGTATGCTTTTTCCTTTTTATGTTCACCAAATATTTTCTGGTGTCTTTAAGGTATAAAAATTAAGATTCTGAGATATGAATTATGATGGACACTAATTAAATTAATAGAAATCATGATCAAAACAATTTTATGAATTTACGAGACTCAAACACAAAAAATAAAAGTATATGTGTTCATAATTTAACCGGGCCCTTAATTTATTAAAAGTAATTAATTTAATAATCTCTCTCAAGTATAGGCAAGTCTGTCAAACATTCATACTCCCTCCGTCATTTAATCATATTAATGTTGGCATAATAAACACTATATATTCATTTGATAATTTTGATTCGACTTTTTAATATAGTTACATAAGATAAAACATAGTCAAGCTTGACAAGAAAAAACCCAATTCCCGACCCCAATTCCCGACCACCATAGTCCGGGTTGGATTTACCGACCCCATTACACTTAAGTGAGATCTTGTTAGATTCGTCTAATCGCATAGTTTTAAAATATTAAATTGTTAGTATAATTTTTACATTTATACAATTTGAGATATTAATCATTAAACATTTGCATTTGATTGCATGAAAACATGGAATGTTAATATCATTTAATGACGGAGAGAGTATTAGCTAACTGACCAAACAGTTAAAAGCTACTCCATCCGTTCCTTCTTAGTTGTCTTTTTAGAGATTAAAAAGTGTTCCACAATGGTTGTCATTTTAGGTAGTTATAGGCAGTTATGTTATGTTTTTACTATATTGCCCTTCATCTTACATAAATGTTATGTGTTGACATTTATTAAGAATGAGTTTAGTTGAAGGGTAAAAATATAAGTTTATGAGTTCACTAATGCAAACCTTGGTTATTGAAATTGAGCTGATGAAATAGACAACTATATAGGAACGGAGGGAGCTAGTACTCAGTAATAATACCTCACTTCCTTTTTAATAGTCTTTTTTAAAGATATTAAAAAATGTTCTAAAATAGTTGACATTTCTAGATAGTTATAGGTAGTTATGCTATGTTTTTACTGTATTATCTTTTACTTTATATATAAATGTTATTCTTGACATTTATTACGAAAGAGTTTAGCTGAAGGTTAAAAATAAAAATTTATGAGTTAATTAATGCAAATATTGGTTATTGAAATTGAGTTGAAAAATACAACTATTTAGAAAACGGAGGTAATAACTAAGATATTAGCCAAGCATGGGATGTTGGTGATGAGTTAATCAATTTTACTGGGATTAATTCCATCACACTGATGCATGTGATAGTATAAGGACAAATGCAAATCATACCTCAATTTAACCAATGCACTGTCCCTTTGATCGTGGCTCGATTCCTCCCAAGTCCGATCCCACCTACCTATGAATCAAAAATCCAGTTCAGTTATATACTATTGGTTCCAAAAATTTATTATAAGTATTTATGGATGCCCTTTGAGAACAAATTGTCAACTGTGTCACGTTCGGTATTGCATAGTTGCATTCCTAACGGTTTAGTTCCCGTGCAGGTGGGTATATGGACTGTACTGTACAACTATGATGAGGGATTTTAATTTTGTGATGTTTATGCATTTGACATCACAAAAATAATCCCAGTCATCACAAAATTTTTAAACATCACCATCACAAAAATAATCTTACGTATCACAAAAATTTTAAACATCACAAAAGTATCACACCACATCACAGCTGCAGTGCAGGCAGCTGCACTGGAATCACATCCTATTCCTTCTACCTCTATTTCGGGTTATATATGTATTAGTGCTAGTGATCAAATGATCATTATTAGCTAAGCCATAAAAAAATGATCATTATTAAATTAGTCGCCATTTCATTCTTAAATAACAATAAACATTTCAACCGTCCACACATGCATGCAATGAGTGTGTGTAATGTATATATAGATATTCAATTGGTTTCTTTCATGTATCAAAAGTCCAAAATCAAACCCAACAAGACATAACATAAAAATCCCAATTTTCCAAGGCACCTCCCCAAAAATTTCAAGGCTATGACTTTTCTTACTGTACTATGATACATTTAAAGCTAGGTATGTCAAAATACTAATGAGCCATGTTCAAGAAGTCTTACCATCTTCTACTTGAACATCCATCTTGGTCATTACTTAATCCCTGCAAAAGTAGAAAAACATTTTTTTTCTTTTTTCTTTCTTTCTTTCTTTTTCCCTTTTTTTTTGTTGGGGGGGGGGGGGGGGGGGGGGGGGGGGTAGGGTATACAAGGCGCACATAGTAGAAAAGGGGTTTTGATCCCATGTATTGTGTGTGTGTGTGTTTTAAACTTCCGTGGAAGGGTCTTGGCAAATGAGCAGTCTCTGCTTTGTTGCATGCACCTTAGGTTCATTGCCCCATCGACCTTGAATTTTTTTTGCTACACTCCAAATACTTTACATGGCCACACATTCACACCACTATTTAACTAATACAAGTATATATATATATATATATATGTGTGTGGGGAGATACAAGCACATTTGTAATTTTGTATATATAGATGTATATAGATACACACACATTTTAAGTGTTGGTTTATGTGATTTGTACTGGTTTAAGTATATGACTAATTGTCATTAATCAATATTTTATGAAAATAAGTGAGATTATTTTCATTTATACTACTACTAATTCTAATCCCCCATGATCCATGTTTTTGTGCAGAGCTTAAACCTAACCTCCTATATATATACATACTGCAATTATGAACACAGAGACATAATAATTCCATTGTAATTCGACTCTGAGCTAGCAAGACAAACACACAAATTACATATTATAATTATTTAGAATTCTCGAATTGTCTGTACTGTTTTACACTCTTCAACTAAAGAGACAATAAGTTAGTTGTAATATCAGGTGTTGAATGCCAAAAATCTAAAGTTTATATACCAATATTTATAATCACAACTTTGTGTTATTGCATGCCTTATAGATGTTGGTTGTTAATAGAGTATTTCTTCAATCGTGCCTTAACAAAAATTAAGGACAATAATCTTTCGATTTCCATAAAGGGAAGCTCTTGACCCAATCGTCGTACCCAATTCCCTCGAATCCAATAATCAAGTGACTACCTAACCAGGATCTCGTTTTTCTTTACAACATGTGTGTACTTAATTTTGATACCTAGACTACTGATTAATTTGATCAATCAAAAGTAATTAATCTTGACATCGAAAAACCAAATTAAAGAGGAAAAATAATTCAAGACCGAGGCAAGTTTAGTTATTTCACTCACACAAATTAAATTCAATAGATCACAACAATCCCCCACCAAATCAATTAAATTATTAGATATGTGCCCACACACATACATACATATATCTAAAAAAAATTCACTTACAAATTAGGGTTTTCCATGGCTACAAACCGCTCAAGGTCGAACAGACAATGAACCAAAAGCTAACAGCAACCAAAAGACTCCTCACTTGACAAGCCTCCATGGAACTTAATCCAAACCATCACTCCCAACCAAATCCTCCCTAATCTCATCGTCGATCACAATTCACAAACTTCTTATCGATCCATCCGGCCATGAGCACATAAATTAAACCCAGAAAATAAGGATAGACATAGAACTCGAAGAGGGTTGATTCTATAAGTTAAAGCGATTGATATGGAATAGCTATATAGAAGGGATGAAGATTAATGATCAAGAATTCCAAAGGGGGCCTCGGCGACAGGGTAAGTGATGCATCCCCCAGTTGTTGGATTCTTGTGGTGGTGGAAAGTTTTGATTTATAGAGGATCGATGGCGGAAAAAATATACTCCCTCCGTCTCGCGAATTGTGGGGTGTGATGGGGTTTAGTGGTTAAAGTGAATTGTGGGGTGTGATGG
Organism: Hygrophila difformis; assembly: GCA_030278955.1. Taxonomy (NCBI): domain Eukaryota; kingdom Viridiplantae; phylum Streptophyta; class Magnoliopsida; order Lamiales; family Acanthaceae; genus Hygrophila; species Hygrophila difformis. The sequence continues at coordinate 44,026,800 of JAOANR010000012.1, read as the reverse complement.
GGTTTAGTGGTTAAAGTGATGTGGGTATTTGTGTTTAAAATTTTAATGAATTTTGACTTTCTTTATTGTTTAACTTTGAAAAAATATTATTGTAATGATTTAATTAGAGAAAAATATTCAAGTGTGGTCTTTTTAGAATCGTTTAGACGTCTAGATTTAGGACATATATTTTATATAATTTTTATTTGTATCAATTTTAAAATATGATGAATTAAAGAAATGCAAGGGACTTTATTTAGAAAAATAAAAGTGTATTGGGAGTTGTGCAGAATAATAAAGTGATTACTTTTAGGGGATTTAGAAACCATTAAGATTCTAATCATATTTATATTAATTAAATTTATCTAAAAGGGAAAGTGGCCACAATTCGTGGGACAACCCAATGAGTAATACGAGCCACAATTCGTGGACGGAGGGAGTACTAGTATATCAGCATAATTATAGTACTATTACTATTACTATTACTATTATTATTATTATTATTATTATTATTATTATTATTATTATTACAAAATATATACTAGTAAGGTACTCCATATAAAATAAAATGAGGACGTTTGGCCCGTGCGAAATTGATTAAATAGTGGGATGCTCACACGTGGAAAAGGGTTTGACTGACGGGTGAGGTTTAATGCCTCCTCGCATCGATCTCTCTTTTCAACAACCTACTTCAGTGAAACACCTCCGTCCATAAGACTCAAGACCTGACCATAACCTTTTTCTCCATTTTCTTTTCACTTTTTCCAAATTAAATATATAAAAAAATAACAATTCTTTTGTGTTACAATATTTAAATAATTATTACGTAGAATTTTGAGCTTTTGTGTGTGTACAATTTCTATTTATTTATTTATTCGTTTGTTTGCGTGGGATGTGCAAAATAAAGGAATTTCCATATTTGTATGTGGCGGTGGGGGTGGGGGTAGGGGGTTAGGGGTATGGACTTGGAAGGGTGGTTTGGTTCTTCACGTGGCGATTGTTTCTGCTATTAAATAAATTAAACTGGCACTTACTTTCCAGTTCCACCTTTAATTTGACACCATTGTTTCTTTCTTTTATTCTATATACACAACACAATACTTAATTTCTCCTTTAATTTTGATCCCAACTTGTTTATTACAACAACAATAGAAATCAAGTCTTGCATATGAACCTCACTCAGTAGTAAAAAGAAAAAGATCCATCTGATTTTGTAAGCTATGTCCGAGAGCTCAGATACAATTTTCTTTCTTTTCATATTAGTAACATGATGGAAGTATTTACAAGTTCCACAACCTTGAATATAAGAGCCAATATTATTGCCCTTTTTCCTGAGGTAATCAAAATCTGGGTTTGGATTCATGGAAAGATGGATATATTACAGGAAGTATTGCAGGTATTAATTGGGTGGCCAAAATATAAATTAATAAGAACATCCTGATGAATCGTAAGATCAACTTCATGTCTTCATCATTGTTTGCCCAGTTAAAGACAACCAGTCTGCAAAGCCAGCCATCATCAATATGCTCATGATGATGTTCTCTGCAGTTGGCAACCGCATGATGGTAGAAGAACAGTGCAGATTTTCCACAAGTATGGTGTCTTTAATGTTTGCATTGACCATGTCTTGTCCTTTCCATTTTCAAATAACAGGGAGTAATATTTGTCTCAAGTCCCCACCAAACACTATACATTATTTACCCACAAATGGAATATGAACGCTCTCACTTCGTAACTTGCTGCATTTCAGTATTTAAAAATGTTTAATCAGTATTAAAATAATTATTGTATAAATTCTTTGGGTTGTGATATTTAAAAATGAACATAAAATTATAAAGTACAATTAAATTACAACTATTTTCATTTCAAGTCAGCAAAAAACATTATTTTCATTTCACCATAGAAAAAGTTGGATTTTGTCGCAAATCATAGAAATTTCATCATAAAATAAATAAATCTAGTAATTTCGTCATAAAATAATAGTAGAATTTGTGACAGAAAATTTCCATCGTAAATTGTGATTTTTAAAAAAAAATGAAAAATAAATAAATGTCGTCAAAGGGAGCATGAAGCCTTGCCATCGAATTAAGTAAATAGGAAGCCACAATATGTCAATTCGCCAATTGAACATTTTAGTCACAAATTTCAAAACAAATTGTGACGAAAAGTTACATCGCAAATTTCCGTCACAATCTGCAACGTATTTCTGTTGCAAAATTCCATTGGAAATTTCAGAATATATGCCCCACACTTAATTCAACCTCACACAAATTTCGGGGGCATGCATCGCATTTTGTCGGAAATTCCTCCAAGACGACTTTGAAATGATGCAATGGTGTATATATATATATATATATATATATATATATATATATATGCTTGCGAAACAATTCCCATCCTTGTACCCCGGCCAGGCTGGGTTTGGGGTGTGATTCGAGAGGACAATGGGAGTTGGGTTGAAGGTTTCTCGGGATCAATTCTAACCTGGTTGCTGAGTTACATGGTATGTGGAATGGCTTGCTTAGATTGAGAGCCTTGGGAATCTCTGAGGCCACTTGTTTCTCTGACTCCACTGCTGCTCTCCGGATCGTGCGGCAAGGGGTTAGTCAAAAACATTGGTTATTTCCTTTGGTTCAGTGCATTAAGGATGCATAGTGCATTAAGGATGCATTGGCTCTCCTCCCAAGGGTCAAGTAGTTTTATATCTTGCGAGAGGGAAATGCTGTTGCAGATTCTCTTGCCAAGCGTGGGGCTTTGTAGGGTCAGTCCATTTAATGGGCTTGACCAAGTAAAAACATTAAAAAAAAGGAAAGAAAATTGAATGCACTTGTCTGGAAGAGTGCAGTAGGCAAACTGGCAAAAATAAAATAATAATACACCCATCCATAAATATCAATTTGAGAGGGGCAATGAGTGGTTTTGTGAACAGTGAGGACAGAAGCCAGAAACGAAAACGGAGAGAAGAAAACCAGGAAAAGAGAAAGAAGAAAGGAGGAAGAAGAAGGCCAATCCTTCAATCTCTCCGGCAGAAAAGTTCCAATCTTCGGTGAAATCCTTTTCTCTTACACCTCCCTTGTTGTTAGCCTAGAATTGTGTTCTAGAAGTATAAATATTTTGGGGAATCCACTGCCGTCTGTGATTATTTGTTGATTAGCCAAGATTAGAGAAAATCTTGATGATTGTTGGTGAACCTCTAGGCATATGCTAGAGAGATTTTGAGATGGTGGCGACTGGCCCGTGGTTTTTACCTTCATTTTGAAGGGTTTTCCACGTATAAATCTCGGTGCCGATTTACTGCTTTGATATTGCTTTGGTTGATTTGGTGTTGTTGGCTTGATTGCATCTGTTGGAAACTCATTTGGCACACAGAGGATATACTGTTTTGGATATTTGTACTGTATTGGTATTTCTGGTGATCCCACAGGTTCCGCACTATTCCGCTATTTTTCCCAACAAATTGGTATCAGAGCGAAAGTTGGGCTGTGGAAGTTTTGATAGTATATCTGTGTGTGGAAATGGATGAGCAAAATTCCTTGGAATGATTAAATTAAATTCAGGGAATTATGTTATTTGGAAAAGAAAGATGCTCGATCTGCTATATTGCAAAGATTTATTTAAGCCGGTGTTGGGCAAAGAAAAGCCAAATGATGTAAGTGATGACGCTTGGGGAGTGTTGCATATGAAAGCTTCTGCCACAATCAGACAATGGGTTGATCCCAATATATTCCATCACATTGCAGAGGAAACCAAAGCAGATTTATTGTGGAAAAAGCTAGAGGCACTTTATGAGAAAAATACTTTTAGAAACAAGGCATTACTTATTAGAAGACTTGTGAACTTAAAGTTCAGGGATGGAAAAAGTATGACAGAGCATACCAGTGACTTTGTGGGATTGGTGAATCAGTTGGCTGGGATGAAATTAAATCTTGAGGATGAGTTACAAGCACTGCTACTTCTGGGTTCTCTACCGGATAGTTGGGAAACACTAGTGGTCTCATTGAGCACTTCAGCACCAGGTGGAACACTAACCATGGAGATGGTTAAAGACAGTTTACTCAATGAAGATGCAAGAAGAAAAGAAAAAGGTGAATCTTCTTCAGATGTTCTAGTTTCTCAGAAACCAGTGAGACAGGGAAGAAGTAAGAGCAGAAATCCACAAGGACGTGATAAACATTATACACCAAGAGGAAGGTCTAAGAACAGAAAAGAGATCAGATGTTATCACTGCGACAAGCCGGGTCACATGAAGAAAAAGTGCAGGATCTTGAAAAGGGAAATTGTAGAAGGCAAGAAAGAAGAAAAAGAGACTAATGCAGTTAACCACAACAGTGATGCAGTTACTGTCTTAGATGACAGTTGTGTTAGTCTAGTGTGTCAGGACACTGATTGGGTGATTGATTCTGGCGCATCGTTCCATGTTACATCTCATGGTGACTTCTTCAGTTCGTACTCTTCTGGTGATTTTGGTAATGTCAAGATGGGAAACAATGGTGTTTCAAAGATTGTGGGCATTGGAGAGATTTGTTTGGAGACAAATCTTGGTACCAAATTAATACTCAAGGATGTGAGACATGTTCCAGATATTCGTCTCAATTTGATCTCAGCTGGAAAGTTAGATGATGATGGTTTCTGCAACTACTTAGGTGAAAGTAAATGGAAGCTCACCAAAGGGTCTTTGATAGTTGCAAAAGGAAATAAAGTGAGCACACTCTATGTTATGCAAGCAAAGATATGCAAAGGGGAGACAAATGTTGTTCAGAAAGGTGTCAGCATTGACCTATGGCACAAGAGACTTGGCCATGTAAGTGAGAAGAGCTTGCAGACTTTCTCAAGGAAGCAATTTCTACCGAATTTGCAAGGTACATCTCTGAAAACTTGTCTTGATTGTATTGCTGGTAAAACACATAGAGTTTCATTCCATACTTACCCCCCACATAGAAAGTCTGATGTACTTGATTTGATTCATACTGATGTTTGTTTTATGCGAGATAAATCTCTTAGAGGTGCTGTCTACTTTGTCACATTTATTGATGACCACTCAAGGAAAGTTTGGGCCACTGCTTTGAAAACCAAGGATCGGGTTTTTGATGTCTTCAAGGAGTTTCATGTCAGGGTTGAAAGGGAAACAGGAAAGAAGCTGAAGGCAGTGAGAGCAGATAATGGTGGTGAATACAGAGGGCCGTTTGAGAGTTATTGCAGAACTTATGGTATCAGGCTTGAGAAGACTCCAGCGAAGACACCACAGCTGAATGGTGTTGCTGAAAGGATGAACAGGATAATTGAGGAAAGGATTAGGTGTATGTTTTCGAATGCAAAGCTTCCCAAAAGCTTTTTGGGGGAAGCTATGCGGACTGCAGTTGATTTGATTAATCTTTCTCCAAGCACTGCTCTTGATGGTGATGTTCCCAACAGAGTTTGGAGTGGGAAAGATGTTTCCTATGACTACTTGAGAGTGTTTGGCTGCAGAGTTTTTGTTCATGTTCCGAAAGATGAGAGGTCGAAGCTTGATGATAAGGCCAAAGAATGCATCTTCTTGGGTTATGGTCATGAAGAACTTGGTTACAGGTTATGGGATCCAGTGAACAAGAAAATTGTGAGAAGCAGAGATGTTGTGTTTCTTGAAGATCAGTTTGGGGATGATGTCAGCAAAGATAAGAGTCCCAGTTCCTTTGCAGAAATTCCAGTCAGATTGGATCCAGTCCATTCTCCTTTAGTAGGTCATGATCACGGGGGAGACACACGACAAGAAGGTGGTGATAATGTTGATGAAGAACCTACAGCTGATGTTGATCCAGTTGGAGAATTACCACAACTACCAGTGCCAGTTGAGCCAGTTTTGAGGAGATCCACCAGGGAGCGCCAACCATCAAAGAGATATAACACCAATAAGTATGTGATGCTTACAGATGGAAATGAACCTGAAAGCTATGAAGAAGCCATTGGTCATGAAGCCAAGAATGAGTGGTTGAAAGCCATGCAAGATGAGATGAAATCTTTAAAAGATAATCAGACTTATGAGTTGGTAAAACTACCAGAGGGTAAGAAAGCACTCAAGAACAGATGGGTTTACAGGTTGAAGACTTCAGAAAATAGCTCACAACCAAGGTACAAAGCAAGGTTGGTTGTGAAAGGATTTGGTCAGAAGAAAGGTGTTGACTTTGAAGAAATATTTTCTCCAATTGTGAAGATGAGCTCCATCAGAGTTGTTCTTGGTCTGGCCGCCCGTTTAAATTTGGAAATTGAGCAACTTGATGTGAAAACTGCATTCCTTCATGGTGATCTAGAGGAGGAAATCTACATGGAACAACCTCAAGGTTTTGAAGTCAAAGGAAAAAAGAACATGGTTCGTAAGCTTAAGAAGAGCTTGTATGGATTGAAACAAGCTCCGAGGCAATGGTACAAGAAGTTCGATTCATTTATGATGGGTCAAGGATATATCAGAACACTATCTGATCATTGTGTGTTTGTGAAGAGGTATTCTGATGATGACTACATTATCCTACTGCTATATGTAGATGACATGTTGATTGTTGGCCATGATGCTAGCAAGATTGAGAAGTTAAAGAGAGAATTGGGTAAGTCTTTTGCAATGAAAGACTTAGGCTCTGCTAAACAGATACTTGGCATGAAAATAACCCGCGACAGGAAGAAGGGTAAACTTTGGCTATCTCAGGAACGCTATGTTGAAACTGTGCTTGAGAGGTTCAACATGAGCAAGGCAAAGGCAGTATCTTCTCTACTTGCAAGTCACTTCAAACTTTCAGTTAAACAGTGCCCTACAAGTGAGAAAGAAAAAGAAGAGATGAGCAAAGTTCCTTATGCATCAGCAGTTGGCAGCTTGATGTATGTTATGGTTTGCACAAGACCAGATATAGCTCATGCAGTTGGAGTAGTAAGCCGGTTTCTCTCTAATCCAGGAAAAGAACATTGGACTGCAGTGAAATGGATTCTCAGATACTTGAGAGGTACTTCCAGTGTATGTTTATGCTTTGGTACTAATGAGCCTACTCTGGTTGGATATACAGATTCAGATATGGCAGGTGATGTCGATTCCAGGAAGTCCACATCGGGGTTCTTGATGACTTTTGCAGGGGGATACGTTTCTTGGCAATCAAGATTGCAAAAGTGTGTTGCTTTGTCTAGTACTGAAGCTGAATACATTGCCATCACAGAAGCTTGCAAAGAAGCTTTGTGGATGAAGAAACTGTTGGAAGAGCTTGGCATTGAACAAGAGAAGTGGATTGTTTACAGTGACAGTCAGAGTGCAATCCATCTATCTAAACATTCGAGTTTCCATTCAAGATCCAAGTATATTGATTACAGGTATCATTGGATTCGTGACGTGCTTGAGGACAAACAGTTGAGTTTGGAGAAGATCCACACAAGTGAGAATTCAGCAGACATGTTCACAAAGTCTTTACCGAAAGAGAAGTTCGAAGCATGTAGGCGAGGAGCGGGTTTGGTACAACCCAGAAAATGAACCGATGGGGGAGAATTGTAGGGTCATTCCATTTAATGGGCTTGACCAAGTAAAAACATTAAAAAAAAGGAAAGAAAATTGAATGCACTTGTCTGGAAGAGTGCAGTAGGTAAACTGGCAAAAATAAAATAATAATACACCCATCCACAAATATCAATTTGAGAGGGGCAGTGAGTGGTTTTGTGAACAGTGAGGACAGAAGCCAGAAACGAAAACGGAGAGAAGAAAACCAGGAAAAGAGAAAGAAGAAAGGAGGAAGAAGAAGGCCAATCCTTCAATCTCTCCGGCAGAAAAGTTCCAATCTTCGGTGAAATCCTTTTCTCTTACATCTCCCTTATTGTTAGCCTAGAATTGTGTTCTAGAAGTATAAATATTTTGGGGAATCCACTGCCGTCTGTGATTATTTGTTGATTAGCCAAGATTAGAGAAAATCTTGATGATTGTTGGTGAACCTCTAGGCATATGCTAGAAAGAAACATTGGTGTACCCATTATTTGATATAGTGGAGATTTTGAGATGGTGGCGACTGACCCGTGGTTTTTACCTTCATTTTGAAGGGTTTTCCACGTATAAATCTCGGTGCCGATTTACTGCTTTGATATTGCTTTGGTTGATTTGGTGTTGTTGGCTCGATTGCATCTGTTGGAAACTCATTTGGCACACAGGGGATATATTGTTTTGGATATTTGTACTGTATTGGTATTTCTGGTGATCCCACAGGTTCCGCACTATTCCGTTATTTTTCCCAACATGGTGTATATATATATATATGCTTGCGAAACAATTCCCATCCTTGTACCCCGGCCAGGCTGGGTTTGGGGGTGTGATTCGAGAGGACAATGGGAGTTGGGTTGAAGGTTTCTCGGGATCAATTCTAACCTGGTTGCTGAGTTACATGGTATGTGGAATGGCTTGCTTAGATTGAGAGCCTTGGGAATCTCTGAAGCCACTTGTTTCTCTGACTCCACTGCTGCTCTTCGGATCGTGCGGCAAGGGGTTAGTCAAGAACATTGGTTATTTCCTTGGTTCAGTGCATTAAGGATGCATTGGCTCTCCTCCCAAGGGTCAAGTGGTTTTATATCTTGCGAGAGGGAAATGCTGTTGCAGATTCTCTTGCCAAGCGCGGGGCTAATGCCGAGGAGTTCTTTACGTCTTGGGCTTATCCCCCAGATGGCACATGTGAAGCTGTTGCAGCAGACCTGGCCGGCATTTGTTTTCCTAGATTTTAAGCGTTTTTTCCTTTCCCTCCATTGCTGTAGTATTTTTTAGCTTTTATCTTTGCCGACGCGTCATGCGTCTCTGTTCACCAAAAAAAAATTCCCAACCTTGTAAAAATCGAAGAAGACTAATAATACAAACCAAACACTAATGAAGCTACTATATAAGCACCTTAATTAAGAGCAATCCATCCGATTGGTCTAAAATGACACCAACCTAACTAATGATGAGTGGCACGTACTGCTCAACGCTGAACTAATAATTTCATTATTACATGATCGAGAACGAGACTGGATTTTTCTAAGCATTTAATTTGATCAGCATGCAGCCGTATTAACAGATGTGGGTTGTCGTCCTATGCATTGGCGTATCTATTACCAAACAAGGTGGGTCAATTGACCCACCAAAAAAAATAAAAAATAAAATATTAGTACTAATATTTTGATATAATTAGGAATTAGGTGGCAGTTTTAGGATAAGTGTTGAGTAATTTGAGTAGGAATTTAATAGCATGTTGGTTGTTTTTATTATAAATGTATCTAAATTTTAAGGGTTTCATATTCCAATGGAGATCTATTCAATAACGAGCCAATTCTTTAAAAAAATTTGAGTTATTTAATACAAATTTTAAAAAGTCTTAAAAAAATTAGGTATTCAACACCCTAATGACTTAAACTCCATCAATTTTAATGGATTCTACGGATTCTGTATAACATACAAATTCAGCAAACTTTATGTGAAGTCTATGGATTTTCTAAATATACTGATTTTTATAAGTTTAAAAAATGTAACAAAATTTTAATTGAATACATCTTCTTCCTAATGTTAGCTGCTTACATAATATTTGACCTACCAAATAAAAGTTTCTGGATCCGCCACTGGTCCTATGTAAGAACTTTCCGACTCTGATGCCATATATGTATATATATATAGTTGAAGTGCTGTGGCAGTTGGGGTTTATTGCAGCTAAATAATTTAAGAATATTAGTATTAGCTACCATGGTGAGAAAGGTGGTATGCCTTACCAGCAGCTTGTGATTGACTGACTTCTCGATCGATCTATATATTCTCCTTCTTAATTCTCCTATCATCAGTTATGGAAATGGGAGATCACAGGTCGTCGTGGCTCGTGAAGATTCAGCACTGACAGCAGCGACGACATGCAACAACCACCAAAAGCCGCCGCCAGTGGTGGATTCGAGGGCAGGTTATATAACACTCCTAACTGGCACCACAGTCGACTGATCAGCTCCTCTAATCTTGACAAGCCTCCCTCCCATATACTATATCCCATTGAAATTTAAATTAATAATAATCCAAACAATATCCCTCCCACATCGATTATTATTATTTCCACCGAGGTTCACCAATCAATCAATCCCACAATGGGAAGAAAGCCATGAATAACGACATCTGCAGACTCTGATACAACAGGCTACTAGCTAGAATGGAACTCACATTGGGTTTGGGTTTGGCCGTTTGGGTTTATTAGCAACAAAGTTCATGAAAGAACAGAGCAAATTACAGCTCGCTTAAATAGCCATTCTGAATTAAAGCAACGAATATCATCCTGTTCAGTTGTTAGCTTGTGGGATCGGAATACCAAGACCAAGAGTAACGTCTACTTGTGAGTACTTATTAGCTTGTGGGCTCGTCTCCAAAACAAATACTACCTCCGTTCTGTAATGTTTTTGACGTCTGATAATGTGTTACTATTTACACACAGACTTTCATTTAAAGTTTTATCATATTTATACAAGTTAAAATATAGCCAGGTGGGATCTTGTTAGATTCGTCTGGTCGTGTAGTTTTCACATATCAAACTTTTAGAATTTTTACTTGTACCGAACTTGAGTTATTAATGATTTAAAATATGTATTGGACTGCGTGAAAAGTGGATCGGTAAAAAAATATGAAAAGAGAGGAAGTACTAGTAAGTAGTACAAGGAAAAACACAACTTGAAATTAAACAAGCCTGAATATTACGTCAAACTCTCCTATGTCTATTCTAGAACTAAAAAATAAATTAATAAATAATTGGGATGATTTTTATCCGTAATATCAGAGGGAACATCGTGCAACCTAGCCTCGGATCATCCCACAAGATGACAATCTTACATAGGAAAAATAGATAAATACGTCATTTTTCTTTTCAAAAATCCAAATCAGTCATTTTTCTATTTTATTATCAAAACAGTCCGCTACAAATGTTAATTATGTTCAAATCAGTTCTTTGTTTACTAATTATGATCTAATTGCTTACGTGACAAGGGTTTAAATTTAAACCTGACACGCGAGCATAATATTAGTCATTTTTCTTTTATTGTTTGTCAATTCTGTCATAAACTTTTGTTTTGTTCCATTTATTAGTCTATCCAAATCAATCACTTTTATATTAATTGGCCTCCAACCTTTCAAATTATTTCATTTCAGGCCCAGAACCTTAAATTTTTTATTATTACTAATCGATTTATCAATAAATGTCCGACATACTTCCGTAAATAAAATTAAACACTAAACCTCATACATTGGGTTTTAGTGCCTTGTTACCGGGTCTTCCAAGTTCCGAGATTTTACGGACTCTTTCTAACCACCCGACCGTAACCCAATGTATTAGGTTTGGTGTTTAATTTTATTTACGAAAATATGTCGGATATTTATTTGATAAATGAATTAGTAATAATAAAAAAAATTTAAGGTTCTTGGCCTGAAATGAAATAATTTGATAGGTTGGAAGCCAATTAATATAATGACTGATTTGGGTAGATGAATAAATGGAACAAAACAAAAATTTAGAACTGAATTGACAAAAGATAAAAGAAAAATGACTAATATTATTTCCACGTGTCATATTTAAATTTAAACCTTGCCACGTCGGCAATTAGAGCATAATTAGTGAACAAATGACTGATTTGGACATAATTAGCATTTGTAGCGGACTTTTTTGATAATAAAATAGAAAAATGACTGATTTGGATTTTTGGAAAAGAAAAATGATGTATTTGTCATTTTTCCATCTTACATAAGATAGTTAATACTATAATTAATAGGGCATTTGCAATCCGGTTACGGTACAACCCCTTCAAAAGCCTTTAGGTGCAGACATCATAAAAGATGCATCTCGCATCACATAACACTTCTCTGAGCATCACATTTTTTGTATCACGCAACACATGTCTCCCAACATACAAAATACATCATTTCATACATCACACAACACAACTCACACATCACACACATGGTGGCTGCATGTGCAGCCACCTGCATACTAACACCTTCCGGGCATTTGTGGCTCTAGTGGTTCTTAGATATAAATAAATGTAACGCAACGACGCATACCTGAAGGCCAAAGCAATATAAATGAATATTTTACAGCTACTAATCCCAAACGTGGATGCAATATAAATTTCCAATAGGCAATCCAATCCAACGTAACGCCGTGAGTTGGTTAAAACCACTAGGAGTGTATTCGATTGAGAGTTTATAAGATTTTTATAGACTTTAAAAAGTTGATGGATTTAAAAAGTCCATAAACTTGACTGATTTATATAGAATCCATGAAGAGTCTCGAAGAGTCTGGCTGATTTTAGAGAGATTTCGTTTAGTTATATTTTTTAAGAGAATCCATTAAAATCTATAAAGAATTAAAATCCATAGACTGTTGAATACCTCTAGATTTGTAAAGACTTTTAAAAATTTGTATTGAATACCTCTAGATTTTTAAAGACTTTTTAAAATCTGTATTGAATACCTCTAGATTTTTAAAGACTTTTTAAAATCTAGATTGAATACACCCCAACTTTAGAAATCCAAAAAACTCCAACAGAGTCTTGATTGAATACACCCTTAATTTAATCTTAAATTATATTGGAGGATATGATTTTATTACATACGTATATAGCTTGTAAATTTGGAATTCCGATCCAATTAAATCGGATTCATTGTGCGTATTACACATATGATACTATACAATATTACTACATCGTAAGAGTTTTTATTGTCAATTTGGATTCAAGTCAACTACCATTTTGATTTTTACATTTTCTTTTTTTTCCTTTTTTCCGGTCAATTGCTGCTAGTCATACGCTGATACGCATATGACTAAGGGCATATTTGGAAAATAATTAGAGTTTAATATCTGGAGTATAGAGTCTGAAGTTTGAAATTAAATGGTGAAAAACATTTTTAAATTTGAATAATGGTGTTTGGTAATGCAATTTTAAATTAGAGTTTAGAGTGAAGTTTGGAAAGCTAATGGCCTGTGTGTTTTGACTTTTGAAAAAAAATGAGAAGTCAGTATAAGAAGGAGAATGGGGAGAAGGATAATTCAAAAGGTAAAAGTAGCTCAAATAATTGTTGGGTTGGATATTATTAAAGTTGTTTTTCAATGAAAACATGTTTGGATGAATTGTACGTAGAAGGACTTTTGATATATTAAAATTACTAAATTGGACATAAATATTATAAGGATATTTATAATTATTTTTATTTCCTTTTTAAATCGGGTTATTTTTGTATATTTATTACTAAATGACTTCTCCTATTAAAAAAAGTAACCCCTACCTACTTTGAAAAAAAAAAGTAGAATTTCAACTTTTGTTTCTCCTTTTATTTTTTTTAAAAAAAAAAGTCAAAACAAACAACTAAAAAAATTCAAAAGGACTTTTGGGAGAAGCAAAAGTCAAAAGGAGAAAAATTAAGGGCCTGTTTATTTTGGCTTGTGAAAAAAGAAGAAGTGAGTAGAAGAAGGAGAATGAGGGAGAATTCAAAAGTAAAAGCAGATCAAATAATTGTTTGGATGGATATTATTAAAGTTGATTTTCAACGAAAATATGTTTGGATGAATTGTACGTAGAAGGACTTTTAATATATTAAAATTACTAAAATGGACATAATTAAATATTATAAGGATATTTATAATTAATTTTATTTCCTTTTTAAATAGACGAATCTAACATCTCACTTGATTATGTTTTATTTTATATAACTATGTTTAAACTCAATAAACAGTATTCATTATGCAAATGGAGGGATAATTGAGTGCTCCTAAAATATGAGTAAAAACAAATATACTAGTATCGCATAAAAAAGAACCACGAATCCAAATTTTGAAGTTAGTGCAACTTTTGATTTTTTTTATTAATTGTGGCCAATGGCAACGTTGGTTAAGGTAATCGTTCGTTGGTAAGGAGAACTATGGTTCAATCCAACAACATCAAATGAGACGGCGGCATGAAACTACTTTGCTGTCAAATTCAATATGTTTGTACAATTAAAAATAAATAAATAAATAAATAAAATCAAATTGTATTTATTCTAGAATGAATACATACTAGAACGAACAATTTAAAGAATATCATTGAGGAGTGCAACAAACCCAATATTACATTATTACCTGTTAAGTAGCCTAAAAATAGCATGGTAAAACTTTATAACTTAATTTCAAAGTAAAATTGAAACCCAAACAAGGAGGAATAAAGAATGTAGTAAATGATAAAGTTTGAGGGTGACCCTGCACCTATCCAGATGCGTAGTACAAGGCCCCACTGCGTTCAAGCAAGGTACATGTCCAAACAAAATACTTCTACTTCCATCTAATTTATTTTTTATTTTTAATATTATTTCTTATTTAATTTAAGTTAATTTTATTTTATGTATGTAATAGAAAAAGTATGAAAAAAAGGATAAATAGGTCCTTTTTCTTTTAAAAAATTCAAATCAGTCCTTTTTCTATTTTATTACCAAAATAGTCCTCTACAAATGCTAATTATGTCCAAATCAGTCCCCTTTTCACTAATTATATTCTAATTGCTGACGTGGCAAGGATTTTAATTTAAACCTGACACGTGTGCATAATATTAGTCCTTTTTCTTTTATCTTTTGTCAATTCAGTCCTAAACTTTTATTTTGTTCTATTTAGTCCTCTACCCCAATCACTCATTTTTATATTAATTGGCCTCAAACCTTTCAAATTATTTCATTTTAGGCCCAGAACCTTAAATTTTTTATTATTACTAATACATTTATCAAATAAATGCTCAACATACTTCCGTAAATAAAATTAAATACCAAACCTCATACATTGGGTTTGACCGCCTTGTTACCCGGGTCTTCGAAGTTCCGAATTTTACGGACTCTCTCTAACCACCCGACCGTAATGATGGTTCATTGGTTCTGGTTTCCTTCAGCAACAATCAGCACAATCATACTTTGTGGACAATAAAATTCAGGCCTTTTTTTTTAATATTTTTAATAATATTAATATTTTTCAATAAAACCAAGGCTTCCTGTATCCATAACCTTCCAAAAATTCAAGTTAAATCATTTACTCAAATATTGCTACAATCTAAGGTAGGACGCAAAGTAAGATTCTGTTGATTGTTACTGAAGGAAACCAAAACCAATGAACAATCGGTTGCGGTCGAATGGTTATTAGAGAGAGTCCGTAAAATTCTGGTACTTGAAAGACCCGATAACAAAGCAGTCGAACCCAATATATGAGGTTTGGTGTTTAATTTTATTTATGGAAGTATGTTGTGCATTTATTTGATAAATGGATTAGTAATAATAAAAAATTTAAGGTTCTGGGCCTAAAATGAAATAATTTGAAAGGTTTGAGGCCAATTAATATAAAAATGAGTGATTGGGGTAGAGGACTAAATAGAACAAAATAAAAGTTTAGGACTGAATTGACAAAAGATAAAAGAAAAAAGACTAATATTATGCACACGTGTCAGGTTTAAATTAAAACCCTTGCCACGTCAGCAATTAGAATATAATTAGTGAAAAAAGGACTGATTTGAACATAATTAGCATTTGTAGAGGACTGTTTTGGTAATAAAATAGAAAAAGGACTGATTTGAATTTTTTGAAAAGAAAAAGGACTTATTTATCATTTTTTCCTATATATTTCAAGGGAAAAATGGACAAATACGTTATTTTTCTTTTTCAAAAATCCAAATCAGTCTTTTTTCTATTTTATTACCAAAACAGTCCGCTACAAATACTAATTATGTTCAAATCAGTCCTTTGTTCACTAATTACGCTCTACTTGCTAACGTGGAAATAGTTTAAATTTAAATCTGACACGTGGGGTATAATATTAGTTATTTTCTTTTATGATTTGTCAATTCAATCATAAACTTTTGTTTGGTTCTATTTATTCATCTACCAAAATCAGACATTTTTATATTAATTGGCCTCCAACATTTCAAATTATTTCATTTCAGGCTTAGAATCTTAATTTTTTTTTATTATTACTAATCCATTTATCAAATAAATGTCCGACATACTTCCGTAAATAAAATTAAACACCAAACCCCATACATTGGTTTTACTACCTTGTTACTGGATCTTCCAAGTTCCGAGATTTTACGGACTCTTTCAAACCACCCCACCGTAACCCAGTGTATGAGGTTTGGTGTTTAATTTTATTTACGGAAGTATGTCGGACATTTATTTGATAAATGGATTAGTAATAATAAAAAAAATTAAGGTTACAACCTGAAATGAAATAATTTGAAATGTTGGAGGCCAATTAATATAAAAATAACTGATTTGTGTAGATGAATAAATGGAACAAAATAAAAGTTTATGACTGAATTGACAAAAGATAAAAGAAAATGGATTAATATTATGCCCACGTGTCAGGTTTAAATTTAAACCCTTGCCACATCGGCAATTAGAGCATAATTAGTGAACAAGGGACTGATTTGTATATAATTAGCATTTGTAGCGGACTATTTTGGTAATAAAATAGAAAAATGACAGATTTGGATTTTTGGAAAAGAAAAATGACGTATTTGTCCATTTTCCATATTTCAAGATATTAACTATTGAACAAATATTATATTTGTTCTTTTTTATTTGATACTTTTGTATAGTTGGTAACTTGGTATTATTGAATTACTTTATCCTATTTTTTTTAATCACATTTATATAATTAAAAAAATATTTGTCAAAATAAAATCTTACTGAATTCGTCTGCTTACATAGTTGTAAAATATTAAATTTTTTTTATAATTTTTACTTGTATACAATTGGAGCTATTAATGATTAAAAATATATCTTTCGTGAAATGTTGAAAAATATGAAATATTTTAACTTAAAAATATAGACAAAATGAAGTGAATGAAGCCAGAACAATTTTTGATTTTATACTACTCCATATACTAGATTATTTATGTCCCTCGGGAAGCAAATTTGAAAGGGATATGTTCTTTTGCGGTCAAAATTAAGAAGCAAGTGAAATACCCCAAAACAAATTAAAATGGAGCAATTAAAACGACCAAAAAAAAAGGGCCAATCTCCAAATGCATCTAAAATTAAGTGACAATGACAACACTGATGACAAGTTGAATTAAATTCAACTTTTCCAATTACTTACCCCTCCGTCCCTTTAATAAACTTTTTACACTGTTCGTGGTGAGTTGAATTAAATTCAACTTTTCCAATTACTTACCCCTCCGCCCCGTTAATAAACTTTTTACACTGTTCATGGTGTGTGTTTGCTCTAAATTTTTATTGCAGTGGAATCTTATTGGATTTGTTTTTTTTTTTTTCCTGGCGATAACAGCCTAACGAGAGGCTAGGGTATTGGATTTGTTTTTTAGATAATTTTATAATATATATTTTATATAATTTTTAATTTTATATATTTTAAGATATTAAATTTTAAATAAATACATTGGATTGTGTATCTAAATATTTAGGACAAAATTAATGGGGCAGATGGAGTATTATTTAGCAACTCAATGCATTCTAACATGTATGTATTTAATTAATGTGTCCTCTGAAACTCCCATTCCATGTGGCGTTGGTGCAAGCAGATGATCGAGCTACAGTCCAAGGGGCCTGCAGGGTAAACCCCTCTCATCATCAGCCCTCAGGGTTATTAATATTATTTTTTTTTAAAACAAAAGTAAATATTCAAGAACATAAAAAGTTGAAATAATTCCACTCAATAACTCTATCAATTCATGAACGCATGGCATGTGAAAATGATATATGGAGTATATACTACATTTAATAAAAATAATTAGTCCTTATTAAACATTGAATTAAACGCACACATATGTACGTATACTAATACTGTATATGCACAACAGTCGACAAATACATTTGCACCACTAATACTTATTTAATACTAGTAGTATACTTATTTTTTATAAAAGCTAGGAAAAGACGATAGTATATGAAAAAGAAAGTATGTCAGTTTTCAAAACGTAAATAATCTGATTATTTAACCGCTAAAAAAGGTGCTGCAAACCTGATTATTTGCGTTTTGAAAACGCAATAATCAAATAATCTATTTTATATCGCTAATCCAAACATCCTCTAAAATTACCTGATGGAGACACATCATGACAGAAGAGTAGTCTTGGAATGGAACTGTTCGTTAACATCGTCCGGACACCAGATTAACTAATTAATTAATTCGATCACTTCTCAATTTCATTAATCTCTTCACCATCTTTCCTCCACCTTGTACTAGATTTCATAATAAAAAATATTACTACTAGTATATACTATTCACAACCCGGTTACGGTACAACCGCCTTTAGGTGCAAACATCACAAAAAGACATCTTGCATCACAAAACACAACTCCCACATCACACAACATGGTGGCTGCACTGCATGTGCAGCCACCACCTGCACACTAACCCCTTCCTACTATTCAATAGCTTTCAATTCGAAAGCTAGCTAGCTTGTTGCTTTCAACCATTCAAGCTAAGTATTAGCAAACTTACCTCAACTTAATGCAATATAATGGCTGAGTACTGCCTGTCGTAGATGAGGGGGATTCATCATGAAAAATCGATGTGTATATATAATATATATATATATATGTATGTATATGTAAGATCGAGAAGAAAGCAGAGCAGGGTAAACATATGAAAAATGCAAGACATGTGTAGGGGACATATAGGGAGCTACAATTAAGAGGGCCGGGGCTCCACCATCAACATTATTCAACTCTAGTGAGAAAATTATATAGTACTCGATTTTTCCATTCAAGATATATATAGTACTAGTATACTACATATATATTCATGATTCAGACCATTAGAGTTTCTAACACACAAATTAAACTTGTTTATTAGTATTATAACTTATTGAATTCATAGCACTATTGTATCATGCAGTACAATTAATACTTATTAGTATTATTCAAGTTGGGATGGTTGGAGCTTAAAGTGGCATTTATATATATATAGGTTAAAAAAGGCAACAAACTAGTCAAACTCGTATCATAGTAGATAAAATTATAATAGATGTGTAGTATGTCCACAATTATTTTTTCATAGATCAATCAAAATAGCAAAAAAGATCAACAAGGAATAAACACACCGAGATTGACATATCATAAATAAATAAAATTAAATCAAACAAACATAACTAGACAGTACAGACACCGAAAGCAACATAAATGCATAGAAAAAATTTCTTATTTATTTGTTTAATTTGATTTTTTTTTAAATTTTTTTTTTTTGTGTGTGTGTGTGTGTATGTTGGGAAGTTTTGATGGTGAAAGATAGTGTGTTATTTTGCGTAACGAATATTGCATAGTAGAGAATAAGGTATATATTTCACTGCCCGGCCTATTCTCCAATTATATGCAGATCAGTAGAGTATATATGTTGTAAATGCATGAACCGGATGTTGTCACTACTAGAAAAATCATGTATTTGGTAGCTAACGAATTTCGGTCGCTAAAACTATAATAGCCAACGAATTTCGGTCGCTAACCTCTTTAGTGACCAAATTTTACCAAAACTTTTCGGTTGCTGGAACAGAAAATTCCTATAGTGGCGTCCTACCCGATAAACAAAGCATTTCACCACCACGGATCATGATGATATATATAACATCATCGGATGTAAATTATCCAAATGGTATAAGATCAAAACTCACAGTCACTACATCATTTTTGTATTATCTCTGTCTTCCTCTTCATGTCACATAGTATATATAGTTGTATTCCATAATAGAATCCAAATAGCGACCAATTGTTAGTGTCATACTATATATATACATGCTTTAACTTTTTTTTAAAAACACAAACAAATTTTAAATGCTTTAAATTAATTAATAATACAATTAATTAAAAATTAATTTTAAAGACCAACATTATAACACTCCTCATTGGAAACCAATAATTTTGTCAATTCTACATATGCAACAATACTATATACAGAGGGAAAAATGTTTGGGTAATTAATCCTTAGTTATATATAGTTGTAAATTCTGTCAACGTGACATTTTAATTAGAGTTGAGTATGCAATTGAATAATATCTCAATATCAAAGTCTAGTAGTATAACCAACAGCAGTTGGCCTAGTCGCTTAAGCAAGGTCTCGGGTTCGAGCCTTGTGTATGCAAAAAACTGCTTTGGGAGATGCGCCCTTAATTGCCCTTGCAGATCCTCGAGGGATTAGTCTTAGGTCCAATGTGGCCTGGGGATACCCTGGTATTCACCTAAAAAACGTGTAGTAGTATAAATTTAAAAAATTGAAGTTTGGTGTCGGTGAAAACCCCCCGCGGGATCCATGCATTGCCGCAAACGGACACAAGCAAATTAGTAAATGAAAAGGAAATGGGTTATTCCCATGTTAGAAGAAGAGACGACCTGCCTTGCCTTGCCCTGTCTGTATTCGGGTGTGCATTATTGATTGTTCCAGGTGTAGTTGGAATAGTTAGTAGTAGTAGCTAGTGGTAAAACTTCAACACTATACAATGAGGGTTTCTTTTTTCTCTTTTCTTTTTTTTTTTTTTTTTTTTTGGGATCCAACTACCCTTGGGAAAACCCATTGTTATTATGATTATATATAAGTATATAGATAGATAGATAGATAGATATGTGCAGATTGCCCACCAAACCATGGTAAGGGTGCAAAGCCCTCATGTATCCTCACCAACCCCCAAATACTGCCAAAACCCACCTCTGCATTATACTACTATATTCATTTCTTAATCAATAATAAAATCCATGCCAGCCCACTATCTTATAACTATGATGGTCTTCCATTCCATTATATTCATTCCTCATCACTTTAATTTTGCATCGTTCAAACATATAGTATACACTAACATGTGACTGTGATGAGTTGTATTAAAAAAAAAATCACTCTTTCATCATCATCATCCTATATACTATATATATAAATATATATATGTGTGTATATCTTCCTTGTATGGGTTTGGTTTGGTACTTGGTAGTTAGGGACATTATATATATATATATATATATATATATATATATATATATATATAATTATTTTGCCAGTAGGGCATTGCAGTGCCGATTTACAAAAGAAATGCCGACAAACATTGTTGATATTTGTTATAATTAGCATTGTCGTACTACCAATTACTAAGTACATCTTTCGTCATTAATTTTTACTATTAAGGAAAAATAAATGTTTTGGATTATATATTAAAATGGTACTCTCTGTGTAAAGTTAAAACTAATACTACAATATACTACAATTCTGAAGAAGAGAAAAAGTTTAGGTGAGGTAGAAACTGTCATTTATAATCTTAAGCACTCATTACAAAAATTAATCAATGATTGTTAATTAGTGGAAGCATGTACTGTGATTTAAAATTCTGTATCCTAACAGCTTCCCATATCGCTAATCTCCCACATCCCATGCTAATAAATCACTCCCATGCAATGGCCCACAGGTAAGAGCTTTTTGCTGATCTCCTATAATGATCAAAATTATTTTTGAAAAAGTCCCTATTTAATTTCCAATACCAATTGTGATTGACTTGAGTGGTTATGAGATTCTAGTCTATTGATCAAAATCTTGAGTCTGAACTCTTGTAAAGGTAAAGAACTACTTTGCGAAAAGTTATTCTTGAACCTCAAATAAACTTAAAAATCTTTTTGTTCTCCCAACAATTTGTAATGGGTTTAGAGAATCTTCGTTTAATTACTCATAAGTTTTTAAAAGGTTTTAAAATCTTTTCATTCAAAAAACATATGACTTACATGGGAAAAAGAAAAATCATTTTTCTTCTAAAATAGTGTAAGATTTAGGGTAAAAACCACTTAAAACATTAGTAAATTTCATCATAATTGGTTTTAACTAATTAATATCGGTTGGCACATCGTGCCGATTGAGTTCGATTAATCAAACCTCCAACATTGCGTTGGAAGTTAAGGGACTTAACCACCTGAGCGATAGTGAATCCAAAGTCTTATTTTTTAAATATTTTTTTTTTAAATACTCCATGTAGTACTGTATACATATATATATATATATATTTAATTCACTAGGATTTGGTACAATATAATAAGACTTCTGTTTCTTTTACTAATTAAAATACTTCATTATATTTGAAATTGCTCTTTGATCATAATGAAGGGCTTGTTTGAGCCCGTGATTTTACCAAAAGAGTATCTCAATAAGCAAAACTTTGGGTCAATATGATGATATGCATCATACTAGTATTATTTAATTAATTAATCAAATTAAAATCAACAACTCCACGTACATATATATAAGCGAATGGAAGTATTAAACCTCTTAATCACTCAATAATTTAATATTGTTTTATTTCCTATGAAAGTTCTAAGTAATGACATTTTAAAGCCACCAAATAAATATATTATATTGGAAGTACCAATTGAGACCGATGTCACTTGTTGCCTTTCTTATGTGAAATGGGAAATTTTGGAGTTTTCCCTTGTCTTCCGCTCCTTTAATTTGAAAATGTTCATTCATCAATAAATTAATGAGATTTGTTTAGTGTTCATGTTTTTTAACTTTCAATTTTAAAATTGAGAATCTCATGTATTCATATCCTCCTGTCATTTTATAATTGAGAAACTCACGTATTAATATCTTCCTTTTCATTTAAAATTGAGAAGTATTCATATCGCCCCCTATCAGCCTTGTGCGTAGATGTAAGAAAATCGATTATTTTTATGTTATTTCAAAAGCAATATAAC
The DNA here is from genome assembly GCA_030278955.1 of Hygrophila difformis. Lineage (NCBI taxonomy): Eukaryota > Viridiplantae > Streptophyta > Magnoliopsida > Lamiales > Acanthaceae > Hygrophila > Hygrophila difformis. The sequence continues at coordinate 44,004,161 of JAOANR010000012.1, read as the reverse complement.
AACACTACATTACAATAAATTAAATTTGCCGTAAAGTAATGGAAAAAATTTCAAAGAACCATGAAAGAAGCTCGATCGACAGTTAATTACATTTTTTCTTATAACTTAAATACAGTTTAAGTACGATAAATTATTCTGAAATTAACATAAACATAAAATGATGGGATAATTTAAAAGGGCAAGTGCTATAAGAAGTTAAAAAAATACTATGAACAGGATGGATGGGTCCATATCATTACAGCACTTGTAGATATTCTATGAATAGGGTATGGAATAGGAATTGTCTTCCATAAAATAAGGGAGACAGTACTTAATAATGACATATGACTTTTAATCAATCGAGTTCCTATACAGAATCCTCCGATTATGTATGTGCAGAATTGATGAGAGACAATTGTTTTGTGATGGATGGACTATTCCCTAAAAAAAAAACCCAAAAACAACTTCCTAAAATATAGTTATCCACCCTCTGGAATATGAGATTCATATCTTACCATATTTAATTGGATTTAGTGAGATTTAATTCCATTCCATCACTAATCAAATCAAAATCATCGCCCCCTCGTTTGATGGGCCTAAGTCGGTGGATTTCTTTACCACGTGGGCGTACCCGCCAGATGATGTGCGTCCTATTTTGTCTACGGATTTGATGGGGGTTTGCTTCCCTCGTTTGTAGGCCTGTTCGTTGCTTTTACTATTTTTTCTTTTGTTTGTCTCCCTTCCCCTCACTTGCTGTAGATTTTTTAGATTGTTTACTCTTTGCTGACGCTTGCGTCTTTTATCCAAAAAAAAAATCATCGCCCCCTCCCATCCACACTGTCTCCATTCTCTCATCGTCAAGCTTCTTCTCTCAATCTCCATAATGTCATCGTCATGGCGTATTTTATGGATTTAAACATCCCACCACCGGACGACACGCTTTGTAATGATAGTAATGGCGCAAATTTGGGATTGGAACTGTAGCTAGGAAACCTATATAACCATAACAACTCAACATATTTTTTTGTGTTGCACAATATACAGATCAGTCAGCAATGGTGTTGCACAATATATATTTCAAACTTGAATACAACACAGACAACACAATATAATGAATCTCACAGTGTAATGCTCGAGACATAGACCCATCACCTAAACAGTTCTTAGCATCCCATGAAGATTACCGAGATTACGTGGACATAACCAGGCATCACATGAAAATTACTAGACATCACATAAACACTATTAAACATCACATAAACGTAATCAGGCAGAACATAATAAGTCAGTATTCGTACCTGTATAATCGGCACGTAAACACACTTTGTGATGTTTAAGTGGACTTGAGTGATGTTTGAGTTGGACTTTGTGATGTTTGAATGGGTTTACAGGCAAGGAAATTCGAACACAAATTATGAGAACGACTCGAATGTGATGGATACTGTGTAACTACCTTGACTCGATCTGCACAAATCCCCAACTTCTCCAAGAGAAACCTGCTCAAATCTATTTCCCCAAAAAACGTGTATATTGATAATTTTTTTCGAGGAGCCGAAGCAAGAAAAGTGTGGTGGGAGTTCATGCCACACAAATTAAAAAGAAATAAAAGGAGATATAGGGGGGCGAGTGAGAATTCAACCCCAATCCTATGATGGAAGGCATGAATTTATCCGCTTGGGCAAGCCATCATTCCCGAATATTAATAATTGAATTCAAAAAAAATACAAAATATCCAAAGATATATAGGCAGCTGGAGAAAATAAATAATATCTATAAATAAAATAAAATATGTATCTTTGTTAACACATAACTTAATAAATAAATGAATAAATAATATGAATAACTACCATATATATGATTCAAAACTAAATCTAGTATCAGCCCAAAAACTAAATCTAAAGCCTCACACAAATAAACTATGTCAGCCGTCTTCACCTTCGCATCACACATCATGCACCAACCATCATATCTGCATAAGCAGATTCTGCACGGGAACCGCTCCCACTTTTAATACATACACCCACTTCTGTTGAATATTGTTAGGTATTAATAAAGTTGCACTCTTGTTCCAAAATGATTTATTCTCACATTGTGCCCGTTTTATTATACTACTAACAAATAATTTAATATACTTCTATACTGGGAGAGTATTAAAATTATTATATTTATTTATTTTACAAGCACATGCAGATGCAGTCCCCCAATACAAATTCTAGAATTCAAAAAGTCATTTGCAAGCCAACAAAGAAACTCTGCCTTTCGACACTTTTTTCATAATGAAAATTGGTTACTTATCGTGCTCCTCTCAATTACTCCCTCCGTCCCGCGAAATGTGGTTACTTTTTTTTGGGCACGGTATAGTGAGGTTTAGTAGTTAAAGTGGTGTAGGTATTTTGTATTTAAGATTCTAATGAATTTTAATATTGTTTATTATTTATCTTTGACTTAATATTATGTAATGATACAATTAGAGAAAAATATTCAAGTTTGATCTTGTTATAATCGTCTAATCGTGTAGTTTCATAATATATATTTTATACAATTTTTATTTGTACCAATTTTAAAATATTAAGAATTAATGAAATGCTAGGGAATTTGGGTAGAAAAGTAAAAATGCATTGGAATTTGTGCAGAATAGTAAAAGTGAGCACTTTTAATGTAATTTGACAACAATTAAAATTCTAATCAAACTTATATTATTTTAATTTATCTAAAAATGGAAAGTGGCCAAATTTCGTGGGACACCCCAAAAAGGAATAGTGGCCAAATTTCATGGGACGGAGGGAGTAGTATTTTTCTTTTGCTGAAAAAAATATCTCAAAATATTACATAAAATTGACTATACCTCTAATAATGGGTTCTAGTCTATTATCAATTAGGGCAAGTTATTTAAAAATACCTCCCATTCATATTCTCTTACATGTTCAGTACATATAGGAATTTTTATTCATTTTAGGTACCTGATGTCGCTTTCATGGAGGTGGGAGGTTATCAAATTGACAAATATACCCCTGGTTAAGTCCAGTACGTTTGTTTTACAAGTTCGATACATCTTATCCTGATTTCAGTATTTTTATGTTAAATTTCAATATCTTTTCTGGATATTTGGTTATATTAACAGATTTAATTTTTTATTTTTATTTATTTATTTTTTTTTAGGAGTTTTAATTGTGATTAACCGGTATAATTAACCTGCCACTGTTTTCTTTCCCGATCTAATCCCTTTTCATATGCCTGTAGGTTGTTGATTTCATCATTTATCCAAAAACTTAAATCTAATTCTTCTATTATGAGATTTTTTCTGTTTAAGAGTTGCAAACATTTTATTTTTGCTTCGATTTGGATTTTTACAATTTCTTTTTTAATGCGATATCTGTCAATCGCAGTTTTATCCCATTTACTGTAGTCTCTTATTGTTTTATGTCATCTTTAATGCTGATTTCTGATATGATTAATGAATTCTGTTTTAGAAGTGTTTAACTCCTCTATTTTTGTTTTGAGGTCTGTTGATTGGTAACTTATAACTTCTTCATATATACGAACCGAATTTAAAATAGTTTTTATTTCTTCGTCACGGTTTAACACATATATGAGTTCATGTGCTTCTTCTTCTTCGTCTTCTTTATATTCTGTTAACCTTATAATTGTTTCTTTAAGGTCTTTTATTTCTTTTTCTATTTTCCACATGGTTTCTCCAAGTTTTCCACATTCAGGACAAATATCAAAAGGTATTTGTACTTCCATTTTCAAATCAGTTATTTCTTGCTAAACGTTCTTCTTGTAATTTTTTCCACATTTTTTCTTCAAATTCACATGATATAAAATAGTTTTCACATCTTTCTATATGGTTATCCCGTAATTTTTCAAAAATATTATAGATTTTAGTATGCTTTTGATAACTGTTTTCTAGAATTTCTATTTCATTTTTTAGAAATTCAACCTCTTTAGTCACTTTCCATTTTATAATATTTTCAAACAATCTTTGTTTTCTGCAAATCATGTCTATTTGATTTCGCTTATTCATCAGTCTAATAAGCCAAATTTCACATTCTTGGCATAGGAAGTGTGTTTTCGGGTAAGGTACAATAATAAACCTTGTTTCTGTGTTTTTAAAAGATTCTGTTTTAAACAAATCTGTTTTACAGTTTTCAGTAGTTTTAGTCATATTCTCCATTTGTTTTGATAAAAGATATTAGTTATTTCAAAAAAGGTTTTAAAAACACTGGTTTTTGTGCGCGAAAAACTTATATGTCGTGATGTCTTACTAGGTACTTGCCATCTCCTATTATTCTCTTGGTCGTGTTAAATTTCTGACTATGTGTTATGAGTCCGATTGTCCTTTATTATGGAAATATTATCATAAACATTAAGTCCGCAATCCTCTTATTACTGTCACTGATGAGATATTTTTCTGGGTCTGTTTCGGGTTTCAAATTCAAATTAGCATTATCCAGACCTAGATCTGAAATGTAAGCAGGGGGTCTAAGGGGCAAATCAAAAGGGACAACAGTAACAAAACACCATTATGTTTATCAAACATCCTTGAATTGTGGTTCCCCTAACGAGTCTTTCTTACAGCTTTTATGGCATAAAGCCTTTTAAATTTTTATCTTACTCCCCTAATGGCATATCTCATCAATTAAGTTTTAAAAGGTCACATATTCATGTTTATAACATTATTATCCATACATAGAACAATCATACCATAACATAAATCATAAACTAACCCATACCTTGAGAGATGAGAGGCTTTCCCGTTCAGACGGGCCCCTGTATTTCAGAAAGTAAAGAAAAGAGGAAGCAATCAACACCGGGTCTTTCTTTACAAACTGAAATTTTATTACTGAAAGGGTTGGGAATACAAGAGAATTAGAGAGAGAAAGAGCTTTCGAAAGTAGCAAGAGTGCAGTCTCAAAAACCTTAGAGAGCTAGAGAGCTAAGAAGTGAGTGTGTGTGTTACAGGTGAAGACTATCCCTCTATTTATAGATGGGAATGTCATCTAAGTAATCTACAACAACCAATAAAAACGTGCCAAGTGGCAAAGTTATCCGATAAGGTTCGGATGAAAAATCAAACAACTAATAATGCAACAATATAATAATGTAGTAAAGAGGGGCCTAGTGCCCATTAACGCGGTTTTCAAGAGTCACATGGCTCTTGTCGGATTTTTGACCTTTTCCGCCTTGGATTCCTTCTTTCACATGGTTAGTGGTGCTTTTCGCTCCACTAGCATTTTTGTTTTCTTCTTGACTTTTTCTTTTCCGGATTCTTTTCTTCACATGCTGGTATTTATTGTGAATTCCAGCTCATTTCTGCGTGGCTCCATTAGTACTCTTCATCATTGTGGGGGCCGCCACTTTCTTTTTTCTGATTTTTTATAATTTTATTGGCCTGGTATTTTGCTTCATTTTTTTTAGTGCTACCAGTGCACCATACCTTCCATTTTTTCTGGCTGCCATTGCTTCAGCAAAAGTAGGCTTTAGTTCCATTTCAAGTTTATGAAAAATTTCTTCTTCACTGTGGTTTTCAAATTTTCCAGTCTGTACTGGACTCATAGTTTTTGGCAAACTACCAGCCATAACCGGAATTAATGTGCTTTTACCATCTACCGGAATAGATGGGCTTAGTTCAACATTTTGGTCCTCAAAGACCTCAAGGTTAGAACTTCCCTGGTTTGGTTCAAAATCATCTGAACTTATGCTTTTTAGCAAAGCATCAGCTATCAACGGACTTGACTCGTCTTTACCGTCTGCCGTTTGAGATGGACTAGATTCAAACTTTTGATCCTTAAAGACCTCAGGAGTTGAATTTTCCTGGTTTTGCTGCATCCAGGCTTTTGCCAATTCTACTGCAGTCATAGAACTGGTGGGTTTGGGTTCTGGACCATAGACTGGTTTTCCTTCTTGCTTCGGTGTTTTCAGTGTGAGGGACACAATTTTTGAGGTCAATTTCTCATTTTGGTTTTAAAGGATTTCAAGTTTCTTGGTGAGGGTTTCAATCTGGGCCTCTGCTTCAAGGGTTTTCATTTTTTGGTTTTCAAAAATTTGTAACCATTCGGCCTTTTGGGCTTCATATTTACAGACTTCCTTGGCCATTTTTTCACAATGGTCACAAAACACAATGTGGGTTTTAGAAGAATGTCCAATTGAATATTGGACTGGTCCTGTAGGATTTTGGGTTTTTGGCCTCAAAACATCAACAATGTTTTTCAAACTTGGGCTTACAAAGAAATCTGGGCCCATTGTGGTTTTTGCAAATTGAATTGCAGACATTATGTCATAAAATCCTTTATGAAGAGGTTTTTCATTATCTTCATTAAGAGGTAAAATATCATTTTTATCATAAATTCCTTTTTTATAACCTTCATAGATTACATAATATAAAAATGGTTTTATGTTATTGAATTTCTGAAAATACATGCTTAAAGCAGAGAGACAAGTAACAATATACCTGCTGTTGTTTTTGTCAAATGATGCTCTCCAGATGTTATCACAAAGGCAGATCTGTTCCTCTGTGTAGTTCAACCCTGTGATAGGCCTGTACTTCATGTTATCAAATAAGATTAACTCTACATTATTGCCAGTTTCTGCTCTTTTGCCAAAGCAGATTTTCACTCCTTTTTCTGGGAGTTTATCTTTTTTCTTCCCTTCTGGGATGCTGGTTTTAGAAGGGATTGTGTAATATCCCTCTGGGGTTTTCACCATCCCTGTGGTTTTTACTCCATTTTCATTGCTGATTTTCAAAGAGTTTTTCTGGGAGTTTTCTGCCATTCCTGTAACAATATTATTCAATTCTCAATATTCCAGTCCTCCCTGTAAAATTGATCCCATTTTAATTTATATTTTTCCTCATCATTTTCATCATAATTATCAATTGATTCGTTTTTAAATTCAGTGTCATATAATGGTTTTTCCATTTCTTTAATCAGAATTCTAGATAGTATATCAGCAATTTTGTTATCTTCTCCTTTAATATGTTCGAATTTTATTTTGTAGCCTTTCTGACTAATAACATCTGTAAAATTCAACCACCTTCTCTTAGACATTGATCTTTTTTCTTGGAGTTGGCTATGAAATTTTACTATGGCTTCACAATCAGTTCTTACTGTGAATCCTGGATTTCCTGTCAAAAACAGTTCAAATTTATCAAGTTCGTATTTTATTGCTAATAGTTCTGCATCAATCGAGGAAAGGTTACCCTTTTCTCTGTATTTTCCTGATGCATATTGGCAAATTTCTTCTTTACTTTTAGGTGAGTAGACATCCTTTTTTCGCAAAAGGATAGCTCCCCATCCTTCATGTGATCCATCAGTTTGCACAATAAGATAATCACTATCTTCTGGCAAAACCAATTCTGGAAGTGTTTTTAATGCTTCTTTAATTTTTTGTACATTTTTTATATCTTCTTGGTTAAAATATCTTTGACCGTTTTTTCCCAATTTATTATATAATGATCCTGTTAATGAGGATAAGTTTTTAATGTATGGTCTAGCATAATTAACCAATCCCAAAAATTGTTGTAATAGTTTTGTATCTTCCATTTTATCAGGAAATTCAATAGCCTTTTTAGCAATATGATCTTGGAGTTTTATTTTTCCTTTTCCAATTTCTGCCCCAAGGAATGCTATTTTAGTTTTATTAATTTCCATCTTTTTCTTTGAGATGATTATTCCATGTTTTTCAAATAGCTTAAACACTGTATTAAGATGACTCATATGTTCAGTACTATTTTTTGAAAATACTAGAATATCATCAATGTATACCAAAACAAATTTTTGGTATGGTTTAAAAATTTTATCCATTTTTTGTTGAAATATAGCTGGTGCATTTTTTAGTCCAAATGGCATTACTAACCATTCAAATAAACCTTCTGGACATGTGAATGCAGTCCATTCAACTGACTCAGGATGCATTTTTACTTGCCAGAATCCTGACTTACAGTCAAATTTGCTATATACTTTTGAGTCTTGAATCCTATTTATTAAGACTGTTTTATCTGGTATATTGTAAGCAAAATCTTTTGTATTGTCATTAAGTATTTTATAATTAATGATCATTCTTGATTTTCCTCTTACAATTTCAGAATGTTTTCTCACAATAAAAGCTGCAGACATATGTCTGGAGTTTGATTCTCTAATTACTTTTAAAGCTTTTAATTCATCAATATGCATTTTGAAATCTGCTATATCTAGATTTGTTGGATTTATTTCTGCAGTTGAGATTCTTAATTCTGGATTTATTATTTCAAGCTTACATATTGTTCCATCTTTTTCCCAATATTTTTGGATGTTATCTCCTATAATTTGGGATTTTTCTAACCTCTCAATCCATTTTGTTATGGTTTCTTCAGGCTTAAATCTAGTTATACTTATTAACTCTTTCAGTTTTGGGGTTTCAGGAATGTATTCCTCTTCAAACTCTGTAATTTGTATGTTTTCTTTACAAGTTTGTTTACATGCTCCTTTTATTTTGCATTTACAGTTTTCAATATCTTTATCTTTTAAAAGTTTTTTATTTTTTGTTTTTGTATTAGTAGGGGCTCCACCACGCTTCTCTCGCAACTCTGATGTTGTTAAGAGCTTGGTTCCCGCATTACTAATACTAGGTGCAAACATTGCCAAAGTTGTTTTTTCAACAATTTGGGTATAATCTTTTGTAATAAATAATCCTCCATTATTTTGTAAGAAGAATTGTAATCCTAAGATTACATCTGCATTTATTATTAAGTCTTTTATATATGAATTATCAGGAACTCCATAGGGTTCTGATATTCCACAATTGGTTTCAAAGAATATTTGTCCACCTGAAATAGGTTGTTTTGTTGTATATGATATTCTTCCATCCATTAATTCTGATTTAATGGGTTTTGCTAAGTTTTTCTGTAGATGTTCTGGAATAAGTTTCTCATTTATTATTATTATAGTACATCCTGTATCGATTATTGCATTAGTACGAAATACCAATTCTCTTAATCTAAAGATTATTGGTACCCTTAATGTAGTTAATGATGAAGGATCTTGGCACACAGGTATGTACTCAGGGTTTTGTGCTAACATGTACTCTGTACTAGGATCTTGTTCATCATTAGATTCTCTTTCAGGAACTTCTTTTCCTTTATTTTCCGTATTTTTAGGACTTAACATATTATATTCTTCTAGGATTTCTTCTATGTTTTCAATCCTAGTTTTCAATTCTTTAAGATTAATCATACTTTGTAAATCAAAAAGTTTTCTTTCGATTATATCTATTCTTTTTGTGATGAATGTATAATTATCATCAATTTTTGTTATTGGCATTTCTTCGGGAAATTTAATTTTATAATACTTTTCCAAGCATATTTGGCATATTTCTACGTGACATATTGTACATTTAGCTCTAAGTTTTCTTGACGGGTAATAAAAGCATTTTACACAAGGTGTAGAATCTGTGCCTACCCTGAAAAGCCAATTATGATTTTCACATTCATTAATTTCTCTCATCATATACTCAGTTTCATATGGCATCATATACTCTTTATATGTGATACCATTATATGAGTTTTCATTTGCAAGCATATTAATCAATTCATAGGGATCATCATCCCCTTGTTCTTCTATAACATTTTCTTCCACTGTTACTATGCTATATATTGTTTCAGTCTCAGAAACATTTGAGTCTACATCCAATATATCTTGTTGTATACATTCTGTAAGAATTGCTTCTCTAGAATGTTGGTTTTTTCTTTTAGGACATGCTGTTGCCAAATGGCTTTCATCACCACATGTGAAACAAGCAAGTTTCTTTGTATAATTTCTACTAGGATTATATTTTCTGACGTGATGTTTTTGTTTTAAGAAAGGTTTCCTACTATTTGATTGTTTTATGAAATACTTCTTTCTTGTAATGAATTTAGGTTTTTTCCTCAATGGCTCTGGCCTACCATATCGTTGAGGAGTGTATATCCTCTTACAGAATGAATAATCAGTTTTCTTAAGTTGTTTTTGTGCTATTATATTTGTACACTTATCTTTTAATATTTTTACCACATGAACGGCCCTCATACTAATAGTGTATTGTTGAGGATTCTTTTCAACCATTTTATTCCATGTATCTTGAATTTCTTGACCAATTGGTCTTGGTATCTTCATAAATAATTTTTCACCTAACTCTTGGTTAAAAGCACCTCCTGCTAGGCCTGTATAGTAGACATATTCATTTAAGAAGTCTACTGTTCCATATAAGTCATCTAGGTGCATTTGGTCTAGATGGATTAAGGCATCCATTTGTGTTGTTATATGTCCTGAATTACCATCTTCACCCGTTATTAGACTTGATATTTTATTTACAAAGTTATAAGGATTCGGTCCTCTTTCTATTAAGTCTTGATAATCCATTGGATAGTCTTTTTTAAATACTTCCCACATTGACTGTGCGAATTCTCCTAAATAGATTTCAAGATATCCATACATTGATTCAGCTGTATCATTATAATCATTTTTGTTTTTGATGTAATCAGCTACAACTATGTTTTTCCATTTTGCAATTACTGAGCCCCATTCTTGAGGGCTTACATTTGTTACTTCTAATATTGTTGGGTTATGATAATATCCTCTTTCTAAAGGTTGCCTAATTCCTCTAGGTTTTGTTATCATCCCAGGTTGTATCTTTCCATAAGGATATTCTCGATGAACATGTGTGATTGAGTGTCTAGAATTGTTTCCAGTATAATTAGTTCCAGGTCTCCACTCAGTCCCTCTTTGGTATGGGGCAAAGGGAGTTCCAGGGACTTTTGTTATACTGTCTCCTGTATTTTTCATGACAACATCTTTGTTCATGAATTCTTTAGCTGTTTTATTTGTTTTCTCAGAATGTAAGGAGATATGGTCTCCCATATATTGTTCCATTAATGTATTATCAGAACTTTGTCCTACTTCTGGTGAGTTTTCCTTTAAGAACAAGTGAGCTTCTATATCTGCTTGTTGTTCTTCTTTTATTTGTATTTTTTGTAATCTTTTCTGTACTTCTTTCTCAATAATATCTTCTAAATTATTCTTCCATTCTTTATTTTTTCTTTTCATTTTATCCTTTAATTCTTGTTTTTGTTCATTTAGTTTTGATATTTCTTTTATCATTTCTTCATAATTTTCTATCCAATTCTCAAAATATCCACTATGTTTTGGACATTCTATTAAATGGATCATATGTTTTAACTTATCAGAATATCTTCTATCAAGATCAATTTTACAATCTTGACAATTGTGAGGTAATATTCCTTTGTTTTTGAATTTTTTAGTCAAGGCAGAATGCACATGTTGTGAGAAAACTCTTTCATACCTGTCATGGTACTCTCTTTTATTTAGAATTTTTCCTTTCTTAAAGTTTTCAAATTTTCTTGTTTTTAAACAAATATGTTGTATGTCTTTAGCAATCCTTTCCACTTCATCCTCACTAGGGTGGAAGATTTGTTTTCCTTCATATTTTACATAGTTATCTGTTACTTGTTTTTCTACAATAAACCTTTTCATTTGTCTATTCATTTTCCTGACTTTCTTCTTCTGTAAAATCTATCGGTCTTTTTGCAGTTTCATAGTCATTAAATCTTACTGGCGTTTCTCCTCTGGAGTTAATGAAGTAATTTACATTTTTTGGAGTTAAGTTTTTAACATTTGGTTTTTCAAAGAATCTTGATTGATCCCAATTTTTTCCAGCATTTTCTTCTGATGATATTTCAGTTGGTCCTATCATTTTTACTCCTTCACTTCCTATGATACTTACCACAGTTTTAATTTTTGTTTTATGTCTGGTTTGACCATTGTTTGTGATTCTTCCTAAGAAGCCTACACATATCATTAGGTTGTGACCAGTTTCCATTTCTTCATATCCTACAGTTTGAATTCCTATTTGGATATGCTTCATAAAATCTGTTATTTGTATCATATAATCTGGTGCCAAATAACATACTCCCACATTAGGGTTCATATCAATTTCCATTAACCCTATGATAGCTTGGGTTGGATTAGTCCATCTTGTATCTAGAACAGTCATTAGGACTTTAGTTCCTAAATTTTTTCTAGTTAAACCTTTTACTTCTATGGAGATTAGTTCCATATGCATGTATTTTTGTCCTTGTCTTTGAAGTCTGATTGCTTCATTATTACTTATTAATTTTATTAATTTTTTGTCATCTTTTAGACAGCTTATTGGTTCTGTATAATGGTATTTATAATAACCTGTGTTCCAATTAAGGAATCTTTGGTCATACAATAGTCTTGGTTCCAATTGGATTAATGTTCTTTTCTTGAAGTTTTCAAATTCAATATCAGGGTCAATTATTTCTTCAATTATTGTTGGCCCTTCTTCAAGTTTGGTTTTTTCTCTAAACATTCTATCTATTAAAGTTTTTTCAAAGTTTGAGCTTTCAATTCTTTGAGAATTACTTCTTTCTACTAGACTGTTTTTGGATTCATTAGTAAGAGAAAAGGATCTCCTACTCATTTTTGTAAATATTTTTCGTTTGGTTTTACAGCCCAAAAATTTAGTTTTTCTTGTGGTTTAGTTTTCCTTCTAGCTTCTGCAGGTAATTTTGCAATTTGTTCAGTTAGTTGTTTTATTGTATTATCTTCAGGCATTCTAACAGCTTGTATTCTTTCAAGTTTTTCATCTATGCTTTCAATGGCTATTCTTAATGCAGAGTCTTGATATTTTTTCATGTTTTCCATTTGAACATGTACATCATCAATTTTTTTCTTTAGTATTTCAGTTGTTACAAGCTCTTTTATTTTCTTGTCAATTAGACTAATATTTGTACTATTTGTTCTATTATGATCTGTTATTTCGCCAATCTTCTTGTGAAGATTATTAACATTTAGTTTTACTTCTACTAATTCTTTGTTTAATTCTTTAAATCTATTATTAATTTCTTGTTTAAAGTTTTCTATTGTTTCTTTAACTTCTTTCAAGGCTGTTTCCATTATCCTTTAATAATTTTTATGATTTTGTTACACATTTCATTTACATTCTCAATATTGTTTTCAACAATGCTTTTAATTTCCTTTATTTCTTTTTCAAGTTTTTCAACCTTGTCTTGTAGTTGTTTTAATTCTTCACTATGGTTAATGATTTTCCTTGGATTTGGGATATCATTAACTAGTTTAGAACTTTCATATTGAAGTGTTGTTATGGTTTTAGATAAGTTTTTCATTCCACTAGATGATTTATCATATTGGGTTGATAAGTACTTTGGTTTTCTAATATAACTTTAAGATTTGTATTATTTTGGTTTTTATAATAATTCTAACTTATCCAGTTTTGCTTCAATTGATTGAAGACTTTTTTGTATATCCATGTTTTTATTTGTTAATATTTTATTCATGAGTTTTTAAGTGTTGTCTTAAGGCTTCTAACCTTATGATTAATTTGCAATAATTTTCAAAGGTCGTATTTTTCTTGAGTTTTACTCTTTTAATTTTTATTTTATTTTGTTTACAGATCCTACAATCTTTAGTTTGGTTTTTGAATAATTTTTTCTTTTCTATGTCAATTATTAAGAATTTTTCATAATTAATATTTTCATTTAATTTAATCGTGTTTTGATTATCTTTTAATCCGTCATTAGCCATAAGCCCTAAAATCGCAACTTATGCTCTGATACCAAATTTTTAGAGGGGATGTGTTTTTGGGCACTTTTTAGAGAAGTGTTAAACTCATTTGAATATTTTTTAGGCATTTTTCCTTAAACTTGGTGCTTTTAGGGGTAAAATGGGTATTTTTCAAAAATTTCTCTACCTAGGGGGTTTAAAGGGATAAAAATTGGTGTAGGTATTTTGGAGGGATAAAGTGTTGGTGTTGGGGTTTTTTAAATAATTTTCCCTATCAATTAATCATCTTTATGGAGTATATATACAGAGTACTATAACTATAATATTAATACACTAAACAAAAATTTGATGACTAGCCGGTCTCCGCCGAAAAATTTAATTTTACAAAGCATTATTAAGCTTTACGCATTCTCAAAAAAAAAAGGTTTCACAATATAAAATCAAAAAATTATTTTTTTTTTCGTTTAACAACCTATACAGACTAGGAAAATATGATGGGAATTCATGCCATACAATTTTAAAAAAATACAATTAATTTGTCCAAAAATTGACAAAATAACACCAAATAGAAAAAAGAAAATTACACATATGGACCTTGTGCAATAGAGTTACTACAAGGCACGCGAATTTGTTTGTACCTGCTGCATGATGGCGCCTTAGGGAAAATTGATGTTGCTTGCAGCCCTCACTCACACTCACGAGATAGATTGTGTTGTTCAAGTAATGTTTAAGCATTAAAAAGTGATGTCTATGTACCTTGAAGTAATGTTCGCGATAGCATTTGTGATGTGATATTGTATTGGGTGGATAGCAATTTAAATGTACATGTACCTACAGGTCGATCACAACAACATACTCCAATTCTTCACTCGAAAGTGCAATATATACAAGGAGAGCTGAGGAGGCAAAATTGCAATTTAAGATGGTGGATCAAAACTAACAGCACGCTACAAGACCAGTACACAATGTTAGCAACACATCATTTTTACTTGCGCGCTCATCATTTCACATCTTCATGTCATTTTTTGGGGCTCTATAATCAGAACAACGTACATGATGTTGTCAATACCCAAGCCATACCCGACTTTGTGGGACCAAAACAAGTACGAAGTAGTAATATTTGAACATGCATATAAATAAATTATTCGTTTTTACAATTTATTTTCAAAAATATTATTTTATACTCCCTCCTTTCTAGGTAAGTTGTTTTATTTGAGTTTTTAACACTCTTCATTGTTTAATTTTGACTCAATTTTATTGCAAGTATATATTTTAAAAAGAAATTATTGAGTTCGATCAATGTTTGAATCGTATAATTATATAGTTTTACAATATAATACATTTTACATAATTTTTTGTTGTACATATTTTGATATATTAATTAAAAAAAGTGCATTTAATTATATAAAAAATCAAACATATAAGTTAAATGAGACAGATGAATAGTACCTCCGTCTCGGTGTTTTTGTTATGGGTGGTTTTTTGGCACTATCCACTGTTTAACTTTGGTTCAAATTTTATCATAGCTATATAAGAAAAAAAACATTAATTGTCAAATGAGATCTTGTTAGATTCGTCTAATCTTGTAGTTTTAGACAATTAACTTTTTATAACTTTTCGTTGTACACAATTTAAGTTATTAACCGCTAAAAATATGCATCAGCATACGTACTGATTGGGTCCGTAACAAAAATTGTGAGACGGATGAAGTGTTATTTTAGGTAGAAGCAGTTAAAAGCAATTCGTGTAAGACTATAATCGTATCAAACAGTCTGGTAATGCTGTTAGTAGAATTTAGAAAGTAGGGGGAAGGAAGGAGTGGTAGTGGTTTGGAGTTTGGAGCCTTTTTCAGTTTCTGCACCTTCCTTTAATTTAATGTAAAGGGCATCACCATCAATTGGATGTGATGCTCACAAGTTGGCTTTTTTATTCTACTCCTATTACTTAAAAATAACTTTCACTAATTATGATGTCGAAGTACTACTATTAATTAATTTCAAACATCTCCTACCCAATAAGAAGAAGAAAAAAAGATACTCCGACATTCATATAAATTTTAGAATCATTCTTTCTTTTCTTTTTTTTAGAGTCATGGAGGACTTAGGAAAGTGTGGTGGAAGTCTCTGCTACACAAATTACATAGGAAAATAAAAGAGAGGGATAAGGGGCCGGTGGAATTGAACCTTCAACCTTCTGTTGAAAGTCTAAGGATTTAACCACTTGGGCTAAGTCATCCTCCCGAATTATTCTATTTTTATCGTTAGTAGCATCGTGAGTGGTGACTGTAACAACAAAGGAACTGACAAGAAAATCCACATACACCAAGTGTCTCACCTACCAAACAAATTTTGATGCACCTACTTCTACCCTTCTTCAAGTACTACTATAATCCACGTGGCATACCATATTAAAAGTAAAGAAAAAAAAATAAAAGAAATAATAAGATAAAAACATGAAAAAGTAACTCAAGTTATTTAAATCCACATATATACTAGTATTTAAAAAAAATACTACTTATAATATAATTATATTCTATAAGTGGGCTGGACTGGACAAGTGGTGGCATGTTGCAGGCCTTTATATTATTTATCTATCACAACTTTGGAGTACATGTTTATTACGGACTTAGACCATCTACAACAATAAACTTTATTTCGCAGTTAACTCTATTCTATTTCCCAGTTAAGTTTACAGTTTTTTTACTTTTCATCTCCAACAATCAACTCTAAATTTCCCTTTATTTAAGAATATTCTATTTTGATTCTTAGTACTATTTATTCACTTTTTATTTATCAAATTAATATATTTTCTTTAATCAAATACTCCCTCCGTTTCAAAATAAATGTAACTTTTTGACTTTTTTTACTATTTATTGTAGCACTTTGACTTCTATTTTTGCTATAGTTATACAAGAAAAATATAGCCAAGTGAAATCTTGTTGGATTCTTCTCATCTTCTAGTTTTTAAATGTCAATTTTTTTCAATTTTTACTTATACCGAATTTTAGTTATTAATAGTTTAAAATGTGCATTGACATGCGTTATAGGGGATGGGAACTTGGTCAATTGGTCAAGTATCTTGACTTCTAACTTTCATGTTGGGATTCGATTCTCCACCGACCCAATATCCCTCCCTTTTGTAATTTGTGTAGCGTGGGCTCCCACCACCCATTTTCTAGCATGTACCCATTTTTTAGTCTGTATAGACTGTTGAGAAAAAAAATATTTTAGTTATATAACATTTATAATTATATATCTATAATTTAATTAAATATTTATAAATTTATTACGAAAGAATTCACATAAAAAGCTCTTGTTTTCCTAGTTGTTGCCCAACTACTGATGAAGGCGTGGGAAGTAAATAAATAAACAGAAAAAGAAAAAAAATAAGAATAGCGTTCCGCTACAGTGGCCCAGGGAAAAATAGCGCTCCACTGTTCATTTGACAAGGAAATGGCGGAGCGGTTGGAATTTACCGGTTGGAATTTACCGTTCACCGTTGAAGAAGACAATCACTGTAAATTGGCGGTGGACACCATTTTCCAGTCACTACTGGAGATGCTCGCATTGCCAATAGTCAACACCAAACTTAAATCCATTTTACAGTAAATGTCAAATCAAACAGTAATTCATCTCCAACCATTTACACTAAACTCAAACTTAAAAGAATATTCTCTATATATTCTTTCTCATACAAACTTATTTATCTTTTCAATCAAATCTTTCATTTCTTATAAATTATACATTAACCCCACATAAATTCAATACAAATTCATCTACGTATTTCAATAATGTTGGAGGATCCGATGTTGATTTGGATGACTATTAACCTAATTTTCCGTTTGCGTAATTATTTAGTTGTTTAATATTGTACATTTTTTTAAGTATTTGAGATGTGTTATGTTTAATTATATTTTCGTATGCTAATGTAATTTTTTTTAATGATTGCTAAGATTGTACCAAAACTTTAACAATTTAGTTATCATTATATTTCAAATTTATTTTATAAAGAAATCTTAAAATTTCTAATCTAATTAAATATAAAATTAATTTAATAAAAAATTATATGAAGTATAAAATTATTAAGCATAATACAAAATTAGATCAATATTCAACTTGCAACAATTGGAGGGATGAAATTGCAATTAATTTAATTGCAAAAAGTGATATAGGTTTATGAATAGTAAATACTCAAATTTGAGTATTTACTATTCATAAAACTCAAAAAAACTTAAAATAGGTTTGGTTTTAAGGTATTGTTGGAGAGAAGATGTCACCCCATTTTGGGTTTTAGGGGACCATTGGAGTTGGTCTTAGACTACTTGTATCAATGACCTTTTGGGAGGGAGACCCAACCTCCATGTCATTAAAGAGGAAAAAAAAAAGAAAAGAAAAAAATGTGAAATGGTCTCTTCTCTTGGTCGACCAAACAAAAAATCCAACCCCATGGTCTCTTCTCTTTTGGCCAATGAGATTGTCTCTATCTCATTGGCCAACTAAAATTTTAAATAACAAAATTAAAATCATTATATTATTTTTAGAATAAAAATAAATAAATAATATATCAAATTTTAAAATTTTTCATTCTCTACAAATAGATACCACTCTTGCTATATCTTTATTAAATACATATATATCAATTTTTTACATATTTAACTCATTTAAAATTTATATAAAATAAAAATAAATAAAAAATATATTAATAATTTAGATTCTTTATTCTTTATAAATAAGGTAAATATTATATATGTTTTATACATTATTTTTTTATAAATCAACATAATTTTAAATTATACAAATTAAAATAATTATATATATAATATTGCGGTTGGATGGTTGGGTGGTTATTGATAAAGTATGTAAAATTGAGGTGGTTGGGTTGGGATGGATATTGATGAGTTGGAGGAGAGAGAAATTAATTAAATAAGGAGATGGTTGGATGGTTGGGTGATTGGGGTGGTCATGGATAAAGATAGTTTTAAGTGTAGAAACTTGCGACCTATTATTGTGGGATTAGGTCATTAGGAAAATTTAGGGGTTGGGATTGATTTTGGTTGGTTGGGAAATGAGTTTTCTCAAATGTCCCATTAAACATGTGCATCCATTTGTCTTGGTGCATTTTAGTTTTATTTTTAGTTTTTTGTCTTTTGTCTTTAGAGTTTTCTCATCCACGAAAAAATGAATTATATGGGGGGGGGGGGGGGGGGGGGGGTACATATAAGTGGCATGCCCTTTTAGAGTTTCATTTTAAATTACCTAGAAAATAGAATATCAAATTATCAACAAATAAAATGGGTGTAATTATCATTTTCTTAGTTGAAGTGAAGTGAAGTTTGTTAGTGCTAATAGTATTTTTTTTTTTTTTTTCTGAATAGCCTATCAATTTAGGAAGACTTTAAAAGCTAAGTTGTTTCCCATTTCTGATCATGCTTCTGTTTTAGTCCATCTTTGAGGCTAGGAGACTTAGTTGTTTAGATCCATGTTATAATTTAGTTTTTTTTCCCTGAAAATAACTAATTTTAAGCATGAGATCTTTCTAAAAGCTAGAACTTAGAAGGTACTGATGGGAATTATAAATTTTTTTTTAAAAAAAAAAGGAAAAAAGAAAAAGAAAAGAAGAGGAGTTCTACAAAATTTTAAATTTTCATTTTCTTTATTTTACATGGACACTTTTGGAATAGGCCGAATAGAATGAAATAACGTAGCCCATATATATGATGGATAAGGCCCAATAAACAAGAATGGGCCATAAGTTAACAGTGGGCCGCACACTACTCTTCAATACATATACATTCAATTTGAAGACTTCAGACATGCAAATCAATTTAAGTAAAGAGCTTATATTTAAGTTAAATTCATCGAATCATTAAATACGTACGTGTTGTAAAGCAT
Organism: Hygrophila difformis; assembly: GCA_030278955.1. Lineage (NCBI taxonomy): Eukaryota > Viridiplantae > Streptophyta > Magnoliopsida > Lamiales > Acanthaceae > Hygrophila > Hygrophila difformis. The sequence goes on along the minus strand of JAOANR010000012.1, from coordinate 43,984,714 downwards.
AAACAAAACACCTTACAGGGAGATTTACGCTTATGGCTTAATTAATTAAGTTCCCACTAGTATGCTACACCATTGTTGAAAATTTTAGCATAATTAAACAATAGCTATGAGGAAATCCCACAATAAAGTCATATGAACATCAAATATCAAATTTGCGTACTATCATTTTTATTGAATGTGTTGTACCTCCCTCACGTGCAATTTCTTCCCTAATTCAAAGGCTTGTGCATGTGACCAATTTCTATATTAATTTGGACATTCAAACTCATACAGTCAAATATATTCACCCTTGAAAAATAAATGCCCACAATAATCATTTTACATATCATAACAAAACAAGTTTAAATTAAAGATGTTATATATGTGATCATTAGATATTAATTTGTTCATCACCTTCATTAATTTTAAAATTAACTTCAAAATCAAAATTAATCTATTTCAAAACATAAATTTTCCACAATTAATGAAAGTCGTGGTAGCTATGAACCACAAGATACATGAAAACTTTCTCTTAAGCCTAAGAACTTCCCCAAATCCTAAATAAAGAGATTATATTCATATTCATGTTGCAAAAGAATTCCCCATGTAGAAAAAATCTTGTATAGGGCCAAAAGAACAAAAAAGAAAATAAAATAAAACTGTATACATAAAAAAATTGCTAGAAAGGTGCCTACATCAAGGGCAATTTGAATCATTCATCCTTGGGAATTCATAGTAATAGTAGTACTTGCTTTCTCTATTCGGATCCAACCTGTTATGGCACGGCGACGGACCCGACGGCGGCACCGGTCCTCTCGGCAGCCGGCTTTCCAGCAGGGCTCCCAAGCCTCTATCCTCCATCATTTTTCTGCTCTCTGCGGTTGCAGTCAGTGCAGTGCATACAATAAGCACAATTAAGCTAATCCTCATAGCTCCTTCCTTATGCTGCGCCATGGTGTAATAGTAGAGATTGTAATAGGGTTAACCGTAGGGAAGATGATGAAAGAATTATAGGATTTTGATTCTGGGGTTGTGGGATCAATTTGCAAGCATGATAAATACTAGGACATACGCCGATAAAGAGGAAAAGTTGGGGATTGAAAATATATGCATTTTAATTAATTAACTATTGTTGTTGATCAAATGTGGATGACTTTGAATTTTGTTAGGAAGAAAAGGGAGCAGTGTGCGTTAGTATTTTTAATATTATTACATTCAGTGGCAGAGAATTTAGGGTTTGGTAGTATGAAAATTTGAAATTTTATTACACTCGCTGTTTAGTCAGGTTGATTTCTTGACTCTTGTTATTGATTAGACTATTGAATGTGTTTTGCGAATTCTAGTTCATTTAATTTGTCTTTTTTTTTTTTTTTTTTTGGGTGTGGGGGGATGAAATGAATTCTTGTGGCAGCTAACGAAATTGACATTTGTCGAATATGCAGACTCAAAGGTTTGAATGAGAATTTTAATTACAGCAGCCGCAACGCTAGTCTTCTTTCTTTTCTTTTCTTTTTTTTTTTCCACTTATTTTTTTAATTAATTAACCATACAGTAACTATAGTCGTTTAAGTTGGATTTGGTGGAGCCTGAATACAATTTGTTGTCTGATGATCAAGTAAAACTGCTACTATATTTTTATCTTTATTTTATTAATGAAAGAATATTTGTATTACTAGTAAAATGAAAAATGCACACGCACCAGGCACCAGCTGGGCACTGGCAGCGTTTTCACTCATTCAAAATAATGATTATGTATCTTGATTAATGTGGACACATATCTGTGTTGTGTAAACTCTTATTTATTTATTTATTTATTTATTATTATTATTATTATTATTATTATTATTATTATTATTATTATTATTATTATTATTATGTTTTTCACAGGTGAAAGTGTGAAAACTGGAAAATTTATGCTACTCCTATACCAATAGGCTACACATGGTGAACAATACATAAATAAGTAATTAATATTACTAGTAAATAAATTAGGTACTTATTAATCAGGTTTCTTGGGCAAAAAGATAAATGCGAATAGATATAATAGAGAAAGAGGTGCAGAAAAGAATGAAATACAATGTAAATATAATTTTTTTATTATTATTATTTCTTTTTAAAGCCGAAGCCAATGAAAGAAGCAAAAAAATGAACAATAGGAAAAACATGAGAAGCAGAGCTATATAAAGAAAATTAAAACTGGGGAACCACGCGCCAGAAGCATCTGCCGCTAAGAGGGTGTTTGGATAAGTGGGAAGAAAAGTGATTATCTCATTATTTCATTCTCAAAATGCAAATAATTAGTTTAACCGCTAAAAAATGGTGCTGCAAACCTGATTATTTGCGTTTTGAAAATGCAATAATCAAATAATTTATTTTATATGCCTTATCCAAAATCCTCCAACACAAAGTCTAGTGGAAAAGTACAAGTGATGTAGAAGGCTTTTATTCCAGCACCATGCTTAGCCAACCGTAAATATAAATTTTGGTCAATATTACAATATATTCTTGTAAAAACTCGCAATAAATTTCAGAGGAGATAAGTTAAAAAAAATGAAAATAATCTGGACAACGGTTCTTCTTGAGAGTGCTTGTCCTTTTTCTTAGCTTTGGTTTCAAATGTCGATGTCTTCTTCATCATTTCTCTATTGGTGTTTTATAGTGGTCGAAGTTCTCTCTTCACCTCTTCCTCAATAACTAAACCAAATATTCCCCTAAAAAAACAAAAAAAACAAACAAATGTATTACCCTTAATTCTTAAATCTTAATCAATATAGCTCCTCCAATTTTTTATACACTAATTAATACTATAAATTTATGGATTTTCGGTGTATATACTGTCTTTAAATAATTAAATGTTTATGCAAATTAAGAATAAATATCCATAGTTTTTAAGTTAAATAAAATACAAATATACTCCAATGCACTTGTCCTGTTTGATTTCTGCACACAATCCAATGCACTTTTTCAACTGTTAATATATCAAAATTGGTACCATGAAAAATTGTGTAAAATATATATTTTAAAACTACAGGATCATACAGTTATAACAAGACACAACTCGACTATTTTTTCCGAATCTATATTCACAATAAAATTGAGTCAAAATAGAACAATGAACAGTGTCAAAAAGTCAAACAGGACAAGTTCACCGGGACGGAGGGAGTAGTATATACATGCATGTGTGCAGGGGCGGTTATAGAGGGGTACATGGGGGGTCAGCTGACCCCCTGGATTTTTAAAAATAATTTTTTTTATATATATGTAATATATCCTATGTATTTTATTATTTTATTGTTTATGCATCCCTTCTCAGTCCTTACACAATCCTTTGTTCTTCAATGCTCCCTTTAATAGCCAATTTTATTATGCGCTCCCTCTCACGCTCCCTGTGCTCCTACATGTATCTGCATTTTCTGTATTTCTTTTAACATACTTTTCTATTACTATATCCAGAAGGCTTTTTGGTTTTGAAAAAGTAGAAATCGTAAATTCGTAGAAAACGAGATGAATGTACAAACGATAACAGAGAAGGAATTTAACACAAATACAAAGATTTGGAATTATTTGATTGGATTAGGGGGCTTACGCATTAACATTACCAAAAAAGATTTGCTAACTAAAACAACAAAGAATTTACGACAAATCCACAGTTACTAAAATGTTCGAGTATTAAGAATAACTTGGGCTTACTAAACCTATCGATGGTGATTTGAATTTCGTCTATATCCCATCTCCTAATCCAGTCAATACCAAATCCTGAAAGATTGTGCCTTTCGGCCAATTAGTTGGCAGATATAAGGACTTGTTTAATAAATTGTAAACCGAAAAAACTAAATTGGCTATTATATTTTCTAGTAGTTATTATTTGATGCATCACATCTTTTTGTAGGAAGATTTAGAATAACAGTGTCTGAATTTTCTTGTCAGGGTAAACAACTATTCTGCTTTCTGTTCTCGAGTATACATTGTCTGAATTTTCAAAGAAATATCGGTGCGTCAACGAGTGTTGTCATTAACATGATTAGTGGTTTATAATTTTTGTCGAGGTCCGCACACCCTAGGTGTAAATCCTGGAATCGCCACTGCATGTGTACGTTATGTTTTCATTCACACCACTCAATATTTATTTTTGCGTAATGTATTGCCTTTAAATAATTGTTTCCGTAATTTAAAATTGCTAATTATTTCTGTATATACTCCCTCGCTCCTTCAATAACAAATTTTTATTTCATAGAAGTCAATACACATTTTTTAAGATTAATATCTCAAATTATGTAAAAGTAAAAAATATGAAAATTTAATATTTTAAAACTATATAATTAGACGAATCTAATATTTCACTTGATTATGTTTTATCTCATTTAACTATATCAAAAAATCTAATTAAAATTACTCAATAAATAATATCAGTATATTTTAGAACGTTAGAATTATAATTTTTTTTTTAAAAGAAAAAAGAAAAAAGAGGAGGTATTTTACTTCCCTTGCTTTTTTTATTTGCTGACCAGTGACCACATCCACAGGCACTTGTTGTCCTGGCACGTGGTTCAAAGGAAGACGCCGAAATCATTACGAGGATCCTTGTTTGCTTGGCAGTTGGAGCATATTAGGTCTGTTTTTGTAGTAATTAACTGTTAATCCTCAGCTGGTTATATTAATTATTAGCTGATAATTGTTAGTTGATTGAGTTTTTTTTTTTTTTTTTGAACCGCCTATACATAGTAGGAAATAATAAAGAGAGGGATAAGAGCCGGGACTTCCAACGTATATGTTGGGGTTGCGAGACTTGACCACTAGGTAAGTCCCCATCCATCCGTCCCCAGTTGATTGAGGAGTTCCACCGGATGTATTTAACCATTTGAGACATTCTCTTTTAACCATTTGAGACATTCTCTTTTATGGGTAAAGCTACATTCCTATGGTTCACGTGATTAGGATCGCCGGTTGTATTTATTGCGCTCTCTCCTTAGGGGAAGCTCCAGTCCGAAGGCTGCAAATGATGCTGAATCTTTTATTGGACTTGAAGATTGTGGAACATGTCTGAAAGATAACAATGAATTTAACAGGTTGCAGAATTCCGAATCAGTGGAATGCTCCAACAAAGTGCAATCCAATGAGGTGCTTCCTAAACTCGATGAAGATAGACAAGAAAGCAATATTTTACCACCTGTTCGCTCACAAACAGAATCAAATGGAATATGCCAATGTATGGAGAATGATGCCCTAGATCAAAAAAATATTATGTTTGCTATACATCAATTCTTCCGGATCAGATGGATTCTTCTCAGTTTGGTGCTGATCAGGCCTTAATGAGAGCCAAGTTGATTGATATACTCCACTCAGATGTATCCGAAGCTGTTTCCGTTGCTAAACAGGATGAAAATGATAATCCATCTCCCAGAAGATTGTCACCAGCTAGAGTATACTCCTTTGATTCTCTTCAGAGGCTACAACAAAGGAAGAGAAAAGTTCTTCGTCATGTTTCACAATTGTCGACTCGTCCATCTTTTAATGCTTCTGGAGATTACAGTTATATTCTCAGGGATTTCGTCTCAAACGTACAGGGGTCTTCCTCTCAAGTATCGCTCCATGAAGCTGAAAAGTTACCAAGTGCCTCGACTTCATTTTTCCATTCCATATCATTTTTACCCCAAGGAGCTAGATTGATGATCCCTAAAAATGGCTGTGATGATATTGTCGTCACTGTGTATGATGACGAGCCAACTAGCATAATAATATCATTTGCGCTTTGTTCCAAAGAACATTTTGATTGGACTGGTAGAAAGCCAAATGTGTCTGGACGATCAAGTACAAGTCCCATCAGTAAGGGGAAATCCATTTGTCCTGATCATTCAACGTTGGAGTGCAAGCACAATGAAAACTATGGCGCTCATGATGTTCTGACAACAATAGGTTCAAACTCTGTGGATCTGAAGAGTTCCCCTCATCTCAAAGTTTCTTTTGAGGACGAGTCTTTGAATTCTTCTGGAAAGGTGAGGTTCTCTGTGACTTGTTATTTCGGGAAGCAATTTGATGCACTTAGGGGGAGATGCTGTCCAAGTGAAGTAGATTTTATACGTTCCATAAGCCGATGTAAGAAATGGAGTGCTCAGGGGGGAAAAAGGCAATGCTTTCTTTGCCAAGTCACTTGACGAGCGTTTCATAATCAAACAGGTCTCTAAGACCGAGCTCGACTCATTTTGTGAGTTTGGACCCAAGTATTTTGAGTATTTCACTAATGCTCTTTACTCTGGCAATCCAACTTGTCTTGCGAAAATTCTTGGCATATATCAGGTTCGACATTATTTCATTCTTTGTGAAACATTCATTTCCTATTGCCTTGTGCAAGACTTCGATATTGTTAGAATCTAATTTCCCTGGTAAACCATAGGTTACTGTCCGGTACTTGAATGGTGGGAAGGAAAGAAAAATGGATATGATGGTGATGGAGAATCTCTTCTTCAAGAAAAACATTTCCAAAGTGTATGATCTAAAGGGGTCAACACGATCGCGTTACAATTCAAACACAGCTGGAGCGGACAATGTGCTTTTAGATATGAATCTCCTGGAAACATTACGCACGAATCCTATATTTTTTGGAAGGGAATCGAAGAGGGTCTTGGAGAGAGCCATTTGGAACGACACTTCATTTTTAGCTGTAAGTTGCTCCATAGTCCATCCATTCCTGTGACTCCCGGTTTTATCCAGTTGTGTAATTTATCATTCTCTGTTCAACTTTCAGTCTGCTGATGTAATGGATTACTCATTATTAGTCGGAGTGGATGAGGATCGGAAGGAGCTGGTGGTAGGGATCATCGACTACATGAGACAATATACATGGGACAAACACTTGGAGACATGGGTGAAAGCTTCTGGGATACTTGGAGGCCCCAAGAATGCTTCGCCTACCATTATTTCCCCCAAGCAGTATAAGAAAAGATTCAGAAAAGCAATGACAAGCTATTTTCTTACGGTACCAGATCACTGGTCCTAACATTTTGGATTCTCCAGTTTTAACAATACCATTTTGTTTTTGCCGACTATTGCCGAGGTAGAATGGCGCCACAACAAGGCAGTGAACACTTGTATTTTTTAGAATAAGATGTGCACACAAAGTTGTATAGCATATATGGAGGAAAACATTGCTGACGGTGTGATACATCACCTTATCATTTGGTCAATTCTTTGGAAATGCATTGGGTAGTTCTCAAATTTAGATTTTTGGGAGTGAATTGCAATGTCTAGCACCAATGTCAAGCATTATTCCACTTTTTGACTGAGGGGTCCACAGTGTCCTTAAAGTTACAACATTAACAACGAATGCCGTGCAACCATTGGAGTTGTCCTCCTTGCAAAGAGTGTGGCTATGCCGCTATGGTATTGACCTATTGTTAATCTTGCCCTCCATTCTGTTTTTAGACACAATCAAAATTGTAATCATGAACAAAAGCACTGTTTTGAATCCTTCCCACACAAATGTATACACATCCACATCTCAGGCAACTATAACCCCAAAGCTAATTCTACAGGCTCCCACAAAAAGGACACAAAAATGTTGAATTTAATCAATTTATGCATATAAAAAGTACCATGCAATGCAACACAGGGGCACACACGCTAAATGGGTATCTCGAATCAGAATTCAATCCATTATTACAATATTACCCTAATTCATAAATGCACCAAAGCAGTATCCAATTAATGTACATGACCTCTGTCTCTGTGTGCGTGCATATATCAACACGAATAAAATATACACGCACCAGATCAGAATTCAATTCAGGTTGAATTTCGATGCAGAGTCTGACTAAACAAAAATTGTTAAAAGTCCAATGAATCAACATCATTCCAAAATTCAATCAGTGGGATCTTAAGTCTAAACGTAATGGAGTCAGTGGGAAATGGGAATTCACCCCAATACAAAAGCATCCAATGTCATTTCGGAGTTCTCAATGTTTTGTTAGCGCAAAGACAGCTCTTTTCGCAGTCTTTTCTTCCATAGGCAGTCCCAATCAATACACATTAGAAATTATGAGGCGTGGGCAGGTTCAGCCTTTTAAACGCCGTGAATCCGCCGTCCACCACGAGATTATGCCCGCTCACAAACTTGGCGTCATCGGACGCCAGATAGACGGCGGCGTTAGCCACATCCGACGGCTCACACGCCGCCCCTCTCAACGCGCTCGTATCGCGGATCATCTGCGCCAACCGCACGGGATCCACCCCGGGGTAGTAATCCTTCATTTCGTCAATGGTGAACGCCGTCGGAATCGCCATCGGAGATATGCAATTCACCCTAATCCCGTGCCCGCCGAGCTCCGCCGCCGCCGATCTCACGATTCCGATCACGCAGCTCTTCGTCACCGAGTAGGCGTGCTGCGCCAGGCCCCCCATCACCCCCGTCGCGCTGCCCGTGCACAGGATAACACCCCCGGCCCCCGCCGGGATCATCACGCGCGCCGCGTGCTTGATCCCCGCCGCCACGCCACGGACGTTGACCGCCATCACATGGTCGAACGCCGCCAGGTCGAGGTCCGCGATGCTCATCGCGGTGCGGCAGGGAATGCCGGCATTGTTATACATGATGTCGAGGCGGCCGTGCCGGGAAACCGCGAAATCCACGGCGGCAGAGACGTCCCCTTCCTCCGCCACGTTGCAGGGGACGAAGGCGGCGCCGGAACCTAGCTCGGCGGCGGCCGCGACCCCCTTGTCGCGCTGGATGTCGGCGAGGATCACTTTCGCGCCGTTTTCGATGAACTTTGCCGCCGTCTCCTTCCCTATTCCAGTCGCTGCGCCGGTGATCAGCGCTACCTTCCCTTCTAATTTGCTGGAGGAATTGAAAAGAAAAAGGCGCAATCTTTACTTAATTTCTTAATCATTTAGTTACGTATATCCAATCGACAGTTGTAAGAGTGAAGGAAAAAGGGCGGAGTACCTTTTTTCTGTTGTGTGGACAGAAAACTGTCTGAATTGGGCAACTGAAGTTCTAAATTTCAGCCATTTTCTGATGCAGAAACAGAAACCCGTGTTAATATAGTAGTACAACAGTGTGTATTATATTGAGAAATTGTGGAGTTCTAAATCAGAGGATACCTGAATCCAATATTGCTGCTCATCATATTGTGGAGTTCTACTTCTCGGTTCAAATAATTGATGCCCTGTTTGTTGCTGACTGATAAGTTGATCCAATCAGTGGAGAGAAGAGTAGTAGACTAGTATAGTCGTATATGCTGATAGAGAGAGAAGAGAATTCAGAGGCAAATCAGGACAAAAAGATGAACATGACAGATAGCGATAGCCCACATGGATATTGCAGCATCGCTGGAACGGTATTGGTTGTTAAAACGGTACTTGCAAATTGTTACCATTTAGTAAGTTTAATTAGCGATATTCTCCATTGCCATGTCAGTTTTTAAACTTAGTAAACTGTTAGTATGGAGTATCACTATAAGTGGACCCACCTTTTGCAAATTGCTCATGGAGTAGTGATCAGTACTAGTATATTCTTTGCGTAGGTTTAAGTCTGTTTTAACTAATGTTTTCTATTAGAAGTAATAATAATGATAGAAAGAAAAAAGAAAAGAAAGAAATAATAGTAGGAAATAGTATGATTAAAAAATATGGTTTGAATATGAAAACTATTCCAAGCCCACTTGATATGATGATATTGGGTCGACCCAAGTAGAGTGAGCGGACGGGACTAAGACCTCCCTCTAACAAACGGCCCTATTATTACAACTCCATGTAGTTAGTTCCAAAACAAGGGGACACTACACATGTAGGTAACGCTTGCGAGGCAAGAGTGCTGGGATAATTAGCTAGGTACGTTATCGTTGGCACACTAAGGTCCTTCTCAGATGATGCCATTTCTTCTCAAGCAAGACGTTATTTCCTCTATTTATCAACACTATAAGCACTATAAGAAAAATGTGAAATTGCATCGATGGAAATAGAATATACAGTACTGGCATAATTAATTCCCCTTGATTTGCGATTACTTTCTTTCTTTCTTTCTTTTTTTTTTTTTAATTTTAAATAGTGTTGCAATCTGAAACATAGGAGTATCTTCTATCCAAGTGTGTGTATGTCTCTTATTTATTGGATCAGTTTGTGTTTTGAAATCTGAAATGTTAATAATGTGGCTAGCTGGAGGAAGTAGCTAGCATCTCTCATTTGTCTCATGTCCTGTAATGTGTTATGCTGCTAAAATTGTTCTCCCGTAAGTGTTTCGCTTGTGCATATATCCATAGAAATACGACAGCTTGCCAGAAAAGTGAGTAAGGACTAAGGAGGGAACATGATCAGCCATCTTTTAGTAGTAGTATATTCCTTGCGGTTCATGTCTGCTAGTATTTTAAAAAAAACATATATATTATTATGCTCTAGCTCGTTAATTGACTGTTGGTAAGATACTAATAACATCATCCTCGTATGGAAGTCGTCATCATTGTATGAATGAAACCTATTACGGTCTCTTTATAACCATTTTGAAGCTAGGCCGCAACTAGATAGTGTTGCCATATTCTTGCCCTGATTCTCACACACACAAACACAAATTAATTGTTTTAAGGGTTGTTGTTTCTTAATTTGAAGGTGGTTGAAACTTTTGGTTGGTTGGTTGACCATGCATGCATCTCCTTAGCTTGATTGTCGTCGTCGTGTACATTTCTTTTTCAAAGCCATTTTTTTGAGCATGCATATGCAGCACATCATGGATTTGGGTGGCCATGGGAACTCATTATTGATCAAATAGGGACGGCCATGGATCTGGTTTTAATAGGGCCGGATTGAATCTAAATAAATGAGAGTCCATTCAATTAGTAGAATAAATTAAGAACTATTGAGTCGGTCGAGGTCACGTCACGGATACCTCAAGTTTAATTCATCATATTTTCTCTATCAGAGATTAAAAGGTGTACCCACCCCTGCAGCCACTTGATTAAATATGAACAAGTACTGGTAATTACTACAATTTACAAAGCAAGTTTATCATCATCTAATGAAAAAGATAAAAGGGTGGGTGGGTCAAGAAGCAAAAATCATTATATTGCACGGAACTAATTATAAGGTTAGCAAGTGTTATGTGTATGTGTATCCTACCTATACAACATACATGTATGGTTATATTGAACACGTATGTTTAAGTGGAATCATTATATCATTATATATATAATAACAAATTAACAACAACTTCAAATACACACATAGTTTCCCTCCAACACACCCATCCCCTCACAATTCAACAAATTTCCTACTCTCTCTCACACATTAAAAATATTTCAAAAATGCCATTACAAATTAAAAAAATCCGAAAATAATTAATAAAATCTCATTTTTTTTTTCATTTTCCATGCATATTTAATGTCCATCATTTAATTCTCTCTCATTTCCTCTTTTGTTGAGTAGTATAAATATGCCCTATTGTGTTCATTATTTTTCATTGTTCACATTTCCATCATCTCTTGGTACTCCTTTTTCATCATCCCCTCTCCTCTCTTCTTTGTATTCGTATCATGTATTCATTTTATAATATATCCGGCATTCTAACTCATTCGTGATTGTTATTTTAAGGATGCAAATTTGGGACTTTTTGTTTGGACTTTTTATGTGAGACGCGATTCTTCTCCCACCTCTTTCTGTTTACAAACTTATTTGTATGTTTGATGGTCTATTTATGCCATTATTCTATATTTGTGTTTGTTTTTTCTTATATAAGTAATCCGTTAGTGTACTTCTGACCACAATGTTTTACTATTTTATTTTGTGTTAGCAGGTGAATGTGTTTTCCGAGCCAATGCCATTATGAAGAAAGCATGAGCCATATGTATTCGCTTGGTCCTATCTTAAACATGTTGACGTTGTGTACGGTGCAATTTTCGACGATCCTAACTCTCAAGGCTTCAACAACGATACTAAGATTGATGATCTGCTCGATTAGTTTGAGAATGAAGGGATAAAGACTAACTTGAGTCTTGGTCTTCCCAATTGAGATCGACTCAAAGACACAGCCGAATAGTCAACTTTTCATGTGTGTCAATGTCCTCTCCAAATAATATTGAAGTATCTTATTATCTATCTGTATTATATTTGTATTGGACTTTTTTTTTATAGTTCAATATCAATTTCTGTAATTTGTAAAATGAATTCAATAATATTGCTTTGCAAGTCCTTAGCTGGTGGATTGAAAATTATGTAATTTTAATTTATGAAATTGCAGTTGAGTTCGACAAATTTTATATATGAATTTCATCAAGTTTTAAACATACACTAAATCAAAATGCAGATTTTTAAACAATTCATACGGTTCAATACGGTGCATTCCCTTTTATATATGTATACATGTTATTAATAGAATATTTCATTTGTTAAAAAAAAAAAGAATATTTCATTTAGCTCTTCCTCACATATGAGTTGGGTTTCCGACACTACCTTCTATACACTATTTTCTTCCCCAAATGTGCAAGAGGCATTGCATTCATGAACTTCTTAAAACAGAATTATACACTTGATGAAATATATCATCTATTCAATTGTATATTATTGAAATTTAAATAACGCCTCTATGTTTTTTAAAGGTTTTTTGTGCATTTCAACTAAACCTGGGGTTCCTTTTAATTGTTTGTGATTTCCGATAGTCAAATGCTAAAATTGCAATAAATATTACTATTAAATTTAGTTTCTTCAATATTTATTAGTTTATCTTTTACGGTATTGGTTATTTAACTATATTGATGGTTTGTATTTATCAATGTGTCTGACATGTTCATATGAGCATGCCTATAAACATTTAAAATACTATTGGAAATGTGGGCATATTTAATAGGTAACATATTTAAAAATAACATTATTAAGAGGACGTCATGATTCTATATTTCAAATTTTAGCTTTTAGGATCTATTCTAAATTATAAAATATTAAAACCCAAAATAATATAGAAATATGTTGAATAATAATATTTATAAAAAGAAATAGAAATACTAATAGATCATAGTTATTGAAAACTTATTTTAATTATTATTATAGTATTAAATATAAAAGATTCAAACTTTTAAAAATCAATTATGCCCTAAGTTATGTCTTTGGATGAATATAATTAATACTATGGTTTATTCTGAATTACTAATGAATTTTATATAATTATCATGTTTTATTCTAGCCACGCCCTATAACATTTCAAAGAGAGCTCTTTCTGCTGCATTCTATATCAAAAGCGGTCTCTCATTCCATACTTTCTCAGTCCTTTCTTCTATATCAAGCTCAAGGAAAGGGTCATGCCAAATCATATAAATATTTTGAACAAACAAATAATAAGTTATGTATTATCATGTCTTTCTTTATGATTTTGAAGAGACTTTGGTCCTCTAATATTTTATTGAGTTTTTTAAGTCCCCATCCCCGATAAACTATTTAATTAATTTTAATAGTTTATTTATGTTTTATACAGATTTTATTTCCATTCCCGTGATTTCATTTTTCGAGACGGTTATCATCATGGATTTACAATTATTTTTGCACACGTAAAAAGTAAAAAATTAAAACAGTATATATATATATATATATATTAAGAATTAGGTTAAATATTTATAGAATGACCCTATGAAATTGGCTTCAATCCATTTGGGTATTAATAATTCTGATCACGCACCTTTATTCTAAAACAACATAACCCTTTTAGAATAATTATTTGTAAATATTATAAGTATTTGTATTACATGTATCCAACATGTATGATATGTTGATATCTTATAAAAGTATTTTAATTTAAGAATAGAAAAATAATATTATGCATTTAAGATATATAGTGCTAATATAATATGTATATAATTATGTATGAATTTAATATAAAATATTATATAGTTTAACCAATAATTCCATATCTTTAATAATTGTTGTAACTTTAAATTAGTCAAAGAAACAATAAAATATGGAGTACATTGTAAAGTGAAATGACCAATTATTACCTCTATGTGAATTGTAGGTCAATATTTATTTGAAAGATGCATAATATATTACATATACGATTATTAAATATGGAGTACATTGTAAAGGAATAATTCTAGGATTATTAAATTCATACTAATCTTTATTAATTAAAAATTAGAATAAACATGTGTATAAATTATCTTCCCCTCATCCGATTTAATGAAGTTTTTTATAATTTATAATTTTTGAAAATCATTTTTTTTTACCTTCTAAAGTTAACTTCAATTTTAAAAAATATATTTTATTTAAATTTATTAAAAAAAATTGATTTGACTGGAACTTTTTAACAATTAAAATTATAAAACAATTAATAGGTGTGATGATTGTGAGGATTGTTATGAATATAATAATTTTATGTAGTTAATTCGAATTGGACTACCTATTACATTTTCTATGAAAAATTAATAATAAGAAACCATTTAAGTTACTTTGAAAATAGAACTTTATTTAAATTTATAGAAAAAAAATTAATTTTATATGGGGATTATAAATTCATGAGTACTAGTCTCATCATATTTAATGTTCACAATGTTCTAAAAGAAATATTTAATGTATACGGGATTCTCAAAAGTATTTGTTGAACATCTCTAAAGGAATAATTCCAAGATTATTAAATTCATACCAATCTTTGTTAATTAAAAACAAGAATAAACATGTGTATAAATTATCTTTCCCTCATCCGGATTTAATGAAGTTTTTTTATAATTTATAATTTTCGAAAGTCATTATTTTATTTTTTTACCTTCTAAAGTTAAATTTTATTTTTATTAAAAAATTGATTAGACTGGAATTAACAATTAAAATTTTTAAACAACTAATAGGTGTGAGTATTGTTATGAATGTAATAACGTTATGTAGTTAATTCGAATTGGACTACCTATTACGTTTTCTATGAAAAATTAATAATAAGAAAATATTTAAGTTACTTTGAAAATAAAAATTTATTTAAATTTATGAAAAGAAACTGATATCTGAACTAATTTTAGCTCGGAAATTCATATTCTTTATCTCTATGCAAAAATATATTGTAATTAATAAAATTGGAATACTATTTCCCTTTCCTTTTTAGTCAATAAACGTGTGGGCTTCGCAATATTCTTTGCATAGTTATGTTTCCTATTGAATGAATTAAAATTAGAACAATAGATAATTAAAATGATTAAACAGTATATATAGCAATTAGATATATTTCTCTCATTAATACGTGTATTGCCAAACACTGGGACATGCATATCCTCCTTATTCTTCTACTTCTCAATCACTCACTTTCCGTTATTTTTTCAGTTTTTGTTGCGATAGAAAATAATCCTTCTACGAATATCATCAGTCCATAAGTCATCTAATTTGTTCATATTTTGAAATGTATATATTTGGTATTTACCGTACAGGAAATCCAAAGAACTCTTCATATCGGATGTAAGGCTGTCAATCCTGAACTTAGGAATTTGCATGAAGTGTGTATTTCTTTCTGCGGACTCAATCTAATTATTGATGTATACAATTGTATTTATTAATTAAAGTGCATGTATTAATAATATATCGCATCTAATATATTTAATTTGCCTTTCAATATTCCTCGATTAAATATTATGGATATAAAGTTTTTGGTGTAGATAGACTATATTTTATTTTACAATCAGGTGAATGCATTAATATATATCAAATTACATAAACCTAATCAGGTGTTTGTAGACTGTTTGATGAAAAAAATTATCAAATAGTACTAATATTGTTATTAATTTGATGTAATCTATATTTAACTTTTGGTTCTTTATTTGTTTGTATCATGTTTTGCATAATTGGTATATATCCAATCGATCATATATACCCAAATAGTGGTTTAATTTGTACTAATACTCAATTTGGTTATTAAAAAAATATATATATTTTTAAATTAAACCAACACTTCCTTTACCTCCCCGTGTTCAAACCATAGGTTGGAGGTTCGATCACCACCCGGCCCACATCCCTCCACTTTATCCCCCTTTATAATTTGTGTGGTTTATACTTCCACATACCTTTGCCGACATATGAGTGTCACTGTTTGCCAAAAAATACTTCCTTTACCCTTAACATTTTGAATCATATTGTTGTCTTTGTAATATTACATTTGAATATTTAATCATTTTACCTTTAAGAAAAAATTGATTTGTTTGTATTCAACTTTATATTAAATTTATTCTATTCTCAATGAATTAATTAATTATTTTATAGTTAAATATTTGGAATCATTTAATTAGAGTCATAACATTAATTGGATATGTCATAGTATTTATTGTTTTCACTATTTTTTTTTGTCTTTTCACTTTATTGGTCCTGTAATTATTATTATTGATTTTTAAGGACTTTTTTTCTTTTTTAATTTTTAAATTTATCATACTATCACACTATTAAATATTTACAGTATGGCATGGGCTCTCACCATCCATTTCATAGCCTGTATAAGCTATTCAGCAAAAAAAATATTTGCATCCACTGACTGCCAATTAGATAAAAATTCATTCATGCATTTATTAATGCAATGGAATTCTTCGAACATCTTCTGTCTACATAAGCTGCAGATGATTTGTAAACTTTTTGGAGTTACGTATATCTGCATCATGTACAATGAGAAATCTCTTTGTTTTTATTCTGCTGTCATATTTCATAACTTATCCAGATGATCTTATGGAAAAGTGTTGGCAGTACATGTCTCATGATAGAGTGCTGGAGGGTGGAATATTGACTCGCGAAAAAATAAGAAAAAATGTCATGGAGGGTGAAGCATTGACTGACAGTACATTGGTTCCGACAAGAATGAGAAAAAATATCCTATTGGGTGAAGTATTCAGTACATTGGTTCCGATAATAGTATGAAAAAATGTTATGGAAGTTGAAGTATTGACTGGCATTATATTGGTTCCGACAAGAATGGAAAAAATGTCCTGGGGGTGAAGTATGGACTGGCAGTACATTGGTTCCGAAAATAATGGGAAAAAATGTCTTGGGGGTGAAGTATTAACTTGATAAAGCAGTGGACAAAGTGTGCTTATTCCACGAATGAGTTTCACATCATCTCATCATAGAATACCGTTTAAATTTTCATGACGTCAGTTTCCACTAATTGTTTGTTATGCTATGACCATCACCAAGAGCGAATGTCAATCTCTAAAGCATTTTGGAGTGTTCCTAAATGTCCAGTTTTTAGATTTAGGTCCAGGATTTGCTTCCCATAGCATATCGATATCTATTTATGGTCTATGAAATTTGAATTCTAAACTTTATAACATTGGGAACTTGAATCAAGCATGTATATGTTGTTGGTTCGTTTGATATTTAATTTATGTTGTTGTCATTTCATTGAGTTGTAAATCATCGACACTGAACGTGTGGATGTGTTTTGGATTTAATGCAAACAAATTATAGTAGTGTTTGCTATATGTCCTAGGGAAACTTCCATAATCTTACATCTATTGAAGAAAATGTCAAAAAATTAATTTTATATGTAATATGATTTTGAGTCATGTTCATTCACTATGATCAGGACCAAATGTAAATTATAAATCATGTTGGCGTGCTTGATAAAAGGACACGACTTAAAATTTCTAATTCTCCAAACATTATCGTCGGCATCAAAACAAATCCACATTGAGTTTTCATTGCAGAGAAACACTACAATAACTTCTAATTCATTTCACTTACAATATATTATGTTGTAATTTTTTTCTTTAATTCACTTTTATCAATAAATTATTTAATAACATTATATAACAATTAACTTAATTAAATTATATATAAATTAAATTAATTTAAAATTTAATTTTATATATTTTTTAAAATTTACATCCCTACGCATCGCGCGGGTGGGTACATTGGTTTCGACGAGAGTGGAAAAATGTCTTGAAGTGTGAAGCATTGACTTCAGTACATTGGTTCCGACGAGAGTGAGAAAAAATATCTTGGAGGGTGAAGTATTGACTAGCAGTACATTGGTTCCGACAAGAATGAGAAAAAATGTCTGGGGGATGAAGTATTGATTGACAGTACATTGGTTCCGACGAGAGTGAGAAAAAATGTCTTGGAGGGTGAAGTATTGACTGGCGGTATATTGGTTCCGACAAGAACGAGAAAAAATATTTTGGAGGATGAAGTATTGACTGACAGTACATTGGTTCCGACATTAATGAGAAAAATGTCCCGCGGGCTGAAGTATTGACTCGAGAAAGCAGTGGACAAAGAGTATTTATTCCACAAATGAGTTTGACTTCATCTGATCATAGTATACCGTTTAAATTTTCAAGATATCAGTTTTCACTAATTGTTTGTTATGCTATGACTATCAACAAGAGCCAAAGATCAATCTCTAAAGCATGTTGGAGTGTTCCTGAAGATCAAGTTTTTACATTTAAGCCTGCATATAATGTAAATATTTTACAGTAAATACCGCAAAAATAAGTATAATAAATTGAAGTTCATGTAATATAATATTTTAGTGGTTTTATTTTTAATAACATAGTACAATTTTGTGCTTATTTATTTCATCTTTAACTTTGAAATAGTGAGGAGAATAATATACTTTATTTTTTATTTCATAGGTTTTTTAAAACGTTACATCCATGCGCATCGCGCAGGCGGGTGTGCTAGTAATTAGGTAAAAGGACATACTTATAGACATTATGGTGGGTTACTGTTCCATTGTACTCCCTCCGTTCCTTTTTAGTTGTCTCTTTCAGCTCAATTTCAATAACCAAGGTTTGCATTAATTAACTCATAAATTTACATTTTTACCCTTCAACTAAACTCATTCTTAATAAATGTCAACAAATAGCATTTATGTAAAGTGAAGAGTAATATAGTAAAAACATAGCATAACTACCTATAACTACTTAAAAATGACCACTATTTTAGAACACGACAATATATATACAAAAGTGGCGGCCTTGTAATTGCTGCTAGCTTGCTTCGGTCAACGTACGGTCTTAATGGTAACATTAATGCCGCATGCTGATGCAAGGAATGAAGAACTTGGCAAGATATAAAGTTGGATTGCCAGAATTAAGATCCCAAGTGAAATAGTACAGTACTATATCTTATTCAAAATACTCGATCTATTCTGGACGGCGAAATTCAAAACGAGTGTGGTTCGTAACCTTTTTGCTTTGACAACATTAATTACTATATTATATGTATCGTCGTTCTCCCCTTTGATATAAAGAATTGGCTTCAATTCATTGTATTGCACATGCAGCATCTTCAGTTCGTTGGATCATTCATTCATTCCACTGAGTCAAGTGTCTTTGATGGAAAGAGCAGTCACATAACACAAATGAGATGCATCATGTCAGATAAAAATAGCATATACTTCTATAACAATACTACTACTACTACTCATAATGCATGGAAGAATATAAGACTGTACTTAAAATGCGCTGCTGCAGTCAAAGTGACAAAACAGCAAGTCCAAAAGTTTGTGTGTCAGTAGTATGTATGTGATTTCTTAAAATATTTTACCTTCCCACTGCAAGGACAATTTGTTATTAATATGTTTATTTCAAATTAAACCTGATTATATATAGTAAATCATTGGTGACAGACAAAGCCCGTGACATGTGATATGATTGGCAAACATTGAATGTATTATTAGTGTGTACGCTTTTAATTAATTGCTGGGTTCAATGGCCATCACTAATGGAAGTGTCCCACAACACATGAATTAGTACTTCATAAAAGATGATGATCCATAAACGCGTTAATATATAGATGCCCAAATTCAAAACGCCAGACTTATTTAGTTCACACCATCTCATTTTTTGTTTTCAAATTAATGTACACATTTTTATGTCTTTTTGTGTTTTTTGTTAGAAGAAAATTGTGGTCCAAGCAAATTACACAAGTAATTTTTATTTGGGATGAATGCGAGATTTACGATTAATATATAGAGGATGATGTAAATTTAAATATAATGGATGTTATTGTGTCTTTTTTTTAAAAAAAATAAATAAACTCTCACCATTCTTTGTCACGATCAAGGGTCATCTCCTATCAAAAAAAATAAAATTAATACTCCCTCCATCTCATCTAACTTGTTTTATTTGACTTATGCACACAATCCAATTCATTTTTTTAATCCTTAATATCTCAAAATATATACAATGAAAAATTATGTAAAATATATATTTTAAAACTACATGATCATACGTTCCTAACAAGACCCAACTCGACTATTTTTTCGAATTGAGTCAATGTTGAACAATGAACAGTGTCAAAAAATCAAACCAGATACATTAGCGGGCACGGAAGGAGTACCTTGTACCCAAAATACTAAAAATATAGAGACAGGAGTTGATATGCCGCGGTAACGTGACCATTTGTATATAGATTCCAATTTCCATCGATTCCTACATGTCCCCATGTTTTGACTAACCACCCTCTACTTCGTTGTCCATACCATTATTTCTGAAATGCTTACCAAAAAAAAAAAAAAAGGCTTTGACAAAACCACCCTCAACTTCGTTGTCCGGAAGGATGATTTATGTAATACACCTGTCACATTAACTTATTCAGCCCTTCCCGCTGTTCTTCCCTGTTAAAATGTCCCACAACCTATATATGTTCTTCCCTGTCAAAATATATGTTCCCTTGTTTATATAGCGACGAGTCACTCACCCGTTACTAATTGGTTTTCGGTTGGAAACTTATATCCATTATCTTTTTTACATTTTCTAAAAATAAAAATGGCACCAGTGATAAACATATAGAGTAGTATTTTTTTTTTAAATTATATCCACACCTGTTTGATGTTTAGTGTTGAGCTTTGTACCAAAGAATGCATCTCGAATTTTCTCATCTATAACCAAAATTTCCAAATTCAGAACTCAAGCAGAAGATTGAAAACAATAAAGCCTCGAAATTAAACAAATGTACAGGGGAAAATTTGAAGCAAATTTTATTACATCAATGTCCAAGACATCAAATCCCTTGACTTAAGAGATTTGATGCGGCACCACTTTTTTCCACATTTTGTCAATCAAATAAGTCATGAGTCATAAATTACAGAAGCAAACATGTTCAACAAATCTTTGGGGGGCACTCAAGAATGAGGTAAAAATTAATACAAAAGGGACCATGAGAAGTTAATTGTTTCTCATGCTTTGGACAATCAATCGTCCCTTCTGCTCCGATCCAGCACACACCTTTAAAAAAAATTGTGTAAACGAGGACTGTCAGATATGTAATGATGTACGGTACAAATACAGAGAGCAAAACGATGGCCAGTAAGTCGAGCGTATGAACGTTTTTCTTTGTTATCATTGTTGCTGTTGTGCCCTGCGAAGGTGCTCCAGCAACGACGCAGCCTTCCTCTTGGCTCTCTCTGTGCCGTTTCTGGCAAGCTCCGAAAGAGGAATCATGGCGCCGAGTCTACTTAGGCAAGCGAGGTTTTCATTGTCTCTCTTGCACAACGAGAGTAGGATGGCGGATGCATTCTCCTTGTTACGAGGCAAACCTGTCCGCAGAAGATCAATCAAGACCGGTATGGTGCTGGCTTTGACAATGGCTGATTTTGCTTCTTGGTGACTGGCGAGAACTGAGAGGATGGTTAGAGCTTCGTCGACCATACAGGTGGCGCTTGAATCCGTGAGCATTTTCAGCAGTGCGGTGATGATGCCTGCCCGAACAGCCCTGCCCTTGTTTCCGTGATATATACACAAGTTGAACAATGCTGTCGCAGCATCTTTCTTCCCTCTCTGGCTCCCGCTCTGAAGTAAGTCGACCAAGGCTGGTATCGCCCCAGACGCACCAATTATGATTTTGTTTTCATCCGCGAGCGACAGGCTGAAGAGGGTCGCAGCAGCATTTTCCTTAGCCTCCATGCTCCCAGCTCGGAGGACTTGAACGATGGATGGGATTGCGTTGGCGAGCATTATCAGTCCCTTATTGTTTTCATAGATGGAGAGGTTTAGGATGGAAGTTACTGCATTATCCTGAATCTGTCTGTCCTCGGATGTTAACAGGCTGACCAGAATCGGAATGGCTCCGGCCTCAGCAAGCAAAATTCTGTTGTCGGTGCTTCTCTTGGATATGGATCGGATTTCAGCCACTGCACCGCACCGTTCCTCAGTGGACCTGCTTGACAGCTTGCGAACAAGTGCTTCAATGGCTGCTATGTCGTCAGTGACATCACGGAACGATCCATCGCTCTTTTTTATCCTACCGCTCATTATAGCAGTTGGCTGCTCGACATTATGTTTCAAACACCATTGAGATATCAGATGTCTCAAGACCTTATTTGGTGTAAGGGTGAGATGCCGGAGCTTCTGCTGAGTTTTGGGGCATGTTGTGTTGTTGCAGTCTATCCATCTTTGGATGTAAGATCTCTCATACGTCTGAAACGTCATAAGACAGTTGAATTTAAAAGCGATTTCATTGAAGAAGAAGGCTGCTCATTTTCCTTCATCAACACAAAAGAATACAAATCAAGGGTTCGAATTTTACCTGTCCTGTGGCGACAATTACTGGATCCCTCATAAGTTCAAGGGATATAGGACATAGGAAATCCTCAGGAATCACAGGAGAATCCATCTTTTTGGCCTCATCCAGACTCTTCCAGGTTGATCTTTTGATCCTCCCATTATCGACATCCTTAGGGACCCGAATCTCATGAGGCACGCCAGAATTCCTCGAATTCTCTTCACCACATTCAACCTCATTGACAGCATGGTTTTCCAAACCATTACCTTCCAATGGAGTTTTTGGTTTTGGTCCAATGTCATGATCAATATTCCCCACATTCTCCACAACCAAAGTTCCAAATTGCTTGTAGCTCGGCTTAAATGATTCAATCTCTTTGTCCAGAGGCTGCGACAGTGTTCTATGCAACACGCTTGAATTCAGTGGTCCGCCATATCTTTCAATAGCCCTTCTCAACTGGGACCTGACTAATTCAACCTGAGAAAAGAGGAATATATCACGTATTTGATCCGGATGAGAACTCCAGACAAAAAATATAAATATGCTCAAAACTCACCTGTTCTTGCACTTCTTCGGATATTTCGAAATCATCACACGGTATGTTACTCAATGTTTTCTCGAGTTTCCACGTCACGCACTGGAATTGGAATACTATTTTCTTTGTTGCCAAATCCTTAAAACCAAACAAAAGAAATGTTCATAAGATGCAGGTCACATTAATACAAGTTCAAGAAACACAATGCTCCTGCGCTGGCCAGATCAAAACTGAAATATGTATGAAGATTGCCTGAGGTGGAATTATTGATCCTACTGTATTCATACATCCACATCACAAGCAAACATAACCCCAAAGCTAATCTATAGGCTCCCACAAAAGGGAAACTTTAAGTCATTATATATGAAAATGTTCAAGTTATGCATATAAAACAATTACACGAAATGTCATTTCACACCCACGGAATGGATGCCGACAAAGAGGGATCTCAAATCTGAACTCAATTTTTTTTAACCCTAACTCATAAATGAACCAACACAGCATCCAATGACTGAATTATACATACACCTTTCACCCCAGATCAGAATTCAGATTAACAAAAATTACAATCTCGATGCCGAATCGACTAAACAAAAATGCAATCCCCAATGAATCAAAATCAACTGCAAATTTCATCAATGCGGGCAGTGGAAATTCCGCCCAACTAAAATGCATCAAATAAACGCAGAAATTGAATACTTACAGTTACTGAGGCAGTTTCGGAGCTCTCAATGTTGTTAGCAGCAACTACGACTCTTTTCGCGGCCTGAAGCGCCACAGTCAAATCAGAGAAACAACAAGTGCGAGAGGAACTCGACGAGGGAGAAGAGGAAGAAGAGGGGGAGGAACACCCTTCTCCAACAAAGTTTCGATTTTTTTCGGAATCCCTAATTTCTTCAACCAAATGCGCCAACAGCGAGACCCTGCGAACCAAATCCGCACAGTCCTTTTGGAAAACCCCAGCGAATCCCGCGGATGATAGACGGCCAATGTCCCGAATCAATCGGAGCAGGGGCGCAGCGGAAGATCCGGCATCAGACGCCGGGGAGGGAGCGGCGGCCATGGCGGAAGGGAGTGCCGGAGAGGCGTGGGGATTGGGAGTTGGGGGAAGAGTGGAAGATAGAGGAGCCACAATGCTAAGTTGCACTCAACATTGTGAGAGTAATTCGGACAGCGCAATGTGGGACTTATCAACTCAACCCTTGTACAGTTGGCAACATCTTTTTCCTTTTTCTTTTTTTTTTTTTTTTTTTTTTCCTTTTTTGTCTTTAAAATTTTTTTAAAATAGAATGAAAACGAAATGATAATAATGTGTACATTAAATAATATTGTTACCAATTACCATTGGCATTTGCTATTCCATAAAAAAAAAAAAATTACCATTGGCATTTGAGACTTGGGAGCTTTCTATTTTTTTCCTTTCTTTAAAAATAGAGTAGGCAAATTTCCACCATGAGTTAATATTTCTATTAATTCGTTAAAGAAACATCCTTGACATAAAAATGTGCACATTTTCATAAAACTTTACATGTGAAAACAGTGATTTTTAGGAGTAATAATTATTATGGGCTCAAAACATACATTTCAATTTTGCTCTGTTCTGCACGCAGTTTTGGGAGCTTTTGGTAGCTTTAGCTTTTATTTTAAAACAAAAGCCCCGTTCTGCACACTAACTTTTAGGAGCTTATGAGAGCTTTTGGAAGCTGCTTTTTAGAAGCTACCTGTAGTAGCTTTAAAAAATAAGCTCCTAGCTTATTGTTGAGCAATTACAATTTTATCACAATAACCAACTCACTACCCAATAGTCTACATAAATGTTTGTCCTTTTGTGTCATTTCATACATTTTTTTACAGCTACAGCTAGTTGTACAGAACACTTAAATAAAACTAACAGCTACAGCTCCCACAGCTCCCTACAGCTTCAGCTCCCTACAGCTCCAGCTCGCAGCTACAGCTCTGCGTGCATAACAGACCCAATTTATTTCTGCTTTAATTAGGAGTTATTTTTTTATAACACGACCAATTAAGTTTGGGTGGTGGCAATTTTTATGCCAACAGGTACTGACATGAATAAAATGATGTCTAGAACTCGTAAAGCGATGTGTAGGTTTTATAAAGTGATATATAAATTGTAGATTGTTTTTCTTATCTTTTTATTTATAACCTCATTTATCATTTTTCCATACTCACACATCACTTTACACACACTGTCATCACTTTTAAATGCCCGTCCATCACTGCCAATAGATACAGGCGCCAGCACAGAAATCACTCCCACCGAAGCGCGGGCTAAAAGAAAAACGGAAAAAAGGACAAATAGGTCCATTTTCTTTTCCAAAAATTCAAATCAGTCCTTTTTCTATTCTATTACCAAAACAGTCCTCTACAAATGCTAATTATGTCCAAATCAGTCTCTTGTTCACTAATTATACTCTACAAATCAGTCCTCTACAAAGGCGGTAAACCCAATGTATGAGGTTTGGTATTTAATTTTATTTACGGAAGTATGTTGGACATTTATTTGATAAATGGATTGGTAATAATAAAAAAATTTAAGGTTTTGGGCCTAAAATGAAATAATTTGAAAGGTTGGAGATCAATTAATATAAAAATGACTAAATGAGTGATTGGGGTAGATGACTAAATAAAACAAAACAAAAGTTTATGACTGAATTGACAATAGATAAAAGAAAAAAGGACTAATATTATACACACGTGCCAGGTTTAAATTAAAACTCTTGCCACGTCAGCAATTAGAGTATAATTAGTGAACAATGGACTGATTTGGACATAATTAGCATTTGTAAAGGACTGTTTTGGTAATAAAATAGAAAAATGACTGATTTGAATTTTTGGAAAAGAAAAGTGACCTATTTGTACTTTATTCTAAAAGAAAAACTAAAAGGACAAAAAGGAAGAGATTATATGGACATTTAAAAAATAAAAATAAAAATATTACACGGACTTCCAAATTTTCATATAAGTATACACGCAACGTGAAGCTTACACAAAATTTTGTACTTCATCAGCATATGAACGTTAGGACAAATTCCCAAAAATTCTACCAAACTACTTTTGCTGACGTTGTTAAATAAAATTCTCGTTTTTGTTGTTGCCATTATTTATTTTATGTACTGAAATTAAATCCATTATTGTTAGTACTCTCTCCGTCCCATTAAAAGTGGTCACTATTCCTTTTTGGGGTGTCCCATTAAAAGTGGTCACTTTCCCTTTTTAGCAAATTAGATTAACATAAGCATCATTAAAAACCCCACAATAATGACAATTGTACTTTCTGCACAAACTCCCACGATATGTTTAACCATTAATATCTCAAAATGGGTATAAATAAAAATTATATAAAATATATATTCTAAAACTATACGATTAGACGATTCCAACAAGACCACACTTGACTATTTTTTTCTTTCTACATCATTACGATAACATTAAGTCAAAGTTAAATAATAAATATGGTTAAAAGTCAAATGTAACCATTATAAATTAGATGGATGGATTAGTCAAATTTACTTACACTACTTTAACTACTAAACACCACAACCTAAATTCCCGTGCCCAAAAGAAAGTGGCCACTTTTAATGGGACAGAGGGAGTATTATTTTTCACTTTTTCTAACATACGAGTAATAAGCCCTATTTTTAGTTAAATGACTTCTAAATAAAGAATATTCTTTTTATGTTAGTTGCAATGTTTAGCCGTCCTTAGGGAAAAGAGCACAATGTCAAGGAGCTGTTAGAATAAGTTTTTATATTAACGGATTTTCAACTTCTTTAATTTTAATATTAGGAATTTTACTAATTTTTAAAATTCCAGAACAAAAACGAAAATGTTGACTTATGAATATAATGTTTCAATTAAAATCCAATGGGTAATAAATAGATTAATTAACTTTTATCGGTATAAGTAAGGGAAGTTCCACACATTAATCGACGTGGCTTGGGATCTTCTAACGAAAATGAAATGTAACTTACCCTTATAATTTCAGTATTTGGTAAGCATATTTATTTTATATGCCGATTAGGTTGTTTACCAAAATTTACCCTTCTATTTACCCTTATAATTCGATAGATAACCTCTTTAGAAACAAACTTTTATCAAAAAATTTCGATCGTTAAAACAGAAAATTTTTACAGTGAGTTAATTTAGTATTTTAATAGCATATTACAGTTGGCAGGATGAGATTGATTAATTTAATCAATTTTATTGAAATTTTCATTCCACTCATATGATAAAGAATGAAATTTTCATTCAACTCATATGATAAAGAATTTATTGTTTACCAAAAAAAAATATATAAGATAAGAGTTATATTCACATGAATTAAGGCTAGTAATGTAGGGGACAAGATTAATCCTTTTTTTTCGGATACCTTTACTTAGCCCAATACTATTTAGACCAACTGCGTTTGTGGTACATAATTAATTATGAATTCTAATAATTAAAAGTGAACATAAAATTAAGTTTGTAAATTTATTTATTAAATACTTCAAAATGATCCTTCAATGGTACTCCGTGGATGGGATGTAGGGGACAAGATTAATGTATATTCATTTACGGCAGTTACCATGTCACCAAAAAGACTCCGTGGATGGGATGAGTACCTAGTCCAAACAGTTAAGTTACTTGACTTCCAACGGAAGGTTGGAGGTTCGATTCCCACCGGCCCCCTATCCCTCCCTTTAATTCCCCTTTATAATTGTGTGGCATTGGCTCCTACCATTCCTTTTCAGGCCTTCAATGGCTCCTCCAAAAAAAAAAAAGACTCCGTGGATGGTTTCCAATTTACATTCCGATAGCCGATACTGAATTCATTCAAAATAAAATTTGCATCGTCGTTAACGTAAAATTTAAACCCAAATTAATTATCCACCCATTTTAATCCATACTATTCCAGCTTGGTGCATGATGGGCAATTGGGCATAATTAATATAAATTAAAAATCACAATTATAGTATGTTAACTGTTTCCTCCATATATATATTTCAACTTTTGTAGATTGTAATTAACATATTTCCATCTGCACTTCCAACCATTTTCTAATTTGTAGGTTTTTATTAAACTGATGGGTATAGAAAAAATAACAATAATATTAAAATCTTGATTTGCAAGACGGGCTAACATGAATTCGAATAACATAAATTTCTAGTAGTTGGTAATAGTACATCTCATGTGAGTATCATGAAATGATTAAGACAGTTTTAATTCTATACAATATGCAGAATGTAATGCGACGACGCCAAATTTGGTTTGGACAAATTCCACACCATTGTGTTGTGATTTTTGCGAGTTGGTAATTAAAAATTTTGGTCTACATAAATAAATTATACCGCATGTATATATATGATTCTTGCCTAATTCACGGTTGAGAACAAATCATTTCGGTGGTTGCAAACTAATTTTATTCCACGCGATTTTGAATTCTTTAATAAGAAGCAAAATATATATATGGTCTGTTTGGGAATTAGCTGTTAGCTGTTAACTGATATGTGAGTAATTTGAGTAATAAATTAGTTAAAATTAGTTGTTTGATAGTTTTGAGGCAAATTTATTGCCTAGAATAAGCTAACTCCAAAATGCTGCTATTTGCAGTGGTTTCAAAAATAGCTGATTGAACATTATTTTAAGGTATTTTGTCGTTTTAAATAAGCTAATTTAATTTAAAATAAATAAAATAAACTAAATTTTCGTAACTTAGAAAAGGGGGGAGAAAACTAAATTAAACTGGGTTAGGACAAGGGAAGACATAGAAAAGCGAGAATCGAGGAAAAATATTGAAGAAAGAAACAAAAGGATACAGTTGGACGAAGAATATTGTGAGTGGACAAGCATTGGCATTGCCTATTTGCCTGTGTTACACAAATCATTTTTAGCTGTATGCATTTTTATTTCTTTATTGTAGTTTCTCTATCCCAATTATTGATTTGATTCAATTTTATTTTTTTTAGTTTTTTTTTTTTTTATATAGATGGTAAGCCTTGAAAGTCAATTCATCATAGGGTGACTTTGAATAATATCCCACATTGGTGAAGATTCACATGCAAGGGTATGGCAAAAAATTTGCAAGAATTCACAAGTTGAAAAGGATGTGGCCTTGGTCAAATCTTTGTTGACTCGGTTAAAATTACTCAAATTTGATGTATATATAGTAGTATATGGTAATTAGAAGAATATAAGAATAAAATAATTTAATGAAAGAGATAGTGAATGGCATAATAACAACCTTGTCGCGTGTACAAATTAAACAAAAAAAATTGTGAAAAGAAGTGTTTAATTACCTACAAAAGGTTCAATTGAGTTCCTATCCAGAATTTTTTTTATTATGGATATCCAGAATTGCTAAAAAAGGTGGGCATTGTGCTGGACTATGTTTTATTGGATTAACTCTTTATTAACATCAATATTAGTTTAAGGAAAGACAGTCAATCATACATTTATTACAATGATAAAATTATGGGAGACTTATTTTGTTTCCATTTCTGTATTAGTTATAATTATGTCAGATTTAAGGAAAGAACTTAGTATCATACAATTTTAGTATTTTAGCATAGCAGTGCAAACAGATCGGCTTAGCATATATAAGTTGTAAGTCTCAGTTGAATCATAATTTTGATAGGTAGCACAAACATATTTAAATTTCATAGTTCAAATCATATACGTAGTATTTTTTTGTAATGATATCTCAACGTATTGTATTTTTTAGATAGCACAACAATTCTTTATAAATAGCACAACATATTTTATTTTTACAGATAGAAACATATGTTTTGTTAATGATAGCACATCATTTTTATGTTTTTGGTAATGATAGCACAACATTTTTATGTTTTTGGTAATGATAGCACAATATTTTTATAAATATTATATTAGCACATCTTTTTTAAAATTATTTTTATGTTTAGCACAGCATCTTTTATTTTACTTTTAGCATAGCATTATAGTAAAATTTTTCAAATTAATTTGGAAAATTCAATAGCATTGAGAAAAGTTAGTTGGAATAATATTAATTATAATAGATGTATTTGAAAAAGAAATTCATATCCTACCAAATATATCTCAAACGGTAAGAAAACAAAACTATCATTTGAATGGAATATAATAATAGATATACAATTAACATATTAAAATCATACAAACAATCTTCATTGTATCTCCCAAATTATTTCAGCGGCGCTATTACCGGAAATTACAAAAGAAATATGCCCCGAACAGGATATTAAAAATGGACACCTAAAAGGAAATTGTGCAAGTCAAATTTGACTAATCATAACACTATTGTATCATAGCATTTCGGGATATACGGATTTCAGGATACAAACTACATCGCAAAAGGTTGAATCATGCATTAAAAACGGGTTTGGGTGAGGTATTAAATGAGTGATATTCAACATGTATAGTGTGCTGACCTGATAGGTGCATGTGCTGTGTGTTAATGATGTGTGTATTAAGTATTTAATGATGCATGGAATGTATATAAAAATATTCCACACATATATACAAAGTACTCCTTCAATACACGCAAACTTCTTCAATTGATTCAGCTCCCAAACCAAATCTCCATTCATTGTTTTTTAAAACCTCATGATGTCCACCGTCACCGTTGAACTTCCAACATTATTCCATATTATTAGTAACGTAATTACGAGTTGGGCATTTGCAGTTTCTCTCAAGATCTTGATTGATCTCTGATTTAATAGAAGTAATATTGTAACATCGGTCTCTTCTTGGCCAACCCAACCCTGTCACGCAGCAACACTTGTTGCCTTATTGACTTGGCTTGCTTGCTTTTGCCCTATATATCAATTCAAAATACTAGAAAAATTAATTACTAATACAAATCACAATTATGTTAGTTGGGTATAGATGGTGGGCAAAAAACCAATGATCATATATCGCAAATGAAATGATCGCTCTAGACGATGAAGACAAAGCCCTCCTCCTTAATCCATAACAATCTTGCCAATTAAGCTTATTCACCATACCAGTATATCTGTATATCTGTATCTGAGGTTTGACCTAGTGGTCAAGTATTTCAATTCTCAATTAATGAGTGTTCCTTTGCCTAATTCTTCTTATATAGAGTGATTGTTCCATTTAGGGTTGGAAATAGGCCAGACCAGACCAGGCTTGGCTTGAACGGCCTGGGCCTTTTTAATTTTGGCAAGGCCTGAGCCTAGCCTATAGCATTTTATAAGCCTTGTTTATAGGCCTAAGCCTAGCCTTTTTATTTAAACAGGTCAGGCCTTAAGCCTTTTAGAAATCTATTTAAGCCTATTTAAATATTAAATAAATATTAACAAATAAATATATTAATAAATTATAGAAAATTTATATTAAAAAGTTAAACATGTCGGTCTTATAGCCCAAATAGGCTTTTTTATGAGGCCGGGCCTAGGCCGATTTAGATAAAAAGACTTTTGAGAATATTCGAGCCTAGCCTCTTTCGTAAAAAGGCCGGACCAAGCCAGGCCTTAAATAGACTAGGCCGTAGGCCCCTGTCGGCTGATCCGACCTATTTTTTAAAAAAAGTTGCCCAATGTCAATGGGAGTGGTTTATTTTTTGATCCCTGATAGTATTTTGATCACTCCACGTCCTTTGCGTTCAATTATCAGTATCATTTGCATGCAAAATAAAACTCTACTATTGTATACTACTATATTTAAGCACCTAACGATTTAATTTATATAAAAAATAATTATGATTAAAATGCATACACATAATTAAAGTGAAGTAATCTCAAATGCACTTGGAATTTTATGAGTGTATCATTCAATTTAAGTCAATGTAAAATTTTAATAGCAGAATAATTAGTTATACCATTATAGTACGATACTATAGTATTAATAATATAATTACTAAATATTTTAAAATATTAAAAAAAAAAAAAAAAAAACACACACACACACACTATGCCCGTGGTAGGATAAAGGATTGCAATAATGCACAACATATATGTGCGCGCGTATGTTGTAGCACAGTGAAATTCACAAGACAAATATTATTGGGCACTTTGATTTGATAGCGAATGACGTATCATGTAATAATGTGTCTATATATGTGTGACTTTATATGCATATGTGTATTTATCTTATAATGATGGGTTGTGTCGCACCATAACATTTGCCAGCTGCAAAAAATTGTTGGCATGAAAAATAAGTGGGAAATTAGTGGACATGTGACCTACGTTATCTTCATCTGAAATTGCAATTTTACCCTTGAGGAAATTATGAAAAAGGAAAAAAAAAAAAAGATTAAAAGGGGGTAAAGGAATTGAAAATCATGATTAAAAAATGGGCCGGGTGAGGAGGCAAGAATCTTGTTTATTTTGTTTTGGATTCTTTTCGTTGCAAGTAGTGTAGGTCAAGAATATGTAATGGATGGTTTTTAATTTGTCTGTGGATGCAATGCAAGTATGCAAGTATATATATTTTCTGACAAAAAGTAGTATTACAAGAAGACGACAAGATATTGGTCTAGTCATCTTCCACATTGGACTGGCATTCATTAATTTTCATTTGTGGATGAGATTGAAGCAACTGTGGGAGAGTGAGTTTGGAATATGTCAAACAACGAAGCATTCAACCACACAAGTAGACAACCACGACCCTCCCTGGCCCTTTTCCTTCAACGGACATTAAATCCACATTCCACACCATCTTCTATTTTCTTTATAATTTATGATGACTTGGTAGTAACTAAGATTTTTAGAATGTTACTACTGATTTGGAATTGGATTCACTCTAGTTTATTTATTTCTTTTAATATACTTCTTCCGTTTCTTTTTAAATGTAACATTTTCCTTTTTTGATGTTTCATAATAAATGTTACATTACCATATATGGAATACTTTTAAAGGTAAAAAAAAGCTTCCACTGAAGCACTTTTATTCATTGCATTAAATCTCGTGTCATTTCCTTATATTACACTTATTTAGAAACGGATGGAGTATAATAATATGGAAATTGGAAATAAGATTTCTTTTAATATGAGTTTTATTATTGAGTATGTTTGGGAGCAAGCATATTTGTTAGCATATAGCATATCCTCTCACATTTCTCCCTCTGAATCTGCTATCTGCTAGCGAATCTGCTGACTCCCAAACATTCCAATTATCTCAAAATATAGTGAAAAAAAATGTTGCTTTGCTAACACGCGCGTTACATAATTAATATTGATGAAATAGGACATTTCTGGTGTCGTTTTCGTTGTTTTTGGTAAATTTCGTAGTATTTGAACTGTCATTACTCATTTTCTTCCATAGTTCAGGAGGAGTATAGGAAATTGAGTTTTTGGGGTCAATGGTCACTGGTCAGTTTAAAATTTCAAGCAAGAACAACATAGTTACGAATACAATGGCCAAAGCTAGGAGCGTCGATTGAAGATATATTTATTTAGGCTCCTTTTATTAGATAATAATGTAAAATAATTTCCCTTGGCAATTCACTAGTATATCAAAAGTATATTTTTCTTATTTAAAGTGTATGTTGTTTTACTCCCTTCGATCCCATAATTTTTATCTTCCATAAAGAAAAACAAGAGACTTCAAGAAATCAAATGATAATAATCTCTCAAGTTAAAGGGCTGGTTGTCATTGAGATATACTACTACCATTTAGTGGATTGGGCTTTTTCTACAAGTTAGTTGGGCTCTTCCAAATTTGTTCGATATTGCATTCGACAAATACGCCTAAAATTGGGCTCACGAGTAAGGACCCCAACATTACAGAAGATTCGAGCAAAAATTTGCTGATATAGGGGAGAGTAACAGACTTAAGAGTCTCACCCCATTTTATATACTCCCGTCCCACTTCAAGTGTCTTGTTACTGTTGGGCACGGGAATTAAGGTAGAGTTGGTTTGTGAGTATATGGTGGGGTCCACATAGTTGTTGGAGGGGAAAATTATTTCTATTTATAGAAAGAAGACGTTTATAATGGGACATCAAAAAATAGTAAGTAGGACATTTGGAATGGGATGAAGGGAGTATATAATTGTAATCAGTTCTTATAAAATTCAGATCACAAAAACCTTATTTCTTCAAGTCAAGAGAGCAGCTTACACTTGTTTTATTTTCCGCAAAACGTAAAAAATAAATAAATAAAGAGACTTGAAAATGTTCCATAAACAAACGAAATGGATATCTGCAATTAAGAAAATGGAGGAAATCCGAAATCCCCAAATTTCAATTTCCACACCGAGTCACCCACAATACAACAAACCCTAATTAATAAAATTAGGAGTAATGAACACACACAGATAGACAAGAAACCAAATTCCTAGAATTAAAAGCTTAAAACCACTGAGATATCACTACATAATCGAACAACCACTAGTGTTGTCGTCGTCGTTGAATCCATGGGTGCTGCTGCTGCTGCCAGAATAATAGCAATAATCCCCCATAGAATAGGGAAAGGGTACATGTTCAACACCCTGGCCAAACCTGTAGCAGTAGTATCCCGTTGTTGGAGGAATCAATGGAGCCCTGTTGTAAGAAACCACCTGCTGCTGAGGAACATGCTGCTGCTGCTGCCTGTTGTTCATCATTGCCACACCTCCATTCCCCCCCTGGAATCCTCCTCCAATTCCATTTCCATGGAAGCCAGCCAGGTTCATCACAGCACTGATGTCGTTTCCCATTTTGCCTTCACCAGGGCCTGGATTGCTGTTGTTTATCAGGCTGGAAGAACCACCATCCGAAAGTATTTGCAGGTTTTTCATTTTAAGTGCTGCCAGTGTATTATTCTGGTGGTCAATAATCCCATCAGAGTTTTCCTTCTGGTTGCAATTCCCATTCTTGAGATTCCCAGCATTGTTGTTTGGGATTTTCTTGGCTCCTGCAGGTGCTGTTGCTGCTGCTGCTTCAGCCTGTTGCTGATGGTGCATCATGTTCATGGCCAGTTGGTTTAATTTCTCCCTAATGAACAGCTGCACATCTTCTTCAGCAAATCCATCCTCCTCAACAGGAAATAACCCATCCTCCTCACTGCCGCCGCCAGACTGATCATCCTCCTCAGGAATCATCAATTGGTGAAGAAGAAATTTGTTCTTGTTTTTTAGGGATTCAGGTGTGGCCTTCCCTGATCCACCAGGCTTTTCCCCTTTGTTGTTGCTCTTAATGTGGCAATCATTATTCACAATGTGGGCGTTCTTCTGCTTCTGATTAGGGCTGCCCTTCCCACACCACACCTCAGCATATTTACCACCCTTGATTAGCTTCTTAATTAGGGTTCCAGATTCCACACTCCCTGAAACAGTCACCTTCTGCTGCTCTTCATCTATGTTTACTTGGTAAACACCTGTCAAAATGCACCAAACTAAACACACCACACAGCAACAAAAATGGTTTCTTTTTTTCTTAGTAATGGAAAAAAAGTTGAGAGAAGAAAAATGAGGACCCTCTATTCTATGTAGTATCTTCTTAACTTTCTGCTTGCATCCATCACAATGTATGTTCACTTTCAGAACACAAGTCTACAGAAAAGGGCAAAAGGGAAAATGGAGAAAAGGGTTTGAGTTAGTTTGTTTTATTATATTTATCAAAGACAGCAGCACACTGAGGATAGCTTTACTGTACAAAATGGAGTTTAACAAAAAGTGGGCTTTATTTAAAGACAATACCTGGATCTTGAGAAGCTTAAAGTCTTCTTCTTTAGTCATTTTTTAAGTGTAGCATGAAAGGGATGCAAGAACTCTACTAAAGAAGCATAGCAAAGCAACTGAAGTTGGTTTAATGTTTGGCTGCCAACAAGTGCCAATGAGCCTCAACACCACAGAAATTGGGTTGTTCTTAAGAAAGCCTCGAAATAAAGAAGTGAACACACGTAGACACACACACACACAGAGAGAGACAAACTGACAGAGCAAGAAATTGAATGTCAGAAGATGAGAAGGCTCAAAAGGCTGGACTCTGGAGGCTAAGCACACACAGACACAACACAGCACACCAGTCTGGTCTCTCTTCTTTTGAGGGGGAGCAATTGAAATGCAGCATATCCCATTGTTTAGGGGCTGTAGACTAGGTGTAGGTTTCCATTGTGGACGAAAATTTGGATCTTGGTGCCAAGGTGCATCCACACCGTTGGTATTGAGGAATTCATTAAAACTAATGGTGTGGATGTGACTGGTGTTGGGATCCATGGGGTTTCTTTTGGATTAAATTTTATTTGCACACATTTTATAGACAAAATGCTCTGAATTTTGAAATGATGTGATTTAACGTTAATATACTGAGAAAAGACGATTGGAAAACAAAAACAATAAAAAGAACAGCGACTTGACAAGCTAAGTTCTATCCCTTCCAGCCTTGTCAGATTCATTTCTTACGTTCAATGTCCCGTTTCTTTGTTTTTTTTAAAAATACTTTACTGTATCTCTCAAATTTAAAGCCCTAAACCAGACTCTCAAAAAGCGTTCTGTTTGAGGTCTTTTTTCAGGATTCTTTTAGCTTAAAACAAGTCCTATAAATTTTGGAACTTTGGAGTTACTGTACTAGCTAGAATAAATTACATTTTCGTTGGTTCTTTGTTTGGTAAAAGGATTTGTTTGTTCAATCACTAGTGTAATTTAGTACAGTATCATCATAAGGGAATTCGTAACAAATTGGTCGAATGAGACGAGGAATATGTATATATTTCTCCCACAGTCCCATTTAATATTCTTGCTTCGTCCGCCGAAATGTGACACGTTTTTCTTTACACGGTAATTTATATGGTGGGATTTAGTGGTTAAACTGTTGTGGGTATTTTGTGTCTAATATTTTAATGAATTTTCACTTTGTTTATTGTTTAACTTTAACTTGGTATTAAGGTAATGATTTAATTAGAATAAAATATTCAAGTGTGGTTTTATTAAATCGTCTAGGCGTCTAGTTTTAGAAAATATATTTTATATAATTTTTATTTGTATCATTTTGAAATATGAAAAATTAAAGAAATGTAAGGGATTTGTGTAGAAAAATAAAAGTGACTTGGGAGTTGTAAAGAGTAGTTAAATTAATTACTTTTAATGAGATTTTAGAAAGAATTAAGATTCTAATGATATTTATATTAATTTAATTTATCTAAAAGGGAAATGTGTCAAATTTCGTGGGACAACTCAAAAATAAATACGTGTCCCATTTCGCAGGACAGATGGAGTATTATGGTAGTATTTTTTAACACGAGAATTAAGATATACAGTTGATTTGTTAGTATAGGGTCCACATAGTTTTTTTTTGGATGAGCCTGGGGAAATGGTGGTAGGAGCCCATACCACACAATTACAAAGGGGAATAAAGGGGAGGGATAGGGGGCCGGTGGGAATCGAACCTCCAACCTTCCGTTGAAAGTCAAGGGACTTAACCACTTGGGCTAAGTCCTCATCCCAATAGGGTCCACATAGTTGTTAGGTTGAAAAATTATTTTTACTTATAAAAATAAGACATTTAAGATTGGACATAAAAAACTAGTAAGTATGACATTTTAGTTGGAACAAAGAATAATTTTGTGTGCCCGATGGATTTTGTGCTCTGCTCTATTCACATAATCACATTTCACACTTTGGAAGGCCGAAGGTCTGTGCATATATATTTCTTCCGTATTCAAATGTTTTTTACATACCAACTTTTCATGCAGTCCAATGCACATTTTAAATCATTAATAACTTAAGTTCGGTACAAGTAAAAATTCTAAAAGTTGGATATTTAAAAACTACACGACGAGACAAATCTAACAAGATCGCTCACTTGGCTATATTTTAAATATATAACTATGATAAAACTTTATGTGAAAATTTGTGTATGAATAGTACCATTTTACCCTATGTCAAGAACATAAGGATACGGAGGAAGTATTAAAGTTGCCATTTTTTAGAAATTGTTTTTGTTGTTTTTATTTTATTAAAAAAAAAACTCATGTGATGGGGACTTAGCCCAAGTGGTTAAGTTCATTGACTTCCAACGGAAAATTGGAGGTTTGATTCTCCACCGGCCCCTATCCATCCATTTTATTCCATTTGTAATTTGTATGGTATTGGCTCCCACCACCCATTTCCCAGCTTGTATAGGCTGTTCATAAAAGGAAAAAAAATCATATATGAAGAAAAATGAATAGTTATATGAAGTAATAATAATGAATACATTTATATAAACATGTTATTATGCATGTATAATCGGATAAAGTGAGTATAAAATTGATATGCGACACTATGTGGTAATAAATTTGATAAAAATAGTCCAAAGTCCATTGTTACCAACAGCTAGCAGTTGGCTTAAGTGGATTGGGGCTCTAGTCGTTTAAATAAAGTCTCACTTCGAGTGCATGCAAAAAACTGCTTTGGAAGAGATATCCTTCATTGCCCATACATATTTTTGAAAGATTAATTTTAGGTCCAATGTAATCTTGAGATACCCGGTAATTCACCCAAAACTCGGTCCAGTTGGTCATGGAATAGATTACTACTAATAATGATTTTTTTAAACATTTTTAAAGCTATAATAAGAACATCTAGATTGCATCCTGTACTAGTTTGAAACGTGATGGAATATCTCAATTCTGAAATCCAAGAAATGCATATTGTGTCCGTACTAGCATGCAGATACTATTACCTTTAAAAATTTGGTTTTACTACTACTACTACTACTTTCTCCGTTCCTTTATACTAGTAATTGGCACGTTGGGGGTTTTGTTACTGTTCATTGAGTAATTTTGATTCGACTTTTTAATACAATTATATAAGATAAAATATAGTCAAGTGAGATCTTGTTGAATTCATCTAATAGCATAGATTTAGAATATCAAATTTTCATAATTTTTACTTGTATGAAATTTGAGTTATTACGAATTAAAAATGTGTGTTGGATTGCGTGAAATGTGGATCCGTGTCAAATACTATTAAGGAACGGATGAAATACTATTTATTATGGGAAAATGTGTTGAGAGTTGAGACTCGAGAGTCAAGAGTGTGTGCAGTGGTAAGAGTAAGACAAGACCATCATCATTGCTTGTGTTCTCTATTCCTTTTTCCTCTACAAGTTTCAGACAACTTTGCTTTAATTTCTTCTCCTTTTTATATTCAAATTATGCTGCTACTAGGAGTATTATGTTCAAGTTACATATGGGCTATTTCCATAAAATATTGATAATGTAGGTAATTTAAATTTCGGCAAAGTGCAATTAAAACCACCACTGCCTCCATTTATTTGGCCAAGCCCCACGGATGGGTTTTTCTCCCTTCAAACCCCCCAAGTAGAATAAGTAGAGTCCAACAAAATACCCGGCAATTAATAAATGAGAAAGAAAATAATTTAAAATTTGAAAAGGGAAGTCTCTTATACTAATCGGTCCCATTAGTCCCAAGTAAAACAAAAGAAACTTACCGTTTGTAAGACACACCGGGCAGCGGAAGGGAGGGCGAGAGGTGCGGCCGGACTGCGGAGGGGCGCCCGAAGGTGGAATAGAAGAAGGCGACGACATTTGTTTGAGGTAATTGAGTCTTTAATTCCAGTAATTTTTTTGTTATAATGGCAATTTTATAGGGAGGGTTGGGAGGGGAAAGTGGGGGGGGGGGGGGGGGGGGTTGTGGGTGGTGGCGGTGCTGGGGGGTGGGTGGGGGTGGTTGGCGCGCGGTGGGCGGAGACGACATTTTGGGAGGGGAATTTTAGTGTGTAGAAAGGTGAGGGCGACAGAGGCGGTCGGCGCCGCGTTCACTGGAGTCGTACCGAGGCGAGAGCAGGCGGCGGCGGTTGAGCGGTGGCCGGAGAGGTTTTAGCGTAGGGGGTTTTGAAGTGTGAAGAGTGAGGAGGGAAACGGCGGTGGTGATTCCGGCGTTGAGGCATGTGGACAGGGAAGGATTTTGGAGGCGGGGTAGGCTTTTGGAAATTTAGGGCACCTCGTGAAAGCCGGCTAGGGTTTCGAATTTGTGTTAATATTGGTTCATGTGTTTTATATGAATTGTTTGCCATTCGAATGAATTATCATTTTGAATTGTAACATGTGTTTTTGTTGAATTGTGTTGCCTTTCATATGAATTATAATTTGGAATTGCAGCTTGTGTTTTTGATGAATTGTCTTGTCATTCGCATGAATTATTATTTGGAAATGCAGTATCAAAAAAATTTCAATGTTCAAGTGAAATATGGGTAGGTTTTTTGATAAGGTGAAATCACATTTTGATGGGTTGGCAGAGTTTAACTGACAAGTAATCTGGCGATGTAAGTTTTTTTGATTTTGGCAGTGTCTGAAAATCGTAACGCAATGGGCCCGAAGCGAGGTAGCAAAAGATATCAGAGAAGTGGAGATGGTGGCGAGGATAATAGAGGGCAGTGCAGCAGAGGGAGTAAAACAAATAAAGCTAGGAAAAAGGGAGCTGCTGATTGTGGGATGAGCACGAGGTGCTCACCGCAGTATTTCCTTGGCATAATGGCAGAGATAGACGGAAACCTGACGGAGGAGCAGAGGGACGCGATGAAGCGGACACCGTTTTGGCACTTAATGGAGTGGCCAAAAGAGTATAATAGTGTGGCTTGGTTGGAAGCACTTGTGAGATGCTATGATGATGAAGGCAACTGTTTTATTTTTGGGGAGGACGTTAGGGTTAAATTTCCATCATCAGAGTTTTCTTGTGTGATGGCATTGAAGAACGAGGGGCGTTGTGTACACCAGAAATTGGAGAGGAAGAGCATGGTTGTTGAAAAGTTTTTTGGGGGCAATGCGGGCAATGTGAAAAGGGACATAATTACTGAAGTTTTTAGAAAGATGAGCGATGGGGAAGATTCAGAGTTTGGGAGTGTTAGCCCCGACGATTTTGCTAGGATTTTCATATTACTTGTGTTCAATACATTATTATTCCCGACAGCTCATCGGTACGTGCCCTCTTATTTGTTGCATTATGTGGACAACCTAGAGCAAGTAGGGGAGTATGCTTGGGGGAGGGCAACACACAAGTTTCTAGTTGAGGCTCTGAAAAAATGTGCAAAGGGGAAGAGGTATGCAGATGGTTGCATGTTTGGTTTATTGGTGAGTATTTTTACTGAATTGTTATGACTGTTTTAATTGTTTTATATCGCTTGTCGCATGTGTTGTGAGTGTGACTCAATAATATGAGGTGATTCATCAAATTTTGTAGGCATGGTTCTTTGAACGTGTACCTCATATTGCTACGCCTACTACGGGAGAAAGTGTTCCGCGGTTCGCTAGGTGGCGAACGAGTCACCCAAATGTAAAAGAATGTTATGAGCAACTGATGGAGATCAATGAAGACGATGTGCATGGTTTCTGTCCATTGGATGAGGAGCAGAGGTTTATTACGCGTGCAATGGTGACACATCAGGTATTGTTTTTAATATTGTTTAGTAAAAGTTATGAAATAGTAATAATTTAACAAGAGTTTCAGATTATTTATGCTGTATATTGTGGCGTAGGAGAGAGGTATGAGGACAGGCGCAGCGGGAAAAAGTGGTAGGGTGGGGGAGCGGAGAAAACATGCTGGGGTGTCAAAAATGAGGCCGGGGAAGAGGCAAAAGGACACTGAGGATCCACCGAGGCAGAAGGACACTGAGGATCCATCGAGGCAGAAACAGCCTTTGGACGAGACTGAGAGTCCGAATGAGAGTGAGAGTGATCATGCACCGATGGCGTCGCAGCATTCTCACGATATGCTATACTCACCGCCTGGAGAAGGACATGTCAGGGGGTTGTCGGTTGGTGAGAAGCAGGTGCAAGAGTGTATTGATGGCATACTCAATCGAGTGGTAGGGAATGAGGTTGGTCTGGAACAGGTGAATCAAAGTACGTGTGGCGAAGAACCCAGGTATGGGGATGTCGGATGGAAAGCTTTGGAAATAGAGCCGGTGTACGAGGAGGCTCGGGACGCGGTTGTCATGCAGCATAGTGACATAGGTGTTGATGTAGTGGCTCATTCGGATAAAGGTAAGGTTTTATTTTGAGAGTTTTAGTTAAATCTCTTAGTTGGAATTTACAAATATGTTGTAAGTATACTGATGAAATGTGTAGCTGTTGAAGATGTTGCAGAGAATGTTGCGGGTGTTGTCCCCCTCGGTGGAGAGGCGATGACGGAAGAACGTGGACGTGTCGTTGACGAACAGGAAGATGAGGAGGTGTTGGATAACGAGGGATTGCAACCGGTAATGAACGATGGTATGGGAGGCGTTGAAAGAGGTTTGGCCTTTTTTTTTATACTTTATTATAGTTTGAGAAATAGAACTGTGGTTTTATTGTTTTAAATGTTTTGTACATTAACAGAAGTTTTGGAATTTGTTTGTTGGAATGTAATTGATTACATATAGCTCTTGAAGATGGTGGGGGCCATGGAACGGAAACTGTGGCACCTATAAATTCCAACCCAAATGTTAGCCAAAACATCGATGAACTAAGGTCAGATCGGGAGATAGAGGGTGAAGGTAACGGGTTGGCAGCTAGCGATGCAGTGGATGTGGGGGAGGAGTTGGTTGCTGGTGAAGAACGTGAAGATGTGGATGTAGACCAGAAATTTCAGGAAATGGAGCCGGTTAATAAGGATACCGAGAGGATTGGTGGGGAAGATGCTGAGCATGGGCAGAAGAAGGTGGACGCCGTGGCGGAATACATTAATAGAGGTATGGCATTTTAGCATGGTTTATCTATTTAGAAATACCTAGGTGGTCATACTGTTTTAATTCTTTTCCTACACTATAGAGGAATGTGGAATCTGATATGACGTATGTGATTGATAGTCTATAGTTGTTGTAGATGGTTTGAGGCAGGAAAATGATGATGCGGTAGTGGGGTTCTCTGGGACGGTTGTGGAAGATGATGACGTTGGTAGTAATGATGTCGACGATACGTCTCTAGAAGAGGAAGCTTCATCGGAACATAAAGAAGCCGAAATTAAATCATCAATCGTGTCAGATGTGCAGACAAGGACCGATCGCAAGCCGAAGCCGAAGCCGAAAGATTTCATGACGCCAATCACAACACCAAGGCAGAGGGGAAGGGGAAGGGGAAAAAATGCACCAGCAAGGCAAGCTCAGAGGGGGAGGACAAGGGGAAAAAATGCACCAGCAAGGCAAGCTCAGAGGGGTAGGACAAGAGGAAATAATGCATTAGCACGGCAAACTGACAAGGTACGTTTCACTGTTATTATATTTTTATGTGTGATTGGCGAAACCAATTAAATCGAGTTTTTCGGCAAAAAACCTGTAGGTTGAGGTAAACGTGTCAGATGAGGTATCGGAAACTGAGCTTAACACAAATCCACACATGCTGGCAGCAACCAAGTGGAAGGGGAAACGTAACTATTGTGGACGAGATTCCGCTGGGGCTGATGAGATTAGAATATTGGATCATTTTGTGGATGCGGGATATAAGCGGCAAGTTTCTTTCTTCGATAACCCTCATTTGTATGAATGAAATTGCATATGTATACTGTGTTTAATAAAGTCCAATGTGATAGGGATGAAGTATGGTTGAAAGGGACACATGTTGTTATGGTAGCATCAATGATGGACTTACTGTTCGACAAAGCTGTGTCTGGCGAGGTAATTGATGCCTTCATACAGGTCATCGTGTCCGAGCCTTATCGGTTGTCCCAAAAAATCCCCAATCGAGTTTCTCACATTAGCACCTGGACGATGGTAAGTTTTGGTACTGTACTAGCATGTGGCAGAATGGGAAGCTTGTAATTTTTTATACCAGTTTTAATGTGTTTACTGAATTTGGGTTGTGCAATCACTTTACAGAATGAAATTATCAAGGCTTATGGAGGCAAGAGTGTGAAGGATATAAATGAAGAAGAATTTAATCAAGTGTTGGAGTCAATGACGAAGTCAAGTCAACGTGATTTAAGTAACTGTTTAGAGGATGTTAGACTACACGTCCGATACATTCTGGTCCCTGTACACGATGGGCACTTCCATTGGCATATGATAGCCATTGATTTGCTTCTGAAGAAGGTGTGGTCCCGAAATTCATTACCCACCGACCGTAGAGCAGTTCCGGGCATGGAGACGATTGTGAGTATTCTGTTTTATTTTCCACGATTTTCCGGTTGGCTAGCAATTGTGTGTATGGTTTCTAGTGTTTTGTTGATTGAATTTAGTTGCTATTTATTAACACGCAGTCAAGCTTCTTCGGACGGTTGTTGAAGAGAAACGGTGTCCAGCTTAGTAATCAGGTGTTT
This sequence comes from Hygrophila difformis, assembly GCA_030278955.1. Taxonomy (NCBI): domain Eukaryota; kingdom Viridiplantae; phylum Streptophyta; class Magnoliopsida; order Lamiales; family Acanthaceae; genus Hygrophila; species Hygrophila difformis. The sequence continues at coordinate 43,940,599 of JAOANR010000012.1, read as the reverse complement.
ACAGTTGAGGATTGTCGGGAGCAGGAACCCGATTGTAATGACTGTGGAGTATTCGTGTGTCTGTGGGCCGAAGCGTATTTGCGAGATACAAAGGATTTCTGGAGGGTTGCAAGAGATTGCGACATGAAGCGGATTCGAATGCGAATTGCCCAAACCATTTTGGAAGACTGCCATTGTCTTAATCGAGCATAAATGATTCCCCTTTGTTCTTGGATATTATCCCATTTACTGTGTCTAATAAGTGTGTAATGTTGACATTTTTAATGGATGAATGCGATGGTCACGTGTTGGGGCCAATTTTGGTATGGAATATTAAAGTGAAAAATGTCTTGTTGGGATTTAGAATGTTGTTTGTCCAACTCTTGCTATTTAAATTCATGTTGTGTATGTGGGTGGTCACAACTTTCTGAAATTTGGACATTCAGTGGTCCCCGATTAAAGTGACCAAAAGGAAGTGGCATCAATAAGATATGTTTTTACCAAATTAGTGTTACCAATCCCAAACTGGGGACCATTCGAATCAAGGTCAATAAATATTGAATACGTGAGCAATAAAGTGTACACCAACCCATATAAATCTGGAATAGAAACTTCCATCACCTGATTGGGAATTGCACTGTAATTGCAACAGTGGCCTTAAAAAGGCAAACACATACCTGGGTTCAAGCTGAACTCAAAAGTTCACCAAAAACAAGTTGAACTACAAAAGTTCACCAAAAACAAGTTCAACTAAAAAGTTCACCAAAAACAAGAAAAACTCCAAATAAACACTTTACTGCAAACAGAACACTTTCCAGTTAATAGATAACCCAAACAACTTTCAATTCCAATGGGTTTCAACACTACCTAATATGAGCCGAAATAACCACCATGGGTGAACAAAAACTTAAACCCAGACAGTGGGACACCAGTACAAAAGGGAACTTGAGTCCGCAATGATTTCAACATCAACTACAAAATACCCATGTTCAATAGAGGACTGGAATTTGCTTTCGACAAAATGTGGTTAAATTAGTGGAATATAAATGCACACAGCTTAAATATTACTACAGATTAGTTGTGACGGGGAAGCGCCGGCTTACTTACGAACGACGATGACACGGAATTTGTTCTTCATTAGAAAGATTGGAATTGCGATACCGATTATGCCCACATCCCTTGAATGCACAATCTTCGATCTCTCTTTATCGAGCTCGGCTCTGAGTTGGGCAATCTCGCGTTTCATCACCGCATTCTCAATTTCAGGAGCTGGGTCGGTGGCGGGACCGCGTTGGTGCGGCGAATCAAGCCCTAGCAGGCGGCGGCCGGCGTCAGCAACGAACTCCATCACCTTGATGAATGCGATCACTGATTCGGTCTTGGACGGCGACGGTGGTGACGACATTGTTGTCTGCTGCTTTACTTCCGATTGTACAAGGATTTAGAGATGGAAATGGGTAGAGTACACAACAAGTTTGTATGTTTGGGAGTATTTAAATTCTAGCTGGGTGAAGAAGATGGGTGGTGAGCAAGAAATAGGACGACGTGACATAAAGTAAAATCATCTACACCATACACGTGTCAATAATCTGCGATATTTTCATTTGTTCCCATGAAATCCCATTGTTTACTGTTGAAATATGTTCTTCATTATGTACAAACATTACTACCCTGACAAGTACAAAGCCCTTTCAGAAAGTTTGCAATTACCAGAAACGAAGATTTATACAAACAATTTTGTAAACACATACAAACTTTATCACAACATGTTAACCTAATTTAAAATAAATACACACATATATAGGTGGAAATTACGCTGGCACTACGCTGGAGGGCAGTTGCGATAATGATCATCATGCCAAGAAGATGGGATGATATCACAATAGCTCATACAAATGAGGAAATTTAACGAACATCGTCCCCCGATGAATCCATTGTATATATACAAAGATCCGACAAAATGTATATACAGACATTGTCCCAGGATATGAACGAACAATTTACAATGAAAAAGGCAAACATTTGTTATTAATAAACAAACAATAGAATTCCGATATACAAACACTTTGACAAATCTATACAAACAATTAAGTCAATACATGTACGAATACTTACTGTTGTAGCTTCATGGTGGCATATTCGAGCCACCGCTTGATGTCGGACGTCCAAATGTGAACTTACCGTACTTGGACTAGCCAATGGTACACGGCGGGCGGCCGGTTGCGATAATGATCATCATCCCAAGGAGGCACTTCATCAATGGTGGCGTATTCGAGCCACAATCACTTAATTCATGCACACAAGCAAGCCCAACTCATTCCTTCTGTTATCTCATTCACATTAAATGGACGCCGTACAGCTCACATTTTTCACCGAGACGTTCGGACCCAAAGCGGAAATCCTTGTACAAATGGGCTAACGTAAACAGTACAAACAATTTGAGAAGTATATCCATATATGGTAGACGATAAGTACAATAATTTATGAAAATAAATACAAACCTTGCTCCAAATAATACAATCCATTTGTCAGGTGTGTACAAACATTATTAACAGATGAATACAAAGTTCCCATGAGAATCGAAAATTTAGTTCTATAAGTGCGTCCTGGGAAGGATCCTTGTTAATGTTGCAATTTAGACACAACATATTGCTACTGAAATGTGTTGGATGTGTGAATCCATGGAACTTATTGGTGGAATTGTACAGAACTTTACTAGAAAGATATAGAGGGGTTGTGTGAGACCATGGAACTATTAGTAGACTAGTGCCATGCGTACTACTAGGAATATGTGTTTGGTGTGTGCAGACACGAAACTATTAGCCACTAAGTACGACATTGCACATCGCTATGAGGGATTTCAGTGTCACTCATCGGTACTCAAAAGTTTGTATGAATTGGTCTTCGATACAGAGGTTGTACCTTCCATCACCCCGGCCAGTTTATACACTCATCTTCTGTTATCTCTTATACTTTAAATGGACGCCGTACAGCTCACAGTTTTCACCGAGACGTTCGGACCCAAAGCGGAAATCCTTGTACAAATGGGCTAACGTAAACAGTACAAACAATTTGAGAAGTATATCCATATATGGTAGACGATAAGTACAATAACTTATGAAAATAAATACAAACCCTTGCTCCAAATAATACAATCCATTTGTCAGGTGTGTACAAACATTATTAACAGATGAATACAAAGTTCCCATGAGAATCGAAAATGTAGTTCTATAAGTGCGTCCTGGGAAGGATCCTTGTGTGAGACCATGGAACTATTAGTAGACTAGTGCCATGCGTACTACTAGGAATATGTGTTTGGTGTGTGCAGACACGAAACTATTAGCCACTAAGTACGACATTGCACGTCGCTATGCGCAATTTCAGTGTCACTCATCGGTGTCAAATATTATGAATTGGTCTTCGAAACAGAGGTTGTACCTTCCATCACCCCGGCCAGTTTATACACTCATCTAAGTGTTAAAATACAAACGTAATCTGTAATATGTACAAACTAAGGCATAAAAAATACAAACATCGGCTTCCATAAATACAAACTACGTACGTTTCTGTGTACAAACAAATTCAACAGTAAATGCAAACCCTTGCTTTGACGTACACGAAGTTTGTTTATGAAATATACAAACCTTGCTCTGCATTAATAGTGCATCCCATTTGCTCAGAACTACATCCTGTTCTCTTCAAAGACCACAAATACATACCAGCAAACATACATATTCATCATCGACCCAAAGTCACACATTCCAGAATCATACACCAAATCACAATCAAGTTCACCCATCAAGTACTGCCTTTTGACTAAACTGGCATTACAATACATTGCAATTATCACAAATATGCCAGCATAATTTTGTCCTGATACCACAAGTACTGAATTAATTTACATCAGAAATATGGAACTATCAGGCAAACAAAAAACGGCATCATTGGGGCAACAAAAGTATGGTGCGAACGTTCCACTTTACTTCACTCTACTGGCATTACCGCCGCCTGACGCGCCTCCTGACAAGTTCTTCGATTATGCCCAGGCTTCTTGCACAATCCACATCCCTTCAGAGGTATCTCAACCTGTGAGGGGATTCTCCTCGTCTTCCTCCGTCCCGGTTGTCTCCGCACATCTGGTGGATGTACGAAGTCAGGATCCGGGCGCCTTGGTAATGCGTCTCCATCACTGGGGATAGGGTATAACAAGCCGCTGTAGGTGTCGCGATATGCCTGCACATTATAACATGGATCACAAAAATCGTATACACTGCGGTGTACATAATCTATACATGCGCAGGCATGCTTGCATGGGATTCGATAAAGCTGCCAACAACCACAACTGCAACAATTATTATCCAAATCCACTACAAATGTCTTATCCTCGTCCACTGCCTCAAAATGCGATGCGGATGCACTGAATAATTTCACATCCCGGGCAGCCAAACAATTCACTTTCAAAATCTTCTCAAATTTAGGACACAATTTGGAGCTCATTTTCCCCGCTGCCTCCCTTTTGTCATTGAGCATTTTCATTACTTTCTTCCGAATGTTGTCAACCATGCCTAGCGGGGGGAGCGTCCTCGCCGGTTTCACCCACCCGTTCCAACACTCAGCAATGTTGTTATTTACAATACCCCACCTATTCCCTTGGAATAACGCATTTGCCCATTTGGTCGGTTCTGATCCCAATAGATACGGCCCTGCTAATGGCATTGCTTTCATGATGTCATTCATATGCTTCTCGAACTCCACATACGTTGCTGCATATGCAGCCATATTTAACTTCCCAACCCAGTGATTTGTGTAGCTATGATGATACTTTTTCAGCACCTGCATCAAAATTAATTATTTCATATAGTACTCCCGGGATATGTGTACACCAACTACTATTCACTCCAAAAATATAATAAATCACCTTGAGTTTGAAGTTGTCTATTAAGTGCCGCAGACAAATAGCATGCTGACAACCCTCAAACACAGTTGGAATCGCTTTCATTAACCCAAAATGGCGATCACTGAATATTGTGTACTTGTTCCACGCAACATGCCCATTTTCTTTCATTAATGTTAACTTCAGTTTCTCACAAAACCACTGCCAGTTTTCATCGTTCTCTGAATCCACAACTATTACCAAAAACCCATTTACTCAACAACACGCTGCAACAGACTAGTAATAATGATATGCGTGCTTCTAAATAACATACTTACTTGAAAATGCAATGGAATACAAGCCATCATTCGCATCCTTCGCTGTTGCAGCCAGAATATGCCCTTTCCATTTTGATGTTATATGCGTACCATCTAAGAAAATCAGGGGTCTACATCCTCGAAAAAAACCAGCAACACATGCGGCAAATGCGACGTACAATCTACGAAACTTTCCCGAATCTTCCCAGGTCTCTAGATCCGCCATGCTACCTAGGGTAAATTTAATATTTCAATTCATATTTACAATCTGTCAAATGAATATCTACAGCTCAACCCATTCTTACCTGGATTCGCTTCTTTCAAAGACTTACACCATCCTCTAAGTTTATCAAAGCAGTCGTAGTCACCTCCGTGTATCTCTTTCAAGGCAATCTCCCTCCCACACCAAGCTTTTCTATACTTAATCACAATACCAAATTCATCTTCAATGTCAATCACTGCCTGAACCGGCCTATAGGTTGGATCGCGCCTCAATTTGCGCTTGACGTAATTAGCTACCCAGCAAGCATCCGCTTTCGGATTGTCTCGATCCCTTAAACTGTCCAGCCCACAAGTATGGTTCAGGTTGCAGCGTCTTATCCCGAACGTCCTATCAACCTTGTGAAATGAAGCGTACACCCTCCACTCGCATCCTACAACCGTACACACTGCGGCAATTTTGTCTCCGTCATTCCTCTCATACCTAAAGGCACGTTTCTGCGCTATGCAGTAGTTCTTCAAAACACTCCGAAAATGGCTAGCATCGTCAAAAGTCTGCCCTTCCCCTTTAATCGCACGACCCCATATCACCACACCAATAGGTCCCTTCTGATATGCCATTTCCACCACCTCATTCGCTTCATTCGCTGCTTCATTTGTTTCCCTGCATTACACACTCACATTTAAATAATAACAAACAGAACACACCTGAATACATCAATTATATCAGCACACTTGATTCTATCACATTCAATTGCCTACTTCATTGAATCAAATCTTATACGGTTGATGGATACATACACAAAAATCATTCACAGCAACTTCGTATCGTTCACATTAAACAGAAAGCTTCACTTTCAATCTCGATTATTAGGGGACTTTACACAACAATCAACAAGCCAATACAGAATACCTAAGTCCGCACCAACTTCACACTCAACTCAGCCCTAGCACTACCACGCTCGGTTTGCAACACAGAAACCCTAGCACTAACCCTGCACAAGCATAATCGGTAGCAAATAATCAAAAAATGCTTAAAAGCTTATACCTTCTCCGATTTCTCCCGACTTCAACCCTTTTAGCGTACATTCTACATAATCGCTTGCCCACCACCCGATGTACCTCCAACAGGTGCCTCACGTCCTCGTCCGTCTTCATCGCAACAAGAAAGCGATCCACCGGATGCTCGTACTTCAAAACCAAATGCCTCGCCTCTAACCCCATTCTGCCTCCCACACTCGCTGCGATGTCCTCCAAACTCGTTCCGTTACTCACAGTAATGGCCTCGTTAGCATCTTCGAACTCACAAAATGCTAGAATCTTCGGATCATCCTCTCGATCGTTGTCGCCAACCTCTGTCATCCTCTAGGCTTCACTTTTACCGCACAACCTCCACCGATTCCAGCTTTCTCCTCCGAATGAGAGCTGCTTATGGCGGTTTTTTTCCCTCCTTCCACGTTAACTTCTCCCCCAAGCTCTACGAGCATTTCCCAATTTCCCCTTACTCATGTTGACTTCCTAAGGGCACATTAGTATTTTCACATCCATTGGTTATTAAATGAACCTTGGGTACTGAATCAGAATATATCTTTTCTCAATGTAGGGCAATTCATGCAGTTCTAAACTTATGGGTACTGAACCTAGGACTTCTTTTTCTCATGGGTATTTTTCAGTAAGTGGATGATAATACTCTACTGCAATGAATTAAGAGTTTTATTTAAAGCTCCGTACACTAATTCATTAAGAAATCAGAATACAATAATGAAGGGAGTACAAATTTATGTTAAAAGTAGTGTATTTCATTTTATGTAAATTATTAGTAGAATACTTTCTTCATTTTTTATACATTTACTCTTTTAATTATGATAAAATTTTATTGTAAATATATTTCCTCCGTTCTCAAATATTTCTTACGGACCCACTGCGCACGTAGTCCAATGCATATTTTGAATCAATAATAACTCAAGTTCGGTATATGTAAAATTTCTAAAAGTTCGATATTTAAAAACTACACGACGAGACGAATCTAACAAGATCCCTCTTGACTATATTTTAACTTGTATAACTATGATAAAACTTTAAATCAAAGTGCATGGGTGAATAGTGCTCAAAAACCAAATGTCTCAAACATTTGGGAACGGAGGAAGTATACTCCATCTGTCCCTTTAATAACGTTCCATTTAATTTTTTTACATTGTTCATGGTGTATATTTGACCTAAATTTTTTGTTACAATTATATAAGAAAAGATATAATTAAGTAAGGCAGATGAGTATATTTAAAAAAATATTCACGATTAAATAAACATATGTCCAAAAGTTTTAGAACAAAATATATTTTCTAAAAAATCGGGTTTTGGTTTTAGTAAATCCATTTGGACTTCCTCTGTTCCTTTTTAAATATTGCACTTATATAATTTTCATTGTTCATTAAATTAACTTTGATCAAATTATTTAATGTAGTTAAATGTATATAAAAATATAATCAAGTAAACATTTGATTTATCTAATCACATAATTTTAAAATATTAATTATTTATTTAAATATAATCAAGTAAGTATGATATTTAAACATGGTTATACCATTCGCCTGGGAACTGGGAATACATTGTTATGGTACGATCCTTGGTGGAAGGGAACTTGTCTAGCACCTTTGATGCATTTTGTTCATTATTATGCCGTGCTTCTAAAAGTCCGAGATATAATAGAAGAGGGAAATGGAACTTGGATAAACTTTTTACTTGGATGCCGGAGAATATTAAACTTCTTATTACTAAGGATCAATCGCCACTGCTTATTCACAATTCTGCAGATTTTTTATGTTGGGGATAATCTCGAAGTGGTACTTATTCATTTAAAACAGAATATTTATGGCTGGTACATAACAGTAACAGGTTGGGCAGTAGGAGTTGGATGTGGAAGAATTTTATCCCCGGAGAAGATTGGTCTTATGTTATAGCTTGTGGCATCTGCAGCTCTGCCAACTGACGAGCTTAGATTTTGGCGAAAATTGACGCCTCAAGCTCTGTGTCATCTATGTGGTCATGAAGTTGAGGATTGGAAACATGTGTTTTTTTGGTATTCATGGACTTTGAATTGTGGAGAAAATGGAATTTTGCTATATACCAGATGGTGCTAATGTTGAAGAAAATGAGATTAGTTATTGGCTAGAATTCCATTACCAGACTTAGGGTATAGCTTTTTGGCCTTGCTATGGACAATTTAGAGAGAGCAAAATGCCGACATCTTCACTGGTAAACAACGCTCATATTCTGATCGATTTTGGACCTCCAAAAACTTGGCGCAATAGATATTGGCAGTTAAGAATCGAAAATCGCAGATCCAGTCCTCTCAAATGGTTCAGTGGCATGTCGTGAAAGCTCGGGTGAATGGGTGATTGGATGTAGTGGGCAATTAGGTGAGCGTGACATTCTTTCTGTGGAACTATATGCAATATGGAGGGGGGTGTGGACGGTTCATGAGAAGGGAGTGGAAAGGGTGCTATGTTACTCAGATTCCTTGGCTGCTGTGACTTTGTTGAAGAACTGGGTGGGTATGTTTCATGAATATCGGCCTATTCTTGAGGATATTGGACGACTTAGCTCATTCAGCTCTTGCAATTTTTAACATGTGTTTCGAGAAGGACTGGTTAAATAAGTTGCCATTAAAGAGGATTTTCTTTCCACCGGATGAGATCAAGACTGTCTTGGAAAGAGATGCGGTGTGACTTGCTTACGGCATGACTTGCTTACCAATGTATTTAATGAGAATTTCATTTTTTTTAAAGCTTGCCTCACGAGGCATTTGTTCCAAAAAAATATAAGTATATATTTGAAATTGAGTGAAAAATATGTATTTTGATATACTATTTAAGAATTTTTTAAAAAAATACTACTATTGAAAATTTGAAATATGTTTATTGCGAGCGATGAGTACTCCCTAATGCGTCTTGTTTGATTTTTTGACATTGTTCATTATTTAGTTTTGACTCGATTTTATTCAAGTACTATATTTAGAAAAAAATAGTCGAGTTGAGTCTTGTTAGAATGGTGGGATCATTTAGTTTTAGAATATACTATATTTTATAATTTTTTTCATTGTATATATCTAGAGATATTAAGTGCATTTGATTGTGTACAAAAATTAAACAAGATAAGTTAAATGAGACGGATGTGTAATAAAATTTCAAGTTTCAACAATGTTAGGGGATGAGGACTTAGCCCAAGTGGTTAAGTCCCTTGACTTCCAACGAAAGGTTGGATGTTCGATTCCCACCGGCCCCCTATCCCTCCCTATTATTATCCTTTATAATTGTGTGCCATGGTCTCCCACCACCATTTCCAGCCTTCAATGGCTCCTTAAAAAAAAAAAAAAAAAGTTTCAACAATGCTATCATTACCTCAACTGCCAACTGCATCAAGGCACGCTTCCCCAATCACTGTGTACTCATCAGCCTAAGATTCCACTCCAACTTTTTTTTTAATTTTCTTCACAAATTTATACTTCCTCCGTTCCTTTATAATTGACACGTTGGGGATTTTGTCACTGTTCATTGAGTAACTTTGATTCGACTTTTTAACATAATTATATAAGATAAAATATAGTCAAGTGAGATCTTGTTGGATTCATCTAATCGCATAGATTTAGAATATCAAATTTTTATAATTTTTACTTGTATGAAATTTAAATTATTACGGATTAAAAATGTGTATTGGATTGAGTGAAATATGGGTCCGTAGCAAATATTAAGGAACGGAGGAAGTATAAAAAAAACAAATAGGTAAATTAAATAAATGAAAACTAAATGGATCAAAATACTCCCTCCGTCCCAGTATACTTGTCCTGTTTGACTTTTTGGCACTGTTCATTGTTTAACTTTGACTCAACGTTATTGCAAGTATATATTTGAAAAAAATAGTCGAGTTGGGTCTTGTTAGAATCGTAAAATCATGTAGTTTTATAATATATGTTTTATATAATTTTTTGTTATATATATTTTGAGATATTAACGATTGAAAATGTGCATTGGATTGTGTGCAGAAATGAAACAAGACAAGTTAAGTGGGACGGAGGGAGTAATTAATAAAAAAATAGTTTCTTATTGAATTTCTTTTAATAGCTTCAAAATAATTACTAATATTTTCATCTCCAGAACTACTTTTTTTCATGCAATATTTTGCCAACTGAGGCCCAAAACAATTTTCGTCTTTAAATGGGCCCAAATTGAATGTTGTTAGTTTAGATTCCTTAAATTGGGCATAAGCCCAGTTAAAGGAAGTAGTCGACAAATTTATTCAGTGTTCGGACAACTGTGTGGTGTAAGTGCGACTAGTCTACGACCTCCAGGACCAAAACTTTAATTGGGAGAAAAATTGTCAGAAAATTACATCGACATTCATGATTAGTTTTTGCTACATCTGGATTCTGGATCCTTGTTAAGTAAAGTAGTAAGTTAAACGAACCAAAAATTAATACTCACTACAATAAACAATTTATAGGATCAGTTTCTTAGATATATGATTAGAATTCTTATTCCAGTAATAATTTCACATAGAAGTTTATAATTTATATCATCAATAGTACTACTTTAGTTTATTATAATTAGTACTTGGATCGATTCCTCGCCTTATATAGGAAAAAAAAAAAGGTACAGTCATATAAACGAATTCGTTAATATAACTAATTGCTTTGTTATATATCCAAAAAAAAATTGTTGTTTTGGTTGATGAGAACCTTAGCTTTTGATTGGCATTATATCTAAAACGTTATAGTTGGGGATTTGATTCTTACTTGACCCCTTATCCATCTCCTAATTTATTTATAATTTGTATGGTTTGACCTTACAAACACATTTGTCCGAAGTATCAATGTTTATTTAAAAAAAAAAATCGTGAGAAAAAATGGGCCCTCGCTCGGAAAACCTAGAATGAGAATCCAATGACCTGGCTTGAGCAATAAGCTAATATTTCAATAGAATATCAAAATATACAATGAAGAATCCAATTAAGATTGAAATAAAACACAATGATTGCAAGCTTTGTTGTTTTGTGTTATTTTAATCACAATTAGTATGCACCAGTAGACTTTTAAGAATAAACTTTTAAATGTTGGAGTCCCTCCACCGAAGACAAAAATCCCTCAAGCCTCAATTGTGAGTATGGAAATACAATAATTACCCTTTCGGGGAACCTTCTTTCACCTGATCGAGAAAGTGAAAAAATGCAAAGATCATGTTCCTCAATTTTGGCGTGTACCGGGTATCCCCAGGCCATATTGGGCCCAAGACTAATTCCTCGAGGATCTGGTGGGCATTGAAGGGTTGTCTCTCTCAAAGTAGAATTCTGCATACACAAAGGCTCGAACCCGAGACCTTTGCTTAAGCTGACAGAGCCCCATACCACTCAGGCCAACTGCGTTTGGTTGATCATGTTCCTCAATTATTTCCCACTTTTTTGGGGCCTAATTAATTAATTAATTCACCACGACGTTTCGCTATTGACAATACGTGGTCGTGGAGTATGTTTAATTTTATTGTTCGTATGATTTTTCTTTTTATTGAATATATCCTTTTTTTCGGGGTGTTATTTTTTTTTTTTTGGAGGAGCCATTGAAGGCCTGGAAAGGGGTGGTGGGAGCCCATGCCACACAATTACAAAGGGGAAATAAAGGGAGGGATAGGGGGCCGGTGGGAATCGAACTTCCAACCTTCCGTTGGAAGCCAATGGACTTAATCGCTTGGGCTAGGTCCTCATCCCTTTTCGGGGTGTTATTGAATCTCCTTTGTTAATATGTATACTATTTTTTTTTAATTATTCAATTCTCTTATATAAATATAAATTAAATAAAATTTAATACTGTAATACCTCAATTATTGATTATTATCATATATGCAACCAGTATGCTTTTTCGTGTCCTCCTAATTAAGTCCTTATAAGCGTCTGGGAGTGTGGTTTCCCCGGGTTTAAATTGTTCTTAGTTTTTATTTTCCTTCTTTGTTGCTAGTTTCTTTTTCTTTTATTTTTTGCTCCTTATTATCTGGCTTCGCCTCTTCAAAAAAAATTAAGTCCTTATAAGCCAGCGAAGGGATTATCACTATTGCTTACGGTAATATATAATATTCTGGAAAATGGCTTAAAAACTTTTTAACAAACTACTCATTAGTTTTCTTGTAACAAAAAGAAAAATGTAGCTTTCTGTTTTTGTTGTCATTAAATTCCAAAGTTAAGCGTGATAGTTTTCGAATAATTTTACAAAATGTGTGATTGAGGCCAACATGCACTGGAAATGATTTATGTTCGTTTATGATGTCAACATTCATGTCAGAGCCGACAACATCTAAAATATCAGTTTTATTTTATTTTATTTTAATTTTTTTTTAGAGTCAACCACAATGTGTGTTGTGATACTCATGCACCTAGACTCTAGAGGTATGGTTGAGGTGTCCGCGAGATGTAGATGGTTAAGGTGTCCACATGATATGCATGGTTGAGGCGCAATGAAGCCGTTGCGAATTTAAGGGATAGAGGATGTACATAATATCCCGGAAAAATGTTTTAAAGGCTTGAAACAAAATATTCTTCATACCAAAAATGTACATTTGTTTTTTGGTAGTTATCTTGTAAGAACTCCAAAATTATACATGCTATCCCTGTAGTAATTTTAGAATGGGTACCTCCTATAGAAAGCGCTTATGTTGTTTGTGACATCAGCTTTCACGTCCAAATCGTCAATATTCAGAGCAATACAATGTCTTTCTACCGACCCAAAATGAAGATGTTACTTAAAACCAGTAAGCTCAAGAATCCTTGACCGAAAAATATATATTTTTCCGGTATCAACCACCTAAAGATAGGTTGGTGGGAGCCCATGCCACACAAATTACAAATGAATAAAAGAGAGGGATATATAGGATGCAGGGTGGGGAATCGAACCCCCAATATAGAGGTTTGGAGTCGGGAGACTTAATCATTATAATAGAGATAATATTTTTTAGACCATCAAAATGAGTCAATTCTAGATTTTGACCATTATTTTTTTATTTAAAGTTTTGGACCATTACAAGGATGTTGTGCTCAGGAAAAAGGTCAATTTGCTTGAAAATTCCCCCAACCGGGCCGCATATTGTTCAAACACGGGAACACCCACGCATCCATATTTTTATAGCCTAAAAATGGAAATCGCATTTTAGAAGTAAAATTATTTATTTATTAGCCGTAGACATGACGCTTGTCTGATTTACGAGTATCCTTTTTGTCATCTTTGTCATTGCTTTTGGTGCCTTGGTCTTGTGATGTACTCGCTTGCGTAGAGATGGAGTTCCCATAAATGTTCCTCTTCTGCGTAGAGATGGAGTTGTTCTCGATTAGGATTTTATAGTAGGAATGCAAATTAAACCCTCGTATATATATAAGAGAGATCAAATGTACGTAACATTAAAATCGTATAATTTGTGAAAAACTGAAAATATGAAAGAAAAAATGTCAGAAGAAATTACATCCAAGTTTATGATTAGTTTTTGCTACATCTGGAATTCTGGATAATTGTTTAATTAAACTAATAAGTTAAACGAACCAAAAAAAGTACTACTAATACAATTTAATAATTTAATAAAGCATCAATATTATAAATATTATTTAAAATCTTCACATGCTCGAGAAAGTGAAATAATGCAAAGATTATGCTCCTCAATTATTTCCCACTTTTTGGGGCCAAATTGATAAATTAATTCACCACTACTTCTTGTTGTTTTTTTTTTTTTTTTTTTTTTTTTTTTTTTTTTCTTTTTTCTTTTTTTTTTTTTTGGGAAGAGTCGAAGTACTTCTTGCTATTGACAATACGTGGAGTATGTTTAATTGTATGTTTTAATATTTTCGTTTCGTATGATTTTTATAATGAATACATACTTTTTTTTAATACATATTATTTTATTTTTAATTCACTTATCTAAATATAAATTAAACAAAATTAAATAATAAACCAATTATTAATTTTTACAATTTATCCATTCGGTATGCTTTTTCGTGTCTTTCCAAGGTTCTTATAATCCATGGACGGGTTAATTTTTACAATATATCACTATTGCTTACTGTGGATATATATAATATCCTTAAAGAATTGTTTAAAAGATCTCTAATAAGCTAAGCTACACATATTAACAATGTAGTTTTCTTTTTTGTTAGTCTTTTGATAAGAATTCCAAAGTCAAGCGTCGCAATCTTAGAATAATTCAAGAATGTGCGTGAGTTAGAGCCCAGATTAGTTTGTGAAGTCAATCATCATGTCCCAGCTGGCAACAGCTAAAGTAATATTTTTTCTTTCTGCCACTCCAAAGCGGGGGTGTTACAAATCGTATTAGAGTCAAACTGCAACTGTGTGCTGTGATATTTAGGCACCTAAGTTGAGGAGTCCGCGAGATGTGGATGACTGAAGTGCCCGAAGAATGTCACATAAGACTAAAAACAAAACTACTAATACCAATAATGTACATTTGTTTCTTGGTAGTCATCCTATAAGAACTTCAGATTATGCATGCTACCCTTGGAGTAATTTTAGAATAGATTAACTCATGGAAATCCACAGGATGTTGGTTTGTAAAATCAACTTAGAGCTTATGTTGGTTTGTAAACTCCAAGATTATGATGCATACCCAAGCACACTTGAGAGCTTATGTTGGTTTGTGAGATCAATTTGTACGTCCGAGCCGTCAATGTTTAGAGTAATATATTGTCTTTTTGCTGTCTTAAAATGAAAGATGTTATATATTACTATATTATAAGCTCAACAACTTTTGACCGTAAATGCAGAAAATTGTTTTGGGATAGGTCAACACACTAAATCCACTTTCTACCTCAAACGTTACCCTTGGGCTACTAAAAAGTCTAAGAAATCCCTTGTTTCACCCAAATAAATTAATTTAACTTTTCTTTCCCACACAATACTTATGGAACAAAGATAAATCAAAAACCCTTTTAGAAATACATCATCAATCGAAAATGACCGAAAACTTACTAAAAAGAAAAAGAAAAGAAAAAAAGAGGACCTAAAACCAGCAATCGAGCGAGTTAGTCTACCACTTGTTGCGGATTACGGACCTTCTTTGATAGAGATAAAATCATTAAAAAAGCCATTTGAACTTATTGGTATTTATGAACCTTGTAAATTCAATTTTATGAATTTATATATAAATACATATAAATATTTATAGTGGTGAAAATAATTTTGAACCCATATATTATTTTTAATCGTTATATCAAGCTATTTTTTTTTTTAAAAAAAAAAAGAGGCAGTGAGATTCAATACTTACCAAGTAACAAATTGAATTGGATGGAGGGAGCAGTAAAAGAAAATACTCCTACTATATTAACTACTTCCCTAGGAGTTCACCAAAAAAAAAACTACTTCCCTAGGACAAGTAAAATACAAAGAATTAATAACAGTATTATGACTTGACCTAGTAGTTATGTTTCATGGTTTTTAATTTTATGGTTGGGTATAATTCTCATTCGGCCTCCTATCCTTTTCTTTGTAATTTGTGTATGGCTTGGACTTCCACACACTTGAATATTTATCAAAGGAAAAAGGGACCATGATAGCAAATCGACAAAATGGAGATAATTATTTTCGGATTAAACAACGCTTTGGAGCATGAACAAGTGTTTTTTTTTGGGGTAAAGCGGAGCAGCATGAACAAGTTGAAATATAATCCCTATGATCGACAAAATTGATGATGTGATTAAGGTCGTCGGAAGTGAAGAAAGAAACTACAGAAATGAGACCACGCCGGGATGGAGATGGTCATGGTTCGTCGCAAGCTGGTGATTTGGTCCGTCACATAATGGAGCAGGCATGGACATTATCGTCACTAAAAGCTCCGGCGTACTCGGCAAGCGGTTCATCGGCGGTCGGAAATGCCTGATCCACGTTCCTCACAAACCCGGACGGAGCCTTCTTGTCGTACGCCCCGGGGGCGTACGGGTACGCCGTCAGCTCCTGCTCCACGTACGGCCATAGCTCCGCCCTCGTCTTCCCCGTCTCCTTTATTTTCTCCAGCACCTTCTTTGGCTCCACGTATCCCATTACCTGAACGTAGCTTTGCTTTCTATTTACTTCCACCGATCTTGCTCCTAATAATGTAAATTAATGAAGTAGTAAATCGTTATGTAATGTAATACTACTACTACAACTCACTTTTCCATTTAATTTAATTTGTGTCGTCAGCAGCTAAATTTTACTACTATTCATGACATATCAACAACGTATAGTACTACTTACCTTTAATTGACTCAGCAGCATTTCGAACTAGCCGTTCGCACCCCTCACAATCCATCTTCACCTTTATTTCTACCGTCTGCATATATATATATACATAGAAATCGGCTTAAAGAAGGAATTAAGTTTAACACACAGAGACAGACTCGTGTAAGTATATGTATGTATGTATGTAATTACCTGCAAAGGCTTTCTTTTGCTCTTTTTTGAAACTGTGATATTACGGTCACAGATATCCACAATATGATCGACAAAACCCATGCTTCAGTTGTTTTAATTTTGTGTTCCCAATTCTTGTCTGAGAAAACTTCTCTCTCTCTCTCTCTCTCTTTCCTTATAAGTTGGCTGAGCTTATTTTTTTTATTTATTTATTATGCTTGATGAAATTCCGTGAAGCTACTAAATATATAGACGTCCGGCCACTACACACGGAGATTAGAGATAAGAGAGGAAAGAGAGATATGGGGGGGTGGGTGGTGTGGAAGGGTGTTGTAGTAGGAAAATGATAAGCTGTGATGTAATAATAAGGATCATTGCATTTTGCTGGTTGTGAGGATGAAAGTGATGTGTGTCAACTAGGTAATTATTAAATCGTAACTCATCAATTAATTATGATGTTATTATGTGTATGTATATTATGTGGGTGTTTTTTCTGTGAAAATTACTAGTACGTTGAAGTTGGGGCTTGAGGAGGTTTTGCTTGGTATACAAATTTTGACTAATAATGTGGAGTATACTATATGTATCTATATAATAAATCCTGAATACTTTTTTGCCTGTGCAGACTCTATTGCCCTTATTAATTTTAATATATCCTTCTTAATTTTAAGGGATTGATCCGTCATTATATGCTTATTTTTAGATCAACGAACCTAATTAATCCACGTCAGCGCTGATTAATCATGAAGATACACCTCAGCGCTGATTAATTCTATTTGTGCCATGTCATCAACTTTTAATACTATATTTAAATCAAAAATCTATAAATCTATATATTATAAATAAATCTTCAAAAAATCTTTCTATATATTTTCAAAAGATATAAATGCTCAAAAAAATTGTAATATATTTAATGTTTAGTAAATATTTAGTTTTTTGGCGGAACTTTAGTCAATATTATGTTAAATGTATATATTATAAATTCTTTATTTAATATATTATGTCCAATATATGTCTATATAATAAATCCTGAATACTTTTTGGCATGTTCAGACTGTATTGGCCTTATAAAATCTTTTATTTTTATCTTAATTTTTATTAGAAAAAGATAAACTTAAGGTTACATCTGTAAATCATTATAAAACACCATAAAATATATCTACGCTTATTATTACGACACCTCATAAATATATATATATATATATTAAATATATATATTTATCAGTTAATCATAAAACATCATAAATATTTATATATAAATAATAATCAGTTAATTTATCAAAAAAATATCTATATATATATATATTTAATATTTAATATAAATTTATGGATGTTACACTATATAATATAATGCAGAATAAAACATATTTTTTTTCTAAAAAAAACAGTGCCAAAATAAAAACTTTTGAAAAGTAGATGAATGTTAAAATGCTATTGGGGTCTGTTTTTTGCCCAAAAATTAGTTTAAGTACTAATTTTAAAATTTTTTTAATTGGGTTATAGCTTTTGGAAATTGCTTTTTTTTTCCTTAAAAAATAAAAAGATAACAAAAAAAAGTATATATAGATAGTATTCTTTAAAATTTTTAGTGATAATAGTCAAAATGAACAACATATTAGGGAGTAAAATGAAATTTTTAGATCCTTAATAATGCAAACATATAATTTATTCGAATTTTTTTTGTGAGTAACCGGGTATCTCCATATCACATTGGACCTAAGACTAATCCCTCAAGAATCTGCATGGGCAATTAACAGCACCTCTCCCAAAGCAATTTTTTTTACATATACAAGGCTCGAACCCGAGACCTTGCTTAAGCGATTAGAACCTCAATCCACTCAAGTCAACTGATGTTGGTAAATTTTGAATAGTTTAATGCTATTTTTTTTTCAATTGCTCTTATTATGTTAGATATAAAAGCCAAACTATATATATTTAGTTTTTCGATAGTAAAAGCGATTTGGGAAATCGTAATTATTATGTTAGATATTTAGTTTTCTATTTTATATTTTGTCCACCTAATTGGGGATTTGAATTTTATTCTATCATCTTATTCTTTCATCTTTTTTTGTGGGAAATCGTATTATTCCAAATAAGCACAAATACAATGCTGAACTATTTAGCAGCATCCATAAAAGTCCCATAACAGCTATCCAACACCAAAACTATAAACAGAAATGAGAGATACAATTAATGCCTCGCAACGCTTAAATTGAGGCCTGGATACCTTGGTATTCACATAAAAAAATAATGATAACTATGCCGACCTGGTAGGCTTGATATGTTTTTTTTTTTAATTATAAATTTTGGTCCGGACGTATTTAACTAAATTGACTTTCAAAAAAGCCTAAACTTAGCCTATTTATAAAAAATTTGGTATGACATGGTCTTCGATAAACTAAGCCATAGGCTCATGTCGGGTAGCTCGGCCTATTCGCATCCCTAACCTCATGTAATCCAAAAAAATTATGTTCTCATTTTACAAACTCATATATGTTCAACACCAGTGCGTATACAAGTTTAACACCTGTGCGCAGTGGCAGACGCAGAGTGTCTGAGGCAGGGGGCGAGGATGTGACTAAATAACTTTGTTTTATTTCATCTTTAATTTCCATAGAATAACTATCAATTGATTTTCGTTTATTTTGGATTTCTAATGATGTCACTCTCTTCGTCTAACTCTACCTAAGCCTATATTTTTAAAGAATATATAATCATATGTTAAAAAAAGCTCACTAACAAAGAAATATGTTGTATTCTTTTTTCTCTTCTTCCCCGTAAAATTACTGGAAAGTGATTCTAATATAATTAAATTTACACGACTGTATAAAATATTAATGTCAAGGTTTGAGTTTGAGGGGGCGGAATTATATAAAATGAATTTCTGATATAACTAAAATAACATAACTATATAAAACTTAATAGGTCAAAGTTCAAACTCGGGGGAGCGGCCCCCAAGCCCCCATGTACTTTGTGCACTGCCCGTGCGCAGCGGGCGAAAAAATCTAGTTAATAGTAGTATAATGGAATTTGCGTGTACACCCTTCATTAATACAGAGATACGTCAGTAATAACTGCTACCTGATGTCCTGGAAATTACTTCCTCTCTTCCTTATAACCCCTATTCAATTGGGTATACGCAAAATGCAATCTGGTTTCTGTAATGGCATAACAATTGCCAGCAGTGCAGGTTGTAAAGTAATGTATAAGCCTTATAAAGTGATGTATAGACAGTAGTTTATTTTTTGTTTTTTTATTAGTTTTTTGTTCATAACCTTCATCCATCACTTTTTTATATTCAAATATCATTTAATATACACATATCCATCACTTTTGAATGTGCCAGCACCTACATGTCGCCACTCGCCAGCACCCAAACAATTTCCCGCAAAATGTAATGTAGTTGCTCCGTTCTTTTTTTCCTCATCAGATTTTGGCTAATATTCACGCACACGCTTTAATTTAAAGTTTTATCATAATTATATAAGTTAAAATATAGTCAAGTGGGATATTAGCTTGTTAGATGCATCTCGTCTTGTAGTTATAGAACTTTTATAATTTTTGCATATACCGAACTTGAGTTATTAATGGTTTAAAATGTGTTTGAACTGTGCGCTGGGTGGTTCCGTAGCAATAAAAAACAAAAAAAAACAGAGGAACGATTTTGTATTAATACTTCATTCGTTCTTTTATAAGTGACACATTGAAGGTTTTGTCACTATTTATTGAGTAACTTTGATTCGAGTTTTTAATACATTATATAAGATACAATATAATCAAGTAGCATCTTGTTAGATTCATCTAATCGCATAAATTTAGAATATCAAATTTTCATAATTTTTACTTGTATGCAATTTGAGTTATTAAGGATTAAAAATGTGTATTGGACTGCGTCAAATATGGGTCCATGACATTTAAAAAAGAACGGAGGAAGTATATGTTAATTGTAATATGTTAAAGCTACACAACATTTTTAATCAAATACTATGTTATTAATATATGCTCATTAAATTTCCTAGTTACCAACAACAGTTGGTTTGAATGGATTGGGGCTCTAGTCACTTAAATAAGGTCTCAGGTTCGAGTCTTGTGTATGCAAAAAAACTACTTTGGGAGAGACGCCATTAATTGTCCATGCAGATCCTCGAGGGATTAGTCTTGGGTCCAATGTGACCTGGGGATACCCGATAATTCACCTAAAAATTTGCTAGTTAAATACTCCCTCCATTTTTTTAACTTCTCCATTTATTCACAGCACGCAATCCAATACAAGTTTTTAATCATTAATAATTCAAATTAAATGTAAGTAAAAATTGTAAAAATTTAATATTATAAAACTACGTGATCAGATGAATTCAACAATATCTCAATTGACTATACTTTATCTTACACTAGATTTTTTACCCGCGCTTCGCGGGCGGTGTTTTTTCTTTATTTTTTTCCCAAATAAAATCAAGTATTTGTGGTCTTATTATTATTTGTGCATAAAGTTTGATTTACTTTAAATTCATAACATAGGCATAAGAAACCATAAGAATCTGTATCAATTTGATCATAAAACATGCAACAAAAATAAATAATCAGTTCATTACATCGACATAATCAACATCAATTTCTATAGGAATATCTTGATCCACCAATTTCAATAAACCAAGCTATTCTAAACCTTGAGTACGAATCTCCATAATTTCAATAAGATAGTAGGAGGGATGTATTCAATTTATGAGACTAAGTTTCAAAATTTGACCTGATATAAAAAAAAAACTCATGACAAAAATTTGATTAAATTTTTTATAATTGATTAAAATTTATAAATTTAATTATTTCATATATATTTAAATGAAATATTTATATTAAAAATATATTATCATTAATTAATAATTGTTTAAAATCTATGATGTTAATTGTTAAATTCCTTATATTTATATAAGATTATATTTTAATTAGTTACACATTTTAAAATTATTAAATTTATTTAATATTATCATATGTCAATCTTTATTAAATATTATTATATATACAATCAAATAATTTATATTATATAGTTTTATATTTCTTAATATTTGAAATGATAAGTATATTTACTATAATTAAAAAACACATACTTACATTTTTCTTTATAATTTTTATTTTATCAAAATTGTATCTGTGAGATTAAATTTTTAAAATTAAGCCTTGTACAGACATGAGAATTAAAATTTCATTAAATTTTTATAGTTCACTAAATTTTTTAAATTTGATTATTCAATATATATTTTTAATGAAGTATTTTTCTTATTTCAAATATGGTTATTATATTCCTTATGTTGATATAAGATTATAATTGTAGACATAAATTTAACCTAAATTAAATTTATTTAATAATATTATAATAATATTTATTAAAATACAAACAAATAATTTATATAATATAGTTTTAATCAATTTATATATTTTACGTGTAATAAATTTTTTATATGTTTTTAAAATATACAGTATATGGAGATTTTCTCAAGATTTTATTATATTAATAGTTAGATTTATTCTCTAAATATAGATATTGATGACGTGGAAGGTGAGTTGGAATTAGTCAGCGATTAATCAGCGATGATGTGGAATAATTGTAGCCATTGATTATAAAATAGTGGTATAATTACTGATAAAGCCATAAAGATTAAAAAGAATCAGTTATGTTTAATAAGGATAATATAGTCTGCACAGGCCAAAAAGTATTCATGATTTATTATATAGATAACTATGCTAAAAAATTGAAGCAAAATTATTTAATAAATAGTACCAACTATGCAAATGGTATGAATATTAAAAGACGGAGGGAGTATAGTATATGTTATCATTTGTTGACTCCTAAACAAGCCCTATATACACTCTCTCTCATTTATTCTTAAAAGACTGATCACATTTTTATTTTATTTTTTTACTATTCTAAATTAAGTGATTTATTTCTAAATTTTGTAAAATATAGAGGAGATAAAAAAAAATAGGAAAAAAAGTGAGATGTAAGGGAAAATGACATGAAAAAAGAACATTTATTAAAATTTGTGCCAATTGAAGGGAGTCACTTATAAAACGGAGGATGTTTCAACTAGTAATAAAATCATTTATTATTAATTAATTTATTATCCACTAATAAGTGGTAAGTATCGATTACTTTACCATTGGATCAAATTACAATAATATTGATCTTTCTACTTTCTTATAGTATATTCCTATATCTCATGCTTATTGCACTTATTTATACAAGGATTGAGAGGAATGGATCTTTTGTGACCAAAAAAAAAAAAAGGCTTGTTCTACATTAACTTTAGTATAAAAACATAAACTCTATCATAAACTAAATAATATACCTAATCTAATTTTAAAAATACATACGGCTGCTATTTAAAAAGAATCATGCCTAAAAAAATTAGGAAAATGAATGGTTAAGGCGAAACAAGAATATAATAGCAAGTGGATTAGAAGATAAGATAAAATTAAACTAAGACGACCTGAACCTCGAAGAAATTGGATTTCCTCTATCCCCAAGGCAATTAGATATATGAGTATTTTTAAAGGAATACTACATTTTTAAGGTCAAGTTGCAAACAAAGGGACATTTGAGGCCTCAACATCACCAGAAATGAATCAATTTGCATTGATGACAATTTGGAGGGAAATACCACGTTATTTCAAGGCAAAATAGACCAGATTTTAAACCGTTATAACAGGTCAACGATGATGATGATGCTTTGCCCAAATCATCTTGAAGGGCGGCTATATATCTCTACAAAATTTAAATCAAAGGCTAGGCCGCCATAAATCTCAATTTGGCATGAAAGTTTTATATACGATTTTGAGTCAGAATTGAACTCACTTGGCTACTAGTAGTAGACTACTGTCGTAAAGTGAAAGAAATTGGTAATTAGGGATTTGATTATTGCTTCTTTATTTATTAGCTTTTTATAGTTATTGCTTCACCCCTGATTATTTCTGCACAAGCTTTGGACTTTTGCACTCTTATTTACCTTTTTAAGGATTCTTCTAAAGACAATCTTAAGAAGTACTGTAGTGTTTAAACAAATGTGAGCTCAGTTTGTAAAATTTCAAGTTCAGGTCGAATTCATTTAATTTCAAATCATTCTTCACCCTCTATTGAAATTAACTTTTACCGATGATAATACTCGGAACGATAGCACATGATGGAATGGAATTTGAGTAATCCCCAAGTTTAGTTTCAATTTCATTTCATTTAATACGGAACTGAAGAAAATCCCATTTGGATAAGTTGGTGTATAAGTCCAAAATTGGACAGTTTTCGAATAACCTAGCTTAACTTGCTTGTGGAAATTAAAACTAGTAGTACAGTATAATTTAGGTCATATGTTACTTATTTCTCATATAAATTGAAATATAGCAGTGGATATAATCAATTACAATATATTGTGTGCAAATTCGAAGATTATCTAAAAAGAAATTCATTTTATTAATCAAAATTGAGATCAACCGGACTATAAATTTATCCTAATCAGTCTCCTATATATTTATTGAATTGAACTTTATTAATGTACAAATTGCAGCATAATATTGCACCACCACAGTCTAATAGTACTAATTTGAAATGGGAAAAAAGGACAAATATGTCCATTTTCTTTTCCAAAAATCCAAATCAGTCATTTTTCTATTTTATTACCAAAACAGTCCTCTATAAATGCTAATTATGTCCAAATCAGTCCCTTATTAACTAATTATACTCTAATTGCTGATGTGTCAATGATTTTAATTTAAACCTGACACGTGGACATAATATTAGTCATTTTTCTTTTATCTTTTGCCAATTCAGTCCTAAACTTTTGTTTTGTTCTATTTAGTCCTCTACCCAAATCGGTCATTTTTATATTAATTAGCCTCCAACCTTTCAAATTATTTCATTTTAGGCCCAGAACATTAAATTTTTTTATTATTACAAATCTATTTATCAAATAAATGTCCAACATATTTCCATAAATAAAATTAAACAACAAACCTCATACATTGGGTTTGACTGCTTTGTTATCGGGTCTTCCAATTACCGGAATTTTATGGACCCTCTCTAACCATCCGACCGCAACCGATGGTTTATTGGTTTTGGTTTCCTTCAGCAACAATCAACAAAATCTTACTTTGCGTCCTCCCTTAGGATGTAGCAATGTTTGAGTAAATGATTTAACTTGAATTTTTGGAAGGTTATGGATACAGAAAGCCTTGGTTTTATTATAAAAAATATTATTAAAAATATTTTAAAAAAATAGCCTGAATTTTATTGTCCACAAAGTATGATTGTGCTGATTGTTGCTGAAGGAAACCAGAACCAATGAACAATCGGTTACGGTCGGGTGGTTAGAGAGAGTCCGTAAAATTCGGAACTTCGAAGACCCGGTAACAAGGCGGTCAAACC
The DNA here is from genome assembly GCA_030278955.1 of Hygrophila difformis. Classification (NCBI taxonomy): domain Eukaryota; kingdom Viridiplantae; phylum Streptophyta; class Magnoliopsida; order Lamiales; family Acanthaceae; genus Hygrophila; species Hygrophila difformis. The sequence goes on along the minus strand of JAOANR010000012.1, from coordinate 43,915,376 downwards.
CAATGTATGAGGTTTGGTATTTAATTTTATTTACGGAAGTATGTTGGGCATTTATTTAATAAATGGATTAGTAATAATAAAAAATTTAAGGTTTTGGGCCTAAAATGAAATAATTTGAAAGGTTGGAGGCCAATTAATATGAAAATGACCGATTTGGATAGAGGACTAAATAGAACAAAACAAAAGTTTAGGACTGAATTGGCAAAAGATAAAAAAAAATGACTAATATTATGCACACGTGTCAGGTTTAAATTAAAACCCTTGCCACGTCAGCAATTAGAGTATAATTAGTGAATAAGGGACTGATTTAGACATAATTAGCATTTGTAGAGGACTGTTTTGGTAATAAAATAGAAAAATGACTGATTTGGATTTTTGGAAAAGAAAATGGACCAATGAAAAAGGACTGGTTTGAATTTTTGGAAAAGAAAATGGACCAATTTGTCATTTTTTTCATTTGAAATGGATATTACAGATTTGGGCTTGGATATATGTGCTGAATGAGTGATATTCAACAATTGCTGAAATGCTGACCCGATAAGGTGTGTCTGTTGTGTGTTAATGAAGTGTGTGCTAGGATTTAATGATGTTTAAGTTGTATAAAAACTCTCGTTACATACCAAGCATCCATTCAGCACATTAAAAAAAAAAAAAAAAAGTTTGTAGGATTATAATTTTTTTAAAAAAAATGTATAAAGGGTGTGAGGTTGTCGTCGTCCACTCTTATTCCCTCTTTCTCTATATATATATTCTTTTGGCCCATATTTTTCAAATAAATAAACACATTAATTAACATGAAATAACTCTTAATCCCTCTTGTGTTTTAATTTCTATCTCTCAAGATCCTCGTTTTCCATCAGTGCATAAATGGGCATGTCGAAATATTGGTAAAATTAGGTCTTTGTACGCAGAGCTGACACGTGTGATTATATGTTTATATTTGCAAGAAAACATAATTTAATAATAGCAGGGATTTATAACTCGGAATTTGAATGATTTTTTTTTTTTCCTTTTCTCATCCAATTATCGAAAGCCAAGCATCTTGCATTCATTGATTGGCCTCCACCATATCTGAAGCTTCCATCTGTCACTTCCCCCCTTCAATTTCTGTCTGTGCTATCTTTTACCGCTGCTTCTTTCTAATCTTTTTATTTGTTAATATCAATTAGAAAACTCTGAAAATACATTTGCATATTAGTATAAATGAAAATAAAAAATTCAAATGCGATTAATTAATGATTATGGTCGCGTGACTTGTGACGCATAATATTGTGATTTACTTACAAATTTCGTGATAGCGGCTAAGGTCATTTTTTTCTAAATTAATAATAGACGTATAGGTGCATATTGCTTATAAAATTCTCACATAATAATTTCTTGCAAGCGACGTTAGAGACCGACTTAATTTTCATTCAATTAATAAACACTTAAAAGTCTAAAATTCTACGACCAAGGTATTATTTTAATTTATATGAATAAACTTAGAAGCTAAAGGACCACTTTCGAAACAATTACTATCATTTCAATTGATCTAGAAATGTTCAACATGGAATAAATAAAGAGAAATAATATATATATATATATATATATATATATATATATATAGGCAATATATAAACTATAAATGGGAGTGTTACTTTCTCCGTTTTTAATGTAAGTCTACTCACTTTTAACGAAATTAATTATTCAATCTTTATATAATAATATTATAAAAGATATTACTTCATAATTAAGTGAAATGCATTCGTTTGTTCATATAATTCTATATAAATTTTTTAAATATTTATATATATATACTAATTTAAATTATTAATAATTAGAACTATACATTTAATATATAGGATGGAAAATGAAATAGAAGGAATTTATAAAATACGGGAAAAGGAAACACTAGTAAATTGTTACTGTTGGTGATGAAGTGTACCAGACTTAATGATAGAGTATAGACAGAAAAATATGACGACATGCATGATGATGTGCATAGTGGAGCGGATGCATTCTTATTGTTAATAAAATAATGTAGGAGTGGAAATAGGCTAGGCTTAATTAGGCTTGAACACGTAGGCCTGCGTCAATTTTTTAAGACCCGAGCCTGGCTTATTACCTTTAATAGGCATATCTTATAGCTTAAGCCTGGCCTGTTTATTTAAATATGTCAGCTTTTAAGCCTTTTAAAAGTCTGAATAAGCCTATTTCAAAATTAAGTTAATTTCTTTTATATATGTCCGGATGTAATCATAAGATTGCAAAACATGAATTTGTGCATTTCGCCAAGTCTTCATCCACAATTATTTATATACAGGGAAAAGACTTATAAATATTAGTATAAAAACCTATATAAGATCAAATTAATAATTAATTTTACATATAATAGTAATAATAATATCACATATTCCTATGAAATAAACATAAACAAACTAACAATAATCATAAATAGGCCGGTCTTGTAGGTCTAATAAGTTTTTTATAAAACCTGTCCTGAGCCTATTTAGCTAAATAGGCTTTCAAAATAGCCTAAGCCTATCCTATTCATGAAAAAAGTCTGACCTAGCCTGGCATTCGGTAGGTTACGCCATAGGCTCATGTCGGGTAGCCTGGTCCAGTGGCGGAACTAGAAATTTGATCCAGGGTGGTCAAAAATTTAGTTAATTCTTCATCCGTTCCATGTAATGTGTTTTGTTACTGTTGTGTACGATAATTAAGCTGAAGTTTTTTTTTTGAAATATTGGCATTTATGTGTCGGCAAAGGTGTGTGGGAGCTCAAGCTATACAAATTACGAAGGGAAATAAAGGGGGGATACAGAGCTGGGTGGGAATCTAACACAACCATAAGGCTGAAAGTCAGATGGCATGATCACTGTGCCAAGTCCCCATTCCCAGCTGAAGTTAATTAAGAGGAAAAAATGTTTGAAATTAGAGAAAGAATGAACAAAATTTGAGAAAAAACAGCTTATTTATTAGAGAAAGAATGAACAAAATGTTACCAATATTATTTTTTTTTTATTAAAAATACAAAATATAAAAAAATTTAAAAAACTTTTTTTAACTTCAGGGTGGTCAGACCACCCTAGTTATATACTAGTACCGCTATCGGTCTGGTCTATTCCCACCCCTACCAACAATGAACAATTACTGATTTCAAAAGTCATTTATTATATATATATATTCATGGAAAAATCAAACATTTTTCGTTTAACAATCAATGAGAGCAATAAAAGAAGGAAGATTTGTAAATAGAGAATATATTATATAGGAAAGACATATAAATTTGGTCAAAAAGTAATAATAATAATAATAATAATAATAATAATAATAATAATTTGGTCAAAAAGTATATTATTATTATTATTATTATTATTATTATTATTATTATTATTATTATTATTTCATGAATCAAAATGTTGGATGGAGGGTGGTATTTCATGAATGGTCGACACGAATGCTCTAGTTTATGATTACATTTAATGCTAACGTACATTGAATTATTTCAAATTTCATAAATAAATATTTGTTTTTTTGCTTGACATAAATAAATAAATATTTGTTGAAGACAGAAAAACATAAAGAAATTCGAAATGCATTTGACTTGGTCATATTTCAATTAAAAATTTCATAAAATTTTCCCGATTAAATTGAAAGTAAACAAATTATATGTACATGAACCCAACTGTAATTAACATAAATGGTCCCTTTTTTCGGTAAACGTGACACTCATGTGTCGTCAGGTGTGTGGGAGTCCAAAGTACACAAATTGCAAAGGGGATAAAGAGAAGGGATAGGGGGTCTGGTGGGGATTCGAACCCCCAACCTATGGTTGAGGAAGGGGGACTTGACCGCTAGGGTAAGTCCCAACCCCAATAGTCCCTTAATTTGGAGATTCTTACAAAAGTATATTTTATATTTTTCAAAACAACCGACTCCATCCAAAACAGTTTTACTTTAATTGAATTTTAAGGCCATCTCCAACTATATCCTCTATTTTTGCAGGAGCTACAGTACAAATTTCTATTTTTACATGATAGCTACAGTAATTTCATATCCAACCTAACCCTTCATTTTTGCAGGATAAAGAAATATTATCTATATAATCTATTTTATGATTCTTTGTTAATTTATAAATAATATTTATAAACATTTTTTTATACAAAATATAAATAATATATTTATTTTTATTAAGTAAAGAATATATAGAAAATTTTAAAAAAGAAAAAAAGCAAAAAAAAAAATAAATTGAACAGTGTTCCGCCCAGAACACTGGAGGGGAGGGTGCTGCAGAAATGCAGGGTGGGTTGGAGCCCCACCCTGCATTTGGACCCTAAGTATAGTAGAATTAGGCTATGTAATATGTACTCCATAAGTGAACATCTATTTTAAATTTTAATTTTTTCGCAGAACAGTTTATAAAAGCTAAAAATAATAATGTGGAAGTTAATGTTATACAAATTGATAAAACACATTCAGGAGGGGAACCTTGCCCGAAGCACATTCGACAGGGGATCTCCTTTTCCCTTTTCAAGGTAAATAAAATTTCCAAGTTGGAGGGTATACCCAGATCAGATTCATCAGTTCATATTTAAGCCCGACACATCTTACAACAAATTCACTGAATAGGATAACAATTACTTATTCTTTTTCTATGATGGACACCTCTCTACAATGTCCTTAGTACACAGGGATTCAATGTTGTACTCCGATTGTGTATTCAATATGACAAAATCTGCCTGCAACCAAAAAGAAAGAACGTAAAATGGCAATGTTCCGCTGGGTTCAATCCGGTTTGAAACTCTATAGATGCCTTGAGTCTGTACAACAATCAATCACAAAATGCTTCCCCCCGACAGCCCCAAGAATCGCGAAAGACTTTGTCCTGTGTCCCTGCCTTCACCAACAGGCTTCTCAACAAGAATTTACCCTCCACAAAAAGAATCGCATCCGAAAACACCAAAGAATAGGATGTGTATCCAACAATAATTTCATGTCCAGAGCGTCCGTCACGTGCAGACGTTGGATCTTTTCTTCCAATCGTCAAGTATTCTCTTTAGAGACTCCTCAAAGATCTTAGCCCGAGCACTGGGATTTACAGCATTCACATCGCCCCATTTTGAACAAGGATCCATCAACCAGTTCCTACGCCCCATGCACCATGCCCCAGGTGTAACCCGTTTACGGCCACGATCAAGGATGTCTCTGTCAATCATGTCCAGGACAGGTTCGTTCTTTCCAAACTGCCGGGCAAATGCTGCTCCACTACTCACCATCTCTGGGAAATCGGCCACATTGAGGAAATGGGGCTCCATCTTAGGAGGATCATCCCAGACAAAATATCTCAAGTCAGCGTTGACTGAAGTGTTTTTGTACTCAGGTGAATTGCAAATAACAGAATGGAAGTAGAATTCTTGGGGCAAAACAGCATTTGTGAAGTACATTAGAAGGGTCCGAGGAAGATTATCCCAGCCAAAGATGCAGTATTCAAGGAACGATCTACTTAACACAACCCATGGCGAACCTAGAAATACAATGTAAGATCATATGACATCTAGCGCAATCACACTAACATTATAAGGCAAGCAGCATTACAATATCGAGTAAAATAAATTACCAGTGAAAACCTTAAAAGATTCGGGCACCGGCCGTTTCTCTGTCGCGTGAAAGATTTGTGTTCTCCTTGCCAAGTAAATAGCCGGATCCACTACAATCGGTCGAATTCTTTGCACTCTGCAATTATATTATTAAGATGTGTTAGTGAAAAGCAATTGGAAAAATTCAGGTAGTTTGATGAATACAAGAGGTAAGGATTTGCCTACTCTTTCCATCCCAGATTGCTGGTGTGGTCGATGAAATTCAGGCTTCGGTTAAGTGATGAAAATACCTGGGACAAATCTGGACCCAAATTGGGAAGAAAAATATTAGGACTCAAAAAGACAGGCAATTCAGAGTGAACATCATTTATGATGACACAACAACAAAGCCATAGCAGAGCCTAGAAGATTAAAACTTTGGTATTGTACATAACTACTACTCAGAATAGAGGGTCTGACAATGAACTACAAACTTCCAATTCAAAAGGAAGAAAATGTTAAAATGTGTCCGGGTATAGGAACCTTTTGTTTGTCTCTTCACATATGAATGCAACTAAATTAACCAAATCTTTGGTCCCTGAAATCTAAAATTGGGAGCATAAATCACTTCAAATGTGATTGCCAACTACTACTACAATAATGGAAGATTATGAAATCATATGAAGTACTATCATTTGCAGATGCAATAACAGAGATAACAATTCCTTTTGTCAAGATGTCTGGTTACAACCATAGGTGACATAGAATTTCATTCTAACATGATTTATCTGAATAGCTAACAAATTACTACTAAGATTAGACAAGTCCAAAACCACAAATCTAGTGATTTTTCAACCCGCTAAGATTAGTAAATTCTGCTTTAAGGCCACCTGCCAAATTTTTCTAAAAAAGAGTAAATTTCATTTGGAATTACATGGCCAACCTTCATCAATGCTTCACTGCAATGTTGATAGCAAATGATTAACAGACAAAAAATAAGCAAACATAGCACGATATCGAAATTGAGAAATGATCCTCTGCCTTCAAATACTTCAAATGTATCATCTAATTGCGAAAAAGAATACCATAACAAACACCAACATCCAACTCCAATGGTGCGAATATCCACAAGTGTTAAAACACATTCAATTCACGTCCATGAAGAAAATATTTAGACATTTCCATTTAAAGACTAATCCCTCGTTCCCTCTAATAGATAAAAATTTCCAGAATGGCTACCAGACCAGATCAAAAACAAATATCATCAAGCAATTCCATCTACAATAAATCAGAAAAGAATCATAAAACTGCAAACAGAAAAATCAAGCAATCTAAAGCATACATACCATCCTGCGTAATTAAAGGATAATCCAACGCACTAAGCGTGACAAACCAATCCCATCGTGAATCCATCTTCAACAGAACCGCGACCGCCCTCAAAACCGCCGCTATATTCGTGGACCCCATGTAGGTATTCGGATCGGCCTTCCCGATCACATCCGCGTTCCCGAAGGCCCGAACCACCGGCAGGGACTTCACCAGCGCCCCAAGCCTTAACCTCTCCTCCTCATCCCCGTCCGCCGTGATGTGCAGCAGATACCTATTCCTCGGATGGTACACCGCCAGGAACAACCGGAATAACCTCTCCGCATCGCCCCTCCCGCCGGAAATGTAGTAGGCGAACGCCGGGGGATTATCCGTAACCGTAGAAGCGAACGGCTTATTGGGGGGGAAAGCGTAGTAGTACGAAGAACTGAAGCCAGATATAAACGACATGAAAATAAGGAATGTGACGAACGCCGCCGAGAACAGGATGAAGAGCCATTTCTTCTCGGCTCCCATTCAGATTGGGTCGAAAATGAATTCACAACCGCAAATGGTTAAATCGACTGCAAAACAGGGGAAAATGAAAAGCGAATTTTGCAGATCTCCATCGGATGTTAGGGGAGAAATTACTTCAGCTGCGATCAAAGCATTGAACGTTTCGGCATCTGGGTTTCTCCTGATTCAAAGTTCGAAGGGTTTTCGATAACTGGGTGGGATTTTCTCTCTGTGGTAACTAGTAACCGATCAATATTCTTCGATTTTGGGGTTAGGGTTTGTTGGATTTTAGGTGTGGAAGGAGAGATTTGTGGGATGAAGAAAACAGAATGAATGAGAGTTGAATGAAGACGGAATCTGATTAATTTTTCTTTAAATTTAATTTAATTTCCTGTTTTTTCGTTTCACCGATGGGATCAAAGATCAATCAAATGACTGTTTTCTTTCTTTTCGTACTATTAGCTCTTTCGTAATTTTCGAAACTTCCGATAATTTGAGAATTAATTATTTCGATTAGTCGCAATAAATGATGATACGTTGTAGGATGGGATCTCAGGGATTATGCTTGGGAGCTCCTGAGATCAGTGCACTGGATTGATCTACACTCTCCATATACAGGTCCCACAAAAATGAACGGTTCAGATTCTTCCGGTGTTGTACCGTGAGAAGCTGGGAAGAATAACTCACAGCAAGGTAGTTCAGCGAACTATTTCTTCGTGCTATGAGTCACGCGCTTCTCAGAAGCGTGGTATATAGTACAGGGTTTATTACTATTTGTCGGTGGGCAAGCTCTCCACGCGCGGTTATTGAGAATGGTTCCATAGAAGACGAATTCATTACAAAGGTCTCAAGTTACTGCTGCTTTTTTCCACCGTAATAAAGCGTTTTCCCCTAATCCAGGAAATAAAAGGTCATTAAAATAAACCTTTTGGGAAAAAAATTGGGAAGGAAAAAGGACAAAATTAGATATAAGTACGAAGCTAAACTTGTATGTACAACAAAAGCACAATTGCACAAAGAGATGAAATAATGAATTATTTTAGGTTATGATTTATGATGAGTGATGACTTGAGTTTGGTTAGTTGTATAGGTTATCACTTATCAGGCTGGCCTATACTACCAACATGAGGGGAATAGTAATAATTAATTTAAGGAAGATGACTTATATATATGGTTAACAAGGTGGTACATACATAAATTAATTTTTGGGTCTTACTAATAAATAATTGAATAATTGATGTTAGGTTTACGATGGTCATGGAATTTTTGTCCTTCAATAGTACTTGTATTTTATTTATTGGTCTTTCTAACAATAAACTACCACACCAATTTACGCATCACCCATCCCAACATTTAATATTCTTGAGAGTAAACTAAATTATGCGTCCACATCAATGTGGCTAATTGCGTCAATTGTCACCCAAAAAAATGTGGCTAATTGTAAGGTTCGGTGATGAAATTGGAATATTGCTCCAAGTCCTAAATAAATCGCACTTCAAAAACCAAAAATTACTTTGATACTGGAGGGGTATTTCCTAAGGCGGCCAGTCATTTTAAAATAATTATCATTTATAATATTTGTGTTAGAATTAATGCAAAAGAAACCAAACCTACTAAATGAAGGGACGAAAATGGAAACTTATGAGTTTATTTTGACATTTCTTTCGTTATCATTTTTTTCTTAATAGATTATATAGAAAATGAATAGTATGACCTTTGTCACACAAATTACAAAAAAACAAATGAAAGGTATGGAGGTCAAGCAGGGAATCGATCGAATCAAACACCAACTTAAAGGTTGAAGTTAGGGTTATTAAAATTAAAAATTTGTTTAAAGTGGAATTTAGTTAAAAATGGAGGGGGTAATTAGGGTGGTTCGGTACGGTATACCGAAAAAATTTCGCCGTACCGTATACCGTACCGAACTTTACGGTATGGAAATTTTCATACCGTTGCCGTACCGCACCTTTCGGTATACCGATCTTCGGTATACCGAAATTTTCGGTATGAAAAATTTCCATACCGTTGCCATACCGACATTTCGGTATGTTCGGTATATACCGGTATACCGAACCTTCGGTACATACCGGCATAACGGTATCACGGTATATACCGACATACCGAACATTCGCTACATATCGACATACCGGTACTGCGGTATATACCGACATACCGAACATTCTCTATATACCAGCATATCGGTATTGCGGTATATATCGGTACCGCGGTATATACCGACATACCGAAGAATCGGTACATACCGATATACCGATACCGCGGTATATACCAAAGTTCGGTACGGTAACGGTATACTGCGGTATCAAAAAATTTATACCGTTACCGTACCGTAAGATTTCGGTACGGTATCATACCGTACCGAAAATTACGGTATACCGGAAATTTCGGTATTCTCGGTATTTTTTCGGTACAATATGTACGGTATGCGGTATATTCGATATTTTTCCCCAGCCCTAGGGTAATATATATATATATATATATCTATATCTATAATATATATATGTGAAACTAGAAATGAACAGTACTTTCTGGTTGAACAGTAATTATGGACCTGCTCTACCTATTTTACCCTCCTGCACTCCACATTCCAATTTTGCTTTTCAAATCTCCTTGTCCCCGTTACCTTGACAAAACACTCTCCATTGGCCCTTACCTGTGGGAACCGTCCAGCTCTTGCTCTGTTCGCTCCTTTCCACCTCGTTCATAATTTGTCCGGGCATTGCCGCTGCTGTCACACTCCGCCGCCGCCATGCGTTTCACACTCAAGATCGGTGGTATTTGTGGCACCGCCCATCCTCCAGTTTTGCCCTACCTCTCGGCCCTTCGCCCTATTGGCTGAACTCCAGCATTCCCTCCGTCACAAACTCTGCGGCGCCCTTCTTCCCCGAGGAAGTTGCGGCCAGGAGACAAACTCCACGGCCACAGCGCTTGAGGGAGCCGCGCGGGTGGAGGGGAGGCCTACGATTTGGATGGAATTAGGGTTCTATTTCTTCTTTTCGGAATGCACCGGCGCCGCCCTTACCGGAAAAACCTCTCCAGGGCATTCGACACAAAAAATGGCTTCAGCTAAGGCCATCTCTACTGCCTCTATCATCCATTCACATTCAAAAAAAGGTACTAACTATTCATTTTCAATTAAGGGCTAGATAATTCTGCTGGGTTTTATCCTTTCTGGCTGTCTGTTGCTCTTTTTAGTGATTATAATTTATATGGCTTTTTGTTGTAGGGAGGCTTGCATAATGGGAGGGTGAATCAGTTACAGCGGGGCCAGATATTTGGGCAGAAGCAAGTGAAGAAGAGGTGTTGTGGTGAGGGCTAATGCTAAGGGCATCGCTTTTCACCAGAAATCAAGGGCTGCAATGCAGGCTGGCATTCACAAGAAGATGGACAGGATGGTGAATATTGCACAGGTTGGCAAAACAGTGGAATGCAGACTAAAGATGGACAGAAAATGACCCTGCTCGGAGGTACATTCCCAAGTTTGGCTTTACCTTTTAGCAGAGGAATGGACAATTTATTCAATGACTGAAATTCTGTTAATGCTTTGCATTCAGATCTTGCTTTATCAGACAGGATCGTTGTTTATGACCTTGAAAAGCGGACGATAAGATGGGCACAGTACGACTGTAAGCACACCAATTCATTTCTCGATTAGTTTCCAATAAAAAGAACACCTACGGCTAAAATTTTTGTGATGAATATAAAGTGGAAAAATAGCCTGGTGGAGTTGTGAGATCTCTTTTATTCTTTAATTCCATTTTATTCTTTTTTATTTTTGTGGTTTTTTTAAGCTTTGCTACTTCCAGTACAATCACTGAGGATTGATTGATCTTTCGATGAAGAAATGTGCCAATGTATCTGTCTATCTATCTATCGAGTTTGCTGCGGTGCACTTCTCAGGCATAATTACATTTTTGTACTACAGCTCTGTTAAATGGTCATTATTTTTCCTTATTATCCGATTTTATGATGTGGGAGATAAACAATTGAATAGGTCTTTTATAATTTCAACCCTGTTTTTGATCTATTAAATAGCTTTACTTAGACATGATTTATGATGTCATTTAATTCTGTGCTTTTTTGTTTACAGGAATTTACTATAGTGTCTTGGTGGCCATAAACATATTAATGGGGTGATCATTTGTATAATTTGCATGTGGCTTAATTTGTGTAAAAATGTGTATGACAGAATGTTGTATGGATGAATATGGGTCTCCAAAAGTTGTCAATGATGGTGTCACAATTGCACAGGGTATATAGTTGCCTAATCCCATGGATAATGCTGTTGCTGCTTTGATTAGGGAGGTTAGTATAGTGCTTTCTTCATTACTCACAAAAATCATACACAGTAATTTTTTTTTAGGTGCCTTAATACTTAACGGTTCAATCTGAACCATGAATCATGGGTGAAGGTAGCTAGCAAAACAAATGACTCTGCTGGTGATGGGACATCTACTGCATCCGTTCTTGCCCATGAGATTATCAAACTTGGCCTCCTGAGTGTTACCTTTGGTGCTAAACCTGTGTCCCTTAAAAAGGGATATCGATTAAACTGTGCTCAAATTGGTTGAAGAACTTGAAAAGAAAGCTAGGCCTATTAAGGGTGAAGATATCAAAATTAGTGTCTTTATTACATGCAATTTCCATGACTCAACATGTTTAGTTTCTTGGACCTGAATAGGCTGCACAATTCATTTTTGATTCAGTTATACTGACAATATAATTTGCAGCCATTGCATCAATCTCTGTTGGGAATGACAATAGCATTGGCCAGATGATTTCTAAAGCTGTTGACAAGCTTGGACCAGATGGTGTCTTGTCTATTGACTCATCTTCTTTCTTTGTAACCCGTTTGAAATTGAAGAAGGAATGGAGGTCTGTACTTGGAGTACTCTGCTCCGTACTTTGTACTCTCTCACTTCACCATCTAGATTCAAATTGTTCAATTTAGATTATGAGTTTATCTGCTAATGTTCATTGTTATTGTCATATTGTGTACAGATTGATAGATGATATATTTCCCCGCAATTTGCAGGAGTACTCTGCTCCGTACTTTGTACTCTCTCACTTCACCATCTAGATTCAAATTGTTCAATTTAGATTATGAGTTTATATGCTAAATGTTCATTGTTATTGTCATATTGTGTACACATTGATAGATGATATATTTCCCCGTAATTTGCAACCAACTTTGAGAAGGTTAACTGTAACTCTCTTCCGAAGGTAAGAGCTTTGGATTCAAGTTGTTTCTCTTGCTTGGATTTGAAATCAAGGGTTTCTTGATTTTGCCCTAATTTCTTGATAGATTATGATTTATTTAACGATTCTTAATTGCATTGCTCATAGAAAAAGGTTCAATTTATTCTAGGTTTTTGGTCTTTCCTTACATTTGGTGAAATCAAGGGCTAAATCCCATTCTTCAACCCGAAAGAAGCACTTTAAGGAATGAATATTATTGATATTATTGATATTTTTGAGATGCTTTGTTTGCAATTCGTGCGTTATGTTTTTGGTTTTTAAATAATTACTCTATAAAAGGGACATCTTAGATTTCATAAATCCAGTTCCACTTTGGAGCAGCCATTCTGTCACGGATACAACATTAGTTAAAGAAAGAAGTGTTTACGTCCGATTGTCTACATCGAGTATGTACATTGATATCTGGTGCTTTCTGATTATGTGTATAGGGAATTCAGGATTCAATGAATTAGTACTTATTTGAAGTTTTGAAGTTAAGGTTAGGGAGTGCTTCTTTGTGGGACTGAGATCACAGAAAATGATGTGGGATAGTTTAAACACAGTTATCGTAGAGATATGGTGGTTTGAAGCTAAGTGGCCTATGTGTGGGAGCATTTATAGTCCTGATTTTGGGAATCTTGTCTATATAGATCTTGCTTAGACGAAAATATCAGAGAACTTTAGAGTGATTGTTTGTTTTAATGCATATATTGGTTCTGTAACAACCCTAGGAACCAGGGCTAATAGAGTGATTGTTTGTTTTCAGTAATTCAACAAGAGTCGATTTTGTGTGGAAAATGGTAGTATTAAACTAGCACAGTTGCAGTTGTTTCACCTTGCACCAGCTCCTGCTCCGAAGGAGAAGTGCTTGGAGAGCCTGTTGATAAAGCTTATTTTTTTTTTAGAAATGGAACTTCATACTTGTGTCTATCAGATGAAATTGTCTATTTATTGTATCCATCGTTTATGGTAAGGGAATCGCTTTATTTCATTCATGCAAATTTCAGTACAATTTTTAAGTTCACAAGTCAACACAAGGGACTGCCACCTACACCTTTCAGTAACTATAATGATCGCACAAAGAAGCTCGAAATATTACAGCAACATACAGAAATAAAGATCGCTTTATTTCATTCATGCAAAGATTTTGCTATGGCAAGGAAAAGATTGGAGATTGCTCACAAGTAGACAAAGCATTGGGTTCTATTATATGGTTTGTATAACCAATTTATAGCAGTTGAGCGAAATACTTGTCACTTTTCTAAGGTACTGAAATTTTGGTCCGGCCAGTAAGACTCCCCTTGCATTAGAAACTAAGACTGCCTGCTCCGAAGATGGTTTGTATATTTATATATAAAAAAAACTCTATATTTACTCTATATTTTATTTTACAAAACTCCTTCAGTGTCATACACAACGACCACATAACACCACATAACAGTGAAAATCCGTCCGTCGTTCCGCGCGGCGTAGCGCGCGGCGGACGATTTCTAGTATATATATATATGTAACATGGTGTGTGGGCTTCAATTCATAAACCACACGTTTATATGGTAGCTGCAAATATATCCTGATGAGTTCGCATGCACATTCTAGAACATGCTCTTTACAATGGGTACGTTTGCTGAATTCAGGGCCACGTTTGATTAATTTTATCGTGGGCATTACCTCATCTGAAAAATTTACATTAGTAAAACTTTTTTTTTATAATAAACGACGCCCGAGCGTCGGCAATGGAGAAAGTTAAAAAACTCTACAACCAGGAAAGTAACAGCTCAAAAACGAGGGAACCAAGCCCTAAACTATCATCAACTAGAAGAGGCCGGACGTCATCGTCTGGGGGGAAGGCCCATGTAGTAAAGAACTTTTCCGAACAGGCTCCTCTAGCTAAGGCATCAGCCACCGCATTACCTTCCCAAAGAATATGGTGTCAATGATAACCAGGATGAGCATGCAAACTCTCAGCAATATTTTTAACCAACGCATCGGATCAATCTCAACGCCTCCATGGAATCTGAGTAACACCAAGCAACTTCAACACCAAGTTTATGGAGTTGATCAATCCCACGGCAGATGTCATGGAGCTCAGCAACCAAATTATTTGTAGCACCCACAAAGCCATTGAAACCTTCAATCCAGCGGCCATCCTCTCCCCGAATCACCCCTCCAAACCCAGCAGCACCCGGAATCCCCAAGGAGCTTAGGAAAACTTATTCAGTAAGATCAATGAACCTTATCTTGAATTAGAAATGAGGAGTGATGAATATATATACGCTGAATTATTAAATTATTTTCCTTAGTTTGTGCTATTTATACACAAGTTATATCATTTATGTTAGATTGCATTGCTTTAATTATGAATGCCCAAGTTTGTACTGGATTGTTGAAACTAGTATATATATATATGAGAAGCCATAATATCCTAGACACACTTAGAGACAATCTAGCATAAAGCCAAGGGTTCTTTTACCCCCATTTGCGAACCAGAGAACCCTAATGTGTAGTCACTTCTGCGAATAGCAACAAATTATGTTTTCGGACAAGAAAATACATTTTTTTTTTCAATACGAGAGAAAATTATGAATTAAATTATAAAATACAATAACTATATATAAATATATAATATAATTATTTAAAAAATTAGAAATTATAGATCTAATTTTTTTAGCTAGACTATAGGTGTAAATTTATACCCACTAACAAAGTAATTTTAAAATAAAGGGCCAAAACCAGTCGAGTCGAGCCCGGATAGTGGTAAGCTCGGCTTGAGCTCATAAGAATTCGAGCAAGCTTTGACCGAGCCGAGCGTTGACTGAGCTTTGACGAATTCGAGCCGAGCTCGAACAGTATCATTTCATTCTCACATAGTTTATAAAAGGAATTATATTTAATACATTGCATTTATTTAATTATATTTTATATAATCTACATATTTAAATAATTTTAAAAATATAATTATTTTATGAGCAAAAATATATATTATTAATTATATATTTATAATTTGAAAATTAAAAGATGTAAACAATAATAACACTTATACTTTTAATGTTTTATACAATTTCTATATTAATAAGTAAATATATGTATAAAAATAAATAGAGCCTATTATCGAGCTTTCGAGCCGAATAGTAGTTGGCTCAACTTGAGATCATGAGTGTTACGAGCCGAATTCGAGCTCGAACCGAGCCATTTTCGAGTCGAGCTTGAACCGAAATTTGACCGAGCCGAGTTCGAATATTTCACGAGCCTATCAGCCTCATTTACACTCTAGGTATAGCAGAACGTTCGAGAGGTTTAGACAACTAGCCAAGGAATTAACACGCAGGTTCTCTATCCTAGATGTTGTAATTACCCACAATTAGCAATACATTCCAAACCAAAAAACCTCAAAAAGTTGTAGTAAATCCAAGGAGCAGCTGTTAGGCCAATTTGCTGGACAATGCAAGAAAGCCATGACCCTGAAAAAACGTACTCCAATTAGCTTCATTAATTGTTTGTGATACGAGGATAAGTGTTGGCCAATGGCGATACCCAACATCTCTACAAATTTACTCGTAGAAAAGTGGGGTTCTTGGGGGTAGTACACTAGTACCCCCCACTTTTTTTCCATTTTGTCCTCCTTTTGTATCATTTGGACCATTAATTAATTGTTGGGAGTTGGGACAAAAGTCCCCTAACCGTTGACCGTAGCCAAAAAAAACATCCAATTTTACGGATTGCTTTTCCCAAGAGAGGACGTGGCATTATACTCCTATAGGCTATATTGAATTGCGTTTCCCAACTTGTCCCTGCTAGTATTACAATATGCCCAATTTTATCTTCACTAGATGCAGGCATGTAGCTGTCGTCCAATGGGCAAATCGGTCCAATCAAACCGGAAATTTCCTGGCAATATCCAAATTCGTCTACCATTAAATAATTGTCCAGCTGGGTAAACTCCACTCCTGTCGAATTCATACTTTGCTGGGACACGGATCCAAATTTTATTTATTTATTTATTTATTTTCATTGGAGTAATATTTTTCCAATTCGGTTTATATCCAGAATATATAAATTCTGGATATCCAGAACATGCTACACATATATAAGATATGATGATTGAAAATTGTGTTGTTTTGTTGCCATGTTTGGTGCCATCATGTATATGGAAAGAAAATAATTAATTGTAGCTGGTAGATGATATACTACCTCCGTTTTCATATGTTCTTGACGTTTATTAATGTGTTACTATTCACCCACAGAGTTTTACTTAAAGTTTTATCATAGTTATACAAGTTAAAATATAGTCAAGTGGGATCTTGTTAGATTCGTCTCGTCGAGTAGTTTTTAAATATTAAACTTTTAGAATTTTTACTTGTACCGAACTTGAGTTATTAATGGTTTAAAATGTGCATTGGACTGCGTGAAAAGTGGGTATGTAAAAAAGATTTGAAAACGGAGGAAGTAAATGGTAATGTCAAAACGGAATGTGTTTATAGTATTTGTCCGGTAACAATGATGATTCGGACTTGCTATATATAGCTCGCATATATGCTATAGTTTTTTTTGAGAAAAACATTTTTTTGAGAAAAATATTTTTAAGCTCGCATATATGCTATAGTTATATATGATATATGCTTCAATGCATTAACTTGCATGCTGGATGTATAAATGATATATGATCATATGCGTTATTTTATAAAAAAGGTGTAATGTTCAAATATGTAGGTGCTATATATATAGCTTGCATATATGATATGTGATGTGTCGTTTAGATCAAACATTCTATGATGTACGCAGGTCTGAGTTATGGTGCATGTGCAGAATCAAAATACTACTACTATATTTGAATTCTTTTTTTCTTCGCACAACCAGTTGAATAATAATGTCATCCAACAATTATGACATCATTCATCATTTTAATGGAATCTAATTACCTTATGCGTACATTTCGCAATTAATTAGTGCAATCACTTATTGTCTTTCCATTTAGTTGGTGACCACTATAATGGAAATAAATTATGTAATCCAGTATGTAGCATATTTTATTATTATTTTTATCACAGTCTGGATATCCAGAATTAATAAATTCTGGACATAAACCGAATTGATATTTTTCGGTTGATTGATGGTTCCCGCAATATTCATTAAAAAGGAGTGGAATTAACTTGATATCAAAATTCATCCTAAGTTAAATTAATTGACCCAATAGATCAAACATTGTGGTCCATCCTCAATTGTACTGCCAATATTTATCTATACGTTTTTATACTGATATATGTGCGTTTTTTTCCCCGATGAAAAGGGGGCCGAAGCCGATATCATTCAAAATGATGAAACGAATGGTACAAACCCATAGAGTCATGAATCAATGCCTCCCGAACATGATCGGGAAGGCGAATGAGGTGCTCGGTGCCAAAATAGAAGTAACTATCACGCAACAAGAGATCGCAAACTATATTAATATCCCTAGGAATTAAGGAAAATTTAAGCTGCCATTTGCCAAGACTTCATGTGTTGGATTTTGGAGAAGATATCAGAGAATTCGCCAAAGCCAAAGGTATCAGTGCTGGAATAAATG
Source organism: Hygrophila difformis (assembly GCA_030278955.1). Lineage (NCBI taxonomy): Eukaryota > Viridiplantae > Streptophyta > Magnoliopsida > Lamiales > Acanthaceae > Hygrophila > Hygrophila difformis. The sequence goes on along the minus strand of JAOANR010000012.1, from coordinate 43,897,181 downwards.
AGGTCGATAGCTTGGCTACAATCACGCTCAACTTCAAGATTGGTGATGCCAAGATCCCACAAGCTTCTTGTAGACCGATCAAAATACCCCGTGCCTCAGCTTGTAGGATGTCTGTGACCGTCATCTTGACACGAATGCCGCTGACCCAGTGTCCTAATTAGGGGTGTCGTGACCATAGAATTCTTTGCATCTTGTTTGCTGTTAAGTGGTGCATTTGTTGTGGTGTATTTGTTGATAGGTGGAGTTAGTGGTGATAAGTGGAGTTAGTGGTGATGGAGTCCTAAGTGGTATCCCTTCTCCATTCCTATAAATAGAGGCTCTTCCCATTGAATGAAACACACCACACAAAGAGAGAAATCTACACCACACAAGAGAGAAATCATTGAGAGTTTTGGCTTGAAGAGTTCTATACTCTTAAGCTTGTGTCTTGTAGGCTTTCCTTTTGTGAGGAGTCATTTGTTGAGTGGGTTTTGTGGGTAAGGCAAATATTGTCCAAACCCTTTTTGTAATATTTGCCCCTCATAGTGAAAATTTGTTTCTCCTTTTGCCCGTGGATGTAGGTCGGTTTGACCGAACCACGTAAATTCTCCGTGTTTGTTTATTTTGCTGCATTTGGCTAATTTGGGTTTACAATTGGGTTTGTTTTTGGGCCTATTTCCGCAACAAACTGGTATCAGAGCCCTGATTGCGTAGTATGCTCTGTGGTCGCAGTTAATCTGATCTTCCACATCAGAAACGCATCTCGGTTAAGCTACCCTTTTGTGAGATTTGTTTGTGCCTCTTGTTAGCAAAATGTCGGCCATAAATATTAAGGTTGACAAGTTCACGGGGAGGAATAGTTTTAGTCTTTGGCAAATTAAAATGCGGGCTTTGTTAAAGCAACAAGGCCTGTGGGCTCCACTGAAGGAAAAGGTAGATCCAGATAATGCTGAGATGGTGAGCCTGGAGGAGAAGGCTCATTCAACCATCTTATTGTGCCTAGCAGATGATGTTATTACTGAAGTTGCGACGGAAACAAAGGCGTCTGGTTTGTGGTTAAAACTAGAAAGTCTTTACATGACTAAGTCTTTAACCAACAAGTTGCTATTAAAGCAACGTTTGTTCAGCCTACGGATGCAGGAAGGTACATCTCTTCGAGACCATCTCGATAGATTAAACACTATCTTGCTGGAGTTGCGTAATATTGATGTGGCTATCGAGGATGAAGATGCCGCATTAATATTATTAGTATCTTTACCACTATCATTTGAAAATTTTGTACAGTCATTTATAGTTGGTAAAGATACTGTCAGTTTAGAAGATGTACGTGCTGCTCTGCATAGTAGGGAATTGCGCCATAAGGCATCTTCGAGTAATGTAGATGATCAGGCTGCTGGGCTCGTTGTTAGCAGTGGCAAGAGACATGGAAAATTTGTAAAACAAAAGAAGAAAAAGTCTTTTGTTAAAGGTCCCAAGCCAAGTGATGTCTGCAATTATTGTAAAGAGAAAGGACATTGGAAGACCCAGTGTCCCAAGATGATGCAGAAGCAACAACAGGGAACGCAACAGGAGTCTGTCTCTGTTGCGGTCAACGGCGATACAGATCCAGAGGATCATTTGGCTTTGGTCACAAGCGTGCAACCATCGCAAGATGATGTATGGGTTCTTGATTCTGGAGCATCATACCACATGTGTCCTAACAAAGAGTGGTTTTCGAGCTACGAACCAGTCGATGGAGGAAATGTTTTTATGGCAAATGATTCTGTCTGTAAGACAGCTGGGATTGGTTCTATCAAGCTTAGAACACATGCCGGTGAAATTGCAACTCTGCACGATGTCAGACATGTTCCAAAGCTGAAGAAGAATCTGATATCCTTAAGAGTCCTTGACAATAAGGGTTTCAGATACGAAGGGGAGCATGGAGAACTCTACATCATGAAGGGATCGTCCGTGGTTTTGAAAGGAGTCTTGCATGGATCTCTGTGTGTTGTGCAGGGATCCACTGTAATAGATTCTGTAGCTGCTGTTGCTGATTCTTCTGATATGTCCAGGCTATGGCATATTAGATTTGGACATATTGTTCGAGGGAGTTCTATGAGTTCTGCCAGAACAATGAAATTGCTGGACATCACAAAGGTTGGAACACTCCATAACAGAATGGGGTGTTAAAGCGTATGATCAGACGTTTTTCGGGGAGAGCACATTACATGCTCTCGTGTTCTGGATTGCGAATGAGCTTTTGGGTAGAGGCAATTGACATTGCCTGTTTTCTGATCAATTGGGCACTTTATAGAGGAATTGATTGTCGGATTCCTTATGAGGTTTGGTCGGGTAAATCTTGTGATTACTCGAATTTGAAACCTTTTGGACATACGGCATATGTCTGTGAGGGAAAGTTGAAACCTTGAGCGAAGAGTCAATTTTGGGTGCTGACAATAAGGTGGAGCTTCAAAAGATGACTCAGGCGAGCAAGATTAAATTTTCAACTGTGTGTAGAGTTCGACATTTTGGGATTTGGGTGCAGCACAGAATTGGGGATGGAGATCTATTGAGATAGATCAAAAGAAGCTTTTCTTGTCGCAGAAGAGCTACATCCAGGAGATTTTGTCAAAGTTTGGTGTGTTTTCGGCAAAACATTTGAATACTCCACGTGTTGATGATACATAGCTCTCAGTTATGTTTGCACCAAAGTTTGAAACTGAGAAGGAGTATATGGCAAAGGTTCCATATTCTAGTGCAGTGGGCAGTTTGATGTATGCCATGGTGTGCACTAGACCTGATTTGGCACAAGCAGTCAGCGTGGTTAGCCGATTCATGGCGAACCCAGGAAAAGAGCATTGGCTCGCTGTCAAGCGAATCTTTCGCTATTTGAGAGGTACATCTGATGTTGGTCTCATTTATGGAGGAGACTTGCAGTGTTCGGTGGTTGGGTATTCTGATTCTGATTATGCTGGAGATGTGGATAGCAGGAGATCAATGACTGGTTATGTTTTCACTCTTGGAGGCTCTGTCGTTAGTTGGAAAGCAACTTTGCAAGCTACAGTAACACTGTCTACAACGGAGGCAGAATACATGGCGTTGACAGAGGCTGCCAAAGAGGGAATTTGGCTAAAAGGACTGGTTGGCGATCTTGGTCTACATCAAGATCAAGCAGTTGTGTTTTGTGATAATCTCAGTGCAATATGTTTGGCTAAGGATCATGTTCATCATGAGAGAACCAAACACATTGATGTGAGATATCATTTTCTGAGATCAGAATCGAGGATCAAAGTGCAGAAGATTGCTACAGCAGATAATCCTGCAGATATGTTCACTAAACCTGTACCTCATAGCAAGTTTCGACATTGCTTGGACTTGCTAAATGTTTTGAGCTGTTGATTGCCTCTTTGAGACATTTTGTTTTTCCCATGGTGGGAAATTTGGAGGCAAAAGAAGAGTTGGAGTACCGTTTGGCACATCCGTGTGCATGGTTTGGGTACATTTGTTTTCAGGAAAGTTTGAGATCAAGGTGGAGTCTGCTCATCATTCGACTTTCATTAATATGCACCAAGGTGGAGATTTGTTAAGTGGTGCATTTGTTGTGGTGTATTTGTTGATAGGTGGAGTTAGTGGTGATAAGTGGAGTTAGTGGTGATGGAGTCCTAAGTGGTATCCCTTCTCCATTCCTATAAATAGAGGCTCTTCTCATTGAATGAAACACACCACACAAAGAGAGAAATCTACACCACACAAGAGAGAAATCATTGAGAGTTTTGGCTTGAAGAGTTCTATACTCTTAAGCTTGTGTCTTGTAGGCTTTCCTTTTGTGAGGAGTCATTTGTTGAGTGGGTTTTGTGGGTAAGGCAAATATTGTCCGAACCCTTTTTGTAATATTTGCCCCTCATAGTGAAAATTTGTTTCTCCTTTTGCCCGTGGATGTAGGTCGGTTTGACCGAACCACGTAAATTCTCCGTGTTTGTTTATTTTGCTGCATTTGGCTAATTTGGGTTTACAATTGGGTTTGTTTTTGGGCCTATTTCCGCAACATTTGCAAAGTGGTAGCTTTGGAATTACCAACAATGGTACAGAGATTAGAGTCGATCCATTCTCGGATGGGGGTAGACCAAAAGGAAGCTTTGGAGAAGCCAAGATTAGAGATTGTCCTACCTCTTGCTCGATATATGTGATTTTATTTAATATTTCATCCGTCCCTCTATTGTGTTTAGCTTTTTTTACAGGGTTCGATTTTATTTATATTTTTTAATTATATACTTAGAATAAAATATTGTCAATAAATAGTAAAATATTAAAAAATCAAATGAGAGGTAGAGAGTAAGGACGGAGGGAGTATATGGTTAAAACAAAATTTAGTGTAGGGTGATTATTGATAATACTCCCTCTATCCCAATAATTCTGTTTACTTTCATTTATGCACAAAATTCAATGCATTTGTTTAACGCTTTTTATTTTATAATCGGTAAGTAAAAATTATATAAAATGTATATTTTAGAATTATGCGATTAAACAATTCTAATAAGACCTTGAGTCCCTTGACTTTTTTTTTTTTAATTCTTGCATCAACACAATAAAATTGAGTCAAAGTTAAACAATGAACAATGTCAAAAGCCAAAGGTAGCCATAATTATTGGGATGAAGGGAGTATATAAAAACCGGTTCGGTTACTATCCTGAACTTAAACATTCAGAGCCTCCTGAATGTGCATGATCGGAGTCATTTGTGCTGGAAGGTTGGAGGGATTAAATCTTACCAAAATTGCCACATCTATCATCTTGGAAAAAATATTTGTAACTCCCTTAATTAAACCTAAATTTACGTATGATCAAACCACTACCAAAATTGGATGTGGAAAAATTTAATGTGATAATCTAACACACTTGAAACCATTGAAGCCTGACCAAGAAAATTAAACCAATGAAGTCACAGGCCCGACCACCCAACAGAAAAAACCAAACAGACCCTTTAAGCTTTTCAAGATGCTAAAACTTGCAAACTTCATCAGTTTCCACCATTGTAAGTATGTGATAATCTAAGTTTCCTGGCCCACCATAAAATGCTAGTTACAGTATAATGCATGATATTATAGTAATACAACACATGTATATTGTTGCATTCTGAGATATTAATTGGGGATGTAGTAATGTAATGTGTGCATTAGGTTTTAAACACTGCATGTCGCTACGGTAATTTAGCATAAGATATGAAAAATATATCACTTTGGGATTGTGATTCAAAATTTTAGAACATATCGAACATTGTGATGACCGACTCAATATGAATATATCAGAAAATAAACTGGGAAAATGATTCACAAATTTGCCATCACTTTGGTTACAAATCTAGGATTTCATGTAATTGAAATAGCACAAGTAAGCAGTGGTCCATCACGAAAGTTGAACATGTGAATTGAATCACCCTCTCCTTATTGGTCTCCTGAGCCATCCATCAGAAACAAAAATGGGTATGCTGCTCACCAGCCGCGGTGGTTGTGCCTCTAGTTGTTTGAATGTAGGAAAAATAACGATGGTGGGTGGCCTCGCCCAAAATTCTGCCACATGCTTTAAAGCTTCAGGTTTTCGCCAGTACAGAATGGAAAATGCGGTGTCTATGGTCTGTGAGATGGTCCATATTGCAGCTTCAGCTTGTATAGACAATACTAGTAGTATTAAATGAAGACCCACCTGAGTATAAATTTAAATTTCTCTATTATGCATGAATACAATATTCAATAGAAATCTAATGATATAAAGTATATCTTTAATAAGGAGTCATTTTCCTAATTTAGTTTACAACTTGTGATTACTTGATATGAGATGTATGTTTTCTCTTAATAAGTTCCCTTTCTTATTACACCACAGGAAAAATTAAATATCCATTTATTTCAAGTTTCAAACTTTGAATGAAAGCAAGAAGAAACTCATAGTACTACTTTATCACATTATTATTGGCCAATATGTATGTTTTGTCATTTATGGGACCATTTGAGAAACGCATGAAAGTTGTGGGATGATTTTGACTTTTTTCCCCAAAGCTACAATCGAACAAGAGATAAATATATATGTCAATAAAATCGTTTAGTCCTAAATGCTGGAATAATAAGCGAAACAAAAGTGTCATATATACTATAGTTATAGGAGAGTAATTAGGGTGTGGAGGCTCTCCCCTCTTGATGTACTTAGGCACATCTAAGCCCTTGATAAGATGTGAATTTCAATGGCACAGATTAAAATAAAGGATAAAATAGTAAATTTCATTGCTACTTGCATTTCATTGTTGGAGGAGTATAGATCAGCGATATGTATATTCTATTTAAGCGCTTTAAACACAATTATTTCAGCGATACGAAAAAAGATTTCCAGAGAGATGTACATACATATTTCAACGAGTATGTGTTGGTACTAGATGGGAGTGAGTATGAGATTGTGTTTTAGTATGGAAAAAAGGACAAATATATCCTTTTTGTTTTAAAAAAAGCCAAATCTATTCTTTTTCTATTTTATTACCGAATTTATCCTCTACATATGCTAATTATATCCGGAAATATCATAAATTCACTAATCGTGGAATGCCTGCTGACGTGGCAATAAATTAACTTAAACCCTACACGCTGGATCGAATTTGAAGTGTGTCTCAATTAAGGCTGGGGAAAAATACCAAATATACTGCATACTGCACATACCGTATCGAAAAAATACCGAAAATATCGAAATTTTCGGTATACCGTAATTTTCGGTATGGTATCATACCGTACCGTAAGATTTCGGTATGGTAACGGTATAAATTTTTTTGATACCGCGGTATATCGCTACCGTACCGAACTTTGGTATATACCACGGTATCGGTATATACTGCGATACCGTTATATACCGTAATATCGGTATGTTGGTATATAGCGAAAGTTCGGTATGCCGGTATATACCGCAATACCGGTATGTCGGTATGTAGTGAATGTTCGGTATGTCGGTATATACCGCGATACGGTATGTCGGTATGTACTGAATGTTCGGTATAGCGGTATATACCGAACTTACCAGAATATCGGTATGGAAACGGTATGAAAATATTTCATACCGAAACTTTCGGTATACCGAAGATCGGTATACCGAAATGTTCGGTACGACAACGGTATGAAATTTTTTCATACCGTAAAGTTCGGTAAGGTATACGGTACGGAGAATTTTTTTCGGTATGATACCATACCGAAAATTACGGTATACCGAAAATTTCGATATTTCTTTTTTCGATACGGCATGTGCGGTATGCGGTATACTCGGTATTTTTTCCCAGCCCTAATTGAGAGACACTTCAAATCCCATCCAGCGTGTAGAGTTTAAGTTAATTTATTGCCACGTCAGCAGCCATTCCACGATTAGTGAATTTAGGATATTTCCGGATATAATTAGCATATGTAGAGGATAAAATCGGTAATAAAATTAAAAAAAAAGGATAGATTTGGCTTTTTTTGAAACAAAAGGGATATATTTGGCCTTTTTTCCGTTTTAGTATTGATGCTGACTAGTAACTACTGTACTCTATTTGTTTTTAGTATCCCCATGTATGTCCTAGCCTACTATTCTTTTTTTTTTTTTAAATTAATTTTTTTAGTATTTCTATGCATCACCAAGTCCTAGCCACCTGAGTTGTCATTCAAATATATATTCAAGTCGGTGCTAGTATAAACAAACACCACTTTCTCATATTTCCACGATTGTAATTAGTTTTTTTTTTCAGAGACCTGGGTCTTTACATTTCAGTGATGTGATATAAAAGATTTCAACGCACTATAAGAAAAAGGAGTTTTAGTGAAGAAAACAACTTGTCACTGAAAATTCTGTCACTAGCTTTAGTGATAAAATTGTCACTAAATCTAGTGGTTTTGTCACTAAATCAAGTGACAGAATTTTTAGTGACAATTGTTTTCCTCACTAAAAATATATTTTTTCGTAGTGGCGATAATCTGTGTATTTCAACTTGTTAATTATGTACATTTCAGCGACTGCAATTAGTATTTTTCAGCGACCCGATCTATATATTTTCAACGATCTATATATTTTCAGCGATGTGATGTATAAAATTTTAGCGATAATCTATGTGTATAGTGGATCATGAAATTGAAATGAAATGGCGACATGATTGGAAATCCACATTCCACAATTCAACATAATCTTCATCTTATTATTAGACTGAGCCCATCCATATATAGGAGGAGGTACACTTCATCTACTCAACCATTGTTGGGTTTTGATAGAATTAATAAATCAAGGGCCCAAATAACATCAATTATTGATATGTTTGAAGCCAAATTCTTTCTGAAGTTTTTCGTGGTATGTATTGATTTTTGTTGGAATTTTTTGGGATCGGAGAAAGATGGGTATTTGAGACATTATGTGAGAGAATATATTTTTTAAGATTTGTGAAATATTAAATTAAGATGTCTTATTTTATAGGTTTAAAATATAAGTATATATTAAAACTAATGTTTTTATTTTTATTTCTGAATTATATTTTTTATAATATTTAAATGTAAATATTTTAGACCAATCGCGCAACCATCGATTTTAATGCTTTCCATAATTGTAACAGCTCTCTTCTTCTTTTTTTTTTCTTCAACCGGGACCCACCCAATGGAAAGTTGCCACATGTTATTAAATTGTGTAGATGACAATAATTTGAGTTCAGAGTTAATAATGGACTCGTAAGGATCACAATGAGTTCGGTCAAATGCCAAACCCAATCTGAACCCAAGCCTAAGAATAATACTCCTTCCGTCCCACTACACTTGTCCTGTTTGACTTTTTTATATTGTTCATTCTTCAGCTTTGACTCAATTTAATTGCAAGTATATATTTAACAAAAAATAGTCGAGATGGGTCTTGTTAGAATCGTATGATCACGTAGTTCTATAATATATATTTTGTATAATTTTTCATTGTGTATATTTTGAGATATTACAAAATAAAAAAGTGCATTGGATTGTGTGCAAAAGTGAAACAGGACAAGTTAAATGGGACGGAGGGAGTACTATTCTAATCCCAAAACAAAAGAATAAAGGAGGGATATGGCGAAATCGGTAAACGCTACGGTCGAAGGTTCGAATCCTTCCGTCCCAGTGTAGATCCATTATTTTCTTAGAAATAGAAATTAAATTAGAAATAGAAAGAAGGGAAAGAGTTAATCCATATTAATTTAAATACCCATTTCTATATGAAATGAAGTTGAGTCTAGGGTCTCGATGGACCAGAACCAGACCCGACATTGTCATCCCTACATACGTGCATCTACATATATCTGACAGCAAACATAAGTTAGCTTTGAATTACGGCAAATCTTATCGTTCCTTCGTGGAAGAATAAATGTATGAACTAAACTGATGCAGTAGAATGTAGTAATGTTATATATCTTGTAGTCATTTTACTAACGGACCAATGCAAAAATTGAATGTCAGAATGCATTCAAATCCATGTGTAGAATCCGCAGAAATGCAAAAGCAGGCTACTACTTAATTGAGTTTTAGCCTGTTTTTTAAACCAATTAAGAATCAAAATCTATTCCACTGTACTAGGCTACGCATCGCTTAAAAGATAAGCAAACACAATTACTGTGGAGTATAATTTTAGGCATGTAATACCAGGACATGAATCAATAATTCATGTAAAACATATATACTTTCTTGATAAACATTGTTATAATGAATTGATCCTAATAACTTAAAATTTGACAGGATAATAATCATTCAAGAGGTCTTTATTGAAAGCCGTTACATAATCATTTGTAAATTGGTCATATTAATCCTATAAAATTTAAAAATTGGGTAGAGTTCGTCCTTTATTGCGGTTGGTATTGGTACACACATTAATCATTCTGATATGTAATTTCAAACGCTATAAAAAGTTCAATAATCACAGGACTAAGTTTGAATTATTTTCCTTAAAAGAGGGACTCGTTTTTAGGGTTTATTCGGTTTCAACGCCTCTTGAAATGGACCCAATAACATACAGTGAATAATAGAATTAGTGAAAGTTTATCAGATTCATTATATATTTTCGAGATTTTAAATGCATTGTGTATCTTTTGCAATACACAGCATTCGCTTGGCTTAATTTGATCACATTTTTTCCCCCTTAATCTTGTTTGTTTGCCTTTTTCGTAAACAATGTCCATACACAAATTAAAAAACATTACACATGAGGGCTCGATCGCTTGCATTGAGATCAAATAAAAATCACATTTCAGATTTAATTTAGTACGCTACGAAAATTTAAATAAAGTTTCATAATTATGTACATTTATATGCTCGCCTTCTGGAGTCTCTGACAAAATAAATAGATAAACAGGAGGAACTACATGTGCAAGACTTTGTGTTGTCATGGAATATTAAAAAGTTAAAAATAAAAATTAACAAATAGAAAAATATCTGGAAAAGTTTTCATGTTCCATGTGCTGCAAAACCTGAGTCCAATTGGAGCCACCCATTGCTGCACTGAAATAATTAAGGAAAAAAAAAAAAGAAACCCAATTTCCGGAGACATGGGTCCAAAGAAGGTTAATCCAAGATAACTAATTTCAGTGATATTTCAATAAGAGTCTCTATGTTTCTACTAAAATAAAATAAAATTAACAATCAGTCACAATTCATCATATATTATGTAAGCAAATGACTAACACAAAATCATGGAAGCTGCAGGCTTCTAATTAACTGACATCATCTATTTTCTTTGGAGGAGGAGAAGAAGAAGAAATCATGAAATTTTATCAGAATACAACTGAATTAATTAAAACTAAGGGATACAAAATAAATACAGGGAGCTCCCTTCAGTCCAAGACACGACAGCAAAAACCGAACTCAGCTCCCACATCGTTGGATCAAAAACACACCATTCATACAATACATATATATATATATATATATATATATCCAGGATCCAATTGAATTCGATGTGTTCGTGAACCAACGAGTCAGCAGCTGAGTTTTCAGCTCTTAAACCTGCCCTGGACTGGACTGAAGGAAGCTCCCTTTCTCTACAACCCTAACAAATTAAATTAAATTACATTAAACAAACCTGCCATAATCAATTTTTCAGCTTCTCCCAAGAAAACCCTAGATTAAATCAATGGTATGATCTGGCGTTGGTTATGGCAACGAAAGGTATATATAAAGGGGGGGAATTCAGGGGACATGAAGATCTATGAAGACTGGGGAATGGATTTATGGCAGAATATCAAAATAGTGAGATGGATATCTTGCGATTGGCTGGAATCAGTCTTACATACACAAAGTACGTATACCTGTAGGGAAAATGAAAAAGGCTTATAGAATTTACACCTTTGGGAATAAGAGGACAAAAAACCCTAAAAATCATTCGTACGTTTTCAGTTCTTATACATCGTGTCAAGTGTCAACACAGCTGTAGCCATTATTGATTGCAAGAATTCAGGTAAAGATTATAAAAAAAAAAAAATTTAAAAAAAAAAACGAAAGGACCTGGGTATGCACTGTTGTTGCATTTACTTGTGCTTGTTTTCGAATCATAACTGTATGCTGTAATTAGGGTTTTGATTAGCACTTACCAGTTACCAGGAATGGGAATGCCTAGCCTAGGTTTGGAGCTGTCCATTCATCATGTAAATACTTCGGTGGGTATGGATGCTGTATTTGCAGCCAACAAATTTGTGATGTGTGTGTTTCATTTTGTGATGTCCAATTTAAAATTTTATTTTTTTGATGTATGCTATCATTTTTGTGATGAGTATTATTTTATGATATTTAAAAATTTAGTGATGAGTAAGATAATTTTTGTGATGTAAAAAACTACGAACATCACAAATTTGGGTTACAGCAGCAGCAGAGGTGTATGTGCAGCCAAATGTAAGCAGCTGTACAGGAACAAAGCCGCAATTCGGTCACGGTACAATCCTTTAAAAAATTTCCACATGCTTATACTTCTATCACATAAAACAGTTCTCTCATATAGAACATATCTCCCATCATATTATCATTCCCTCACATAACATCTCTCTCATGTATATGGGCTGGAATCCTAGGTGTACTATGTTGATGTTCCCCATGAGTCCATGTCTAGTGTCTTGGGTTCTGAAATCTAGAGAACTCTTATTCGAATGTCTTCAATTTGTTGTGTTTTTTGGGGGTGAGGAGCTGAGGGAATTTTAACTTTAAATCAAGCTGTCACTACAAGAAAAATCTCGTGTAGCGACCGAAAAATCCGGTCGGTAGGCCAAAGAGACGGGTCGTCTCCGGGCTCACCGACCGCCCGACCGACCGAATGTGTCGGTCGGTAAATCTCTGGCAGGCGGCCGAGAAGCAACCAAATGTGGTCGGCGGAATGCACCGACCGCTGTACCGACCACATTTGGGGTCGGTACAGCCTGGTCCCAAAAGGTCCGGGAATTCCCCCACCGACCGCACTACCGACCGCTGGTGTGGTCGATAATTCTCTTCTATGAAAAAAATTGTTCTCGGGAGGGCTCCAACCGAGCACCTCAACAACACCCAACCACATCCCTAACCAGCTTGGCTAGCTCTCTAAATCATCAATCATTTTCCGCCACATGTCTTATATAGTATACCTTCTCATATATATTTGAAAGGTTTTGTTAAAGAGAAGACTCGAACCCAGCTCCTCCCCAAGTTCCCCTCACGCGCGTACTATCTGTGCAACCAATGTTTCATGTTATTCTATGAAATGCTTTATATATAACCTATTTAAATACATATCTACATATATATGTGTATTTAAAATATAAAATAAAAACTAAAATTATATTAATTAAATAAAAACAATAAATTAATTAAATAAATGAATTAAATAAAATAATAAGATCATTTCAAAAGTAAGATAAATTTGAATTAAATTAAAAAAATAAATAATTAAAATATAAAATAATTTAATAATTAAATTATAAAAAAATAAATAATTTCATAGCTCAAATAAAGAATAATTGTATTCTAAAAATAATCAAAGAAATATTTTATAAAAATATAAAATAAATAAAAAAAACTTTTAAATACCGCAAATTCGGTCGGTAATGCGGTCGGTAGACTTTTTTTAAAAAAAATAATTCAAATAAAAAAATTTGAAAAAAAACTTACCGACCGCTAGGTGCGGTCGGTGGTGCGGTCGGTCTCACCGACCAAAATAAAATTGGTCGGTGACGCAGTCGGGTCCACCGACCAAAATAAAATTGGCCGGTGCGTTGGTTGCCACAAGACCAGGGGGCCCCCAACGGCTCTTTGGCACCGACCACATCGTGCGGTCGGTGGGCCGGTCAGTAAAATTCAACCCGTGTTTGGTCGGTCGGTATGTGCGGTTGGTGGAAGCGATGTATATTGTTAAGGACGACTTGTAAGTTAGAACAGTATAAAAATATTATAGTAGTAATTTGTAACTGACTATGGCTTCCTAATTTCATCATTTGATCGATCATATCTTTTTTATTTTTTCTGAGGTATGGTGTGCATATCTTGGAATCAAATACTCCCTCCGTCCCAACTAATGTGTCTGATTTAATTTTTTGACACTGTTTATATTCGAAAAAAATAGTCGAGTTGGGTCCTGTGGAATCGTATGATCATGTAGTTTTAGAATATACTTCATATTTTACATAATTTTTTATTGTACATAATTTGAGATATTAAGAATTAAAAAAGTGCATTGGATTGGATTGTGTACAGAAGTCAAACAAGACAAATTAGATGGGACGGAGGGAGTATTATTTAAAAACAAAAAATAACAAATAAAATAAAATACATAGACATTCGTAAGCTGCTTGGCCCGCATGCGGAAAAATGAGAGCGTGATTGGTTCTCCCCATTTCTCCAACATCCAATGATGAGATCCAGACAGATGCCCTTCACTTTCTTAATTATATGGGGCATACTCAATAATTACTTTCGTAGGTTTAATTGGCGTTGCACGATAGTGTTAAGATAATATTGTAATGATAGAGATTGAAATGTTTGGTACTCCGTGTCAGAAGATTCAATTCAAATTAAAATCATCAAAGGTAGCTTATTGTAACTAATTATCCCTGGCCACTCCCGAGCAGAAAATGTTAATCAATCCAATTTTATTGTTTAATTTTCATGAGGGTAAAGAACGTGGATTGTAATTAGTTGCGGCTACATGAAAATAATTTTGGTAGCTCGTTAATTGATATAATTAATTTTAATAGAATAATTATTGTAAAAGTTCAAATTCAAAATAATGTAGTATCAAGCACTATTACATCAAACAATTCTCATATTTTGGCGTCACTGTAAAAAGCATCAATATTAAAGTAAGAAAGTAACCAAACAATTTCAATAGTTGATCTCCTATGCTATTCCGTAATTTATTTTTTTTTACCATAATCATACCTGGAAAAAATGGTTCTGCTATTGAGGTTATTGCCCAAGCGAGAATTAATACTAACTTTCAAATGTCTTTCATGTTTCTTTATCTCAACAAGCTTGATGAAAATCTTATTTAAATGCTTCACATTTCAAAAAATCTCATCAGTTTGAATGCCAATAATGAAAATTTCGAATGAATATTCAAAATCCATCAATTACATTTATGAAAATTCTTTAGGATAAAACTCTACGAGTGTTCTCAACTTCTTTTTATCAAAAGAAGAAAATCAACTATAGGGATGAAACAACATATGCAAATAAGTAATTCCCTATTTACCACACTAAATCGATTTTTACGCCCTTGCAATTGTCAATTACAATGAGAAATACTCTACTCGAAAATGGTGGACATTTGTAATTTGTGGGGACTTATTTCCATAATAATAATATCTTGTCCTTAGAACAACATATTTTGCATCTATATTAGGAATCTTCATTTCATACATTATCCTAAATAATGTAACTTTTTCCGGATCATCTCATCCATTATCACTCAAATTCTAAAAAATTTTTCCGAGTTACATCAAACATGGACATTGCATTTATAATTTCTTATTCTTTTCAATTTTCTGCAAGGCCGAATTAGCTTATTCACAATTGCAAATATCGCCTGCCAACATCAAGTACCACAAAGATGAGAAATCAAAGAAAATTGATAAGACTCAACTTTTTTTTTCCATTCATATTACAAACTTTTTCAATGACTTTAAGTGACTCAAGAAATGAAAGATACATAACATAAATCATATTCAAAATTATTTCAAAGTGTGAATTAGATTTTTTTTTCTTTTTTTTTATAAAAAAAAATCATGGTGGGTCAAGTGACCCACTTGACCAATGCTACATCCGCGCCATCGTAATACGATTTATCATTTTCAATACGGGCAGAGCATATCATCATGTGGCCTTGCATAGTTGCATTGGTGCAGTATCCTCTTCTTTTTCCCTTTTTTTTGTGAACAGTGAAGAAACATAATCTACAAAATATAGGGAGCCACTACAACCAAAACAATACTTATCAAAAATCCGGCTTTTACCTAAATCAACAATGCCAAGCTAGCAACGCATATTTATGAAGTTCATGTAAATTGTAACAAAAATTCGATCACTTTTTCAACAAAACATGTCACTGAAGAATGGTACGAAATTAACAGATTCTACACGAAACAATGAGATTAACATACTCTATTTAATGAGACGGTTCACTACAAGCAAATTCAAGCACTGAATCAATAAAAAAAATGGCACGAAATTCACAGAATCTACTTAACACAAATATCTCCAACCAGTTTGTTTGATTAGGCACATTTTTATTGTACCATGAAGAAATTTATGATTGGTGTACCGCTGGTGTCGTGCTCCACGCAACCAAAATCCGTCTGCCTGCCTTTTGTTTCCCGTGGCTGGGTTGTGTGCCTCGCGCTATGCTCGTCCCCAAACTTCAGTCTTCGAGCATCGGCTTTGTCCCTTGAGCGTCCATTTGTGGCTCTGGGTTCGAGTGCTTTGAGAATAGAGACGTGCTGGAGTTGGGATAGAGAAGTGTTGGACTAGAGCTGAGGTTGTGTGGATGGAGTCGTGGGAGGTATAGTTGTTAAAATCCAGATCATAATCTTAGAATTTTACGATTTTACAATTATGCATCTTTAAAACGATCTCGATCTTTGTAGAATCTTAAAATTAGTAAAATCTGGATAAGATATCGATCCTGATCGCATAATATTACGATCTTATGGTCATACTTCCTTAAACGCTTCTACGATATTAAGATTATACCCCCTTAAACGCATAAGATTTTTGTAGGATTTTATAATTTGTGATCAAAGCAACTTCTTTTCTTTAATTTTAAACTTAAAAAAAACTTGTACTCATTATGTATGATGTGTAAAAAAGAACATAAAATGCGTGTATGTGAAAATATTTTATATTTAATTATGATATTTTTGTATTGTATTGTACTATTAATTAACTTGCAAAATTCATAAACCCACGAATTAATGCTTTTACTTTTTAGTATGCATAATTGAGTTCATCCATTGTTGTAATTTCATAAGATTTTAGGGTCTCGATTCGATCATACAATTCCAATTTTGCAAAAGAAAAACGTTCCCTTATAGGATCTCCATCTTAACAACCTTGGTGGGAGGGGGACCACCGAGGTGATTTGGCAATGGGCAGCGATGGTCAATTTTGGGAGCGTGAAGCTGTGCGAAGGCTTTGTTGTAAATTAGAAGAGTTACAGCATTTTGCAGGGAAAAAAAATCCTAATTCAGGCTTGCAATCGGCTCTACACTGGTTAACACGATCTCCAAATAGCTATCGCCATACTCTGGTAACTCATGCAGTCACTATACGGCGACCAGTAAATGGGGTCGCAAATACCGATCGCTAATATTGCGACTTGCTTATCTGGTCATGATCTGGGTTGCTATTGGTAGAGGTGAAAGTGGTACGGTGAATATCCGACCGATCCGATGTCATATCTAATTAACTTCAAATTTGAATTCGAAATTTGCAAATATATATTTAAAAAAGAATAGTCAAGTTTGGTCTTGTTAGACTCGTATAATCATATAGTTTTAGAATATATATTTTTTATAATTTTTTATTATACATATTTTGATATATTAATGATTAAAAAAATACATAAAATTATGTGCAGAAATCAAACATACGGTAACAATTTAGATTGGACGGATGGAGTATTATGGTAAATGCATGTAATTTAAGTAGTACTACTACTCTCAAAAAGTGAAGATGTTCTTTATGTAGAAGTTTATATTATCTTCTACTACCTCAGTTCTTGAAAGTTGTTTACATTTAGTTAGGTGTCACTAGTCACACACACTTTCACTAAAGTTTTATCATAGTTACAACTTACAATATAGTCAAGTGGGATCTTGTTAGATTCGCCTCGTCGTGTAGCTTTTAACTACCGAACTTTTAGAATTTTTACTTGTACTAAACTTAAGTTATTTATAATTTAAAATATATTGAATTACGTGAGCAGTCAAATACGTGATGTGTAAATTCGCATCCCATGAATTGAAATCTGTCTGTTTGTCTTAATAATGGTAATCATATACTCTTAATTAGTGGGACGCGGTAGTCAAAAATTAAGTAGTACTACTTCTATGATTGATTAAAAAAATAGTACTAGAAATGAAATAGAAAAGCTAGGGGACCTTAAAGTTTGCAAGAAAACGCTGTTTTAAGACAGTCCTGGAAGGCAGATGGAAATTCCCTGTTTGGCAAAGTTTTGGTTTCATCGCAGGGGTAAGAGGTAATGAGGTGCCCACCTATTGGGCATTCAAATTCTGAATTCATTCATTTCATGCCTTTGCTGGTTTGACTGATTGATGGACGAAGCCTGTTTGAGTAGTCATTTCATTTGTCATTTACCCCTCTGTCAATATTCCTCCAGTAATTTCCCTTTCATTACATCCACTACTTCTGCCAGCCACAGTTTCCCTCCCTACACCCTAGCTATTATGTATGGAACTAGGCTCTGTACTT
Source organism: Hygrophila difformis (assembly GCA_030278955.1). Lineage (NCBI taxonomy): Eukaryota > Viridiplantae > Streptophyta > Magnoliopsida > Lamiales > Acanthaceae > Hygrophila > Hygrophila difformis. The sequence continues at coordinate 43,879,282 of JAOANR010000012.1, read as the reverse complement.
TTAAAACCAACACCAGCAGAGTAGTAATTAATTTGATTCATTTTATGTCAACTAACCCTTGCATCTTCCCCCAAAAAAACTACCCATTGCATTTAGAAACAAAAAAAAAAAAACATTTCAAAATAATTATCACTTTACATATTTATCTCATATTTTCTCAATATTACTCATATATTATCATAAAAAAATATTTCTAGAATATTGTGCATTCTCTCTCGATTCCAATCCTATTTTTTATTCACAAAGAAAATACATATAGGAATAAAAGTTGAATAATACAGGATAATGATTACAATCATTGGTAAATGTTTTTTTTATTAAACGACTATTAGTAAGGAACGACGGAGTACTTCCCCAGTCCTATAAAATTTGGTTGGAATTAATTTGATTTGTATTTTCTTTTGAGTTGTCCCATAAGATTTGGACACTTTTTTATTTAAATGAATTAAATTAAATATAAGTATAATTAAAATCTTAATTGTTATCAAACTCCATTAAAGTGATCGCTTTATTTTTCTGCACAAAATTCAATTCTTTTATTTTTTGCATATAGTCCAATGCATTTTATTAATTCTTAATACTATAAAATTAGACGATTCTAACAAAACATACTTGATTATTTTTCTCTTATTACATAACTACAATAATATTAAGTCAAAGTTAGATAATAAACAATGTCAAAATTTATTAGAATCTTTAACACAAATATCCACGTCATAGTAACTATTAAACCTCACCACCTAAATTACTGTTACCAAAAAAAAAACAAACCAACCTTCGCGTGACGGAGGGATTATTATGTATGCATATACTCCTTCCGTTTTTTAAAAGTTGAAATATTCTTGTACTTTACACAAATTTAATACTTAATAGTATTTTAAATTGTATAAAAGTAAAATTTATAAAAATCTCATATTAAAGATTGAATTAGAATTACCCAATTAATAATTAATAACTATACAAATGTTTTATTTTTATGAAAAAACTGGAGTATTTTCTATCTGGTGAAGATAAATCCTCTCTCTATTGGTAAGAGGAATAGATTAATGGGATGTGATTCCAGTGCAGTGTGATATGATGTGGTGTTTTTGTAATGTTTAAATTTGTATGAAATTATTTTTGTGATGATAATGTTTAAAAATTTTGTAATGATTGAGAGTATTTTTGTGATGTCAAAGCATAAACATCACAAAATTAATATCTCCAAGCATAGCTGTACCGTGCAGTCCCATGGCCATCAACCGAATTAATTTAATTCTTATCTTCAAACATTATAGTCCTAGGATATCATGATTCTTAAATTGAATCAAATGTCCTGTCCTGCAGCTACACCTAGTCTTAGTGGTGAAACCAGGGTGGTTGGTAATGGTCTTCCTGCTTCCACTAAAAAACTTACACGAAGAAAGAATGGCTAATTTTCATTAGAAATTAAAAATTTATCACCAAAATACCAATATTAAATACGTCATCCGTATTCGAATAGCATTTTTTATATACACATTTTTCACGCAATCCAATGCACATTTAAAATCATTTTTAACTTAAGTTTGGTACAAGTAAAAATTCTAAAAGTTTAATATATAAAAGCTACACGACTAGACGAATCTAACAAGATCACACTTGACTATATTTTAACTTGTATAACTATCATAAAACTTTAAGTGAAAGTCTGTGTGTGAATAGTAGCATATTATCAAATATAAAAAAACATTTGAATACAGAAATAGTATTATGTATACCACCGGCTTCCATACCGATTTCCATGGATACACATATGTAGTCTCGTCACTGCCTAGTAGAAGTATTATTTTAGTTTAGGTTAGAGTTTGAATTAAAGTAATTGGATGGATGAATTTGGATTTCGGGAGTGATTTGGAGGAGGGATTTGAAATACTTATTTAAGGATGGATTTGAAATTCACACTAAATTAACACAAAATTATTGAAGGTAATTTCAAATCATTCATAAAATGAATAATTTCAATTCTCTTGCCAGGTCCAAATCCATACATCCAAACAGACTTTCCACGTTTAACAGAAAATTATAAGTGGGGATTTGAAATCCATTTCTGAATCTCTCCATTAATCCAAAACAATTGGAGGGTCTTGTTCCTATGAATTTTAAACCCCCTCACTCATAAATCCCTCAATCCAAGCACAAGCTTTATGGTTTTTTTGGATGCACCATTGGTTTAATTAGCTTTTGGATATGCAAGCCGTTTAAAATTTGGTTGCGATTTGGGTGCTATATCTAGATAAAGAGAATGTGATGTAGAAAATTTGTTTTATAATATATGTGTGTGTGTATATATATATATATATATATCATCACAACAATTCAAAGAACATTACAAAAACCCTTAAAATACATTATATTTTGGATATCTTACATATTAAAATTGAATACTGCGGAGTAAATTACAGATATGAAAAGATGGGGAAGAGGGACATGATCCTTAATTGTCTATTCTAAGGAAAATCCATGATATGTTTACTTGGGAATTCACCATCAAATTCAAGCATTTTAACCAGACTATTACAATTTGGTAGGAATAGAGATGTCAATGAATTGAAGTTTTAGATTAAATGGTATTTTCCCGCCCAATTGGGCGAATATTTTGTACGAAGATGAACTGGTATTTTCCGCCCAATTGGGCGAATATTTTGTACCAACAAGCTAAGAATTGAGATGAAGTATAAATATATCTTATTATGGAGTAACTAAACAATCAAGTTTATTTAATACAATCAAGTAGTCCGAAAAATAGGAGTATACAATAAAAAGTTGATAAGGAGGAAACTAAAGGCAATGAAATACCAACATATTATTAACTAATTAATTCTTCATCCTATTACTTTTATTTTTTACATCACGAAAAAAACCCACTAAATGAAAGACAAACCATTAAACAACCAAATAATATTATTTCTTTAGCTTAAATGAGGTTTTCCAAAATGTGTGGGAATATGGATACAATAGCCAAAATCTAATCTTGCTCATCTCAAAATTATAAAATAAAAAAAATACGGTAGAGATGGAAAAAAATATTGAGTAAGAGCATGCTTACTTGAACATTATAAAATAATACCCAAATCATATGCATCAATATGTATAGATAAATGGAAAATAAATATAAAGCTATATGAAGTAATATTAGTACTTAGTAGAAGTATATTTTTTTTTAATGGGCTATTGTTGCAAGGCCCAATAATTTATATTAGGAAAGTTTAGATGTACTGTTCATTAGAACAATAGTTTTAATATTTCCTCGTGGAATTTTTTTGATATTTGAAAATATGTTACTATTCATACACACATTTTTACTTAAAGTTTTATCATAATTATACAAGTAAAAATATAGTCAAGTGAGATCTTATTAGATCGTCTCGTCGTTTAGTTTTTAAATATCGAACTTCTAGAATTTTTACTTATACCTAACTTGAATTATTAATGGTTTAAAATATGCATTGGACTACGTGAAAAGTTGGTTTGTTAAAAATATTGAGGAAATATATTATAGATAGATAGGGATGTTAATAAATTAAGTAGATGAAATCCACAATAAAAACGTGATTTGACAAAAGTATCCATGTGCCTTGAGGTCTGTTTAAAAAAAAAAAAAAAAAAAAAAAAAAAAAAAAAAAAAAAAAGGTATCCCATGTGCAAATAATGCAAAAATCCCTGAAACCTTACATCGTGTGCCACATGCCCACATGACATATACTTATGTGCATTCATTACTAGTATGATACTATAATTTTCATCATTATTGGAAATCAAACTAATAACAGAAAAATAATAACCACCATATAATACTACCTCGAAGCCACTTTTTTTTATATTATATTATTCAAAAACTTTCAAATAGTTTAAATAAATATTTTTATAATATTAATTATCCTTTTTTTGTTCAATAAATTTAAAATATACTCCTACAAATCTAGAATACGATAATACATCTGAATGTCGTCTCTTTTACCAGCGCCCATCATTTTATTCAATTGCCGTGGCCCACTAGATCGGAGATACTGAATGGTCTCCTTTTTTTTTTTTTTTTTAATGCCTTAAAGCTATACAGTGCAGAGAATAGGATCTGCAAATCCTTCTGTTTTAGTAGTATTTTCTTGGATGTTGGAATTGTCCATCTTGCTGTAGTATTTGTTGGCCTGTTTTGTTTCTTACTTTAGGCTTGAATGCTTCATTAGTCCATGCTGGACTGTCTTAATACTTCTACCTGTCCATCACTTGATAACTAATACTACTATATCTTGTGCAGTGGGGTGTTACTACCAGTGTCCATTTCTCTCTAGCACAGTTGATTCAAGCGATAATAATCCTGTTGAGGAATGGAGGATTATACTCCCTCTTGTTTTTTCTAAAGATGTGTTTCATGTTATCCAATACACATTTCTAACGCTTAATATTTCAAATTGTGTAAAAGTAAAATTATAAAAAATTTTGATATTCTAAAACTACGTGATTAGACGAATCTAATAAGATCTCAGTGGACTATGTTTTATCTTATATATTTATGTTAAATAATTGAATCAAAATTACTCAATGAATAGTAACAACTATGCAAATGTTACGTCTCTTTCAAAATGGAGGGAGTACATTGCCTTCCCTATATCATGGTTTTTTTCAACTAATTCAGGCTATAGTTTTGGGCCTTTAATTAATTATTCAGTTGGGCAGAATTTTTAGTATGATTTGGGCTCATATTGGACATGGTCTGTGAGCATGTATGTCATCTCCTAACAGGCCCATACTCATACTCCACTCACGAAGCCAAGCTATGAGTTTATTCTACACGTAGGGTTCTCTCTGCACGTGGAGCTGTAGCTGTTAGGAGCTGTAGCTATTATTTTTTGCATAAGTATTCTGTACAAGTAGTTGTAGCTGTTATAAATTGTAATTTAAAAAGAAAAATTAATCAAATTTGGAAAGTGGCTTTCGAAAGCTCCAAAAAGCTATTAAGCGTAGCTTCTGATTGCAGAGCTTTTCGGAGCTGCAATTCACAGTTAAAGCCTTCAGAAGCTAGCGTGCAGAACAGGGCTATTGTTTTGAAATAAAAACCAAAGCTCTCAAAAGCTTATAAAATCTGCGTGCAGAACAGACCCGTAGAGTTTTAGCTGTAGGCTGTAGCTGCGAACTGCAACTGTATGGAACTGCAGCTACCAAGTTTTACATAAGTGTTCGGTAGAAATAGATGTAGCTGTAATAAATTATAAATTCAATAGAAAAATTAATTAAATTGAAAAGTAGCTTTCGAAAACTCCCAAAAACTACAATGTGAAGCTGAATACCACATTCTTTGTTCCAACTTCCAAACTTGTCTATAGCTTCTCCAATTTCTCGTGCCGGAATGGCTATTAAACATTCTCATTTTCATTGCATTTGTGCCCATGAAGCCAGGCCATCACAGTTGGTTTCATTTCTGGAACATTATTGTCTGTCGTGCTCACATTTGGAACATTTGTGTACTTTTCAGACCTCTGTAAGATTCTTTAAACTGTGTAGCATCGTGTAATAATCACTTAGTATATTTTAATACGGGGGTGGGCGGTTCGATTAGGGTGCTGCACAATGAATGTTCAGCACCTGCTTCATGATGATGGTCAATAATACATTATGTGCTAGTAGTGGATATATTTTATTTCTTTCTATCTTAGTGCCAAGCTATTAATGGAAAAATGAATATACACATTCCACCTTTACAATATTAATTTATGGGATGATATATCTTATTTCTTTCCATCTGAGTGCCAAGCTATTAATGGAAAATGAATATACACATTCCACCATTAAAATATTAATTTATGGGATTATATATCATGCCATAAAACACCTACATAAGCATTAAAATGAGTTTGACGTGATAATGTCATATTTTTCAATACCTTCCCTGAAAACCCTAATATATAAAAATAATCCTTCGATCATCTTCAGTCGCGACCTCAACAAAAATCCAACAAATGAGCCCATCACCCTCGACATAGCATCATCGCCCTTTGTATGATGTTCGACCTTAATGCAAATCCCATCAATGATTGCGAAGCATTGTCTGACAAGCCGAAACAAATAGAAAATTATAATGGCGACGGTGTGCCAGTGATGGAATCCGATTCTAACCACGATGATGTCAACCATGCCGCAAATGAGTTGGATGATTTTGTGTGTGATGATTGCAACACATGCTTTGATTATGGTATCTACATTGAAAGCAGGAAGTTTCGTTGTGGATGGGTGCAAGGTGGCAATTTTCACATGTCAATATTTTAGTTGTTAGCTTATGAATGATCCGACCTAGCTTAACATTGATGTGCGTGTGAACATATGACGGTGTGTAGAGGCTTCAATCTCAAAATAAATATGAATATGGCTTCAATCTTATAATTTTAAGAATGTGTTCTCTATAAAATTAAGATATTGTAAAGATTTATTCCCTTGTGCATAATGTAGTTTTGCTTTAATGCAGGATGCATACAATTTAAGAATATATTTAACCAGCACTCCACCATGATATGATTTTTGTAAAAGTATTTTACATATTGCCAACACATAGCTCGCATTCAATCAGCACACAAATAACATATAACCATCACTAACATTAAAAGGTATCCTATTTGGGTTAACGACATATATGGCAATAAAAATAGTTAAATTCACTATTAAGTTATTGATACATGCCATATATATATATATATATATATATATTCCACAAACATAGATGCATATATACATATATGTGTATGATGGGTTTATATGATGTATGTGATTGTTTGGTATTATATATGTGATGACATTGTTTAAATAATTAATCTAATTTTATTTAATGTATGCAGGTTTTTTATTATGCTAAACAATAAGCATATATGTGATGAATTTATATAATGTTTGTGCTTATTTTATATTATACATGTAATTGTTTTATTTAAACGAATGTGATGGTTTAATTTAATGTGTGTGTCTCACCCAGAAATCAAAAATCAATTAATGTGTGTGTGATTTTTATTTATGAACCTGTTGTTTTTACTCATATATGTGTTGGTTTTATCTAACGTATGTGCTGGCAATAAAATTTCAACACCTTTATTAATCATCTTTATTAAAAAAATCGATTAACTTAAGTTCAAACATCCACAAATAATAATAAAAAAACTCTTCAATAAAATTTGAATATCCAACAATGAACACAAATTGTTGAATATTCCCCAACCATCATTTAATTCAACAAACCATCAACCTTCAAAATGTCTCCAAATGCACTCAATAACCCTCCAATCTAATGGAAAGATACTTCAACAATACACCAATTACTAATTCCTCCCATCACTTTAAACTTTTGATTAACTGATTTCCATCAATGAATTGCACAAAACTATCAGAAACTCTCATTGTGTATGTCTTTCTTGTTCCCATAGGCAAATACGGTGCAATTATAACCCTCTGGAAATACTATTGGACACACTGCTTCGTCATACAAGTCCTTTTGTCCGGATTGCGGCCGAAGACCTAACCAAGAATATGCAAATCGTATTAGTTATCCAAGACAACACATCACATCAAAAAAAAAAAAAACGTACAACACTATCAATTACCAAAAGCCCGCCGCCCATCGTCGCCTCATACTCCCAAAACTCATATTCCCAATTCGACAACACCTCACCCACAACAATATTGAGAAGGAAAAAAAAGAACAAACTCAGCAAATATATATGAAGCATTTCAAACAACAAACCCTTACCTTCCGAAAAGCGCAATCGCCATTCAGAGATCTCTGTGCCGGACTCCATGACTTGCAAAAATCCTTTGCCCAAAAGAGGTCAGGTGGCGGCGTCAATCGTGCGACAGGGAGCGAGCGAGTATAGAACTAACAGAAAAATGAGTGGAAGTGGGCGTGCTGGGCGTGGCGACGAAACAGGGATGGGATTCTGACCGGCGCCTGTGTTGGAAATGAGGGATAAGAATTATTACCGAACACACTACTCATTCTATCACCAAAAAAATTATAAGTTTAATATCATACTCAAACTGCCCAAGAAATATTTTTGATTTCCTTCCATCAAAGTGATACCAACGTCTGGCATTTTCCTAATCAGAAAATAAATCATAATCATAATTTCCGGAAGTAATTAATACTATACAAATTGGCACTAAATACAATTATTAGTCAAAAACCCACATTTATGACAATGAAATCAATGTAAACCACACTCAGCACTTTCACTATAAAACATTAACAATGCAGTAGGGACTGATTCAGCCCCTAAACCAATCCCCGGGGCGGGTATATATTATCAATATTGCATCAACACTAAACCAATATTTTCCACTAACACCATTATTACACCTATTCTTAATTACCCCACTAACATGAAACCCAATTTTCAACATTGAATTCGCTAAAAAGTTGCTACTTTAGTTAATAGAGTGTGGCTCATTTGGGTCCTTTTTCTTTTTAAAATTTGATACGCGTATTGCTTTATTTCCTTTTGTCCTCTTCATGTCAAAAAGTTAAAAGGGAATTATGTGGATTTTAAAGCACTTGTCTGGTGGTTTCCTTTATCCTAGCCAAAACTCAGAAATACTACAAAAGCGACTAAAATAAAGGAGTGAAAGAAATAAAGAAAAGTTACAACACATATCAACTACGTCAACACTATCTTATTCACTATCAATGTCGACGTCGATATCGTGTATGAGGATTTGTGGATGCTAGCATTACCGTGTATTTTATTCTAATAATGGCAATATGCCTTCTTAATAGTGAAGGCTTTTAGGCTATAAATACATGTACAAGAGTTAATGAAAAGATAACTTTCAGATTACAATTCCATCCGGTTCCTAGTCCATTATGTTTACTTTCATTTCCTCTCCAGTTTAAATTCATCTAGATTGGCATAGAGGATGTTTGGGAGTCAGCAGATCCGCTAGCAGATAGCAGATTCGGAGAGAGAATTGTGAGAGAATATGCTCTTCTAATCCGCTATATGCTGCCCAATATGCTAACATCCAAACATACTCATAGTCTACTTATACACATATATATGTCCTTATAAATTATCTATTTATAACACGTTATCAGCACGAGGGGTCTCTATCGGAGTTCTATCGGAGTTCTGTTTTAGGTATAATTTTATATCGTTACCTTTCAATATAATTATGGCTAATCTCTCAAAGCAGGAATTTCTCCCGTTATGGGTTTATGGAGACAATTACATGTCCTGGGCACGGGACGTAAAGATGCACCTGGCATCTATGGGGTTGGAAGATACTATCGCCCCTGACAAAAAAACCATCCAGCCAGGATAAGGCAAAAGCCATGATCTTTCTGTGCCACCATATTGATGAATCTCTGAAACTTCAATATGTGACACTGGAATCACCACTTGAACTGTGGCTGAAATTAAAAGAGAGATATGATCATCTCAAAATGACGGTGCTGCCAAAAGCTCGAAGCGAATGGCATAATCTGAGGCTCCAGGACTTCAAATCAGTCCGTGAATATAATTCAGCGATGTTTCGTATTACATCGCAACTGACACTTTGTGGGGAAAAAATAACTGAATCTGATATGTTGGAAAAAAACATTCTCCACATTCCATGCCACAAATCTGGTTTTACAGCAACAGTACCGTGAGCGGGGTTTTCAAAAATATTCTGAGCTCATCACCTGTCTACTTCTGGCCGAGCAGAATAAAAAATTATTGCTAAAAAATCATGAATCCAGGCCAACAGGTGCTGCCCCGTTTCCTGAGGCAAATGCCACAGAAGCAGAGAACCAAGTGCGGGATCGTGGGAATCAAAGAAACCAGAATTTTAATCGTGACAGAAATCGGGATCGCGGTCGTGGTAGGCCTGAATCATCTGGGAAAAACAAATATCGAAATAAACCTCGATATGAATCCAACCGCAGAAGTGACAACAGGAGGCCCTATAAATCGCAGCCAAAGCCTAAAAGAGACAGAAATAATGATCAACCATGTGATCGCTGCGGAATCAAAGGTCACTGGGCCCGAGTTTGCCGAAGAGCTAGTCATTTAGCTGAATTGTACCAGGCCTCGAAAAGACAAGAAAGATCTGATCCCGAGACACATCATGCCACCCACGATGATACATTTGATGATGTCCTGAATGATGATATTACCCACTTGGAGACTGATGACTTTATTGGTGGCACAAACTGAAAAAGAAAAATGAAAAGATCGGCTTTATATTTTGTATTTTGCGTATGGTATATTTTGCTTTATGATATTTTGTATTTTAGTGTTTTAATCCCTGTTTTGTACCCCCAGATATAATGTATTTTGCAGTGGCTATATTATATTACTGATGTTGTTTTTATTACCTTCTAAAAAGAAATGGATGACCAAGTCGAAAATGAAATTTGTCTCATTGACAGTGCTACAACGCACAGTATCTTAAAAAGCAAAAGCTTTTTCTCCCATTTAGAATTGGGAAAGACCGCAGTGAAAACTATAAGCGGTAATAAAAATTGTATTGAAGGATCTGGAAGAGCCGTTATATTTCTCCCTAAAGGGACAAAATTGGCATTTGAAAATGCCCTATTTTCAAGCAAGGCTCGGAGAAACTTGCTAAGTTTTGGTGATATTCGAAAAAATGGATATCACATTGAAACTTTAAATGAGGCTGGAAATGAGTATGTTTTAATTACTCAAACCATCAATGGTGAAAAGTTTGTTCATGAAAAGCTGCCATGTTTGACATCCGGATTATATTATACAAAAATTTATGCCGAAGAAGTACATAATCTAGTAGGCCTAAAGGCTACTAGTGAATTTATAACCTGGCATGAAAGGCTTGGACATCCGGGCAGCGTGATGTTGAGGCGAATAATTGAAAATTCCAGTGGCCATAAATTAAACCATAAAATGGTTTTGAATCCAAATGAATTTACATGTGTTGCTTGCTATCAAGGAAAATTAATTACCTGGCCATCTCCAGCAAAAGTGGGAATTGAATCCCCGGCATTTTTGGAAAGAATTCAAGGCGATATATGTGGGCCAATAGATCCACCTTGTGGACCATTCAAGTACTTTATGGTACTAATTGATGCATCAACAAGATGGTCCCATGTCTGTTTATTGTCAACTCGCAACCTAGCCTTTGCTAGACTACTTGCACAAATTATTAAATTGCGAGCACAATTTCCTGATTATCCAATAAAGAAAATACGCCTTGATAATGCTGGAGAATACACATCAAATGCTTTTGATGATTTTTGCACATCTGTTGGTATCACTGTAGAACATCCAGTTCCGTATGTGCATACCCAAAATGGTCTGGCTGAATCATTAATCAAAAGACTGCAATTAATTGCACGGCCTTTACTAATGAAATCAAAACTCCCCGTTTCTGCTTGGGGACATGCTATATTGCATGCAGCAGCATTGGTGAAAATCAGGCCGGCAAGCTATCATAGCTACTCCCCTACTCAAATTATAACGGGAAAAGAACCCGATATTTCCCATTTAAGAATTTTTGGGTGTGCTGTATATGTACCAATAGCACCACCTCAAAGGACAAAAATGGGACCTCAAAGAAGGATGGGCATCTATGTCGGGTATGAATCACCCTCGATTATTAAATATCTTGAACCAACAACGGGTGATTTATTTACTGCAAGATTTGCAGATTGTCATTTTGACGAATCACATTTCCCGACATTAGTGGGAGGAAGTAATCAACTGAAAAATGAAATTTCGTGGAAAATCCCACTTGATATATGTGATCCTCGTACAAAACAATGTGAATTAGAAGTGCAAAGAATTGTGCATTTGCAAAGGATTGCAAATCAATTGCCTGATGCTTTTAATGATGCTGCAAGAGTAACAAAATCTTACATTGAAGCAGCAAATGCACCGGCCAAAATAAATATACCTGAAGGGCAAATTCCAAGTGCTAATGAATCTAATCCACGGCAAAAGCGTGGTAGACAATTGGGTTCCAAAGATAAAAATCCACGAAAGAAAAGAATTATACAAGTGGATGATGAAAAACCTGAAGAGGTAATAAATTCAACTTTTGAAGAAGTTGATGCTGAAAATGCTAATCCAGAAGAAAGTGAAACTATTGAAACTGCTTTCAATTATATCACTTCTGGAAAATATTGGAACCGGAAAGAAACAAAAGTTGATCAAGCATTTGCATACAATGTAGCACTTGAGATGATGAAAGATGACGAGGATCCTGAACCAAAATCAGTTGATGAATGTCGGAAAAGGGATGATTGGCCAAAATGGAAAGATGCAATTAAATCAGAATTGGATTCACTGAACAAAAGAAAAGTATTCGGCCCTATAGTCCAAACACCCGAAAATGTAAAACCAGTTGGCTACAAATGGGTGTTTGTTAGAAAGAGAAATGAAAATAATGAAATTGCAAGATACAAAGCAAGGCTTGTAGCCCAAGGATTTTCCCAAAGACCGGGAATTGATTTTGAGGAAACATATTCCCCAGTTATGGATGGAATAACTTTCAGGTATCTCATGAGCCTGGCAGTACGAGAAAAGCTCGAAATGAGGCTGATGGATGTTGTTACTGCTTACTTATATGGCTCATTGGAGAATGATATTTATATGAAAATACCTGAAGGGTTTAAACTGCCTGAATCTCATAACTCAAAGCCTAGAGAAGTTTATTCCATTAAATTACAAAAATCACTTTATGGGCTCAAGCAATCGGGCCGAATGTGGTACAATCGCCTCAGCGAAAGTTTAATAAATGAAGGTTATATAAATGACCCAATATGCCCATGTGTTTTTATAAAGAAAAATGGGTCAGAATTTGTAATCGTTGCAGTCTATGTTGACGATTTAAATTTAATTGGAACTCCTGAAGAGCTAGAAAAGGCTGTTGAATATCTTAAAAAGGAGTTCGAAATAAAGGATTTTGGAAAAACAAAATTCTGCCTTGGCTTGCAAATTGAGCATTTGAATAAGGGTATTTTTGTTCATCAATCAGCTTATACCCCAAAGGTATTGAAGCAATTTCGAATGGATTATGCTCATCAGTTAGGTAATCCAATGGTCGTTCGGGCACTTGATCCTGTAAAGGATCCTTTTAGGCCAAAAGAAGATAATGAAGAACAACTTGGCCCAGAAGTACCATATTTAAGCGCAATTGGTGCATTGATGTATCTGGCAAATAGCACGCGACCTGATATAGCGTTTGCTGTTAATTTACTCGCAAGATTTAGTTCTTGCCCTACTCAACGACATTGGAAAGGCATAAAGTACATCTTTCGCTATCTCCAAGGAACAATTGACCTTAGGTTATTTTACCCAAAAGATTCCCCACATGAGTTGATCGGATATGCCGATGCAAGATATTTATCAGATCCACACAAAGCCAAATCCCAAACAGGCTATGTCTTTATATGTGGTGGAACTGCTATCTCATGGAGATCTATGAAACAAACATTAACGGCTACTTCATCAAATCATGCCGACATATTAGCAATCCATGAGGCTAGTCGAGAATGTGTTTGGTTGAGGTCAATGACTAATCATATATTGAAAAATTGTGGTTTGGTCACTGAACCAAAAATGCCCCCAACAATTTTATTTGAAGATAACTCGGCTTGTATAGCCCAATTGAAAGGGGGTTATATAAAAGGAGATAGGACTAAACACATTTCACCAAAATTTTTCTATACCCATGATCTTCAAAAGAATGGTGAAATTGATGTGCAACAAATTCGATCAGACGAGAACCTAGCGGATCTGTTAACCAAGGCATTGCCGATTGCGACATTCGAGAAGCTTGTGAAGAAAATCGGAATGCGGCGGCTTCGAGATTTAAAGTGATGTCCAAATCAGGGGGAGAAATAAATACAAGAATATTGTACTCTTTTTCCTTCACTATGATTTTTTCCCACAGGGTTTTTTCCTAGTAAGGTTTTAACGAGGCATATTCTTTGTATAAAGGCATCCACAAGGGGGAGTGTTACAACACATATCAACTACGTCAACACTATCTTATTCACTATCAATGTCGACGTCGATATCGTGTATGAGGATTTGTGGATGCTAGCATTACCGTGTATTTTATTTCTAATAATGTTAATATGCCTTCTTAATAGTGAAGGCTTTTAGGCTATAAATACATGTACAAGAGTTACTGAAAAGATAACTTTCAGATTACAATTCCATCCGGTTCCTAGTCCATTATGTTTACTTTCATTTCCTCTCCAGTTTAAATTCATCTAGATTGGCATAGTCTACTTATACACATAAATATGTCCTTATAAATTATCTATTTATAACAAGAAAAGGATATTTTGTTTCCTTGTGGATTTATAGAATTGGAATTTAAAAAAAAAAAAAGAAGTCAAATTTCGAGACAAAAATATATTCCATAATTTCTTCTTTGTCTTTTATTAAAAAAATTCGAGTAAAATACACGTTTAAATAAAATTTCTTATTTTGATAGTCCATGCTTGTCCTATTAAGAACAAAACAAACTTAGTACACTGCACGAAAACAAATTTCGTTCTCCAATCAAACTGGACTAGTCAACAAGACATGGGTAAAAGGTGTGCACAAGTTTTTTTTGTTTTTTTTTTGTTTTTTTTTTTTGTTCTTTTTCCTTTTAGAAATATATTGACAAATACTTCTTCCGTTTTTTTTATAAATGTAACATTTGCATAGTTGTTACTATTCATTGAGTAACTTTGATTCAATTTTTAACATAGTTATATATGATAGAATATAGTCATGTAAGATCTTGTTAGATTCATCTAATTGTGTAGTTTAAGAATATCAAATTTTTATTATTTTTACTTTTACACAATTTGAGATATTAAGCATTAAAAATGTGTATTGGATTGCGTGAAATGAAGAAATGTTGCAACTTTTTGAAAACGGAGGGAGTAATTAGGATTAGTTACAAACAACAGCTGTATAAATTTCTACACACAAGCCTCTCTTTAGTACTTCTATTATTAAAAGTGAGAGATGATATCTTTATAATACTTTTAGAAAAAATATTGAATTTCTCCAAGGTTGTGATGGATGGATGGATGGATTTAAAATCCATCGTAATGTTTCACTTCATTTGTTTGTAATAAGGGGATTTAAGAATGATTTCAAGTTCCCCATCCTTAATTTCCTACTAAACTTATGTAGATATAAAATTCATTCTAAAATGTCCATCTGATTCTCGAGATTAGTTTTGGATCCAATCAGGTCTGAGAATACCTGTTATTCAAAAAAAAAAAAAGTTCATTCTAAAATGAGGGATTCTACTATTTTGTTTGGTAATTTGGCTATATCTAGAAGTAAATTTTTTTCCCCCCTTATTACAGTATAAATATGCATGTTTTAAACCCATGGAATAGGTGAAGTTCGTGCGGTAGGTGGCGCAATCTCCTTCAGCGAAAGCCATGCGGCATGGCGCGTGATTCTCTCGGTAGGGCCCATTTTTTTACATAATTCTAGCATTATAAAATGCAAATCTGATAATTAATTTGACATGCTGTTGTCATTTGTCAACTCAGAGGATTCCCGGCTTTGACTGTCGTCGGCCACCGTGCACCACACCCAATTATTCAATCAAGATACAGTACAGACCAAGAAAAAGTCTATACATGCAGGCTATGTTCCAATCACAATTACATAATGCAACCACCAATACATTCATTCGTATGCATTAGATAAAAAAAAAAAAAAATACTACCTCCGTCTCAATATACTTGTTACGGATGATTTTTTGGCACTATTCACTGTTTAACTTTAATTCAAATTTTTATCATAGCTATGTAAGAAAAAACATAGTCAAGTGAGATCTTGTTAGATTCGTCTAATCTTATAGTTTTAGACAATTACCTTTTTATAACTTTTCTTTGTACACAATTTAAGTTATTAATCGTTAAAAATGTGTATCGACATACGTGCTGGGTGGGTCCGTAACAAAAATAGTGAGACGGAGGAAGTATATATCACCGGCAGAGGGAGGCGCCGGCGGTGATGCGTCGGGCAGAGGGAAACAGATCGCCAGGGCTGGTGGCTCGCGCAGGGAGGGCAGCGAGCGATGGCGGGAGGGCGCGGGCAGGTGAGGGCGGGGCGTCGCGTAGGCGGAAGAGAGGCGCACGCAGGGGCAACGGCGCTGGTGGCTTCACGCAGACGCTGGAAGAGGGGAGAGCGACGCGCAGGCTACAGCGGCTGATCGCTGGGAGGAGCAGTGTCGGATTCGCGAAGGCAGGGGTGGCGCGGGGGAGGGCGGCGTCGGATTCGTGAGGGAGTGCGGCGATACACTAACCGGATATTGCAGTGCAATAGAATGTGGACTAGAAGTTTTTTTAGGGATGAGGGGAAGAAGGGTTTTCCTAATTGAAAATAAAAAATGGTGTAAAATGATTGATGACATTTGAAACATCACAATTTATTAGACATGCATCACATAAAATAACCTATACCTGTAGGTGTGTCTGTACACAAACAGAAGCCCCAGTTATTGGCTCAACTTTCATACAATATATACAGAAAAGACTTGGACTATCATACACCTTTGCAGATGCTTGAGTGTTAATGTTTTTTTTAAAAAAAAAACAACAATACACAACAAAACTTTCATAATTAAAAAATATTTACTCTTGTTTTTATCAGCTCAATTGATACTTCCTCCGTCTCATTCATTTTGTTACAAATAATTTTTTTACAGTATTCATTGTTTAACTTTGATTCAAATTTTTAGCATAGTTATGTAAGAAAAAACATAGTCAAGTGAGATCTTGTTAGATTCGTCTAATCTTGTAGTTTTAAACAATCAAATTTTTATAGCTTTTCGTTGTACAAAATTTAAGTTATTAATCGTTAAAAATGTGCATCGGCATACGTATTGGAAAGGTATGTAACAATTAGATTGAGACAGTACATTTTCAGTATTCCTATCAAAATAAAACAACAGTCGTACAAGTTCGTTTGTCCCATTATGATATGTCCATCACATTTAATGTTCATGCCATACTCGTCTAGTGAAAACCCCTTGGTACTATTATTTTTAATTTCTGCATTAGAAACCAATTAGATAAATCTCCCTCTCGTGGGGTCCGTAAGATAAGTGTATTAAATCCTAAAAGTTGGAAACAAATTCTAATTAATAAAGCACCCCCCTTTTGAAGAATACGTTTAATTAATAGAAGTATACATCCCTCATCGAAATGAAGCATTTCTTTTTTTTTTTCACACAAAATTTCAGTCCACTTATTTAATGGTTATCTTCTTAAAATATATAAAAATAAAAATTAATATAAAATACATATTTTAAAATTACGTGATTAGAAAATTCCAACACGACTTTATTTAGGACAACATTGAATTAAAATTAAACACAAAGCAATATCAAAAAGTTAAACATTCTATTTGAACTACAGTATTTATTTTCTTGTTAAACACATTGATTGCTTGGGATTGTCACATTTAATAAAATGGTTTTGATATTTTTTTGGCGAAGCAATGGTTTTGATATTTGCACCACAATTTTTATTAAGTTTATGTAGTGTATCTTATAAATTAATTAAAAAGATTAAGGGTCTGTTTGGGAATTAGCTGTTAGCTGTTAACTGATTTTGTGAGTAATAATTAGTTAAAATTAGTTGTTTGACAATTTCGAGACTAAATTTTGCCTAGAATAAGCTAAAATCTAAAATGCTGCTATTTGCAGCGGTTTCAAGAAGAGCTGATTGAACACTGTTTTAAGTCATTTTGTCTTTTTAAATTAGTTGATTTTCTTAAATTGTCTCACAAAAAGCTAATTCCGATTTAGCTGTTTTGCATAACAGAGCCTAAATAAATAGCAATATTACTTTTGTGTATCCTTGGTAATAAATTATACTGCCTCCGTTTCTTTTTAAATGTAACGTTTTGACTTTTGTCACTGTTCATTGAGTAACTTTGACTCGACTTTTTAATACAATTATATAAGATAAAATATAGTCAAGTGAGATCTTGTTGGATTCGTCTAATCGCATAGATTTAGAATATAAAATTTTCATAATTTTTACTTATATGGAATTTGAGTTATTACGGATTAAAAATGTGTATTGGATTTCGTGAAATGTGGGTCCGTGGCATTTATTTAGGAACTGAGGAAGTATCTTACATTACATTGTTTTAATACTACTTCCACCCCTTCCTAGCCTTGTTTAGGCTGTGTTGCAAAAAAAATACTACTACTTCCACCCCTAAAAATGATTAATACACGCAATCACAATCTGCCTATCCACATAGCATTTCTTATTTTTGTCTGCTCCTTACACCAGTTAGAAATGGTGATCCAGTAAAGCGCCTTTTAGGTTCTCTTGCTCTCTGTTCTGATTTTTCTCCTTGTTTATTACGAGTCTTATCTTTTAGAGATTTTAATCTAGTAAAACCCTATTAAGGTTATTTTTGCTGATTTTAAATTTGCTCTTATTGTTACCGCTGATCGTATTGGGGTAGTTTAATTTTAGATTTGATTTATAAGTCTTGTTTGCTTATTATTGTTGTGGAATGGGTTTCGGTGTAATTTGGAAAAATTAAGAGTGCAATAATAAAATTAAACTTTTAAATCCCCACTTCTTTAACAAGGGTAAAAAGGTATAATTGATATGAGCGTGCCTAATAAAATACAGGGTGTATTTATAAAGGTTGAAAATATCAACACCCTTAATTAAATTCAGTACGAAGTTCCTCAAAAAAAAAAATAGTACGAAGTCTAGTGGCTTTGAAATTTATGGTTAGATCGCTTTCAATAAGCGAACCAACCGACACGTTAATCTATAACTACTTCTACTACCCCAACTTTTGTTAAACTGCCTCCAATTTCTACTAGGTTTTTGTTGTGATTGCATAATAATTGTGATTTTGTGTGCTGATTTGTATTTTTATTTTATTTTTATTTTTATTATTTTGTTTTAAGAACGTAGGCTAGAAAACAAACAATAAAATCCAACCAAAGCAAAAATAGCAGAAAAGGAAAAGAACTAATAATCAATCAGAACTCAAGTCATGTAGAACCACACAGGATGAATCTGCCGCAAACACCCCACATGCAAAATCAGGTGAAAACGCGCCGGTAGTATGCTGGTTTTGGCTAATTTTGAAAACCATAATTGATGCCTTTATTTATATATTTGATTTTGATATGATTTTCACACTTCATCAAATTAATACCATATAGGCGAATTTTAAGGGAAAAAGTTAGTCAGATGGCATTTGTTGAAACTTGAAGCGAAATTGATTATTGAGTCCTTTTTTTTTTTTTTCATGAGGCGCTTACTAACATACACTCATAAAAAATAAAATATTGAACCCAACAGAATACTGATAAAATTATGCAAGAATATCATTCTCCTAAGTTATGAAAAACACACAAGGAAAAAATACATATGAAAATTAAGGCAATACTCATTCCGTCACACTCCAATTGTCTTGTTACTGTTGGACACGGAAATTAAGGCAGAGTTAATTTGTGAGTATATGATGAGGTCCACATAGTAGTTGGAGGGGAAAATTATTTCTATTTATAGAAAGAAGATATTTGTAATGGGACATCCAAAAATAATAAATAAGACATTTAGAATGGGACGGAGGGAGTACTAATAAATAGGGAATAAATTTATAATAATAGTAAAATAGGACAAACCCCAAAAGCAGCCAAAGGCCAGAGCCCACAAAACTTGACTCTTGGGGAGTCCATGTACCACAGATCACAGATGATTCATGACTAGTAATTGTGAATTATGTATAACTAATTGTTTAATTTCAAGTTAAATGGTTGAAAAAATTATATCATCATTATCTTAAACAACGGCCAGTCTAGGATATGCTTGTATGACTGTATGACTGTATCCATCATTCATGGATCCATCCCTCTTGCTTGCTTGCCAGTTGCCTTGCCCCATTCCATTTACATTTTTCACCTGCTTCACACTGGGCCATTCCCCTTCCCCCAATCCCATGTGAACCCCAACCCCACGCCACCAATCCTGACAGATTCTATAAATGTTGTTGATTGGGTTTCTGCACACCTGTCCATCCCTCCCCGCGGATCTTTCATTACCCCCAAGGGTTTCTCTAGGATTTTCTGTACACTCTCTAATTTATTCATTTGCCCATAAACAGACAACAATTAAGAATCGCAAATAATTGCCGATTTAAAATACTACTAGTATATAATGAGCTGAGAGTGATCTGAGATGAGATGATACCTACCTTCCCATATGCAAATGGAAGCACGGGACGCTTGATTGTGATTAATTTATTCAGTTTTCTAATCACAAGATTCTTCTATGGTGGCTTTTATGAGCAGTTGCTGAAGTGAGATTCGCTGCTGGCGAGGAAAATGGAAAAGAGGGGCGTTTCTTGCTTGGCTATTATTACTCTCGCCGCTCTCTCCATTTTCTTGAGCTCGACCCCTGTTCTGGCTCGCCCCAGAGATCCTTTCAACTCCATTTTAGGTTGGTTAATTTTGATACTTTTCTTGATTACGGAGAAATTTCTGGATTGGGCATTTTGTCAAGCGTCTTTGATGCATTTTCTGGAAGGAAAAAAAAAAAAAGTTGATTCTTGGATTTCTTGGAATTACGGTTTACCTGGGTTCTTGTGTGATCATTCATTATATATAGGAATTTGTCAGTTGATCCCAGATTTTATTTTTATCCCAAATGTTCTACTGTAATTCTGATTTCTTTTCCATGTTTAAATTAATCTTATATTTCAATTGTTTGGCAGGTGAAGAAAATGTAGGATCTTGGAAGGATCAAATACCGCATTCCAGTGCAGAAGCTCCAGGGCCTGCAAGTGATATCACCACGCTTGTATTGGCCAAAAACCGGACTAGAAGGCCCGACATTCTTACCAATTTTCATAAATACAGAGGTGGATGGGATATTGCCAATAAACACTACTGGGCAGTGAGTTCAATTCTCTCAATTCCTGTTCCATTACTTCATCAGTCATCACCCTTGTCAATTGTCTGTTGTTGAAAATTTTAAATACCGAATTATTGATCTTATTATCGATGATTTGCTTATGTTGTGGCTACGCTCCCATAATCTCGACTTGTTGATGACTCATTGTTTTTTGCAATTTGTGTGATAAGTGATCAACTCATTATTTTGATGCTTTCAAGGGTTTGTTTCATTTTCTGTGATGCTGTTGTTATTCACCATTCCTTGGACAGTCTGTGGGATTTACAGGTGCTGCTGCTTTTATTGCTGCCGTTCTGTGGTTTGTTTCGTTTGGGATGATTCTTGCCGTGCGATATTTATGTGGATGGAAAATTAACATTGGCCATGGAAATTCAAGGTGGTCTCTTCGGATATGTCTTTTGTTGCTCGTCATCTTCACTACTGCTGCAGCGTAATAACCTTAACTCTTCCCCAGTGAAATTTGTAACATTTATCAGTTTCTTTAACTTTTTTTATTGCAAGTTAGATTAGAGTGTTGAGGTGAAATTATACATAGACACAAATATGTTTGCTGAATGATGCTCTATGGTGTGATCGGTTCGGGGATTGGTTGGTTGCACATGTATTGTGCCTAGTTTCATTCTTACTCTCGTTGGATTGCCATCTCAATATACTTTTCACCTGTAACCAGGATCGGATGTATTTTGCTGTCTGTCGGTCAGGATGATTTCCACGGAGAAGCATTGGATACTCTGAACTACGTCGTGAATCAATCAGAGTACACGGTGCACATTCTCAGAAACGTCACAGAATATTTACTGCTGGCGAAAACTGTCAATGTGGCCCAAATTTTCCTCCCTTCGGACATCAGGAATGATATTGACAAAATAAATGTTGATTTGAATACCGCCGCAGACACCTTGGAGCAGAAGACGGATGAAAACTCGCTCCGGATACAGAAAGTCTTCAATGCAGTGTATGTTTTTGCTTTTACACAGAGACATGTAAAGACTATCTTCTTGTTTTTTTACTCCTCAATGCGGTGTTGATTATTGATGGCTTATTACAGGCGATCCGCGCTAATCACTGTCGCGGCTGTGATGCTTCTTATATCCATTGTCGGACTTGGTATGCGCTGGTCGAAACACCCCCTGTCTGATCTCTAGATGAATTACAATTCTTGCATTCTGTATTGATGGAATTTGTGTTATTTCATCACAGTGCTGTCAATCCTCGGTCATCAACATGTGATACTCATGTGAGTCGCGATTTTTGTTGCTCGAATTTCTTGAAGGCTTTTCGTATTGTTTGTCACCTCGGATCATATCAATGCAGATTTGTAATCAGCGGATGGTTACTCGTTGGAGTTACTCTCGTCCTCTGTGGAGTCTTCGCTATTCTGAACAAGTCCGCACCTAATCTTGGCTTGGAAATTTGTTATACTTCTTCGCGCTTGCAAACTTTGATCCCGAATTTATTTGATCATTCACAGCGCGATTGGCGACACTTGCTTGGCCATGGGAGAATGGGCGGAGAACCCCCACGCCGAAACTGCCCTCAGCAACATCCTGCCATGTGTCGACCAGAGAACGACGAACCAGACTCTGTTCCAGAGCAAACAAGTCATCAACAACCTCGTGACTATTGTCAACACATTCATTAACTCAGCTGCCAACTCGAATCCGCCTCCACGAGCTGCTCCAAATTATTACAACCAATCAGGTCCATTGGTACCACAGCTCTGCTATCCGTACGACTCCAAATTTCAAGATCGAGAGTGTTCTTCCCAGGAGGTTTCCATGGAAAACGCCTCTCTGGTAACCGTTCGACTACCTGTTCCAATCCACTGCACAAAAGATCATAGAACTAAAAAAATCATGTCAGAGTTCATCGAGCTCAATAACTTGAATTAGGGAACGCAACGTGAGTTGTTCGATCTTGTCCTAATTGGAATGCAGGTTTGGAAGAACTACACGTGCTCGGTATCATCATCAGCCGAGGTCTGCACCAGCACGGGGAGGCTGACGCCAAACGTATACACGGAGTTGGTGGCAGCAGTGAACGTGAGCTATGCGTTGGAGCACTATGCCCCTCCGTTGCTGAGCCTTCAAGACTGCAACTTTGTGCGCGATACGTTTACGAACATCACGTCGGACTACTGTCCGGGGCTGGAGGATCATCTCCGGGTGGTGAATGCGGGATTGGCGCTGATATCGGTAGGGGTGATGCTGAGCCTGGCCCTGTGGATACTGTACGCAAACCGCCCCCAAAGGGAGGAAGTGTTTGGTAAGCTGTCTGAGCAAATACTAAGAGGCAGCTGCAGTGGGAAAGCAGCTGATGGGTGTGCTACTCTTAAGACTAATAAGAGCTGTGGGAACACCACTTGTGTTGCATCAACTGCTGCTGCTGCTACTCCATGAATGAGTTGGGCTTTAATAGTAGAATATAGTAGTTTGCTTGGGTTGATTAGGCTTAATAGATTATTTTATTAAAAGCTTAATCATCTGTTTATATGCAATAATTAGGGTCTTTTGAGTAATCAATGATCATTATAATAAATATGTTAAAATGAAGGAGGAATTCTCACATTTAATTAATGGAATTATTAATCTATTAATCATTTATGTGATTAATCAATCAAATCATGTTTTACAAAGTAAATGTATAAATTTATATGTATCGTGTTGGATTATTCAAGTTTTAGAGTAAACTGAAAAGAAAAAAATGTTGCAGAATAACAGGGAAAGGGAAAGAATAATAATGGCCAAAAGATTCAAACCTCGCAATCTTAAAAAAAAAAACTGGTCAGTGGCCGACCCTCAATACTTTTAATTTTTTTATTTAACTTTTTAAATTAATAAAAAAAAAAAGAGTCACTTGCCAAAAATTAAAATTCATTTTTTTTTTTCGAATAAAAGGAGGGCCGTAGCCAATTCATTCATCAACTTGAAACGAGTAGTACATGCCTACAGAATCATTAAGAAGTGCAGCCCTTAAGGAATCGGGAGGGCGAAGGAGATGTTCGGTACCAAAAGAAAGGGAACTATCCCGAAGAAAAAGATCACAAACTTTGTTAACTACCCTAGGAATAAGGGTGAACCTAAGATGCCACGGCCAAGTCCGCATGTGGTGGATCCAGGAAAGGGTATCAGAGCAACTCCCTGATGTAGAAGAATTGGAATTAATGAGATCGATCAGAGAACTATTGTCACTTTCAACTTCTAATTGAGTGATGCCCAGGGACCAGGCTTCTTGAAGACCGAGCATCAGACCCCATGCTTCTGCATGGAGAACATCCATGCGATTCAACTTGGTACGGACACCACTGACCCAGAGGCCATCGGAGTTGCGAATAACCCCTCCGGCAGAACTGAAGGAAGAGGAAGAGCTGCCGTCGCTATTAAGTTTAAACCAGCCTGCAGGAGGTTTATGCAAAATGTCTCTCTTTGTCGTCCAGGTTCTCCTGCCAAGGATCTTAGAATCCGCGATGTTGCTGATATAAGATCTGCTACTTCTATTGATACTGTGGTAGAGGGAATCCCAGTGAATAGTAGTGGAATTATACAACTCGGAACATCTGGCTTTCCAAATAGACCAGGCGCCAATGGCAAAAATAGCAGCCTTCAAATCGCCAACTTTAGTGCAGAGGTTAGAAGCAATCCAGTCATGGATGGATAGAGACCAAAAAGACTGGTGAACGAAACCCAGCTGCTGCCAGACTCGGACCGAAGAGGGACAATCCCTCAAAGCATGGATAGGACTTTCAATATCTCCGCATCTCCAGCAGGTATCATCAGTAGAAAGTCTTCTCTTGAATCTCTCAGTGGCAGTGAGAATCTTGTTGTGAAAACATAACCAAAGGAAAGATCTAGCTCGTTGGGGACACGGCCATCTCCAAATATACTTCCAAATAGGAGGGTGGATGAGAATATTGGATGGTGGTGAAGCCAAAGCAGCTCGAGCACTTTTAACTGTGAACTTGCCGTCGGGGCATGGCTTCCAAATAGGAATATCAGCCGGATCCGAAGGCAAAGGTGGGATGAGATGAATGATGGTGTGAATGGTGGTGATGGGCAGGACTTCAATCAGCTCACCAATGCTCCATGCAGCATTTTTGACATAGAAATCAATAGTCCGATCCAATTCCAAATCAGTGAGAGGCCGCAAAGCAAGGTCCTGCAAGATAGTATGATTGTCAATCCAAATGTCACTCCAAAATAGAATAGACTTGCCATTGCCTCTTTTCCATCCGATCAAGGGATAAAACTTAGGCCATAGGGACATAAGAGCTTTAGCAAAGGGAGATAAAGTTTGAGGAGTCTGTTTAAGTTTGTTGCGTCTCCAGCCAAACTTTAATTTGAGAAGACGTGTCCATGTTGTGTTGCGAGAAAGAAGTCCCCAACAACTCTTCATAAGTAAGGCATCATTAAGAGAAGCGAGACAATGGAATCCCAAACCACCATCTGTGATGTCTTTAGTAATGTAATCCCAAGCCACTAAATGGATTTTCCTTTGATTGCAAGTCGAGCCCCAAAGGAAATTGCGACAGAGCTGTTCCAGGACCTCTATAATTCTCTTGGGGAACTTAAGCACCTGCATAGGATAGATAACTAGCGAAAGAAGAACAGATTTGATTAAAGTTATTCTACCAGCAAAGCTTAAAAATTTACAGGACCAACTACAAAGTTTAGAAGACATCTTATCAATGATAAAATTGTAGAAAGAGGAAGAACTACTCCCTGAATAAGTTGGAATACCAAGATAGGTACCAATTCGAGGAGAACTTTGTATACCCAAAGCCTGTTCAATACTATGCCGAATGGCAGTAGAGACAACATTCCCAAAGATAATACTGGATTTCGGAAGACTAACTGAGAGACCTGAATGAGAACAGAAAGTGGAAAGAATAGACTTGATGATGTGAGCTTGTTCGACACTAGCTTTGGAGAACATGAGGATGTCATCGGCAAAGAAGATGTAAGGGATTTTGAGGGAACCCCTATTCCATTCAGGAGGGAGACCATTGTCCTTGCTCAACCGAAGAGTGAATCATAGCTCCCAACCGATCCATACACAGAATAAAAATATAAGGGGATATGGGGTCGCCCTGACGAATACCCCGAGTTGGCTTAAAAGGTTGAGATAAGTTCCCATTCCACTGGATCTGCATCGAAGGAGATTCAATACAAAACATAATCAAGTTAATAAAAGGTAGAGAAAAACCATAAAGATGAAGAGTATCACGTATAAAGGACCAATCGAGTTTATCATAAGCCTTCTCAAGATCGATTTTGATAGTCATTAAGCCTGGTTTGGCCGTGGACTTCTCCATGAAGTGAGAGATCTCATTGCAAATTATGACATTGTCCTAAATAGATCGTCCAGGGATGAAACTGTTCTGACCAGAAGAGATAAGATGAGGAAGGAGTGGAGCCATCCTGTTGGCCAGTGATTTAGTAAGAATCTTGTAGATCACATTGCAGAGGCTAATTGGGCGAAACTGTGTGACTGATCTTGGGTTCAGGGTTTTAGGAATGAGGACAATTATGGTCTGGTTGATCTCTTGAATGAGTCTAGGATTGGCAAAACAAGACTTAAGAAAGTGGCAAACAGTTGGACCAACATCCTTCCAATTATAATGGTAAAAAGCTGCATGGAGACCATCAGGACCCGGGGCTTTGAGGGGAGACATGCCCTTAATGGCATTCCAAATTTCATTATCAGTTAAGGCCCTGCCCAACATCTCAGATTCATCAGAGGAAAGAGTGGAAATAGGATGACCATTGGACGCCATAGAAGATCTGTTAGGGAGATTACATCTGTAAAGGGATTCAAAAAAGTTGACAACCATGTTATGAATAAGAATAGGGTCAGTATACATAGAGCCATTAGAATCCTCCAAAATGGAAAAATTTTTCTTAGTGTTACGATGCTTGACAAAGCGATGGTAGAACTTGGAGTTTTGATCACCGGCCAAATTCCATGTACGAACACTCCGTTGAATCCATGTAAGTTCCTCTTTCTCCAAGATCTTATCGAGCTCAGAATGAAGCTGAGAATGAAGTCGAGTGAGAAAGGTGCTATCCATCCAGTTTGAGATTCTTTCAATGCCCGCCAACCGTGCTCTAATTCGCCCTTTGCGTTTAAGGTCCGCCTGATAAGTAATACTATTCCATTGCTTGACTTTATCCTGAAAATGAGAAAGCTTGCTACAGAAAGGAAGATCATTATTCCAAACATCAGAAACAATCTTAACAAAATTAGGATTAGTTTGCCAAGCAACATTAAATCTAAAAGGAACGTGTCTGGGAAGATTATAGCAAGGATTCGAATTCAGTAAACGAACTAGAAGGGGAGCATGGTCAGATTGGAGGTGAGGGAGGATCTCAACCGTGCACGCTGGAAAAAGATTAAGCCATTCAGAGTTGGCAAGCAGTCTATCAAGGCGGCGAAAGAGGGAGCCACGACCCCAAGTAAAGATATTCCCATGCGTTCTCAATTCAGTAAGATTATTAGAGGAAATCCAATGCTGAAGTTCTGAACAGGAGTAGAGGGAATTTGTGCCTCCACGAGATTCGAAAAGACGAGCAATGCAATTAAGATCACCACCAAGCATCCAAGGACCTGTACAAGAATTACAAATTCGGGAAAGTTCCGGCCACAAGCAAGCTCGTCGGACCTTATTAGGAGCCGCATATACAAATGTAATATGAAGACAAAAATTATGGAAAAAGATATTAGTGTCGATAAATTGAGGGTGACATTCATTAATCATCACATTAACAGACTCCTTCCAAAGCAACCAAATGCCCCCTGAGAAACCAGTAGCTTCCACTCTAAAAGAATAAGCAAAACCACTTCTCTGGATAAAAAGATCAGCATTAGAACCACTGATCCTAGGTTCAAAGATTGCTATAATATCCACCTTGTTTCGAGAGGACATATCTTTAAATTCTCGGCGAAAAGCACGAGAGCCTGCACCTTGAACATTCCAACAAACAATTGTAAGGGTCATAATAGAAGTAAACTAAATTGAAAAACCCTGAGTAATTAAAAACGGAGATGAATCAGAACACTAGAAGCCCTGTGATCAGACGACCCAGGAGATGGATCTCCAGTATCCATGGGATCAATACTTGACTCTGGAAGATTTGAAGAAGAGATGGGGGGATCTGGTGGACGACCACTCTGGAGCAGTGGAGAAGATGAAAAATCCTTATGGAAATTAGCCGATGGGACCTCAAATGACACTGCAGTGTGGTGATCAGCTGGGAGTGCCGTGTGAGCTGGGAATGCTCTAGTTCCAGACGGTTGGGACCATCCTTTAGATGAAATGGGAGGATGAGGAGTGGTGGTCGGAGGGTGGGACTGTCTGGGAAGATTCTCGGCCGCTCTTGGAACAACTCCAGAAGGTGCAGATGATGGGGTTTTCTTTCGGGTGGATTCTGGAATATGCTGCTGTTGGGGAATTAATTGGTGATCGGAATCCAGCTGATCAAGGGACTCATCCAGGGAAGCAAAACGGTTATTACTGGATGGGGAAACAGGAAGATTGGATTTCGATTGTCGATTAGGTTGACGTCGACGAGATTGGACCATCATCCAAGGTCCAAAGGTAGTCTCTGGCTGAGGATTATCGACTCTCGGGTTGGTTCGTTCTTGAGGAAGCTCCTGGGGGTCAGCCAAGGACGGGCAATCAGCCTGCATGTGGCCATATTTGCCACAAGAAAAACAAATCGACCGAAGATTTTCATATTCAACGTTGAAATCGGTGCCATCAATGGTGATGCATGGAGTTAAAGGTTTGTCAAGATCGATACGGACTGCCAAACGAGCGAAGCGAGCCCTCTTAGTGTCTCCGGTATTGAAGTCGACGCTAATGACACGTCCAATGGCTGAACCTGCCAGTGCAATCACACGCCGATCATACATGTGCATAGCAAGACTAGGAACCCGAGCCCATGCAACCATGTTCTTGATGACGTTTGTTTTGGGATTGAAAGAAGCCTCCCACTGTTGAACATGTAAATAGTGGCCAAGGATCATCCATGGGCCGCCAGTAATAGCATGTGAAGCCTCCTCCTCCGTATTGAATTTGATGATATAATAGTCATGTTCAAGATCGATCAAATCATAATGCTTCGCAGTTGGCCATATTTGCTCTAATCTGGATTGAAGAATCTTAAAAGAGACCCGCCTACCAATCACTTTAAAAACAACAGCGTGCATCCATGGTTTCAAGAGATGTGCCCGGAAGGCATCGGAAAAGGAAATACAAGGTTTACCATTAATATAGGAAAGGGTGAGGTCGGACGGATCGTTGAAATCATCGGCAGGATCATCATCTAAAGTGATGTGCACGAAACCAGCGTTCCGGCGGGTTACGTCGCTATACGATGGACGAGGGCGCTTGTTCGCTCGAGATTCCAGGGGGTCGGGTGGAACGCCGCCATGATCAGGAACACCATCCTCCGCCATGAGGGAGAAGAACGGAAGTCAGTTCTTGAAAGGAGTCTGGAGGGATTCTTGGAGAAAAAAAAAAAAAAAAAACTGTAGGACTGAAAGGTAAATTAAAATTCATTTTAATTGTACTTACCAAACAAAAAATGGAATAAAATATTCGAGTTCTTCTTCCCCTCTATGGGTGTGAGCCAGGGTAGTTCGCAAACAGTTCGAGCTCGATTCGGTCAAAATTCGACTCGAATAGGCTCGACTCGAGTTCGAGTTCGACTCGAATAATTTACAAACCAAGCCGAACACCTTTGAGTTCGGCTCGAAAAGCTCGCGAACAGGCTCGTGTTCTATTAACTTATAATACAAGTCTCATATAATACATGTCATTTGAAATGTATTGTACTAGTACTGTATTTTAGACTTTAAAATAAATAAAGTAAATATAGAGTCTATGACTATATTTCCGACAGGCCTACCCCATGCAATTAATACATCTACTTTTAAAGGGGTATGAAATGAAGAAGTATTTATTTATTAGTAAATATAGAAGTTATATAAAATATTAATAAGTTAAAGTGTGTCTCGATCAAACATGACATATTTATTGGGACAGATGGAATAAATTTTAAGTTATAATATATTTATTAAATATTGTGTCTCGATCAAACATGACAATATATTTTTAAAATTATTTAAATATATAGATTAAATAATATATACGTAATTAAATATATGCAATATATTAAATATAATTTTTTTTTATAAATTATGTGAAAATGATAATGAGACTGTTCGAGCTCGGCTCGATTTCGTCAACGCTCGGTCAATGCTCGGCTCGAAGTAACTCGGTCAACGCTCGGCTCGGTCAAAGCTCGGCTCGAATTCTTACGAGCTCAAGCCGAGCTTACTAGTATTCGGTCTCAGTTCGGCTCATTAACATCCCTGCTCCCCTCCCCCCTGTTGTCGATTTTTTTTCCTTTTCTCCTTTGCCGACGCTTTGGCGTCAATGTTCACCCAAAAAAAAATGGAATAAAATAAATTTCATTTTTATGTATTCAATTTTGGGTCGCACACATACTCCGTATATTCTATCTATTGTGTTTTAAACTTTTTTTTTTTTTTTTTACTAAGGGTTATGCAATATTAAAAACAAAAAATGAAATAGAGTATTTTATGAAGTACTCCCTCCGTCCCATTCCAAATGTCCTACTTACTATTTTTGGATGTCCCATTACAAATGTCTTCTTTCTATAAATAGAAATAATTTTCCCCTCCAACAACTATGTGGACCCCATCATATACTCACAAACCAACTCTACCTTAATTTCCGTGCCCAACAGTAACAAGACACTTGGAGTGGGACGGAGGGAGTAATATTTTGAGAGAATATAAAAAAAAAATTAATGATCAAATATGAAAAAGATGCCAAAGTATGAAATATGGCAACTATTTTAAATATTAAAAAAAAAAATGAAAAGTAGAATAAGTAAAAGAAATTGACTGGAATATATTCTTCTATTCATACACATATGCGCTGATGCTGCATGTACTCCCTCCGTCCCGCGAATTATGACTCGTTTCTTTTGGGCACGGTAATTTATGTGGTGGTGTGTGGTGAGGTTTAGTGGTTAAAGTGATGTGGGTATTTGTATTTAAAATTTTAATGAATTTTGACTTTCTTTATTGTTTAACTTTGACAAAATATTATTGTATTGATTTAACTAGAGAAAAATATTCAAGTGTGGTCTTGTTAGAATTGTCTAGACGTCTAGATTTAGAATATATATTTTATATAATTTTTATTTGTACCAATTTTTAAATATGAAGAATTAAATAAATGCAAGGGATTTTGTGTAGAAAAATAAAAGTGATATGCTTTTAATAGGATTTAGAAACCATTAAGATTCTAATCATATTTATATTAATTAAATTTATCTAAAAAGAGAAAGTGACCACAATTCGTGGGACAACCAAAGAGAAATACGAGCCACAATTCGTGGGAGGGAGGAGTATATTCTAAAGGAGTGTCGAAATTAATTTTTATAGGCTCATTTAATATTGTTGAATATATAAAAATTTTGTCTTGACCGTCACCAATATAATTTTTTTTTTTTTAGATTGTATCCGAGTGGAGTTTGTTTATTTGGATACATGATGTGCTAAATTATCAAACCCCACATGTGTTATTATGTGTAGTACTTTTTTCTATGGGTCTATAATCTAGCGGCAATTAATTGAGGCACGACAAATTGCCAAGGAATTCACTAATCACTCATATTTTATTTATTTATTGTTTTAACTCTCTAGAGTCTAGAGTGTTTGTCATGCTCTTTAAATATACTTCATCCGTTCTCAAATATTTCTTACAGACCCAATGCGCACGCAGTCCACTGCACATTTTGAATCAATAATAACTCAAGTTCGGTATATGTAAAAATTCTAAAAGTTTGATATTTAAAAACTACACGACGAGACGAATCTAACAAGATCCCTCTTGACTATATTTTAACTTGTATAACTATGATAAAACTTTAAATCAAAGTGCATGGTTGAATAATGCCCCAAAACCAAATGTGTCAAACATTTGGGAACGGAGGAAGTATTGACTTTAATTTATTGATTGCTTAGGAATCAATTTCAACGGTATCGATATCCTTCTTGCATTAATAAAGCGGGTCAACTTTTACTATTGATAGATTGGCACATATACTACTTATGCGAAATCGTTTGGGTGCGGACACATTCAAAAGTGATGGGTATGCGTATATGAAATGATGTGTAAGTATAAAAAAAAGTGATGAATGAAGGTTATGAATAAAAAATTAATAAAAAAAATAAACTACCGTCTATATATTACTCTATAAGGCTTATACATCACTTTACAAAGGGCTACACATCATTTTTAGTGTTGTCTGTACTGCTGACAATTGTTATGTCATTATAGAAACCGGATTGCTACTTATGAGATAGGAATATTTTTATACATATAGTCTTTAAACTAATTTATGTTGACAACCCTTCAACAGAAATCTTTGTTGATTAGATTAGATTCAATATAAGTGTATCCGCGGTTTCAATTAGAGGCTAATCATGTTAGTATTTTCTCGATTTTATTAGAAATGAAAAAAAAAACCTTAATAATTTAACATACATTAGGTGAAGCAAAACTTTGCAACAATATTCTAGCGTTTTAGAAATATTCCATTAACTTTTTTTGGGCAAAATTTCCTTATTTTCTAAAGTATAAAATATTCTCAACACTTTCCATTGGTGCCAAACCTCATTTGCAAGAAATGTTCTTTCTATTGATGATGATAGTCATTGCTTCTTGTCCTTTAAGCAATAGATGGATAATTTGAAAGACACCCATAATAGCATAAAGAAATTCAAGTCAATGTACTCCAATAACATAACATTAAACAAAATCTATATCTCCATATTAATGCGTAATATCGCATTCTGTTTTAAGGAAATATTTTGTTAAATTAATGAAATTTAACAAACCCTATCAATACACCTAATTCTGATTCTATCATTTCTATTACAAACACTAAAGACTCCACAGACAGTTAAGACTGGCAACTCACTTTCTAGGCTCCTCCACTTCTTTCCTCTTTTGGCAGGTACAATTGTTGATCCACACTGTACAGCACACATCAGCACAAAGCGTGTGATTGCCCTAAGATGGGCCAAAATTTGAGCAATTTTGGAAAAATGCTACTGGGGTTGACGTAAATCCTACCCTTTCCGTTCCCAACGCCAAAAAGGGCAGATCACCAACAAATAAAACGGCAGCCCGTCGTCGTCCCGGTCTCCTAAAACCTCTGCAGAGTGTAATACGCAAAGTCGTAAACCATCTGTGCATCAGGGAGGGGTTCCGGGATTCCACATGTCTTCCGTGGTTTCAATCATTCTATCGATTTTGACAGTGTGTGCATCGAACGCGGGAGCATCGTTGCCGTTGATTTCGTTCCCGTTTTCGGTTGGATCTCGATCGATTTTGCGATCAATCGAAAAGGGTGAAGCTGATAGGCCTGATTATGCTGTTGAATTGAACGCCACGAGCTTCGATGCCGTGCTTAAGGAGACTCCCGCTACTTATGCCATTGTTGAATTCTTTGCTCACTGGTGAGTTGCTTATGGGGAATGTTTTTTTTGTCGAATTGGTTTTTATGGATTTAATTTGTTTGTCGTTTGGTGTTTTTGGTTGAGTGAAGACTACATGTATTAATAGGGTGTTGGGGAATTAATGCCTGTTTGTATTCTTCTGTGTTTTAGTTACTTGGAAGTTTACTGTTCGATCTGAGAATGTAGGATGGATTAACAAAGTAATGACTGGGAGAGATGAGGTAGAAAAATGCTGTCTTTGAAGTTTGAACCATCTAGATCGGTTGATTTGTTTTCATTTCAAAAGAATTAACGCGATAAATGGGAAGTATACGATTGGTTAAACAATCTTTTAATACTCAACTGTCATATCTCTAACCCTATCAGAGGGAGTTTGTTTTTGAAAGACTAGTTTTTGGACACAAAATTTCGTTGTCTACTCGTGTATCTCATTGTGGAAATTCATGTGTATTTATTCAAAAGGTTCGCCGGATGTGTGGAAGTTTGATTTTGATGTTATGGTTCTCAATTGCAAAATATGCTTGAGTGTGCTTATACATATATTGAAGATTTTGTTTACACTATTCTTGTTTTTGCAGGTGCCCGGCCTGCAGAAATTATAAGGTATATTGAGAAATTCATCTCAAGTTGTATTATTTGTTGCTATCATAAAACTATGCCTTACACAAGGTTGTTAAACAATTTGAACAGCCACAATATGAGAAAGTTGCCAAGCTTTTTAATGGAGCAGATGCTGCTCATCCTGGGATCATACTGATGACGCGAGTGGATTGTGCCTTAAAGGTATTCATGCTGTTTTTTCATTCTTCTTGATTGAATAAAGAACTGCTTTTATTTGTTAAACTAGCTTTTGGAATGTCATCTATTATGTTCTGTATGTCAAATGAAATTTGTTAATTGCTTTTTAAAGTAGTGTTTTTTTGCTGGACTTGTTTAATTTGGCTGTATGACAACTGACAAGTTCAGCCATTTCTAAGTATCCAATCATCATTAATCAACTAAACCCTAAATAATGGTTAAAATATACAAAGGATATATGAAAACATTCTTCAGCCAAATGATGGATTAAATGCTAAGAACCTTCCACTATTTGAAGTTTTAAAGCATCTACATTCACAAGTAGTAGGTAAGGTTGTTGGATGTTTCCACTTCTGATTGAATGCAATGGAATAGCACGCATGCAAGGCATGGTTGCTTCTATACACCTATAAATCTGATCTGCAGAAGTTCCCTTTATTAAAGAACACAGGCTAAAATTTACTCTCTTTTTCCTAGTGTAATTTGTGAGGTTTTTGCAATAAAAAAATAACCCATCTTTCCTTTCTTTATTGGCGCTGCCGCCCAAAAAAAGTAGAAAATGAAAGGGGAAAAATATCTTCGCTTAACATCTTCATGAGTTTTATGTTTTTATTGAGCAATATCTTTCTATTTTATTGCTTTGATGTGACTTTTCTTTGTTTTACTTGGCAGCACAGATCAATAACGATCTCTGTGATAAATTCTCTGTGAGTCACTACCCCATGCTTTTTTGGGGCTCACCTTCTAAATTTGTCTCTGGAAGTTGGAACCCAAAACAAGATAAGAGTGAAATACACCCCATTGATGATTTTCGCACAGCTGAGAAATTGCTAAATTGGATCAATAAGCAAGTTAATGGGTAAGACAACATTTCTTATTAGTTAGTTGCTAACTATTGATGAACTTGTCTCAATTGATCATATACTCTCACACATAGTGGAGACCTTAGGATATTGTGTAAAATAATGAGGGTGAGCAACTGCAGGGGAAATGCTATGTAATATTGTAAAACAAAAATATTTATTCTGTTCTGCAAATTTCACTTTTCTCATATAAGAACTTTTGCTACCATGTGCTTGCTCATAGATATATAAGTTGAACGAGTTTTGGCTTTTGGCTTTTCTTTCTTCTTCTTCTTCTTTTTTTTTTTTTTTTTTTCACTTTTGCTTATGTGTGTGTGTATTTGTATTTATTTATTTATATGCAGTTCTTATGGCTTGGATGACAAAAGATATGAGAATGAGCAAAATGTTCATGCAAATGCTTCAGATCCTGAACAGGTCATTCCGTGAGCTTGCTTTCAATGTAAACTGCATTATGCAAATTTGGGGGGGCATTTGGTTCACTTATAGGAATCTGAATGGATATGATTTTGAAAGTTAAACCTTACTTTTGAAGATCCAATTTTCTTATGTTTTTCGGAATGAAATTTTATATGAAATCCAAACGATTCCCATTCTAATTCCCAATTCTTATCACTCATACCAAATGCCCCTTTATTGCATTATTTTGATCTCATTTCTAACTAGTCCTCATGTACCTATTGAGAAGATTGCTCGTGCCATATATGATGTCGAGGAAGCAACAGCTGAAGCATTTGACATTATTTTGGATCACAAGGTGAAATTAGTTATTTCTGAAGCAAGTTCCTGACTGACTTTGGCTTTTATGTAGTTTTGCGTACTAATTTGCTCTTTCATACTTATTATGTAGATGATAAAACCACAAACTCGGGCATCGCTTGTTAAATTCTTTCAACTTTTAGTGGTCCATCATCCATCGAGAAAGTGAGTATCAAGCCCCCCAAACACCTTCCATTGCATTATGTTTGCCTCTTACTTATTTTGATTTTACTAGGTGCCGCAAAGGAGTGGCAGAAATACTTGTAGATTTTGATGATCTTTCACTCTATGAGAAGAAAACCTCAAATGTTGGTGAAAAACGTGCTCCCGGGGATTATAAGATTTGTGGAAATGAAGTTCCTCGTGGATTTTGGGTATGTGCATTAGCTAATACCGATCTGTTTTCCATTTTCCTTTTCGCAATGAGGATACAATGATTGAAGGAAAGTAGAGAAAAGTGAACAAAAAATTGATGCTATCAGATATGTCTTGAGTAAAAGCTATAGCCATCAAATGAGTGTGGTTATTTTCTTATTTTTTTTTTTTTTTTTAGTTTTGAGAAAGCAAATGCAGATGCCTCATATTACATAACTGAGTAATTTCTATATGCTCAAGTTCCTAATTTTCAGGCGTGTGTTTACGTTTCCTCAATGGTAAATTGTAGAGAAATGCAATAAGTTTGCATGACTTGCTAAGTTAAAAACAAGAACCCGGTTCCCGTCAATTAGTTCTCAGCCATTCCTTTGAAATTTACTCTCAACATGAGTTAATACTATTAAAGCAACTCGATTGTTTTTTTTTTTTTTATGGAGTATAGTAGTTCGATGCTTTCTGATTTTGAATTCTCTCTTATATTTCATTAGTCACATTTCCAAAAAAATGCCTAAAGTTTTATGTCACTGTTGATCTTTATGAATTCTATTTGGGTGTAGTAACACAGTTATGTGAGTTTCCTCGAAATCTATTTTTCTTAGTAATCTGTCCATCTATTTTGTGTATAGATGTTTTGTCGCGGTAGCAAGAAGGAGACTAGAGGCTTTAGGTGAGAAAGTTCATTACTTCTATCTATTCCAAATTTGTTGTTCTCTTTTATCTTTTGTTGTTGCGGTGGTGGTGGTATGAACTGGGAAATAATAATCTGGAAGAAATTGACCAGCAATATAACTGGAATAATATCAGGTTTAGCTGATCGTATTGGTTCTTTGCAGTTGTGGGTTGTGGGTTTTGTTGCACTCACTTTCTGTAAGAGTAGAAGATGGAGAAAGTGACATGGCATTTACAACTATATGTGATTTTATTCATAATTTCTTCATTTGCGAGGAGTGCAGACAACATTTTAAGGAAATGTGTTCAACGTAAGTTTAATTCAAGTTCATCTTCCAATCTCTTGTTTCTTAATGTATGTGCGTTACTACTTGATATTCAATGCTATTATGCAGCGTTTCAAACCCATTCAAGAAAGCCCGTGATTTTGTTCTTTGGCTGTGGAAAGCCCACAACAAAGTTAATGAGAGGCTCATGAAGGAAGAAGCATCTGCAGAAACCGGTGATCCTCTGTTCCCCAAAATCATATGGCCTTCGAAACAACTTTGCCCTTCTTGCTACCAGAACAAAAGCAGCAAAGCCAATGTCAGTGGTCAGATCGATTGGGACGAGGACGAGGTTTACAAGTTCTTGATGGGCTATTATCGGGATACATTGACGACTCTGGCCAAGGTTAAAGAGCAGCTAAATAATCAGAAGCCTGATGCAATAGATGCTGACGATGTGCTGGTTTCCACACATGCTGTCGTGGTGCCTGTGGGTGCTGCGCTAGCAATTGCCATTGCAAGCTGCGCATTTGGAGCGCTTGCCTGCTACTGGCGCCAACGACAGAAGAGTCGGAAGTATAAACACCATCTACACTCTTTTAAAAATATATAACATTGTTACTTGACAAAAGAAATTTTAAAACAGAGTAGAAAACAGGAAACAGAGTTTGTAGTGCTGGGCGTTTGGTGTTTGCCTTCTTATTTCTTGTTTTACGCCAACATTTCAGGCCGAGGAGAAGCTGGAACTGAAAATTTTGAGATGATTAGTAGAGAAAAGTCGGTTAGAGTCGAGGTACAGGTGAGTTCACGACTGCCATGTACAAGATTACAGTCTTCTTTCCCAGACAGATTTTCCAGTGCCTTTTTCTCTCTCTTTTTAAGTGTTTATTTCTGGCTTCTCCTCTAATTGAGACTGTACAGATATTGCACATGATGACATGTATTTTATGCAGTGTAAAGATATGAAGTATACTTCTTGTTTGGGAATCAGACACTATTTTATCTTTGCATTTGTACTTTGGTGTTTACAGAAAATACCACACAGCTTTTTGGTTCAATTCCAGAAAATTAGAATCAAAGTAGACTACTTTCAGTTGAACACCTCCCCCAAATCCTTCCGTATTGTCTTAGCGCCGTTTGAATAGCTTTTGGCAGCTTCGGGTTTTGCTTCCAATAAAGGTGTTTTTGGTCATACGTGTGTGTCTGGATTGGTCAGAAGCAGCTTGAAAATAGAAATCGCGGTTTTGACCTAAACAATGGGTATGTTTGGGAAATAATTAGAGTTTAGAGTTTAGAGTCTTTGAGTTTGAAATTAATGGTGAAAAATAGTTTTAAATTTGAATAATAGTGTTTGGTAATACGATTTTAAATTAGAGTTTAAAATCTGGAGTTTGAAAAGCTAAAAATTGGGGAGGAATGTTTAGAGTTTAGATATTAAAATTTAACGGTTACTGTAATTAGTGTTTACTATAAATAGGATTTTAGGCTATTTTTAATATGCATTTTAAAAGCTAAACGCTAATCGTTAGCGTTTCTTCCCAAACGGAGTCAATAAGGAGGATGCTTCTGTTTCCAGCAAAAGCTGAAGCATTATGTAAAAACAAATTTGCCTTGAATTTTTACTTTTAATAAATTATGCATTAAAAATATTAAACATGTACAGTAATATTTATATCTCACAATTTATTTAATTTTTTTCTCGAATAAACCTTTATTGAGAATTTATTATAAGTACTTATATAATAATTTCAAGTAATAAATAAATAAAATTTCATATTACCAATATTGTAATAATATTGTCACTTTTTAAAATTTATGAAAAATATATAAAACTTACACATATGCATGTCAGTAAAATGATTCAATATACTACTACTATTACTCTATGATATCTCAATTTTGGTAATTTCTAGACTTTAAAAGCATTTTTGAATATTCTTGATTCAAATGCTTTTCACTGCCAAAGTATTTATTTATTTATTTATTTAATTTTAATTTAATCTGAACATTAAATAGTTTACTACTTTTAGCTTCTCATTTTCTTTCCATTTTTGAGTTTTACTTATTTTATTTTCAAAAAGTCAATCCAAACCAGCCTTTTAAAATCCTCCTTTTAAAATCCTGCTTTTCTCTGAGACACTTGTTGGTTGCAACTTGCAATTTTTGCTATGGTATTTATAGTACCCATCC
Source organism: Hygrophila difformis (assembly GCA_030278955.1). Classification (NCBI taxonomy): domain Eukaryota; kingdom Viridiplantae; phylum Streptophyta; class Magnoliopsida; order Lamiales; family Acanthaceae; genus Hygrophila; species Hygrophila difformis. The sequence goes on along the minus strand of JAOANR010000012.1, from coordinate 43,839,863 downwards.
ATGTAGGGATGGCAATGAGTCCGGGTCAGGACCGAGAACCGAGAAAGACCCGAGCTTGGGTCGGGTCTTGGGTCTTAAAAAAATGGATCCAGAATCGACCCGTTGTCATCCCTAAGGATGGCAATGGGTTCGGGTCAGACCCGGAACCGAACCGAACCCGAGCACTGGGTCGGGTCTTGGGTCTTGGCGGAACCGACCCAGACCCGACCCATTGCCATCCCTACATCCATGGCAGTTGTGTTTTTCCCCAACTTGGCACAAAGTGTTGAATCTTTAATTTGATACTACTACTAATTAACAAAAGTTTGAAATGGTGCATTACGTACAAACCAGGGCTTCATCCACTCCAACAAAGAGGGCCGCAATAAATGATGGTACCAATGGAGACAGTTGAATGAAGAAAATTTCAGCTTCTCAGGGCTTGCCAACAAGTCAACCACACTACTTTCTTACAACTCTCCTTTTTCAACCTCCTCCTGTCTGTCAGTTCATTCAACCTTCCCATCCATTTTTCCGGCTAACTACCTACCAACAAATTAAGGACAGCCATTTATAGAGTCAACAAGTTGCAACCAAAATCAATCAAAGTCGCTCACCTACCAGCCCATCTATAACACAATAAGCATCTTCCATTCCATGTACTATATATAATTTTCTTTTATGTACAATGTATAATGTATAATGTACAAATGTAGCAGCATTGCTTCTTTAGAGGTGCAAAACCTAAATTACCACCTCAAAAATTACACTAATTTTTTTTTTTTTCTTTCTTCCTTAGTTTCTTCAAACACATATTTACAAGTGTATAATCCATCCATTCTTACGGCAACCACCATTCACTTCAATGAGCAGGAATAACAACCTCCTCCTGCGGCTGCTGCGCCGATGGTTCTTCATCAGATCCATTATTACTAACCTAATGATTCAAAAAATGTCGTGTTGTCCGAATTTAGAAGGCTGCCATAAACTTTTGCACCGAAGTTTTTAGGACTAAATTTGTTTTACCTGTTGAAGGTGTTGACGGCGCAGGACAGAAGTTACTGCTTTTAGTATTATACAGATTGGAACTATAATCCCAGTGATTCTGAACATTATCAACTGTTGCATAAACCAATCCAGTAGTGAGAATTACCGTTATGTTGAACTACTGATTTTGATTGTTTTTGGGTGAGATGTTACCATGAGCAGCGGTAAAGAATAGCTCCCTGCTCGATTAACTATGACTGGAAGAGTATGTCGCAGAATTAGCAGAATCATAAACTGCATATAAGTGAACAGAGCATATAAATAAAAACACGAAAGAATTATAGAGCGTAAATGTCTAAATGATCAATAAAGATGGAGAGTTACTATAATGGCAACCGAGCGACAGCAAATTATGCTTCGCGATGCAGGAGCATTCTCGTCATAATCTGGATCGATCAACCTGTGTTGGGTTGAAACCATTGCAATAATCCGAGGACTGTTGTTTACGTCTCTTCTTGTAATTCGCCAATTGCCCCTGACAATAGCGTGAAACTGACTCAGCCACCAAAATCTAGGGCGTGACATGAAGAACGCAAAGAACTACCTCAAGTTCATAGCAAGTCCCTCAAAACGAAAAATTGGTGGTGGTGCTGTGTATCCTGGCTTGAATTGCTGCAATACGAATACGAATACAGACAGGTCAGCGAGCGGTCCAGTCCAACCCAAGACAAAACAAACAGAAGCTTGCATATGATATAATAAAGCAGCTCAACCTGATGGCATATTTCACACACGGTATCACCCTTCTCGTTGCACCATCGCTGCACACATTTCCGGTGAGCATACTGAAAACATTGTATACGGAACCATAAGAGTCGAAAATGATTTCTATAATCCAAAGCGCCGACAAGGATTTACATAAACAAGAAGAATCACAATAGGTGTGGTGCTGGTTTCTCTGTTCTTAACAAACTACCATTCTAAATTCTTATATAATCAATCTACTTTCTCCAAAAAGGCATGCAACTAAACATAATCGAAAAGTTACTTTATGAAAAAGGTACGCGAAATTTAGATCAAAGAAGTGAAGAATGAATCGAATCAAACGGATAGATGATTAACAAAAGTAATGGTGAAAAGAATCATTTTAGTGAAGAAACCTTCAAGCTTCCGGTGCAAGAACAGGGAACCTCCAAATTCGAATCGAAATCTTCATCCTGGCATATCCTGCACTCACCAAGTTTCCTTGGACATGATGGGCTGTCTTCAGAGACGTCGATCACTGTGTCATTGGTTTTCACTGGTTCCACCTGCTTTAACAGGTTTCGACTCTCGATTGCGGCCTCTAATGTTGATTCGGTCAGCAAACGGTCCACCAGCAAAACAAAGTGATCCCCCATTGAATTGATAAGGAAAAATTTACAAAGGTGTTCCACCTGATTATCAAAACCAATAGTTACAATATGTGATCAGAAACAAATTCACAATATTACAGAGATGACTTAAACGATAAAAAGAGCTATAGGAAATTGAAAGACTCAAATTTGGTCAGAAGACAAAGAGAAAACAGATGACTTTATGAAAAATACAAACACAAACAACCATCCGTGACAAACAAATAACAAAAATCCAGTATGATTTCCTTCAAAAAAATTCAATCAAAAAGAAGGTAAGGAAAAGAAACAACAGTAAATTGGCATTTAGGGATAATAATTATCCACATTAAGACAAAAACCCCCCAAATTAACAATAAAAAGTTGGAGACATATACAGAGAGTTCAAAATTTCGCCTACCCAGATGGTCAAAAGTGATCAATATTATCTTCTCAAATCAAAGAGTTAAAGGATTTGAGGGAATATACTCGAAAAGGGAACGTCGAGCATTCAATTGAAAACACATAAACAGCAAATTGGACATACCCAGATGGTTAAAAAGACAAAAGGGCCATCTTTTGCACAAAAGCTTATGAAATGTAAAGAAAGATTGCATACAAAGTCATGGGAAATTGAAGATTTGAAACTAAGTGCAAATATAAAAAAAAAGGGGGCAAAAGGAGACTTACAAGAAGGGGATCGAATATCTTAAAGCTAAGAAACCTTTTCGTCCCTGGCTAAAGGAAGAGATTGAGTGTTCCAATTGTCAGCACTTGAATACAAACTTGCTCAAAAATGCATTAGTTTGTGTAGAATAGTAATGAATGTATCTGTATATGTATATATATGGATTGCATAAAGAAATGGGGCCAACGCCAAGAAATGCTCTGATTCAGAGTGGGAAAGAATCAAAGAAATCAATGCAAAGAGAAATAGTCCCAAAATAGGATAGCCCTTGAGGGTTTCAAGCATGTCCCCACCCTTTTATAGCACTGTTGTAGTATACATTTTCATTAGTACACTTGTCCTCGTTTTATTTCATTAATGTATTCTTGTTTGTAATAGGGTTTTGATATTCTTTTGGATTGATTGGGAGTTCAGTCTTACGTGTCAATTGCAAAATATTCCATTTGTCTAAACTGCAATTTCTTATAGAAGTATAAAAGTGCATATTGATTTTATTTTTTTTTTGTTTTTATTGATGAGAAAACTTCTTTGCCATTTATATAAATTCCCATGAAGTATAAAGCTCCAGCAAATTGATATAATCTGAATCAGGAAAATTATATTGCAACATTGCACTTGATATTGAAATAATTAAGTTATTAATTAAAATAAATACTACTACCAACTTGAATGGGATACGTGTAGCTTTTGGTTCCATGAAAAACATACCATATCACTTCAAAAAAAGAAAAAAATAAAAAAGTAAAAAAATGATAGCGTTACAGTTTAAATTAATAGCATAATCCTAAAAAAAACAAAAAAATCCACAATAATAAACGCCTAGTAACCCTCGATAGACTTTTTCTTGAAAGAGCCGAAGCCAGCAAACAAAGAAAAATAACAAAAAATAGGAAGGAAGCAAAAGAAATAACATCAGATCTTGGGGAAGCACATACCGGACACATCCGCTGCTAAATCCCCCATGGAATGTGACAGGTTTTAATGAACGATGCACTTGAGCACAAGAAATTTGGGGAGCACAAATTGAAGACTTTGAACATTATTTTAAAGTTATTTAAGGCGGGGAAAAACACTGTTTAATTAAATAAACTTAAAAATATAAACAAAATCATAAGAACACAAATATTTCATCCAAATTTAAATCACTTTGAGGCACAAACTGGACCATACAATGATATAAAAATGGAATAAAAATTAATAATAAATTATTAATTATTATTAGTATTATTTAAAAAGAAGTTGACATCGCATCTATATGGGTTCAAATTCTTTCTTTATTTTTATTTTTTGTTATTCTTTGACACGTGTATGTATATACTTCATTTGTTCTCTTTTAAAATGCTCCATTCATGCATTTGACACAGTCAAATACATATTTTTAAATATTAATAACTCAAATTGTATATAACTAAATATTATAAAAAAATTAATATTATTAAACTACGTGATTAGACGAATCTAACATCTCACTTGACTATATTATAAAAATATTTTTTATATAACTATATTTAAAATTTGATTAAAATTATTTAATAAATAGTTGATACTATGTAAATATATCACTTAAAAGAAAACGGATGAAGTATATATATATATATATATATATATATGTAATAGTCTAAAAATGAGACATTAATGATTTGAGATTGTGTATCTTGCTTCTTGCACGTATAAGTTACATGTTATTTATTGCCTTATCATATCTGATCTGATGTACATGTTCTATTATTTTGATTCTTTTTTTTTTGAAAAAAAAAAAAATTCCTACATGGGATTGAGTGCTATACGAATCTTTTCCTAACTATATACAGGAATATTTAAGTAACAATTGAGTGATGATAATATGATGTGCAGTAACTTGTGTATTCTTTTTAGAAACTAAAAATATTCAACTTTCGTTTTAAATATTATATTAAATTTTTCTAATACTATTCTTTACTTATATAAAAATTATTTTCATACATTTATTACCAAACCATTAGTTGAAAGAGTAAGAACAAGAGTTAATTAATACAATTATTATTTATTAAATTATAACTTTATTAAATGACAACTTAGAGGAGTACTACATAGTATTCCTGAAATTTCGAAGGTTCTCCTCGAAGTCAAAAAAAGAAAATTGGGAGGTGATTTGGTCAAAACTCCATTTCTGAATATTTGGTCAAAGGCTGAAAGGCCTCTCTCCACACGTAGATTGGTTGGCCAAATTTTGGTGCACTTTAATTTTGTTAACTATAAAAATATACTAGTAGTATAAAAATTGTCCATATCAGAACACAATTTCCGAATTTCTTAAGTGGGTTTGATAGGATTACAATTAATGGCTATTTTGTTGGTTTGGTTTGAAACTTTATGTCTTGATCAAGTTACGTTCTTCCAACTTCCAGTAGATAGTGAGAATATTCATTCATAAATAAAAAAAATTAAAAAAAAAAAAACCAAAGTGTGATGAAATGACTGTTGGATTCATTCCCAAATCCACCACAATTCAACACTGGAATCCAATTCATCAAACCTAACCCTTATTATAGAATCAGATATACTCCCTCCTTCCCATTTATATCGTCCTGTTATTATTGGGCACGAGAATAAAGGTAAAGTTGATCTGTGAGTATATAATGGAGTCCACATAGTTGTTAAAGGAGAAAATTATTTCTATTATAGAAAGAAGACATTTGAGATGAGACATCCAAAAATAAAAAATAAGACATTTGAGTTGAGATAGAGGGAGTATTAATTAGGTCATGATGCAGGGCCATATCACCGGGTCTAAACCGGTTGTTGAAATTCAACAACAATTCAACATGTTGGATTGCAGGCTGCAGCCATTTCTTAGATCATACTAGTAAGGCTGTAAAAGAACACAAGATCAAATGAATATGGATATATTACCTTAAGGGGCGTAAATTTTAGGGAATTAGGTTGGATTCATGTGTACTTGGTTGGATTTATGGTAAATAATTAATCGTAGACCCGGTAGTATTGTTCTAAAAAATATTCTACATTTGTTTATCCTCGTAGCTTCTTAAATAATTATGAAATTTTAAAATGAACATTGGACAAATGTAGATTACATATCTAAAGAAAAACACATTGTAAATATAATGAAATTTTGTCAGGTGCGTGCATGTACAGATGCTTTTACAAGTAAATACACTAGTGGCAATATGGAATTAGACTTGCAAGCGTCTACATGTTGGTGTTGGGTTCTACTAATGATTGTTATGATAGTTGCAAAGCAGATGTGTACTACTAATTACAGGAACTGGGACGAGAGACAGAATGCACATACAGAATGAACTATATCAAGAAGTTAAATCCATTGGATCATTACCTGCAGACTCATCGTCGGCACAGAGATTGCAGACATTATCGAGATTTGGTTTCGAATGCAATAAAGAATCCATCCTTTTCTCCAGCCATTCCAATCTCCTCTCCAAAGTCAAGACAGCAATATGCATTATCCTGGCTTCTACCTGGGCGACCTTAGCACAAGATCGAAGTAAGATATAGTAATCAGCATGCACGGCATAAATATACACCTCTCTTCTTCTCCTACTATAGTGAAGATAGTCCTTCCTTTTGATCCTACTTCTCGGAGGAATATAACAGAACTTGTTTTCCTCCATCTCCAACATCAGTTGCTTTATTGCCTTCGCTTTGGCTGACTCATTTGCAGGTTGATTGTTGGGTACAAATTCTTCACCACAATCCAGAAAGCTGTCACAACCAATGCTGCAATCAGTGTGGTCATTTCCATTATGTGAAGTGCCACAATTTTGCAGATGGGACTTGATTTCCCTCTCCTTAGTTTTCTTAGTTTCTTCCTGTCTACATTCACCACCAGATCTTTTCTCATGCAATAATTTTTCTGCAGTTACAGCCGGCTGAAAGGATGGCATGGATGTATTAGCAGAACCTTTTTAAGTTGGATTAAACAAAATTTATTTTTATTTTTGACTTCAACAAATTTAAAAAGAGCCTACTCACACCAAAAGTATAAAGGGCGAGGGAATGGGGAAGGGGAAATGGACAGAAGAAATTTGAAACTCCCTTAGCCAACTCTGCTAATTTCCAATACACAAATTTCAAATCAATTAAGATTTGTCTTTGTGACAAAATTTACCTTTTGGTTCTGGTAGAATTCCCAGAGGTTCTTCAGTAGCTTTTCCTCCTCGATATCCTCAAACGATGGTTGTAATCCAGAAAAAACTACATCCTTACAGTGCTGCAGGTACGACAACAAGTCACTTGAATATGCTGTTAAAGAAGCCCAAACAAATTCAAAATAGTTACATCAACTACAATTTAGTTACAAAAGAACAAGGAGTCTTACCATTGATTTCCAGAAAATAACCATTACCTGGCAAATCATCCAGTTCCTTGTATTTTGCTTCAAGAAGCCGTAGGAGCTCGACAACAGTCAATGTAGAATCCTTATTATCTGATGCATCAGCATTTTTTGATGTTCTTTCTTCATTATTAGCCCTAGACTCTGAACAATCTGGGCTTGACAGACTAGATTCCCACATTCCATAACCATTAATGTTGTAAAGAATCCTAATGGCCACAATCAGAATTGACATAATAAATGCACGAGTGGGAATCCTAAACTCATTAGCGGACAGATACAATTCTGAAGGCATAGACCATTCACATATCTGGCTTGCCACAGGTAGTATGTCCTTAGTAGGAAGTGATAACTTCTGGCAGTAACGGAAAGCAATGGCATAGAAGTTCACAGGAGGTAAATCCAAACCAATTTTCCTAGCAATGTCAGCTGCCATCGACTCCAGTTTCTGTGATGAGATAGTGTGGCTTGGTCTGAACATACGACTGGCAGGGAATGGGCATGCCTCAGAGTGAGATCCAAGCTGCTTATCAATTTCAGAGAAAGCAGCAAAATATGGAAGCTTTCCCTCGAGGATCCACTTCAATAGGTCAGATGGCAAAATTGCCTCCCTAGCAACATGACAAGCAAGGAACGAGATAGCCAAAGAACACGGTATAGGGATTGCGTTTTTTAGAGATCTATACCAGACATATACTACACGCTTCCCATATATATTAACAGGCTCATCATGCAATTTCGCACTAGGCTGAAACTCCTCTACTTCACCTGGATGGCAAGGTAGGATAATCATTAAAAAATAAAAGAAACCAACAAATATGTTATGCAGAGCACACAAACCAAAAGAAGCCTAATTCCTATCATAGTATCATTCACCACAAATGCAAGCTAGAATTTGACATAACAAAGTACATATAAATTAATTCTAGTTATAATCACAACAAACGAAAAAAGAACATTGAAGGAAGCAATCAGAATGTATTACAAACATACAAAGCAACCCATAAGGACTGCCTTGATCAATAACACAAAACATATAGCCATTTGCACAATGTAAAATAAAAGTGTACCTTGAGCCTGAGTCTCAGAATCAAGAACAGCCCGGTCAGCCCAATCGTTAGCCATAATCCTGGTGGATGCCAAGAATCTCAACCATAGAGGCCCAATGAGGCCAATAATTAAAGGACTTACATTAAACTGTTCAACCAAAGCTTGGCATTGTAATTGGATCATAAGTTGAAGCCCAGTCACATATCTTGACCTAATCTCAGAATAATAGTCTTCGTAGCTAAAACTCTTTCTGGAGGAACCAAAGTCCCTTGGACCATTTAGAAAATCATCATCACCCATATCATCCACAAAGATATTAGCATGGCTCTGTTTTACCTGAGATATAGGTTCAGCAGCAATGGTGCGGGCTCGGTTACCACTGGGGAGGTAATGGGTGAAAAGTTGCTCTTCATCAACCCCAGTATCAAATATATCATCTGCTTGTGAATTGCAGCTATCACAATAAAAGAAGCCATCTTCATATTGGGTAAAGCCAGAATTGCTGCCACATACTTCACAAATCCGTTCAGCTCTCTCAGCCATTGTGCCTATTCAACTATAGAATAAATACAATAAACTTTTGTACAAAGTACATGAAATGAAAGACATATTATTACTAGTGACAACTATTTTCTTCAATAAATATTGAAAGGAGAAATAGAGGTCTCCCCAACTTTCATCACCAATTGTTTCTTTCATGACTCATGACTAATTCATTTCATCATGCTATAACTTTATTCCTCGTGGTATCATTTAGATGGTGCAGCAATATCTTACAAAACTAAAAGAAAAACTGGGTGGGGCTACAACAGCATTTCATAACCCTAGTTGTCGCCTGTGGTTAGGCGGTGATAAGGCTACAAAATGCATTTTGTACTCATTTGTAGCGTTAGACCTTGTAGCCCCATGGCGATGACATGGGCCACACACAAGGTGATGCTTGAGGCTACAAAAACTTATGTTGTAGCCTGGGCAACTGCAAACAGAAACACATATCAAATATAATTTCCACCAAAACTTACACAATTGCTTTTCACATAAACACAGATTCACAGTAACTAGAAACATTATTTAAAAAAAAAAAAAAAAAAGTGCCAGTGAATAAGTATGGGCCCTCTGTTTGAAGGCATATCAAACTTTGGTGCTCCTCTGTTTGAAGGATTCTTTTCTGGTGCTTTTATTGGATATAGTTTTTCTACTTCGCTAACCTATTTAACACAAAGTTCAGTAAAAGCACAACTATCACTCGCAATTCGCAAATAATCAAAATTAAATATGCCAGTGAACAAGTATTGGCACTCTCTCAGCACTTGTGTTTTGGATTGGAGATTTGGCATTATTTCCTCTTCCCACACATGTATTTAAACAACAGGTATCATAGCAGTTTGTTTACATCTCTGACTAATATCTGAATTAATCCACATTTGGGTAAATTCACTAACATGACTAAATTGTTGTCTTATGGTGGCCCAATGTGCCAGTTTTATTTCTTGGTTTCCTCATAGTCCTGGGCGGTTTTCCTTTTCAGATCTATCAAATTTTTAGAATTTTTACTTGTATCGAATTTGAGTTATTAATCGTTGAAAATGTGCATAAGCATACGTGCAAATGAGAAGTGTAACCTTTAAAAAAAACGGAGGAAGTATAACTGTAGCACCGGTGAAGCTATTTGAATGGAAATTTCAGGCATGAACCAAAAGATAAGGGTTTTGAATATCTAATAAACAAATTTTGAATGAATGTATGAATACAATAATCTTGTCAATTAAAACCAAACTTAGATTCCTTGAATCTAAGGGGGGTGTATTGGATTAAGAGTTTGATGGACTTTTTTGGATTTTAAAAAGTCTATGGATTTTTAAATCCATTGACTTCATATAGAGTCTACTTGACCTTTTATAGATTCTATGCAGACTTTGCTTGATTTTTTTTATTGATTATATAGATTTCTATAGATTGTAGAATACAATTTTTTTTATTTTAATTTATTAATTTACATGGATTTCTATAGACAATGGGAACTATTAATACAAATATATATTAAACACAATTGTGTATTTAAAAAAAATTATCCAAATGTTCGTTAAAAAATAAAAAATAAAAAATTCATTAGTTGAAAACAAGGAATAAAATGCAGTATTTTTCAACTTGTAAGCAGTATCATAGTTTTTTTTTTTTAAAAAAGGAAAAAAGAGAATAAAAATTCATTAGTTCAAAAGCACTATCATCTGACAACATATGATACACACGCAACTTGTGTTTTGTACAAAACTAAAGACTCCAGAAAATAATTGTAAGGGAAGACAATGCAAATCAAACTTATAAATAAATGGAAATGTAAAATTACTGTTAACAGTAAGGTTGGTCAAGCTAAGAATCCCGGCATTAAACAAATCCATGGGTGGTTTAATTCAATTTTATCAAAGATGTGACGGTATGTAGTAGTAAAATAAAGTTAAATTTTAGAGTAGTTGTGTAATCATCACCCTGACCAACAAAACATGCTAAAACTCTACAATCACATCAATAATATGACATCTCAGAATTACTAAAGTTTAACACTTTTGCTAGTGGAGAATTTTTATGTACTGTTTTTCTACTGAAAACTACTCAAAGTTCTAAGTAGCTAGGAGAGTAAATTTGTACCTTACCAGAACACATTTATGTATGTAAATTTGATTGGGACATTTATACAAACACCAAAAGTGCGAGCATTTCTATGAACACAAAGTTTTTCAACAAAATGCAGAACTCTCCATATAAATAAAATTGCAATCCTTTGCAATGTAGCACACATAAAGGGAAAAATAGGGTTGTGGGAGGCGAACCTGAAGTCTTCACCGTCCACACCCAACCTTGCCACCACCAATTTCCTGTCGTTGAACCGGAAAGGGTCGAGATCTGTGGCCAAACACAGATTTTTTTTTTAATTTTTTTATTTTTTTATTTTTTTTTTTTTGAATTCAAAAGTGGAAGATGATCTTTGGCAAAAAAAAATGACGATTGGGTTATGCGGGGAAGAAAAATATGGTGGAATAATCGTTCATTAGAAACGGACTAGAAAGGGACGGCGAGAATCTGGTTAGAAATCTCTACTCTATAGGAGAGATTTTGGAACTAAAAATCTATTTATAGTATTGGCAAAGAATCAAATAAAATCTATACAGTATTAAAATCTATAGATTATTGAATACTTCAAACTGTAATGCAAAAAATACTTCAAACTGTAATGCAAAAAATACTTCAAACTTTCAAACTTTAGTAGACTTTTTAAAATCTAAATTCCAGCTTCAAAATACACTATATTTTTAAAAGACTTTTAAAAATCTAAAATGAATACACCCACATTTTAGGGCAAAAAAATCTCTCAGAGTCTATATCCAATACACCCCTAAGTACGGAATCGCAGAAGCAGAAATACCTTTACTACAATTCCAACATTACGACTTTAAATGCCAGTCAAGGATCAAAAAAGAAAGATACAATAGACCATTAAACCTTTATACGCATGCTAGGGTTCCGCGGAGGCCTAAGAGCAGCGCAGGCGCATGGAGGGCGAGGCGCGGCTGTCGCTGAGGCAGGGCCACGACGCGCAGGCGGGAGCGAGCCGGCGCCGGTGGTGTTAGATTATTGGAGAGCTCAGCTGCAGAAGGCACCAAAGAGGAAGGAAGATCGACTGAAGCATAAGGATGACGGCATTGGCTGATGCTGATATTCAATGCTGTGAATCACCTTATTTTTATTGTTTTGGGCCTATCTTAGTTAGCGGGCCATTTCCTCTTCTTTTTTGTTCTTTTCTTTATTTCATGGGCCATGTATTTGAGGCCCAATATAGATAGATCAGTAGCTGTTAGTACGTAGCAGTGTTCCGTGTATTTTGTTCTTTCCTCGGTATATAGAAGATAGATTCCTGTAACAGAATTGATTCAATACAACAGTGAAATGATTTTGCCTTCCCTTCGTCTACTCCACTACTACCAAATTCTACATGGTATCAGAGCCTTCATTTCCTGGTGTGGCCGCCCACCCACAAGGCCTTTGAGATGAGCTTTGTAGGCACACGTTCTGATGGGCGGAAGAAATCCCAGAACTAGAAGTTGTCCGGATCTTTGCACGATGTGTATCCTTCCTTCCTTCCCACATTGCCCATTGGCCACTGCACATATCTCTAATTCAGATATAGATGAATTATACGTTCAAGTCAAAACTGAAGCTCAAAAAATAAAAATAAATAGAATGACCTACTTAAGCTAGTTGGCTCCTGCTTTGCCTGAATCCATTGAGGAACTGTCTCAACAATTTTTCTAATATTACAAAATAATCAAGTTCCGAGTTCTTTAATAAGTTCAGTTTCGGCTGGTACCATGTCTGGCCAATCAATAAAACTAGCATGATCCATAGATAAAAAGTTTGGATTCAAAATTTTAAGTTCCATGTCGAAATTTAATTTTTAGAAGGTATTTCAAGTTAGAAACACGGATTCGGTACTCATTATTGGTAGCTAAAATCATTTATCCAAATACAAATAAGTTAAATCTCATTCCCATTCCAATTCCTATATTCAGGTTTTCCGAACACCCCGCTAAGTCTACAGGATGCTATAGCTTTCCCTTCATAAACACCGGCCAAAGGCGCGGTATAGCTGTGCAGCCAGTGCAGGCCACAGTTAACAATACATAGGCAAACACCAAATGCAAAATTCACACCAAGTTGCCAACAATGGCACTGCAGGAAAGGAAATTCATATGAATATTATTAATGGTCTACACAGCAAGATTGAAATAGGGATTCCTAAATATATGTTCACAACAAGGAAAGCATCACCATGTACACAAGCCGAAACTGAAGCAACCCACTGATTTGCATATACATTACATTACCCAAACAAATGTGTAGATTTAGGTTTAGAATGTAACTGCACCAGACCTTATGAGACGAATACTAAGACATATAGATTAATTTTGGAAAATTTGTCATTGTCGGTAGTAACCACTCTGGTGAGGTGGATATGGAGATGGAGCCGTGTATGGAGGGCGAGGCATTGATCCAGGTTGCTGGGGGGGTGCATTATAGTAAGGGGCTCGCCATCCAGGATAAGCTGTCTGTCCGTATTCATGGTTCACAGGAGGCGGCTGTTGGTGATGTGGAGGAGCATAGGAATTTGGAATGGGTGTGCTGTAGGGAGGCTGTGGCGGCTGCTGGCTACCATAAGGAGGAGGTTGAGAGTAGGCAGGCATTGGCTGCTGGGGTGGCTGGTAAGTATGGGTTTGAATATGGGAGGAGTTTGGGGGTATGTTCCCTTGATCCATCAGTGGTTGAGGATTGGTACGTTGAGAAGAATGAGGCTGCCCAGAAGAAGAAAATGAGTAGCTTGATGTAGTGGTTTTGCCATCCTGGAAACTAAGACCTGATAACTGCCTCTGAACCTCTTCAATCATATCCCGACATTGGATATTTCTTGTCATCACAAAATCGCTACATTGCTGCTTTACGATATTAATAGCATCCTGCTTTCACAAAGGGCAGAAGTGAGTCATCCACGTTGATAAAGAATTTAGAGGAAATTTGTCAAAGGCAGCCACAGTTTGGTTGTGGGCTATGTCAATCCACAAGTTAAAACCTGATACATAGATTTTCGCCTCTACTTGGTCTCATTGATTCATTGATTGAAGTGCTATCATTTCTAAAAGAGCACTCTGATCGTATAGCAGACACAGTGTTCCCTTTTATCACTTTGAGCTGGGCTTATTTACAAAGGAAGCATAGAAAAACTACACTATTTCAAACCCTACAGGATTCAACTTCAAACTTATTGTTGGAAGAGTAGTTACCTAATAAATATGGAGAGCAAAAACTCATACCTGAAGGGTAACATAAAACTTCAATCCTTCGTTGATGTTATCTTTGATTTCTCGGTATTTAGCTATGGCAGCTTCAATTTGCCTGTAGCCCTTTTCACGAGATGCTGGGGATTAAACAAGGAAATTAGAAAAATCAACAAATTTCAAACTAAATAATTTCTTAGTAAAAATGGAAGCACACCAACTGCAGAAGAATATGCCTCAATCTGAGTAACAAAAAATGTCACAGGTTATGTCACACAAGTGTAATGTCAGCTGCCTTACTCATTCACTTCAATTAACCACAAGAGTATTACAGTATTACTACAGCTTCAGGAGGAGGGCACAAAATAATGATGAAAAACAGTTATCAAAGTTGGGAAGAAAAATCCTGCATGGAACTTCCGTCATAGCAGGTCCCAAAGAAATCAAAAGGTTATTTAACAGAATAAGAAACTGTATGAAATAAGCATATTGAAACAAAAATTTGATGTCATTTAGATGCCAGCTTCAAGTTCATCAGGTTGAAAGTCACGGAGAATGCATGTTAATTGTTTGATTACCATTACCTAAAGTATCTGAATACCAAGTGCGATTGAAACTTGGATGCAATACTTACGCTCCCAAATCATCAGCTTAGATTTAAAACATCAGAAAAAGTAAGTCGCTGTGTATTCAGGATATACCTTTGTATTCTTCAAGGTTAAAGATAGCAGCAAACTCATCATTTTGGGCCTGTAAAAGAAAAGAGGAGTTCATGCTTAGATGAAGGAATTCTTTCGCCATAGAATAAACTTCTTGCTCTAAGCATCAGAAGATTTGTAAGGATACATCAACCTGCACAACAAATTCACAACAGATCTAATGCTAATAAGCATGCACATCAAAGTCACTGTCTGAATAAACTTCATTATGAAGGAAAAAGTTCCTATTAAACATCACAGGTACACATATTACACCCCATCACATCCATCCTCACAATATGACATTCAAAATATAGAACTAAAGATCAATTCAAATACTAACTATTGAAAATGATTCAGATCCCACAGACAAACCCTAATCTTTCCCAATATAACATCCAAACAAAGCCCATGCAATCACTTAAAAGTAGGATAATGAACTGCACTGATGTTTAGGAGACACAGCAAAGAATTTGAGTATCCAGGTAAACAAACCCCATGATTTCAAACCAAAAGCTTTAATAAACTATTTCATAAACAATCTATATGGTATAGAGTGAGAATATAGAGTGAGAAATAGTGATGCAACCAGAAATCTAAGACGAAGTTCTAAATACACAAGAAAAATATTCATCTTCATATTAGAACTTAAAATAATAGATCGTATCCCAAACAGTTGGCAACATAGAAAAACATGGAAATAGAACTTGGCATGCATTCATCGCGGAATACAGACCTGAATCTGCATTAATAACTGTTCTTGAGCTTCAAGGTTTTGAGCAATCTCTCCACAAATGTTGTCATACTTGGATATCTCCTTTCTAAAAAGATCCTCATGGGAGCCGGTAAAAGTCATCAACTTAGGAAGAATATCATCCTAAACCACATGCCATTAGCACAAACAAGAAGTCAAAACACAAATCTAAAAAGAACCTGAACAAAGACGCAGCAAGCTAAGCAAAGCACTTTGATTAAATAAAAGGGGATTTTCAAACAGATAAGATTCAATTACACCTTAATGACATGTATGAATCTAATTTGAGGTAACTCCACGCTATCAAAATTCAATGTTCATCCTACAAAGATATGATCACTACAATGCAGCTTCTTTGCAAAAAAATCAGTTGAAATTATGTTGCTATTTTTCAATCAACAGGATCAGTTCACGGAAAGTACAAATACATTAACTGTGTGCTCCTTGCAAAACAACATTGACCAGACTTGTCATGTACAGTAAGCATCTATATTGCAGTCTTGCAGATAAAAATAACTATATTCCATTACACATAAAAATTGCCTGGATATATGATTTAGAACCAAAATTGAATGAGGATAAAAATTGGGATCAGATGCATAGAAATACGTTAGGAAAAACCTCACACCACAAATTAAAAGGTAGTTAGCATGAGTGATTGTTGAAACTATGCTACATTATTGAGATCGACAGCAAAGGAGCAGCCTAATGCAACTCACCTAGCATACAATACTAAAAACGACAACCACAGAGTAATCAAGTTCCTACATCCAATTTAC
Source organism: Hygrophila difformis (assembly GCA_030278955.1). Classification (NCBI taxonomy): domain Eukaryota; kingdom Viridiplantae; phylum Streptophyta; class Magnoliopsida; order Lamiales; family Acanthaceae; genus Hygrophila; species Hygrophila difformis. Next base: position 43,823,379 of record JAOANR010000012.1, on the reverse strand, counting down.
CTTCCTTTTCATCTCTTTGAGCATGTCCTCAAGACTGGCTCTCTGGGCACCAAGAACCTCCAATTGCCTCTGCAAACACAAAAAATTTATAGCAAGCTTGTCTGTAAGCCTAATACTGAAAGATAAATAATAAAAATAAACAAATAAATAAATAAAATAAAATTTACTCGTGAGCATGCAGCATCTATTATTTTGCACAAGAAACGTTCATATAATTTGCAGTACCAAAAATGTTTTAATAAGGCTTATCTACTTTTTCAGCGAGAAAAGTGCAAAAGGCAAGAAAACATCAACGGCTCTCAAGATAACTAGAAATTTCTCGATAACAAAATTAATAACATACAATAGCAAACTAATTGACAATCTAAATGTCACCATGCTTATGCGTAGCGAATATTGGCTAAAGGTAATGGTGTTTAATCAAGATAGAACGTCACAAATAACAACAAAGCCACAGTAACAATTCCAGTTACTCAACAAGTTCATCACATCTTTAATTCTTTATCTATAATCATGGGGGGAAAAAAGAAGAAGAAGAAGAAGAGGCTTGGTTTTCTTTTTTAATACAAGCACGATACAGTCCTAACGAGACATGTGCTAGACATAGGGTCTGTTCTGCACGCAGAGCTGTAGCTGTGAGCTGTAGCTGCAAGCTGTTGGAGCTGTAGGGAGCTGGAGCTGTAAGGAGCTGTGGGAGCTGTAGCTGTCAGTTCTATTTAAGTGTTTTGTACAACTAGCTGTAGCTGTGAAAAAATGTATGAAATGACATAAAAAGGACAAATATTTATGTAAACTATTGGGTAGTGGGTTGGTTATTGGGTTAAAATTGTGATTGCTAGCTTATTTTTTAACGCTACTACAGGTAGCTTCTAAAAAGAAGCTTCCAAAAGCTCCCAAAAGCTACCAAAAGCTAGTGTGCAGAACGAGGCTTTTGTTTTGAAATAAAAGCTAAAGCTACCAAAAGCTCTCAAAAGCTCCCAAAAGCTGCGTGCAGAACAGACCCATAATTTTCAGCTTTTGTGTGCATGGGTATTTGAATAGGCATTAGAGTCAAGCCGTAATATCATTGAAGATCAAGTAATCAAGCACAGAAAAAACACATTTATTAATAAAATCATTGAGAACATAATTGATTGCATGCATATTGAATTCATCTAAGCCAGGAAAACTTCAACAAATCAGCATAATAAAAGACTAACACCCGCAAGATCCATTAGCCACAATATTAAATCAAACCATACAGAACTCTTCATATGTGCATTTGTTAGTAGCTAATTCCTTTGAAGCACAGCACACAATAGCACTACGAGGTAAACAAAAAAAAAAAAACATATATGATATCCACATTGGAGAAATTCAACTCATGCTAGTAACAGAGACTAGAGTTTCTAATATATACAGGTAAGAACATATACACTACTACGCATAAATTAGGTAAATCCAATCCATGATAACATCAAGATAGAATGAAACACGAATAAGGATACCTATTTCATAAGAAAATGGATCAGACATTAAATTAAAGCCTCAGTTATATGAATTTACCAAGCTCTGTTTCAGGGCTCCAACTACAGCATCTTCATTTGCATCCAGGGACATTATGGGCTTGGCTAGAGTTGGCAGGGCAGATTCAATCTAATAAATCAAAGTGCAACAACATAAGAATTATGAATTCATTACAAGATAGAGCATAGAAAACCAGAACCAGAATCACATCATCTAGTCAGTCAAGAATGAGTAGGCAGTACAGGCATTGTTTCAATTTTTATCATATCATATTTTCATCTATCATGAAATTAGCAAAACTAAACTGAGGATGTTGGTGACAGTTTACAACAATTAGAGATGCTAACTACTGGATAAATTTTGAACATCAATAACTAAAAATGATAGGCAACCAGCCTGGACAGCTAACCAAAAAAGTTCCAATCTAATACGAACATATACTTGTTTGATGAAGAATTAAAATTGCGATCATATTAATCATGAATAGCACTTCTAAGGTTGCAGAAAAGAGATAGAACACAGTGTATTCCAACCAGCACGATAAGCAAGAATACATCAAGACACCGATAACCGCTTAAAAATTTATATGAACAGTCAAAATGAACTAAAAATTAAGCCAATGAATGAGGAAATCCCTCAACTTACTCTTCGCTTCCCCTTTCGACATCAATTGAAGTTCATTCTCTGTTGATTATATTCATTAGTTTAGGTTGGTTAGAGAGGTCCAGTAAACCTTCTTTACGAGTTCCATAAAAATATGCAAAGAAAGATCTCTCCTATATCACACTCCCATGGGTGCGAAATATATGCAGTTAAAAGATAAAAAGGTGACCCTTGTGCACTTATCAGTGCAAAATCACATTGAATAAAGCATGAATTCTTACAATTGTGCACCTTTTAAAAGTATTGACACTTTCTTACTTATTAAAATCCCGTCAAAAAATAAGGATATTTTAGTATTCTATCCCAATATTTTTAACAGGCATGAAAATGTTTAAAACAACACGTACTTGGAATCAAAGAAAGATAAATTTTTTTCCCTAAATATAGTAGTCTTTAATACTCCATATAGCACCAATGGGTTCACAGGTTCTAAATGAATGTCTTCAATTAATATAAAAGTCAATGCGCTGAAGTTCAGAGTTGATCCCGTAGTAAACTTATCTTTAGAAGAGAATGGGCTACTTCATGTATTTACATCAGCCAGAGTGAGTTCACTCCCTTTGCTGCCTTCTGAGCCTAGTTGCAGCTTTATCTTATTTAAAAACTCGATATATGAATTTCAGTGTGAGTTTGTCAGTTCATTCCTCTAAATCACACATATAAAGAGTTTAAGTTCAAAACTATACTGTGATGATTTCACCTTGACCGTTGCTAATTCACAAGCGCTGAAGCGCAACATGGAAACACAAACTCACTGCGGGCAACTAAAAGTGAGAAGCCCAATAGTTTGAAAAAATGAAAAGAAGTCTTACAGGACGACAGTCAAGGATTGACAAGAGAGATGAATTTTCTCTCAGAGATCTCTCAATCCGAGCATCACTTTCTCCAGCTTGCTTCAAATTCGCTGCAAACCGATTCAACCTGTCCTGCAGGTTCTTTGTTAAGGTACTGGATTGCGGCCTGGTCCACCGAGTTCCAAATTGGTTTCGGAACTGTGTATCCTCTGTTGCCTCCTTCTGCAACTGCTCCTCTATCTGCACCAGCATCTCATGGTTTACCCTCCTTAAGTCCTTCAGCTGCTGAAGCTCACCTTCCAAACCAGCTGGGCCACCACAAATCTGTACAGCCTCCACGTCTTCTTTCAATGCTGTTGGAAGTGTAAAATTCCCTTCCAAAGCAAGAATTGAATCAGGTAGATCCATTTCCTTCAGTCTCACTCGAGCCAGTTCACTTCCTTGCTGCAATTTCTCAGCCTGGGTCCTGATGACATCATCAAGCATCTCAGTGTACCTAGACAGTGATTTTGCACTACTATCAGGCACAAGACCTGCAAACATCTTCTGCCGGCTAGCATCCAATGCTTCGTTCATTGGCATAGGCTTAACCAGGGAAAATGAAGGAAGTGGTGATAAAGAACTAGCTGGGGGAACCCGCATTAGGTACACTCTGTCATTCTCCTTTATTGCCCTCTCCAGGTTACGATTGGAATTAGTTTCTAATTTGTTTATCGCATCCAAGAGTTGCTGAGAGGCACCTCTGGGCGCCGACTTCTTTGCATCCGACAAAGCATTAATCCCACTCTTCAGACGTGCAATTTCCTCAGCAATCTCTTCCTTATCATGTAGTTCTAAACTATATCTATAGCAAGCTTCCGCATAAAACAAAGCTGCCTTCAGCTGAACATGAGCGATCCAACCCTTTTCAAAGTGCTGGTTTAAAGGAGCCACACTCAATGCAGCCAAAGCTTCCTCATAGAATTGGCCAACCTATAATCATGGAGGTTGAAATTATAAGATATAACTACTAAACCAAAGAGTATTAGAAATGTGCATGTCCTCTTTGATGAGAATAAGATTTTTCACAGAATATGGTGGTCAACAATAGGTAGACATGTATCATGCATTTGTAAAGTTCACCAGACCTCCCACATTTTGGAATAAAGAATTACTCCCTGCCACAAATATTCATTACTTCATAGATTTTCATACTCATTAAGACAACTTATAAAATTAATAAATGGCCCTATCAAATATCACTTATTATTATAGAAAAAGTGGAGTAATAAACTATTCAAAGGTGGAAAAGGTTATAAAACAACATTACCAACATTTATTGATAAACTATTTTATTCTTCTAAAAGAACAGAGGGGGTATTAAATTGCAAACATTATATGGCATAACAACAGAAAGAACCGAACAGAAACTGTGCCTTCAGAAACATCCATCGCTGTCCATCAAATGTAACTACAGTGTATCCACAGGACAAATGGTGTCAAATAAGTATATATTTCAGAACCACATTATTCAGATAATCAATATGACAAATAATAGTCATGGAGACATTTATTTCTAGAACCCAAAGAGGTGTTTCCAGGCTTTGATTCTCTTGATCTGAGCCAGTACCATACACTTCCTTTTTATTTGGAAAACTATTCATTCCATACCAGGAATGAGAAACATATCACATTTTGTGATCCATAATTTCACATGCTAGCGCTCACTCAAACCTACAATTCCCTACTCTTCCCATATCACAAGGTCCTTAATAGTCTCTAAAGACTTACATTTAACATTCCATTTATCATGAAAGCATGTAAATTTGCAAAATCTAGAAAGCAAAACCAAAGGAAAACAAAAAGGATACTGGCTCCTAAGCTATCTGTGTTCATTGTCCAAATACTGCTAAGCAAGATATTGAAACCAAAGAACCCAAAAAAAATAGCTCGCCACACAATGAAAAAGACAGCATGAAACTTATCCAGTTTGTAGAATCACCTGTCTGGATATCTTGGTACAGACTCCATGACTGCTACCCTTAGCTATAGTATTTTCATATACACATTCTTGAGCCTGAGCAAGCATCAGCCTCTCCAACATCCCTACACACTCTACAGATAAATCCAGCGTGGTTGAGCTTCCCACCGATGCCTTCATTGACTCATTATCTCGCAAAAATGCAAATGCCCCAGCAGCAGCCATAAATGAATGTGAAGCCTGTTTCCTTCCCTCCACTGCAGATCGATCGAAACTTAAGCCCATCTGACTGTGCACTGCTCCCAAACAGAACAACACAGCAGCTTTTTCTACACAATTAAATTAGTTAGTTACAAAACATCATTTCAGAAATAACACAGTCGAAATTTCTAAGGAAAAGAAGACGCTAATACAAGGCAATTAAACGGCCATAATCAATCTAATCACCAATCAATTAAACTAATAAACTCCCTCTAGAACTTTTGTTGATTATTTCAATTAGAAAAAAGCAGGCCCACAAGACATCTCTTTTCTCAAGAACTGCATATTTGAGGAAGACCAGACCTATTAGAGATTCAATGTTCCCATGGCAAATGCAATGAAATCAAGATTTCTACAAACAAGAACTCTTTGAATACCTACCAAGATGTATATTTTGCTGGGATGCCTTTTGCTTATTCTTAAACGCGTCAAACCAAGTGAACGACACTGTATTGACGTGATCCGAATCCGGAGAAATCGGGAACCTCGATTCCACCGCACATAGGGCCTTGAAATAATTCTGCAGGAGATCACGCCGAGCGGGCAGCGAATCGGAGCCACCGCCCCGCTCGACATCAGAGCGGAGCTGCTTCAGAGTCTGAAGATCATCGTCCAAATTCTGCGCCTCGCGCTCCGAGTAATTGATCACGATGTAGTTCCGTAACGGACGGTAGAGGTCAAGCGAGTTGGTCTTCTTCTCGAAAATCGCCAGCATGATGTTTGTCGTTGTAGTCGAAGACGGAGACGCCATGCCGGTGAGTAGAGGGCTGCGACGATTGATCGGAAACCTCCAATAACAAAGAAATTGATATGAAGAGGAACTCTCTACCGAGAGTTGAAGATTTAAGACTGGAAACTCTGTCTATCGGCCGTTTGGGGGAGAGGTGAATTGATAATATTATTTACTTTTCTTTAATTGAATTTTTCTTGGGCTGGTGCTTAACTGGAAAGTAAAAGGATTCAGACAGGCAGGCCCATTTTAATAGTATTATTGAAAATGATGTGGGCAGAATGAAGTATATTAGAACTTAGTTTAAATGATTAAGTCTATGGGGTTTCAATAGAAGGTTGGAAGTAGGGTGTAAACGAGTCGAGCCGAGCCCGAATAGTGGTAAGCTCGGCTTGAGCTCATAAGAATTCGAGCCGAGCTTTGATCGAGCCGAGCGTTGACCGAGCTATTTCGAGCCGAGCGTTGACCGAAATTTGACCGAGTCGAGCCGAGCTCGAACTAGTATCATTTTCATTCTCACAAAATTTATCAAAGGAATTATATTTAATACTATATTGTATATATTTAACTATATTTAATTTAATCTACATATTTACATCAATTTAAAAATATATATTTAATTAATAATATATTTTAAATTTAAAATTAAAAGATATAAAAAAATAATAATACTATACTTTTAATATTTTATATAATTTTTATATTTAATAATAAATAAATATATATATAAAAATAAATCGAGCCTATTATCGAGCTTTCGAGCCGAATACTAGTTGGCTCGGCTTGAGATCATGTGTGTTACAAGCCGAGCTCGAGCTCGAACCGAGCCATTTCGAGTCGAGCTTGAACCGAATTTTGACAGAGCCGAGCTCGAACAATTCACGAGCCTATCAGTCTCATTTACACCCCTAGTTGGAAGTCTGATGGCTCCTCCAAAGAAAAGAAAAGAACCGTCCCGTTTCGGCGTTGCCACCTTATGACCTTAATGACTAATTGATGCCCGATTTTTAAAATGACTAATCAGGCCCATTTTTCCCTTAATGACTAATTGATGCCCGATTCTTTAACACTGTCGCAATGTTGTATGATTTTCGAGTGTGAAAACCAAAGAGTTTTGCGTATCTTGATCAACGTTAACTTCATAATGTGGTGGTAACACTGTCGCAATGTTGTACGCTAAATATCATTTGTACCAAAAAGCTAAATGGTACCAGAAACAAAATACATCGGAACTGGTTGGGAATTAGATATTAACGGTTAATTGATTAAATTGAAATCCAAAATATTACTACTATTTGCGCTATTTGATTTAGCTATTTTGTCAAACAAGGTCATAAGGCGGCAATGAATCCGATGAGAGAGAGAGTCAGAAGTCGGAACACATAATTAGAACCATAATAAACTCTTGCGTAGTAACTTCATAGTGTTGGGCTCTTGCATTGTGAATCCCAACAGGAAGCCTAGCACATCAAAGTATCAAACTTCAACCAGAAGAGACAAATTCAGATGACATTACATGTAATGTTCTGGACAAACAAAATATATGATTATATGATGCACACATCCTGATATCCATCGTCGATAGCCCATAGCCATGTCAAAGCGACAACAAAGCATAACTGGCTGAGTGAACATTTTTCAGTTGCAGAAGCAGAAAGATCAGGTGTGTGAGCAAACACTGGAATCAATACTTATAAAGTACACAAAAATATTATGTTGCCCTGACATTGTCTCCCAGATCAGTTGCTCGCCAAACACTCATAAAGTTAGACATAATTCTTCATCAGAAGATACTGAGATTGAAATGCAACTCAGGAATTAGCAGTTTTCAACAAATTAGTCCAGATTTTCTAACCTTATTTTTAAATATTCCAGCTTGGAAAGTACTAGTCGTATAGAAGCTTTTGCACTAGAGTTTAAGAAATTGCTTGATGATTCCCATCATTTCACTTCCAGGAAATCGGCCCAGAAATCCTCTTGCTGCAGCTATCTCATTGAATTCAAACACAGTGTCCCCTTTGAATGCTGGGCCCTGTCTGCTGCCTTGTTTTGGTTCTTGGCTTTGAGGGTCATATGCCAGGTCCTCACCAGGTTCGATGGCTGGAAGTGGGAATGGTTCGAGAGAAGTTTCAAGAAGATGGGATTCCCCACCCACAGCACCAACAAAGTCTTTCAGACGACATAGTGAAAATGGGACGGGTTCAAAGCTGTGGTCACCGTATTCGACTGGGGTGGAATGATCACCTGTGATGCATATGTAAAACTGGTACCCACCGGTTGATTCCGCTTGCCAAAGCTGCTTTGCCAACTGTCCTATAGTTCTGTCGACTGCCTCCAATCCTTTAACTTTAAAGACAGTTGCCTTGTCATGACCTGCATCGTCTATTGCCTGCAATTCAAGGCATGAAAAGTCTGAAACAATCCCTAGTATCCCTCCAAATTAAAATGTAGTGATTTAGTCCGACATAAAATTAGCCATCACAAGATATTTTTGTAAAAGAAAACATGAGTAAGATAGTAAGATAATAGTATCCATCCAAAAAAGGGGGAAAAAAAGTCCGACCACAACCATTACTAGTTTTCAGGAACATCGCAGGAAATTTTCATAGAATTGAATTCTAAAAGGTCTCAAGGATAACATGATTCCTTTTAAGGTCTTCAAGGAAAACATTACAAGCATATTTTGGCTCATCCCAGCATTCAGAATTTTTGAAATAATCAACAGGTTTCCAATCCACTCATATATGCAAAGCAGAACTATTAAGAGATAGAAGTAAATAAAAAGGGAGATGCGGAGGACTAACCTTGATGTGAAGGAACCCAAAATCATAGCCATCACATCGGCCAGGCTCATGCTCATCTTCTCCAGGTACAAAGACATTTGGGCAAGGATTCAGAGGAGCCGAGAGTGCATTGGCTATTGCAGTTGCTTTAGATGTTAGCAGCGTTCGATAGTCCCCTGTTGCCCCTGGAGCTTCTAGGATGTCAATACCAAGAGATAAACCCAGACCAGCAATAATTTTGGTTGGAGCAACCATACACGGCCAAAGTCCGTGTATTTTTTCGAAATGAGGAACCTGGATTGTGCTTCATTGGAGTAAGTGTATCAAAAACATATGTAGCCAACACAAAATGGACACTTCAATTAGAGCATCTCAATGATTGATTATTCTTCAAAAAAGGAAATGAAAGTACCCAATTATGAAGAGGATTGATTACCTCAATTCGAATGCCGCAACCTCTTAAAAGCACAACATTAGCAATATTCTTCCCCTCTGCAGCTCTCCTTGCATTCAATGGATGGGCAACCAAAATGTGAGATATCTCCTTAGATAACTCATTAACAACTGCTGCGGTGTTCTTTGTTTCATCAGAATCATCAAGAGGTTTAGCTTCTAATAGCAGGCGATTATCCTTCAATGGGTCTGTTCCAGATATGTTTCCACTTAATTTTGGTCCTTTGACAACCACACCACATCTATGCTCTGTTGCATACCTAAAACAGATCATTACCATAAGTATGACAGTTAAAGTAGCAGGTCATTATCTCATCAACACTTTGGACTCCATGATGAGTTTGAGCATTGAAAATTCAAACCTAGCTTGATAATAGTGCTCAAAGGCATAAAACCACAAAATCCAGTACCACCAATTACTAAGGATCCAGAAAATATAATGACCTGCACCAGAAACTAGACAAACCTCACTCTAACTTCATACTGAGGAAAATTAGGCAGCTTCATTCCATCCAATGCTGAACAAAGAATTGGTCCCTCTTCCTCAAAATGCCTATCAGCCCTTCGGCTGGTAACTACTCCTGTTGTCTCATCCAAGGTTGCAAAATTTGACTGAGGCAGAAACAGAAGAATATCACTCAGTATCATTAACGTAATATGATGATCCCAGCAGTAAGTATTGACAACACTGCATTGCTCCTATAATAAAATGTATTTTAAAAGGAAACAGTTACAGGAAACTTTAGGCCATTTGAATACTTTATGCATGAATAATATATCCAAGGCATCAGAGTCTAACAAAAATAATAGAAAATGTATACTGAAAGATACACCCACCCTTCAAAGAAAAGCCTATTATTGAGGAAAATAGGAATTTTAAGTATTCAATACATCATAAACATCTATTTAGCACAGCACGGCCACATAAATAAAGTAATCATTAAAAAAAGTTGAAATAGGATGATTTCTCTGCTCACTATAACAATTGAAGACGCCAAACATAGTTTATTCATTCGAAATGGCTAAAAGTCTAAACTCAGCTGGATAAAAATGACAACACAATATTAAAAGAACAGAGAAAGGTATAAAAAATACAACACACTTTAAGAATTCTAATGGGATTCGTATCCATCAGGCAATTTCTTAGAATGAGTGCATTCAATGGTGTAAAATATCACAATGTGATTAAAGAACCAATTATGCCAGACATAGTTTATTCATTCGAAATGTCTAAAAACTGATTTCGGCCTGATAAAGAATGGCAAAGATTATATTAAAAGGACAGAGACGATAAACCTTACAAAAAATATATCAAACATCAATGATATGCTCACTTAATACACTGAATCATGACGGACAATTTTGCAGAAATAACTTCCTAGCTAAACACCAATGCTTTGCATGATTTTCCATTTCAAGGTGAAAGATAAGAGCATGGAATGCTAACTACGGATGAAAAAGAACTAGAACGACCATGGATGAAAAAAGGAAAAGCACATACTTTAAATGCAATATCCCCAGGGGACATTGCCAACCCAGCTCCCATTGATTCGAATGCACCCCGCCCTCGATAATAGACCCTCGGATCATAGCCCAATAGAGAAAGGTGTGCCGTATCACTTCCACACGCCAATCCTACTTCAACAGGGTCCATTAAGCCATTGATTCCAGCCGAAGCAATGGCATCCATGTTGGGTATGTTGGCTACTTGCAAAGGAGATTTATAACAAAATTGTGGCAGTGACACATCTCCTAACCCATCAATTAGTACAAAAGCCACCCTCCTCTTTGGTTTCTCTGAATTAACCATTTCCTATTGTACACCACTAGCCTTCGTAGCTTTTCGTTAAAATCGCAATAATGCTATCTGCAAATTAAATAGATAAACTTTTTCATCATCAACTTTTATGAAAGCTGCTATTTTTTGTCTACCAAATTGAAATAAAACATCATATTGCAGATTCAATCAGGTTAATAAACTTTGTAAAGAAACAATGATAATTCCCATGGATTGAAAATTTGGAAGGAGATTCATAGCATTAAAAAAAATCCTAATAAAAAATTGAAACACATAGAGAAACGAACAAAATTGAAGGAAAAAGAAGACAAAATCCCTTTCGTCGTGCCAAGGCAAGATTCCTCACGAACAAAATTACTTACCAGGAAAATTCTCCTCAAACAAATTATGCACGAAAAACTTTCAGAAAACAAAACTAATCATCATCATCATGATTCACCACAAACATCTGCAAACAATCTTAAATTCCGACACCCGGCTATAACATCAAACAATGTAAGTTTTGGATAATCTAAAATGTTTTGAGCTCAAAGATTTGCTTTGCACTGACATCGGTGTTGTTTTCTCAAACTTCGCGTGGATTTCAGTTCGTATTATTCTATACTTCGTGGCAGGGCGGTACGCTCTGCTCTCTCGCGACCCCTACTCTTAAGACAAAGCCCAAAAGAAGGTGCCCCTTCTCAATAACGCCCTTTCTATATATGCCCCTTCTTCAGTAGTTTTCTTCAGGTTGGGCCATCACAGATAATGCTTAAATTTCAATTGTGACCCTTCACTTTGAGAAAATTATTTTTAGTGACCTGGCTATTCTCTTGAGCTGGGCTGAAGTCATTTGTTCATATGTCCACTACCTTTTTACTCTAAAAATGCAAAAGTAGTCCATTTTCTTTTTCATTTTTTCCAAATCGACCCTCTACTCCATTTTAACTCAATTTAGTCATTTATATTTATTACTTAATAAATCCAAGAACAAATTCCAAAAAATAGACCTCAGTTATTTCAAAATATACTAAATTTTTTTATTGAAAAAAATTAGACCTCAACTTTTAAATGTTGGAAGAAACTAGACGTCCACCCAAATAATTTTTTTTGAAACTATCATTTCTCACCCCTTTACTTTTTTTCCTTCTTATTTTAGAACCAAAAATTCTTATAGCCATTAAATTTATAATCTTACTTATGAATTTTAAAAAATAATTTACCGAACATATCTGCATAAATAAAATTATAATTAACGATTCAAAATACATATTTCTAAATATTTGAAACGTTTAAAAATTTAATTTTTTAAATTTTTATATTTTTTAGAGAAAATATATTGGAATCATAATACATCATATCTCAAACTATCTTTAATGGAGCCCACAAATAAAACACTTAAATTGAATAATTTATAATAAAATTAAATATATATTTATTACATTATACAGTAGTAACTTTTATGCCTGACATTATTTGTCAAAATAATTAAATATTAACTCATATAAGAAAAACTTAAAAAATAAGTATTTTTAAATTAATCTTTATATAAATCAAACAATCAATAACGGATATCATATAAAAATTAATTAAAAGTTATTAAATTATTTTGACAAATAAATTTTATTGATCGTTTGATTTATATAGATTAATTTGTTAATTTTTCTAATGTTAATTAATATTTATTTATTTTAAAAAATAATGTCAAATATATAATTACTTTTCTTATACATTTTTCAACTTAAGTATTCTATTTTAGTCCATTAAATATAATGTTGAGATATAGTTCTATTTAATAATAATATACTGTATTATGATTCCATATATTTTTTCTATAAAATATAAATATTTAAAAATTAATTTTTTAAAAGTTTAAAATATTTAGAAATCTGAATTTAGAATCGATAATTATAATTTTATTTATACAAGCATGTTCCGTCAATTATTTGTCAAAATTCATAGAGAATTATAAATTTAATGCCTATAAGAATTTTTGGTGTTAAAATAAGAATGAAAAGGTAAAGGGGTTGGAAATGATATTTTTACAAAAATTATTTGGGTGGAGGTCTAGTTTCTTCAAACTTTTAAAAGTTGATGTCTAGTTTTTTCGAATAAAAATGTTTAGATACCAAATTGAAGATTTTGATATAGATGATGTCTATTTTTTGGGACTTGCTCTAAATCCAATTTAATCCTTTATTTTTCCTAATTCTATAAAATAGGCATATGGACATTCTTAGAGGCTATTTGTTTTGCTTTTTTTTTTCTTTTTGATTTTTTGCTTTTTCAAAAAGTCCTTTTAATTTTTCTAGTTGTTTTGCCTTTTTAAAAAAGTTAAAGACAAGCAAAAGTTGAAACACCGGCGCTTTCCAAGCCGGTCAAATTTCATGAAATAAAATGGGGTTTCCATTTCATCCTTACACGTGTCTTGCCTGAGTTCATTCCTTTCATTTATGCTTGACTAAGTCGGACTTAATGATCCGACGGTGCCGAGTGGAAGGGCTGTCGCTCTCCTTTTTTTTAAAAGTCATTTTAGGTATAGGAATACAAAATTATCCCTATTTAATAAGAAAATAAAATAAATGATAAATATACTTATAAGATTTATGTCAATTTTAGTAATTTTAATATATAAGAAGTCCTTATACGCACAATTCATCCAAACATATTTCCGTTGAAAAACAACTTTAATATATTCATCCAAGCAATTATTTTGGTTGCTTTTGCTTTTGAATTCTGTTTATCTCTCCTTCTCCTTTAATTATATTCATCCAAACAATTATTATACTTCTTTTTTTTTTTTTTCAAAAGTCAAAACAACACAAGTCCTTAATTATTTTTTAGTGACACGGGCATATGTTTTTCGGATCTATTTCGAATCTAGTATTTGAGTCCAAAATACGTTTGCCTCGTTTTGATCCATATTCTGCCTTTCTAAACTTTTCAAACTGTAAACTGATTGATGTTCCCCATTCTGTCTTCTCTAACTTTCCAAATTGTAAACTTCTTTCCGATTGAATCAACAGCTTCTATTTCACACGCCATTTTCCTCCAAAGTTAAATGTTTGGCCTCTTTCTAGGAAAATATTGAATTTTACTTCCAACTATAGCCATATTTGAATTCTTCGGGTTCGAAAAATACCACACACTTTTTTTGGCTCCTTTCATGAAATACTAAAGCCAAACATTTGAGTTCTAACCTGTAAGCCAATTTTATTTTTGTACCAAAAGTTTATTTGAGAATTGCAATATTAACCCAGAACAAAAGCAGTACAATAAGTGTAATACTACTATATTGCAATCAACTAAGCCTCAGGTAGTTAATACAATTATATGGAATTGGCTATGAACAGTCATTTTCAAGCACACACAAACTAGTAGTATGTGTATATACCAAATATTTTTAGGACTTGGGCGGACAGGCTGCTGAAAGATACAGAAATAATTATTTGCCAAGAAGCTTAACAATCCAGGCACCACCCAAATAAAGGCCCATAAGGGGGCCAGCTAGGAGCATTTGAGTTAGAGGATCTGTCGACGGAGTGAGTATTGCAGCTGCAATTACAGAGCCCACCACAACATATCTCCAAATCGATAGCATTTGCTCTGAGGAAACCAGGCCAAGTTGTCCGAGGAGGAGCTGCACAACAGGTACCTGAAGAAGAGAGAGACAGAAAGATGCTCTTATTCTGAACTAAAACTCAAAAGCACAAGAACAATGGGCTAGAAATGTTTCTTCCATGCACGGTGTCCTTATTCATTCTAGAAACCTCTATTCATGGATTTTATTCATATTCAGACCCAAGTTTCGAAGCTGTAGTTTTACATCAAGGTGAAAATATGCATCACAAAGATATAACAATTTCACACACAATACCAATGGCAGATAAATCAATCTGAACTATAGTACTGCCATCCAAAAATCTGTTAACAGCTTGCTTGAAGGCTGAAGCAATGTAATACAAATGCTCTTGTTGAACTCATATCAAGAAAATCCAATTTCAGGCAACCATGATAATTGATACCTAGTGATTCAACAAGATATCTAAAATAAGCATTAAATGAGAAAGCAATACTCCATAATTCAACTTGCTCTAACAGTACATATAGCTACTATCCCAGAATTGAGCACTAAACAAGGCATCTAAATTCACAAGCTCAACTGTTTTAGTTCATCAGGCTCATGCACTCTGTAGTAATAAGTGGCTCTTGCCATTCAGCATAAAAACATTGATTTGTAAAGTAATGGGTAAAAACATCATGTTTATAATTACTATAAGACATCCATTTTACTAAGGATAAAGTCACTTGCTTAATCTTATAGGTTCAACACTATCTGAGAAGCTTGTTTGACAACAACAGATACAATCATTTAATTGATTATATGGTCTAAATGCAATCAAAGTATCTAAAATCTTGCGATTTGATTTTCAGAAGTACACTCAAATATATACATAAAATAAAATAATTTTATTATTTTAATAATCATTTTGATGTTTCAAATTTAACTTAAAAGACAAACTTTAGATTCAAACATCATTTAATTTATTAGAAAATGGGTGCCAAAAAAATTTAAGGAACAAGAAATCAAAGCAAAATTCACCAAACGAAAGGAAATCATTCACTTTGGAAATCCGTTGAGGTCAAGGAGGGAAGAGTTCAAACTTTAAACAAAATTAGGAACTTAAGCAAATGACTTCTTTTTAAGGAAAATATCTATTAGTAACAGGTTGTGTTTTTGATAAAAATGAGAAACATTCACACTGTAATACAACCATCAAGAAAGAAATACAAAACAAAACTGATTCAAAAGGCAAATTGTCCACAGGAAATTAAATATTACCTGGAAGGATAATCCAGTGCTAAACATGAGAACAAGGACAAACTCGAAGTATTGGTCAATTGACCACAATGATTCAACCACCCCCTCGGCATAACTCACAAAGAATGTCAAGGCTGCCGGGGTGAGAACATAGTAAGAGAAGACAATTCCTGTGTAGAAAAGGATTGAAGATCCGAGGACAATAGGCCCCAAAAACCTTCTTTCTGATACCGTCAAACCTGGAAGAACGAAAGCTATGATCTCATAGAGAATCACAGGGCTTGATAACAGAAGGCCACAGTATCCTGATACCTGGATAAAAGTTCATATTATTGAAGTGTATAAATTCGAAAATGATTTAGGATTCTTAAAGCACATAAGATACATTTTCTGCAAAAGAAATGACCATGAAGAATGATTAATTGACTTGCTTTTTGAAGCTAGATCTAAAGGTACAGGAAAATGGGAAGTGTGTACAACAACACAAATGACATCAAGATTTCTTTCTAATATTTATGATGCATGAATCTCATATGATCTGGCGGTACAGTTTTCATTTCTGAGTTAGCAACTAGGAAGTTACAACAACAACAACAACAACAACAATAATAACAATAACAATAATAATAATAATTTATCTAAGCGAGATAAATGGATACAAAAGCACAACAACAACAATAATAATAATAATAATAATAATTATTATTATTATTATTATTATTATTATTATTATTATTATTATTTATCTAAGCGAGATAAATGGATACAAAAGCACAATTAAAATAGTCCTAGACTCCTAGGACAATTTTCCGGTGGGCATAATCCATTTCAGGGCAACATTAGGAAAATATACCCAAGCCATATCTGGATTTCTTTCGAACATTTATGATGCGTGAATCTCATATTATCTGGCACTAGCTGTACAATTTCATTTTCAAGTTAATGAGTTATCACAATGATTTTACAGAGCAGCATTACACAAGCACATTTGATGCACAAAAATCAAGGACGAACAGCACTTCAGAAATAAAACTTAAACAAAAAGGAAGCTATCATAAGAAAATAACTGGATAGCAAAGCACAATTCAACATAGTACTATGACTACTTTCCACTGACCAGAACCCATTTTATGGCAACATTCTGTAGTACATTTAGCAGGTAAGAAGGCAATTATCATGATATAATGATTAAATTAACCGAATATATTAACTGAATATAGATTTAGGACTGCTGCGAACCTTGAGAGATGTGAAGAAAAATTCACCAGGTGCTAATTGTAAAAAGCGAACACCTTGTGTGCTCACTGGAGCTTCAAGAAACATAATCAGTTCTTTCGAAAATGCGAAGCAACCAAGCATAGCACCTCCAACAGCCACAACTGACCAAAAGATTCTCTCTCTCAATTCTTCTAAATGGTCATATATGCTCATTTCTTTGTCATCAGGTAGGAGCTCTTTGTCAGGATAAAGAAAATTGTAAATGGTATTCCCCCCATCAGATTCATTGTCCATAAAAGGATTTTCTGATGCTTCATCTCTAACATCTGTCAAGTCACAAGAAATGTGAGTGCATATGAGTAAAATGCATCCTCTATTGAAAGTTTATAACTAAGTTACATTTCTTAAAATCTTCAGATTTATAAACTCCAAAGTCCAAACCATAACAAGCTTCAAGAAGCTTTAACAAAGACCCGGTAAGACTTGGCTCTAGATACTACAAACCGCCATAATCATAAAAACTAATGATTCTCATGATTGATCCTGGAAAACATATGAATGTTTAATCAATTGACAATGTTAATCACAAAAATATTGCCAAGTGGGTTTATCAACAAAAGGTACCCTATATTTATGGCCACATAGCGCTTAAGTTAGACGCCAAATCAGTAACCAGAAACCACATCTGCTCAGAAACTAAAGAAACATATCCACCTGTAGCACGTATTCCACAAGACTACAAAAAATGAAAGCCCTAAATATTACACGATTAACAACTGATAAAAGGGTTCGCCTTTACCAGTCTTCGGGCTAACTCCATTCAAGCTTCCGCCGCTAATTTTCCCTTCTTCTTTGGTGGCATCTTCAACGGCCGAGCAAACAACTCTGCTAGATTTCCTTATTATACATTTCTTGCCCGAAAAGTCCGGAAACTTCGGATTTCTTCGATTAAAGCTCAAACTTACTCTTGGTCGCGAATTTGAGTTCAAACATTTGAAGCAAACGCTGCCGCCGCCTAGCTGTGGGTTGTAGATGAGTCCTGCGCTTCCCATCGCCGATTTCTGCTGCAGTATTGTTCGCGCGTGGAAATCACCTTCTGTTTTGTTGATGATTGATCATAATTTGGGCCTATATGGTGGGCCAGAATAGAATTCAGAAGGCTCAACTATATAGGCCCAATAATGAACATTGTCCTACGGCCCAATTACAGCCCAACATCACGCTCGATACATGTCGCCAGCGATTCTCAATTCTCCCGCCATATTTGCCTCCGCCGGTGCGTTCCTTAACCAGTTAACACCAATCTGCTCGTTTTTGCCGTCGCCGGGGAAGAAAGTGGTAGTGAAGGGAAGAAGGTACAATGGTTCAACAAAATATAGCGGAGCAAGCCGCGATGATCCTCAGAAGCAGGCTCTCCAATCCCTCTTTTGCATCATCTTTTTTATCTAAATCCCCCGACTCGAATTATAGGTTCGTTTTTGTTTCCTTTTTTAATTGATTCGACTACGCAGAAACTGTAAGCAAGTATTAAGTTGGTGTCAGTGGTCGATACATTATTTTTAGTGATTCTCTTTCAGTACTATACGGGGATGATTTATTTAAATTGGATATTCATATTGTTAACTGAAGTAAGCAAGAAACGAATCTACCTGACTACCCAATGCTACGAAATTTCATTTCTGATGTTAAAAATGTTGTCATTTTGTATTCATCCGAAAATTGCAATGGTTTATTAATGAGGTGATAGGTCCATTTAATAATGGGATGTGAGTAATTCAAGTTACCAATTTGATTTAGTTCTAAAAATGTTTATGGTTAATTCTATTTCATAACTGGATAAGGGCACCCTTGATTTCTAGCTCCTGTTTTCCACGTGAGATATTGGCACTAGACAATGTTGAATTCTCATTATATTTCCCCCAGTAAATTGAAGTATATCATATCAAGTTCAGTAACTGAGGCTAACAACAACTCAGTCCTACTATTGGGTCCTCGAGGTTGTGGAAAGGCTTCTGTGAGTCCTCTTTCTACCTTCTATCTCATGAAAATCCAATTTAGATTGTAAATACCTATGTTCATGTCAATTCCACTGTTCTGGTTTGTTAAGGTGTTGAATCTAGTCCTTGAAGAAGTACTAGACGAGTATCAAGACATGATTTCTGTGGTATGAACTTCACATTTGAATCTTTGATGCCATGTCTACTTTTAAAATACCATGCTTGATTTTTTGTTTTAGAAAATGTGTGTGTGTGTGTGTGTGTGTGCATGCTTGTGTGTGTATATAATTGAAGCATAATTTATGCTTTTCTTGATCTTTTTGTAATTAATTTTTGTGCTTTTCCAGATTAAGCTCAATGGGCTTCTTCATAGCGATAACAATTGTGCATTGAAGGTCTGCCCCATTTCAATATCATGTTTGTATGAGTATGTATTTTATTTTCCTAATAAGGAAGTTCAACAGAATCCAAGCTTTAATAATGTAGCTTTAGAAATGGGCTATCTATTTCATGTGCAAAAGATGTTGGTTCCATGGAAGTTCCTGGGACAGGTTCTTTAACTAATTATCTATGACTGTTAAAGTTTAAACATTCAGAAGTTCCAAGTATTTTCTGGTTCTTTGGCATAATTACTCATTGGGAGTATTTGAGGGCAGTGACCCATGTGGCCATGTGGGGGCTAAGCTTAATTGCGACTCCTTTTGTATGCTAAACTCAAGTACTTCGCCATTTCGTTTGTATATGACAAAATGCCACCTTTTTGGGGTCTACATGTGTGTCTGCAACTTGTAGTTTGTCACTTTTATATCATTCCCAAATAATGATGCAGGAGATAGCCAAGCAACTGTGTCTGGAGCATCAGTTGCAGTTTTCTAAAATGGTAACAGTGCCTGCTTAAATTGCATGTTGTTTGGATGATGTTATCAACTTATTGATTTTACTTGAATGATTTGGACAGGCTTCTTTTGATGAGAATTCCCAATTCTTGATGTCCATGTTGCGGTAACATCCATGACCATTCTGCTAGCCTTTCCTTGGCAGAGAGGATGCTGTCTCTACTTTTTCTTGTTTTAGAGTCTCAATCTCTTGAATTTTTCTGCATCCAGGGAGTGTGGTTTGGCTCATAAAACAATTATTTTTGTGCTAGATGAGTTTGACCTTTTTACACAGGTAATGGCATTAAGTGGAGATGAAAATATTACAAAATAGGCTCATTTGTGGGTTTAATTACTGTTGCATCCGCTTATGTTTTTTCTTCATCTTCGTAGGGAAAGCAACGACTACTTTATAGTTTGCTCGATGCAATGCAATCTATCACATCCCAAGCTGTTGTAGTTGGAGTGAGTTGCCGCTTGGTATGTTGCCTTTGTTTCTAGTTTTGTGGTTGCAGCCCAAAATTGGTACTTTACAATTAATGGTTGTATGGAGTAGCATTTAACATAGCTAGTCTGGCTGATACAGGAAATTAGAATTTCTGCATACAGCTTTAGCTGATAACCTGTCTTCTATGTTTTCTTTTTTCTTTTTTTGCTTACAAGCGACACAGAGAATGGATTTAGAGATTTAAGAGTCTTTGTTTGCTGATAGTGTCTGTAAACTTTTAGAAAATGTTCAACAGACTTTTATGATTTGTAGGATGCTGACCAACTGTTGGAGAAAAGAGTAAGATCTCGTTTTTCACATAGGAAGCTAATGTTCCTTCCTCCATCAAGGGAAGATTTGCTTGGGTGAAGTCTTTTCTGCCTCGATATAAACTAAGGAGACCCTTTCGTTCACTTGTGTGCTATTATCACAACTTATTGATTCAATGTGCAGACTTCTAGAGCACATTCTACTATTGCCAGAGGATTCAAGTCTTCCAAATGATTATGTAGTTACATTTAATGAAAAAGTTCGTGTATCCTTTCTCCGAAATTATTATCCACAGTTGCTGGTGCATAATTTCATGGAATTGTTTCATTGCGCAAGAGACTATACTGAAAGCATATGCCATTATAAATATGCATATATTTCAATTTTCAGATATCTAACATCATATAAATCATGAACTTTTTTATCTCAATATAATCTCAATTAGGATGAATTAATCACAGTTATTAATCTCAATCGTTCCTGGATCTACTTTCAATGTGCTTCATCACAGTTCCTTAACTTTACTTTTCCCAGAGCATTGTAGCAGATGAAAAATTCAAAGAAACCATAGATTTACTCTGTTATTATGATTCAAGTGTTGGCCATGTGTTGAGATTTCTGTAAGTATTTGTGGTACACTTAAGTGGAGTTGTTGTTTTGTGCTTGAAGTGTTGTGTCCTTTTTTTATGACATCATGGTTGTTTGCAACTAGGTTTTCTGTTGTTTGTCGTATGAACTTGAAGTCTGGCTTCCTGTCATTGGAGAACTTCAAGTCAGCTCTTCCCTGCATACAAAGACTGCCCAAGCTAGAGGCTTTAAAAGGTTTGCTACCATTCAGGTCTTTGCTTATAATTTTCGATCCGGGTCTCAAAAGGTTTGCCACCATCCAGGTCCTCTTCAACTGTCATTGGCTGATGGATTTTTATGGTAAAAATAAATGTACTTCATATGGCAGGAAGCTATAGTTGATTTTGCTAGAAGAATTTATGTTTCTGCTTCTTGTTATAATTTAGAGACATAGAGAAAGAACTAAGCTAGTTTTAAACCTCCAGAAAGGCAAGAAAGCTGTGTCTCAGGAACATGCACTTTTTGCATTTGTGTTTTACAGTTCAGATTCTCCAATTAATGGCTTTACGAGACTGTACCGTATACATTGTTTGTTGGATTGATCACATAAGCTACTTTTTTACAGATTGTTCAATTTTAGAGCTTTATTTATTGGTTTGCATGAGGAGGTTGGAAGTTAAAGAGGTGGAATTATGCAACTTTAATTCAATAATGAAAGGTATGCTTAATTACTTTTAGTCCCTTTTCATTTCTTCATCCTGCAAGGACATCTAATAGTTTTACTTCACTGCAGAGTACAAAAGCATACATGATACAATCACAACATCAGATTATTATGCACGGAATGTATGCTTAAGGGTTTGTACTGATACTTGTATTTCAACTGTTGATGTTCCCCAAGTGAAAAAACTTCAACTTACTCGAGAATAATTTTAAATGGTTTACCATTCTCAGGCTTTTGAGCATCTCCTCGAACGTGCACTGATCTCTTTTGAGGACCACAAAGGGCATGGCCGATCTGCTGAGTTCCGTCCGGTGAAGCTTTTAATATCATACCATGTACTAGATCAAGGATTAAAGTCCCATCGCTCATGTCCGGTGTGTTCTCATGAGCCTTAATATCGATACTTTCCTAGAAATGCAAAATAGTCTATGCTAATCACATGTCACATTAACCCTTGTTTATGCAATTGTTATAAATGTTGGAATGCTGTTTAAAGCCGATCTCTCCTAACCTTTTAATTGACAGTGTTCTTGCTAAATCACTGTTTTGACTTCAAATGCGGCTTTTTCATACTTGCAGGCATTCTTGCCGAAACTAATGGATCGTGAAGGTTGAATTGCTGGAAAGACAACTCTAACTGTTCAATTCAGGTTGCTTATTGTTATTGACTGGATCAGTTTGATTTCGTTTGACGGACAAGGTCAGCCAAACTTTGGGGCTAATACGGAAAGTAAATTATTCAACAATTATATCGACTTCTGAAAATTGCTCATAATTGTTTGACACACACTCACGTTTGTGTATATCTTATTTGTTGTGTTGCCTTTACAAATTTCCCAAATCTCTTCATGAATGTATGAAAATTGACATTAACATGAAAATTCAATGCTTTGCAATTTACATCCTTCTGTAGAAATAAGTAGGAATGATTTCTTTTCTTCTTTGTTGTTGTTGCATCTTGTAAGCCTCTATGAGATGTTAGAAATTGCTATTAATATGTCACACGGTTCGTGGTGGCAAAGTGTTGAGATCCCTCCTAACTTCAAGCTTCTAGAATTATCTGCAAATTCATGAATCACCTTGTATAATCTTCTCAAAATTTTTAGACTTCTAGATAGGTCTAAAGTGTTCTCTATTAGTCTATATTCTATAGGATTCTAGATTAGTAATGAAGTGTTCTAGAATGTTTCGTAGGCTAGTATAAATGGGAGGGTTGTGGTCATTTGCAAACACACAAGCACAAGCACACACAACACAAAAACCACCACAATCACTACCACTACCACAACATCACTAAAGTTGTAAGTGTTGAATAGTGATCAATAAAAGTTATTTCTTCCTTTTAAGAGTTTTCCTCATCTTTGAGAGAGAGTGTCACTATTATAGTGATGATATCCAACACTTACACATAACACTTGGAAAAGAGTTCCGCTGCTAAAACTTTTTCTTCCCAACAACCAAGGATATCCTGATGTTGATTTCCTTGAATCAACACGAAGACACATCAATTGGATGAATACATGTGGTTAGGGGTGTACGGCATACCGAAATACTGTTACCGTTACCGTCCCGGAGCATTTGAGTTAGAGGATCTGTCGACGGAGTGAGTATTGCAGCTGCAATTACAGGGCACACAACAACGTATCTCTAAATCGATAGCATTTGCTCTGAGGAAACCAGGCCAAGTTGTCCGAGGAGGAGCTGCACAACAGGTACCTGAAGAAGAGATAGACAGAAATATGCTCTTATTCTGAACTAAAACTCAAAAGCACAAGAACAATGGGCTAGAAATGTTTCTTGCATCACAAAAATATAACAATTTCACACACAATACCAATGGCAGATAAATCAATCTGAACTATAATACTGCCATCCAAAAATCTGTTAACCAACCCGCAAAAGCAAAAATAGCTTGCTTGAAGGCTTAAGCAATGTAATACAAATGCTCTTGTTGAACTCATATCAAGAAAATCCAATTTCAGGCAACCATGATAATTGATACCTAGTGATTCAACAAGATATCTAAAATAAGCATTAAATGAGAAAACAATTACTCCCGAATTCAACTTGCTCTAACAGTACATATAGCTACTATCCCAGAATTGAGCACTAAACAAGGCATCTAAATTCACAAGCTCAACTGTTTTAGTTCATCAGGCTCATGCACTCTGTAGTAATAAGTGGCTCTTGCCATTCAGCATAAAAACATTGATTTGTAAAGTAATGGGTAAAAACATCATGTTTATAATTACTATAAGACATCCATTTTACTAAGGATAAAGTCACTTGCTTAATCTTATAGGTTCAACACTATCTGAGAAGCTTGTTTGACAACAACAGATACAATCATTTAATTGATTATATGGTCTAAATGCAATCAAAGTCTAAAATCTTGCGATTTGATTTTCAGAAGTACACTCAAATATATACATAAAATAAAATAATTTTATTATTTTAATAATCATTTTGATGTTTCAAATTTAACCTAAAAGACAAACTTTACATTCAAACATCATTTAATTTATTAGAAAATGGGTGCCAAAAAAAATTAAGGAACAAGAAATCAAAGCAAAATTCACCAAACGAAAGGAAATCATTCACTTTGGAAATTCGTTGAGGTTAAGGAGGGAAGAGTTCAAACTTTAAACAAAATTAGGAACTTAAGCAAATGACTTCTTTTTAAGGAAAATATCTATTAGTAACAGGTTGTGTTTTTGATAAAGATGAGAAACATTCACACTGTAATACAGCCATAAAGAAAGAAATACAAAACAAAACTGATTCAAAAGGCAAACTGTCCACAGGAAATTAAATATTACCTGGAAGGATAATCCAGTGCTAAACATGAGAACAAGGACAAACTCGAAGTATTGGTCAATTGACCACAATGATTCAACCACCCCCTCGGCATAACTCACAAAGAATGTCAAGGCTGCCGGGGTGAGAACATAGTAAGAGAAGATTCAATACGAAAATTTTCGGTATGACAAAAATTTTGGTATCCTATAATATATACCGTTCCCATACCGAAAATTATACCGTACCGAATTTTCGGTTTTTCTCGAAAAATACCGAAAATCTTACATACCTAAAATTATACCGTACCGGATTTTTGGTTTTTACCGAAAAATACCAAAAATTTTATTTATCGAAAAGTTTTATATACCGTTACAAATCCGCATACCGAACTATACCGAAATACCGATGATAGGTTGAGCTTTAAGAGTTGGGGTTTAGGGTTTAAGGTATTACGGTATACCGAAATACCAAAATGCCGATGATAAAATATTAAAAATTTAAAATAATATTAAAATTAATGTTTCGGTATAACAGTATACCGAAATGCCGAAAATTCAATACTCTCCATACCGTTACCGTACCGATTTTTTCGGTATACCTAAGTTTCGACATTTTTCGATAATTTTCGATACGATAAGCTCGGTATACCGAGTTTTCGGTAATTTGTTTCACCCTACATGTGGTGATGTGTTTGGCTACATTTTCAATATGTGTTGCTTTTCTGGTATATGTCTCTTGGTATTTATTTTATATTGTTAGGAATAAAAGCAAATGCAGGTGAGGTGACATTAATTAGAAGATGAATTGAATCTTATACCATCCAATGTTAAAGTTATTATTGTACTAATGTACTCGTGGCAATAGAAATTCAAACTCAAATTCAACCGAACAACATTCCACCGGTTGGAAGGGCACTACACCCCTAATCTCTCCTGCACTTTGTAGCCATAATAATTTTGAATGGAAGTAATTAATCAAGTTCGTATCTCACCAAATTAGATACTAATACATTATTATATTATATATTTATACTAAAACACTATCCCTAAATAAATAAATTTTCAAATGCCACATCTAACTTATTGAATCTATCAACTAAATATTTTTCAATTTTAAATGTTAAAATATCTTAAATTATTTTTTCTTCTATTTTTAAATTTCAATTTTATGACAATTTTGTGTTATTACCCAATTTAATGTGTACTTGATTCTCAATTTATATTTATTTTGAATTTAAAAATAGATTTAATTTTTATTGAAAAAAAATAGATTTAATTTAATAATTTAAATCTTATACATGTGTACAAGAGGTGGTGTTAGATCACCATAACTTAAATTAGTACATGAAAACTGACGAAGGCTGGAATATTTGAAACTTCCAAACCCATATAGGACAAAAAGGTATGCATCGTGTCATGGCGTATTGATTTATGCCCCAATAACTTACGAGACATGTATACAAATTGGAAAAAGTAGAATACATGCATTTTCAAATCAAATACACGAATTATGCATGTGATCAGAGATTATAATGGATACCAAAATCAGGCATGTAATTAAGCCTTACATGATAGAAATAAAAATTGAATACATAAATATGTAGCAGTATCATTACTTCAATACAAACAAAATGGTACAATGCCCTCTTCTTCACTAGGCTAGAGTCCGGAAATCATTCTCAAAACTTTATTATCATCAGTATTATTCAACCAATACCATAATTTTGGACCAAGAAATAGAAAATTTTCTCTTTTTGGAAATAAGACACCTGCGGTTCAGTTCAACCGCTTCAATTGCAAACTACACAATAATGTAGGCCTAAGCATCTTAAAAGTACATATTTATACCAGGTTTGGTTGTCTGCACTTAGTATGTGTAGCCCTTGACAAACATTCCCTTCTTGGCTTCCTCACTTTCACCGTCAGCAGAGTATTTTCCGAGCTGAGCCAAGGAGTTGGCCTTTGCGCGGATCAGAAGTGCTTTCTGTGCGGCTTCTGCATTCTCAGGGCGACCTTGCCATGTCTTGAGAACAGTGTTCTGCAATGCTCGTGCATATGAGAAAGACACGTGCCATGGATTGGGAGATTGGTTCATTGCATTAAGGTTTAGCGTTGCCTCCACTTCAGATTGTCCACCAGACAGGAACTAAAGGAAAAAAGGAAGGAAGAGAAAAAATGTTCATCAGACAAAATGTAACCCTCGTTGCTGCAAGAACATAACATGCAGTTTAATGACAAGACAAACAAAAGGGCTTGATGACAAGGAATGCTGGTCCAAACTGAAAAAGGAATAAACCCACTAGTAAAACTACTTATACATGCATGGTTTTGGCATTATATGTGGTCGCCCTAGCCAAGCATGGAAGTTAAGCAGATGAGAAAAATCAAATTGATAATTTTTAGTTTTATAGAAATCTAAAGAAACAGCAACAGTAATATTATCATGCCAGGGGATTTCTGTTTTCTTACCATAATGCCGGGAACTGCAGGTGGCACTCTTCTTTTAAGCATAGTGAGGGTAAACTTAGCAATGGTCTCTGGGGAGGCCTTCTGTTTGTGTTCAGCCCCAGGAGTTACCATGCTCGGCTTAAGAAGAATTCCTTCGAAGACGACATTGTTCTCTGCCAAGTAGTAGAAAACCTCTGCCCATACTTGTTCAGCCACTTCTAGGGTCCTCTCAATAGAGTGGTCACCATCTAAAAGGATCTCAGGTTCTACAATAGGCACAAGACCATTGTCCTGCAGGCAAATCAAGCATTTGACCTATTATTTTCCCACTCATCTCAGTGTATAAAAACATGGGTATACAATACTAAGAATCCAAGCGAACTTCAATGACTGAAACCAATAAAACAAGATGAACAAATTTCAAGAGTACTAAACCCGAGAAGTAGAAGTTCGAACTGGAGTACTAGTCTAATTACCTGGGAAATAGCAGCATAACGAGCAAGACCCCAAGCTGCTTCCTTGACAGCCAAAGCAGATGGACCATTGGGAATGCTTACAACAGTTCTCCTAAAATAGTTATAAAAAATATCAAAGGTGAAACACCTATTCTTATTTGTTTATCAACGCAAAACACTCTTAAAAGTTACAACCATGTTTAATACTACCATTTTGCAAATCTGGCCCCCTGCTTATAGTATTCAGCAGATCGAGAAGCCAAACCATCTAAACCCTGGCACCAAGATTCGTTGTTTGAGCCTGGAAGGGGGACCAAACCCTGCCGCATTTAAGACAATAAAAAAAATTAGAACCAAGTCATAGCATCACCTAAGGTGAATACTGAACACACATTCAATGAAAAATTTTGAATAAGGAGCAACAGTCTGACATGATTGTATAGTTTTGGCACTAGAGCCTCACCTTATCAACTTTGATACCAGGTATAATATTTGCATCACGCAAACAATCAACAAACTTCTTTCCATCTGTAGTAGATTGGTACAGTGTCTCCTCAAAGAGAATGGCACCAGAAATGTATTCTCCAAGGCCAGGTGTGGTTAACAGAAGTTGTCTATATGCCTGTCTGTTGGCTTCTGTGTTGTCGAGTCCAATGGAAGCCAACCTCTTCCCACAGGTTGCATTTGATTCATCGATTGCCAGGATTCCTCTCCCTGGCGACGCAACAGATTTCTAGTCCCAAAGAAGAATTCAGAACAACCATTTAATCGAAATATAGAATAAAAGATCCAGAATTGAAAAATATAGAACAACAAAAATTTATCAGTACTCAGTAGTTCTAATTGTCTAAATTAAAGAAAGTAATTCATAGAGTACCAAAACGTCTAAAAAGGATCAAATTGTTTGAATCAACACATGCACAGGATGCAATTCTTTAAATATTTTTTTCCTCCTAGAGAGTAAGACAACTGTCCAAAAGTCCAACGATGATCAAACACCACTTAATTCGACTGAAGTACGAAAAAAACGGGCATCAAAACAAATACTAATAGATCCTACACTCGAAAACCTGGATTTCATTATCAATCATCATCGACATCGATTCATAATAGCACACTTCCACGGATTCATCTCCCCGCAGAAAACTCGAAATACAAAATAAATAAACAAACAGTCCATCTCAAACATTCACTAAACAATCAAGGAAAGCTTACCGCTGTTTGAACAAGCTCATCGGTGTATGATCCGGCGCGGATGACGGAGAGGCGTCGAGCGGGGAAACGCGCCGCGGATCCGGGACGCTGATTAACCGCCTGGTTACCGGCGATCCATGAGGAGGAGGAGGCAGTGCTGAAGTTGACGAAAGTGGAGCTCGCCATATCTTCGCTGATGCAACGAATCGAAGATTTGGAGTTAGGTGCGGAGAGAGAGAGAGTGGGAGAGAGAAGATGGTGCGGGATTATTTGAAGCAACAAGGGAAAAAGGGCAAAGAAGCTTTCGTTGAAGTCTCCGCCGCCTGTGGCTTTATGGGAATATAGCGACAACTACCCTGACGGATCTACCAAACGCCAAAGCCCAACAGGCAACAGTACACTACTGTGCTTGTGTAATGAGGGGCAGGTAGCTACCATTGTTTTAAATATCGCGGAAATTGAAATTTCGACCGAAATTTCGGGTTTTGGGACGAAGTGAAATTTTACATATAATATTTTTTTTGCAAAATTTCTATCGAAATTTCACCCAAAATCCAAAATTTCCCAAAATTTGACCGAAATTTCTCAAAATATACCGAAATTTTTTTAAAAAAATATTTTTTTTCTAAATTTTAAAAAAAATATTTTTTAAAAAAATTAAAAATTAAAAATTATGTTTCAACCCATATTGATAATATCATCCAATTAAGTTGTTTATCAATTTTAAGTCTCTTATCAATCAACATGGTGCACAAGATGCAAACTAGGGTTTCTCTCGGTCATGGCGAGTCTTCCGCCCCGGCGACTCATGGGCCTCATGATCCAGGCGGCGGCTACCCCTCCTTTGCGGATGTTCTGGGCGGAACGGCGAGGCAGGGCAATGGTGTTCGGACGAGGAGGGATCTCTTGGCGGAGGGGTTGGTTAAGAAAAGTTACGTAGGGGGTAATCCCTCTCTCCAATGCTTCGTTATCGATGAAGAGTTGATCGGGATGCTGCTAAGGCATGGGAGGATGCTCTCGTGATTAAACTTCTGGGGGGTCATGTGGGCTATATGGTACTTAGTGACAGACTGAAGAGGATGTGGAAGTTGGAGAGTAACTTGACATTGATCGACGTTGGTTTCGGGTGCTTTATAGCGAGGTTCGAACTGATGTCTGACCGTGAAAAAGTGATTAACGGGGGGCCGTGGATGTTGTTTGACCGCTACCTAGCCATCATGCCATGGTCGCGGGAATTTGATCCGAAAACGACACAGGTGAATAAGACATTGGTCTGGGCACAGTTGAATGGTTTGCCGATGCATCGGTTTAGGGAGGATATCCTATGGGCTGTGGCGTCGGGGATAGGCGAGGTGTTCAAGTTTGACACGAGCACACAGGATACTACGAAGGGGCGGTTCGCTCGAGTTTGCGTGGCTCTTGACCTAACAAAACCGGTGACTGGAAAAATTCTAGTTAATGATCAGTGGCATCCGATCTCCTATGAGGGATTGCATCTTCTTTGTGCTCAGTGTGGGAGGTATGGTCATGCTGTCAAAGATTGTCAGGGGGGACACAAGCGAAAGATGCTGGGGAGGATCTTGGGAGGGAGCATGTGGAGGAAAATAGAGTGGCACAGGGAGGGGGTGACGAGGATAAGCGGGATGATCAGGGTGATTCGGGGATGGGGGAGGCTTCAGGTAAAGCTGTCCAAGAGGGGGATGAACCGGCATTTGGTGAGTGGCTTACGGTGGTCAGGCGAGGAAATCGACTACCTCGGCCGCAACGGGGGGCGGTGGAGGCTCCGGTAGAGAGGGAGTCTCCTGCGCCTGTCCAGCTAGGGACAGTTGATCAGACTGATCACAGCAAGGAGGAGGTGGTGGAGGGTGTAAAGGTGATCCAGAAAAAGCATGGTGAACCTACTGTTCTTGTCACAAGGGGCCGCGGGGAGCCATTGAGGGAGGAACAGCCGCTGGCGCTGATTCCATATGGGGGTGGCACGACAAAGACGCCATCTTCTTCGATGGGATTGAAGCGGCAAAGGCTTGATGAAGATGATGCTCTTGAGGATTGTGGAACCTCTGTAGGGGGCGGGGGAATTCTCTAGTCCTAGAAAACAAGTTCTTGCTGCTTAGAGGGACATCGGTGGAGGATGCCTTAAGCAGTGATGAAATGGATACTAAGGATAGTGAGTGCTGGGCGGATGCGCGGGAGGGGAGCTCGCAGTAGGGTTCGTTTATTCTTCTATTATTTTATGATGATAGAGTTTAAATATTTTTCTATAATTGCTTGGAATGTCTGTGGACTAATGAGTCGAACTGCGCAAAGTGGATGGGGGAATTGATTAGGGAGCATAAACCGGATATTCTGTGTGTGTTAGAGCCGCGGGGACCTTTCGCTCGGGTTCGTAGTTTTTTTGTGAGCAAGGGATACAGCTTGGTGGAGATACAGGAATCCCAGGGTATGGGGGGTGGTATCTGGGTTCTCAAACTGATGGCGGTTGATTGTCATATTAGACTGTTCGAGATTCAAGATAGAATCATCACACTGGAATTGTGTAGGGGGATGGCGAGGTGGTTGGTCTCAACGATATATGTAACTCCGAATTACCAACGGCGTAAGAATGACTGGAGGGATTTGGAGCGGTTGGCGGAGGTCATCGATGGACCATGGGTTGTTATGGGTGATTGGAATGAGATCTTGGTGGAGGACGAAGTACAGGGTGGGATTTTTTTGGCGGAACGGGCGTTGGAGTTGCGTGGTGTTGTGGATACATGTCGCTTATTGAGTATGAACACTGTGGGGCCGGCCTTCACTTGGTCTCGGATGGCGGGTGGTGGCCGGCGGATTAGTAAGCGGTTGGACAGGGGAATGTCGAATCTGGAATGGTTGACAAAGTTTGAGGAGGGGCGTATTCAACATCTACCCCGCATGGGCTCGGATCATTGTCCGATAAAGCTTGTATGTGGTGAGCAGACTGGGGCGCCTGGTCTTCGTCCTTTCCGATGGGAAACAGCGTGGGGTATGCATGGTGCATATAAGAAGGTGGTTGATGAGAGCGTAGTGGGGGCGGGGGGTAATTTTCTTATTGCATTGAACCAGGTTCAACAGAAATCGTTGGAATTTAATAGCCACACTTTTGGTAATATTCGGGATCGTAAAAGGAGGCTCAAAAACCGTATCATGGGAGTGCAGAAACGATTGGTGGCGGTTGATTCTGCATGGTTGTTACGTTTGGAAGCGGAGTTGCAAGCGGAGTTGGAGGAGGTTTTGAAGCAAGAGGAGATGCTTTGGTATCAAAAGTCGAGGGATAGGTGGGTTAAGTTGGGAGATCGGAACACTAAATACTTCCATGCAAAGACTCAGGTCCATCGACGAAGAGGTAAAATTTATGGTCTCCACATTAATGGGGAGTGGGAACTGCGGCAGGGACCTCTACATGAGCATGTTATATCCTATTATACCGACATTTTCGCAGCGCATGTTGAACAGGCTATAGGGAATGAGTTGCCGCTATTGTCACCTTTATTGGAGGGCCAGAAGGCGTTATTGGAAGATGCGGTGGGTGATGAGACGATTGATCAGGCTCTTACGTCCATGAGGTCGTACGCGGCCCCTGGGCCGGACGGATACCCCGCTGGTTTCTACAAGCAATATTGGAAGGAGTTACAGCCTTTGGTGGTGAGAATGGTGCTCAACATCATTCATTCGAGGCAGCTTCCGGATGGGTTGTGCCATGCATATATGTGTCTGTTGCCGAAAGTATCTGTGCCGAATGTAATTCAACAATATCGACCATTGATGCTCTGTAATGTGTCTTTCAAGATCGTCACTAAAATAATAGTGCAGAGATTGAGGCCGGTTTTGAAGGAGTACATTAGTCCGTTTCAGTCAGCTTTCCTGCCGGGTCGTGGAACAGCGGATAATGGTATTCTCCTTCAGGAGTTAGTTTCTTCGCTGGAGCAACCGAGGTCGCCTATACGGGCGGCTATCTTGAAGATCGATCTTGCAAAAGCATATGATACGGTTTCTTGGGATTTTTTGTGCCAGTGTCTTCAAGAGATGGAGCTGCCGCCAGGGTTGTTGGAATTGATCATGGCTTGTGTCAGTGCATCTAGTTTTTCTATCCTATGGAATGACTCTCCTATTGGGCACATCCAGGCGGGTCGGGGGTTGCGGCAATGTGACCCTCTGTCGCCGTATTTATTCGTTATAGTGATGGAGAAACTCTCGCACACAATCCGGGAAGAGGTGGATAGGGGAAGTTGGCGCCCCATGAGACTGCGACCGGCTGGGATAGGTATTTCACACCTGATGTTTACGGATGACCTTATTTTTTGCTCGGAATTGTTGGAGGATAGTGTGGTGTGCATGGCAGCGGTACTGGAGCGCTTTGGAACCAGGTCAGGCCTGAAGATGAATGCGGCAAAATCGACAGTGATTGTATCTGCCAATGCTTCGGCTTTGGAACGGGATTGGTTTGCACAGTATATGGGTATTACAGTTGGTCAGGAATTGGGAACTTATTTGGGATTTCCTATCATTCAGGGTCGGATGAGGGTGAGCCACTTTGATTATTTGCTGAAAAAATTGGAGGATAAGCTCAGTTCGTGGGAGGGTTTTCTGTTGAATAAAGCAGGGCGGCTGACCAAAGCTCGGGCAGTGTTGTCGGCGGTACATGTGTATCCTATGCAGGTTCATCTGTTGCCTCAGAGTGTATGTAACGGCATTGACAAAATCATCCGTAGATGGGTATGGAAGGGGGCTAGTGGACGGGGTATACATTTACTCAACTGGACAAGGGTGGCGATGAGTAGGCAGGTTGGCGGGCTAGGGTTGCGTGCTTCACGTAATATGAACTTAGCTTTGTTGGGGCGTTGTGTTTGGGAGATTTTGTTTGAGGGGACGAAGCTGTGGGTACAGGTTGTTCGTGCTAAGTATGGGCTGGCCGAGGGTGTCTTGCCGGAAGAGCATTATAGAGGTACCAAGGTGTGGAAAATGCTGCATAAGGTTAGCCAAGTCTTCAAGAGGGGATATGGCGTTCGCATTGGGGATGGCTCGAGTTCATTTATGTTCCCTCCATGGTGGAAAGGTGTGTGCTTGGCTGATTGCGTTCCTTTTACTCACTTCAATGATCTTGCTCTTAAAATTCGAGATGTGGTGCATGAGGGTCGATGGAACTTTGCAAATGTCTACTCATGGATTCCAAGTGACGTCCGGGCGGCCATATTGGATGCGCCTGCGCCGATCTTATCGAGCCATGTGGTTGATCGGATCCATTGGACAGGGGATGTTAGCGGAATGTATTCTGTTAAGTCTGGGTACCACTGGTTATGCCGGGACGATATGGGGAGCACAGGGTGGGCGTGGATGTGGAAACCTGGGATACCGGAGAAGATAGGATTCTTGCTGTGGATGTTAGGGCATAATATTCTGCCATGCAACGACTTAAGGTATCGCCGAGGCATGGCAAGTTCACCCCTTTGCTCCATATGTGGTGATGGCGTGGATGATTGGCGACACGCTATTCTTGCATGTCCTTGGGCGCAGACTGTGTGGAGCCGAGGGGGCGTCGATGTTGGCAGGGAAGTGTGGACGGTAGGGGGAGAGGACATCGACATTGGTTGGAATGGAAGTTTCGGACTTTGGGGGTGATCTTCCTGGCGTATCTATGGGTTATATGGAAAGAAAGAAATTCTAGGGTTTTCCGAGGTGTTAGCTCCAGGACTGAGGTGGTGATCGGGCAAGCACAACGCCTTGGCAGTTCGCTCCAGGCGGCGTCCGTCCGAGTGCAGAAGGGGGTGGCTGTGCGTACTGTTGCCTGGAAGTGTGAGGAGGATGTTGGTTGGTTATTACATACGGATGGGAGTGTTCTTGGGGAGGAGGGAGTGGCGAGCTATGGGGCTGTTATTCAAAGGGCGGATGGACTGTGGTTGAGGGGATGCAGCGGTCGGCTGCATCGGCGTGGCATTGTCGAGGTGGAATTGCTTGCATTGCGGTTTGGGCTGGAGTTGGCGATAGAGGTTGGGATCCAGTTGAGTCGCTGTTATGTGGATTCAATGGAGGTCGTGAGGTTGGTTAATGGTATGGTGAATCCTTTACATTCATTTTGGCCGGTCATTGGAGCGATCAAGCAGGCATTGGGAGGTATGCATGGATGTGAGGTTCGGCATTTATACCGTGAGGGCAATCAAGTGGCCGATGGGTTGGCACGACGAGCGGGTCGGAGTGAAGAGTTCTACACTACGTGGGCTTTTCCGCCGGATGAAATAAAGAGTCTTGTAGATAATGATGCCTCGGGAGCAGTTTTTCAAAGGGAGTAGTTAGGGATTGATGAGTGAATGTTTGGTTTAGGTGTTTGTTTTCGGCTCTTGCTTTCCTTTCTTTTGTTTTTTTTTCTCTTATTTGCTCGCCTTCTTAGGCTTTGTCACCAAAAAAATAATATTACTAGCATATTATATCATTAAATGAGTATTGTTAGCATATTACTAATTTATATAGCAACGGAGATGAGGAATTTTGAAATATCTTTATTTTCATCATCTCAGAAACTCGAATTAGTTTTATCAAAAAATTACAAATATCTCCAAAATTTCCCTCGAAATTTCAAATATCTTCGAAATTTCCCTAAATTTATATGTCCGATATTGACACCGAAGCCGATATTAAAACCTTGGTGGCGAGGCGTTGGGGGCAGGTGAAATTGTCTGAATTGCCCTTGTGAGACCGGACTTGGAAGAACAATTCCTATTTTAAATTTTTTGAAGGTCGATGAGACCATGATCCATACTTTTTGAACCCACTAAAATAAAAAATGCAAAATTTTAAATTTTATCTTTAAATCTTTTTAAAGTGAATATATAATAACACAATAGGATGATAGAGTGAGAATTCATAAGTAAATGATAGATTATATACACGATAGACTAAAATCTATAATGAATAAATAAATAAATACGAAGATCTAAAATTAGTAAATTAAAAATACAAAATAACATAATTAAAATAAGATATGCAAAATTTCAAATTTTAAATCTTTCAAATCTTTTTAAAAGTAAATATGGTAGAAATTACATATATTTCAAAAACTGAAAATCTATAATAAATAATAAATAAATGTGAAAATCTAAAATTGATAAATTAAAAATTGCAAAAATTTATAAAAATTAGAGATTTGAAATGGAGACAGCACATTAAATGTAGGATGGGTTGTTCACTAATGCTTTAATATATATATAATATTAATAAATAAAGCCCGGCCTAAGTCTATATACCTAAATAGGCCTTGAAAATTATCCGGACCTGGCCTATTTTATAAAAATGTCAGGCCAAGCTAGGCCTTAAATAGGCCAAGCCGTAGACCTGTCGGACGGTCTGGCCTTTTCTCACCACTAATCATTACAATGTCAATGTGAATAGTAGAATGAGTAAAAACAATTAGGTATCCAATGTTAGTTTCGAAATTCGATTGATCCGATTGTAATATTCAAGTTTCGAAGTAATGTTACTTCGTATGCAAATATTACATAAATCTTTAATTCTTATGTTTTGTCCAATTTATTATGCTTTGTGATGTTTAAAGTAAAGCGTGCAAATGGGATTGGTTTGTTGAATAGAGAGGGGAAGTCTAGATTCGGTGCTATTCTTCCTACTTGTGATGGGAGTTGGTTAGGGGCGCTACTGGAGGAAGAAATGTTATTGAGGTGGAGCTTCCTGCTCTCCAATTTGGCCTGTTATTGGCGGCTCAACTGGCATTGGTTTTAAGGGTGTGTTATGTGGATTTTATGGAATTCATTTCTTTAGTTTTAGGTGAAGCTATTACTAGACACTTGTATTCGCCAGTAATCGAGAAAATTCAGGAGGCGCTTCGTCTTATAAACAGTTGTGAGCTGAGACATGTTTTTGTAGAGAATGTAGTCATGTTTTTGTCGTACTCCCTCCATTTTCTTAGATTTGCAACATTTGTATTTTTTTTTTTTTGCACTATTCACAATTTAACTTTATCTCAAGTTTTTAGTTGCGAAAGAAAAAAACATAGTCAAGTGAGATCTTGTTAGGTTCGTCTATACTTGGAGTTTTATAATATCAACATTCTATAATTTTTTTACTATACTTAATTTAAGTTATTAATCGTTGAAAATGTGTATGACCATGTGTGCCTGTGTCAAATGGTGCAAACCCAAAACAACGGAGATACTATTTGTTAAATTGTTGTGATATAATTTTGAGGTTTTTTTTTTTAAAAAAAAAAATTAATGCTAGTTATAGGGTCCGTTCTGCACGTCGACCTTTAGTTGCGGGCTGTAATTGCGAGCTGTAACTGTATGGAGCTGTAGCTATCAGCTTTTGCATAAGTGTCTGGTAGACTGGTACAAGTAGTTGTAGCAGTCATTAATTTTGCTCCCTCCGTCCCAATTGTATTGTCTCATTTTGACTTTTGACACTGTTCATTTATCAACTTTGACCTAATATTATGACAATTATATAAATAAAAAAAATAATCAAGTTCGGTCTTGTTGAATTCGTCTAATCATGTAGTTTTATAATATACCGTATATTTTTTTTAATATAATTTTTATTCTTCTATATCATAAGATATTAGCTGTTAAACAAATGCATTGGTCTACGTGTCCAAAAGTTTTGGGACATTTCAAATGGGACAAAGGGAGTAATTTGAAGAGAAAATTAATTAAATTTAGAAAGTAGCTTTCGAAAGCTCCAAAAGCTACTGAGCGTAGCTTCTGATTGTAAAACTTTTCGGAGCTGCAATTCACAGCTAAAGCCTTCAAAAGCAAGTGAGCAAAACGGGGCTACTATTTTGAAATAAAAGCTAAAGCAACCAAAAATTGCGTGCAGAACAGACCCATAATGTATTGTATTTTTTTTTAACACATCACATTTTATATAAACACATATGCACCTAAATCAACTCTTATAACGGAAGGTTGGATGCTTGATTTCCCACCAGCCCACATTCTTCATTTTTTTTGTAATTTGTGTGGCATGAATTCCCATCACCCATTTCCTAAGCTGTATGAGATTGTTCAGCCAAAAAAAAAAAAAACCTCATAAAAAAAGGCCTGGTGATTTGTGAATTTATAGCATACACC
Organism: Hygrophila difformis; assembly: GCA_030278955.1. Classification (NCBI taxonomy): domain Eukaryota; kingdom Viridiplantae; phylum Streptophyta; class Magnoliopsida; order Lamiales; family Acanthaceae; genus Hygrophila; species Hygrophila difformis. Next base: position 43,785,508 of record JAOANR010000012.1, on the reverse strand, counting down.
TTCTATCTTTATGTTTAGAATGAAGATAATATATAAAGAATTATAGTTCAGGATTTTAAGAAAATAGAGAAAAATAAAAAGAAAAAGAAAAACCACATGTTGCATTTATTTAGGGTCTGTTTGTTTTGGCATTTGAAAAAAGAAGAAAAAGTCAGTAGAAAAAAGAAGAATGAGAAAGAAGGAGAATTCAAAAGTAAAAGCAGTCCAAATAATTATTTGGATAGATATTATTAAAGTTAGGTGTTTTTTTTGGTAAACAGTGACACTCGTGTGTCGGCAAAGGTGTGTGGGAGCCCAAACCACACAAATTAAAAGGGGGATAAAGGGGAGGGATAGGGGCCGGGTGGGGATCGAACCTCCAACCTATGGTTGGGAGAAGAGGACTTGACCGCTATGGTAAGTCTCTAACCCCAAGTTAGGTGTTTTTCAACATAAACATATTTGGATGAATTATGAATAGAAAGACTTTTTATATATTAAAACTATTAAAAGAAAATCTTATAAGCATATTTATCATTTATTTTATTTCCTTATTAAATAGGAATATTTTTGTATTTTTATACTTAAAATGACTTTTCCTTTTTTTTTTAAATAACCCCTACTTACTTAAATAAAATAAATTCAACTTTTGTTTCTCGTTTAACTTTTTAAAAAGACAAAAGAAACCTCGGCCCTTCCTTCTCCCAAAAAAAAGGAAAAAAATGCCAATATAGTCCTTTATTTTTACAAAAAACCAAATCAGTCCTTTTTTTTTATTTTTTGGCCAAATTGGTCCGCTACATATACTAATTACGTCCCAATCGGTCCTCCATCCACTAATTATGCCCTAATTACATATTTTTGGCCAAATCAGTCCTTTTTTTTTCAAAATCTAAATTGCTCCGTTATTAATGTTTGCCCCCTTTCATGCAGTCCAATGCACATTTCAAGCCACTAATAACTCAAATTCGATATAAGTAAAAATTCTAAAATTTTGATATTTATAAACTACACGACGTGACGAATCTAACAAGATACTACTTGGTTCATTTTAACTTGTATATCTATGTTTAAACTTAAGTCAAAACAAGTGTGTGAATAGTAGCAAATTAGATAATGTAATTATTAAAAAATGGAGGGAGTATATCGCATAAAATTATATTTCTCCATAAAATGTAGTTATTAAAAAATAGTTATTAAACAAATGGATCATCTTTTAGAGTTCGGTGATTTTTAGTATTTCTCCATAAAATGAAGACCAATTGCGATATACTCCCTCCATTTTTTTTAATAACTATATTGTCTAATTTGCTACTATTCACACACTTGTTTTGACTTAAATTTTAAACATAGATATACAAATTAAAATGAGCTAAGTAGGATCTTATTAGATTCGTCTCGTCGTGTAGTTTATAAATATCGAAATTTTAGAATTTTTACTTATACCGAATTTGAGTTATTAGTGGTTTGAAATGTGCATTGGACTGCATGAAAGGGGGCAAAAATTAATAACGAACCAATTTAGATTTTTGAAAAAAAGGACTGATTTGGCAAAAAAAATATGTAATTAGAGCATAATTAGTGGATGGAGGACCGATTGGGACGTAATTATTATATGTAGCGGACCAATTTGGCCAAAAAATAAAAAAAGGACTGATTTGGCTTTTTTTGTAAAAATAAAGGACTATATTGGCCTTTTTTCCCAAAAAAATAAAAAAGAATTACCTAAACTTTTTAAGAAAGATTTTAATTTTTTTATTCGAATTTCCTCCCAAATTCATTCACTAATCCAAGAATTACCTACCACTAGATTTTTTCGCCCGCTACGCACGGATGTTAAACTAATATGACGATATAAAATGAGAATATAGTGTTTTTTTAATTACATGATATTCAAAATCTTTTGCTTAAATAGTGGTTGAAATGCATGCAACGAAAAATTAAATGAAAAATAAAAGAGATAATAGGATGAAAGAAGGAAATTCAAACTCATGTGGAAATAATATAAAATAAATTATTTTTACTGTTAAATATATATATATATATATATAGTTTTCTTTCATATCTAAAATGATGAGAGCAAGTGAAAAATAAATACCCTTAACTATTCAAAATTAGAAAAATTTACTCCATTCGTCCACTAATTCTGTCTCGCTTTCCTTTTTGGTCCGTCCCACTACAATTGTAACATTTCACTTTTTTGAAAAACTTACTCCATAAACATCAACTAAAATACCGCATCAACTAATTACTCCATTTTATCATAATAACCTATTATTTTTTTTTTTGAGAGAAAAGAAGCTTTAATTTCCGAAGGGGGGAATGCAAAGAATCCCTTGAAATAGTAACACAAAATAGAAGCAACAAACAATTCCGATCAGTCATCAGATATTATGGGAAGGCCGGGAGGTGTACTTTGTCTTGCAGGAACACAGAATGAAGTCCATTATCAAAGTCAGTGGTCAAGCTTAGCCCCCCCACCCATAATACCTTTAACTAGCAGAAATATTTGTTAGCTGAACCTGTTTTGAAGGTCATTGAAAATCCCGTCCAACAAATACATGATAACAAAGACACACAAGGCTCTTAAAACAGAAGACACCACAAAAATTTAGAAGGATTTCTTCTCGTACGAAACAAGACCATGAATTCCACCTTCTACTTGTGCTGCTCCTGTTCTAACCTCCAGACGTAGAACGCCCGATCTTAGGAGGTCATGGGCAGACTGCAGGGAGGATGCGCCAAGATCCTGGAATCCTTGCTTTACTGCTTGCATTGTGTAGGGTACGAATTTCAAAACAGATCCTTTATCAGTCACTTTCACATCATAATAACCTATTATACCTAAAATATCGTGTCCAAAAATTTTGGACAGTGTTACCGGAACTGATTGAGTATATTTTGCATTATTAATGTTCTAAAAAAATATTAGTTTTACTCCCTAATATGTTGTACATTTTCACTATTATCCCTAAGTTTTTTTTTAAAAAAAAATATTATTTATACCTTTTTGTTATCTTTTCATCATTTAAAACTTATATTTTATTATGTAATGTATTTTAAATTTTTGTTGTGATTAATTTTTATGGACTAATCAATAATTTTATAAAATAAATTTTAATTATAATTATATTTTGATTATCTGTTAATTTTTAAATATTATTTTTTCCATAATATCTTCTCAAAATTTTCTTTTCTATATTGATTATGAGAAAATTTGGTAGTTAATATTTTCATTTAATTTAATTAAATTTTTATTATTTTTTTTGAATTCATTATTATTAGAACCCTTAAAATCGAATTTATACTCCGATACCAAGTTTTTTTGGGCATATTTGGCACGGTTTATAGTATTAAGGTGTATTGTATTATTTAATGCAGATGTATTGTACTAAATTAATATTATACAGTGTTTGGTGGCACACTGCATTATAATTATACAGTGCTTGATGCTAATATAATGTATTGTACTTGTATTATTTTTATGGTATTATTGAATGGTTTAAATTATTTAAATATTGCAATGTTTATATTTTCAAATATTTATGATTCATAGAAAATATATTATTTGAAAAATTAAAATTAATCTAATTATTTTCTTAACTAATATAGATAAATTAATTAGTCAATGGGACGGGAATAGCCGTGTCTAAAGAATTTGCAGGAGCAGGGAAGTATGGGGAAGGGGATAGGTCGGGATTAAAGAGAGAGAAAGAGAAAAATAGTGATGTACAGGCTAAACTCGCATTTCCTTCGAGATTAAATAATACATTGAAATCAGCATTAAAAATATACCTGTACAAACTTTTAAATGCATCAAACATGGGTCTGTATTATTCTTTTGCAAAACAATAGTACTGTGAGGCATAATACACCCGGCCTTAGGGGTATACTCCTTATATTCTTTTACAGTACAAATCTATATATATACTAAAGCATTAATGAACAACTCATCCTATATTTAATGTGGTGTCTCCATTTCAAATTTCTAATTTTTATGAATTTTTGTATTTTTTAATTAATCAATTTTAGATTTTCACATTTATTTATTTATTTATTATAGATTTTCAATTTTTGAAATATATGGAATTCCTACAATATTCACTTTTAAAAAGATTTGAAAGATTTGAATTTTAAAATTTTGCATATCTTATTTTATCAATATTATTTTGTATTTTTTTATTTACTAATTTTAGATTTTTCCATTTATTTATTCATTATAGATTTTCGTCTATCGTGTATAAAATCTATCATTTACTTATAAATTCTCAGTCTATCATCCAATCTTTTCACTATATATTCATTTTAAAAAAGATTTAAAAGATGAGATTTTGCATTTTTATTTTATCTATGCTGGAGAATATTTATTTGTATTTTTTTATTTTATCTATTTTAGATTTTATTATTTGCATTTTTTATTTTATTTAATTTAAATTTTATTTCTGCATTTTGCATTTATTTATAGATTTTTAGTTTACACCATAGGATTATTATGACGAGATTTTGCACTGTAACTAATAATTATGTTGCATTTATGTTTCAATATGGTGAACATATTGTAATACCGGTAACTTTGTGTAGGTTTGGTCTCAATTTTGATTATAGTTTTTTTGTATGGTGAATGATGTAATCAAAATGTACATTGCACGTCAGATTAATTTATTCATGTTAAAGATATATATTAATGTGTATATGGAAGTTCCAATTTTTAGTTTTAAAAAGATATTTAATTTCCAATTTATATGGCGTTCCCACAATTTTCAGTTTTTTAAAAAAAATGGAAGTTCAAATGTTAAATGGAATTTGCAATGTATATATGAAATTTATATTATTTAAAGATACATTAATGAATATATAAAAAATAATTGTATATTGATTAATATATATATGCCATATTTTCACAAAAATATGTCACTTCTCTTAAAAGTAATATACAATTATATAGTCGCGAATAGATCCATGAGTAAAAGTAAATAAAGAAGGAAATTTTAATTTTTTTTTAAATCTACTCCCTCTCATTACTTCTGTCTCAAAACTTTTAGACACGTCGTCCAATACATTTGTTTAACATTTAATATTTTAAAATGTACTACGTATGTAAAATATATATTCTAAAACTACATGATTAGACAAATCTAATTAGACTAAATTTGACTATATTTTATCTATATAATTACGATAACATTATGTCAAAGTTGATTAATAAACAGTGTTAAAAAGTTAAAATGAGATACTTTGAGTGCGATGGAGGGAATATTTTTTAAGAAATACTACATTCGTTTTATAATAAGTGTAACATTAGGAAATGACACAAGATTTAAGCGAAGTTAATAAAATTTATTTAGTTGAAGTAATTAATAAATAAATAAAATAAGTCACATTTGACTTTATTTCTGTTGAGTTTTATTTTAATGAATATAACAAATTAATAATTTAAGTATAATTAATAAAAATTATTAACCTTCAACACATTTCAAAAATAGTAATGTAACACTTATTTCCAAACATACAAAAAGGGAAAGTGTGACACTTAAAACATGACGATGTAATTCATTAATCTATATTTGTTTGAAAATTGTGATTGTGAATTATCAAAGTAAGATCATATTGAAAGACTAATTGCTGCAAATTCTATAAGTTTGAAAAAAATTTATGGGATACCGGTACTGAATGAAGTTTTAATGTCTGAAACAAATAATCTATTGATACTAGAATAGACATATTATAATAAGGAAGAAATGAAAAAGGATCATGCTAAGTTATTACCTTTGTTGATTGATGATGAGAATATTGTTTGTAATAAAATAATATATACAGTTGATAGTGATGGGTGTTGATTCATTTTTCTTTACGTGGTGAAACTGACAAGACATTTATCGATAATTTATCTAGAAATATTATGTTTAGCACTTCATGGTAGATGTAATATTGTGTTGCATGTAGCATCCAATGGAATAACACCCTTACTCATTACAAGAGGTAGGACTGCACATTATAAATTCCGTATTCCACTAGATTGTGACGAGAATTCTACCTGCAAAAAACTTACAGTTTGTTAGAAAATTATTTAACTTCTCTAGAAAATTATTTAACCTTTTTGCTCATTAAAACAAAGCTCAATATTTGAGATGAAAATTCTTGATTGGTAGAATAATTATGAGCTTATCTGATTTAACCAAATTCTCCATTCGATTTTACAGGAAAAAATTCCACTCGCTGTTTGTTTTACTATGACTAAAAAAAACAACAAAAAAAAGTAGATGTCAACCTTTAAAGAAGGTTAGACTCTATCTTCAAAAACCAGTTTTTACCCATGTCAGTGATATGTTGCAATATCTCGTGTCACTGTAAAGATGGGACGCGAAGTATTAATATGCAATTAAGATGGATTAACTTAAGATACTATAAGAAATGTTATTTACAATGAAAATTATATATGGAAAAAAATGCACAATGAATATTTCATATACGTGATCGTAATTGGTAAAGATGGTATTAATCTTGAAGATGTACAATTATATGCGACATTTCCAGATGATAATTTTATAAACTCTAGAAGAGATTCTATAAAGGCAACTACTGATAGTACTAATACAAATATAAACTGCACCACTTCAAATCCAAACATTTTTACTATATATTAACCCCTACCGATAAGATTGTTGCTACAATAAATAATTACATCGTGGAACGCATGTCTGCAAATGAAAATGTATATATATATATCAGTTTTAACAATATTTGTCAAAATGATGAAAGCATAGATAATGCCAATGTATTATTTTCACTTGAATATCTAAACACGATCAATGGATTACTGAATCATGAAATATAGTTGAATGAAGGTTCCATAGTCATGCTTATTAAGAATATATATCCATCAAATAAATTATATAATGGAAGTAGATTGATAGTAACCAAGATGCGGAACTAGATAGTTGAGGTTAAACTAATTTTTGGGAAACCAAGTAGAAAATTCTTTATTGGTAGAATGGTTATGACCGATGAGCCTATTTGATTTAACCAAATTTTTTATTCGATTTAAGATGATAATTCCCACTCATAGTTGTTTTGCTATGATTATAAATAAAAGTCAATGTTAATCTTTAAAGAATGTCGGATTTTATCTTCCAAAACTAATTTTTAGCCATGAACAGTTATGTTGTAATATTTCGTGTCACTTGCAAGATGTGACTAAAAGTATTAATATGCAATTTAGAATGATTAACTCAAGATACCACAAGAATTGTTGTTTACAATGAAATTATATATGACAGAAAATTTGCAAAATGGATATGAGGTAGGTGATGGTAAAACGGGTATTGATTTTGAAGATGTACAACTAGATGTGACATTTTCGGATGATCTTTTTATAAACTATACGGGTGATCCTATAACAGCAATTTTTTAAAGTACATATACAAATATAAACTGCACCACTTCAAATTCAGACTTTTTAAAAAATAGTGTTATACTAGCCCCTATCAACGAGATTTTCACCAATGAAATTTTCAGCAAATTGTTAGGAAAATTTTCATATTATGCTTCATACTTATTTTTAAATTTTATTTTATATTAATTTAAATTTCAAATAAAATAAAAATACTATTTTAATAGGTATTTTTTATTGATCTGTTAGATTTGTATACGACAAGACACAAAAGGTAAAGAATATGGTATACAATAATTTCTTTGTTAGTTTTAAAAATAATTAAATTATATTATCATACATCCTCTTTTGAATGTATAAAAAAAATATTACACATTTTTATTACTCAAAATACGATTTATTATTACTTTATATAATATAAGTATATATATTATATAAACTATAAAGTTATGCCCGTCGAGTCTCGACGGGTTATTTACTAGTTATTTTAAAAAAAATTGTATAACAATTTACTCCAAATTTTATATACATTTTTATTTTATACTGAAATAGATGAAGATTACTGAATTAAGGATATTATGTTTAATAATTAAACTATAATATGTTTTAGTCTATTTTTCTTTTTCTTTCTTTTCTTCTTTAAAAAAATATATATGTAGAATTTGTTTAGATGGTATAAAATTTTGTAGGTTATTAATCATTTTACTTTAATCAATATTTTTAGGGTCAATTTAATGTTTATACCATATTTTCAATGAAATATTTGTATTTAAACTATAGTTATTATATTCCTTATGACAGGTCCCGGTAAATAGGATAGGAAAAATATATGAATACGTTGTTGACGCGTTATCCAGACAACCAATCAACAATCACAAATATATCACAAGGCAGAAGACAAATGCAGAAAACAGAGGAAAACAGAGCATTTGTTGACCCGGTTCGATCAAACCGATCTACATCCGGGGGATCCCAATCCAGGCATTTCACTAACTCCAAAAGGCTCACAGATACCCTCTGTTTACAACTCCGAACACCTTACCACACTAGGACTCAGCAACACCCAAGAACTCACCCTTCTTGACTGAACAGACTGTTGGACCCCGCTGTTCCAACATCCGCTCGACAACCCAATCCTAATGCTCAGTGCAGCGAGCTGTCTACCCTTGGAGCAGCTACTAAACAATATGCTCAGACAATCTAAAAACCAGATTCAGCTCACAAACATTTTCACTCAAGATATCACTCAGCAAAGTATGAAAATGTAAGTTTAAATGACTTAAGAACCCTATCAAAATGATATAGAAATTACCCCAATCAGCAAGCCATTTTGATAGATGAACTCAGCAGTTTTTCTCCTCCATTTATGCCTCCATTTGCAGCAGCTCTTTCTCTCAAAATATTCTCTCAAATGTATGATAATCAAACAATGAAGTATGAGAGCAATAAGATCAAAACACTCCAATCAAAATGAACAAAAGATGCACTCAAATCGGCGGCTTCATTTTCATGGAAAAACTCCACAAATTTCTTCAACCTTCAAGCATTAATATCCATGGCAGCCCCCAACTCTCCAAAGGTTTTTCTCTCTCTATTTTGTTGTCTTAGCCTCCAAGAAATGAGGGATAACCCTATTTATATGAATATGCTCGAATCCCTAGGCCCATTGGGCTGATTTTGGGCTGAGGCTTAGGTCATTACAGCTCATCTGTATATTGTCTTTTCTGCTGCACTCAGTTGGTTGTTCTTCGGTTGTTCTCACATCCTTCAAACAACGATCGTCTTCACAACATAACTCAAATACCTAACAATCTCCCCCTTTGTGGAGATGATCGGCCAAAACAATCAGAAGATGTAAGAACAACGATTATCAACAAAAATTGTTCATTCAGCATCCCACGACCCAAATTCTCCCCCTTTTTTGGGTGAGCAGCTTCACAAATCAAATCTGCATCAAAAGTACCAAAAATAGGCCAGTTCAACAATCATCAGAATAAAGTTTATACCAGTCAGCAATCCATTTGTTGTTCCAGCAATACTGCAACATCACCAGCTCCCATTCCCTTTGAACTAATTCCTCATTCACGCATTGTTCCAACAACCCTGTCACAACCTCAGTATGACAATATGCAGAGATAAGAAATCGCCATTTGACTCCCCTTAATCAACTCCCCCTTAATCAATAATCATTCAGGTGAAATATGAATTCAATGTAGACCCCGAACCAAGTTGGATTGGGCAAAACAAATAATCATGAAAACCATGCCCACATATCCAACTTCTCACCCTTTTTGGTATAATTAAATACCATTGGTTGTTCCTCCAGGATCAAGATCACTTGATGTGTCCTTCTGGAGTGATAAATCTACAGATTGCACTTTCTTAGGAATCCACATAGTTCGAAACTTGATGTGCTTCCGTAGTTCCTCGGATGGCCAAACAACGGGTTTACCACGCAGGATATCTTTCACCAGCCTGTTGCAAGTATTTGCAGTGTGCCCAGAAAATTTGCAATATGTACAGCTCCGTTGTTTCTTGGTTGTACTAACATCCGTATCAAGACTGCTGTCATCAGTAATATTCTTGGCTGACCCTTGACTCAACATGCCTCCTTTAACAAATATTGTCTTTGAAGATGAGGCTTCATTCCCTTGATAGCCAATCCCAGACATATCAGCTTTAGATTTTCCTTGGTTGATCATCACATCTAGTTTTTCTTTGTTCTTCATCATGGCATCGATGTGACTGACTTTCACCAACAACTCAGAATTAGTAGACATTAGAGCATCTCTTTCTTCTTCCAATCTCTTCTTATCACCACTCAACAAATCAACAGTCTTAGTCAACTTCTTGATTTCTTTCTTCAAATCAGCAATCTCATCATCCTTGTCGTCAACAGCATCATTTAGATCACAAATTTGACCCAACAATCTTTTGTTTCCACCAACAGCACACTTATAGTTTTCCTTAAGCTCATCGAATGCTTCAGCAAGCTCATCAAACTCCATGTCAACTTCAACAATAGTGTCCTCTTGAGCTTGTTCAGATTTTTCAGAAGATGATGTGCTCCCATCAGTATGTACAGTGAATGCAATATCAACATCATCAGACTCTGCATCACTTGGTTGTTCATCAGATGTTTCAACAACGTCGTCATCACTGAGTGTTGCTTTCATAGCTTGTTTACCTCTCCTCTTTGCTGTAGGGCATTCAGATTTCTTGTGACCAACTCCTCCACAGTCAAAGCACTTCAGATCTTTGAATCCTTCAGGCAGATCGTTTATAACAACTTTCTTGGTCTTCTTTTGCTCATCATGAGAAGAACTCCCTTTCTGGGGTTGTCTGCCGGTTGTTCCAACTTTCTGTCGACTGCCATCATACTTGTTCTTTTCAAATTCTTTAGCTCTCTTTTCTTGCAGCATCTTAGCTATCTTTCTGGAGAGATATGCCTTTTCTTCCTCAGTAACGTATGCACATTCACCAACGACCTTTAATGCAATACTCTTTGAGGTAGGAGGTTCCTCAAGATGATTCATCTCATATGTTTGCAAAATACCAACAAGTGCTTCAAGTGACATGGTGTGCACCTTTTCCATTTCCTCAAGAGTTGAAACTTTAGGACTATATCTCTTTGTAACAGTGCGGAGCATCTTTCTAACCAACTTTCCATTATCATACACCAAGCCAAGCATATGTGCCTGATTCACTAGATCCTTGAATCGAGAAAAGTAGGTCGAAATAGTTTCATCCTCTTCCATCCTTATGCTGTCAAAAGCTGACTCAATCTGTTGTAGCTTGGTTGCTCGAACATCAGCAGAACCTTCATGAGCAATTTGCAGAGCATGCCAAGCATCATAGGCAGTGGTGCACGTCGAGATCAACCTATATTGAGTTTCATCCACGGCACTGAATATGGCATTAAGTGCAGTAGTATTCCCCTGTAACTGAGACTTCTCTTTAGCAGTATATTCCTCAATCTGTGCAGGAACAATATTGACAACAGCTTTTTCTCCTTCAGCAGCATTTTCCTTTACTTCACGAACAGGTTGTTGCCACAACGTCTCAACAGCAGACCATGCTTCTGGACCAAGAGACATTAAGAAAATCCGCATCCTAGATTTCCAATAGCAGTAGTTTGATCCATCAAACAAAGGCGGCCTTGTGATAGAATAGCCTTCACGACTCATCCCGAAGATCGAGCTCAGTTAACTTTAGAGCCCCCGCTCTGATACCAACTGACAGGTCCCGGTAAATAGGATAGGAAAAATATATGAATACGTTGTTGACGCGTTATCCAGACAACCAATCAACAATCACAAATATATCACAAGGCAGAAGACAAATGCAGAAAACAGAGGAAAACAGAGCATTTGTTGACCCGGTTCGATCAAACCGATCTACATCCGGGGGATCCCAATCCAGGCATTTCACTAACTCCAAAAGGCTCACAGATACCCTCTGTTTACAACTCCGAACACCTTACCACACTAGGACTCAGCAACACCCAAGAACTCACCCTTCTTGACTGAATAGACTGTTGGACCCCGCTGTTCCAACATCCGCTGGACAACCCAATCCTAATGCTCAGTGCAGCGAGCTGTCTACCCTTGGAGCAGCTACTAAACAATATGCTCAGACAATCTAAACACCAGATTCAGCTCACAAACATTTTCACTCAAGATATCACTCAGCAAAGTATGAAAATGTAAGTTTAAATGACTCAAGAACCCTATCAAAATGATATAGAAATTACCCCAATCAGCAAGCCATTTTGATAGATGAACTCAGCAGTTTTTCTCCTCCATTTATGCCTCCATTTGCAGCAGCTCTTTCTCTCAAAATATTCTCTCAAATGTATGATAATCAAACAATGAAGTATGAGAGCAATAAGATCAAAACACTCCAATCAAAATGAACAAAAGATGCACTCAAATCGGCGGCTTCATTTTGATGGAAAAACTCCACAAATTTCTTCAACCTTCAAGCATTAATATCCATGGCAGCCCCCAACTCTCCAAAGGTTTTTCTCTCTCTATTTTGTTGTCTTAGCCTCCAAGAAATGAGGGATAACCCTATTTATATGAATATGCTCGAATCCCTAGGCCCATTGGGCTGATTTTGGGCTGAGGCTTAGGTCATTACAGCTCATCTGTATTTTTGTCTTTTCTGCTGCACTCAGTTGGTTGTTCTTCGGTTGTTCTCACATCCTTCAAACAACGATCGTCTTCACAACATAACTCAAATACCTAACACCTTATATTGATATATGATTATATATTTTTTAGACATAAATTTGTAATCTAATTAAATTTATTTAATAATATTATAGTATTAATATTTTTAAAAATATTATGTATATAATCAAATAATTTATATATATATATATTTGTAATTAATTATATCTTTTTAAAATATATAGGAAGATTTTCTCAAGATTTTGTTATATTATTAATACATAGATTTATTTTCTAAATATAGGTTTTGATGATGTGTCCGATGACGTGGAATTAGTCAGCAGATTACGTGTAAACTTAAAAAACCGTTGATCTATAAATGAGCATATAATGACTGATTAACCCTTTAAAATTAAGAATGATGAATTAAATTTAATAAGGACAAAAGAGTATGCACAGATCAAAAAGTATTCAGGATTTATTATATAAATAGATAGATAAATAGATAAATTGATAAATAGATTTACGCTTTACATTTCGACATTTCGTATATGTATTTTTAGGGATATACCATAATGTTTTAATTTTTTATTATACATAAACCGCTTTCCGAACTCCGTCTGCCCCTCCGCCTTTCCTGTTTTCGGTTCTTCCCTCCCCTGCGTAAGTTCTTACTCATTCGCTTCCTCTTCATCTATCGATATCTCTTTGATGGGTCTGTCGATTTATCTGCTTTCTCTTCATATTGATCGATATGTGTAATCAATTTTTGACTTGTTGAGAACTTGAGGTCGATTTTTTGTTAAATTTTTAGGGATTTCGGCTGTTTGAAGAAGACCCAAACTCCTCATCAAGAGCGAAAAAGAATTTGTTTATCAATTGCGGATATCGGGGGTCTTTTTGGGTTTTTCGGATTTGATTATAGTTTTATACCTTGCAGAGAGAAGCGAGCGATACAAAGGAAAAGTATTGCAGGAGATAGGATAGAGCGATAGTGCTGTGCTTTCTTTATTATCCCTCATTGTGCTGGGTTTTTTTTCTTGATTTGCTGGTTTCGCTTGTAATTTTCTATCCTTTGTAGTATCTCTTGATATCAATTGGAAAAAAAAAAGGATCAAACACGTACTCTTTCTTTTTTTCTTTTTCTGTTTGTCGCTTGAATTATTGTTCGGTGTAGTCATTAAAATCTTATTGAGAGTTGATTATTAACAGCCATTGAAAAAACAAGAAAAACGAGAAAAAAGAAAAGAAAAAACAAAACAAAACAAAGACACAAGGGAGATTGTTGCTGTTATTTTATCGATATTTTGTGCTTCTTGCTCTTGAAAAGAAAGAAATTATTAAATCCTTGTATTGGAGGAAAGAATTGTCGATGGGTACCCCTGGATCAAGTAATTTGGCTGTTGGAGCACGAATTGGGTTATCTGAGCCAATCTCAACTGGCGGCCCCAGTGAATCCGATGTTGTTAGGACTCGTGAGTTGGAGAAGGTTTGTTCTTTATATTACCTTTTCTAGTATTACATATGTTCTGCCATTCTATGGATTGTGCCATGCCATGCTGGGGGCTCTTATTTGTAAATGGGTTTTCAGTTTCTTGAAGATGCAGGATTATATGAAAGTCATGAAGAAGCTGTCAAAAGGGAGGAAGTTCTTGGCCGATTGGACCAGGTTCACCTAGTGTAATATTAAACTCCCCAAATTGTCTTTCCATAGTGGTTGATTTATAAATTACTTATATTCATTGTTGCCAGATTGTGAAGACATGGGTGAAGAACATATCCCGTGCCAAAGGATATGGTGAAAGGGTGGTCCATGAGGCAAATGCAAAAATTTTCACATTTGGTTCATATCGTCTTGGTGTATGGATTTTTTATTCCTTCATTCCCTCCGTTCCCTACCCACTTTTTACATTTTTACCTTCATTTGTGGACAGCCGAGTATAATTCAACCTCTTTATTAAACTTTTAATGATATATCCGCACCACTGGAACTATGATGAATCTTTTTGAAGGCTATATTACTGCCCTTTATATCTAAAGCGTCATTGCTAGTTAGTGTTTATTTATCTTTAGACAGTGGATCGTTTGTGCAATTGATGCTTTAATACTTCTTATTAGGTATAGCAAAATGCTACTTAATGAATTGCATTTTTCTAGTGTTGTATCTTACTTATACCAGAAGAGTCAGTGTGGAATTTAATTCATTATGCCAACAAATGTAATGCCTATCAGGGTTTCTAGAGGATTAGCTCTTTAAATCTGGTATCTTTTGTTGGATGGGTGTGTATTTGAGCAAGGTTGATTGTGTTGGGTTTGTTCATTAGTGAATTGCAGTTTATGTTTTTGTTTGTAACCCGTGACTACAGTGAGACACCATCTCATTTTATTCATTGTTGGATATATGGTCATATGTTATGTATAGTATAAGTTGTGTACTGTTTATTTTACGAGTTCTATTTCATTTTCAAGTTGTTTTCTTAATGTGCGTATGAGATTAATTTGTTGATTTTTTTCCATTAAATAGGTTCATGGTCCTGGGGCTGACATTGATACATTGTGCGTAGGACCAAAGCATGCTACTCGAAAGGTAGTTAGCTCTCTTTTTACCCGAATTTGATTCTTGTTGAATGGGAGACAATAACTAACCCTGCCATGTGTAGGAAGATTTCTTTGGTGAACTTTACAAGATGCTGTCAGAGATGCCTGAGGTTCAAGAGCTTCATCCTGTACCAGATGCTCATGTCCCAGTGATGGGGTTCAAATTCAATGGTGTCTCTATAGATCTTTTGTATGCGAATGTGGCCCTCTGGGTTATTCCTGAGGTATGAACCTTTTCTCCTTTTAAATTGTAATAGTGAAAGCTCTTCTTTCTGTTTCCTATGGAATAGTATACACTTTCAGGCACATTGATGTCAGATGTAACAACTATTTTCATTAATATCTCGGTGGGTCTCGATTGAAATATTGGCTTCCAATATTTTGTCATTCACTTTAAATTCTTCAATTCTGTTTTACATTGATTTACAAGATTGTGATCCATTTTCTTGTGTCGTGGTTTGCTTGCAGGACTTGGATATTTCTCAAGAATCTATTCTGCAAAATGTGGATGACCAGACTGTTCGTAGTCTCAATGGTTGCAGAGTGACTGATCACATATTACGTCTGGTCCCAAATATTCAGGTGAATGATTTAAAAGGGGGAATAAACAAATGCTGAAGTAGTTGTTTTGACTGTGACTTCTTTTCTTGTTTTAGACATTTCGTACCACATTGCGATGTGTGAGGCTGTGGGCTAAGAAGCGAGGAGTTTATTCAAATGTGAGAAACTCGCTACTGCAGTATTTTCTTGTGCACTCCTTGGCCATTACCTTCCTTTAGTAAATATTCTATGATTTGATTTGTTTCCGTTAGGTTGTTCTGTTGCTTAATTTGCCTTTTACTTGTCTCCAGGTTACTGGGTTCCTTGGAGGTATTAATTGGGCACTGCTTGTTGCCCGCATTTGTCAGCTATACCCAAATGCCCTTCCCAGCATGTTGGTATCTCGTTTTTTTAGGGTGTACAATTTGTGGCGGTGGCCAAACCCTGTTATGCTTTGTCCAATTCAAGAAGGATCATTGGGGCTTTCTTTTTGGGACCCTAGAAGAAACTATAAGGACAGGACACACCTGATGCCTATAATAACTCCTGCATATCCCTGCATGAACTCCAGCTACAATGTGTCGACAAGCACATTGCGAGTCATGATGGAAGAATTTCATCGAGGAAATGAAATCTGTGAGGTATTTTGCGTGGCAATTGGACTTTATATTTATGTGCTGCTTTGTTTAGTTTGCCTTTCCTGGAAATTACAATTGCGGATTATTCTGTTTCGATGCAAATATATTAAATGCTTATGTGTTCGTTGTTTCTTTTACTTTTACCCTGTCTTGGTATTCTCTCCTTTTCCTATTTGCATTTTGTGTTTGTAGATGTAGTTTTCAGTGGTTTTAACTTCACATTTGGTCTGTGGTAGGCTATAGAAGCTAACAAGGCTATGTGGGATACTCTTTTTGAGCCTTTTGCATTCTTTGAAGCATACAAGAATTATCTACAGATAGACATAGCTGCAGAGACTGACAGTGAATTGATGAATTGGAAAGGTTGGATTGAGTCCAGAATCCGCTTGCTTACTTTAAAGGTTTGTATGGTTGTGACAAATGCTTTAAACATTTTTCTTAATCTTTTTCTTTTTCTTTTTCTAAAACACATGCTGTTAATTATTTTATCATCTGTATTTTTTTCATGTGATCCAGATTGAAAGAGACACAAGTGGGGTACTTCAGTGCCACCCCCATCCCGGTGGATTTTCTGATAAATCCAAGCCATTTTACCATTGCTATTTTATGGGTTTGCGAAGGAAACAAGGTGCTAACCCTCAAGGTGGGGAACAATTTGATATAAGGATGACAGTCGAGGATTTTAAGCGTGATGTATATGCATATTCATTCCGGACACCAACGATGTGGATCCAAGTGTGTCATGTTAAACGGAAAGATTTACCCAACTTTGTCTTTCCTGGTGGTATACGACCATCCCCCCCTTTGAGAGGTGCTTCTGGGAGTCGTTCGATTCAGAGGTCCCCTAGATCCAACTCCCCACAAACTGATGCTATTACGATGAGGAAGAGAAAACGAGATGAAGTTAATAGAGGAGTTAGTGTGGCAGAATCATCAAGCATTAGTGATGCAAATTCACCGGATGAAACATCTGCCAGGAAACGAATTGAAATTGATTCTAGTGGCACAGCAAATAATGGAGTATTTCCTGAGAATGTATCCAACCATGGTCCTGAAATTCCAGGATTAGATAAAAGCGCATATGTCAGCGGACCCGAACCTTCTGGTGCTTTGTCAGGTTCATTGCCAATGGAACGAAATGTTACTGATCAATCTTCAGCACAAATTGCCAGTTACCAGATGGAAAAGAATCCTGCTGTACCGTCAAATGGTGAAATTCTAAACAATTGTGAGACAGAAGAACTTGAGCCATTAGCTTCCTTCACGTCAGAGGAAGCTGCTGCATTGGCACCCTCAAGGAATGGAACCAACTGCTCAATGATTCAACGAAGCATGGACTTGGAAGAGCTAGAGGTCTTGTCATCTAACTACGTTATTTGCTAGTACTTGTATGCATCCATAATTGTTTTATACTTACTTTTCTTTTTTTTTTAAAAAAATAAAATTATTTAAATTTTATTTATTGTAATTTCCCTGTTCATACCATTTACTATTTTCATGTGTTACCTTTACAGAGAGTAGATGACCATCAAAAGTACCATGATGTTAAATTTTACATATTCCTTGCATCTAATGAAATCATGGTTGATTACCGACTCATATTTTCCTCCCTTTTTTTTTTCTTCTCGTCTTTATAGCCTCTTGAATTGTCGGTATCAGCTGCAATGGCATCTACTGCAGCTAAGGTGGCAGCTCAGAAGCCCCTTATTAGGTATGGAGTATAAAACAACTTGATTGAGTTAATTATTCACTTTTTTTGCCAGTTATGCTCGGATTGGGAAGTGATAGGTTTTGTTTTGCTGCTGCAGGTTCAGTTTCACCTCATTACCTAACAAAGGTGCATAAACTGGGTTCAGTCAGAGCACACAGATGGTGTCTCGTCTCCATGGTTTCAAAACCCTCAGGCTTGCTGGGTGGGAGACCCCAAGGAAAAACACCACCCTGTTTTTATTATGATCAACTCAGCTCATCATACATTAGTCATAACCATGAAAACTGTCAAATGTTGAGGAATTCACTGCTTTGATTATCTTATGAATGCCAAACCTGAGATGGGGGCATGACAGGAAGTGTGTTGTAAAATAAAATATCACTGTATGTATTTGGTTTTTTCATGGAACATGATGCCGGCGTCATTACTGTGTCAACAATAAGTTCCATATGCTTGATTGTATCAGCAGTGTGTGGTGTGTGTGTTGAATAACATGTGCTGTTTATAATTTTGACATGGACAGAAGAGTTAGAACTTAAAGCTTACAGTACATTTTCTTATCTTCTACTTCCTCTGTTCTTTTATAAGTGACACATTGGAGGTTTTATCACTGTTAATTGAGTAACTTTGATTCCAGTTTTTAGTACAATTATATAAGATAAAGTATAGTCAACTGAGATCTTATTAGATTCGTCTAATTGCATAGATTTAAAATATCAAATTTTCATAATTTTTACTCGTATGCAATTTGAGTTATTGAGGATTAAAAATGTGTAATGGAGTGCGTGAAATGTGGGTTCGTGACATTTAAAAAACAATGGAGGAAGTACATTATTATATATAAGTATATATTTTTATCTCTAATTGCTTTTGGCATTGTGCTTAGTTCAATTCTATTACAGGAATCTTGTAGATAATTGTTACAGTATATATAGAGTTCCAGAGGGCTACTGAGTCGGAGATAATAAATTTGACTATTAAATACTCCATTCGATCCACTTGAAATGTCCCATTTGATTTCTGCATATAATTCAATGCACTTTTTAAATCATTAATATCTCAAGATATATACAACTAAAAATTATATAAAACATATACTTTAAAACTATACAATTAGATGAAACAAGGCCAAAATCGACTATTTTTTTTCCAAATATATCATTACAATAACATTGAATCAAAGTTGAACAATGAACAGTGTCAAAAAGTCAAATGAGACAATTCAACTGGGAGCCCTCCATTTTTTTAAAAGGTTATTTTTGCATAGTAATTACTATTCATTGAGTAGCTTTAATTCAACTTTTTAACACAATTATATAAGATAAAATATAGTCAAGTGAGATCTTGTTGAATTCGTCTAATCGCATAGATTTAGAATATCAAATTTTTATCATTTTTACTTTTATACAATTTGAGATATTAAGCATTAAAAGTGTGTATTGGATTGCATGAAAACAAAGTGTAACTATTAGAGATCAATGCAAAATTCAAGGAAATATATTAGGGAGATTAAAAGAATATTCTAGAATATTAGAGAAATGGGGTGTGTAGAATTATTTATAGAAGTGTCTAGAATAATCTAGATTAGTATATAATATTTTTAGAATTCTTTAGAATTTCCTCACTCTATAAATAGGAGTGAGCCCTTCATTTGTATAGTAGTGAGTTGAGTGAAGAGGTTTGAGTTGTGAGTTGAGTTGAGAGAGTTAGGAGTGATAAGGTGTGAGTGGTGATTTCTCTTGTATTTGTGTTTTGTATTTATAAAAGTGTTCTCTTTATTTAAGTCTCTTGGTTAAGCCTTGATTTGTTAAATTCTTGGTGCACTTGTTTTAGTTATATGGTCGGCCCTGCGCCTAACTAATGTATGGTTGGTTATACCACCTGAATATAATAAAGTCTCTTGGTTAAGCCTTGGTTTGTTAAATTCTTGGTGCACTTGTTTTAGTTATATGGTCGGCCCTGCCGCCTAACTAATATATGGTTGGTTATACCACCTGAATGATATATGGTTGGCACTGCCTCCTAACTATACTTGTGCACTAAGGATTTTAGTTAAAGGCTAACCAACATTAAAGAGTCGGTGTTGTGTGAATGAATTGTCAGAGGTCCTTTATAGGTGGTGTTTGTGTTGCAGTCCCTTCCCAACAGTAACCTTTAAAAAACACGGTGGGAGCACTTCGTAGATTAGATTTGTTTTGTGAATATATTATTGATCATAGGAAAGTATACTAAATTTTAATCTACTACTATTTGTTATCAATCTCTTGCCAATGCCCAAGCATCCAAATAACCCATTTCTTGAAAAGAACCAACACATCACAATCATGTATTCATGCTGGTAAGAGTTTTACGATCCCAGTTGTTTTTTTTTTCCCCTCACTTTTGATTAGTCATTGATATTTGAGAATTTCCAATTGTTCAAACTTTTTTTAAAAAGAAAAAACAAGGCAAACACAATTTACTTATGACGACCCCGACGTGCTGGCGAAGCAACGTTGGGGGAGCTACTGCAGATGGCGTGGAGGAGCGGCGTTTGTAGGAGCGGGGATTGCTGGAGCCTCAAACATTGCGAATGCATAATCAAGACCTCGCAGCTGGTAGACGAATATTCGTAGTGTCGTTGTTGGTCTGTTCCCATCATCCCCACAATTCTAGCCATTGGTTATAACAAGCTCATTCCAACGTTTCCGTGATGCGGTACTGTCCAAGTCCTCCGGATATTATCTGACAAAGTGCTTCTCTTCTTGGTGTTCGCACTAGTGCGTATTGGGGGCCTGCTTGCATCAATACCGAAAATAGTCGATCATGTGCATTGATATATTCCCTAAATCTCACGTGAACATTCAAGATGTTGCGTTCCCGTGTTTTTAATGTCTTATCACACAACCAGAATGGTTGAACAGCTAGTGTTTGCTGGATATGGGGTGGGATGGTAAATGTATTATGGTAAATGTATTAGGATCCATATATATGCCTGCAAATACATGTAACACAAAATATTAAACAGAACACAAAACATTAAACAGAATAATACTGCAAAGTCCAAATAATTAATTATGTTGAATCTAACTGGCTACAACCTATTATAGTTACTCTAATATTGTTACGAAAATTTTTAATTTCAGTGAAGTATAGATCGAACTGCATGGCATTATATAATAGTAATATAGAATTCGGAGCCAATTGAAGGCATAACGCATTCGCAATACCACGGCACAGCGCCTTCATAGCAAATTCTTTTTGATACTGCTGTATTAATATAGTATGAGTGTGTGAATCGAAATTGTAGCCAATGTTTAAAAACTTGAAAATAAGAACCACAACCATACAAAATAATTCCAGCAGAACAAAACAATCCTTCACAACATCCAACAAATAAGTCTAAAATGCATCAACATTCATATAAAAATGCAATCGATAGGGAGTAGCAGAGAGACGAGCAATGACTAGTGCAAGGCCTGCCAGCGGCTGTGGACCTGGACAGCACCAGAGCAAGGAAGGCTGGCGAACATCAACAGCATCAGCAAGCAGACAGAGCAATTGAGGTTCTAGGGTTTTTGATGCTTTGATATTGAACTTCGATTTTATGCTAAAAACGGCGTTTTGGCCCCCCAAAAACACAAAGCAAGCACCAGCTCGTGCATACATACAGACAAATAAATAAACAAAAACAACTTAAACATTACACAAAAGGCACATCACTGTGCCTTGTGCCATGGCTCACAAGGCACGCGATGATGCACCTTTTACGATTACAACAATGATCAAGCATAATAACAATCTTTGGCAAATCAACCCTAAATTCTAAAGCCAACCACAGTTACAAAGGCATGCAGTTGCGTGCTTGCAAATTACTTATGATACATAAGATCTGTAAACCTCAGGCCCTTTCTTCCTATTGCCTGAGAACTAAAAAGTTGAATCCATAAGACTGCTGAAGTGAAATGTCCTCTACAGTTAACTCAGTAAACCAAAATAATTGATCATTTGATAAAAGTATACACAAAATTCTAGCCACCTCGTCCACGTAGCGCAAATTCTTGTGACAAAATATATATATATATATATATATATATATATATATATATATATATATATATTCTCTAGACATCGATGAACAATATTACTTCAGAACATTGGATCCTATCAATAATAACTTCAGCTGGTCATATACAAGACCTTCCCTTCCCAAGATTTCTCATGAATAATGAAATACAACATCCAGTGCAGCTTTACACACACTAGTATAAGATTTTTATCATTCTTGGACAAGGCTTCTGATAATAAAACATACAAAGAACAGCAAAAGATAGAACATTGCAGTGTCATATAAATAAAATTTTTGATGCTGCCGGAGATTGGCAGGGAGTTGATAAGAAGCAGGGAGAATTGATACCTGTCGCAGTTTTATCATTCTGACGGAGAATTTATTTATTAATTTCAGATTTAAAATTTTTAATTTATATAGAATTCCCACCATTTTTCTTTTTTAAATGATTTAACATTCAAATTATGCATTTTTTAAAATTTATTTATTTTAGATTTATGAAAATAATTAACATACTCTAAACTAATTATCTACCGAATATGAATTTTCACAATACCGTTAATAATTTTACTTTTTTTATGAAAATAATTAATTTACACTAAACTAATTATCCATAGAATATGAATTTTCATAATATCCTTAATAATTATAATTGTTTTATATTATTTTTATTATAATAAAATATATATAAGATTTATATTAATTAGTATATATTAATATACAATTAGAATAATATAATATAAAATATATCTTTTACCGATTAGCAACTATATAATTGTATATTACTTTTAGGAGAAGTGACGTATTTTTGTTAAAATATGGCATATATATACATTAATCACTACAAGAAAAAACTCATTTTGCGACCGAGATTACCAACCGAACAAATTCTGTCGCTGTTAGCGACCGAAATAGTGACCGAATTTTCCGTTGGTAATTACCGGCCGAATTAGCGATCGAATTATTTCTGTCTCAAATTTGCGACTGAAATGGCGACCGAAATGAAATCGGTCCCAATTAGCGACCGAATTACCGACCGAACTTTTGGTTGCAAGTTTTTTTCCAATTTTTTTATTTGTTATTATTTTTATAAAAAAAATATAATTTAGCGACCGATTTACCGACGGAAAATTCCGTCGCTACAATTAGCGACCGATTTACCGACCGAATTTGCGGTCGCTATATTTTTTCCCCATTATTTAATTTTTAAATTTTCTTTATTATTTATTTTTTATTAAATATTTTTAATATAATTTAAATTTTGAATGTTATTTCTTTTAATTATTTTATTTATTTTTAATTTATGTTATAATTTAATTATTAAATTATATTTTTCTTAATATGTAATATTTATTTAATCTATTACTGATTTTACATAATCTTAATTTAATTTTATTAAATTAACCACTTTTAGTTTTCATTTATATTAATTCCTTTTTGCATATTTTTACATTACTTTTAATTTTATTTAATTAGTGCATTCTACTTTTATTTAATTTATATTTAATCAATATAATAAATAATTATTTATTTAGTTAGTTATAATTTAAATTTAATTGTATTATTTTATTTAGTTACCTCTATTTTCAATCATATTTCATACTTTTATTAATTTAATTTCTCAATTTAGTTTATTATTTTTAATTAATCTTATATTATTATGAAATTTTATTTTTAATGTTTGAATGCTTTTATTATTTTACTTAATTACTTTGATTTTAGAATTTAAATTTTTTTATTTATTACTTTAACTATATATATATATATATATAAACTCATTCCATATGAAGACATGTATTGACGAGTATCCGAGCGGTACACGCGCGAGGTGGAGTATCCATCCACCCGGGTTTGAAACTGGACTTCAGCAAAAACTTGGCTTGGAGATCAAAATATATATGACATGTGGCGGAATATCATTAGCTACCAGTAGAGGTAGCAAGGTGGTTAAAGTGAGGGCCGGTGGTGGTGTGGTTGTGGGTTCGAGCCCTTACGAAGTCAATATCTTAATCATGTTTGGGATTTTTGGCTACCGAAAATTTCGGTCGCTAATTCGATCGCGATTATTAGCGACCGAAAACTTCCGTCGGCAATTCGGTCGCGAATATCAAAATTTAAAACAAATAAAAATGTTGACTTTTTTAGCTATCGAAAGTTCGGTCGTTGATTCGGTCGCGGATCTTAGCTACCGAAAAGTGCGGTCGCTAATTCGGTCGCAAACTTCCGACCGAAATTTTTCCGCGTCACTGAAAATTTTCCAACCAAGGGATTACCGACCGAAAAATTTCGGTCGCAAATTCGGTCGCTAAATCTGTTAGCGACCGAATTTTGGGGTTTGCGACCGAATTTTTCGGTCGCTAAAATGGATTTTTCTTGTAGTGAATTAATACCCCATCCATTTCTTTTAAGTGTTACATTTTGACTTTTTTTACTGTTCATTAGAACACTTTAACTTTTATTTTTGTTATAGTTATAGAAGACAAAATAGCCAAGTGAAATCTTATTAGATTCGTCTCAAATTATTTCAAAACTAGTTACCAAACACTAAGTTAGCCTTGAACAAGTTTAACAATTAAACTGTGTCAATAGTAGTTTGCCAAAGCCAAACACCCGCTTAATATTTGCATTGATAGGACCAACAGCAGTTGGCTTGAGTGGATGGGGGCTCTAGTCGTTTAAGCAAGGTCTCGGGTTCGAGCCTTGTGTATGCAAAAAACTGCTTTGGGAGAAGCGCCCTTAATTGCCCTTGCAGATCCTCAAGGGATTAGTCTTAGGTCCAATGTGGTCTGGGGATACCCTGGTATTCACCTAAAATATTTGCATTGATAGGAGAAGTAAAATTAAAAGAAGTACAATTACATGAAGTATGGTCACTAGGAAAACTCTTGTAACCTTTTACGTATTTTGTGACTCCACGTCATATCACATCGCCAAGGGCATCATATACCTGTCAATAGTGAGATTATGGTCATCTAACATATATAGCTTGGGAATGGGTACTTGGCCCAATGGACATGTCCATTAACTCACAATCATATGGTTGGTGGTTCGATTTTTACTCGACACTTTTGTCCCTTCCATTTACCCCCTTCGTAATTTTTGTCTCAAACCACTTTTTGCCGACACATGAGTGTCAATGTTTTTTTTTTTTTTAAAAAAAACATGTATAGCTTTATAGCACAGAAGATTGGGTTTGTTAAAATAGAAACAATCAATACATTTCCTGATTCTTGTTTAATGCTCTACTTTATATGAATAATACCCTCAATTCATTCAAAAGTGAAGCATGATTTCAAATTATTTATGCAAATTGGAGCTGCAAAACATAAGTTTCGCGATACGAGAAAAAGATACTACCTCCGTTCTCGAATGTTTTTTACGTTTGATAATGGACTACTATTCACACACAAACTTTCATTTTAAGTTTTATCATAGTTATACAAGTTAAAACATAGTCAAGTGGGATCTTGTTAGATTCGTCTCGTCGTGTAGTTTTTAAATATCAAACTTTTAGAATTTTTACTTGTACCGAACTTGAGTTATTAATGGTTTAAAATATGCATTGAACTGCGTAAAAAGTGTTCCGTAAAAAACATTCAAGAACGGAGGATGTAAAAGAAAGATAAAATAGGTCCAAGTTAAATTTGTAATGACATATTCCTTTCCCATTATGGAATCTGTGAGCACTCCAGTTATAAGCACAATGGAGTCCTGCAGATCGGTGAAAAGCACGTCATGATTTATTTTTTTTTTAAACATTGACGCCTATGTATCGGCAAAGATGTGTGGAACCCAAGTCACACAAATTATAAAGGGATAAAGGGGAGTGATAAGGGGCGGGTGGGAATTGAACCTCAACTTATGGTTGGAAGGCTGGGAAATGACCACTCGGGTCAAGTCCAATTCCCGTCATGATTTGATGTTTCTACTTAATTTTCTTATGTTAAAAAAAATAAATAAATAAATAATAGAAAAATAGAAAAAGAAGAAAAGAAGAGAAGAGAAAAGAAAATGTATCCCACTAGTGAAGCATCTAGATTTTAGTTTTATTTTTACAAGCACGTCATAATTAGGTGCCTCACTAATTATTTTGAACTGTTAACAAAATTAAAATCACTAACAGAAATAATTATTATGCGTTATTTTAATTTAATTTTATTTACATTGTTTGTGTGGAAGTCAACGTTATGTTGACCACTACCACTAGGTGGCATGAATGGATGATGACTTGGTTAGAAAGAGACATATATAAATATAAACAAAAATGTGTGGGTACCAAATTTCAAACAAGAATTAGACTTGCATTAATTATTGTATTTAACCATAAATACGTAAATACATAAATAAATAAAGCAGCTGGCAATTAGCAAATGCTGAGGTGCCACAAGTGGTCATACTGTCTTACAAATTAAAGTTTTTAAAATACTCCCTCTGTTTTTTTTTTTTTTTTTGCACCATTCACAATCGACATACTTGTTGATATACCTTTTAAACGATTAATAATTTAAATTGTATACAATTAAAAATTATAAAAAAATTAATATTAAAAAACTATAAGTTTAGACGAACTAACAAGATATCACTTGACTATGTTTTTCCTTTCATAACTATGATAAAAATTTGAGACAAAGTTAAACTGTCACTAGTGTAAAAAATACCAAGGTTGCAAACCTAATAAGACCGAGGGAGTATATATTAAAAGAAAATGTATATATAAATAATCAAGTTGATAATTTTTAACAGTAGGCTACCGAAATAAATTAGAAGGAATTTGTGGTTTGTGGATATATAAGCAAAAATCGTCATGCATGTTGTAGTATTATTGTTTTTTGTCTAGAAAGAGAAAATATAGATGGAGTATATGTGGTGGTTTAATAATTTGGAAATAATTAAAAACAAGTTGGTACGTACCGAAATAAAATTAATTAAAATCATGAGTGCAAGTTGGCTATGATCTTAGCAAATCTTCTTAGTCATGTGGTCTGATTTTTGTTTACATGACCAAATCTTCTTCCCACCGCCCTAACACGCTTTTAACTATTTTGAGTCATGTATGAGTCTTTTTTTGTTTGATGATATTGGTATTCTAAATTATATTGGGTTCAAAATTAATCTTTCAAGAATTATATGGACATCAAAGATATACAAAGTTCGAATCCAAAACTTTTGTGTATCTGCCAGAACCCAATATCACTAAAACAAACTCCAGTTGGTTAGTTGGTTGGTTATATGTAGGAGTATTTGTTAATGGAAATAGTTTTTAGGTGTATACCATGGTATTTTCAGGTCTCATTAGACCCAAGACTATTCCTTGAGGATCGAATGGGCATTGAAGAGTTGCCTCTCCCAAAGCAGAATTCTGCATACACAAAGGCTCAAGTTCGAGACATTTGCTTAAGCTGCCAGAATTCCATAACACTCATATCAACTGCGTTTGGTTGTTAATGAAAATAGTTACTTAAAAAGAAATAAAATTTGCAATAAGTGAATAATAGGGAGTAAATAAGTAAATGGAGTAATTAGGTGAGGGAAATAGGAAATATAGGTGTGTAAGTATAAATATAAGGAAAGTGGGGGCAGCTGCATCACACATGGCCTCCTCCCAACTGCATACTCTCCAACTCTTTAGGCCTTTCCTTCTCCTCCTTTCTTCTTCTTCTTCTTCTTCTTGTGATTCTGAGCAGTGATCCTCTACTAATGGGTCTACAGAACCAACTATCCGACGTATCATCGGAATCGCCCGTAGTTCTCGTCGTCCTCCTCCTCGCCCAAGCCCTCAATTATCTTCACTCTCTTCTCCTCGCTATCCTGCACGGCCTCGGGGTTCCCTCCCCCTCCGACCACCACGCCGGCGTCTCCGGCGGCGGAGGTAATTACGTTTATGATGCTGTCGGTTCGGGCCTCGCGGGCCTCATCGTCCTCTGCGACCAGCTGAATCTGAACAAGGCGTGCTCCCGCGAGGTCGGCGGCGGCGCCAATCTGGACGGCGATTGCGTGGTGTGCCTGAGCCCGATGCGAGAGGGGGAGCAGGTGCGCAGGCTGGACTGCCGCCACGTTTTTCACAAGGATTGCTTCGACGGCTGGCTGGACCACCTCAATTTCAGCTGCCCAATCTGCCGGGCGCCGCTGGTGGCGTCCGACGAGAGCGTCGGACAGTTGCAGACACGCGTGGCGGAGGATCTCCTCGCGTGGTTCCCGTTCTGTTGATTCTGGAGCTCCGGCTGTTCGGCGGCGCGTGATGATACTTTCCCCCACCCTTTTAATGATTAGGGTTTACTCGTTTGATCAATTTCCCCCTTTTTATGTCAAAGGGCGGTTTGACCTTTGACTTTACTCTTTTTTTTTTATTTTTTATATTTTAAATATAGGTTTTTTCTGGGGTTTTTGAAGAGTTTGCTTGAAAAACTCTTTTCACTCTCATGTAAAGAAATAAAAATTTTTTATTTTGCACTTTTTGGATCGTAAGAGTTTCTTTTCTTGGTTAATTGGAGTATCAGTTAACACGAAAAGTCGTTATATACATCTGGTTTATTTACCCCAAAAAAGTAAGTTTGTTATATTTCCTGCCATTTTGGGAACGGGAAACGAATTGTTTCACCATACCTCCGAAATTAAATAGAAATGTTTACTGAATGCGAATTTTTAATGTCAGAAACGAATGAAATGATTAATGATCACAATATAGAATCTCGCCCAGGCGTACCTAAATAGAGGCTGGTCCTGGCCCCATTAAAATTAATTTTTAATTATAAATTAGGTTTTGCATCATCAAATAATAATTCAAATTTTGTGGTAATATATAGGCTGTTCAGAAAAATAAAAAATAAAAAATTGTGGTAATAAAACTTTATGAAGTATCGCTATAAAGAAATTTTCTTGTTATGGGAGTTCATGTAGATGTAAAAGATTATTTTCGGAAGTGTTAGATTTGAGTTTGGTTTAAGTACTTGAATTTACATATACTAAATGAGACATATACTCCCTCCGGTTTTTAAAAATGTTAACGTTTGCATAGTAAACATTATTTATTGAATAACTTTGATTCGATTTTTTAACACAGTTACATAAGATACAACATAGTCAAGTGAGATCTTCTTAGTTCGTCTAATCATGTAGTGTTATAATCTTAAAGTTTTATAATTTTTTATTTTATAAAAATTGAGATATTACTCATTAAAAATGTGTATTGGATTGCGTGAAAACAAGGAATGTTAACTATTTTTAATACGGAGGAAGTAATTAGGATTGTAATTATTTAGATAAATTAAAGTAGTTACTGCATGTTTTTTGTTTCTATAATAAATTGGATCAATTGTTTAGTTTATTTATACATATAAATATATCATATTTTCATTATTTCGTATAAACACTTTTCACATTTCTTATAAATTTATGTGAAATAATCACAAAACATTTTTCAATATTTTTGGGTAAATTATTAAATACATAATACATAACATTACAGAAGTCTAAAATACATCACATTCAACGCATGCATACTTAATATTTTATTTCAGCATGCTAATCTAAGGTACACATTTAACACTCATATGTTATTTGAGCATGCTAATCTAAAGTACACATTTAACACTCATATGTACCTTTTTTTTTTTTTTTTTTTGCGATACAACACTCATATGTACTTTGAGGATTATTCTTATATTAAGCGTATTATTTATTCTTGTAATACATTAATTGAGATCGTTTGTCTAGTAATTATTAATTATATGTAATGTGCATAATTTTTAAAATTATAAACATAATTTATAGTATATCCTAAAAATTGTTGAGTCCACATATTAAAATTATAAATTGTAAAAGTTAATTTAATTAGAAATATGCATATTATAAACATAAATTGTACATCAGAGGAAGCCTCATCCCCCGTCAAAGGCTAAAAGTTCCCCATATATTTATGTAATTATTAATAAAATATCTGAAAAGATCAAAAGTATAAAATGATAGGGAAGATATTTAATTTTAATAGTACTCCCAATATCATTTACCGTAGCAAAAGTGCAAGTATGATATGAACATGGCCAATGAATGTAATTAATGACATTCTAAGCCCTATCCCATGACCTCCTATTATTTATTATTTATATTTTTAGCGAAGCCGAATTCTAAGAAAGGATGGTGGGAGCCCATAATACAGAAATTATAAACGGATAAATGAGTGGGATAGGGGTCTGGGTGGGGAATCGAATCCCCAACCAAGAGCCAGAGACTTAGTCATTTGGACAAATCTTCATCCCCTCATAGCCTCCTATTATTATTTTTTTTGCTAAACAACCTATACATGCTATGAAAGGGATGGTGGAAGGTCATGACACAGTAAATTACAAAGATACAAAGAGGTGGGATAGGAGGTCAGGTGGGGAGTCGAACCCCACATCTAGCTATAGGTTATGAATCGGGGGACTTGACCACTAAGTCAAATCCTCGTCCCCTCATGGCCGCCTCCTGTTATTGAATCAAAGGTTCAAAAAAGAAAAAAAGAAGGAAAAAAAATAGAAAAGAAAAGAAAAGAGAAAAAATTGTAATGACATTCTATGGATTGCAAGTTGCAAATGACTTACCAATTAAGGCATTTTGCCGATTGTCATTCAGGGACCAAACTCTTTGATGGCATTTCAACTTGCCCACTACTGTACAGTGTACTACTGTATCATATCATAATTTAAATTATCTTCTTTTTTTTTTTTTTTTTTCCAATGGTTTTTATAGCCAATAATTCATATACTTAATTTCTCATTGAAAAGTAAACTAAAAATCAGTAAAGGTTTGTTGGAGCAATAATACAAGTATTATATTGCATTGTACTGTAACTGGACCACTTGTAAAGATAATATGTGGTGACATTGGAGATGGAGCATTAGCTAGCCCCAAAGATTTTTCATACTACCTCCGTTTTTTTTCAGCTACTGTTGACTAATGAGTACTGTTCACTTATATACTTTGACTTAAAGTTTTCTCATGGTTATACAAGTTAAAATATAGCCATGTGTGATCTTGTTAGATTCGTCTCGTCTTGTAGATTTTAAATATCGAACTTTTAGAATTTTTACATGTACCGAATTTGAATTATTAATGGTTTAAAATGTGCATTGGACTGCGTGCTGAGTGGGTCTGTAGCTATCTTTAAAAAACGGAGGAAGTATAATATTAGCACTACAAGAAAAAACTCATTTAGCGATCGCAATTACCGACCGAACAAATTCTGTCGCTGTTAGCGACCGAAATAGCGACCGAATTTTCCGTT
Source organism: Hygrophila difformis (assembly GCA_030278955.1). Classification (NCBI taxonomy): domain Eukaryota; kingdom Viridiplantae; phylum Streptophyta; class Magnoliopsida; order Lamiales; family Acanthaceae; genus Hygrophila; species Hygrophila difformis. The sequence continues at coordinate 43,754,168 of JAOANR010000012.1, read as the reverse complement.
GGCAATTACCGACCGAATTAGCGACCGCATTTTTTCTGTCGCAAATTTGCGACCAAAATGGCGACCGAAATGAAATCGGTCCCGATTAGCGACCGAATTACCGACCGAAATTTTGGTTGCAAGTTTTTTTTCCAATTTTTTTATTTGTTATTCTAATTATAAAAAAAATATAATTTAGCGACCGATTTACCGACCGAAAATTCCGTCGCTACAATTAGCGACCGATTTACCGACTGAATTTGCGGTCGCTAAATTTTTTCCACATTATTTTATTTTTAAATTTTCTTTATTAGTTATTTTTTATTGAAATTTTTTAATATAATTTATTTTTGAATTTTATTTCTTTTAATTAGTTTTTTAATTTTTATTTTATGTTATAATTTAATTATTAAATTGTTGGTAGCTATATTTTTTTCCATTTATTTACATATATTTTAAATAACTTATTTTATTTTTATTTTATTTCATAATTTAATTAATATTTTTGATTACTTTTTATTTCCATTTTTGAATCAAAAAATTTTATGTAATTATATTGATTTCAAGTCTTTATAAATTTATTTAGTGATTTAATTAACTTTAGTATATGTTTTATTTAATTAATAAATATAATTTATTTAATATAATTAATTTCAGTTTTAATTTTATTTTTAAGTTATTAATTTACAAATTTATATGATTATATATAACAAATACCATACATGGACATGAAATGTTGGGCATCCAGGTGGTACGCGCGCTCACAAGGAGCCTCCAGACCAGGGTTCGAGACTTCTCCTCAACATTTGGGGATGATTATTAATATATATGACACGTGGCGGGATTTAATTGAAGAGATAGAGGGGCTAGCCAAGGTGGTGAGGGTTGGGGTTGGTGATCGGGAGGTAATGGGTTCAAACCCATTTGAATACATTTTTTCTCAATTTTTGGTATTTTTTAGCTACCGAATTTGTCGGTCGCTAATTCGGTCGCGAATTTTAGCGACCGCAATTTCGGTTGGTAATTCGGTCGCTAATATGAAAATTATGAAAAATAAAAAAAAATAAAATTTTCGGTCGCAGGAGATTAACGACCGAAAATTCGGTCGCAGTTTCAGTCGCGAAAGTCCGACCGAAAAATTTTTTCGTCATAAAAATTTTATCGACAAAGCTTTTACCGACCGAAAACATGCGGTCGCGAATTCGGTCGCTAACAGGGTTAGAGACCGAATTTTGAGGTTTAGCGACCGAATTTTTAGGTCGGTAAACTGGAATTTTCTTGTAGTGTAGGGCTTCGTTTTTGTAAAGATAATATGTGGTGAAATTATCAAAATCGTCCTTTTTCTTATCCTTTTTGCCCGATCGATCCATTTCGAATTTTTGGCCCCTATTAGTCCGTTTCATTTACTAATTAAAACAAATCCATCCTAAAGTCACTAATCCAAGTCAATTAGAGATTTAATCAGAAAAAATGCCAAAGACGTTAATTTTCTTATCGTTTTATCCGAATTCGTCCTATACAACCCATATAAATAATTGGCTTCAACTATTGTGATCATTGCATTAAATATATTATACTATTTTGTTTTCTCTTTTTTTTTTGTTTCTACAGTCAACATTATATTGTCACACCTATAAGTAAGATGTTTTCAATGCATATCATATTCCATGTCAAACATTAAGAAACCTAATTAGATGCATTACATATTCTCATTGTAATGGCAATTAACATTAGGTTCGAAATTACATACTCCAACGTCGTCTTCTTTCAAAATAAAAATGAATATGTAACCCTTGACGCAACCAATGAGGGCTCAATTGCAAACTAGTGGAATCCGTTATCCAAGCAAAGAATGAATTGGCTATGGAAATTATCAGTGTGAAGGAGGCATTTAGAGAGCGGATGAATTTGTGGAGCATTCAATATTGAAAGAAATTAAGTAGGCAGAGGTTGGAAGATTACTTGTTGGAGTTGATTATTGCCCTTTTTTTGTATTATTGAAATGACGTATCATTTCCAACGTCTTGATCTGCCATTCGGATTCCAACATATGGTCGATTTATTATTTTTTTAAGAAGTAAGGAGGCTGTGATTAGTAACAGTAGTAATGAGTAAGATTTAGTGTAATTGGTTTTCCATACATTTTTTACTTTGAAGGAAGACGCCGATGGAATATTTAATTTCGATCCCAATGTTTGATATATGGTATTGTAATGAGAATATGTAATGCATCTAATTAGATTTCTCTTCATGTTTAATATGAGAATATGATATGCATTGAAAACATCTTACTTGGAGTTGTGACAATATAATATAGACGGTAGAAACAAACAAAAAAAAAAGAACAAAATATAATGCACAAAAATAGAATATATTTAAGCCAATAATCACAACAGCTGGAGCCAATTATTTACAATGGTTGTAAAGGACGGATTCGGAAAAACGACAAGAAAATGGACGTTTTTGGCAATTTTCCGATTAAATCTCTAATTGACTTGGATTAGTGAGTTTAGGAAGGATTTGGTTTTAATTAACAAACGAAGCGGACTAATAGGGGCAAAAAATTCGAAGAGAACGGATCAGGCAAAAATGACAAGAAAAATGACGTTTTTTTTTTTTGCAATTATTCCTATAATATTATATGAATGAATGCTTCAAAATTGGAACAATTTTTTGTTGATTGCGACAGGGTTTTGTGTTGTCCTTTTCAATTTCATCCCAGTACACTAAGAACCACGACGTAATTGCTTCATTTGCCTCCGATAATTTTAATTGCTGTTTTGCTCTTGCCTAAGCCAATTGTTATTCATTAATTAGTGCTATATTTGGATTGTGTAATGTGTACATAGTTTTTCTTTTGTGAGTGGACGCCACGCGTCGGCAAACAAGGATAAAAAAAGCCTACAGCAAAAGGAAAAGGAACAGGAGAAAAACAGAAAAAGCAGAAAGGAAAAAAAAAACTAGCAATCAAACCCGAGGGAACCACGTGCCCGCCATATCTGCTGAGAGCAGTGGCAGGACGTCATCTGGGGGAAACGCCCAGGTAGTATAGAACTCTACTGATCGAGATCCATGCTTAGCCATCGCGTCAGCAACCGCATTCCCTTCCCGAAGGATGTGAGACCATGTGTAGCCCAGACGATGCATCAGAATGTCTTGAATGTTGCAGATTAAGGCATACAGAGGATGATCAGGATTTACCTCTGTCTGGATGAGTCGGATAGCCTCTATTGAGTCGGAATAGCAACAAATGAATGTAACACCCATGTCGTTAACCCTCTTCAAGCCATTCCAAATACCGTGAAGTTCTGCCAAAAGATTTGTGGAGGTGCCAATGGAACCAGAAAACCCTTCCAACCAGCGACCATCACCATCCCGAAGAACTCCACCAAATCCAGCACGCCCCGGATTCCCAAGAGCACTACCATCAATATGGAGGACCATGCCATTGTGGCTCCGGGGATTCCAGCAAACGAGGCACAACCCTCTCACCCGTGGTGTACGCCCACAGACCCTATCAAAGTTGTCACCTAGGTGTCTTGCATGGCGAACAACCACGTCCACGTTAGGAGCTTCACCGCGAAAACATAGCCTGTTTCTCGCATTCCAAATACACCAGATTGTGGCCCAGTGAGTTCCCGACCACGTCCGACCAAACCGAGTTAGAAAGAGACCACCATCGGTAAATCGCGCAAGCCAATCGGATGACGGTTAGGGGCATTGAAATAGGAGATGCATCAAAGTTTCATATGGCGCACCACAGGCTGCACAAGCCGGCGATCCCGCCAGCCCACGGCGGTGCCGGGTGGCGTTGATATAATGAATAAATTATAGGAGTAATTTAAAAGAAGCATAGCATTTTCTTTTAATGTAGATTTGGAAAAATTATCATCAAATGTATATATATATATATATATTTTTCGGGAAAAAGGGGGCCGAGACCAATTTTATTCAAGCAATAGCTGCGATTTACGAACTACAAGACCCAACGAGGTCATCAAATGTATATTTAAATCAATTAATTAGTATTAAAATCAGAATAATAATATTATTTAAATGTTGGTGGTCTAATAACGATGGACATCGGATATATGGACTTACCCTAGTGGTCAAGTCTCCGGACAACCAACCAATAGGTTGGGGGTTCGATTCCCCACCCGACCCTAATCCATTCCCTTTATTCTCTTTGTAATTTATGTAGCATGAGCTCTCATTATTCTTTCCTAGCCTACATACGTTGTTAAAAAAAAAATGATGGACATCTTCACTTGTACTAATTAAAAACATAATCCAGATGTGTGAAAGCGAGGGAATCCGCTAATAATAGATGGGAGTAGCAAAATGTAAAGTTAGTGCTAGACAATCTGCTACCCGATCCACGAACGCATCAATTTTAATATAAAAGTGAAAGTAGCTAGTAGATTATATAGATATAAATATTGTGTAGTCTATGGAGATACATACATGAAATAATTATTAAATGAAGTATAAATGCTCCGTATGAGATAATTACATTACCGCCTGAAAACGAATATGGGAACTTTTGGGGAATTAAAAAGAAACTAGCAAATAACCCGTCGAGACTCGACGGGCATAATTATATATTTATATATAATATATATCCTTATATAATAATAATAAATATATTTTGAGTAATATAAAAATGTGTAATAACTTTATATATGTTCGAGAGTGAGTGTATATGATAATATAATTTAATTATTTTTAAAACTAACAGAAAAATCGTATTATATTGTATTCTTTAGCTTATGTGGCTTGTCCGATACAAACATAACAGATTAATAAAAATAAATATTAAGATTTTTATTTAATTTGAAATTTAATTTAAAATAAATAAAATTTAAATATAAGTATTAAGTATAATATGAAATTCTCTTTTACAATTTGCTGAAAATTTCATTGTGAACAACAATTCTTGAGTATTAAGTATAAATTATATTTTGAGTAATGAAAAATGTGTAATGATTTTATATCTATTTGAAAGAGGATGTATATGATAATATAATTTAATTATTTTTAAAACTAACTAAGAAGTCATATTATACCGTCCTCTTTAGCTTCTTAACAGATCAATAAAAATAATTATTAATACAATATTTTTATTTAATTTGAAATTTAAATTAAAATAAAATAAAATTTAAATATAAGTATTAAGCATAATATGAAGAATTCCCTCACAATTTGCTGAAAATTTCATTCCTAAAAATCTCATTGATAGGGGCTTGTATAGTACTATCTTTAAAAATGTTTGAATTTGAAGTGGTGCAGTTTATAAGAATATCATCCGGAAATGTCATATCTAATTGTAGATCTTCAAAATCAATTCCAACCTTACCATCACCTACATTAAGTATCCATTTTGTTAATTTCTGTTATATATAAATTTTATAGTAAACAACATTTCTTGTGGTATCTTGAGTTAATCATTCTTAATTGCATATTAATACTTTGAGCCACATCTTGCTAGTGGCGCGAAATATTGCAACATAACTGTTCATGGCAAAAACTTATTTTGGAAGATAAAGTCCAATATTCTTTAAAGATTAACATTGGCTTTTGTTTATAATCATAGCAAAACAAACTACAAGTTGAAATTTTATCATCTTAAATCGAATCAGGAATTTGGTTAAATCAAATAGGCTCAGCTCATAATCATTCTACCAATCAAGAATTTTTTACTTTCATAGTTTCTCGAAAATTAATTTAACCTCAATAATATGATTCCGCATTTTGGTGACTATCAACCTACTCGCATAGTTACATTGCATACTTTATTTGATCGATCTATATTCCTAATATGCATGACTATGCAACCCTAAATCAACTATATTTCATGATTCGGTAATCCAGAACAATTGATCGTGTTTAGATATTATAGTGAAAATAGTTCATTGGCATTATCTATGCTTTCATACTCTTGATAAATATTATTAGAACTGATATATACATATATATTTTTTCATTTGCAGACATACGTTCCATGATTTAATAATTGATCGTATCAACAATTTCATTGGTAGAAATTAGTATAAAAATATCTTTAATAATATCTGGATTTGAAATGGTGCATTTTATATGTGTATAAGTACTCTCAACAATTGCCGCTATATGATATCCTGTAGATTTCATAAAATTATAACCTGGAAATGTCACATCTAATTGTACATCTCCAAGATCAATACCAGATTTACAAATTATCATCACCTACATGAAGAATTCATTGTGCAAATTTAAGTCATATATAATTTCCATTGTAAATAACATTTCTTGCAGTATCTTGGGTTAATTCATCGTAATTACATATTAATATTTCGAGTCCCCTCTTTTCAGTACACGATATATTGTAGCATATCACTAATATAGGTAAAAATGATTTTTGAAGATAGAGTCCAATCTTCTTTAAAAATGACATTTTTTTTAAATAGTCATAGAAAAACAAAATGCGAGTGTGACTTTTTTCCTCTGAAATCAACGAAGAATTTGGTTAATTCAAACGGGTTCATAATCATTCTACCAATCAAGAATTTTCATCCCAAATAATGGGCTTTCTTTTTAATGATAACAGAGGTTAAATAATTTTTTGGGATAAATTTTTTTGCAGGTAGAACCAAATCGAAAATGTGCATAAATATTGTGTAGTCTATGGAGATACATACATGAAATAATTATTAAATGAAGTATAAATGCTCCGTATGAGATAATTACATTACCCCCTGAAAAAGAATATGGGAACTTTTGGGGAATTAAAAAGAAATGAAATGAGGCCACACCAACTTGAATAAAATATCATCGCACTTTTGCGCAGAGTCTTATCTACTTGTTTCCCGCATATATATAAAATATAGGTCAACTATACTACGTGAGTGCATATATATAATTTTCATATTTTCACTGAAATATTTACTTAGTAAAATTATTAATGTGGACATCAAATGCATAAATAATGTAGTATATATTAGATATACTACCTCCTATTTTAAAGTAAGATTTAAAGTTACTTACGAATCTACTTTTCATACAGTTTAATACTCATTTTAAATAATTAATAACTCAAGTTCAATACAAATAAAAATTCTAAAAGTTCGATATTTAAAATTTATAAGACGAAACGAATTTTAAAAAAATTCTACTTTGCTATGTTTTAACTATGTAACTATGATAAAAATTTAAATAAAAGCAATACAATAAATGATAGCAAAAATCAAATTATAATAAATATTTTGATACGGAGGTAGTATATTATAAATAATATAAATAAGACTGCATAGTAGTTATTTTATGCCAATCATAATGGATAGTAATGATCGTTTTTGGAATATATTTAGAATTAGAATTTAAAATTAACAATAAAAATTAATTTAAATAAATTGAATGTGAGTAATAAAACTCACAAAACTTGAATGCCGCCCGCGTCCTCTTTAAGCAACCTCGTAATACTTACTCCGTCTCATTGAAAACGTTATGCTTAGTCACAGCACGCATGTCAATACACATTTTTAACAGTTAAGAACTTAAATTGTGTCACTACAAGAAAAACAGCCTTTACCGACCGCACATTGCGGTCGGTAACTTCATTATACGGGTCGGCTGTGGGGGTTCCCGACCGCACTCCCGACCGCAGATGTCGGTCGGGAGTGACTTCGTCGACAACTTGCCGTCGACCGCTCACGACGTCGTCGGTAACCTTACCGACCCCTCTACCGACCGCATTTGCGGTCGGTAGATGTTGCCGACCGCCGTGCAGACCGAAAACGCGGTCGGCAACCTCCGGTAAAAAAAAAATAAAAAACAAGCTCCCGACCCCCTGCCGACCGCATATGCGGTCGGCAAACTCCCATATGGCCATCAGGCCATCCTGTTTTCCAGGAAACCAACCTGTGCAACCAAAATTTCCAAATCTAAAAACACCAACAATACAAAACATCCTGTAAACAATACCATAACACTAGAAAACATCCTCAAAACAACATAAAAAAAGAGGTAATCCCGACAGAACCTCAAAACAACATAATTTAATATGGAATATGAATCCACAAATCCATACTAAGTGTTTTCATACTCCGTAAAGTATATGGAATATGAATCCACAAATCCATACTAAGTGTTTATCCAAAATACACATCACTCAAAAAAACAAGTGAATCCAAAATACAAATCACCCAACATCCATCTACATATCCCAACCTCACTCAACATCCAATATCAAACAAGTCCAAATATGCAAATGTCCTCAATGTGCAGTAATATCACCTGCCATGCCAAAGCCACCCCCGAGATCATCATCATCACCATCGTCCGGAGAAGGAGGTCTGCGTCCTTTCAATCTCTCCACGTCCTCCTGAATCGTCTGCTGCCTCTGGGACCATTCCTCCATAGTTGTCTTTAAAGCATCGAATTCGTCCCTTCTGACATTGTACATGCTTGACTCATCAATGGTGTCATCCCCGTACGTGGTCGGAATAGCCTTAGCAAGTGAACCTACATGTATAAGGTGTCAATATATGCAAATTTCAAAGATGATGAGGGTGAACGATTTAAGTAAGGTCGATTGAGCGACATCTAGAAAAAAAAAAAGAAATGCACTCTTACCTAAACCATATATGGATTTGCGCCTATCATGCCCACCTGCTACGTCGACGAAAAGTTGATTTGGATCAAATTCCACCTGAGTATCCGGATCTTGGGTTAATGTCTCCACAATAGCATTGTAATCCTCCTGTTTAAAGTTAACAAACAATTTAGATACTACATACGAAACTTGTAGCAAGTTTTAAATGCATTTGAAAACTAATTCATAAGCAATATAATCATGCTGTCAAAACTTTCAAATACAATCAATATTTTACAGTAATGTGAGTTTCTATTATTGTACCTGGACCTCCTGATCTCGTGGAGTAATCCACTGCTCCTTCTCGTGCTTCCTTGTATGTGTGTGCTCGTGTAGTTCGGGATAGTACACGGTCCGGCCTTGTTCAGTTTCCTATGAAGTAAATATTTTTTTTGTTCTTGTTAACAAGTAATAAGTTATTTATATAAGTGTCTTATGTTTTTTTAAAAATATAGAAAGTGTATACCAGTACATGTACAACGAAAAATTATAAAAAGTTGATTGTCTAAAACTACAAGATTAGACGAATCTAACAAGATCCCACTTGACTATATTTTTTCTTACATAACTATGATAAAAATTTGAACAAAGTTAAATAATGAATAGTATCAAATAGTGCTCTGTAGTACTTCTAATAAGACGGAGGTAGTAAAACACCCACATTGTAAAAAAAATCCTCAGCATAGGTAACCCCTTTTGCTAGAACATTATTAGCAAAACCGATTTCCTTCCCTATAAATATAGTGAATATAGCAAATCGACCATGTCCCGAATATGAGTGATTAACGAGTAGTGCTACTCGAACTCGATTCGGCACTTGACTCGGAAAAAGCTCGACTTGTACTGGAAAAATTCGAGTCGAGTCGAGTATTGAGTATTTTAATCGAGTATCGAGCTCAAGCTCGAGTAGAAGAATATGATACTCATCGAGTAATCGAGTAGAATCGAGTCGAGTTGAGTACTCGTTTATTAATTAATTTACTATATTTTATTTTATATTTAAAAATTCCTACCATTCTCACAAGCCCATTACCTATTCTCACAAGCCCATATCAATAATTATAATCAAAATATTCTAAGTCCATTACCTATTCCCACAAGCCCATATCAATATTTTTGTTTTCTCTATCCATTTATGGATTCATCAATTTTTTCATATGCTTTAAAAAATCAATTTCCTCATATACCACCCTATCATCCCAATGAGTTTTTTTTTTCTTTTATTGGCATTTGAGATTCCATATCAATAATTATAATTAGAATATTCTATGTAATTGACGGAACAAATTATTTTACTCACAAATTTAGATTGATATATTTTTTTTTATTTAGTGTAGTATGTTTCTATTGCCATGGGCTTTTTAATATGCCTTTTTGTCGCAATCCAATTTTTTAAGCCAATTAAAATCATACTCATCACAAATGATTGATGTCTTTTTGGCTACTGCATAAACAAAAAATGTTTGGAATAAACAAAAAAATTGTGCTTGTGTGTAAAGTGTATGTTTTAAATTAGGAATAAATAATTATAATTTTATTTAAATGAATCTGATCTTTTGATTGGCTTCTATTGATAATGAATAAAATTAATCAATCAAACCAAAAAAAAAAAGAAAAAAGGTCAAACAACTCAAAAACTCATAATACGTCCTTCGTTCTTGTATAAATGCAACATGTTGAAATATGACACTATTTACACAAACACTTTGACTTAAAGTTTTATCATAGTTATATAAGTTAAAATAGAGCCAAGTGAGATATTGTTAGATTCATCTCGTCGTGTAGTTTTTTAATATCGAACTTTTAGAATTTTTACTTGTACTGGTTGAGTTATTAATGATTTAAAATGTGCATTGGACTGCGTGCTGGGTGGGTCCGTAGCACATATAAAAAAACAGAGGAAGTATAAGGGGCCTAATCCAGGAAAAAAAGAAAAATCAAGCTACTCGAGCTCGAGCTCGAGAATCACTAATTGACTCGAGCTCGAGTTCGAGCTCGAGTAGTGATATTTCCCGTCAAGTCAAGCTCAAGTAGTTAACTACTCGGGCTCGACTCGACTCGGTATCACCACTGTGCCGAATAGCTCGAACCAATGACCACTAGCTCGAACCAATGACCACAAGTCCACAACCTAACTATACAACAATTATTCTTGACAATAATTCCTCCGATTCCAATTAAATATTTTAAAATTCAAAAGTTAAAATTTATTTCTATTGCTAAAATAAATTATTGATTATTTATAAAATTTTTAAATTATTTTTAGTAAGTATTTTAAGATGGTCATTAAGGGGCAATCATAGTACCGACAGCCCAAATTACATGTAAAATTTCCCTCATGTCTTTCTTACAGCATACCTATAGTCATAGAAGTAGCACCTACCAAGCAAATTCTGGGTACAGATTATGCTATCAAATTCAGCAACACATATGAGATTTTTATTTGACGAATTAATTATAATAATATAAACTTTTTACTATAATAATATGTGGAGTATTTAAATAATGAAATCACTAGTGACCGCAGTAGTACTACATAATATAAATTGCAGAGTAGTTGATGAATAGGCGAGCGCAGAAGACGCGTGTCGAGTCGTTCCATGATTTTGGGAAGAAACAAGCACAATAATATTGGGAGACTATAGCTAACGTGGCAGGACCTGCAGATGCAAGCATTAGATACTGTATTATGACGTGTCCTCTAATAACTAAATGGCGTCTCGTGGATATCATCTCATCCATTCATGATTCATCCGCTTAAAAAAAGAAAGAGAGAGAGGAAAAAAAAAAAAAAAAAAAAAAAAAAAAAAAAAAACAAGACATCTTTTGTAATATAATGACGCCTTCACCGTTAAAGGAAAAATATGCATGTCAGAATTTGCCTAAAATGACTTCCAAACTTGGGCTTCCTTTCGGCACTAAATTCCAGAGATATTATTCAATTTTCTTAAAATGACTTCCAAACTTGGGCTCCCTTTCGGCACTAAATTCCAGAGATATTATTCAATTTTCAAGAATAAACAAAAGGTTTCATAGAAGTAAATTAATACTACCTCAGTCTCAATATAATTGTTACATTCTCTTCCCTCACGTTTGCTGATATATATTTTTAACGGTTTATAACTTAAATTGTGTATAATAAAAACTTATAAAAAGTTGATTGTCTAAAACTATTGGACGAATCTAACAAGATCTCACTTGACTATGTTTTTCCTTTTATAGCTATGATAAAAATTTGAATCAAAGTTATACAGTGAATAGTGTCAAAAAGTCCAACGTAACATTTATATCGAGACGGATGAAGTACTATACTTATACTAGTAGGGATTTTACTGATGCAAACTATTTTCATAACTAATACTTTGCCGTTCTGATTTAATTACTCTATTTGCATAGTATTAATTATTTATTGAGTAACTTTGATAGAAAAATTAACATGGTTATATGAGAAAAACATAGTCAAATGAAATCTTGATTCGTCTAATCACGTAGTTTTAGAATATTAAAATTTTATATTTGTTACTTATATATAATATGTGTTATAACTTGTTAAAAATATATATTGGATTGCATAAAATACAAAATTAATACAAATATTAAAGAACGAATGTAAGTAGTAATATAATAATTAAGTAATTAACAATGGGATAGGATATAAGGATTTGTCCAAGTGTGCAAATATTTGGTTATAACTTCAACTTCGTGGAAAAAAATAAATAAAGATGGGATAGATCACGAGGGAAGTTCTTTTTTTTTTTTGGATGAGCCATTGAAGGTCTGGGAAAGGGGTGGTGGGAGTCTATGCCACACAATTACAAAGGGGAATAAATGGGAGGGATAGGAGGCCGGTGGGAATCAAACCTCCAACCTTCCGTTCTTTTAGTGCATAGTGTTTTTTTTTCATGCGTAAGATATTTGTTTAAAGGGCTAGTGCAAAATTATGGGAGTATTTCGAAACAATTATTTTGAATCAGCTCATTTGTAAGACAAGATAACTTTTTAAAAGTGATAAAATAATAGTATAAAACAGTGTCCAATCAGTTGTTTTTGAATTAACTGCAATGAGTAACATTTTGGATTTTAATTTATTATAGATAAAAAAAAAATTGGTCTCAAAATATTTATGTAATCACTTTAACATTTGATTTGATTGATTTCTATTTAGGTAATCTTTTAAAAGTTAACAACTAAGTGTTAAACTGGGTCTATACTACACAAATGACTTACTGTGTTTTATATTATAATTAGTGCTCCCGTTATTTTTTTTTTTTTTTGAGGAGTCAATTAAAGCCTGAAAAGGAGTGGTGAGAGCTCATAACACACAAATTACAAAATGAATAAAAGGGAGAAATAGGGGGCCGAGTGGGAATACGAACCTCAACCATAATTTAAAATAATTTCCAATCAGTTAGCTGTTAAAATATTGTATATTTGAATTTTTAAAGTATATGAAAGGACTGGAACCCTAATGTTAAAGCGGAAAATTTTGAAGAAATAAAGATTCGTAAAGTTTTAATGTTTTATTTATGGCAATTTTTTTGGGTACCAAAAAGGTGGGTGTTTTATGGCTACTTGTAATTCACCGCACACCAGGAAATAAATCTGTGTTACGTTATGGAAAAAACTTTATTACCCCTTTCCCAGTGGGTTTGTAATGAGGCCCAAAATGAGCTTTTTAAATATGTTAATTTGTCGGCCCAAACAAATACTCCTTTTAAGTTCGGCCCAAACATCGATATACGTATTTCATAATTTCATGTGTCAAGTGACAACACGATCAGGTGTACTCCTCCCTATTTTTATAATTATATGATCTACATAGTTGATACTATGTATTGGAGTATTTTTTTATTCAAGTTTTTAACTTAGTTAGGTAGTATAAGATAAAACATAGTCAAGTATAATGTTGTCGGATTTATCTAATCACATAGTTTTATAATATCAAATTTCTATATACTTTTTACTTGTTATAATTTAAGTTATTAATGATTAAAAATTATTATACAAGTAAAAACTATAGATATTTGATATTTTAACAAGATCTCACTTGATTATTTCTTATCTTAGATAACTACAGAAAAAGTTTGAATGAAGTTAGTCAATAAATAGTAAAAACTATGGAAATGGTGCAATGCAATTATATCAAAACGGAGGAAGAATATGATCTCTGTCTATTATATATAATCACAAGTAGAAAATTAGTAGATTTGGTAGCTAAAACTGTGGTAGAAGAGAAAATTTGACCAAATTTGATCGTTAACCTCTTTAGTAACCAAATTTGACCAAGAAATTTGGGTCGCCAGAAGAGAAAATTCTTGTAACAAATTATGTGGCACTTTGATTGGAATTGGGTATATATTTTCTGGAAATTTTCCCCGACAAATCATGAAATACACATATTACAACAGTTATAGTAATTAATAGTACTACAGTATATGTTGGAGATGCAGGCCATGCCGCATCTTTACAAAACACTAACAAAAACTACACACTCCTAATTAGTAATTAACCATCATGCCTTCATGTATCTACCTGCCAGCTTGTATGAATCCCAATAGAAAAAGGACCCAAAAAAAAAAAAACAAAAGATCAAAATCATAATCAAAATCAAAGAGTGCAATAATAATGACAAGATAACACTAATTTTTAGAATAAAATGAAATAGCATACGTGTACATATATATATATTCGGACCGCTATCCTCAATTCCCCCGCAAGCGGCAACAATTAATATTGTTCTGCTGCTTCATTTATAAGTGTGGCTATATATTCAGCTCCGGCCACATTTACACGTGTACCCTCCTCCTTTGCCGCCAGCGGCGGCGGTGGTGGTGGAGGAGCCCCCGGTCGGGTGGATCAACAATCATTCTTTTGAAGGTACAGAGAGGAATAATGGCAATTGCAAAAGAGAAAGGAGAGAAGTGGGAAGGGACAAAATAAGAGTGAAAATAATAAGTGAGGCGAGTTTTATTTCACTTTTAGAATGCAAAGGAGAGTGAATTTAGTAGCACTATTTAAAGGCGTATGGACATCGATCATAGGATAGGAGTGTGTCAGTGTGAGAGAGATAGTACTATGTTTAACTACGTACATGTACTACTACTACTATACTACTTCTTCGTATATATTTAGTGTGACTAATACTCCTAATTATATTTGCTTAATTACACTCTATCCATTTCTAGTTACACGTCACTTTAAAAAAAAATAATCATTACATTTGAATGTGTCAGCACCCAAACAATTTCCTCTCAATCCGGTTTCTGTATTGGCATAACAATTGCCAGCAGATGCAGACAGCGCTAAAAATGATGTGTAGCCCTTTGTAAAGTGATGTATAAGCCTTATAAAGTGATGTATAGACCATAGTTTGTTTTTTTTATTAGTTTTTGGTTCATAACCTCCATCCATCACTTTTTTATACCCACACATCATTTCATATACACATACCCATCACATTTGAATGTGCCAGCACCTACAAGCCGCCAGCACCCAAACAATTTCCATTCTGTAGTAGTTCCCGTTTTAAATACTAATGCTATATTTTTTCAATATTGCTTTTCTACTAACATAAATGTTAAATTACTGGATATTCCCAAATCACATTGGGCTCAAGACTAATCACTCGAGGATCTACATGGGCAATCAAGGACGTCTCTCCCAAAATAGATTTTTTTGCATATATAAGGCTAGAACCGGAGACCATGGCTCAAATCCACTCAATCAACTGCTGTTGGTACTATTAACATAAATGTTACTTCTAAATGTTCTTTTGAAAGAAACTAACCTACTACTATGAGATTTTTATGAATTAATTAATTTTGTCTATATTGAGGAGTGATGGGAATTTGCTTTTGTTATAATTGATCCATTAGTACTTCATGGGATTGGACGCCTAGTTAATTATGCTTGTATTGAGTGACAAATAATTAAATTGAATAATATAGTGGAAGAATATTTAAATTTGAAGAACAAAACATTTTAAAACAAATTGAGAAAGGGATTGATTATACTATATATATTAGTGTATCATGGGATTGGTGAGATTTAATTTGTATAATTCTTAGTAAATAATAAATATGGGGAAATGTTATAGTCCAAGTTTGGGGTATGGTATGAGTGAATGATCATGTTCAATTTAATTTGTGGAATTGGGGAAAAGCTCCAATGCCAATAATGGTGTTAATTGGACTAAGAGCTCTGACCTTAATTGGTGTGTGACACCCACTAGTAGATGTATCTGTAGTAGTAGTAATTATATATAAGCCGCTGCCACTTACGAATATTGAGGGTGATCAGTTGGGATTATATGCTGATAAATGTAGTTTAAAAATTACGAGAGATATATTTAGCATTTATGTTTATGGGGAGATGAAGAAGTATATTAGTAATAATAGTAGTATATAAAACAACATTTTAAACTTCTGGATTTGAAGAAATAATGAATGTGAAATTGGTGGCGGTTGTTGGGTGAGAGTAGAGTCAGTCACACTCACTCTCATATCAAGACGGACAATCTTCACTTTTTCCTTTTAATAATAATTGCAAAAATTATTGAAGTTGTGGGTTGGTCTTCACTCTTCACGCATTGCTGTACTTTACTACCACCTTTTTACAATAATTTACTGTAGTAGTATGGATAGCTTGCTCAACCTAAGAGGCTGTTGTTTGAAATTTGTGCTGCTACTAGTATATTATTGTTGACAATTGGATTTTAATTAAACAATGGTTTGTTAACAGCTGCTCGATCGACCATGCAGAGGTCACACACGGAACAACAGAACGTGTTAGAATGCCAAGGAAGAATTGATTTGTAATAATTTGGTATTGATTTTAAAGGAGGTTACTTTTGGAATTTGAGGATGTCTAAAAAATACATTTCGTTAAACAAAAATAGATCGAGGGACAGCCCAAGCAATAACTAATTTTTTTTTTTTTTTTTTAAACAGTGACACATGAGTGACACGCATGTGTCGGCAAAGGTGTGTGGAGTCCAAACCACACAATAATTAATTGTTTTCTTTTTAAGGGCTCTAAATTAGCTATAGGGTATTTGACATCGTCATGGTCATGCCAATATTTATAGATGCATATTATGCATTACTAATACTAGAAAATGAAATGAAGTAATATTAGTACTTTGCTTACACCTTCTAATTAAATTATTATAGTGTAGTTGATCTCATCCCTCCACTCCACACAATCTGTGGTCCAGAGTCCCGACAACTCTTTGTCTGCTCAAATTGAGAACATACACTACTGTAAAGCAGGAGTAAGAGCAACACTTTTATCAATGTAAAAAATTTGTAAAAAATAAAATAAAAAAATTATTAAATTAAAATATCAGTAGTAGTAGTATCAGTGATATCAGTAGTATCAAATCTCAATCATGGATGATTAATAGATTAATTGAAGTAGCAGCATATATATGGTTTTGGGAGAGGTGAATAGAATAGGAGGGGGGGGGGGGGATTGATTGGGGTCGGAAAAAGTAGGGAGGAAGAAGCCAAAAATATAATGGTAATGAAAATCTTGGAGAAGTGGACACAGTGTCTGCTCACCACTTGACACAAAGCCGCACTTCAGCTTCGAGGCTGCCACATCCCTATAATACTACTACAATTTTGCTGCCCATTTTTAGCCCTTTCAAGCCGTTTTTTTTTCCTTTTCATTTCTTAATAATTCCTCATCGGTTGTCTCAATAATTTCCCCTCTAATCCCAATTCCCATATCAACACTAACAATTTTGTACTACTACTAACTAGTAGCCACTTCGGTTTCCAACACGCAAGTGGACTGACGTGTAATTGGATTTTGGGCACATCGAAAGAATGCCGTTTCGAAGCATGAATATTTTCCCCCGGGGGGGGGGGGGGGTTGGGGTGAAGGAACGGTGGATGTGTACGTGAAACCCAACTGGGCTCTCCAATGAAGAAGGCCAACACTTAACACTACAATAAAAATGCTGATTACCGACCGAAATTTCCAGTCGGTAAGCCAAGAATACGGGTTGTTTCGGGCTTTACCGACCGCAAAAATCGGTCGGCAATGAGCTGGTCGGAATTGGGCGACGACCACCAGCCCATGCAGTCGAGACATTTACTGAACGATAAACTGTTGGTAGGGTTTACCGACCGAATTACCGACCACATACTGTTTCCGAAGAGTCCTGGAGACGTTTCCCGACCGCATTACCGATCAAACATTCGGTCGCTAAAAAGATACCACATATAAGAAAAATTATGCTCAGAAGGGCTCGAACCCACCACCTCAACATCATCTCAACTTCCACCTTAACCAGCATGGCTACCTCTCTAATCCACAATTATATCCCTTCATGTGTAATATATTAAAGTCTTCCCAAATATGCTTTGCAATATGCTGAAGAGAGGGCTCGAACCCTAGTGGGGAAATACTTTTTTCACACGTGCCATCTGGGTATCCTATATATCATGTAATTATATGTGAATCTTTATATATAACATATATATACATATATAAATATAAATTTGTAAATTAATAACTAAATTGAAACATAAAATTAAAATTAAAATTATACTTAATTAAAAATAAAGAATTCATTAATTAAATTATATTAAAAATATTCAATAAAAATAAACAATAAAGAAAATTCAAAAATAAAATAATGGGGAAAAATTTTAGCGACTTCAATTTTCAGTCGGTAAATCGGTCACTAACTTTAGCGATGGCATTTTTGATCAGTAAGTCAGTCGCTAAATTATATTTTTATAAAAAATAATAAAAATTAAAAACTTGGGAAAAAACTTATGACCGAAACTTCGGTCGTTAATACCGACCGCCTTTGTTGCAGTTGGTAAATCGGTCGGCAAAAAATCCTCTAACGCAATAACGGATATAAATTACCGACAACGGCTTGTGGTCGGTAAATGCGGTCAGTGTTTTGGAATTTTTTTTGGTAGTGCAATGTACCACAAAGAACAATTATTTAGGGATTCATATGGAAGTGATAAATATTATGAATAATATTTATACCCTTTTTCAATTTATTAAAGAGAATCATTACACTTCTCATGTCAATTGTATTTCTTTTTATTTTCATGTGTATGTCTATAATTTTAAAAATTCAAAATTGAATAGTCATAATTCATAATTCTTTACTTGCAAATTAACTTGTTCAATATTTGTTCCGCAAAAAAAAACTTGTTCAATATTTATGGGTTATGGGTTATTAATCTCAACTTTCTAACCTATTACTAATTGATAATAATTCTATTTGGTAGTGAGGTTTGACTAATTCCAGTCCCACCCGATTTTTATTAATGTTAGTATTTCTATTTTATTTCCTACATTGTTATTCTTGAGAACAAAATGCAAATAGGCTCTCGAACTAGATGGGCTTGGTAAGAGTAGGAAATCCATAAGAAAGCCCACATGATTTATTTACAAGTATAGACCTTCCTGAAAGCCCACAAGACAATATCTGCTCTTAAGGGGTAAGAAGTCCACTAGGGTTGTAAATTGGTCTGTCATAAAAACTCATGAGAAGGGCATTGGGAAAAATGATGATTGGTGGAGGTAATTCATAATTCTTGGTGCAAGGGAGTTGGGACTAGGAGGGAGAACTAGGGCCGTTTGGAATGACTTTTTTTTATGTGCTTTTGGCTTTTGTTTCTACCAAAAACATATTTGATGAAAAAATAGTGTTTGTTTTGGCTTTATAGAAAAATAAAAAGCACCTCGAAAAACAGCGAAAGTGCTTGGTGCTTCTCCGAAAAGCAGAAACCAAAAGCACCTAGCAATGTGTGCAAAGTCTTAAATGCCCCCACAAATATATTTAAATTACACTATAAATATTTATTATTCTCATAAGTAGAATGTACTTTTTGGTAATTATAACATTCCAAAAACACGTTTCATCTTTACACATCCAAACACATTTTGAAAAACACTGATTTTCCAACATTCCATCCAAACATAAAAATTACATGTTTCTGCTTTTGGCTTTCACTTCAGCTTCTGTTTCTGGCTTTTGCTTTTTCAAAAGTCAATCCAAACGGACCCTTAAAGGCTTATATATTCCAATACCATTGTAGTTATATAAAAAATTTAATAGTAGTGTAATGCCATTGGCTTCTTGGAATAATCTTTTGGGCATGCCCTACTTCCTTGCCTCCTCTATTTTGTGAGAATTGAAGCAATGCATAAGCAACGATGGGTAAACAAAACAATTGGAAAGAACCTTTTTTTTTTTGGTAAACAATTGGAAAGAACTTGAGAGAGAACAAGTTATTGAACTTTTTGCTCCAAAATTTGGTGAAAATTATAGGAAACCCATTTTGTTATAGTCCCTACTTTATATCCTCTTTAATGAATGGAAAAATTATGAACCATCATCAATAACTTCACAGAAGCAAGATTCCACACCAAGCACACCCCCTCCCCCCCCCCCCCCCCCCCCCCAAATATATATATATATATATATATATATATATATATATTTATTGATTATAATCGTCCTTGTTTTGGGTTGTAAGAGTAGGGTTAAATTTCAACAAGATATCATTTCAAATGTATGGAATGAGCCTTTCTAACATGAAATATATAGATAGGGGATAAAAAGGTTACTTAACTTATATATAATAGTAATTTGGTCCATATTAGTATTAAAAATATATGGACCAAATTAATATTGAAGATAAGTTATAAGACCCTCCATTTTTGAATAATTGGAATATTTATGTATATCACGCAATCCAATACATATTGTTAACTATTAATATATCAAATTGTATAAAAGTAAAAATTATAAAAATTTGATATTCTAAAACTACGCGGTAAGACGAATCCAACGAGATCTCACTTGACTATGTTTTATCTTATACAATTGACTTAAAAAAATTGAATCAAAGTTACTCAATAAATAGTAAGTACTATTCATTTATTCCAATTTTAAGGAAACGGAGGAAGTATTACATTTACACTAATTGTTATTACTAGGCTTGAAGACTAAATGATCAACATTAGTGTAATTATAAAATTCAAATATATTTTAGACAATTTCGAAATTCAAAATAAGTTATGGAATTATTTTGGTCTTTTATCCCTATAGATAGATATATATTATCTCTATCTCGTTATATTTCTTATAATTTGACTCTTGTTACTGTTAATTGTATCATTTTGATTTAAGAGAAAATCTGGTTAAATTCATCTCTTATTAATAATTAAAATATTCATTAAACTGCGTGAAAAATAAAAATAGATCCGTAGAACTTATGGATACGGAGGAACTATATTCATCACATCTATTCAAACCTCCTCTTAAAAATCCTGCACTTTGCTCCTGTTAAAAAATCATCTATCTTTGGCAAGTTGAACCTTTCTTTAATCTTCAACTATAAATTGGATTTACACTCGTTTCTTTGTGAAACTTTCAAATCATTCTCATCCTTCACATTTGTTATCCAAAGAAGAGTCTTGAATTTCTTTTTCTGACTTCAAGTTCAAGATTAGTGCACTACGAGAAGCATCCAATTAAATACCAAAAGCTCCCAATTTATAGGGTCTGTTCTGCACGCAGCTTTTGGGAGCTTTTGGGAGCTTTTGGTAGCTTTAGCTTTTATTTTAAAACAAAAGCTCCGTTCTGCACACTAGCTTTTAGGAGCTTATGGGAGCTTTTGGAAGCTTCTTTTTAGAAGCTACTTGTAGTAGCTTTAAAAAATAAGCTCCTAGCTTATTGTTGAGCAATTACAATTTTATCCCAATAACTAACTAACTACCCAATAGTCTACATTAATGTTTGTCCTTTTATGTCATTTCATACATTTTTTGACAGCTACAGCTAGTTGTACAGAACACTTAAATAAAACTGACAGCTACAGCTCCCGCAGCTCCCTACAGCTTCAGCTCCCTACAGCTCCAGCTCGCAGCTACAGCTCACAGCTACAGCTCTGCGTGCAGAACAGACCCATAATATGCAAAAATGAAAATAGAAAAGGAAACCCTTACATTCAAAGACCTGCGATTGCTTATCTTGTCCTAATACGACAATTAAGTAGTACTACATTGTTTAACTTCCAACAGTTTGCACCTTAATCACATACTCCCTCCGTTTTCGCAACATTTGAGATTGGAGTGCTATTCACCTACACACTTTAATTTAAAGTTTTATCATAATTATACAAGTCAAAATATAGTCAGGTGGAATCTTGTTAAATTCATCTCTTCGTATAGTTTTCAAATATCGAACGTTTAGAATTTTTAATTTTTTACTTGTACCGAACTTAAACTATAAATGATTTAAAATGTGAATTGGACTGCGAGCACTGAGTCCGTTGTAATTTTTAGAAAACGGAGGGAGTATTAATTTGTTATTATGGTATCCTGAAGAGATAATCCTGTAGTTTGACGCGATTCCTCTTGGCCAGGCTTTCACACAATTCCAGATCTGAGCATATTAGTTATTGCAAAAAGAAAAACACAAATAGAAGTATTGAACAAAAGTCTGTTACTAACAGAAACAGAAACAACCCGTCAAGATTAGATAAACAAGAAAGCAGCATAAGAGAAATTTACAAATCTAAACAGATAGTCGTTTAAAGTGGGGAATAATGAATGAGAAATAGGGAAAGTTAGGAAAAACGAGAAAATTGAAGAAGGCAGCGGAATGGGAGGTATAGGTAAGAAGAGAGCATACATGATTTCAATTCTTACAAGTCATGCATTCATTCTCTTTACCAATTCTCCCATTCCTATACCTTCTCCCAATTTGTTTTTCCTTTCTCCCCTTCTCCAACTCCAAGCACTCTAAATCTAATTATATTTCTTCTCTTTTTTCTTTTTTACTTTTGCTGAGGTGCTGCAGCAGCCTACATGTGGGGTTTTATAGCAGATTTCAATACCGTGTGAGGCCCATCCACCGTCTACGCGGAAGGCTCCTGAATCCTTAACTGTGGACCGTCGATAATGCGGATCGCTCCATTGACGATCTAGATTTATTCTCGGGGATGAGATCCTGGAGCCTTTTACAAGTACAAAGGAGTACTTATCTGTTTTCTTGAAAATGCAACATTTCACTCCATCACGCAATTCAATACACATCTTCAACGATTAATAACTTAAATTGTGTACACATAAAAATTATAAAAAGTTGATATTCTAAAACTACCTGATAGGACGAATCCGACAAGATCTCACTCGACTATATTTTTTCTTATTTAGCTATGATAAAAATTCGAATCAAACTTAAACAATGAATAGTAGCAAATAGTGAAATGTTTAAATATCACAAAAACGGAGGAAGTAGTATTTAATATAGTACTTCATCCGTTTTTTAAAAAATTCAACGGACCCACAATGTACGCAGTCCAATGCACATTTTAAACCATTTATAATTCAAGTTCGACACAAGTAAAAATTCTGAAAGTTCGATATTTAAAAACTACACGACGAGACGAATCTAACAAGATCTCACTTGACTATATTTTAACTTATATAACTATGATAAAACTTTAAGTTAAAGTGTATGAGTAAACAGTACCCCAAAATCAAATGTTGCAACTATAAGAAACCGGAGGGAGTAGTAATTAATATCATAAAATAAATATAGTAAAAATTAAATAAATTACTCCCTCGTCCCACTTGTTATACTCCCTCCATTTGTTTATATGTTTATCTTTTGCATAGTTGTTACTATTAATTGAATAACTTTAATTTGAGTTTTTAATATAATTATATAAGATAAAACATAGTCAAGTGAGATGTTGTTGGATTCGTCTAATAGTGTAGTTTTATAATATCAAATTTTTAAAATTTTTACTTAATATAATTTTAGATATTAATGATTAAAAATATGCATTGGGTTACGTGTAGTGCAGAAATGGAGAGATTATAAAGAAAACGAGGAAGTATAACGTTATTAACATTGTTTCATTATTCAACTTTGACATAATATTATCACAAATTATATAAATAAAAAATATAGTCAAGTTCGATGTTGAATTCGTTTAATCGTATAATTTTAAAATATATATTTTATAATTTTCATTTATCTATAATTTAAGATTGTTCCTTTATAATTGCAACATTTGGGATTTCGGCACTGTTCATTGAGTAACTTTGATTCGACTTTTTAACACAATTATATAAGATAAAATATAGTCAAGTGGGATCTTGTTGTATTCGTCTAATCGTATAAATTTAGAATATCAAATTTTCATAATTTTTATTTATATGCAATTTAAGTTGTAAAGGATTAAAAATGTGTATTAGATTGCGTGAAATGTGGGTTCGTAGCATTTAAAAAGAAACGGAGGAAATAACTATTAAACAAATACTCCCTCCGTCCCAATATAAGTGGCCCCTTTCTTTTGGGCACGAGAATTTAGGTGTGTGATTTAGTAGTTAAAGTGGTGTGAGTAAATTTGACTAATTCATCCATCTAATTTATAATGGTTACATTTGACTTTTAACCATATTTATTATTTAACTTTGACTTAATGTTATCGTAATGATGTAGAAAGACAAAAATAGTCAAGTGTGATCTTGTTGGAATCGTCTAATCGTATAGTTTTAGAATATATATTTTATATAATTTTTATTTATACCCATTTTGAGATATTAATGGTTAAACATATATATGGACTTTGTGCAGAAAGTACAATTGTCATTATTGTGGGGTTTTTAATCATGTTTATGTTAATCTAATTTACTTAAAAGGGAAAGTGGTCACTTTCAATGGGACACCCCAAAAAGGAATAGTGGCCACTTTTAATGGGACGGAGGGAGTATATTGGATTGTGTGTTAAAAGTTTCTGGACATTCAAACGGTACAAAGGGAGTATATTAATGTTCTGTTGACTTTATAACACTGTTTATTGTTCAACTTTAATTTAATTATATTGCAAATATATATTTAAAAGAAAAAAAAAGCCAAATCCAGTCTTGTTATATTGGTGTAATCGCATATACATTTTATACTACCTCCGTTTCTTTTTAAATGTTACGTTTCTCTTCTGCACGTTTGCCAATGCACATTTTAAACTATTAATAACTCAAATTCGGTACAAGTACAAATTCTAAAAATTTGATATTTAAAAACTACAAGATGAGACGAATCCAACAAGATCTCACTTGACTATATTTTATCTAGTATAACTATAAGAAAAATAGAAGTCAAAGTGCTTCAATGAACAGTAAAAAAAGTCAAAACGTAACATTTATTTAGAAACGGAGGGAGTATAATTTTTATCAGAAAAATTTTGAGATTTTAATACTTAATAAAGAGCATCGGATAACGTGTTCAAGTCAAATAAGACACTTATATTGGGATAGAGGTAGTATAGTTTAAAATTATGGGTCTGTTTGGGAAGTAGTCGTTAGCTGTTAACTGATTATGTGAGTAATTTGAGTAATAAATTATTTAAAATTAATTGTTTAGCAGTTTTGAGGCAAATTTTTGCCTATAATAAGCTAATTCCAAAATGCTGCAATTTGCCGTGGTTTAAAAAAAGAGCAGATTGAACACTATTTTAAGTTATTTTGTCTTTCTAAATAAGTTAATTTATCTTAAATTGAATATAATAAGCTAATTTCATTTAGCTTATTTGCCAAACATGGCCTATATAATAAAATTAGTACTTTTATTTATTATTTTTATTTAATTATATAAATATAATAATATTATGTTAAAGTTCATCAATTAATACTATTAAAAATTAAAAGGCCTGTAATGATGGAAATGAGTACTTGATCAAGTGGTTAAGTCTTCTAGTTTCCATCCTGAATATTGGAGGTTCGAGTTGTCACTCTGCCCCTATCTCTTCTTTTTATTCCATTTATAATTATGAGGATGGAAGTAACAATTTTTTGTTTGTTTTTTTAAACGTACATAAAAATTACTCCTTTTCAACTCCCAAAACTTGAGCGCTCATATAATCATTAGAAATAACAATTTTTTTTAAAAAAAAATAACTGACTAGGAAATAGTGGTGGGGTCTATGCTACATAAATTATAAAGGGATAATACAAGAGGGATAGGGGTTGGACGGGGAATCGAACCCCCAACGTAAGTACTAACTACTAACTTATAATCACTCAAAATAACAATCTGATATGTAATATACTGGAGTGACTTATAGTTAGGGGTGGGTCGGTACGATATACCGAAAAAATTTCGCCGTACCGTATACCATACCGAACTTTACGGTATGAAATTGTCGTACCGAAACTTTCGGTATACCGATCTCCGGTATACCGAAAGTTTTGGTATGAAATATTTTCATACCGTTGACATACCGATATTTCAGTAAGTCCAGTATATACCGATATACCGAATCTTCGGTATATGCCGATATACCGGTATCGCAGTATATACCGACATATCGAACATTCGCTACATACTGACATACCGGTATTGCGGTATATACCGACATACCAAACATTCGCTACATATCAGCATACCGGTATCGCGGTATATACCGACATACCGAACAATCGGTACCGACATGCCGATACCGCGGTATATACCGAAGTTCGGTACGGTAATGGTATACCGCGGTATCAAAAGTTTTATACCGTTACCGTACTGAAATCTTAGATATATCGAAAATTTCGATATTCTCAATATTTTTTCGGTACGGTATGTGCGGTATGCGTTATATTCGGTATATTTCACCAGCTCTATTTAATAAGGCAGCTCTATAAATAGTCGTAATTTTAAATTAAAATATTACGGGTACCTTCTCGAAGTGTTCAACTTTCCTCAGGGGAAAATTCCAAGAAATTACGCACGTCAACAACCCTATTTAATAAGGCAGATCTACTGTCCAAAGTTCACCTCCTTTGGTTTATCGGATACAGGCCACTCTTATTTTCTGTGTTTTGAAAACATTCATACTCAAAATTTTACGGGGCGTTTGGTTCGGGTATCTGAGATTCCCACTGGGAATCTTAGGTAGGGAATGCAACATGCCCATGTTTGGTTCGGGGCATGTTTCATGTGGGAATCTCACATTCCCACCGAGGTGGGAATGTTGGGTGTTTTAGGTGGGAATCACATTCCCACCTGGAAGGCAGGTAATCTTAGATTACCACCTCCACTTTACCTACTTTTATATTAATTTGACTTTTATACCCTCACTTTTTATACTTATTTTATTTTATAAATTTAGATATTTGTATTCTAAAAAATGATAAATATATGAAATTTAATTTTAAAAAATAAATTGGAAAATTTTAAATTATTTAAACATATTTTTTAAATATATATATTCTCATATTTTAATATATATTTTTATATTTTTATATATATTCTCATATTTTAATATATTCTCATATTAAATAAGTAACTATCAAAGGATAAATTACATATAAAAAATTTTCAATATTTTAAAAAAATAAATCGGCTTAAATATTTTTATTGTGTAGCAAAATGACATATTTATAACATTCGTTCAATTGAAATTCAGGGACATTATGGTAAATTAATTAGAACTAGAAATCTGATATTCCCAAACTAACCAAACGCAATAATCTTAAAACATCGAAAAATAAGATTCCCAGCAATCTCATATTCCCAGTAATCTTACATTCCCAGCAATCACATTCCCACTGGTAATCTAAGATCCCTCCAACCAAACGCACCGTTATAGTTTGTCCCCTCCTATAATTTTGAATACTCCGTCCGTTACTTTTTAGTTGTCTCTTTCAGCTAAATTTCAATAACCAAGATTTGCATTAATTAACTCATAAATTTACATTTTTACCCTTCACCTAAACTCATTCTTAATAAATGTCAATAAATAGCATTTATGTAAAGTGAAGGGCAATATAGTAAAAATATAGCATAACTACCTATAACTACATAAAAATGACAACTATTTTGGAATACTTTTTACTCTCTAAAAAGAAAACTAAAAAGGAACGGATGGAGTATATGGTAATTAATATATTAAATATGTGATAACCATAATATGTGGTAACCAAAATTTAGATATGTGGTAATCAATATACAATAAATATGGTATCCAACATACCAAATGTGTTATGTGTAATAAAATGTGGTAACAAAAAATAAGAATACGTGGTAATTTCCTGCTATCAAAACACTCTCAAGTGTTACATTACTAGTAATGTGTATGGATTTTTAGATATCAAAACTAATTTTAAGGTTGATAACCCTATCAAAATTATCCACAAACATTTAGAATAAAAAAATAATCAATATTTTAGACGCATACTCCAAAATTACTCAACTCTAGTATATTTATAGAGTTCAGAATCTAAGGGTCAATTAAGCATTTTTCATTCTTGCACATTTTTATGGGTTATTGAGTTCAATTTCCCGCTAAATAAACTTTTAGTTTAGCTCAACTTTAATTTGGTTTACCAAATGAAATTTGCCTGAATGGTATGAGGTTCTGGTAGTTTAAACAAAGATGTTCGAGCATTTGTACATGCAAAATTCTGCTTTGGAAAAAACAATCCTTCAATGCCCACCAGATACTCGAGGGATTGATCTTGGGCCTAATGTGACTTGAGGATACCTAGTACACGCGAAAAATACTTTAATTTGGTTCATTTTTTTTTAAAAATTACTCCCTCCGTCCCAGGCAAGATGTCTGGTTTGACTTTTTGGCACTGTTCATTGTTTAACTTTGACTCAATATTATTCCAAGTACATGTTTGAAAAAAAATAGTCGAGTTGGATCTTGTTAGAATCGTATAATCATGTACTTTTATAATTTATATTTTAAATAATTTTTTATTATATATATTTTGAGATATTAACGATGGAAAAAGTGCATTGGATTGTGTGCAGAAATGAAACAAGACATCTTAAATGGGACAGAGGGAGTATTATTTTAGAGTTTGAATTTAAGCTCGAGTAAGTTTCAATAATATAAAAATGTCTTAGTTATAAATATATGGTGTCTCAGCAATAACGAGCCAAACTAGTATTTACGCACATCATCACAACACACTTCATTCTTTTGCTCCTTTGTCCGTAAAAAAACAAAAAAAAAAACCAAAAAAAAAAAAGAACCTTGATACTAATTTAATACGGAGTACCTATTAAACCTAGCTTATAATTGAGTTCGACTTTTTATAGAGTTTATATAAGTATATGTTTTAAAAAATTATTAATAAAAGACGAGGTAATAACTAAAATAGGCCACCAGAAGGAGTCATTTCCACTTTTAGGCCACGATATTTTAATTTAGGAAAATAGGCCATCAGAAGGATTTCGGGCCTGAATTTAGGCCATTGGGCTGGAATTCGGGCTACGATGGCCTAAAAATGGAAATGACTCCTTCTGGTGGCCTATTTTAGTTTTTGTCAATTATTTTTTTATTTTATGTAATTAAAATAAATAATACTCATTTTGTGTCATTATTTATGTCCTACTTTCTTTTCTTGTTCCAATATATTTATTTCATTTTCATTTTAAAAATAATTAAATATTAATCGTCAAACATACCCATCACCTTACATTAATAAATAAATATATTAAACTTTCAAATTACCCTTTACCATTAATAATTTCAGTCCACCTCACAACCACATATCAGTAAATCACACATAAATAAATAAATTAAAATTGTAAACTCATTACTTTTTTTAACACTAATAATGTGACGAATCGAGTAATATAAGAAATAAAATAAATATTAATTCAAATATATTATAAAATAAGTAAAACAAACACATATTCAAATAAATTATTAATTAAAACATAAACATATTTTATTATAAGTATCCCAAAATTTTCGGACATGGTACTTTATGTAGGGATAATTAGTATTAAATACAAGGATATATTAGGGTTAAAAAATGTGGATTAAGAATTTATATAACGTGGTTGTAATGAATTTATAATTTAAATTTATTTATTTATGTGTGATTTACTGATATATGGTTGTAGGTTGGATGAGAATTATTAATGGTAGTGGGTTTGAAAGTTTAATATATTTATTTATTAATGCGATATGATGGGTATATTTGGTAATTAATATTTCATTATTTTTAAAATGGAAATAAAAATATGTTGGAACAAGAAAAAAAGAAAGTATGACATAAATAATGACACAGAATGAGTATTATTTATTTTGATTAAATAAAATAAAAAATAATTCAAAAAAACTAAAATAGGCCACCAGAAGGAGTCATTTCCACTTTTAGGCCATTGCAGCCCGAATTCCAGCCCAGTGACCTAAATTCAGGCCCGAAATCCTTCTGATGGCCTATTTTCCTAAATCAAAATATCGTGGCCTAAAAGTGGAAATAACTCCTTCTGGTGGCCTATTTTAATTATTACCTCATAAAAGACATATGATATTTCTTAACAAGTACTTCCTCCGGTTTGTTTTAAATGCTACATGTGGAAATGTAATACTATTCACACAAACACTTTAATTAAAGTTTTATCATAACTATATAAGTTAAAATATAGTCAAGTGAGATCTTATTAGATTCGTTTCGTCTTGTAGTTTTTGAACCCCCAATTTTTAGAATTTCTACTTATACCGAATTTGAGTTATTAATAATTTAAAATATGCATTGGACTACGTATTGTGTGGATCTGTAGCAATTAATAAAAAAACAGAGGAAGTATATTTATATTTAATCAAAACTAATTTAATACGGAGTACCTATTAAACCTAGCTAAGCCCTTATTTGAATGAGCTTTTTTTTCAAATACTTTTGTATTTTGCTTTTAAAAAACTCAATGTTTTTAAATAATGCTAATCTTATTCAAACAACAATAAGTAAGTAATAGGGGTTGGGGACTTACCGATCAAGTCTCCCTGACTCCAAATTTATAGGTTGGAGGTTCGAATCCCCATCCGGCCCCCTATTCATTTCCTTTGTTCCATTTATAATTTGTGTGGCATGGACTCTCACCACCCTTTTCCAGGCCTTTAACGGCTCCTCCAAAAAAAATAAGTAAGTAATAGATATTTAGTCATCTGGCTTCACTTCGAAAAAAAAATGTAATAATATTTTTACGTATTAGAAAATAACTTTTGACTTATATATGTGACTATATTTAAAAAAAATGATAAAAAAAAAGAATGAGATATTTTATTTTGAAAAGAAAAAAATTCGCTCATTTTAAATCGGTGTGCATAGAATTTCTTACCCTATTGCATTTGAGTCCAATCAACCATGAATTAAATTAACAATTAGGGTCGATGTACAGAACACCAAATTTCCTAAATTGTTTTGTTTCGATTTTGCTAGGATTAATATGGGTACCAATCTCTTCCATTGCCCACTACAGCAACTCTCACCAAATTAAATTCACAACAATAACCATTTCAACAAAGAGAAAAAAAAAAAAAGTCTATACCACAACAACAAAGAACAAGAAAGATGAAAACGTAAAGGGGTGTGTGTGGACGCAATTCATCCATGTATTCATATCCATTGAAAATGATGAGAAAGAGAAATGTGACAAATGGAAATTCTAAAAAAACATATCTGATTATTACTTACGTCTTAAATAATTGAAATAATAAGATATGATTTCTAAATGCATATGCAAACGACTATTCCCTTTTCTCTACCTTTCTCGATACGTCTGTATTCAATTTACCATTTTGGTAAGTAAAACTACCCCTCCATTGAGAAATAATGTAACTAATTCCTGCTGATGCTAACATGATGGAGTTGAGGTCCCGGAGCCTCCATGAACAAAGTGCTGAAGTTTATGCTTGGCAGCGGTTATATGAACTCAATTTTAGTTAGGGGCACACACATTTTTATGTAAAATATCATATATACCCTTAATTAAAAAATAGGGATTGGGGCACTCTAACGATTATGAAGGATTATGGGCACACAATAAAAAACGGGATTAGGGCACTCACTTTAAGGATTTGGGGCACACAAATTTACAAATTCTTTATTCTTCCCTCCCTCTCTTCCTTTTCTTCCTCGTTGAAACAGAATAAATCACAAAACCCAAAACCCTACTTTTCTTAAGTATTTTTATATTCATATACTCCATGGATATAAACGAACAAGACGAGAAGCAATACCAAGATGAAGATATAGGGGAAGAACATAACAAAATATATTAATATATCTATGATTTAAAAAAATTGCAAACAAAGAAAAAAGAAAAAAAAAGTATGGCCGGGCCATTAATGGCCGGCCCATATAAGAACCTAAAGGCCACTAGTGGCCGTTCATACAACATAGCAAACGTCCAGAGCTGGACGTTTGCTAAGGAACGGCCATGGATGTCCATGGCCGTTCAGCGTAAAGGAGCAGAATTTAAAAAAAAAGAAAAAAAAGAGGAACGTCCATGGCCGTTTCTTCTCTTCGGCCTTCTTCTCGTTCTCGTGTTCTTCGTGCTTTTTCTCTTGGGTTTGGCCCAAGACTAATCCATTCTCCAAGGCTCCCGTTATGTACACACACGTCTTTGGGGTTGTGAGCATGAGGGGGCGGGAGCTCGAGCTCCAGGAGAAAAAGACAGTATTGGACGTTCCTCTTTTTTTTTTTTTTTTTTTTTTTTAAATTCTGCTCCTTTACGCTGAACGGCCATGGACATCCATGGCCGTTCCTTAGCAAACGTCCAGCTCTGGACGTTTGCTATGTTGTATGAACGGCCACTAGTGGCCTTTAGGTTCTTATATGGGCCGGCCATTAATGACCGGCCATACTTTTTTTTTCTTTTTTCTTTGTTTGCAATTTTTTTAAATCATATATATATTAATATATTTTGTTATGTTCTTCCCCTATATCTTCATCTTGGTATTGCTTCTCGTCTTGCTCGTTTATATCCATGGAGTATATGAATATAAAAATACTTAAGAAAAGTAGGGTTTTGAGTTTTGTGATTTGTTCTGTTTCAACGAGGAAGAAAAGGAAGAGAGGGAGGGAAGAATAAAGAATTTGTAAATTTGTGTGCCCAAATCCTTAAAGTGAGTGCCCCAATCCCGTTTTTTATTGTGTGCCCATAATCCTTCATAATCGTTAGAGTGCCCCAATCCCTATTTTTTAATTAAGGGTATACATGATATTTTACATAAAAATGTGTGTGCCCCTAACTAAAATTGAGTTCATATAACCGCTGCCTTTCTGCTTAGCTTCCTGGACCGAGTCTGCCTCCTTACCTCAACACGAAAAATTCCACAATACAATAGTCAACACCCAACAATTAATACTGTACAGCTAAATGACCAACACTGCATGAGGTAATTTAATTTAGCATGTCAAATATGAGTATTTTACTCAGAGCTTTTGAATACACATTTCAATGTATTTGTTTAAAAATTACTCACTCCGTCCCAGACAAGATGTCTGGTTTGACTTTTTGGTACTATTCATTGTTTAACTTTGACTCAATATTATTTCAAGTATATGTTTGAAAAAAAATAGCCGAGTTGGATCTTGTTAGAGTCGTATAATCATGTAGTTTTATAATATATATTTTACATAATTTTTTGTTGTATATATTTTGAGATATTAACGATTGAAAAAGTGCATTAGATTGTGTGCAGAAATGAAACAAGACATCTTAAATGGGACAGAGGGAGTACTAATATCTTAAAATCAATATAAGTAAAAATAATATAAAATACATATTCTAAAATTATATGGGTAGACGATTCTAACAAAACCAAACTCGACTAAATTTTGTTATTATATAATTGTGATAACTTTAGGTCAAGATTGACGAATGAATAGTGTCAAAAGTCAAAATGAGACACACATAATAATGGGACGGAGGGAGTAATACAGAAGATATTGGGTATTGGGGAGACACCATCTCCATTATTGATAGTCATTATTTCTCTACAAATTACAGAGTATTGGGGAGAGATCAAAATTGGACTTTCACTCACACCAAAATGGAACAAAAACAAAATGAGTTCAAGAATGTCACAAAGCATTCAATCTACAGAATCAAAGTGAAATACAAATATGTACAGTAAAGTTGCAGTACCAAAGTAGTACAAACAAATGTGTGTGTCCGATCCGGACCTCATCATCAGAAGCTTCTGGTTATGTTTCCAGATGAGCTTTCTGCCTTCATCGAATTTGCTCTCCCTCTTTTCTTCAAATCTGATTTTGATCTTGGAAACCTAAGCGGCCCAGCTTGCTTTTCGTGCCTTCATTGAAACACACACAAACAAATATGGACAAAGTAACTTCAAAATTGTGTACAGGATGATGTGTCATCTTTCATTGTGCAAGAAAAGTACTCATTGTTTTAGATGTAGTAATTGTTATTACCTCAGTGTTTTCTTCTCCTTGTGTCTCATCATGACATTGCCTTTAACATCCAGTTTAGTGTTTTCTGAGATGTGTTGCTGTGGCTGTAGGAAACTCGGGGAAACCCCATCATCTTTGCATTCCGAACCGCTGCTTTCACCCGTGGCCCTCGATAGGGAAAATGATGATGTCGAATAAGATGGCCTGATCGGGTAGTTGCCCATCTTTATTGCGCGTGCGTGGCCAGGCGTGTTGTTGGCCGGGGATGAACCCGGAATTTCCTGCCATGAAAGAAACAAACATCATGAACTTAACATTGGGACATCCATTTTGATCTGAAATGGAATTGTCAGTTTATTGCAACATGTAGGAGTAATAAACTTGTTCATTGTGCATTGACATCAAATACCTAATTGCAGCACAGCAATCCCTAATTCCGAATCTAACATTAGGCTTTTCAGGTTATAGAATTCAAAAAAATACTCTATAAGAAACGAACCAAGCAACAATGATCTCTGATTCACCAATACTATATTGGAGAATTATCTGTGTTTTGTTCTGATACCATGTTAAATTCGTGAATCAATAAACTTTTTCCCTCTCTGTATAACCATAACCACATTTTGTCACAAAAAAACCACATTGAAAGAACATAAAGAAGCCACAGAGACTAATTTTCGAACCTCAGCTGAACTTGCGCGCCCTCTGTCGAATTCAGCAAAAGTCGGATGCTTATCCGCGAAGGAGCATGCCGTGTTCATATCATCCGCCAGATCTCTTCCCAGCTCGTGCTCGCTTCCAAAGAGTTCTTCAAAGTTTCGGAACGTTAAATCCACATCTGGTATATTAACATCATCCATCCATTTCACTTCATCACAGACTCCAAGATCCTGCATATTTTGAAGCCAAATCTGCACAAGACATGTTCGAGGAGACCATAACTACCTGATGTTCATTCAATATCTACTAGTTTCATCGACACATACACACATACATATCGGTATCATCATTAACGTAACCAAGGAATGATAGTACGAGACAACCTCATTATTATGCACCGGACTTTTGCACTGCCAATACGCGTCTCCTTGCAAGAGATTCCCAGAGCCCGTCAAGTTGTCCAGCTGTGAAAACGGCGATGACAAAGGTTCCTCAGTCTTCGCCGCCTTGACTGCATAATTACCATTGTTTTGTAATAAGTCAATCTGTCCACCAAATTGCTCCATTTGAACATGTCTAAACGCTGCTCCACTTGTTGTCCTCTCTTTCATGTGTAATAAACTTGAATCGTCGAGCCCCTCAGACAGCTGCAGCCGTTCTAGTTCCTGAATCTGTTGCAGGATCAAGTAGCTCCCTTCATGCTGCTGCATATCCATCCAACGCCTTTTTTTAGCGCCAAAAAAAAAAAAAAAATAGTCATCGAAAAAAACTGAACTACTGAGATTATTACCTTTGGCGCGAAACTGGTGGATCCCTGTTGAGATTCTGTGCAGAGAACAGACATCATCATACTATTAACAACAGGGGCGCCATTACAAGGATTAAATCTGTTCGAATCAAACCCCCATAATGCGGCTAAGTCCTTAGAAGAAGGACAGCCGACATAACAACTGATCACTCTCTTGCGGTGCTGAAAGGCGTCGCTGTGATGTGCCGCGTCGCAGCTCTGGCACATGAACATCTCATGGTCGAAACACCGGACGAGGGCGGGGTAATACCTGCAGGCCTCACAGACAAGCGTGCGGGGATGTCTGAACGAGAGAGCGTTGGCCGAATGGACCTTGGAATCGCAGGAAAGGCAGAGATGTGCGGCGTCTGATTTACAGTACACAATCGGACATAATGCCGTGCAGAACTCGCATCTCCTCTCCGTCGATGATGATGACGACGTGGCGTTGTTGTTGTTCATGGCGCCAAATGTTAACAACCATGTCCGATCTGAGACAGCTGCAGAGTTAGAAGCAATTAAGGGACACGAAATTGTACTGAGAAGATTGCCTCATCAGATCTGGAAAGAAACAAATGAGGACAAGACATAACGGATAAAAGCACCGATTTTTTCATGTTCCATCCAAATAAAGCAACCGCAAGTCCACAAGAGCGAGCTATATTTATTTGGAAGATAAAATATCACTATACACAATACTTCATTATCCAAAATTGTGGGAGCTCTGCAGTTGCATCAGCTATACATGTAATGATCGAAACCAATATAATTGCAAGTAAAAATTGACACAAAGATCTCAACTTTATTGAACATACCAAAGCTACGAGGCAGAATTAGGCCTCAAAATACGAACTTGTCCGTTCAAATCCAATAATAATTTGATGGAAATCATCAAGAAGCAGGAAATTAATTACCTGTGAAGGATGAGAATGAAGTGGGTCCGTCCCAAAATTAAAGCGGGGGAAAAAGGGAGAAAGGGATCACAGGAAGAAGCAGCAGGAGGAGGAGCAAGTAGGGGATGATTTGAAGATGATGATGAGTTAATGATGGGCAAAAAAGGGGGGGCAGTGAGGGTGGTTAAGGGTTAGTTATATGCCATAAAAGCAATAATTTATCTGCAATCTACAATCTACATCCACATCCACCTTTTGGGGATTGCACTTTTTTTCTTTTTTTTTTTTCTTTTCTTTTCTTTTTTTTTTTTTTTTGGGTTTGGGGGGTGGGCACTAGGGAGTGGGAAGGATTGTGCTTTGTGGGCACAACACTATGACAATATATCCAAAAGTGAGTTATCCAATATCCCTTCACTGACCTGTTTTCCTTTGCTGTGTAGTGTCAAGTGTGTGCTCTGATGTCTGCATGTGATGCTTTTGTTACTACCCCTCCACAGTCCACTCATCCATATACTTGTTTTGCCTTATCCAATGGGTGATGGACACGTGCTCCCCCGCTGGATTGCCTACTTAGTATGGGCATCTCTTGAGTTTCTGTTACTTCCACCATCCTTGCATGCCTGCCTGCTTCCTCCCTTTCTTACATGGCGGCATGCTTTTTTTGAATTTACTACCAAATTTTCTTATTCACACACATATCCGTTGTTTGAATAAATTTGGTTCATATGCCTCCTATGTTTTGGTTTCTCTCGAGGTATATCATATTACTTAAAATAATGAAGATTTGAATTTGATTATAAAGTTGGAAATTGAAAACTTGGTTGCTAGATCACGCTCCAATCTTCTTGCATATCTTTATTTTGTTTTTACATTGTACTATTATTATTGGATTAATTAATTAATATTTTTAAATCAAACCTTTTCAAAGTAAGTGTAATGGAGAAAATGTTATGAGGAAAAATCTTGTGATTAATTCTACAATTGGCAAATAATAGTACTCTCTAATAATGAGTGTTTGTATTATAGTATTATTTCATTAGCATATATTATTATTATAAATATCACAGTATTATTATTCAGCCATATACTACAGGTCATTTACCATATGATAAGCTAAGGTATTCAAAACTAAATGGAACATAAAATAAAGATTATGACACTTTTTTTTAGTGATTTTCTTTTAAATTAAAAAAGTCTTGAAAAAACTGATATACGAGACATGCCAGAAATGAAATGCAGAATATATGATTAATGTTGAATTAATAATAGATGGATATATGTGTATAGACAGGCATGTAAGACTTTTGTGCAACCTCTTGAATGAATTAATTAATTTCGCTGAGAACAAATAATAGCAGTTTAATGAGGGTACGGTTACTGTTACGTGTATAATGTGAAACTTTTATTAGTTGACTAGGAACACATTGTGGGTGCTTGTCAATTCCGGTTTTATTTTTATTTACATTTTTATATATATACATATTTTGTATTTAATATTTTGGTGGGAAACTTTCGAGCTGTAGAAGTAGAAAGAATGAAATGAAAAGATGGAATTATGGAGGAGGTAGGTAGTTGGGTGAGTTGGGTCTGACATTTGGGCTGGGCTGGACGAACAAAAATGGGCCACCATATTTGGATCTGGCTTGGGCCCACATTGTCAACACATGGAGAATTTATTACGTGCTCCAAAAGGCATGTGAAAAGTCACACGCATGGACCCCCGGCCCGGCCCTACCACCACAATTGAAAACTTAATGCTCATCTACTATCTAAGACTCTAACGTTGCGTTTGGTTGGGTATCTTGGATGCCCTTGGAAATCTTCATTAAGGAATTATACATTCCCACGTTTGATTGGAGTAATCTTTTAGGAAGGAATGTCAGATTCTCAACCAAGTCGGAATGTGAAAGAGATTTGATGGGAATCTGATTACCTCTACGAAGGCTGGTAATGTAAGATTACCAGGCATATTCTATTTCATCTCACATTGAATTATCTTTTACACCCTTTAAAATCTTAAAACCATACATCAGCCAATTTTATTCTTTTTATTCATTGCTTGTTTAATTTATTTTTATTCTTTTTGTGGTTATTGAGTTTTTGAATACTTTTCGATGCATTTCACTATATACAGCTTGCAATTATATAAAATTGTAACCAACAAGTAGATTTAATGACTTAGCCTGAGTGGATAAGTCCCTAGGCTTCCAATGGCTCCTTCAAAAAAAACCTAATTCCAAGGTACAATTATCTTCCAAAAGAAATAGGCTTCATGGGAACTATTAAGTAATAATTTTGAATTAAGGGCATTATGGTCTATTCATGTCATGTAGGAATCCGAGATTCATAATCCAACCAAACGGAGTAATCTTAAAATACTAAAAAATAAGATTCCCAGCAATCTGACATTCCCAGCAATCACATTCCCACTAGCAAACCAAGATCCCTCTAACCAAACGCACCGTAAGTAGAATCCTCAGCCCGGCCCTACCAATTTAGGGGTGAATGCGGTTTGGTTTGGGGCGGTTTTGCATAAGTCAACCAAATCGTAAAAAAATAGTTTGAGAAAAAATCAAACCTAACCAGACTATTTTAGCATTTCAAACCAAGCAAAACCAAACCAAAAGAAAAGGTTTGATGCAGTTTGGTTGCGGTTTAATTGAAAATTTTAAAAAACAAAAAATCCTATGAGTTACAGTCGTAAGTGTAAAAGTCCAAACTCCAAAATGTTAATTAAAAGTTTAAAAAAAAATATAAGTTCACTGTTTACAAGTCATATACTTAATAAATTAGAACTATTAGAAGCTCTTGGAAAAAAAATAAAACTACAATTATAAATACATAGACAATGATTCAAAAACAAGTAAAATTAAATATTGATCTCGCATGATTTTTGCACTACAAGCCCAAACCTGTAACATAAGAAAACAACAAATTATATATTGATATTATATATAACAATGAAACAAAAAATTAAATATATACATTATATATTTTTAAATATATATATTGCGGCTTGCGGTCTGGTTTGGTTAATTTTTTCTCCAAACCAAACCTAAATCGCAAACTACGGTTTTGAAAAAAAAAAAAACTAAACCATAAATTTTAAACCGCAAATCAAACCAAACCGGTTTACGGTTTGATCTGGTCTAAACCATATTTAGAACAGCCTACCTACCATGAACCCACATATTTTTATTTTTTATTTTTTATTTTTCTTGAAATTTGGCTGATGGCACTGCTCACTAGTATCAGCATAGCATAACATATTGAACCGACTATATATATATTTATATTAAAATTTGCCGGGGTCCAACTTCATATCAAAATCAACATTAATTATCAGTTCAATTGATTAGGAACTTCTATTGCACTCGGACTCTTAAATAAATAAAATGAATTAAAAATAAAAATTCAACTTGGGGTCTTGGAGGGTGGCACATTTTTAGCCTTTCCCTTCTAAAAAAGTGTTAAAGCAATTAGTTTTAAAATCATGGAGAGTGAGTTGGCAGATGTTTAGCCGTTCAGAATGGTTGTCAAACAATGCGTACACTTCTCACGAATGGGGCAACTCATATTTTAATGTATAATTTCTTTTTTCTTTTACATAATATATAGTTATATACTACTAGTAAACTCGATGGTGTAATTTGTATAGTATGAGCTCCCACCACTCATTCTAGCATGTATAATATTTTTAGTTAAAAAAAAAACAACTAATCCCTCGAGAATGGATCTGGTGGACATTGATGGATTGCATCTCCCAAAGCAAAGCAAAATTCTGCATATACAAGGCTCGAACCTAATACTTTTAGGTAATCTGCCATAACCTCATACTACTCAGGCCAAATATGTTTGGTAACTTGATGGTATTTATATACTACATCAATTGCTTATTTTCTTTCCAAATACTTCATCCGTATTTAAATAATATTAACGTTTGCATAGTAAATACTATTTATTGAGTAATTTTGATTCGATTTTTTCACACAGTTACATAAGATAAAATATAGTCAAGTGAGGTCTTGTTAGATTCGTCTAATTACGTAGTTTTATAATATTAAAGTTTAATAATTTTTTATTTTATATAATTTGAGATATTATTCTTTAAAATATGTATTGGATTGCGTCAAAATAAGGAATGTCAAATTTTTTTGAATACGAGGGAGTATTTAATGGGAGAAGTTAGGGTGCAATCAAGACATTTGTCTTGATGTACTACGGCCTCCCATAGCCGTTGATTCACTTTGTAAATCGACAGTTGAGATTAACTTAAATGGTGAAAATGTAATTTTGTCATATTACTCCAAAATATACTTAGTACATTTCAGCGACAATTTGTATACATTTAAGCGATTTGTTAATATTTCAGCGACGGACATAATGTTTTCACCGCGGCTTCTGTATATTTCAGTGACGAAGTATAGTATATTTCAACGACGCAATATAGTATATTTCAGCGACATACTATAGTGTTTTTCAACGACTTGATAATGTTCATTTCAGCGACTTCATAAACGTTGAAACTTCAATTTTTTGGTTTACCATATTTCAGCGATGCGGTGTATGTATTTCAGCGACATGATGTGTGTATTTCAGCGACGAACTATGTGTATTTCAGCGACATTCGACAATATTTTCAGCGAAACCAACCTACGTATATTTCAGCGACTTGACCATTATACATTTTTGGCCAATTTTACCCTTCTACATTTTGAACCGTTGGATTTAAATAAACGGTTGATATTGTCGCCTTGATGTGCTGCAGATCTCTCCAGTCGCACCGCAACCAATCCCGTATTTAATATAATAAAAAGCTAATAATCATCTCAAATGGAGTAACTGAATGAAATAGTTATAAGAAATCACTTGTGTCAATTGCTCTACTCCCATCACCCTTTAACAAAGATCACGTGCCTAATTTAAAACAAAAAAATAAAATAAAATAAAATAAAAAATAACACCGTGAAAAAGTCAGGTCTGAATGATGTAATTTTCTTCCAACCCCGGCCAGACTATCGATCAGGAAAAAGTCGACTTTATCCCCATCAAAGCAAGAAACAAGAAGAAACTCATCATACAGGCTACAGCTGATGAGCGATAGGTTTATACTATGTGTATAACCTAAAGGACCAAGGATAGACAAAATT
The DNA here is from genome assembly GCA_030278955.1 of Hygrophila difformis. Classification (NCBI taxonomy): domain Eukaryota; kingdom Viridiplantae; phylum Streptophyta; class Magnoliopsida; order Lamiales; family Acanthaceae; genus Hygrophila; species Hygrophila difformis. Next base: position 43,712,864 of record JAOANR010000012.1, on the reverse strand, counting down.
AAATATTGCTCATATTAATCCAAGAGTTTGCAATGGTGCCACTTTTTCGAAATAAGAAAATCCTTTCCTTATAGGACGAGTACAATTTTAGCTGAATTTACATACTATATATGTCGATCTACTTATTCTGCATTACTTTTTGGAGCGAGGCATACAGTTCCACAGGTTCCTTGTCCTCATTACTTTTTGGAGAAGATAGTGATGATGAAGAACTAATAAGATCCATTTTTATTTTTTACAGATTCTTCAACAGCCCAGCCCGTACCACATCGTCAGTTAATTACTTCTATTTGGCAAATGATGCCAATTCTATCCCTTTTTAATTAACCTTGGGAAAACAACACTAATTCCATTAATAAGTTCCATGGGCAATAACATGTACAGTTTCTGAAGGGGAGCAGATTAAGAATTATTTTACCATGGTAAGTATATACTATACTTGAGGAATTTGTTTTTAGGTGTCCATGTCTAAAGTAGGTAAAGCACTGTATGTCTAGGAATACCCAATATTCTTTTCCATCATAGCATGTTACGTTCTTAGTAAGAAGAAATTAAAGTAGAAGGAAAATAACACAAATTACTGCTATTACAGCAGTATAATACTGAAAAACCAAATTTACATTTATGGAAATTGTGAAGGTTATACACAAACACGTGATATATGATTATTGAAATTTTCAACAATCGTCATATACTACAATATTTTATTTGGTAAACATTATTGACAAATTACAAATGGGGAATAAAGAGGAGGGATAAGAGGTCGGGTGGGAATCGAACCCCACAACCTATGGTTGGAAGGCACGGGAAATGACGACGGGGTTAAGTCCCATTCCCGTCATATACTAGTACAATATTGATCACTAGCTACTTTTAAAAAATCAAATATGGTATACACTAATTATTAATAATCCCAAGTTAGTTTTGGTACAACAATTATTATCACAACACATTGACATACAGTTATCAAAAGGTACACAAACCATATACTAATTCGTTATATATTTGTGACAGGACCTTTGAACCAGTGCCTGCCACTGAAGATCCAAGTAGAGACTATGAGGAAGAAGAGGCCACCAACTGCAACCGGTGTGTAGTTGAGAGTTTCCCCTGTGATCGGGTAAGACACTGGCAATGAGAACATAATGGATATTGCCACCACCCATATGACCGCAATCCAACCCATTATTACGCCGTATCGCCCGAGGTTGAAGGGTCCCGGAGCGAAAGATTTTCGAGCCATCGTCACCCTAAAGAAGATGGGCAGGGCATAGGCTATGTAGAGTCCTATGGTTGCTATGGATACCATGGCCTGAAATGCCACCAGGCTTCCTAGCGACTACATACATACATACATACATTTCACACGTTAAAAAGTTAACGTCAGTAACCAACTCTTCTAAAAGCTCAAGTAAAAATTAGAAGAAAAATGAATTTTTTTTTTTTTTTTTTTTTGGGGGGGGGGGGGGGTGGGGGTTTTGGGCACGTACCGTTAGGGCCATACAAAATGCTATAAAGGCCGAAAGCCAGACTGCGTTAACGGGGACTTCTTGTTTGTTAACTCTATGCCACAACGAAGAGAATGGCATGGCGCCGTCTCTTGAGAAGGCGTATGCCATTCGGGAGTTGCTGGTGATCGAACTCATGCCACAGAAGAAAATGGCAACAGCAATTATCCCGAGGCAAACGATCCCACCAACGCCGTTGCCATACCTACTCTCGAAAGCCTGGTAGAATATTTGGGCAATGGCGTAGCCGCCGGCATCGTTGTCCAAGCTCAGAAGACCGGGGATGTCTGTGACCGCGAATGTCACGCCTATAATGTAAGCCCAACCGAAAACAATGGATATCCCGATGGCACTTATTATCCCCTTCGGACCATTCTTGTCCGCATTCTTCGTCTCCTCTGTCTGCAAGCATAAAATGCTTGTAAGAACAAGAAATAAACTCGGAATCCAGAAACAGAACCAAAGACACATTATTATTACTTTACCATATGAGCAGATGCATCATAGCCTATTAGGGAATAAGTACTCATGAGAAGTCCAAGAATGAAAACATAAAATCGACTATGGACTCCTCGTCCCTCATCAACGTTGAAGTGAGTGAAGACGAATGCAGCACTTGCTCTTTCGGTTGCGACCAATGGAATGGCGACCATAAGAACAACGACGCCTAAGGCATTCCAGGCGGCGGCTAGCCGGCCGAAGAAGGACAGCCATGAGATAGGGAGGCAGTTGAGGAAGGCGTGCAAGAGAAGAAGTCCACCGTGGATTGCAATGACAACATATTTGGAAGCCAAATATCCTCCTCCATTCTGGCCTCCAGTGCTCAACAGAATTATGACTTGTATCAACTGTGCTAGAGAAAAATCCACACTGGTAGTAACAGCCCACTGCACAAGATAATAATAATAATAATAATTAGCTATGAAGGGATTTGTGATGGTTCATGGATGATATTGCAAAGAGGGACGAATTCTTTTTTTTTTTTTTTTTTGTTTGTAGAATGTACCTGACCAACAATGTTGAACCTGCCCAAGAAGTAATAGAAACAGAATAGAGTGATTTAGCATTGAGGACAGACAATCCAGGATGGAGTACTGATTTAAGCATAAAGTTCAAGATTTGTAAAACGGGCAATTTTGTGACGTGTGACAAAAACTAGAGTTCTCTCAATTAATTAATTACCAATGTTACCCTGAGTAATATAGCATTGCTAAGTACAAAAATTTATACTTAGTTTAGCTGTTTAGGGTTGTGAGCAAAATGAATTGCCTAATCAATACGGTGCAAGTACCTGGCTAGCTTGCCTTAATTAGAAGCACTCCAGACACAGGCCAGATCAATTTTCTAGTCAACTGATATGCAGTAATATTAGGAATTGAAAACACTATACAAAATTAGAAAGAACAGAATGGGATGATAATCTTTTTTTTTAAAAAAAAAAAAGAAAAAAGAAAAGAAAAGAAAAGAAAAGAAAAAGATGAAATATACGGAGTAGTAATAATATGTAAGTACCATCCAGTGATCCAGGAGGCAAAGGGTGCCCAATGAGGGCCAGCAAGCTTAGCGCTCCAATAATAGAGACCCCCCGATGTGGGATAAGATGAGCAAATCTCGGCCATTGAATACCCAACAACCATTGTGAAACATCCCGAGATCAGCCATCCATAGACGAACGAAACGGGTCCTCCATAAGTTAACCCAGTGTTGTACAGTGTACTCACCCCTGTCAGCACTGATATGATCGAAAACGAAAACGCAAAGTTTGACACCACTCTGCCGCCATCCATCCATCCATCATATACCAATTACCATACCAAAAAAAAAAAAAAAAACACAAAGAGTTCAACAAAACCCAAAATTAATTAAAGGGAAAAGAGGATAGATAGATCATAGATCTCCATCAGATCAAAGGTGAAAACTGTATGATGAGTAGTAGGAAAAAAACAAAGCAACAGTAGCCGAGTTATTACGAGAGGTCACGGTTGAGTTCTTGTTTGTAGCCGAGTTGGTGCAATCGAGAATGTCCCGAGTCAACTGGTACTGCAACAGTAGTAGTACTTTGATTGCCATTGGGAAGATCATCAGAGCTTTCTCCGGCCAGATTCCATGGAAGCTTTTCTCCATGCCACCAGCCCATGTCTTAGTTACGATTATCTCTCTTTCTATCTTCTTTCTCCCACTGTACACACGCATATATACTATATATACTTACAAGTTAATTTTATCATAGTTATATAAATAGTAGTTAAAAATATAGTCAAGTGGGATCTTGTTAGATTCATCTCGTCTTGTAGTTTTTAAATATCGAACTTTTAATTTTTTCTACTTAAACCGAATTTGAATTATTAATTATTAAAATATGCATAGGACTGCATGTTGGGTGGGTCCGTAGCAAATATAAAAAACTGAGGAAGTATATTAGATTATACTAATATCATTCGGAAAAAAGGCCAATATAGTCCATTTTTTTTACAAAAAAGCCAAATCAGTCCTTTTTTTATTTTTTGGCCCAATTGGTCCGCTACATATACTAATTACGTCCCAATCAGTCCTCCATCCACTAATTATGCCATAATTACATATTTTTGGCCAAATCAGTCATTTTTTTCTTCAAAAATCTAAATTGGTCCGTTATTAATTTTTGCCCCCTTTCATGCAGTCCAATGTACATTTTAAACCACTAATAACTTAAATTCGATATAAGTAAAAATTCTAAAATTTTGATATTTATAAACTACACGACGTGACGAATCTAACAAGATCCTACTTGGCTCATTTTAACTTGTATATCTATGTTTAAACTTTAAGTCAAAACAAGTGTATGAATAGTAGCAAATTAGATAATGTAATTATTAAAAAAATGGAGGTATATCTATGTTTAAACTACATTGTCTAATTTGCTACTATTCACACACTTGTTTTGACTTAAATTTTAAAAATAGATATAATAAAATGAGCTAAGTAGGATCTTATTAGATTCGTCTCGTCGTGTAGTTTATAAATATCGAAATTTTAGAATTTTTACTTATACCAAATTTGAGTTATTAGTGGTTTGAAATGTGCATTGGACTGCATGGAAGGGGGGCACAAATTAATAACGGATCAATTTAGATTTATTTTAAAAAAAAGGACTGATTTGGCCAAAAATATGTAATTAGGGCATAATTAGTGGATGGAGGACCGATTGGGACGTAATTAGTATATGTAGCGGACCAATTGGGCCAAAAAATAAAAAAAGGACTGATTTGGCTTTTTTGTAAAAATAAAGGACCATATTGGCATTTTTTCCAATATCATTCAATCAATTATTACATCCTACAAGTGGCCGGCCGATGCCGACAGTAATATACTTCCTCCGTTTTTTATTAGTTGTAACATTTGTAAATTTGGTACTATTCACACATGTACTTTGATTTAAAGTTTTATCATAGTTACAAGTTAAAATATAGCCAATTGGGATCTTGTTAGATTCGTCTCACCGAGTAGTTTTAAATATTGAACTTTTAGAATTTTTACTTGTACCGAATTCGAGTTATTAATGATTTAAAATGTGCATTGGACGGTGTGCACAGTGGGTCCGTTATAATTTTTGAAAAACTGAGGTGTTTGCATAATTTTGGCAAACACCCTAATTACACCCAAATTAGGGTGTTTGCCAAAATAATTATTTTAATATAGCAAATTTGTGAAATAAAACGGTGTTTTCAGAAGAGATAAAATAATTTAAAATATAGTTCAATTAGTTTTTTTAAGCCTAATTTTGGATTTCAACTTATTATAAGCAAAAGATTGGTTTCAAAATTAATTATTATAGAGCTAATTTTGATTGATTTATTACTCAAATAATCAGTTAACAACTAGTATCTAATTGTCAAACAGGGCCAAGGAAATGAAAATAGGAAAAGCCAGTGATTTGGCCTATGAAATTATGTGCTTATATCTTTACCAAATATTTCCTCCATTTTTTATTAAGTGATTTTGGCCAGCCTTTTCTGTAATAAAATAATTAAATACATTTTATCTTCCCACCTTTCACATTTCACTTTCTCATTTATTTATTTTATTTTATTAAATATAAAAATGTAATATTTGTTTAAAACAACCAAACAAAAAAATGACCACTTATATTAAAACGGAGAGTAATTTATGCATTATGTTATAAGGCATATAATTAATTTGTTTTCGTCATGGCCTTGATAATACTTTACTTAACTCCCTCCGTTTTTTTAATAAGTGCAACGTGTTTCATTTTCATGCATGTCAATGTACATTTTAAACTATATATTAATAACTCGAATTCGTTACAAGTAAAATTTCTAAAAATTTTATATTTAAAAACTAAAAGATGAAACGAATACAACAAAATCTGACTCGACTATGAGGGTGTTTGGATAAGCGGTAAGAAAAGTGATTATTTGATTATTGCATTTTCAAAACGCAAATAATCAGTTTAACCACTAAAAAATGGTGCTGCAAACCTGATTATTTGCGTTTTGAAAACGCAATAATCAGATAATCTATTTCATATCGCTCATCCAAACACCCACTATATCTTTTCTTGTATAATTCTAATAAAAATAGAAGTCAAAATGCTACAATAAACAGTAAAAAAGAAAGTCAAAACTTTACACTACGGATGGATCGTATATTGCTTTGATTATAAGATTGTTCGGGAATCAACGAATTCATATTAGCACATTATGAATTGTAATATACTACATCCGTTCCTTTTTAATTGCCACGGACCACATTTCACGCAATCCAATACACATTTTTAATCGTTAATAACTCAAATTTAATATAAGTAAAAATTATAAAAATTAGATATTCTAAATCTATACGATTAGACGAATCCAAAAACATCCTACTTGACTATATTTTATCTTACATAATTGTATTAAAAAGTCGAATCAAAGTTACTCAATGAACAGTGACAAAATGTCACATAGAAACGGAGGAAGTAATATAAATTGTCACCACTAACAGATCTGATTTCCAAACAAACCCTACATTGAGGTTATTTGGATGCAAGATATCAACCCGTATATTTTATCAATCTATTGACTTCCAAACATCTATTTACTGTACTTTTTAAATTTTTCTTTTGGCTTGTAAGTTCGTTGAAGTTTGGCACATATCACTGTCATAGAATTAAATGCGTGCAACTACTGTTCTTATTCCATCATTATGCAGCTATTAAAATTTTTGGATAAAAATTAAATGATTTTTTGTGTGTATCCAAACCCATAAGAAATTAAAAACATAGATTTGGATCAGCTGAAAAGTCAGCAAGCGCTAGCATGCAAACCCGATCTATGCTTCCTATTGAGTGTTGACAAGATATATACTTGGTATTAATAATATCTGTGCTATATAAAAATATCCACGGCATATAAAATATTCATTCAATAGTTCATCTGATTCAACTACCAAATTAAATAAATTTTTTTATAGTTAAAGCGAACCTTTTCCATCCCTTCATTCTTTTTTAGTTGTCTTTTTAGAGAGTAAAAATTGTTCCAAAATAATTGTCATTTTTAGGTAATTATAGATAGTTATGTTATGTTTTTACTATATTACCCTTTACTTTACATAAATGCTATTGTTGACATTTATTATGAATGAGTTTAGTTGAAGAGTAAAAATATAAATTTACTATGAGTCAATTAATGCAAACATTGGTTATTGAAATTGAGCTGAAAGAGACAACTAAAAAAACGGAGTAATAATAAAAGAATACAACTGTAAATAGATTTATACTTACTCAATTTGTCACGTGAGAATATTAAAAGTCAGCAATACAAAAGCAGAAAAGTCTCTGTATTCCACAATAACGTCATGAATATTTTGTTGACTTACAACTATATTAGGGAGTATTAATATAGACGCCATTTTAATATTTATACTCAATTATTCACTCGTATTTTAAAGTACGGAGCAGCATATTTTTCTAGTAAGATAAAATGTTTTTTCTTTGCCATTTAATCCTTCAAATAACTCGATAATGATGAGAAAAATAAATTGTACATGGATAAAAATAAATAATTAGTTAATAAAAATGTTAAATATAGTGAAGATTTTGAGGGGAGTGATTGTCTCACGGTTGCTAACCTTTTCCAAATAAAATCACATACTGTATGTTTTTTTTTTTGCTAACCCAGGCTAAGAAATGGGTGGTGGAAGTCTATACCACACAAATTACAAAGGGAATAAAGGGAATGGATAGGGAGCTAGTGGGGATTCGAACATTTAGAAGTCAATGGACTTAACCACTTGGACTAACTCCTCATCCCCATAAAATCACATATGTTTTTTTGCTTGACAGCCTATTCAAACTAGGAAAGAACATAAAAAGTAAAAAGCGACAACCAACCCAAAAAGATAACAAAGCTAATACCGGGGGAACCAAGTGTCTGTGGCATCAGCTGCTAGAAGTGGCATGACCCTATCCGGCGGGAAAGCCTAAGTAGTGAAGAACAACTCACTTTTAGCACCCATCTTAGCGAGAGAATCTGCTACAGTGTTGCCCTCCCTCAAGATATGTGGAAATCTACACACATGAAATTCCCTACTGAGAGACTTGATCTGCTTGACATAGGGTGCTAACGAATATAGAGGATTACACACAGAATTAATCACCCTTAATGCTTCCTTAGAGTCGCACATACAACATATAACAGTCAATCCATGTGCTTTAGCCATCCTGAGGCCAAAAAACAATCCTGCTAGTTCAGTTTGTAACACAGGCACCATACCAAGGTATCCAGATACCCCCCCCCCCCCAAGCCACTGTCCATTACATTCACGCAAAACAGCCCCAAACCCCCCCCCCCCCCCCCCCCCCCCCCCCCCCCGCGACCATGCTCAGTTGAAACGGAGGCATCGGAGTAGATAAAGGATCCATACCAGTTTTCATATTCCAGCTTACTAGACGTGGAGAAGAACCTCCAGCCCTGGGACATGTCACAACAGCATCTAAAGCAATATGGAGATGTTTAATACGGAGAAGAAGAGACTGATTTGAACAGTCGACACCACGGAAAACACAGCTATTACGTTCGCACCATATCGACTAGAGCCCAACCATGAAATTGGAACCATAGCATTTGAACATTGCCTGAAGCCACACCCTAACCAGCTGCCTATCAATCGAACACAGATCTTCTGGAAAGATAATGTGAAGAGAACACCAGACTTGTGCCGCCTAAGGGCAATAAAACAAGCAATGGCACCAATCCTCGTCTTCAACCCTACAAATACAACATAACGGATTAGGAGCCAGGTTGCGACGGAAGCGAAGTTGATTACATGGAATAGCTTCCTTGGCCACCAACCACAAAAGGAAACACAATTTTTCTGGGAGCTGTGAACTCCATATCCAACTCCAACCCGCAGCCTGATGAAGCAAGCTAGTAAGAAATCATAACCAGGCCTAGTGGAATAAATTCCATCAATGCTACCCTTCAATCTCCGGCCATCCTCACAATTAGGATGAGTACACGGCGGCGGCTTACTCAAGATCTCCATCCGGACTTCATCAGACAGAATGGTGCGGATAGAAGACAAATTCCATCCATGGTCTCCAATAATGTCTTTAATAGTCATACCTTATCACATATGTCAACATATGGAACATGGGGTCCCAAAGAACAGACATTTAACCATGGAAAGAAGAAAAGTGAAGTAGCACCATTGCCAATATGAAATGAAACCTCCATCCAAACGTGTAGAAGCTTTACAAATACTACGCCATGTGAAAGATCCCTTAGATCGAAGATTGGCAATCTAAAAACCATTACTGCAGTACTTAGAACATAGTTTCCTCACCCATAACTTATCTCTACCCATGAACAGATCGTTTGCCAACTTTCTTAAAAGTGAAATATTTGATAGTCGAGCCTTTCATAGGCCCGACCAACCAGCAGAATTAGGAGCAGCTACATTATCCCAACACACAAGATGGAGACCTTTACCACAATGATCCTTCCAAATCAATTCACGGATCCTCCGATCATAAATCTTGCAGATCGACTTTGGTAACCATCCTATCTGCATCACATATGTTGGGATAGCTGCTAGGACATGTCTAGCCAAGGCTAAACGTCCCACTTTATTCAGAAGCCACAACGTCCAACAAGAAATATGGTCATCCATTTTTTCTACAATACGAAAGTAGCTGTGAGCAGAGATTCGACCATGATGTATAGGGAATCCAAGATAGGACCCCAATTACATCGAGAAGGGAATATCATACACATTTGAGAACCATCCCCTCCCAATATCCATAATACATAGAGAAACAAAAGCACGCAACATAGAGGTGTTAACCTTCAACCCGACCAGATAGCAAACCGGTGGATAGTGGTAGCCAAACAGCCGAAGTTGGCCTCGTCAGCCATGGAACATAACATCAGGTCATCAGTAAAAAGTAAGTGGGTAACCATGTACCAGCTTGGATCTCCTGGAGAATAGTAGTCGATAGACGTTCCATAACTATCTTAAATAGATATGGTGACAAGGGATCCCCTTGTCGAAGTCCTCGTTTTGGCCGAAACCCTTCCAGTGGAACACCGTGCTACAAATAGAGAAGATAGGAGATTAAACACAATACATTATAGTATGGCGCAATGAATCATGAATGTTCATTTGATATATTATTCAAGAAAGGCCATCGCATATTATCATAGGCCTTCTCAAGGTCAATTTTGACTACCAAGCCCTTCAAGCGCGGGGAAGCAGATGAAAGCGAGTGCACAATTTCTTGCAGCAAAATGGCTTTATCGACCGTCCCACGACACGGAAGGAAGGCCGACTGAAGCAGGGAGATGTACTTCATAAGCACGGGTCTCAACCGGTTAACAATAACCTTTGAAATAAACTTATATCCCATATTACATAATGTTATTGATCGGAACTGGAACCTTAAGTATAAGGCTAATAAAGGCTTCCACGAGGCGATCATCAAAGGAGCCAACATGAAAGGTCTGTTACACCATCCCTATGATATCACCACCGACCACCGGCCAGAACTTTTTAAAGAAAGCTGTAGGAAAACCGTCTGGCCCAGAAGAGGAAAAAGGCTTTCTTCCACCTACTGTTTGGACATCATTAGTTAATCCAAGAAGCTCCACAGAAGCTAAGGGCAGAAGGGATGGGAGCGGGTCACCAGTTGGGCCGTCCCTACCATCAGAAAATAGATTACCAAAGAATTGGCAGACAGAAGACTTTTGAGGATCTCCTGCTCTTCGCGCCAAGTACCATCCTCCAAAAATAATCCATGGATCTTAGCTCAATGATGGTGAAACTTGGCTTGCACGTGGAAATAACCCGTTTCCGATCATCTAAAGTAATCCAATTATCCCGCGCCCTCTGAAACCAGAAGACCTCTTCTTGTGTCAATAATTTATCACACTTCTGTTAGAGTTTTTTCTCCAGAAGAAACAACCGGAAAGAATCAACGGTAGCTAGGCAGCGATCAGTTCCAGCTAACATGCGAACGATTTTCTTCTTCTTATTCATAGCCTTACGAGCCGCCGATTGACAATGTTGAATAAATAAAGCCTCCCCATGGTTCTCCCACGCCTCATCCACCAACTGCAAATAACCTGGTTGATTATCCCCCACTAGGCCACCCACCGAAACATTTTGGCCGCAGAAAAATTGACCGGATCCCCACAAGACATGATGAGAGGTGAGTGATCAGATGAAGTATGATGAAGAACAGAAATATGAGCGTTCAGAAATAAACTGATAAACCCCATATTGGCAAGTCCTCTATCTAGCCGTTTCCGAATTGCCCCGCCAGCATTCATTGGTCGAGACTAAGTAAATATAGAACCTTCTGTCCGAAGATGAAATAGACCACACTCCAGCAAACACTCTCAAAGTTCGTCCGCCCATGGTTGGATAAAGACCCCACCTCTGACCTTTGAAGCCACAAGGACCTCATTCCAATCCCCGGCCAAAAACCAAGGCTCCTGAATCCTATCAGCAAGGTGACGGAGGTAAGTCCAGTTAGCTCTCCGTCTAAAGTAATTAGGATGGCAGTAAACTATTGTGCACTTCCAGATTATATTATTAGCTAATAGTTCCAAGGTAATAAATCGATCCTCAGCCTCAAATACAGTACATACAATACCAGAGCCCGACCCACTGAGGATCCATAAACCGCCCGAACGACCAACCGATTCCTGTAAGTAGATAGGGATATACCCTATACTATAGGGAAAATTTCGAAATCAATCAAAAGCTCCCTGAGGCTCAAAAATGAAAAGTATAAAGGGCTTATGCAACTGAATATATTCCGCAAGGCAGCGCCTTGTAGCCGCATTCATTATACCCCGAAGATTGCAAGACATAATTGTAAAGTCTGAAAACACATCCATAGGAAACCAAAATAAATAAGGAAATAGTTCCGTGCATCAGACTCACTGTCCACACATCCCATTGAACTATCACAATCCTTGTCCGGCTCCACATCCGGCCCGGAAGGATCATTCTCATCCGTAGGTACCCCTTCAGAGGCCATCTCACCACCGACGTAAAGAGCTGGCAGAGAGGGTGACCCTGGCATGCCCTTTAGGAGAAGTGAAGGATCTAATGCAGCCGTAGGGGTGGAACAAGATTCCGTTCTAACTCTTTTATGGCTATGGTCTTGACGTGTAGTCCGGAAGGGGGCTTTACCCCCAATCTGTTGTGGATGAGGATAATAAACGTGGAAGGCTCAAGGTGCCCTGAGATCCAACAGTCAAAGGACTAACTGACCTAGAGAGAGAAGGCCCATCTATATCTATATGTTTTATAGTACCCCCACTTATCTAACTCATTCCCCTGTCCAGTAATATTACCCTTTTACTCTTTCTTACTTGGTTTCTGTCTCTGCACCACCATCCATTCTCCTATACACACATCATCACTTATACCAGAGTCTGAGAGAGGCCCATTCTTTGAATCAGGAACTAAGGCGGATTGATCCCCTTGCAACCTATGATCATCCTGCTTTCCACGATCTCGAACAGATTCAGAAACTATTACATGCAGCAAACTACCCTCCCTAGGCTCTTGGGGGGGATCCGCAGGTGAAGAGGATTCCGGCGACTGGCAGTGACCCGATAACGGACATCGGTCACTTAAGTGAACAAACCTAGCACACTTCATACACAATATATGAAGCCCTTCGTAAGAAACATTGACAATTTGTCCTTCAACATCAATTTGTCCAATCAATGGTTCATCAAGGTTGATTTCCACACACATGCACGTATACCGGCCTTGGGAAATTGCCAAAGTATTGACATCAATCTTAACAAGAGTATCCACTGCATCCGCAATAACACTAAGCCCCTTCATCGTATAGAAAGCTTGCTTGAGCTCTGTGAATCTTACCCATGTTTAGATAGTGTTCACCTTTGTCGTGACTGGGTCGAACTCTCGCGACCAACGCATAACAACCAACCAATGATCAAAAATCATCCAAGGTCCGGAAGTAAGGACCTCTCGATCAGCAGTCGATTCGAATATAACCAAGAAACAACCACTACCCACATCCAACATATCAATCTGTTTTTCCAACCTCCAATCCTGAATGAGCCTATCCCTGAAAGCAATAAATCCCACAGAAATCCCTAGAGGTTTTACAAAAGAGTGTCCACCCACGGGGCATAAAAGTCATCCAAGATTGACGAAGCTAAACGCACCTGAGGACATCGGCGATGAACACCTTCTCGATTAATAGAAGCAAGCTTTTCATGCAGCAGATCAGAATCCTCAGAGGGAGTTGATTCCGGCGGAGCAGTACCGCCCATGACGACATCCCGGAACGAAGGCACGACGGAGCGAGGTACGGCAGACGGGGAACCAAATTTCTTCCCGCGGCTAATGCTTCTGGCACGTGGTTCCAGCGGCATTAGTCCTTTGTAGTCTACATATGTTTTATGTTTTTCTTTCTTTTCCTTTCTAGCATATATAGGCTGTATAGCAAAAAAAATTAATATTTTTAAATTATTTCATTTTAAAATATTATTATATAGTAGCTATTAATTTTAAGAATCACTCTATTATTTTTCATAATATATATATATGTTACCTCCCTCTATGTGTAAATGTTACGGATCACTTTTTGACATTGTTTACTGTTTAACTTTAATTCAATTTTTTATTATAGTTATTTAAGAAAAAAATATACTTAAGTGAGATCTTGTTAATTAGATTCATCTAATATTGTAGTTTTTTTGGCGTGTACAGGGTATCCCCAGGTCACATTGGCTCCAAGACTAATCCCTCGAGGATCTGGTGGGCAATCAACCTGAGACCTTTGCTTAATCTGTCATAGCCACATACCACTCACCACTCAGGTCAACTGCATTTGGTTAATATTGTAGTTTTAGAATATGAATTTTTTTATAATTTTTAATTATACACAATTTAAATTATTAATTGTTAAAAATATGCATCGACAAACGTGTCATGGAGGAATGTAACAATTCCACTTAGATGGAGAGGTATATGAATAAATTTTAAGAGTATGATGACAACCGAATTGAATTAGTCAATTATCGAGAAGGGAGTTAAAACAACAATTCCTTTCTCACGAGTATTTTGTTGCGTAATGTAAACATTGACAACCACCAATAATAAAATGACTAATAAACACACACACACACACATATATCTAATATATATATACTAGACGGGTGATGAACAGTACTTTTAATTTGAACAGTTGTTTCCAGTTGAACAGTAATTTTCGACCTAGAATTCCTTTTATGCCCTTATGCCAGTCCACTTATTTGCCATCCCGCTTGGAAAGCTTCCTTCAGTGTTCACTATCGATTAGCAATCTAGGGTTTGTGCTCGGCTGGTTGTTCGCATCGTCGCTCTTGCGCACCCATTAATTCCAGCGCCGCGGGTATACATGGACGCTCGTCGGCTGCGGCGAAGTGTCCGGCCACACATCCTGTCGCCTCATTCATCAGCCCTCACAGCTATCTCGTTGTGTCCGTCCCCGATTCAGGTAAACCTTCATATTTCAATTTCTTCGCCGGCCCTCGCGTTCGTGAGGCCGGATGTGTTATAATGGTTTCGCTTTCCACCCTATCACCCTTTGTTCTCTTTTTCCATTTGCTTCGTGTTCCTTCTGGTTTATGAAGTCTTCTTATGTTCTTCGCTCCCTTCAGCTCCATTTGCCCTCCTCCGTTTTCCAACAAGAACTACTGCTCGTCCCTTCGCCCGTCAACCGCCGCCCGACTGTTGCTTCGTCCGCTGCCTGCCGGCCGCCTGCCATTGACGCCCTCTGCATCTTCCCGATCCGTGCCCTAGAGTTTTCAGTTTTGATTTCCCCGCTTTAATCCATTCTACTGTCTGCTTCGGTTTTACCTCCCACAGTGAGTTTCATCCGACCTTCTTTTTGGGTTTTATGTTCTGCTCAATTCCGAATCTGGCCAAAGCTTATTGGTCGCTGTGTTCTTTTTTGTTAATATTTGATTGTCAAAGGTTAGGGGTTTGCGTCGAATTGATTTTATGATGCACATTCTGTTTTATGATTATTTTTGCTAATAGGAGAATCTACTTGAGTACTTTACTTAACCTCTTTTAAAGCTTTTCCCTTTTTCGTGGTAGATTTGCTCTTTAGGCTTAGTTGTTGTCTGGAATAGCTGTTTTTGAACAGTTGATTAGAAGGAAGATCTTGGATTTGGTGGGAGTGTCGGTATCTAGAGTTTGTTCTTTACTTCTGGCTTGCAAGGATCTTGATATGCATGTCGTTTACCAATGTTGTGTGTGTGAGCTAGGTTCTCGGTAGCTTGTTGCAATTTATTGTTCGATTTGTGCTTCAATTTTGGCCCTTCCAAATCCTGGATTTATGATTTTGTGCCTTCTGTTTTAATTATTTGTGTTTGATTCTCTAAATTTTGGTTTGCCCATTGTCTTGATTTTATATGCTGGTTGATGGTTTCAGTGCTGTAGTTAGGCCAAAGTTGCTTGCCTGAATTGATTTTAAATTAGGTAATCTCCGGTCTTGCCTTTGGAATTTCTATATTTCCTCTTCAAGCTTGTTGCTGTGTTGCGTTGTTTTACTTTTAAAATATTGTACAGATGAATTCTTTTAACCTGCCCTTTTATATTGTGGGGCTGCTTTTTATTGTTGTAGAATCCTGATTGGGGCATACAAAACCAAGGGTCGGGTTCACAGTCGTGCCTGGATTCAAATTTTGAAGGCCTGTCATTTAATCCCAGGTTTATCTCACTAACTCAAAGTCTACTGATTAGTGTGAGCTATATTGGTAGAGAGGTGGTTGTGCCATTCCTCTGTTCATTGTCATGCCTGAGAGTTATTCATTTTTGTGGGGTACCCCCTCCCCACCAACGTAAGGTGGCTATGCATATGCTTCCATGCTATACTACATTTTGTATTTATTACTCCAAGGTTTACGAGAATAATGGATTGATTTTATAATGGCTCTGAATGATACGAAAGGACATCGCATTCAGAGTTGGATATGGTGAAGAGTTGTAAGTGTTGACCAGGTTTGGAAATTCTAGATTTGGTCAATAGTGTAGAATCTCACAATACATGTGTTTCCTTGCGTCTGGGGTGAATTTTTTACTACTTTCCTTTTTGTTCTTTTTAGCACATAGTACTAGACGTAGAATCTCAAGGGCCAGGTTGATGCTGATAAGTATGATACAACAAATTTGTTAGTAATATAGGATGGGCATATCTCCTTCTATATGATTGATATTTCATTCATGAGATGTAAACCCTCAAGGGTCAACCACAGTTATTAGATAATAAGATATCATGCGAATTTACATTCAGATCTTGCCACAAATGCGGGTGCCTTCTCATACTTGTCACTCCCCAGCCCTCGAAATCTGACTCCATAGTAGTACTAGATTCTAACTCATATACTGATTCCTAACCTATTTATTTATTTCTTTTTTATTCATCGAGGCCCCCTGTTATATAGAGTAGCTTTAACTATTATGAATTCATGGGTGTGTGGCATCATTAGGAAAGTGTGTGTCTGTGTGAATTCATGGTACTGTTTGAGGTTTGTAGTTCGATTCCTCTTTTTTAGATTTTGTTCTTTTCTTTTAAGATAATGGTTCTTGTGGAGAGTTCTATACTGTCTTTGTCACGAGCCAGAACAGGTGTAGTGGTAATTCCATCTCCAGCAGATCATTTGTCTTGCTGGCAACCTTCACATGAGATCCAAAAATTCAATAATGCAATAGCTTGCATGAAATCGAAGATTTACCAAATTACAGTATTTTACGCATTGAAATGCAAATATAGTTTATCATTGGGGAACTCTATAGCCTGTGCATTTGTAACCCCATCATTCACCACTTTTGGTTTATGATTATGTAAATTTGGCCCGTTACACTTTTAATTATAATCATATAAATTTTGCAATCTATCTTTTCAGATAATTTTCGGATCTGTGGTTTTTAGTTAAGGTTTTAGGTATATAAGATAATTTATAGCAACAAAATTTATAGCTTTACATTTCCGCACAGAGAATACAGATCAAATGGTTTTATCAGATTCACTTTCTTTGCTAGAATTTCCATGGTGTGTGGTTTTCTGTTGGATTTCTTTGCTTATAG
Source organism: Hygrophila difformis (assembly GCA_030278955.1). NCBI lineage: Eukaryota > Viridiplantae > Streptophyta > Magnoliopsida > Lamiales > Acanthaceae > Hygrophila > Hygrophila difformis. The sequence continues at coordinate 43,695,747 of JAOANR010000012.1, read as the reverse complement.
ATGGTGTAGCCGTTTTGCGTTTATCATTTACGTTGTTTAAAATTTGTAGAGTTGTTTCTGCCGGAAAAATGCTTTCTCTTGATTTATTTGTATTCCACGTATTTGTAGGTTCGATTTCTCTATTAGGGCAAAAATCCTCACAAGGACAAGGTATTACTTCTTTCTTACTTGTACGTGTTGGTTTTCAATTCTTTTTATACTGGTCTCTTATTTTGGTTTTAGTTTGCTTTGGGGGATAATTTCTTCAGTAAAAGCGGATTTTTCCTTTCAATCTGGATAGTTTAAATTGTGAGTTGTTCTCGGTTCTCACTATTTGGGGTTTGAGTGATTTGGTATTTTGGTTCCATCTTTCGCTCTGCTTGGATGTGTGAGGTTACATTTGAAGATATATTTGGATAAATGATTGTTTATTACTTTGATTCTTATTATGTTGTAATCCTGCAAATCCAGAGATATACATATATTTATTCATTTACTTGTTTGTTCTTCTTCCATTAAGATTTAAGGCCCATATAACTATGCATCAATTGCACACTTTTTTCTTCTTTCAGTATTGTAATCTATCATTATACATCTGTTTTCATCCGTTTATTAAAAAATTTCATAGTGCTTCTGTATGAAGGCATACTCGGGTTTTATGTTTTAGCTTCCCCTTTCTTGACCAGTGTTGAAGCTGACCCAAACTGATGAGATCAATTACATGCGATTCACATGATCATTTACAACCATGAATCGTCTGCCAGATCAACTTCATTGCTCGCACTATATTCCATATGTTGAATTATATTATATAACTTCTAATAAACATTTTCTTCTCATTTGTTTGTAGTTTCAGTTTCTTTTGGATGCCATTTTTAGTGCTAGGATGTATTTGGTAATTAGCATTCTCGATTTATCATTTTCTTTTAGATGCAATTTTCAGGCATATTCCTTATCTGCCATGCAAAATTCCAACATTTTTTCTTCCGACCGATGGCGCAGCGTAGCGCGCCTCCAGTAAGATTCCTAGTATATATATATATATATATATATATATATATATACTAGTATTCGTTAGGAGCGGGCTACGCCCCTCTGTCCTAAATATATAGAATTAACTACATCTGATAGCCTTAACGATACTAATATGTAATGGGAAAAAGTGACATTTTTACTTACAAATATTAGTTTAATGTAAGGAAAAAATTTGAAGTAAATAAAAACTTAATTTTTATGGCTCTTTTTATGCAAATCTTAGCATTAATTACATCTGATAGGCTTAACGATACTAAAATGTAAGGCGAAAAATGGTATTTGTATTTTCAAATATTAGTTTAATGTAAGGAAAAAATTTGAAGTAAATAAAAAAATTAACTTTTATGGCTCTTTTTATGCAAATCTTAGCATTGTGAAATGCAAAAAATATTTCGAATAAATAAAAAAGGAAACAGGACTCAGTAATGTCATTTGAAGTAAATAAAGAAACAACTTAAGATAATAATAACTGATATTTGTAGTAAAAGAACACAATTTTAAGGGTAAAATGGTAAGTTTACATAGTAAAGTAAAAAACATTAATATTTTCAAAGATAAAATGATCATTTCATCTAGCCAATTTAAAACCCTTAATACTTTAAAGGGTAAAAGGGTCATTTCACAAGCTCAAGGGTAAAATGATCATTTCATATAATCATTTTAAAATTCATAATAGTTTGAAGGGCACAATGGTAAATTCACGTGTCATTTCCCTGCCTATTGACATATATATATAATCTATATTATATATTAAAACATTAGTGAACAACTCATCCTAAATTTAATGTGGTGTCTCCATTTCAAATTTCTAATTTTTATAGATTTTTGCATTTTTAATTAATTATTTTTAGATTTTTGCATTTATTTATTCATTCATTATAGATTTCAGTTTTTGAAAAATATGGAATTTTCAATTTATATGGAATCCCACAATCTTCACTTTTAAATATATTTAAAAGATTTGAAAGATATATTTGAAAGATTTGAAATTCACCAAAAATATATTTGAAAGATTTAAAATTTAAAATTTTGCATTTCTTATTTTATCTATATTATTTGCATTTTTAAATTTAATAATTTTAGATTTTCAAGTTTTATTTATTTATCATTAGAGATTTATTCACCTTTAAAATAATTTGAAAGATAAAATTTGAAATTTTATATTTTTATTTTATTTATTTTGGATTTTATTATTTTGCATTTTTTATTTTATCTATTTTAGATTTTATTATTTTTTTATTTTTATTTTATTTATTTTAGATTTTATTGCTGCATTTATTATTTATTTATAGATTTTGAGTTTTTACACCATAGGATTATTATGACATGAATAGGCATTTTCAGTTTTTGCACCATAGTACTATTAGGACGGGGTTCTGCACTGGCAACTAAGAATTATAATGTGTTTATATTTCAATATGGTGATCATATTGTAATGTCTGTAATCTTGTGTAGGTTTAGTTTTTTGTTATATTTTTTGGTGTGATAAATAATGTAATTAAAATGTACATTGCACATATTTACTTCTTTTTTTTGGCGTGTACCGGGTATCCCCATGCCACATTAGGCCCAAGACTAATCCCTCGAGGATCTGGTGCACATATTTACTTATCTATATTAAAGATATATTAATGTGTATATGAAATCCCAAATTTTAATTTTTAAAAGATATTTAATTTACAATTTATATGAAGTACCCACAATTTTCAGTTTTAAAGATTTGAAATTTCAAATTTATATGAAATTCGCAGTGTATATATGGAATTTATATTATTAAAAGATACATTAATGAATGTATGGAAAAGATTTATATATATTAATTAATGTATATAAGGATATGTTTTTACAAAAATATGTCACTTCTCCTAAAAGTAATACTACATCCGTCTCATTATAATTGTTACGGACTCACCTGACACATATACCGATACACATTTTTAACGGTTAATAACTTTGTGTACGATAAAAAATTATAAAAATTTGATATTCTAAAACTACATGATTAGACGAATCTAACAAGATCTCATTTGACTATGTTTTTTCTTACATAACTATGATAAAAATTCGAATCAAATTTAGACAGTGAATAGTGCCAAAAAGTCAAACTAACAATTAAGCTGAGACGGAGAAAGTATACAATTATATATTTACTAAAAGTAATATACAACTATATAGTTGCTAATCGTTAAAAAATATATTTTATAATTATATCATTCTAATTGTATATAAATTATATATTAAATAGTAGTATAAATCTTATTTATATTTTATTATATTTAAAATAATATAAAAATTAAAATTATTAAGAGAATGGTGAAAATTCATATTCTATGAATAAGTGATTTAGAGTAAATTATTATTTTAAAGCATATTAGCTATAAAAGAATCGGGTGTATAAAGAGTAATTGAGGTGCGAATAGTCCGTCAGTAAATAAAGAAGGAAATTTATTTTTTTAATCTATTTTTTAAGAAATACTTCATTAATCTATATTTTATCAGATTTGCAATTAACGGAAGAACAAATATAAATATACCTTTAATAGAAATTGAAAGAATAATTGCTGCAAATTCTATAAATTTGAAAATTTTCTCTGAAATACCGGTACTGAATGGAGTTTTAACGTCTGAAACAGATATTCTATTGATACTAGAAGAGACATATTATAATAAGGAATAAATGAAGGCGGATCATGCTAAGCTATTACCTTTGTTGATTAATGGGGAAAGGAATGTTTATAATAAAATAATGTAACTAGTTAATAATGATGAGGGTTGATTCTTTTTTCTTTTCGTGGTGGAGCTGACAAGACATTTATCCATAATTTATTTAGAAAACACTATGATTAGCCATTCGTGGGAGAAGTGATATTGTGTTGCATGTAGTATCCCGTGGATAGCACCCTCCTCCTTCCAAGAGGTAGGACTGCACATTTTTTATTTGGTTCCACTTGCAAAAAACTTATCCCAGAAAATTATTTAACCTCTGTCTCATTAAAAGAAATCTCATTATTTGGGATAAAAAAAATTTTATTGGTAGAATGATTATGAACCTACTGAAGTAACCAAATTCTTCATTCGATTTCAGAGGAAAAAACCACACTCGCATTTTGTTTTACTCTGACTATTAAAAAAAAAGGGGTTAATGTCATTTTTTAAAGAAGGTTGTACTCTATCTTCAAAAATCATGTTTACCTATGTTAGTGATATGCTGCAATAGCTCGTGTACTGGAAAGAGGGGACTCGAAGTATTAATATGTAATTAAGATGAATTAACCCAAGATACTACAAGAAATGTTATTAAAAAGAAAATTATATAAGACTTAAATTTGCACAATGAGTTCTTCATGTAGGTGATGGTAATTTGTAAATCTGGTATTGATCTTGGAGATGTACAATTAGATGTGACATTTGCAGGTTATAATTTTATAAATTCTACGGGAGATCCTATAGCGACAATTGTTGAGAGTACTTATACACATATAAAATGCACCAGATATTATTAAAGATATTGTATACTAATTTCTACCAATGAGATTGTTGATACGATCAATTATTAAATCATGGAACGTATGTCTGCAAATGAAAATGTATATGTATCAGTTCTAATAATATCTTCAAGAGGATGAAATCATAGATAATGCCAATGAATTATTTTCACTATAATATATAAGCACGATCAATTGTTCTGGATTATCGAATCATGATATATAGTTGATTTAGGGTTGCATAGTCATGCATATTAGGAATATAGATCGATCAAATAAAGTATGCAATGCAACTATGTAAGTAAGTTGATAGTCACCAAGATGCGGAATCATTTCATTGAGGTCAAACTAATTTTCGAGAAACCATGAAAGTAAAAAATTCTTGATTGGTAGAATGATTATGAGCTAAGCCTAATTTAAGCAAATTCATGATTCGATTTAAGATGAGAAAATTTCAACTTGTAGTTTGTTTTGCTATAATTATAAACAAAAGTCAATGTTAATCTTCAAAAAATATTGAACTTTATCTTCCAAAATAAGTTTTTATCATGAACAATTATGTAGCAATATTTCGTGCCACTAGCAAGATGTGGCTCAAAGCATTAAGATGCATTAAGAATGATTAACTTAAGATATCACAAGAAATGTTGTTTACTATAAAATTCATATATAACAAAAAATTTACAAAATGGATACTTAATGTAAATGATGGTAACGCCGATATTGATTTTGAACATCTACAATTAAATGTGACATTTCCGGATGATATTATTATGAAATCTATGATCCTATAGCGACAATTTTTAAGAGTACATATAAAAAAAATAAACTGCACCACTTCAAATTCAGACATTTTTTAAGATAATACTATACTAGCCGTTGTCAATGAGATTTTCAGGAATGAAATTTTCAGCAAAATTGTGAGGGAATTTTTCATGTTATGCTTAATACTTATATTTAATTTTTTTTATTTTAATTTAAATTTTAAATTAAATAAAAATATTATATTAATAATTATTTTATTGATCTGTTAAGCCACAGAAGCTAAAGAGGACTGTATAACATGATTTCTTAGTTAGTTTTAAAAATAATTAAATTATATTATCATATATATCCTCTTTCAAATAGATATAAAATCATTACACATTTTTCATTACTCAAAATATACATAATTTATGATTATTTTATACAATATAAGTATATATATTATATAAAATATATAATTATGTCCGTCGAGTCTCGACGGGTTAATTACTAATGATATATATAAAGGATATATCAGTATATTGCTTTTTGGTTATTGATACTGATAATGATCAAATATGAAAATTTCTAGTATGTGATGGCCCATATGGGGCAAAACGTTTAATCAAACCTAAATCAGCAAATATTTCGATTGCAATAGTAGCTAGAATATTGTGCGTTTGGTACTGAGAATGAAATTGTAGAGAATTGATGTCAGATAATTAAATTGCAGAGAAATGGAATTAATTCTCATGTTTGGTACAACAGAGAATTCAACGGAGAAATTGAACACATAATCAATTCTTTTGTTTGGTTGATTAGAGATTTCAATATAGAAATAAAACATGGAATTAATAAAAATTATTATGTTGTTCGGTTTTTATTAATAATGAAAATATAAATATAAGTATAATTAAATATTTTTAAAAAAAATTTAAAAAATATCTGCCAACTGCCATGGGTAGTTCTTCAATTTTAAAAAATTAAATTAAATTAAATTAATAAAAAAACTTCATAGAACGACCGTAAACAACAGTTCTCTAAGCAACATGTCACCACTTCATATATTTTTATACGAGTAGTATTTTTAATATATATATATATATCTATATCTATATAAAAGTAATATAGTCAAGTTTCCCCCTACTTCCCCACCCCCTTTTTTCAACAATCACATTTAATTCATCCAACAATGTTTAATCCTAAAATTTTAATATTATGTATTGAAATATCCATAAATATATATTAATATCCAATATTAATTAATATACGTTTAATATAATTCTTTTATCAATATTCATCAATATCCTAACAAATTCTTAATAAAATATTATAATATCTTTAACTAATTTAAACTATTATATATTTTTAGAAGATCACCTCAAATTTGATTCTATTCCTCCAATATTTGCATATATATCTCCATCAAACCTCCACCTATTTCTCTATAAATATTCCATTCATTTATCTAATATCATGGTTGTCTTGAAATTCTAATCACCTCACATTTTATTTCTTCATTCTTTGTTTATGTCTTCTCAACATTGATTTTATATTTAAAACAATGTCTTTTGTTTCTTCTTCTCATGTATTACAATGTTTCACACCCCAATATTTTCCTATATTTCTTTTGTTGAAGGTTAATTTTTCTCAGATTACAATATATTCTTCGTCTTGCTATTCATGTAAGATTTTTTTTACTCAAACGTGAATATTAGTGGGTTTTTTTTATTTTTTCTTATGTACTATTAAATATATATTTCTAATGGTTTTCCAATGACTTTTACAGGATTACATGTTGTAATTCAAGATTGCAATTAAGTCATATTCTACAAATTATTTTTATGATTCTCCTTTGTATACTACTCAAAATCTTTGTATATCATGAATCTATTTTATGTTGATTTTTTTATTGTTTGTTTTTTTTGTCTTTATTCAAAATTTGAAAAAAAAAACTGAAGAGAATAAATTTGGAGATATTTCTACTTTATTTTTTATTGATGTATTTTTTTCCATTTTGTTAATAGATTATTCCCTTTTTGACATCTTTCCTTTTGGATACATTTTTTTTACATATTTTTTAATTTATTTAAGTTCACTATAAAGTAGAAAACAATCATTATTTAATTGAATTCGGAAAAATTGGGAATAATCTAATAAATTGGATAGGGAATGATTTAAATTAGTTGTTTATTTTTTCCTAACTTTTTATTTAGCATAGTGATTTGTTATTATTTTAGAAGATCTCAATCTAATTTTGAATGGTTGATATATATATATATATATAAGGTGGATACCGATCCTATATTTTTAAGAAATTATTAATTAATATAAACGGTATAATAACACTACATAAATTAAAAAGATTTACTATGATATACATCTTTTAACTTCGTCTAATTGAATAAATATAGTACTATATATTTGTATAATATATATACTTATAATTAGGGGTGAAAGGGGTACGGTCAATATCAGACCGATCCGATACTGTATCCGATTATATTCGAATCCGAATCTGTATCCAACTATCCAGCCAAATATTTCAATAGTCATCCAAATTTGAATCTGTAATTTAATATATGCATTCGTATTTGTATCCAAAAATATCTGATCTTATCTAAAAACTGATAGGATATTATCCAGATTTTAAATATGTATATCCGAATATATTAATATATTATTATTTATTAATTAAAAATTATCAATAATTATAACAAAATATAAAATTATTACTCCTATATAATTATCAAATTTTCGAAAAAGATTAAAAATTATCCGATAATATGTATCCAATTAAATCTATATCCGACATGTATTTGTATCCGGCATATCTATATTCGATCTGAATCCGAGAAAAAAATGTGGGATAATATATATTTGTATCCAATACTATCTGTTCATATCCATACCGTTTTTATCCCTACATATAATATAATACTCCCTTTATTTCAAAATAAGTGTAACATAAAGAAATGACCCGAGATTCAATGCAAGGAATAAAAGTGCTTTAGTGGAAGTTTTATACCCTTAAAAGCATTTATATATGGTAATGTAACATTTATTATGAAACACCCAAAAAAAGAAAGTGTAACACTTAAAAAAAATGGAGGAAGTATAATATAGTATAATATGATAATTATATATTCATGATTAGATTTGCACTAATCACTCCATATGTATGTGAACAATGTTCTAAAATTATTAACATTATTTTGTGGGAAGCTGACGCCAAATAACAAATTGAAAAGAAAATAAAGGGAAAAAAAGAGCAACAAAAAGAGGTGTCCAAAAGCAGAAAGGAAAAAAAGAGCTAACACTTTGGCTCTTGGGAACCATACGCCGGAAGAATCTGCCGCTAACACCCTGTGCGTGAAGTCTGGGGGAATGTCCAAGTAGTGTAGAATTCTTCTAAAGATGCACCACATTTTGCTAGACAATCCGCGACCAATTTACACTTGCAAAGTACATGATGAACTGAACATCGGTCAAAGACGTCTCGCCAGGTGCGGGAGGCATGCCATTGGTCGAGTAGTCCATTAGCATTATTAGTGTGATATATAATAATAAATTAACATATAAAATATAAAATGGAGTTAAAATTATATATCGGAAATTATAAATTTAAAAATGTAAAATCAAATATATTACATAATTCGTATCAGGCAAAAATGTATTAATATAAATTAGATAATGTAAAATCAAATTGATTATGGGCTAAGAGGATGTTTGGATGCGCGTTTTAAAAAGTGCTGCAGCATTTAGAAAAGGATAATCAGATAATTGTTGTAACAAAACATGCTGTAGAAAATTAAGTGTTTGGATGAGCTTATGTTGTTTCAAATCGCAATAATCAGATAATAATGAAAAAGTGTTTTTGATTTGTATTTTTCATTACCTCAAAAGCAACAATATGGTAAAATATATTTTTGGCTACACGCAATTTTCTTGCAGCACCAAAGTGGGGCTGCAAGAAAATAGCGTTTTCATTCCCTCAAAAAGCAAATAATAGATTATTGGAAGTTAGTACAAAAACAGAATTAACTGATTATTTGCGTTTTGCAAACGCAATAATCAGATAATTCCGCCCAAAATGCACAAACAAACGCCCGCTAAATCAATAAAACAACAATATTAGGAAAATAACTTAATTGACAAAGTTGCTAAACCACTTTGTCACATTTTTTCTCAATAATGTGGTCAGAAAATTAGCATGAACCAAATTTTTTTGAAGAAGCCATTGAAGGTCTGGAAAGGGTGGTGGGAGCTCATGCCACACAATTACAAAAGGAACAAAGGGAATGGATAGGAGACCGGATGAGGATTCGAACCCCTCAACCTAAAGGTTGGGAGTTGGGGGAGTTACCACATGATTAAGTCTTTAACCCCGCATGAACCAAATTTTATGTAATAAGTACAATATTTGAATTTTTGAAATCTTATCTTATTTTAAAATTATATATATAAATTTTACTTACCGCGCATTGCGCGGGCGGGTATGCTAGTATAAATGTATTCTTAGATTGTAATAATGTTATACATAAAAATAAATTCTCTACAAAATGAGTAAATATTGAATATATTCTGATAAAGTTCTAAATTAATTATAATATCATATTATTAAAAATATAAAATTTCATAATTTAATATTTAAAATATTCAAACACAATAAGCTTTCTAATGCATCATTAATAATATTACTATTATTGATGATGATAAGATAAATACAATAAAGATATTAAATTTAATTATTTGGTGAAATAATAAATGTTTAAAGATGGGTTCTCTCTTTTCACCCCAAAAAAGATGGGTTCTCTATTGTATGTGAAAATTAGTACGAGTTCTTGAAACTGTAAAGTATGTTCTGAAATTGAGGTGTCGCCGAGCTCTGAATGAGAATGTGTGTAGAAGATGGCCTTTCCTTGGCACTTTGTTGTGTTGGATCTCATATTACTTGTTTAACACCACTTTGTTCAATTGCCAAACAATCAACAAAGGAATGCTGAATCCAAGTGCTACTTGTCTCCCTTTTTTTTTTTTTTTTTGAATTACCAGGTATATCCAGGCTGCATTTGACCCAATACTAATCCCTCGAGAGTCTGCATGGGCAATGAAGGGCGCTGCTTTTTGCATACACAAAGTTCGAACCCGAAACTTTGCTCAAGCGACTAGAACCCCAATCCACTCAAGGGCAATTAAGGGTCACAAGTGCTAAATGCTAAATGGTATGTTCAGAAACTAATTTTTGCTGCACATTCAGACTGCCACTAACTTCAAATTATACTTTCCTGTGTTAAGTTTCATCTCTGTCTAGAAATCATTAGAGAAAAACACTAAACATTGATCCAAAATGCTTCAATGATTCATCATTACTGAGGACTTCCTGAATACAGTAAACTAGAGTTGCAACTAACAATCATACATATATTCAACCATACATAAATTCATCATTATTATATATTCGTGACTGGACCTTTAAACCAATGCCTGCCACTGAAGATCCAACTAGTCACCGTTAACAACAGCAGGCCACCAACTGCGACCGGTGTGTAGTTCAAAGTTTCCCCCGTCACCGGGTAAGAAACCGGCAATGAGAACAGAACCGATATTGTTGCCACCCAGATGACCGCAATCCAACCAATTACTACACCATATCGCCCCAGGTTGAACGGTCCTGGAGTGAAGGATTTCCGCGCCAACGTCACCCTGAAGAAAATCGGTAGAGCGTAGGCTATGTAGAGTCCAATGGTTGCTATGGATACCATGGCTTGAAATGCCACCAGGCTTCCAAGGGACTGCAACATTTAAACACATTTTAATGGAAGCAATTTTTCAAGCTGGAAACAGAACCCAGGGGTGTCAAAATTTTGTCCTGTCTCCCTTTCACAATAATGAATCCAACATTTGAAGGAGATGGGAACTTACTGTTAGGGCCATACAGAATGCTACAAGGGCTGATAGCCAGACTGCATTTATAGGAACCTCTTGTTTGTTAACTTTGTGCCACAGCGACGAGAATGGCATGGCGCCGTCTCTTGAGAAGGCGTACGCCATCCGGGAGTTGCTGGTGATCGAACTCATGCCGCAGAAGAAAATGGCAACAGCAACTATGCCGAGGCAGACGATCCCGCCAACACCATTGCCATACCTACTCTTGAATGCCTGGTAGAATATTTGGGCAATGGCGTAGCCCCCGGCATCGTTCTCTTCGCTCAGAAGGTGCGGGATGTCAGTAACTGCAAATGTGACGCCCAGAATGTAACCCCAACCGACAATCAAGGATATGCCGATGGAACTTATTATTCCCTTCGGTCCATTCTTGTCTGCATTCTTCGTCTCCTCTGTCTGGAAAGCTAAAGTTGTTAGAATACACATTGGATGGAATCTCCATATACAGGGCCAAATTTTTCGACTTAATTGTCGTGTGATTATTGGAAACTCATGGAATTAGTTAAGCAGCGTAATTACCATATGAGCAGATGCATCATAGCCTGTTAGGGTGTACTGACTCATGAGGAGTCCGAGGAGGAAAATGTACAATCTATTATCGATTCCTTTTCCGTTGTCCGAATTGAAGTGAGTGAAAACAAAATCAGCACTAGCCCTTTCGGTTGCGACCAAAGGAATGGCAATCATGAGAACAAAGACGCCTGGAATTGAAAGAGCAGTGACACATATGAGGATACAATATTGCAAAATGTGTGTAAAAAGGGATGCCAGGTTTTAGTACCCAAGACATTCCATACGGCGGCTAGCTGGCCAAAGAAGGATAGCCATGATATAGGAAGACTATTGAGGATAGCATGTAATAGCAGGATGCCACCATGGAATGCAATAACGACGTATTTGGAAGCCAGGTATCCTCCTCCATTCCGGCCTCCGGTGCTCAACAGAATGATCACTTGTATCAACTGTGCTAGAGAAAAATCGACACTGGTAGTAACAGCCCACTGCAGAAGATATTAGCTATCAAGTGATTAGGAATTTAGGATAGTTCATGAGTAACAAAGAGAGACCAAAATTTTGTAAGTAGAGTAGGGAGTTTAGAAGTACCTGACCTACAATGTTGAACCTGCACAAATAATCAAAACAACCAAAAATACTCTTTTAGCATCAATTAATCAAAAAAAAAATATATTGAGACAGTCCAGTACACCAGCATGAACCAACCAAGCGTTCAAGCCTAAATTTTAAACAAAACAGACTACAGAGCACAACAAAAACTATAGCTCTCTGAAACTAACTACTAATGTTGCCTGAATAATACTTGCTACGTTTTTTTTTATTTTTGCTATGGACAACATCGTGATTCGTGCAGTCCAATACAATTTTTAAACCATTAATAACTCAAATTCGGTACAAGTATAAATTCTAAAAGTTCCACATTTAAAAATTAATACGATAACATTTAAAAGTTCTGCGAATCTAACGCAATCACACTTGACTATATTTTAACTTGTATAACAATAATAAATAAATATTGAACTCAAAGCGTCCAATGAACAATAGCATTTCTTGCAATGTAGCCAAAAAAGGGGGGTTGGAAGTATGCAAGACAATTCCAATGGAACAGAGCTGCAAATCCTATTCACTACAGTGTTAGCCTAATGTATTAAAATGATGGGCAGCTGGTAATTAAAAACGGGATTGAATTACCATCCAGTGATCCAAGAGGCAAAGGGTGCCCAGTTAGGGCCAGCAAGCTTTGCGCTCCAATAATACAGACCCCCCGATGTGGGATAAGATGAGCAAATCTCAGCCATTGAGTAGCCCACAACGAGGGTGAAGCAGCCCGCAATCAGCCATCCATAGACGAAGGAAACGGGTCCACCGAAGGTCAACCCGGTATTGTAAAGTGTAGTGACACCGGTTAGCACGGATATGATAGAAAAGGAGAAGGCAAAGTTGGACAACACCCTGCCTCATTGTACCAAAACAGGGAACCAAGATTAACGAAAAGAGATGAAGGGATTGATTAACCCAAAAAAAAAAAAAAAAAAACAGAATCAAGATTGAGGGGGAAAAGGGGAACATTTTATGGTTCAAAATAGAGCAAAAGTGGGGAATGAGTGATTACGAGAGGTCACGCTTGAGTTCTTGTTTGTAGCCAAGTTCGTGCAGACGAGAGTGGCCCGAATCAGCTGTTTGATGGGATGTTTCTCCAACATGTGATGGAAGCTTTTCACCACGCTTCCACACCATGTTCTTGATGATGATGATGATGATGATCTTTCTTGGCCAAACACTGCTTTCTTTCTTTTCGTGTCCGATTCTTTGTCTTTTACTGAGGAATCGGGGATGGGATAAGGGTGGGGGGGGGGGGGGGGGGGGTGGTGATTCAGAGAATCAATCGAGTGGCACAAAGAACGGAACTTAGAAACACGTTTATCTATCCCCCCCTTTTAGAATGAAATAAATCCGGAGGAGAGAAAGGGCTGCTTCTTGTGCTAAAAGAATAATACAGTTTGGTACTAAGGGCCGTATGAAATGGGAAAGGGATTGTTGTTCTCTTGGTTCCATTGGCTGGAAAAGGAGAAGGCGAAAAGCGAAGCGTGGTCAAATAAGCCAGCCACCCAACGCAAGGATGACAATTCAGCATCCAATCATGATTAAAAATTCTTACATTTATTTGTTACTTTTAAATTCACGACAAGGAAGGTAAGTGTAACAGCTAAGAGCAGGTCCAACGGGTGAGGTGACGCCAAAATTGTGGAAAACGCCATTTTAGAGTTGACGATTACTCCGACGGAATATGGCACACAGAAAACGCGATGCTATTTTCAAGTGAAGTGAATAATGCACTCCAAACAATGTTATTTTTTCTTTTCTTTTCTTTTTTCTTTCCCTTCAAAAGCATCTTAATTCTTTCTTTTTCTTTTCTTTTTTCCTTTCTTTTACTTATTATATATATTTTATTTATGTTCAACTTTAATTTCACTGAAACCTAAAGATATTCTGATATTTACCTAGAAAACTACTGAAATAATTAAATTATAAATGTGTATTATTAATTAGGTAATTGTAAGTTTACATTTTCTTTCGAGAGTTTTCTTTTAGCAAATTTATAAATATTTAATTTAGTTATATGCCTAAATGTTCATTTATATGTCCAAATCATAACCTATGTGCATAAATGCTAACTTATAATATTCCAGAAATTATATATTTTAATAAAATATAAAAAAAGCAATAAAAAAATATATGCCTAATAAAAATATAATTTCTATATTCACATATAATATTTAAATGAATACAATATACTGTATTAATTTGATATAAGTAAAAATTGAAAGAATACTAATAGGAATCAAAATGAAATATTTCTAAATAAAGGAAAATTTAGAGTTGATTGTTGGAGATAAAAAGTGAAAAACTATAAACTTGACTGGAAAATAGGATGAAGTTAACTGTAGAATAGAGTTTATTGTTGGAGATGGTATAAACAGTCAGATCGGCAAAACATCAACTTTATTTGGTATTAGAGGTTTGATTTAAATTTTTTAAATAAAATTATGTTTCACATGAAGAATCTATTTGTGAATTTTGAATGTCATTATTAAATAGAAAATACATAAGCCCATTAAAACAAATAAAAAACATTAAATTTGATTCCATTGCTTGAACTAATCCACTTCACTCCCTAGAACTTACTCCGCACTTTACAAGTTCTCAAACTTGTCATAAATTGTTCAAATCCCATGAAGCTGTAAATTTATTACATCAACTTTCTAATTACCAGTGTAAAAAAAAAAAAAAAAAAAAAAAAAAGTTAAATTGGCAGTGTCAAAACTTTTAAAACACTTCCTTCTCCTCCTCAGTGCCATTACTGTAGTTGCAACTTGCAACTTACTAGAAGTATATGATTTTGCCCCTTAAAATGCAATTTTACATTTTTCTCCTTCAGTTACAAAGATCTGGCATATTTACCCTCTAGTTACAAATATCTAAAATGTAGTAATGTACTGTATATTTGCTTTTTAAAATATAAATTTCAGATTTAAATATTTATACCCATCACATGTAACAGGAAAATCTTTCTCTGGCTATTCCCCCCCAAAAAAATGTAACCGGAAAACAAAACTTCCCATATATACTTCCTCCGTTCCTTAATATTTGCCACGGATTCACATTTCACGCAATCCAATATATATTTTTAATCCTCAATAACTCAAATTCTATACAAGTAAAAATTATACAAATTTAATATTCTGAATCTATGTGATTAGACGAATCTAACAAGATCTCACTTGACTATATTTTACTATCTTGTATAATTGTGTTAAAAAGTCGAATCAAAGTTACTCAATGAACAGTGACAAAACTCCCAACGTGTCAATTATTAAGGAACGGAGGAAGTATATCCCATTGTGGTCAAACATAGAATCTGCATATAAGTTAAACTAAGAATAGGGTTAGTTAGAGACAAAGAGTTACACAATAAAAGAATATTTAGGTTTAATTCATTATAAGTTGAAAAGGTACTACATAATTCAAAAGAATCAGTTTATATTATTCTCGACAGTGACCACTAAATCAATAATACTAGAATATACCAGCTTTAAGTCACCAAATGAATATCTTTATGCTGCTTCATAAAAGTTTGATTCTTTGCTTAATTAATTAATAAGATAATTATAATTAATACCTCCGTTCTTGAATGAACATGTTACTATTCACACACATATTTTCACCTAAAGGTTTAACATAGTTATACAAGTTAAAATATAATCAAGTGAGATCTTGTTAGATTTGTCTCGTCGTGTAGTTTTTAAATATCGAACTTCTAGAATGTTTACTTGTACCGTACTTGAATTATTAATGATTTAAAATATACATTGAACTTCGTGAAAAGTGTACTTATAAAAAACATTCAAGAACGGAGTAACTATTTAAGTATCTAAATAAAGAAGTGAGACAGAAGTAGAGTAGTGTAGGTAGGGGACTCATGGCTAGTACTACTATAATATGACTTGATGATAAATTGAATGCTGCCATTACAATGGCTACAAGACAGTACAAAGTCCACCATAGAATTTATGTCCATACCAGAAATTGGTTAGTACTTATTAGCCACGAAATGTATGTTGCCTCCCCAGAAAGAGGACCAAATGATCCCCCACCTGTTGTTCTTTCTATTTTTACTTTAATTATTTGTGTTTGAAGGCAATACTTAGGGATGGCAAAAAAGCCCATACCCGAAAACCGAAAACCGAATTTTCGGTTCGGTTTTGGGGGACTACTATCGGGAATGGGCCGGGGATTGGGGATTTTTTGGGAGATTTTATCGGGGACGGGGATGGGGATGGGGGAAGTAGTCCCCGCCCCGGCCCATCCCCGATATGTTTTTATATTATTTTTTATATTTTTATATATTATAATTAATATTTTCTATATTATATTTGATTAAAGCCCATTAGTTTGGTGTGTTAATTATATATTGGAAACTATTATGAACTTTTAATTTTAATTATGGTTTATTATTAAATAATCTATATGTGTGTTTTGATAGATTATTTATATTGAAAGTTGTCTATCTTTCAGAAAAAAGAAAGTCGTCTCGAATAATATGACTCCGACCATTCCGATTTCCGAAAAAAATTAAAAGTTGGGTTGTAAGTGAATTCCCGATAAGGCCCCGATGGGGATCGGGGAAATTATGCTCCCCGATGGGGATCCCCGATAAGGTCCCCGACGGGGATTGGGCCGGTTTTGGGGATTAAAAATCCTAACGGTTTTGGGGATGGGATGCTACCCGCCCCAAAAGTGGTATTAATAAGATGATAACAACATGGATAAGCATTTAGCGGGATTCATTAAGAGTAAATCCTTTGGAGTGTACGTTTTGTCTTTATTAAAAAAAAAATTCTTGTTCACAAAAATTATCACTAGTATCTTCTTTTAAAGTATAAATAAATCAAAACTTTAAAAAAATCATCCAAATAAAAGCTAAATATACCATTGACTTTTCCTTTTATTTGCTATTTATTTAATCCGTTCAACGGTAGTGATTGATTGCCAAACACCCTTGCACAAGGGTAGATAGGGGAAATTAAATACTCTATTAGAAAAATATAAATGCACTACAATTTGAGAATAAAATTCAACGCTTAAGCACCATTAGTGATAGTGTTAATAATTAGGAGTAATTTTTAAGTATTTTGGATTGAAGTTGTTATCGCAGGAATTTGGATAACAACAAATAGTAAAGCCCTTTGCAGGCCTAAGACGATAGAAACTGAAAAGTTCCCTTCGTTGGATTGTGCCTTCAACAATTAGGAACAATGAACAAGAATTAAATTTCTTGCCCACTGTTAATTACATGAACTTAATGAAACAACTTCGAGCTACAAACTACGAACTAAACTAGAGAAACTAAACTACAAACTAAGATAAAATAAAATCTCCAGAGGAGTGTTGTGGTGTGTTGGTTGTCTCTTCCTCTGTAGCCCTGCTTAGTATATATAGACCGTCCAGTAACCGCCATCCGAGAAACCGCCTTGGTAGTGCTCTTGGTAACTGCTTTGACGCTATCGATAGATGAAAGGTCTTCTCTAATCTGTTGGGGTCGAGTGGTCTTAATCTTTTGCTTTGCTCTCTTTGTACGGGCAAGTAAGTCTAGTTGTCCTCCCTGGCTTGGCCGGCCAATAGGTCTAATTGGTTGACTGTCTCATCGGTCCTGGCCTGATGGGCAGGTAGGTGACTGTTCCCTTGGTCCTGGCCTGACGGGCAGATAGGTGACTGTCCCTTTGGTTTGGCCTAACGGGCAGATAGGTGACTGTCCCTTTGGCCTGACGGGCAGATAGGTAACTGACCCTTTGGTCTTGGCCTAACGGGCAGATAGGTGACTGTCCCTTTGGCCTGGCGGACAGATAGGTAACTGACCCTTTGGTCTTGGCCTAACAGGCAGATAGGTGACTGTCCCTTTGGCCTGGCGGGCAGATAGGTGACTGTCCATTTGGTCTAACGGGCAGATAGGTGACTATCTCTTTGGTTTTGGCCTGACGGGCAGATAGGTGACTGTCCCTTTGGTCTTGGCCTAACGGACAGATAGGTAACTGTCCCTTTGGTCAAACGGGCAGATAGGTGACTGTCCCTTTGGTCTTGGCCAGACGGGCAGATAGGTGACTGTCCCTTTGGTCTTGGCCTAGCGGGCAGATAGGTGACTATCCCTTTGGCCTGACGGACAGATAGGTGACTGTCCCTTTGGCCTGACGGGCAGATAGGCTTAATTGATATGTTTATTTTATTTTATTTTATTATTATTTTTTTTAGGTGATAACAGAAGTATTTGACCAGAATTCAGATTTCTGTTTTTTATTTACTAGTAATTAACCCGTCGAGACTCGACGGGCATAATTATATATTTTTGAAATGTTGAAACGTTTGGAAATTGGGTACTGTTCACACACGCACTTTGAATTAAAGTTTTATCATAGTTATACAAGTTAAAACATAGTCAAGTGCGATCTTGTTAGATTCGTCTCGTCGAGTAGTTTTTAAATATCGAACTTTTAGAATTTTCACTTGCACCGAACTTGAGTTATTAATGGTTTAAAATGCGAATTGGACTGCGTGCATTATGGGCCCGTTTCAATTTTTAGAAAACGGAGGAAGTATAATATATCTATATATACTTGTATTGTATAAAATAATCATAAATTATATTTGAGTAATGAAAATGTGTAATGATTTTATATCCATTCGAAAGATGATGTATATGATAATATAATTTTATTATTTTTAAAACTAACTAAGAAATCATTTATACCATCTTCTTTAGCTTCTTTGGCTTAATAGATTAATAAAGATAATTATTAAAATAATATTTTGTTTAATTTGAAATTTAAATTAAAATAAAACAAATTTTATATATTTGTATTAAGCATAATATGAAAATTTTTCTCACAATTTGCTGAAAATTTCATTCCTGAAAATCTCATTGGTACGGGCTAATATAGTACTATCTTTAAAAATGTCTAAATTTGAAGTGGTGCAGTTTATATTTATATATGTACTCTTAAAAATTGTCGCTATAGGATCACCCGTAAAGTTTATAAGAATATCATCCGAAAATGTCACATCTAATTGTAGATCTTCAAAATCAATACTGACCTTACCATCTCCTAAATTAAGTATTCATTTTGCAAATTGTCTGTCATATATAAATTTTATTGTAAACAACATTTCTTGTGGTATCTTGAGTTAATCATTCTTAATTGTATATTAATACTTTGAGCCACATCTTGCTAGTGACGCGAAATATTGCAACATAACTATTCATGGCAAAAACTGATTTTGAAAGATAAAGTCCAACATTCTTTAAAAATTGACATTGACTTTTGTTTATAATCATAGCAAAACAAACTACAAGTTGAAATTTTCTCATCTGAAATCGAATCAGGAATTTGAGTAAATCAGTTAAGCTCATAATCATTCTACCAATCAAGAATTTTTTACTTTCATGCTTTCTCGAAAATTAGTTTAATCTCAATAATATGGTTCCGCATATTGGTTACTATCAACCTACTTATATTGCATACTTTATTTGATGGATCTATATTCCTAATAAGCATGATTATGCAACCCTAATTCAACGTTATTTCATGATTCGGTAATCCAGAATAATTGATTGTGTTTAGATATTATAGTGAAAATAATTTATTGACATTATCTATATTTTCATCCTCTTGACAAATATTATTAGAACTAATATATATACATTTTCATTTACAGACATACGTTCCATGATTTAATTATTGATCGTATCAACAATCTCGTTGGTAGGGAATAGTACAGCAATATCTTTAAAAATATATTGATTTGAAGTGGTGCATTTTATATGTGTATAAGTACTCTAAACAATTGCTGCTATAGGATCTCCCGTAGAATTTATAAAATTATTATCTGGAAATGTCAAATCTAATTGTACATCTTCAAGATCAATACCAGATTTACAAATTACCATCACCTACATGAAGAATTCATTGTGCAAATTTATGTCATATATAATTTTTTATTATAAACAACATTTCTTGTAGTATTTGGGTTAATCCATCTAAATTGCATATTAATACTTCGGGTCCCCTCTTTCCAGTGACACGAGGTATTGCAGCATATCACTAACATAGATAAAAAATAATAATTTTTGAAGATAGAGTCCAACATTCTTTAAAAAATGATATTGACTTTTTTTTTATAGTTATAGTAAAACAAAATGCGACTGACTTTTTTCCTCTGAAATCGAATGGGGAATTTGGTTAATTTAGACGGGCTCATAATCATTCTACCAATCAAGAATTTTCATCCCAAATCTTGAGCTTTGTTTCAATGAAAAGAGGGGTTGAATAATCTGGGATAAGTTTTTATAGGTAGAATTCTCGTCACAATCTAGTGGAATATCAATTCTATAATGTGCAGTCCTACCTCTTGGAAGGAGTATGATGCTATTCCACTGGATGCTACATGCAACACAATATCATTTCTCCCACGA
The DNA here is from genome assembly GCA_030278955.1 of Hygrophila difformis. Classification (NCBI taxonomy): domain Eukaryota; kingdom Viridiplantae; phylum Streptophyta; class Magnoliopsida; order Lamiales; family Acanthaceae; genus Hygrophila; species Hygrophila difformis. The sequence continues at coordinate 43,675,014 of JAOANR010000012.1, read as the reverse complement.
ATGGCTAAAAATAATGTTTTCTGGATAAATTATCGATAAGTGTCTTCTCAGTTCCATCACGTAAAGAAAAAAGAATCAACCCTCAGAACTATCAACTGCATACATTATTTTATTATAAACATTCCTCTACTCATTAATCAACAAAGGTAATAGCTTAGCATCTTCATTTCTTCCTTATTATAATATTTCTCTTCTAGTATCAATAGATTATCTATTTCAGACGTTAAAACTTCATTCAGTACCGCCATTTCAGAGAAAATTCTCCAATTTATAGAATTTGCAGCAATTAGCCTTTCAATTTCTAACAAAGCTAGATTTATATTTGTTCTTCCATCAATTGCAAATCTGTTAAAATATATGTTAATGAATTATTCCTTAAAAAATAGATAAAAAAAAATAAATTTTCATTCTTTAGTTACTGATGGACTATTCGCATCCCAATAACTCTTTATACACCCGATTCTTTTATTTCTAACATGCTTTACAAAAATAACTAATTTACTCGAAATCAATTATCTATAGAATATAAATTTTCACACTTCTCTTAATAATTATAATTTTTTTGTATTATTTTAAATATAATAAAACATAAATAAGATCTATTCTATTTAGTGTATATATATACAATTAGAATGGGGTTCGATTCCCACCCGGGCCCCTATCCCTCCCCTTTATCCCCTTTGTAATTTGTGTAGTTTGGGCTCCCACACACCTTTGACGATACATAGGTGTCAATGTTTTTTTTTTTAAAAAAAATCCATCTCATTCAAAGTTACTTATTCCTCTTCTTTATTTTCCTTTAGTATGAGAACTTTTGGAGTTTTGGGATGAACTTTTTGATCTTATGTATGGTAGGAATTCCTACCAATTCTGTAAAATAACAAAAAGCCTCAGACCAGAAACTAAAAAAATCAAAAAATTGGGCATTGGTTGGTTCAAACCAAATACTACATCACAATGCCTTAGATAAACTTCTTTCTTAAAAAAAGTATTTTTCACTTTTATTTTTTGAAAACAAAAGTACTAGTAAGTTTTAAATTTGCTACAAAAATTGTTTACCCAAAAAAATTGCTAAACAAATAATAACACTTTAACATATTTAAAAAAATAATTTTTAGTTTATACTATATGTGATTCTGCCATTTAAAAATTATTTTATTTAAAAAATAAACTTTGTATTTATATAAAAATAAAAATAAAACTCCATCCAATTATTTAATTCAGCATTTCAGGTCACCCTTACATTCAGAATTCAAAATTGCCAGCAAATCGATTCTATTGGACCCGACTTTTACTCTGCATTCTCACTTCTCATGCATTCCCACGTGCAAACGTCTACCTTGCCGACTTTTATTACTATCGTAGTCGGTAGTCCTATATGATGTCGAATTGAACTATTTTTATGTCATACAATTCGTGTAAGGAACTCTAGTGACCAGAGTCTAGTCATTAGGAATTCTTGTTTCTAATGATCAGAGTTGAAATTCTACAAAATGCAAAAATACTTATATATACTACCTCCGTTTATTTTTATTTACTACTGACCCATTCAGAATGCAATTCAATGTAGATTTTAAACCATGACGAGACGAATCTAATAAGATCTTACTTGATTATATTCTAAACGATAAAATTTTAAGTTAAAGTGTATGAATAAATAGTAACAAAATCATAAATGGTGCAAATAATACTCCCTCCGTCTTATTTAACTTGTCTTGTTTGACTTTTGTACACAATTCAATACACTTTTTTCAACCGTTGATATCTCAAAATATATACAATAAAAAAAATTATGTAAAATATATATCCTAAAACTACATGATTAAACGATTCTAATAAGATCCAACTCGACTATTTTATTCCAAATATATACTTACAATAAAATCGAGTCAAAGTTCAACAATAAAGAGTACTCCCTCCGTCCCAGCTAACGTGTCCTGTTTGATTTTTTGACACTGTACATTGTTTTACTTTGACTCAATTTTATTGCACGTATATATTTGGAAAAAATAATCGAGTTGGGTCTTGTTAGAATCGTATAATCATGTAGTTTTATAATATATATTTTACATAATTTTTTGTTGTACACATTTTGAGATATTAGTTGTTGAAAAAGTTAATTGAATTGTGTGCAAAAGTGAAACAAGACAAGTTAAGTGGGACGGAGGAAGTATTAAAAAAATCAAACAGGACAGGAGGGATTTAGAAAAATGGAGGAAGTACTATTTAAAACTTTTACTAGAAAATAACGGATTCATGATTGAGTATAGAGATATTCAAAGACAAACATGTCTGACAATAAGGCCCAAATGCAAATAATTAATTCCACAAGACGTTAAAAGAGTGGGGGCAGAAAATTTACCAGCCAGTGAGCCACGAGGCGAGGGGGGCCCAGTCGTTACCACAGAGCTTCGCACTCCAGAAGTAAAGCCCACCCGAAGTTGGGTAGGCGGAGCAGATCTCAGCCATGGACAGGCCCACTAACAAAGTAAAGAGGCCGACTATGGGCCATCCGTAAACCATGGTTACGGGCCCACCAAAACTCAACCCCTGGTCGTACAGTGTCGTTATGCCCGTCACTATGGAGATGATCGAGAATGTCACCGAGAAGTTTGAAATTGCCCTATAGGTAGGTAGGTAGGTACAAAAACCAAATTTCTGAGATTTAAACAAGTTCAAGCAAAGTTTTCCTTGAAGATATGATTAAACAAGTAGCAAATTCAACAAACTTTGATTTAATCATAGGACAATTTACTGGCTTATATTCTCTCAATCAAACTCGAAATTCAATCGCTAATATTCTGTATATATTAGTACTATATTATTTTTTAAGTACTATATTATTTAAGTACTTCAAATTCAAAGGGGCGGAGATGAGAGACAAACAATCAACTAAATACGAACATAGGTAAATCCATTGGCATCCCGATTGAAGTCACGAACCACCTCATCAGGCGGAAGACCCAAATAGTATAAAAATACTCCGAACATAACAATATTCATCACCAAGTTATACCATAAATATATTTGAAATTTACTCGCTAAATCTTATTGTATGTCATCATAATGTATCAATTGCATGCCACAATAATGTCTTCAACTCAATGTAGCTATTCAAACTCAACAAGTGTTTGACCCCATTTAGTTGGATGAATTTAAAATTAACTTAGTGGGTGTTTGGATAAGTGATTTGAAACTGATTATTTGATTATTGCGTTTTCAAAACGCAAATAATCATATTTGCAGTACCATTTTTTAGCGGTTAAACTAATTATTTGCGTTTTGAAAACACAATAATCAGATAATCCATTTTCTTGCAACTTATCCAAACACCAAGTAGTTGTATTATTTACGTACTTGACCATACTATATGATACTCATATGGATTTTTTTCCCAAAAAAAAACACCTTGATAATTTGTTGGAGAAACTTTTTTCTTTTAACATAAAAGTTTATAAAATAGCAAATACTCATATTTCCCTTTCTATACATCTATAACTCTATAATTGAAAACAGAACATAAATCTTTAATAATAAAAAAAAAAGTCAATATAATGGCGTCACGCAAGCCAATAGTTAGGCAAATGGACTCTTTCCGATCGAGAGAGAATCGACTTGGATGGAAAAACCTATGCAGAAAGATGAAAATGGAAGACGAAGAACTGAAGAAACCATTCAGCATTGGAACAAGATGCTTCTAAATTTCAATCTCAACCGATTAACCATGCGAATCCCTATCTCGTTGACAGTTTTCGATTGGACAATTTTAATGGGGAAAACAGGTAGCAGCATCGCAAGAGAACAATTGCGTCGAGATGTATGAATTTGGGGGAAGGAGATGCACTTACGAGAGACTGCGGCTGAGTTCCTGCTTGTAACCAAGCTGATTGAGGCGCGAATCGTCGGAATCCTGCAGCAGCGGAGCAATAGCGGTTTCATCGACGACCGGCTCCATTTTAGTCGCCGGACGAAGCTAATTCCGACCTCAATCGCGCTAAAGGATATATGGTTTTCCCACTTGAATAAACAAGCAGTCGAAAGCCCTATAAGAGCTTGGGAAATTGGCGCTATATATGTAGTTACTACTTACTAGTTAGGGTGTAGGAGGGGCATTTCCGGCCGTTTGGATCTACACACATTATTTTTCTTCAAACACACAAATATTATGGCACGTTAGGTTAAAATTAGAAAGTTAGGGGCACACAATATTTATTTATCCAATTTACCCTTACTAATCTATCCAACGCCAAAAATATGATTAACAGTCCAGGATCCCGAAATCCATTCCATAGATCGGGCACACAAATGAATTGAAAACAAACAAACAAACTAATCGTGCGAATCAGAAGTTTTTTTCTTTACGATCAGCGAACGGCCAGTACCAGCCAATCTTCATGTGTATAGACAGCCATGCTTGGCCGTTCGCCATACCATGTAGACGGCCAGTGATGGCCGTTTGGTTTGTGAAATAGGCGGCCAATATTTACCGTTCTACGTATTATGTACATAGAATCGGCCAGGTGATAGCCAAACGGCCAGTGCTGGCCGTTTGGCTATAGGAACAGTCGGCCAGCCCTTGACGTTTGGCTATACATAGAATCGGCCAGCACTGGCCGATTCTTCCTGTAGCCAAACGGCCAGAGCTGGCCGATTGTTCCTATAGCCAAACGGCCAGTGCTGGCCGTTTCTTTCTATACCCGAACGACCAGCACTGGCCGTTCTCTGCAAAAACTGTGACCCTCCAACACACTTCATGCCGCAACTCAGAATTTTTTACAAAAACTTACGATTCAGTTTTATCTGTTGATTTTGATGTTTACAGGTATTCATGTTCTTCCACCATTCGTGTTCATCTTGGTATCCATCATCATTATCCATCGGAATATGCGATAAGAAAACACATATTTGGAAACTAAATTGGGTTCTGGTTTTGATTTGAACGAGGAGGGAAAAGAAAAAAATTGTGTGCCCCAATCCTGTAAAATGTGTCCTAATCATGAGTCCTCCATTAAGTAGGTAGGTAGGGGTATTTGAGATATTTTACTTAATATTGTGTGCCCCTAATAGATTCTGTGTGTATATAACGGGGACCTATCAGCAATCACCACCAATACCACGTCATCTCGACATGCTGGAATCCGGGAGTAGGAATCTCGGATGCCGCTCAAAATTGCCCGTAGTCATGTTTTTTGGCGTGGGTATTTCTAGGTAAGATTGGGCGGTGGGCATTGAACCCGGGACCTTTACTTAAGCTCAGTAGCGGACACACATTGGGGCTTCGCCGCCCCCGAGTTCAAAGTTTGCCATTAATTTTTTATATCGCTAAGTGTATTTTAGTTATGGTAGTAAATTTTTTATGTAATTCCCTCCCCCCCCCCCCCCCAGCTCAAACTTCGGCATTAATTTTTTATATGGTTGCGTGAATTTTAGGTATAGTAAAATGCATTTTCATGTAACTTACGCAATGGAGAAGATGAATGGGAAAAAGAAGATACCATATTTCTTTGTTGGTGGATTTTTTAATATAGGCTCATATGTTAGTCAATCTTAATAAATAAAATAATAACTTCGCTCACTATATAAAGACTTCATCGGATCCATCTGTCGAGACGGGGCTGTGGTGGAGGAGCCGAGAGAGATTAAAGAGTTGGCATTTGAATATTTTCAAAATATATTCGCCAGGACAGAGGAGGTGCTATTCAATGTGGAAAATATCGAGCTTGTTAGGTTAATGGAGGCGGACAGATCTCGATTGGAAAGAGAATTCATGGAGGAAGAAGTTCGAGAGGCGGTATGGAATTGCGATGGGAATCGGGCTCCGGGCTAGATGGATTTAACTTGGGATTTTTTTAAAAATATTAGGAATTGCTTAAAGGAGAGGTAATGGAAATTTTCAGGAAGTTGGAGGCTAATGGCAGGTTACCAAGGGATGTAGAAGGATCGTTTATCGCACTCATTCCCAAGGTGGATCGACCATTGGAATTTAAAGACTATCGACCTATATCATTGGTAGGAAGTGTCTACAAGATAATCACAAAGGTGTTGGCGAGAAGGTTACAGGATCTTCTAGGTGAATTAGTGGGGCAGACGCAAATGGCGTCAAAATTTGGATGGAGCTCTTATTGCGCCCGAGGTTATACAGTCCACCAACGCATCCGGTCGTAGAGGCTTTGTAATTAAATTGGACTTTGCGAAGGCGTATGATAATAACTCTTGGGAGGCTCTTTTTGGTACTTTAGAGGCTATGGGTTTTTGTGATAAATGGATTCATTGGATCAAATAATGTGTATGTTCGGCGTCGGCAGTTGTACTTAATAATGATTCTCCCACGAACTTCTTTAAAATGAAGAGAGGTTTAAGACAAGGCGACCCGATATCTCCCTATTTGTTTGTGCTAGTGGCTGATGTATTAAATAGAATGTTGTTGAAGGCGGTTTCGGTTGGGCTGGTTAAAGGGTTGGCTTCGGGTGACGATGGTCCTGTCATCTCGCATTTCCAATATGCGGATGACACTATTCTCTTTTGTGAAGGCGAGTTGGATTAGATACTATCGATTAAAATATTACTATGATGTTTGACACTAGCTACTGGACTTAGAATAAATTATGGGAAAAGTAATTTGATTGGCATCAACTGTCCGGATGAAGTGGTGAGGGAGCAGCGCGGCTGTTCGGATGTGGGGTTAGGCAGTGGCCATTGACTTACTTGGGAATACCAATTGGAGGGAGGATTAATAGTGTTGGTATATGACAACATGTGTTGGACAGAATTGAAACGAAATTGGCCGAATGGAAAGGAAGCTTGTTATCACAAGCAGGGCGTGTGTGCTTAATCAGATCGGTCTTAAGTAGCTTGCCTATATAGTTTCTTTCGATTTTTAAAATTCCGAAAACGGTGGCAGAAAGACTTGAGCTATTTAAGCGGAGATTCTTTTGGAACGAGTGGGAGGGGGCGAGAGGCTATATACAATTAGTTGGGAGAGGTTATGTAGACACAAGGAGGGTGGAGGCTTGAGTATCTGGGACACACAGCATTTCAACTCAGCTCTCCTGCTCAAATGGAGATGGCGATTCGGGAGAGAGCGAACATTATGGCAACAAGTGATAGATGCAAAATACTGAAATGAAAGGCCACTGGTGCTAGAAGCGAAATTGGGAAGGATGGTGTGGGGTAAAATCTATGGTGCCTGGGGTGAGCTAAAACTGGAGGAGCCATGGGGTGGTTTCATAGTCCAAGTCGGTAACGGAATATATACGCGATTTTGGCAAGATATTTGGGTGTCGGAAATGAGGCTTCTGAAGGTATTGTTCCCTAGACTATATTCTTTAACATCTAATAAAGTAGGGAAGATAGTGGAGTTTGGAAGTTGGCCAGGTTTTAAATGGGAATGTGTTAGTTGTTGCCTTCCAAAATGAGGTGTTGATTTGTTCACATGCCTACTACTAGTCAAAATATGGCTGTAGACTACTATACATATTACGGCTTTGGACTACTATGCATATTGCGGCTGTGGACTACTATGCATATTGCGACTTTGAACTATGCATATTGCGGCTAGGAATGCCTATAAATAGAGGCAAAATATTTCATTTTAATCATCCCTAAGCCATTTCATCTCATAGCACTCTTAAAGAGAGCAATAAACACCAAATGCTAGTGTAGGCTCTTCTTAGTGAGTAGCTTTTGTAAGTCTCTTGTCGAGAGGGTTTTGCGGTATAGGATTATTTCCTATAGCCTTTTATAATATTGTTTCTCCCTCATAGTGAAATAATAATTCGGTGGGGCCCGGGGGACGTAGGCAAATTTGTGCCGAACCTCGTTAAATCTTGGTGTTCTCTTTATTGTTTAATTGATTGCTATATTATTCGGGTATAATTTTGGTGGAAACTAACCCGATTTCCACAACAATTGGTATCAGAGCCTTGGTTGCATAGTATGCTCTGTGGTCGCAGCTAAGCTGCTCTTCCACATCAGAAACGCATCTCGGTTGACCTACCGTTTGTGAGCTATTAATTAAATTTTGAAGCAGAAATGGCGGATAGGTCCGGTGAATCATCAACTTCAGATTCGAAGTCGTTGGTGACATCGTCATCACGGACGATGGTTTCAAATGCCAAATTTGATGTCGAAAAATTCGACGGTACCAATAATTTTAGTATGTGGCAGTGCGAGGTGTTGGACATCTTGTACCAGCATGAGCTGGATGAGGCACCTGAAGAAACCAAACTAGATGGTGTTGATGATAAAGCCTGGACAAGGATCAACCGCCTTGCGTGTGGTACAATTCGGCTATGTCTCTCAAAGGAGCAAAAATATCCGCTTATGGGAGAGACGATGGCACACAGAATGTGGAAAGAATTGGAGGATAAGTTCATGAAAAAGAGTACGGAGAACAAGCTCTACATAAAGAAGAAGCAGTATCGATTCCAGTATTTGCCCGGTACCACGATGAATGAACACATAACAAGATTCGATTCTTTGGTCACCGATTTATTGAATCTCGACGAGAAGATAGATGACGTTGACAAGGCGCTGATACTGTTAGCTTCGCTCCCCGATGAATACGAGCATATAATTGTTAGTATACTGACTGGAAAGGAAACAATTTCCTTTAAAGAAGTTACCACTGCCTTATATTCTAACGAGATCAGAAAGAAGGATAAGTTATAACACAGGAGTTCGACTGGTGAAGCCCATACCGTTCGAAGCCGTAGCCACAAGTACAAGCCAGACAGAAGAGGCAGATCCCAATCAAGAGGCAGAGTGTCAAAAGATGAATGTATCTTTTGTCACGAGAAAGGACATTGGAAGAAAGATTGTCCTAAGCTGCAAAAGAAAAAGGGGAAAGCAGTAGCAGAGGCTTGTGTTGTTGATAGTGATGAGACAGAGTATTCTTTAGCTTGTGTCTCATCGGTAACGACATGCACCGACGACTGGTTGCTGGACTCAGGATGCTCATTCCATATGTGTTCCAGGAAGGAGTGGTTTGTCAACTTTGAAAGTGTTGACGGTAGAGTTGTCTACCTAGCCAACAACGGATATTGCCAGATAGCTGGAGTTGGCTCAGTATATCTGAAGAACCACGATGGAACAACCAAGGTGCTGACGGAAGTTCGGTACATACCGAAATTTGCTAAGAATCTCATATCTGTGGGAGTCTTGGATGCTAAAGGCCACTCCATCAGCATTCAGAATGGGATTATGAAAGTGATATCGGGAGCACTTGTCGTCATGAAAGGTATAAGGAAAAATAACTTATACCACTTCCAGGGCAATACAGTGATTGGCATTGCAGCAACAGTATCAGAAGCAGACAAGGAAGAGGAGATGACCAAGCTATGGCATATGAGGCTTGGGCATGCTGGAGAAAAATCCTTCATATTCTGGCAAAGCATGGATTATTAAAGGGTGCAAAGACTTGCAAACTTGAATTTTGCAAGCAATGTGTTCTGGGAAAGCAAACGCGGGTGAAGTTTTGAACATCAATCCATAACACTAAAGGCATTATGGATTACATTCACACAGATGTGTGGGGACCTACCAAGACGGCTTCTCTGGGAGAAAACCACTATTTTGTAACGTTTGTTGATGACTTTTCCCGGAGAGTATGGGTGTATCCCATGCGAACAAAAAATGAAGCATTCGGGAAATTCCTCGCTTGGAAGAAAATGATGGAGAACCAGACCGGGAGAAAGATTAAAGTGCTTCGATCTGATAATGACACGGAATATCGAAATGACCCTTTTTTCGATTTGTGCAAGAATGAAGGTATTTCCCGACATTTCACTGTGCGGGACACGCCACAACAGAATGGTGTGGCTGAACGGATGAACCGAACCTTGTTGGAGAAAGTTCGGTGTATGATGTCCAATGCTAATTTGGGCAAGCAGTTCTGGGCTGAAGCGGTGACATATGCGAGCCATCTATTCAATCGACTACCATCAACTGCACTTAAAGGCAAGACACCTTTGGAGGCATGGTTTGGCAAACCTGCAAATGATTATGATTCTTTACGTGTGTTTGGTTCCGCTACTTATTATCACGTGAAAGAATCAAAGCTGGATCCGAGGGCGAGGAAAGCTGTTTTCGTAGGGATATCTTCTGGAGTAAAAGGATATCGCCTATGGTGCCTGGAGATGAAAAAGGTGATCTTTAACAGAGATGTTACTTTCAACGAATCGATAATGTTGAAGAAGATAACCAAGCAGCAGCCGGATAGTACTCCCCAGCAGGTGGAGCATTATCCTTAACAGGTGGAGTTTCAGACATCTACAACCAGAGAGGTAGATGGACAACTAATAGAAGACGATGGTCCAAGTACTGAAGAAGAGCCCAGAGAAAGTGAGGTTTTGACCTAAGAACCTCAGGAGCAACAAGATTTACCAATTGCAATGAGGAGGCCAAGAAGAGAAATTAGGAGACCTGCTCGATTCAAAAGTATATTGGCCTATGCACTTCCTGTTATTGAAGAAGGTATACCACAAACTTTTCTTGATGCAAAAATTAGTCCGGAAAAAGAAAAGTGGAAGAAAGCCATGGACGAGGAAATGCATTCCCTTGAAGCAAATCAAACGTGGAAGCTAGCTAAACTCCCAGAGGGAAAGAAGACAATTGGTTGCAAGTGGGTCTATGCTCAGAAAGAGGGATTTCCAGAAAAGAATGACGTTCGCTACAAGGCAAGATTGGTAGCTAAAGGCTATGCTCAAAAGGAGGGAATTGACTACAATGAGGTATTTTCTCCTGTTGTAAAACATTCATCCATTCGTATTTTGTTGGCCTTGGTAGCGCAGTTGGACTTGGAACTAGTTCAAATGAACGTAAAGACGGCATTCTTACATGGTGATTTGGAGGAGGAAATCTACATGACCCAACCAGAAGGATTTAAAGTTGCTGGAAAAGAAGATTGGGTTTGCAGGTTGAACAAATCGTTTTATGGATTGAAACAATCACCAAGACAATGGTATAAGCGATTTGATCAATTTATGATTGGCCAGATTGGCCAGAAGTACACCAGGAGCATTTTTTATCATTGCGTATATTTCCATAAGCTACATGATGGATCCTTCATTTATCTTCTTCTATATGTAGATGACATGTTAATTGCTTCGAAACATAGAGAAGAGATAAACAGGTTGAAGTCCCAACTCAGCAAGGAGTTTGAAATGAAGGATCTTGGTGAAGCAAAGAAAATTCTCGGTATGGAAATAACGAGAGACAGGAAGAGGGGCACTCTGAGTTTGACTCAGAAGCAATATCTGAAGAAAGTATTGCAGCGGTTTGGCATGACGAACAAAACTAAACCTGTAAGTACACCGTTTGCTTCTCATTTCAAACTTAGTGCTTCACAATGCCCGAAGACGGAAGAGGAACGAGAATACATGTCAAAGGTTCCTTATTCAAATGCGGTGGGTAGCTTGATGTATGCAATGGTGTGTACAAGGCCTGACATTTCACATGCAGTTGGAGTAGTGAGCAGGTACATGCATGATCCCGGTAAAGATCATTGGCAAGCTGTGAAATGGATTCTAAGGTATATCTTGAAAACCTTAGATATTGGGTTGATATTTGAGAAGACTAATGTTACTGGTCAACATATAGTTGGGTACTGTGATTCAGACTATGCGGGAGATCTGGATAAACGTCGATCAACTACTGGATACGTATTTACTCTTGCCAACGCACCAGTTAGTTGGAAGTCTACTTTACAGTCAACCGTTGCTTTGTCAACAACGGAGGCAGAATACATGGCCATTACAGAAGCTGTTAAGGAAGCCATTTGGTTACAGGGATTGTTGGATGACTTGGGAGTTGGTCATAAACACATAACAGTGTTTTGTGACAGTCAAAGTGTCATTCATCTAGCAAAGAACCAGTTATATCATGCTAGAACCAAGCATATCGACGTGCGGTACCATTTTGTGTGGGAAATAATTGAAGAAGGTGGAGTCAAGGTACAAAAGATCAGGACACCGAGAATCCTGCAGACATGTTGACGAAGGCTGTAATAAGCGCACTTGGAGGTACAAAATAATTAAGTTCGAACATTGTTTGAACTTGATAAATGTCTCAAGATTTTGAAATTAGCGCTGGAAAGCGCACTTGGAGGTCCTGCCAAATTTTTTATGAGGAGAATTTTCGAAAGAGATACTGTAGTTGAGATTTGGGACGCAACAAGGTGGAGATTTGTTAGTTGTTGCCTTCCAAAATGAGGTGTTGATTTGTTCACATGCCTACTACTATTCAAAATACGGCTGTACACTACTATACATATTACGGCTTTGGACTACTATGCATATTGCGGCTGTGGACTACTATGTATATTGCGACTTTGAACTATGCATATTGCGGCTAGGAATGCCTATAAATAGAGGCAAAATATTTCATTTCAATCATCCCTAAGCTATTTCATCTCATAGCACTCTTAAAGAGAACAATAAACACCAAATGCTAGTGTAGGCTCTTCTTAGTGAGTAGCTTTTGTAAGTCTCTTGTCGAGAGGGTTTTGCGGTATAGGATTATTTCCTATAGCCTTTTGTAATATTGTTTCTCCCTCATAGTGAAATAATAATTCGGTGGGGCCCGGAGGACGTAGGCAAATTTGTGCCGAACCTCGTTAAATCTTGGTGTTCTCTTTATTGTTTAATTAATTGCTCTATTATTCGGGTATAATTTTGGTGGAAACTAACCCCATTTCCACAATAGAATGGGATATACCTTTGCGGAGGGGTTTGTTTGACAGGGAATTAGAGCTATGGGATGGCTTCTTGGGAGTGTTATATCGGGTACATCTAAGTCGTTTCCTAGATGATAGAGTAATTTGGTTGAAAGGAGGGGATGGGCGGTATTCAACTAAGTCGGTATGGAGAAGGGAAGAGGCCACGGGTAGGACATGTTTAAAAGGATTTTGGAATGATATTTGGAAAATTAAGGCACCGATGAAAGCAAGGGTTCTAGTTTGGAAGCTGTCTAATAATGGTCTTCCAGATAACGAAATATTAGTTAGAAGAGGTTGTCTTCAAGCCTCAGAGGCCCTATACTCTTTTTGTGGGAAGGAGTTAGAGTCGGCAAATCATATTTTATGTCGCTGTGATTTTGTAAGTACTATATGGTATCGCGTTGTTTCCTAGTTTGAGATGCAATGGGTGATTCCTGGTATGATCGATAATCTGTTAGCATGGTGGTGGGATGCGAGCTTAAAGAATAACAGGAGGGAGCTATGGAGACTCACAGGTGTAGCGTCTATGTGGATAATTTGGAAACATCGAAATGGTATCATATTCAAGAGTTGGCAAGCCGGGACTAATGAGATATTGGAGGAAATCAAATGGTGTGTCTGTTTGTGGTGGAAAGCAGCAATGAACGAAACAAGTTTTCAAATGGGAGGTTTGGCGATTGGTTTCCCTGTTAGTCTGGATCAATTCAGAAGCAGCAGCAGGGGGATTGTTCCTCGCAACAGCTTGGTGTGGGAACGCCCAAGTTTGGGATGGTCGAAAATAAATACTGCCAGCTCATCGCTTGGTAATCCCGGGCCGGCGGGGGTTAGAGGGGTGATCCGAAATGATGTTGGTGAGGTCATTTTCACCCTATCGGATTTTATAGGTCATGCAGATTCAACAGTAGCGGAACTCACAGCTATCAACCGTGTATGTTTGGCACTGATTAGAGATCAAGAATTCTCTTTACAAAGATTGATATTTGAATATGACTCGATTAATGTGGTTAGATGGTTGCAAGATCCGGCAGCATCGCCATGGCGCTTTCGAGAGATAATGGGCCCGATTGTGGAAGTGTTGAGGTTCGCAGGGGATGTTCGAATTCATCACATAACGCGGGAAAGAAACACGTTGGCTGATCACTGGGCTCGTTTGGGCGCTAGGGGTGACGGAAAGGTGGAGGAATGGAATTGAAGTACATCAGATGCTGGTAAAATCTGAAACTCGGTTGCTGGTTCTTAGGATGGGGGAGGGGAGGTTGAGGATAGTTAATGGGCTGTTATATCTGCTGGTTGTAGTCAGAATGGTTTAGAGTGATCGTTATGCTTGTTGATTGTAGTCGGAATGGATCTGAGCAATTGGAAGAAGAAGAAGAGCGCTTCAGAATACTTTTTGAAGTTCTGATAAAAGCCCTGCATAAAGATGGATGAGGCTTAACAAATAAGAATGGTCATGGGAAAAGATTAGCAGCAGCGGGAGCCGGTAGATTGAAGTATGGTTTTAAACGTGACAGTACCAGATATGGTATCTGATGTGGTCGGTTGGTTGATGAATCAGACCGGGAAAAGATTAGCAGCAGCGGGAGCCGCTACCATTGTTCTGTTATTTCCAAAATGTGGTGTTAAGAGTTTTGTTTCAATTTTCGATGTCGGTTGTGAATCAGACCAGGATTCTCATGGTCATGTTGTTTCATTTTTTGTACCTTGTTCCGTTTGGAAGCTATAAAGATTTCATTCCACCAAAATATAAAGATTTTTTGTAACTAGACTACGGCGAGCATATTTTACCGCTTATGATATTAGCATTGATCCTACATATTACGCCTACTACGGTTCAAAGATTGTTAAAGATTTTTTTTCTTCATTAAAGTTTATTAAGAGAGATTTGCATAACACAATGGGAGATGATTTTTTAAGTGACTCCTTAGTATGTTACATTGAAAATTAAAATGTTTTATAACATTTTCAAAAAATATCGACTTGTAACTTACAATTTTCGTACAGTGTAAAAATAAAATATTTATAATGAATTTTCTATATAATATTTTTTTACTTATTTTATATAGTGTGAGAAAAAAAATTCATAGCTCGCCCCCAGTCCTCACACTCTGTGTCCGCCACTGCTTAAGTTGTCAGAACCCACTCAAGCCAACTATGTTTGATTGTCCATAGTCCCGTTGACATGTAAAGGCACATTTTTTTTAATGAGCCGAAATGCCCCACAATTTTTTTATTTTTTTAGGATTAACCACAATAACACCCTCAATTAAACGTTTTCACTTTTTGTTTGTATTCATTTATGACTATAATTTTGTAAAAAAATTCAATGACTGGAAAAATATTTTTATTAAAAATTTAAGTTTGTGAGGCAATTAAATATCAACTTTAAAATTATCTTTACGTGCAACAGTTTATTCAAGTTACAAGAAACTTCTCTGGCCATTGGCTTAACAAAAGAACTTGTTTGGTCACAAACTAGCACTTCTCTATATATTTTATACAATAAATATTTTTAAAAACAAAATAATTCACGTACCATAGCGACATCAAGCATCTCCATACGACCACACCACACATAGCATAATTGATCAAGACAAAAAGAGGAGGAAACAAATAAATACAACCCATATATAAACAGGAACAAATGCGACTTGACAGAAGAAAGTTAAAACTTAAAAAGACAACCCAATGTCCCAAGTAGCAAAACCGTGTTAACATTTCTGCCTTCAAGGCAGTCTTCTTCCAGACTCCATATCATCATAGCTTGGGTCAATATTCCGATCCAGAGCTGCTGCATGGTTGTTCACAGTAGGTTGGTGTTGATGATTCGTTGCTTCTTCTTGAAGCCCGATTGCAGGCCGGCCATTTGATCCAGATCGAACTTCCTCCATAGCTCGGAAATAAGCATACGAACACCATCCTGCAATGCCATCTCATCAGTGATTTGCTAGATATTTGAACATTCCATCTTTTAACATATCAAAGTCGTCTATTTAGTCTATTTAGTTTTTACGAAGGCTTGGGGTCTTGGGTCAACCAAACGAAAAATCGAAAATACAGAACAAGCTAGAGCACAGTACAAAAACACCTGCCTGCCACCTGCTTCTCATATAATACTGTATTACTCCTATTCCTATACTTTAGCCATAGCTTCGAACAGGCTTGAAACCAACTCAAACATAAATTTTCTGGACTGCATGAGTTTTAAGAAACTGAACCCAAACATGGAAAGCCCATCCTACTCATGTATAACTCTGCCTTTATTCCGCAATGTGAGATTGGATTTCAAACAAACGCTCTCTTCTAAATTTAAATAAAACGCCATGTGTAAGAAATATAATTCCTTTTAATAGGAACCAAGGTGGTTCCCCACTTTTTACATGTTTCAGCAGTCAGCACCTTTATTCTATCTTCTAATCTAGTATCAATGTTTGACCGGTGACCCATTCTTGAGATGTACTGGAGTATAATACTTCGGTGTTCATTTTGTTTCTGTGTGGTCACAAAACAAGATTATTGCTATAAACATCAGAGTATCAGACTGGCTTCAAAGTTTATAGCTCAAATACGAAACTAATATATTACATTAGCCTAGATCAGGTTGGGCAATCCATCAAGATTAACTCAGCACGACTTCATAAGGACATTTGAAATACACTTAATATAATATTTCTGGGGGTTCAAGTCGAGTAGCATGATAAAACAAAAACATATATAATGGATAAGATGAATATTTCTCTAGGCGACAAGTGTGTTTCTCACATGTTTATTTTGAGATGCATTTAGAACCATTTTTTGACGCATCTTTACCACCTTTAAGTAGAAAGACAGATTCAAAATAAATTTCCAACCATAAAATGAAACAGGATACTGAGAAAAACAAAAATCAAAACAAATCCAAGAGAATACAGACAATGTGACTGAACATGCTTCAGAAACAACTGATGACATACCTTCCGAGTGGTAGGGAGGTGGGAAGAACTGCAGATAGCAAAAGGTAGCAACCACAAGACCTGAAACAGAACACAAATTGGAAGAAGGAACTGTAAGGAACCTTTGATACATACATAATCACTGCAACTTAGGAGGAAAGGGAAGCACACCTAAGAGACCTCCAGCAAACACATCTTGCCAGTGATGCCAGTAGTCATCCACACGAGAAACACCAACAAGGCATGCGGCGAGGATGGGAAGGAAAATAATACACAGTTTTGCCACATGCCCACGCTGATCAAAGCATTTAATTTTTCCTGCCAAGTATAATGCGAGAAAACCAAGACCAGCAAATGACCCTGTGAAAATATAGTATAAACCCATTAAACGATCAGCCAAAAAGTCCAACGTTAAAATTTCACACTAAGTATCTATTTAAGCAGAAAACATCCTGTGGACAGGTCAGCTATATTTAATAATAAAAGGGAAAAAAACAAAAAGAAAAAACGAAAAAAAAAATTCATAATAATAAAAAAAATAAAAACATAAAAAGGAACTCAGACTATTTAAAAACATTTTCACAGTGGTTTCAACTTCAAAAACTAATCTTAAAAACTAGTTACCAAACACTAAGTTACCAAACCAATCTTAACTATAAAACTATTTCAATAGTAGTTTGCCAAAGCCAAACACCCGCTTAATATTTGCATTTATAGGAGAAGTAAAAGTAAAGGGAAGAAGTACACTTACATGAAGTATGGCCACTAGGAAAACTCTTGTAACCTTCTTTGATGTGTTTTGGGTCTCCATGGCATATCACATCGCCAAGGGCATCATATACCTGGCAATAGTAAGATTATGGTCATTTCACATACATAGTTTTATAGCATAGAAGATTGGGTTTGTTGAAAGAGAAACAATCAACACATTTCCTGATTCCTGTTAAATGTTCTACTTTATATGAATAATACCCTCATTCCGTTCAAAAGTGAAGCATGTTTTCAAATAATTTATGCAAATTACAGCTGCAAAAGATAAGTTTCACGATATAAGAAACATATAAAAGAATGATAAAATAGATCCAAGTTGAATTTATAGAATGACATACTCCTTTCCCATCAGGAAAGCAACGCCAGAAAAAGTCAGGCCGAGGTCGGCCAACACCATCTTTTATGGAATCTGTGAGAACCCCAGTTATAAGCACAGCAAACAGAAGTCCTGCAGTTTGGTGACAAACATGTCATGAATTGATATTTCTAGTTAAGTTTAATAGGTTAAGAAAACAAAAAGAAAAGAAACGGTACAATGAAAGGTGCAGTAGATGTTATGTTACCTAGTATGCTGTGGTGCAGATCATAGACATCTCTCCTTCGAAGATAGTAAAGGGTAAAAATAAAGATGGGCAGCAGAACAGCATACAACTAATCACAAATAGAATCATATCAACAACAGTAAACCTTAATGCTCCAAAGTGAGTATAAGAAGAGAGAGTGGTTCCAGAACCCAGACTACATATAAGAATAATGTTTGGCAAAAGTAGCAGTAAGAATTCTTTAACTTGTTCTTGACTAATTAATAAACTAACTCAGAAATCATAGGGAATCAAGGGGATAAATCTAACCGGAACTGCCCATACAGGAACTGTGTTCTCCTTCATAGGATATCTAAGATCTGTCATCATGGCTTCACTCACAAAACGACGGAACGGGTGGATGATATTCAGACCAATCACAGTACCACCGAGAACTACAAGTATCAGCCAGTCATGTTTGTGAGTCCTCACAACCTGTCTACCATGTGACTTAATTGTATGCTGGCAGCCAAGCTCGATCTCATTTGGTCTAGGCTGTTTGTTTCATGTCATACATTGCAGTAGTCAGATAAAACAAATATCAATTCAAGCAAACTGAGATAAGAAACTTCAAAAGATAATATGGAAAACAAATTTTTCACCCAACCTAGCCTTCTAAAGCTGAGAAGGAATTTGATACACAAAACCCCACTAGGCCATGCAACGAGACATAAAACGAAAAACTAGACTTGATGCACGAAATAATAGCCAAACAGAATCAGCCAGGACTGAACCAGTTGTATACTCCATATACACAACACAATAATTATGATAAATCATCAGTCAAGTAGTTTCACACTGGTCTGATAAGATGCGTAGGGAATAAAAATTTTGACCCAAAAAGCAAATGGTTATAAGTAGAAGTAGTTGAATATTCATAGAAAGGCAATCAGAAAACACTTACCCCTGAAACAACAAAATTTTAGGTCAATTTATTCTCTTCTTCAAAAGTGCATCTCAAGAAAGTTGGTTAACAAGAGCTTTAAAAAATAAAAAAGTAGGTAAATCCATAACAAGAAGTAATCTAGATAAAGCTGTTCATCTCCGATGATAAATATTAATTCCAAAAAGTCCAAGAGCACACAGATGGGCTGATAGCAACACATGACAAAAATCAAAACAACACTAGAAAGAAGCAAACCTGAAACATGCTCCTAAAATTCGCAGGAGGGCACAAAGATATCATATTTCTCCAACCCATTTCTGGACGTTATAAATCAGTCTCTCGAAGCACTCAAATCCCAGAGTCCGTAGTAAAATCTGCCCACAGAAAGATAAAATGAATTCCACAAGTTAATCAAACAGCACAATCAACAGGGCATTTAAAAGCACAACAGCATCCCGACGAAGAATGCGATGCATTCCGTGGTAGAATTGCAGATAATGCCAAATAGTACCTTCACCAGATTTTTTTTTTTTTTGGGTCCTATTTCTTCGCTTAGTCAACGCTGTAAATGACGATATCCCCAACAAAATTTAATCTACACTGCAACTGTGCCAACACTTCATCATCAATTGCACACGAATCTTGAAATATACGGAACAGCGAGGAAGACTGACAGCGAGAAAGTGAGAAGGTTCAAGCAGAGACTTGAAAAATTCAAACAATTAGGAGATTGCAGGCTGGAACTTGAAACCTTCCCTCAATGCGAAAGGCAAGATTCAGTCGGAATACAAAAATACTACTACGACAACGCCATTTCTGAGCTTCCACAATTTATAGGGATATGGTAACCGCTTGATCGTAGCCGTTGATTCTCCCGCATTGCTGTACGCGGAAGCCTTAATTATTTGGAGCATTATGCAGGGCTGTATATTTTTCCGTTTTTTCTTTAAAAAAAAAATTACTACTATTTTATTTTTTTTGGGTAAGCTTTTTTATTTTATTATTTTTTTTGGGGTAAGCTTTTTTATTTTATTTGGGTACAAACTTACCACATAAGGAATTTTCTGTTACTTTTATTTCACCTTTTGAGCATTTTTCTACACATATGGATAATAGGGATTGGGGATGACAGACGTTCATCCAGATGTGTTGATTGGGTCAACTCGGATCGTTATTTTGATCATATGGCCAGGATGCTAGGTAACAGACCATTTTTTTAACGTGTTTTAATAAAACATTATTTATATTTTACTTTCTTTTCCTACTATAGTTTCTTTTTTTTCTACTAACTTTATTTTATTAAATATAAAAAAATATAGTTATTATAAAATATTTTTAAAAAATTTATCGATAAATTTGAAATAAGGAAATGTCATGTATAATTGGGATGTTATGTACTCCCTCTGTTTTTTTACTTGCTACAACCTCATATTTTACGCAGTCCAATAATATTTTAAACGATTAATAACTCAAATTAGAAACAAATAAAAATTTTAAAAGTTCAATATTTCAAAATTACACGACGACATGAATTTAACAAGATCTCACTTGACTATATTTTAATTTATATAACTATGATAATACTCCAATTCAAAATGTATGTATGTAAACGATAGCAAGTTACTAAATGTTGCGACAATTCTAAAACGGAGAGAATACTTTACAAGTTTGGATTTTATAATAGTAACAATTTCTGTCTTCATGATATTGTACTGTTATTCTATTTTGGCAAACCACAACTATAAGGTGGAAGGTATAGATTTATCATTTAAATAAACGGCAAATTCCACTTAAATACCCCAAGGCAAAATACATCCAACATTTCACCCTGTATACGAAAATACTCCCACTTTGGTACCCACCCCTGAATATTGATTTTTGTTTGAAATTAGAAAATATGAAAAGACCAAAATACCCTTAAGTGAATTAAAAAACCATGAAAGAGAATGATGGGCAGACAAGTAATTTAACATGGAGTGTCTTGTCACACCTCGTAAATCGCAAAACCACTCCCAAAACCATGTGGTGTCTTGTCACATCTCGTAAATTGCAAAACCACTCCCAAAACCACCTTGAGTAACCGGCCTCCTCTACCTTCGAATGAAATGGGTGTTGTGGTATGTGGATGTGAGTACAGAATGCGAAGAAATGGGTGTTGATATAAGGTGTTTTCGAGTGTGATTATTCGACTTGTGTTGGTTATTTCTGTCTGTGGATATAAGTATTCAGTGCGAATAAATGGGTTTTGTATGCTTGGGCTTTATCATAGATTAAAATATAATAAAAGGTTGGATATGCTCTGCTATGTTCTGTGATGTTTTTCTGTGAAAACTGTAGTATTGTTTGGCAATAGTAACTGTTGGCTGTGATTGGCAGGGGAAATGACTTCGAAAGAGGAGAAGGGGATTATGGAAGAGGGTGTGGCTGAGAAGAAGGCAAATATCATCACTGAAGAACATGGGGACAATAAGAATGAGAGAGCGAGCGAGTCTTCAGTAACGGTAAGAATATATGTTGAGTGTTCTATTTCAAATTTGTTGTATTTTGGAGCAAAACATATGTATAGATTGTTTCCTTGATATGCCACTGTTTTAGGGGAAGGTGGAGTATTTGAATCAATTATGTGTTGTACTTGTTTGGTTGACAGGGAAAAACGGGGAAACCTGCCGGAAAAAGTAAGAAAAAGCAAGTCGGTGATGTGAATGACACGGCGAGCATCAGGCCCCGTTGTTCCGTAGGGGTGTATTTTTGGTGTATTTTCGATGTGGCCATGTTGGATTTGACCGAACAATTTGGTTTTGTTTGATGTGCCTTCTTTCATTTTGTACGGTATTGGACTTTATGATGATGCGTATTGCCTTTGCTGCTCCATATGACCAAAATACACACTCAAAGAGACGACGGAAGGTGTCACTCACTTCAAACCCTACTTGGGTGGTGCAATGCATTTGGGCGGTGCAATAAATATGGGTGGGGTGCAATGTCCACGTGTCGAGACATTGGTCAATAAACAAGAAGCTAGTCAATGTGTAGTTTGTGGAGTCTAGTACGGTTCACTTTTCAGTGTTGTATCGAAATTCCAGAATTGGATATTACATATGTGTATGTGTATTGTAGTCATTCTTCCTGTTGAGTACTGTTTTTGAACTCCATTTCCAGCCCGATTAATGATGTAGGAGGCATATGCATTCAACATCATACGTAAAAATGTTCATTTGTGCATATTGCTAGATTAAGCCATAATAAGTTATAATCTGAACTGAAGTGGTTCATATAGGGAGCAATGCGTATTATAGAATTCAATGGAGGGTGCCATAATGTCTTAAACAACATCTTGAGTGTGTTCCATTTGGGTTTGAAACGGTGAATGTGTCCAACTATAGTGTATGACTAAGATATGGTGCATCATTAGAATGGTGCACGTAATCTAATCAAACGCGGGTTAGCTAACTCAGGTATTGAATTGGACGAATATGGTACTCTCCTTGCATTTCTTTGTTACCATCTCGTATTAATTGGATGCGTTTGAATTCATCAAGTATATCTCGCACTGATGTGACTACAATTCCATTATCTTACGCAATGTCATAAAAAGTACTGATTTGACAGCCCCAGCAGGTTACTTTTCCGAATTCCAATGAAGTCTTTTCCTATTTTATTATTTTTTGGGGTTTGCCCATTCGCGGTACAGTGTCCAAGAAAGGTGTGATGTGCCGTGCTGTGGTCATATATCTATGCATGGTTGATTGTTGATTTATACCTAACCAACTTAGATTTATAACACACTTACACCTCCACCAGTAGCTCACCCATACCTCATTCATAACAACATCAATACCAAGATTAATGAAATTTAAGTCAAGTATTGGAATAACTATGTGTAGTATTCTCCTTCAAAAGGAATGTTATTTCCTGCAGTAAGTGTGGTTCTTACCGTTGATGCTGATGCAAAGCCTATGTGGGGTCCGGAAAATATGGAAGAGAGAGTGGGTTTGGAAAATATCTTATATATACATTTGTATGTATACCTACCTAGGATGGTAATAAATTTTCAACAGAGTAATCATTACATTGGGGGCATAATAGTCTTTTCACACTTATTTTGATTATTGAATTAAGTTAAATGCAGTGGGGACTGACATGTCATGTATTTTGGCAGTGGGTATTAATACATAACAAATATAGTATACAGGGTCTGCAGTGGTATAGGTTTTGGACTGGGGTATTTAAGTGGAATTTCCCCTTAAATAAATCTCGGAAAAAAAGCCAAATATATCCTTTTTGTTAAAAAAAAGCCAAATCTATCCTTTTTCTATTTTATTACCGAATTTATCCTCTACATATGCTAATTATATCCGAAAATATCCTAAATTCACTAATCGTGGAATGCCTGCTGACGTGGCAATAAATTAACTTAAACCCTACACGCTGGATCGAATTTGAAGTGTGTCTCAATTAGGGCTGGGGAAAAATACCGAATATACTACATACCGCACATACCGTATCGAAAAATACCGAAAATATCGAAATTTTCGGTATACCGTAATTTTCGGTATGGTATCATACCGTACCGTAAGATTTCGGTACGGTAACGGTATAAATTTTTTGATACCGCGGTATATCGCTACCGTACCGAACTTTGGTATATACCACGGTATCGGTATATACCGCGATACCGTTATATACCGTAATATCGGTATGTTGGTATATAGAGGAAGTTCGGTATGCCGGTATATACCGTAATACCGGTATGTCGGTATGTAGTGAATGTTCGGTATGTCATTATATACCGCGATATGGTATGTCGGTATGTACTGAATGTTTGGTATAGCGAAATATACCGAACTTACCGGAATGTCGGTATGGAAACGGTATGAAAATATTTCATACCGAAACTTTCGGTATACCGAAGATCGGTATACCGAAATGTTCGGTACGGCAACGGTATGAAATTTTTCATACCGTAAAGTTCGGTAAGGTATATGGTACGGAGAATTTTTTTCGGTATGATACCGTACCGAAAATTACGGTATACCGAAAATTTCGATA
Source organism: Hygrophila difformis (assembly GCA_030278955.1). Lineage (NCBI taxonomy): Eukaryota > Viridiplantae > Streptophyta > Magnoliopsida > Lamiales > Acanthaceae > Hygrophila > Hygrophila difformis. The sequence continues at coordinate 43,651,083 of JAOANR010000012.1, read as the reverse complement.
TTTCTTTTTTCGATACGGTATGTGCGGTATGCGGTATACTCGGTATTTTTCCCCAGCCTTAATTGAGAGACACTTCAAATCCCATCCAGCGTGTAGGGTTTAAGTTAATTTATTGCCACGTCAGCAGGCATTCCACGATTAGTGAATTTAGGATATTTTCGGATATAATTAGCATATGTAGAGGATAAATTCGGTAATAAAATAGAAAAAGGATAGATTTGGCTTTTTTTGAAACAAAAAGGATATATTTGGCATTTTTTCCAATAAATCTCCATTCCCATATTCTACTGTTATTTAATAAAATATTATTGATTATTTAACAATTTAATTTAGAGTAGAAGTAATATACTTCAACTGTGTACTACTCCTATACTTTTTCCTTCCTGTCACGTCGAGGAATGATTGAATTTTCTATTGTTTTTGGTAGAAAAACTAACTGAATTGACTCCCAAATTTAATTTGTGAATACAAATCCAATCAATTTTTTAATTTTTAATATTTTAAAATATATTAAAAATTATTAAAATATACTTCCTCCGTCTTGAAATATTTTTAACGGATCCACATATTACGCAGTTCAATGTACATTTTAAATGATTAATAATTCAAGTTCGGTACAAGTAAAAATTCTAAAAGTTCGATATTTAAAAATTATATGACGAGAAGAATCTAAGGGCCCGTTTGGATTGACTTTTGAAAAAAGCAGAAGCCAAAAGCAGAAGCAGAAGTGAAAGCCAAAAGCAGAAGCAGGTAACTTCTGTGTTTGGATGAAATAGAGCCCGTTTGGATTGGCTTCTAGGGATGTGCTTTTGGCTTTTGCTTCTGTCAAAAGCATTTCTAGTAGAAATTAGGTGTTTGTTTTGGCTTTTAAGAAAAAGCAAAAGCACCTCGAAAAGTGAAAAAAGTGCTTCTGGGAGAAGCAGCCCAGGTGGTGCTTCTCCCAAAAGCAGAAGCCAAAAGCACCTCGTAAAATGTGCAAGGACTTAAATACCCCCACTACTTAATATAAATTACCCTATAAATATATCTTATTATCATATTAAATAGCATGTCCTTTTTGGTAATTACCACACTCTAAAAGCATTTTTCATTTTTATTCATCCAAACATATTTTTTAGAAAAAGCCGCTTTTCAAACATTCCATCCAAACACAAAAGTTACCTGCTTTTGCTTTTGGCTTTCACTTCTGCTTCTGCTTTTGGCTTATGCTTTTCTCAAAAGCCAATCCAAACGGCCCTATATTTGAAAAGCAGTTTTTTCTTAGAAGTGTGTTTGGATGTGTAAAAGTAAAAAGTGCTTTTGAAATTAAGTAATTACCAAAAAGGACATACTTTTTATATGGGAATAAGATATATTTATAGTGTAATTTATATTAAGTAGTAGGGGCATTTAAGACTTTGCACGCATTACTAGGTGCTTTTGGCTTCTGCTTTTCGGAGAAGCACCCCTGGGCTGCTTCTCCCAGAAGCACTTTTGCAGCTTTTCGAGGTGCTTTTGTTTTTTCTAAAAAGCCAAAACAAACACTCTTTTTTCTTCAAAAGTGCTTTTGGCAGAAGCAAAAGCCAAAAGCACTTGGAGAAAAGCCATTCCAAACGGGCTTTAACAAGATCATATTTGGCTATATTTTAACTTGTATAACTATGATAAAACTTTAAGTAAAAATTTGTGTGTGAACAGTAATATATTACCAAACATAAAAATTATAACGAGGCAAAGGTCGTATGGGTTCGGTTATGGTGCGATTGACAAATCTCGCAGCACATCAAGGCGCAAATCTGGAGCGTTGATTTCAAATCCAAGGGTTGTAAATGGAAAAGGGTAAAGTTGTCCAGCAAAATTTGTTACGGAAGATATAACCCTATATTTAGTATGTTATCAATGTAATATTTGGTAAATCATATCAAATATTTGGTAATCTATATCTATGATCAAGAATATTTTGTAATATTTGGTAATCATATCAAATATTTGGTAAATTTGTTACGGAAGATATAACCCTATATTTAGTATGTTCCAGCAATTCAACATTGAAGAATTCAGCGACACCAACTAGAATAATTCAGCGATACAACCAAACACAATTCAGCGATGGTACCATAATTACTTCAGTAATGCTACCAAAAAATATTTCAGTGGCCCTACCTAAAAGAATTCAGCACTACACCAAGAAGAATTCAGCGACACGACATAGTAGAATTCAGCGATGCTACTACATACATTTCAGCGATACCAAAAATAATTCAGTGATGCTACCAAAAAATATTTCAGTGATCCTACCTAACAGAGACCACACCAAGAAGAATTCAGCGACACCATCAAGAACAATCCAGCGATGCTACCACATATAATTCAGCAATATTGCCAAAAAATAATTTAGTGATGCTACCAAAAAATATTTCAGTGAGCCTACTTAAAAGAATTCAGCGACTACACCAAGAACAATTCAGCGACGCTATCAAGTACATTTCAGCGATGCTACCGTATACAATTCAGCGATGCCACCAAAAACAATTCAGCGACGCTTTCATGAACAATTCAGCGATGATGCCAAAAACAATTCAACAATCTTTTCATGAACAATTCAGCGACGTTTTCATCAACAATTCAGCGACTCGAACATTTTAGGTACGTTTTCAAGAACATGTATGTATATAGCACCTAAAATAAGCAAATTGGAGTTTATGTAAGATCGATTGATGATATTGAAATGTGTAGAAGAAAAGTAGAGCTGAAGAACATATATGTACGTTTTCAGCGACAAACAAATGTTTGTTACAAACTAATAACAAATTTACTATTTTAACATTCAAGTTAATCCCAACCATCCATTTATAATTTGAATTAAGGGTTGTGATGTACCGCAGTACATCAAGACAAATTTGGTGATCGCACCCTAACAGATGCGAAGGTCGTATATATATACATATATTGTTTTTTTCGGATGAATGCAGGGCCGAAGTATTTTAAAACCGTATAATTACATATAACATTTTTTTTTGTGAACATTACATATAACATATTTTAATATATACTTAAAAAATATTGAGTCAATAATAAATTTTAAAAATCAAACACATCACAATAGATGGAACCCAGAGAGCACAAAGCAGAGTATTATTTTTTTTAATAAAATAAAATCATAGAAAATTTGATTTTTGTCGGTAGACGTAGAGAAATTGTTTACTGTGACGTCAAGCATATGCCCAAATAATAATGGATACGAATGGAGTGATGCACAAGCACTGAATAGTGATATTTAAATATTGGGGGTATGATGGAGGATTGGTAGCAACATTATTTATAAGAGAATGCCATCATTTCTGTACTTGCTGGCAGTTCTCCCAGCCGGTAAAGCAACTCAATTGTAAATTCTTACTGATTTTTTTTGTTCAAAAAATCGTATGACTTATTTACAAAAATTTTAGAATAAACTTCCCCTTTTATTTCAGTTTGAATATAATTAATTTGGATAATTTCAAATGAAAATTTTATATGATTATGTTTTAGGTTTCTTTTTTTTTTTGAAAAGTCGAAGCCAGGAAAAAAATTAGGTTGTTAGATGAGGTACGGAGTATATTTTAAATTTTAATCTTACTAAAAAAAATATATTTTATAATCTCTCATCTCAGAGTATCATTATTTAGGGTCCGTTCTGCACGTCGAGTTATAGTTGTTGGGAGATATGGGAACTGTAACTATAAGTTTTTACATAAGTTTCGGTACAAGTAGCTGTAGCTATCAAAAATTATAATTTGAAGAGAAAATTTAATTAAATATGGAAAATAGTTTATGAAAGCTCCCAAAAGCTAGTGTACAGAACGGGGCATTTGCTTTGAATAAAAGCTAAAGATACCAAAAGCTCCCAAAAACTACGTGCAGAACAGACCCTTAATTGGTTCATATGACAAAAAATAAGGTTTTGCATTATATAAAGCGTTATCCTGTACTAACCTGTTAGGCTATTACCTAGATTTTCGGGAACCAATAGAGTTTCTGTACAAACGGTCAGTATCATTATTTAATTGGTTCATATGAAAAAAAAAATAAAGTTTTTGCTGTTACCCAGATTTTCTGGAACCAATAGAGTTACTGTACAGATAGTCCATTTATGTGTACATGCTAAATAATAGCTCATCAGAAAAAAATAATTTATGCGGCCCTCACTCACACCTACGAGATAGGTTGTGTTGTTTGGGTGATGTATGAGCATTAAAAAATTTGATATCTATATGCTTTAAAGTGATTTTGAAATAGCATTTGTGGTGTGATGCTATCAATAATTTGTTCGAAATAATTTTTCCCATCTTAACACGATATTTTTTGGGGCTTTGGTATTACAAGAGGTGTTGTTGTCAACGCCCATGCCATGCCCTCGTGGAAGAAGGATAATAGAGTAATTTGGTCAACAGGCTCATTTAATTTCTAGACAAATTTTAGCCGTCTTATAAGAAAAGTTCTATCAAGTTTGCAAGAGGCAACTTGTCAAAGGGGAGGGGAAGCGTGGGTGTGTGAGAATGAGATACTCAGTCCAGTTTAGACATAGTCCTCACTCCTCAATACCGTATAAAATGAAATTATATATGGTCAAGGAAAAGGAACACAGGCGCCAAGAAGCTAGCTTCGAAAGAATCAAGTTCCAGCCACGTTAGAGCCCGTTTGGATTGGCTTCTACGGAGGTGCTTTTGGTTTTTGCTTCTGCCAAAAGCACTTCTAGTAGAAATTAGGTGTTTGTTTTGGCTTTTAAGAAAAAGCAAAAGCACCTCGAAAAGCGAAAAAAGTGTTTTTGGGAGAAGCAGCCCAGGGGGTGCTTCTCCCAAAAGCAGAAGTCAAAAGCACCTCGTAAAATGTGCAAGGACTTAAATACCCCCACTACTTAATATAAATTACACTATAAATATATCTTATTATCATATTAAGTAGCATGTCCTTTTTGGTAATTACCACACTCTAAAAGCACTTTTCATTTTTATTCATCCAAACATATTTTATAGAAAAAGCCGCTTTTCAAACATTTCATCCAAACACAAAATTTACATGCTTTTGCTTTTGACTTCTGCTTCTGCTTCTACTTTTGGCTTCTGCTTTTTTCAAAAGCCAATCCAAACGGGCCCTTAAGCGTCCAGGAGCTGCTTCGGGGGCAGGATGACGATGTTGGATGTATACTCCCTCCGTCCCGCGAAGATTGAAGCCTTTCTTTTGGGCACGGTAATTTAGGTAGTGGAGTTTAGTAGTTAAAGTGGTGTGGGTATTTGTGTTTAAGATTATAATGAATTTTGATATTGTTTATTGTTTAACTTTGACTTAATATTATCGTAGTGATGTAATTTGAGAAAAATATTCAATTGTGGTCTTGTTAGAATCGTCTAATCGTGTAGTTTTAGAATATATATTTTATACAATTTTTATTTGTATCAATTTTGTAATATTAAGAGTTAAAGAAATATAAGGGACTTTGTGTAGGAAAGTAATAATGCATTGGAATTTGTGCAGAATAGTAAAAGTAAGTATTTTTAATGGGATTTGACAATAATTAAGATTCTAATCAAACTTATATTAATTTAATTTTTCTAAAAACGGAAAGGGTTCAAACTTCGTGGGACACCCCAAAAAGGAATAGGGTTCAAACTTCGTGGGACGGAGGGAGTATATTATTATTATTATTATTACTATAAACATTTTAATAATGCTTACAGAAAATAATATATTGCATAGGGCTATATAATTTTAACATGTGCATTGCAAAGGGCAACATTTTTTTTAAAAAAAAAAAACAATATATTGACATAATCTAATTAACATGCATTAAAAAATTATTTTCCAATTTTAATTGAAGTTGCTTGACTTGCAATCTTATAGTTGAAGTTCAATTCTCCATCCAGTTTCCCATCCTTTTTATCATTTGTAGTAATTTTTTTTGCAAAGATATCATCATTCGTAATTTTTTTTTTCATTCGTAATTTGTATGGTCTTGACTCACAAATTATTATTCAGTATTTAAAGTTACTCAAATAGCCGTTAGTAATAAGTGGGCATCACACCACCAGTCATGTAACTACTGATGGAGTCATTCTATTTTGGGCCAATGATTACCACATTTTATTTGCGCAATCTACTGATGGTCGATGGAGTCATTCTACTGCACCAGGCCCAATACTGTAGTAGTGCAACGCAAGGATGTGTACAGCCCAAACTACAAGGCTGCCTGCCTTAATGGCCAATGGGTGAAGAAAGAACGCCACAGTGTATATAAACACAAAATTGCAAATAACAAATACAAATACAGGGGGTATAGAATTGTCAACATATCAACAAAGAGGGATTTGAATTTAGAATTAATACTTGATACTCCTATTAGTAGGGGTGGGAGTAGGCCAGGCTACCCGACAGGGGCCTATGGCCTAGCCTACGTAAGGCCAAACCAGGCCAGGCTTTTTTCGTAAATAGGCCAGGCTCAGGCCATTTTAAAAGTCTTTTTAGCTAAATAGGCTCAGGCCAAGGCTTTATAAAGAGCCTATTAGGCCTACCAGGCCGGCCTATTTATGCTTATTATTAGTATATTTATATTTATTGCACAGAGTATACGTTGCAGATTCATGAATACAGAGAAAGTATATGATATTAATATTATTATTTTATGTAAAATAATTATTAGTTTTTTTCGAGAAGCAAATAATTATTAGTTTGATCTTACATATTTTTTAAAATATATAAAGATTTTCCCCAGTATGTAAATAACTGTGGATAAAGTATTGCTTAAGTGCACAAATTTATGTGTTACAACTTTATAATTATATCCGGACATATTTAAAAAAAATTCTAACTTAATTTTAAAATATGTTTAATCAGGCTGTTAGAAGGCTTAAAACCCGGCCTATTTAAATAAATAGGCCAGGCTCGGGCTTATAAAATAGGCCTATCGCAGGTAATAGGCCAGGCTCAGGCCGTATAAAATCGAAGTAGGCCTAGGCCGTACAAGCCTAAGCCTAGCCCGGCCTAGCCTATTTCCACCTCTACCTATTAGCTTTATAGTTTAGACATGATCTTTTATTTGGCTTGATTACTACATTTGTTTTGTCTTTTTATACTTTGTTGGTGTTATTATTATTATTATTATTATTATTATTATTATTATTATTATTATTATTATTATTATTATTATTATTATTATTATTATTATTATGTCTCTATTGTAGCTTATTGGTGTATATTGATCAACCGATTATTTATTTGTATATTACAAATAAGATACTTAAATTTCAATTATATAGCCAACCAAATAGTGAGTTTTCACAGTTTAAATCCATATTGTCTTTTTTAAAAATCTTCCAAAATTTATCCCTTCAATCAACCAAAGAGCATGGTACTCTTATAATTTAGTTTCTTGTCCTATTATAATATTTTTAATAACGTCTAAGACCTAAGTTGAAGCATGATCTGCAGACTCAAATGTATAAAAAAATTTAGTATACAAGAAAAATGATTAAATAACTATGAAAGCATGACAATTTTGATTCCATTCCGTCCCATAGATTTTCCTCCACGCCATTATTATTATTTTTTAATATCTATAATTTTGTCATTTGTCAAATTTAAATCATTAAAGGGAAGACTATGAACGATAACGTGACATATAATTACAAATTAAGGTTTACAATTATTTTAGTGATCGTCTCATTAGTTAAATCCAAATAAGACAAATCAACTTTTGTGTCAGCAATCTCAATTCAATTCCCACCACCAAAAAAAAAAAAAAAAAAGCCGATCATGCGGGAAAAGAAAAACAAGACAAGATTGGGGATTCATTACAATTTGATTTTATTCGGAGGTTGTCCCAATTTATTCGGTTGTTCTATACTTCTATTACAACTTTTCTTAGTTTCTTATAATTTATTTTCATTAATTATAAAATTTGAAGCAACTAAAATAACATTATTCTTGACGAGCTAGTTGAGACCAAAATCTTAACTTGAGAGCTACTTTTTTATAATCAATTTCCTATAGGCATCACTGTAGGCTCGTGAAAAATTATAAAGTTATATCTTAAATCGGAAGCTATTTTGTAATATGTGTTTTATTATAGACTCGTGAAATAATGTAGTAGTAAAGTTAAATCTTAAAAATTGTGGGTGAGAATTAAGAAGCTAAGCTATTCGGTAGCTAGTGTGGTGGAACTGGAATTATTTATTGAGTTATATGTAAATAAAATGGTTAAACAAGTTGTGGCCTGTGGGCTTAATTAGTCGCTTCCCTAATCATGCGAAAAATAAAAGTAAATAAATACAAGTATAAAACGTTGTTTTGCGGCGCAGTCCGTAAGGTGCTTTAAATTTCAAATAGCAAAAATAATTTATTATAATTGTTTTGATAGCCTCATAGAATTCGTCTAATATCGGGCTGTTAAAATATCAACTTTTTTTTCCCCCTATTTGTTATTTTATTTATATTTTTATTGTTTTTTAAGTTATTAATCATATGACATAGTATTAACATAAAAATAGAGGAAATATCTTGTAAAGTTTAAGGGGTGTATTGGATTGAGACTATATAGGATTTTTTTTGACTTTGAAAGTTGGGGTGTATTCAATTTAGATTTTAAAAAGTCTTTAAAAATCTAGGTGTATTCAATTCAGATTTTAAAAAGTCTTTAAAAATCTAGAGGTATTCAACACTCTATGGATTTTAATTCTTTATAGATTTTAATGGATTCTCTTAAAAATTATAACTACACGAAATCTCTCTAAAATCAGCCAGACTCTTCATGGACTCTATACAAATCAATCAACTCTACGTGGAGGCTATGTACTTCCTAAATCCACCGACTTTTTTAAGTTCATAAAAATCTAATAAAATCTCAAACCAACACACCCCCTAAATTTATGATGCGTTTAGATTGTTGCTCTCATTTATAGGTTTCACCTCTTTTTCATTTTACTTAATTTTATTTTTTTTCTATTAGCTTTTTTTTTTCCCTTTTTTGCAAAGCCCTTGGTCAAATAAGAAGTGGTGAAACGTGCACACAAATATTTAGTTACCCTGTTGGGGATGAGTTCGGATACTCCTCCCCCTGATGCACTTCCCGGCGAGTCTTTCCTTCCGCCTCTACCTTCGTTCAATCCTTCCCCCCCGTTCGTGTTCCCTGATACAATCAGCAAGAAGAAACCTTCCTTCAAAGACATGGTGCTTTAAGGAAAATCAGCTTATCTGCCTTCCTTGATGGACGAGGAGGTGCCTGAAGACATGGTTAAGTTGGACTTCATTAATGGAGACCGACTTCGCCCTCGAATATCCATAGCGCCACAGATTCAGCAACGACTGCATAAGCCCTGGGAGGATGCAATATTCATCTCGGTGCTTGGGAAGAAGGTGGGATACATAGCACTCAAGGAACGGCTGAAACGGCTTTGGAAGGTGAGTGGAAACTTTGAAATGATAGACATTGATGAAGGTTACTTCTTGGTGAAATTTGACAGAAGTGGGGACAGAACTATGATCCTAAATGGAGGCCCCTGGATGGTATTTGATAGCTACCTTACAATGGCTCCATGGAAACCTAACTTCTCGGCTACTGAAGACAGTCCAAAGAGCACAATAGTCTGGGCACGATTTCCTCGAATAGGCATGGAGATGTATGACGAGTTTATCTTAACAAAAATGGCCAAGGCTATTGGGACGCCTGTAAGAGTGGATGACATGACCAAAAAGGTGAACCGAGGTCGGTATGCGAGAGTATGTGTGGAGATAGATTTAGATCAACCCTTGGTAACAAGTATCTTAATCGGGCAACATTGGCAAAAAATCTGTTATGAAGGTTTGCATATTATTTGTACATCATGTCAAAGGTATGGGCATACTAACACCTCATGCACGGCAGAGAAGGTCACTGAGAAGGTGTCTACATCGGCGGCCATGGCAAGCCTCCAGGGGGAGGTTGGTAGGGATGACAACGGTCAAACAACCCATGGAGACAAAACTGCTTTCTCACCTTTTGGTACAACTGCCTCTTCTAGCAAAGGTTTGCCAGTGAAAGAGGGTAAGGATATCGAGACTTCAGAGGTAGCATCAAAAGGGAAATGTAGCAACTTGGAAAGGGTTGACTTAGTGACACAGACTGGCCTTTACACCCAAAAGGACAAGCAGGTGACTGATGAAGCCATGGAGGAGTCTGCTGAGGACAAGGGAAACATCCCAATCCAACCTAACTGTGGGGAGTGGGTCAAGGTGACAAAAAAGAAAAAGAAAAGCCCATCCAAATTAAGCCAGGTTGAATCAAAGCCCACTAACTTGCAGATGGGCGGAAAAAATTCAGAGAAGTCCTTGAGAGAGGCACAGAAGCCTAAAGGCCCACAACAAGCTACACTAAGCCCAACTATCTTGGCACCCAAGGATAGAAAAAAGACGGGGAAGATAGCAAAATTACCAGCAGGGCAACCAGTTGAAGGAAGTGGTAATAAGAAACCCAAGAGGGCTCGACCTCCAGCAACCGAGGATGATGATAATGACAATCGTTTGGGGGCAATTACTGATTCTGGCCAAGATGGATCAGGCTATAAGGAGAATAGGGACCCGAATGGGGGAGACCAAGAGATGCTGGAAGGGGCAGACAGGGCTGCGACCTTGGGTGAGGAGATGGGAAAATCATCAGATTAATCCATGGGAGTCTGGTATGAGGCGAGGCTTTCAGCCTGTTTTTTATTCAATAAATTTATGGATTTTACGAAATTCAATAATTGTAAAGTGATATCCTGGAATGTGGGTGGCATAATGGGGTTGACCTTGATGAGGACGCTCAAGGATATGGTGAAATCACATAACCCTGATTTTATTTTCCTTTATGAACCCCAATCTGCTTTTGATAACTCTAGAATGTTTTTGTGGCAATCTGGATACGAGCCGTTATGTATTCAGGAAGCCAAGGGTAAAGCTGGAGGGATTTGGGTGCTTGGCCGGATTGGTAATCTGTTTCAGTTTTCCATTGTGGATAATAGGGAACGTATGATTACTTTGAGGGTGATGCGGGATATGGATTTTTGGTATGTTACTGCACTCTATGCTTCTCCCTGGTACGGAGAGCGCAGAGAGAACTGGAGTGAGCTGAGGGAAGTGGCTGAGACTATTGAGGGATCGTGTGGGGTTATTGGAGATTGGAATCAAATCCTCACGGTCACGGAAGTTAGGGGAGGTTTACACAACCCAGGACGTGCTGAAGAACTGGGGGATGTCCTTCAGGATTGCGGGTTGGCCACTGTTAACACTAAGGGCGGGAACTTCACTTGGTCTAGGCCTCTGGGGGACACGAACCGCATCTACAAAAGGTTGGATAGATGTGTAAGCAATCTGGATTGGATCACTAAATTTCCTTATGGAAATGTTCAGATTCTTCCACGCATTGGCTCCGATCATAGTCCGTTGCTATTATCTTGTGGTAGTTTTTCCTTGAGAATGCCGAACAAACCATTCTGTTGGGAGGCGTCTTGGAATGAGGTGCCGGAGTATAGGCCCATAGTGGAAGCGGCCTGGAATGCAAATTCTATTTCGATCGGTGAGAAACTTGAAAATGTTAAAAATGAATCCTTGAAATTCAGCAAGTCTAGTATTGGCAACTTCAAGTGGAAAAAAATTAAGCTCTTGAAGAGGATAGCGGGTATAACTAGGATCCTGGAAAGAGTGGATTCGGTGCGGTTATTGATAATGGAAAACAGCCTTCGCCAAGAACTGGAGATGATTATGGCACAAGAAGAAATATATTGGTACCAAAGAGCTAGGGAAAAGTGGGTGAAACTTGGAGATAGGAATACGGCTTATTTTCACGCTCGGGCTAAAACCAAGGGACATCGAAACAGAATTAATGGGCTATTCATCAACAATGGAGTATGGTGTGATGAAGAAAATGATCTCCAGATTCATGCGAGAGATTACTTCCAGGATCTGTTTGCGAAGCCCACTATGGACTTAGAGCAACTCCTGGAAGGGATTGATCACCAGGATAAACTGCCAGCATTTCAGCCTTTAGACACTAACACTAGCTTCGACCTGGATAAGGAGGTTTCCGAAGAAGAAGTGAACATTGTTATCAAGGAAATTAAAGGCTTCTCGGCCCCCGGGCCGGATGGATTCCCCGGCTTATTCTTTAAGACGCATTGGTCGGTGGTGAAAGACGCTGTCTACAATTTTGTTCAGGAAGCATTTACGAACGGGAGATTTGCAGCAGATATGGCCAAGGCCTATATTTGTCTTATTCCTAAAATTGAAGTCCCGAGATCATTGAAAGACTTTAGACCTATTACCTTGTGCAATGTCACTTACAAGGTCCTTACTAAGGCAATTGTGAACCGTCTCCGTCCCGCCCTTCACCATATTATCTCTAACCATCAGGCGGCTTTCCTTCCGGGGAGAGGGACGATAGACAATGCCGTCACACTTCAAGAGGTTATTAGCTGCTTCTCTCGGTCACATTCCCGAATCAAAGCTTTCTTGCTAAAGATTGATGTGGCCAAAGCCTATGATAACGTATATTGGGATTATTTGGAACGCTGTCTTGTGGAGTTAGGGCTGTCTCCTTCGACTTGCAAGTTGATCATGTTTTGTGTCTCTTCACTAGTCTATTCAGTGTTGTGGAATGGTCAGGGTTTGGACTATATTACACCTGGGAATGGGCTTCGTCAGGGGGATCCTATATCCCCGTATTTGTTTCTATTAATCATGGAAAAACTTTCTTTGCATATCCAGCAACTTGTGCGACAAGGGAGATGGAAACCTATACATTTCTCTGGTTGGAATGTTGAGTTTTCTCACTTGGCATTTGCGGATGATCTTATCCTTGGATCCATGATTGATGATGACAGTGTCAAATGCATCACCAGTGCTCTCTGTTCCTTTGCATCCACATCCGGATTGAGACTGAACTCTACTAAATCGGCCCTATTTGTGTCCAAAGCGGTAGGCCCGCAAGAGAGAGACCGACTGGCAGAGGTCTTCCAGATCCCAGCAGTGGACAATTTGGGCCCTTACCTGGGTTTTCCCATGCTTAAGGGAAAAGCTAGGTGTCGAGACTTTGCTTATATCTTGGACAGTCTTGATGCCCGTATGAAGGGTTGGGCCTGCAAATTTCTAAACAAAGCAGGGAGACTCACATTATTCCGGGCAGTTATGGCGACCATCCCCACCTATGTGATGCAGATGCATTGGTTGCCCGAGACTACGTGTGAAGCAATTGATAAGAGAATAAGAAGATTTATGTGGAAAGATAATCAGAATAAGGGCCTATACTTGGTTAATTGGGATAAGGTGACTATGCCCAAGGCTGTGGGAGGGCTTGGTATCCGGAAGGCTCGTACCATGAACATTGCCCTGCCTGGTAAACTCATGTGGAATCTACTTCATTCTCCTGAAAAAACATGTGTTAAAATGATCAAGGAGTTCACTCCAGATCTGGGAAGTGCCCCCTTTACAGCAAGGAAATCTCACTCCACATTGATTAACTTGCTTCAAAAAATCACCCCCTTCCTGAAGGATGGCTTTCATCTTAGAATTGGGAGTGGTGAAGCCTCATTGTGGTTTTCTGAGTGGTGGAAGGGAGGCCATCTTGGCCCTCTTATGCCCTTTATTGCTATACAGGACATAGATATGCAAGTGAAAGATATTATTCAACATGGTGAATGGGACTGGAAAAGGATTTATACATCTATTCCTACTGGCATTATCGATGAAATCACAGCTGCACCACCGCCCCAACTCCATGCGGGCGTCCCTGATACTTGGGTGTGGAAGGAAAGCTCCACGGGAAAGTATAAGGTTAGTTCAGCTTATCATTACCTCACTAAATCAGATCCCCATAGTGATGGATGGAAATGGATGTGGCATGCCTCTATTCCTGAGAAGCAAGGTCTGTTCATATGGATGATATGGCATGGATCACTTCCTGTGAATGCCACTCGGTTCAGACGCAAGCTGGCCAATTTTCCTTTGTGCACCCTGTGTGGCGTCTCCGAGGAGGAATGGAGTCACTGCCTTCTTACTTTTCCATGGGCGCAACAGGTATGGAATAAACTTTCTATCAAGTTCCCTACGGACTGTGATCAAGTCCCCAAGCAACACATCAGAAGATTGCTCCAGATTTGGTACCAGATTCATGGGAACATATTTGTGGCAGCATTATGGAATATTTGGATTGAAAGAAACGCTCGTGTGTTTAGGGGGGTCCAAAAAACTGCTTGGAAGATCCTTCGTGACATTGGGCGTATGGCGAGTGACATGGGAAAAGTTGGGGGGAGGAAGGCAGAAGTGCATCGACAGGCTACAGTTGTACATTGGAAACACCCGGATGTGATTGATACTATTATTCACACAGACGGCAGCTCTTTTGGGAACCCGGGGCGATCCGGATTTAGTTTTGTTGTGCGTGATTACAAGGGAAATTGGCAAGGAGGGGGCTGTGGCTTTCTTGGTACTAGAACCAGTGTGGCGGCAGAACTCATTGCTTTGAATAAGGGGCTGGAATGGGCTGCTGAAAAGGGCCTTACCAGGGTTGCTTGTTATACTGATTCTATGCTAGTGATCAATGCTCTGAAATCCCAGGAGTGTTTCCATCCTCTTGCGCCAACCATTCAAAGAATTAAGGATCTCAAGGACACCTTTGAAAGCTGCGAAGTCAGGCATCTCTTTCGTCAAGGCAACAAGGTGGCAGATACTTTGGCCAAACATGGGGCATCGAATGAAGCCTTCTTCACTACGTGGGCGTTTTCTCCGGACTTTGTTCTTGATGATTTAATGGCGGATGCCTCCGGCACGGGACATCTCCGAGTTTAATTCCATTTCCCCCTCTGTGCTGCCCTTTTCTTGTTTGGTTTTCCCTTTTTTTTTCCGTTCCGTTTTGTTGTTCCTTCTTTTCCTTGCTTGTTCGTATTTGCTGGCCTCGGCTCATCAAAAAAAAATAAATAAATAAGAAGTGGTGAAACTTCATACCAAATAAATTATAAAGTGATAAAGGGAAATAATATAAAGAGCCGGATGGGTTATTGAACCTGAACCTAAGGTTTGGGACTTGGGTGGCAGCAGAAAACTTGAACACTTGATCAATTTCTCATCCCATTAGTTTAAAAGTCTAGAAAAAGTTGTGAAGTACTCCCTCCGTTCCTTTTTAATTGTTTCTTTCAGCTCAATTTCAATAACCAAAGTTTGAATTAATTAACTCATAAATTTACATTTTTACCCTTCAACTAAACTCACTCTTAATAAATGTTAACAAATACTAGCATAAAGTGAAGGACAATATAGTAAAAACATAGTATAACTACCTATAACTATCTAAAAATGACAACTATTTTTGAACACTTTCTATTCTCTAAAAAGACAACTAAAAAGGAACTGATGGAGTATTTGTTTATTTATTTGCGTCCGTTGGTGTTCTTCATTGTCGAGAGATTTGCTGGAATGGTAGGTTGGTCACCATTCCCAATTTCACTTAAATAAAATAATACTACAATAAAAAAAAAAAAAAAAAGTGAAACTAGAACTTAACTTATTCTATATTTTTTTTTGGAATAGAACTTATTCTATATTTGTCAATTATATTTCAGTTACTTTAATTTGGGATATTACTGAAATATTACTATTTTATATTTCTAACATACTACATGCAATTAATTATCAATTTATCATCAAGCAAAAAAAATGATCAATTTATCATTACCGGGGGCCTTCATGTGAATAAAAGGAAAAAGAAAAATTCAATTTAGACATTTATTTATGTAGGGGTGAAAGCGGTACGGTTAATATCCAACCAATCCGATGCCGTATCTGATTATATTTGAATCTGAATCCGTATCCGACTATCCGGACGGATACCACATTTTAATATTAAAATCCGAATCCGTATTTTAATATCCACATTCGTATTCACATCCAAAAATATTTGACCGTATCCGAAAATATCCAATCGTATCCGAAAATTGATAGGATATTATCCGGATTTTAAATATGGATATCCGAATATATCAATATATTATTATTTAATAATTAAAAGTTATCAATAATTTTTAAAAAAATATCAAAATATCCGATAATCTGTATCCAATTGAATCCGTATCCGTCATATATCCGTCCTGTATTCGTAATCCGAAATATCCGAAACTGTATTCGTATCCGGCCCATCTGTATTCGATTCCGAATTCGGGTAAAAAAATATATATGAATAATATCTGTATCCGACACTATCCGACCGTATCCGTACCGTTTTCATCCTTATATTTATGACATATTGGGAGGTTAAAGACGACTATCCACAAAAAGAAAAAAAAAATGAAAATAGCGTAGACCGAAGGGGAGTGGAATAGGGTTTGTGCATATTCAAATTCTTTAACCTTAAAATTGGAAGCCTCGATCTTTAGCCAACTCGATTATATGGCCTTATGGCAACCCCAATGGTTCCCTTTCCCCAAATCACTAAATCACCAAATTTTGGGTGATTTGATGATACCTTCTTCCAATAGTTTTTCCCAAATTTGATGAATGGAAGAATATTCATTAGAATATTAATTAAATTATTATTTTATTTATTTTAAATATATATTAACCATTATATTATTTCTTAAAATTAACTTCATAACTTTTATGATTATAAATAATATTATAATATATAATTTTGTAAATAATATTTTAATTAAATAATATCAAAAATTAATTAATAATAAAATTATTCACAAAATATATAATTTCAAATATTGATTAAATAAAAATATCACTAAAATACTAATTAAATAATGTTGAAAAGTAATTAACAATAATTAATTATTAATCAAACAGTACAATACAATTATTTAGGATTATACAAATATTCAAAGCTTGGAAACATATTTATTTACTAGTTTGTAATTTATTTCTAATCATATTTTATCTAAGTGTAATGCATTTCTAATTTTATTTTTTAGTGTGCAATGTCATTTTTTTTATATATGTTATTTTTTCAATTTTTTTGTTTAATATAAGTTTATTTTATATTTAATTTTTAATAATACGATTATAATTATTAATATACAATATGTAAATTTATTATTTTTATTTATATATTATATTAAAATAATGTGATTAAATTATTAAATGGATTACCAACAGCAGTTGGCTTGAGTGGATGGGGGCTCTAGTCGCTTAAGCAAGGTCTCGGGTTCGAGCCTTGTGTATGCAAAAAACTGCTTTGGGAGAGGCGCCCTTAATTGCCCTTGCAGATCCTCGAGGGATAAGTCTTGGGTCCAATGTGGCCTGGGAATACCCTGATATTCACCTAAAAAATTATTAAATGGATTATATATTAAAAATTAGTTTTTGATAATATATAAATCAATAATAATACATAAAATAAATAGAAAAGAAAAAAAATATTTGAGGATTGGTTTGGGGAAAGTATCAAATTTCAACAAATTTGAAGAATGTTCATCTATCCTCAAATTTGAGGATTGGTTTGCTTCCACCATTGGGAGCAAACTTTCCCCAAATCATCAAATTTGGGGATTTGCTTCCACCATTGGAGATGATCTCATATATACAGTATTTACTGTCAAGTTTCTCCTTAAAAAACGAAAAAAAAAAACTATTATTACTTTAAAAAAAAAAAATGGAGAATCATGTTGAGATATTGATCATTAATTCATTATTACTCTAGATCCAAAGGCATATAAGAAAATTCGAATATAAATTTTTATATGCTTTCAATATGTATCTATCTATATAGAGAGATAAATTTATCCAAAGAAATCCGAAATGGGAATATCTCTCTATCTATATGTATCTTTTTTTTCAGATATATTCATCCAATATTCCAAATACATTCACACATAAATTCCAATGGCTAAGGGTGTTTTCTTGTGAAATTAACTATAGCAGTGAGCTGAAGCTACCAATTTATTGGTAGCCGAAATTTGCTAGAGTTAGAATAATTTATTTATTTTAATCGAAGCTTAAGTTTTTAATTTTAAAATTACCTGTAGTTTTTAAAATATTTTAAAATTAATGAAATTTAAAAGTAACTTTGAAAATATTTAACAATTAATTAAATTTAAAAGTAATTTTTAAAAGTTTTCACAAGTTATTAAAGATAATTTTTGTTTGCAACTTTTTTTCCTTTAATTACAGCTTCAAAGAATTTGTGTAAAGAACGGACTTGGTGGTTGTTTGGGAGCGAGCGAATCCGCTAGCAGATAGCATATTCGAAGAGCAGATTGTCTCACATTTTTCTCTCCGAATCCGCTATCCGCTAGCGGATCAGCTAACTTCCAAACATTTTTCTCTCACATTATATGAGTTATTAGCATAAGTTTCCACATAAAACATAATTTTTTTTTTCGCTGAACAACCTATATAAGATAAGATAGGAGAACTTATAAAATTTTCTATTTGATTTGCCCTTTTATTTAGAAAAGAAAGAAATATGTGGAATATGAATTATTTTATTTTATTTCTAAACAATCTATACATGTTTGAAAACATGATTTGCCGTTTTTTAATATCTTTACCCTTTGAATAGTTGATACTATTCATTAAGTAACTTTGATTCAACTTTTTAGTATAGTTGTGTATGATAAAACATAGTCAATTGAGATCTTGTTGGATTCGTCTAATCGCGTAGATTTATAATATCAATTTTTTTATAATTTTTACTTGTATATAATTTGAGTTATTAATGACTAAAAACGTACATTGGATTGCGTGCAGTGAAGAAATGGAGAAGTTAAAAAAAATGGAGGGAGTACTATTTTCGTCATATTTAACATGTCTTGTTTGATTTCTGCACACCAATGCACTTTTTTAATAATTAATATCTCATAATATATACAATGAAAAATTATATAAAATATATATTCAAAAACTATATGATCATACGATTGTAACAAGACCCAACTTGACTATTTTTTTAAAATATATATTTCAAAAAAATTAAGTCAAAACTGAATAATGAATTGTTAAAAAATTAAACATAACATAATAATTGGTACAGAGAAAGTATTCGCTCACATTTTAAAACATGAAGTATTTGAAATTTGAATTATATTACCAGCATTTAAAAATCCAAATAAATAAAATTAGCATAATTATTGTTTTTCTTTAAATAAAAAATAAATTGGAAAACAGCTGGAGAGAGCAACGAACGGAGTATAAACGCATGTCAGGTCCAACTTGGCTATTACTTTTCCATTCTTCTCTCTGCTATGGAGGCCCCACCTCTCGCCACCACCGCCGTCGCCCCGCCGCCGTCGCTCTATCCCCCCTCCGTCGATTCGACCCCGCGCTCCCGCCACAACGAACCCTGGGATGCCCCTGAACCACCGCCGAAGCTCCGCCTCATGTGCAGCTATGGTGGCCACATCGTCCCACGTCCCCACGACAAAACCCTCTGCTACATCGGCGGCGACACTCGCATCATCGTCATTGACCGCCACACCACACTCTCCGACCTCCACTACCGCCTCTCCAAATCACTCCTACGAAACGAATCTTTCTCCCTCAAGTACCAACTCCCTACCGAGGATTTGGATTCCTTAATCTCCATCTCCACTGATGAAGATCTCGAGAACATGGTGGAGGAGTATGACCGCCTCAGTAACGGCGGAGGCGCGCCTGGACGCATCCGCCTCTTCCTTTTCCCCAAATCGTTCTCCGGAATTGAGCAGCTTCTCGTGGAAACCGCCTCGGTTAAATCCGAGGACTGGTTCTTCGATACTCTCAATGGAAAGGCCAGCCTATCAGGCGATCGTGAATTTTCCGAAACCTCTTCGGTCAATTGCCTGCTCGGACTGGACGACGATTCGGTTACGAAGGCGGCGGTTGTGGAGAAGGATGTTGAAACTCAGATTGAAGCTTCGAAGATGGTTGGTAATGGTAACGATGGGAATCGAATTCAGGACGTGCATTCGGTTCCGGATTCTCCGATGCTGGAAACCACTTCTTCGTTCGGGTCGGCTTCCAGTTCCCCGTTCGTCGCTAATTTGCCTCCAATACGAGTTCGTGTGGAGGAAAGTCCCAAAAAAATCGGAGGTTTGGGAATCGAAGAGCAATTTCAGCAGATGACTATTGGTGTTGCTGGAAACGTTAATCAGCCGCAACCGCCGGCTGTGGTCACCGGACTTCCGGCGACGGTGGGGAGTGAGTATTCCAACAGAGTCATTTCCGACGATGAACGATCCGATCATGGCGGTTACCGAAGGGTACAACAAGTTCAGCCGCAGGTACAGCGTGATCAAATGTTACAACCCCAGCAGCTTATTCCTCAATATCAGCAGAAGCAATCTAATGCTTTCGATATGCCTTCTCCAGAATCAGTTTCAAGGTAATACCAGTAAATTATTTACTCAATATTCCTTTGCTTATTTATGATCTTCTTTTCCTTTGCTAATTATCAGCTGAGAACTCACCCAAAAAAATTATCAGCTGAGAATTATTTAAATTGTGTTAATAATTGTAATACAGTGAAGGAAGTGTGGCAAATTCTTTGTCCAGGCAGAGACAGGCTACGTATCATCAAGATCCTCTTATACAATTTCACACTGGAAACACTAGGAATGTTTCATCTAACCAGGTTGAATTGAACACCGATGATCAAAGCAAAATCAAGGTTCAGATGCATATGCAGGCCGAAGAATCGGGCTACATGTATTCAGGCCAATTTGATCAAAATCGTGCCCATATGCATCAACCTCAGCAATTTGTTCATGCTGGCAATCAATACATCCCTGCTGGTGCAGTGCCGATTTCTTCTTATTACCCTATGTTCCATTCCCAGCAACAGCAGCAGCAACACCATCCCATGATTGACCCACAGTACCACCAAATATACCTTATGTCCAATAGACAGAATCAGTCATATAACTTGCCTGGACAACACCACACTAGTTATGGAGAATTAGCTCCCAACGCCCCTTCTAGCCGCACCCAAATGCCCCCTGTTTCAGTAGCCACACAATCAGCTTATAACCAATCAAGGAGTCTTTCTTCCTCAAAACCAGAAATGCCTGGCGACATATATAGAACCGCAGGTCCACAGTTAGTTCAGATGCCTTCAGGCCATCACCAAGCTCAATACGTTGGATATGCTCAAGTTCGTCATCCATCTCAGTCGATGGCACCCTCTTCAGCTGCTAATTCAGCCTATTCTTATGAATTTGCGGATACAGCAGCAAATGCGCAAATGTACTATACTCCTCTGCCTCCTCAATTGGCTGCGCAGTATCAAACCCTGACAACTGCCCCTGGTATTGTCATTCAAGATGGCTCTCCTCAGCTACCTGCAGACGGTCTCAAGCAGCAAGCTGGAAATTCAATGCCATGACTCTTGACAGGTCAGTTGGCTACGGTTATGCAATTTTGCATATGTGGGCTTCTTTATATTTGAGGTTTATATATTGTGTCTCTATTTGACTGTACTTATTCGGTATTGTGTGAAATATATATATATATATATATATATGCATAATGTTATATCGATAGTAAGAAAATGTGTGTATTGATGTTATCATGGAAAGGAATGGAACATGTTTGATGCCATAATGCAGAACTTCGAGGTACTTGGGCAGTATATGTCAATAACGGAATAAGTTCACGAACTGTATATATGAGATGTTTGAAAATCGATTCAAGCTTAGTTTAATCACTTGCCTTTCTGGATTGCTAGTTCAAGGATGGATGTTTATCGTTTGGATCCCGTTTAGTAGGAACCTGATTGTTTACCTTCAAATTTTTGTGTGATCATATATGCTGGCTGCTGATGTATGTCTGTTTGAATGTGCCCTCTCATCTGTGTGTATGTTGCTACTCTTTTCTCTCCAGCACTCATCCAATGATCATGTACTTAATACATGTCTCATTCACACCACTTGGATATGTAAATAGCCGCCGTGTTTTTTTTCTTCTTTTTTTTGGTGAAGCAATTAAAGTAGTTCATAAATTCATATGCTGACTGTATTCCATGCATAGTCAGATTAGAGACGCCCCTCGGCCCCCTCCCCCAACTCCCTATCTGCATCTATGCATATGGGTATGAGTCATTGATGATGCTGACATTGGACTTATGTGTAAGCATGAGCATTCCATTTCTGACATTTATGTTTTCTGCAATATTAGGTTCATTCTTTGCATATGATTAATTCTTGTCTGTCCAATTTCCAACCACCCCCTGATTTCCTGTGGTGTTTGTTTATTGCCTTGTGTAGAAGTTTATGGAAGAAAATTTTAATTATTGATTTAATGATTAAAGTGTTTGATTGATGCGCGACACTGTGATGGCCTTTATCTTCTGCAACTATTGTATTTATACCGTTAATTACTTGGGGCGAAGGGCATTCCTGAACTGGTTGCTGTCCGGTCATTGTTTTGTTTATTTGATTTGGAAAAAGTAGTCCAAGTTCGACAAAATGAACTTTATTTCTATATTTCTTTTCATTTGTTTGGCTGCGCTTTTTTCCGACTTCAAAATTTATTTGGATTATAAAGCGTGCATGTATGGAAATGGCCAACTGTAACATCGTTCCTGGTAATGGCCAACATCAACTGTCTCTTTTCCTTTTCTTTTTCTCCTTTATTATTTTCTATTTCAGAAATTACTGGGGATACTATATGCATCTGGAAGTGTTGATAAATTTAGATACTACCTCCACCTCCGTCTCATTATAATTGTTACAGACCCACCTGTCGCGTATGCTGATATATATTTTTAACGATTAATAACTTAAATTGTGTACAATAAAAAAAATTATATAAAAAATTTGATATTCTAAAACTACAAGATTTTACTTGATTATGTTTTTTCTTACATAACTATGATAAAAATTCGAATCAAACTGAAACAGTTAATAGTAAAAAAAGTCAAACGATAACCATCTACACTAAACGGGAAGTATTACTCCATATCTAATATCGTAGTATTAGCCGTTCGCAACATTATTTGAACTATAAAAAAAGAATTTGTTTAAACCAATTCATCGTGGCGCTGAAAATTGTCCGGTGGTTAAACCGAACCCATGTGTGCAGTGTGCCTGCCAATTTTATTCAAATAATTTAGGGCCGGTTGAAGGTGCGTGGAATTTGGTAAACGACAGTAATTTACTCCATTTTCGTTAAGTGACAATAATTCTCGAAAGAATTAAGAGCAGTTGTCCATGTAATATTTTAACATCATGCAGTGACATGCATGCTTACTCAGCCACGTTATTAGTACTAATTTTCCATGGGCAAGCAATATGCCCCAGAAATGTAAAATATATTACTCCCGTACCTAAGATAGTACTCCCTCTGTCCCATTCAAGATGTCTTGTTTCATTTCTGCACACAATCCAATGCACTTTTCTTATCGTTAATATCTCAAAATATATACAACAAAAAATTATGTAAAATATATATTATAAAACTACATGATTATACGATTCTAACAAGATCCAACTCGACTATTTTTTTCAAACATATACTTGGAATAATATTGAGTCAAAGTTAAACAATTAACAGTGCCAAAAAGTCAAACCAGACATCTTGCCTGGGACGGAGGGAGTACTTTTTAAAAATGCAAGTGTGCAAACGGAAAAAAAAACTAATTATAAAAGTAAATAGGCGGCGGCTATCCACACACCACGGATTTGCTAAAAACACACCACCCACCAATTTAAAAATTTATTATATTACTAATACACACCATAATCATTTACTATTATACCGTTAAAATTTATTAAAAAAATCATTTATTATCCTACACACCAAAACAACCAACAGCAGTTGGCTTGAGTGGATGGGGCTCTAGTCGCTTAAGCAATGTCTCGGGTTCGAGCCTTGTGTATGCAAAAACTGCTTTGGGAGAGCCGCCCTTAATTGCCCTTACAGATCCTTGAGGAATTAGTCTTGGGTCCAATGAGGCCTGGGGATACCCTGGTATTTACCTAAAAAAAAACTTAACTAAATACACACCAACACATAAATATCAAAACATCAAATAACCCTAACACATATTCTTCTTCCCCGTCTGAATCCCAATCCCGTTCCTCCAATCTCCCTTTCTTCAATCTCCTACAGCCACCACCGCCGGAATCCCGCTCGTCGCCGCTCACCACCAATTTCCATTCCTACTCCCACATCCTCGGCAGCCCTCCTCTTGCCTTGCCTCGCCATCATCTTCTCTCAGTCCTGTTCGACATTGTCTGTTCAGGAAAATAATTCAATAAACATTGCATGTTTAGGGGAAAAAAAAATATGAACGTAATATTTGCATCCGGGATATTTTTCTGAACATGAAACACCTGTTCAGAAAAATCAGTCTAAACACAACTGCGAACCAGAAAAAAAAAATCGAATTTGAAGTTGCTTTCCTTGGCTTTTGGGGGAGATTTTTCATCCGACATTTAGCATATATCCACTTGTAGAACATTTTAATGTTATTTTTCACTATTTTGGCTTAGATTTGAGTGGTATTTAGTGTAAGAAAAATGTTAGGGTTTGGATGGAGAAAGAATGAAGAAGAGCGGGAAGAATGTGAAAGTGATATGAGTTTTAGGGTTTATAAATGGTGTGTATTTAGCAATTTAGTGAGGTAATTGTAGAAATATTGAGATTTAAATGTGTTTTTTATTCTTTTTATTTGCAAGGGGTATTTTAGGAACACAAAAATAGGGTGGTGTGTGTTTAGTAGATTTATAGTGTGTAGATAGCCGCGGCCAAGTAAATATTTACTTTGATATTATAGTATTTTCTTACATGTAGAATATTACTACCTTCGTCTCCATGTTTTTGCTACAGCATACTGATACATATTTTTAACAATTAATAACTTAAATTGTGTATAATAAAAAATTATACAAATTTTATATTATAAAACTACAAGATTAGACGAATTTAATAAGATCTCACTTCATTATATTTTTTCTAGCATTATTATGATAAAAATTTGAGTCAAAGTTAAACAGTGAATAGTATCAAAAAGTCAAATGTGACGCTTACAACGGGCGGATGAAGTATATAATACTGAGATTGTTATGTATTGGAATCATTGGAGTAAAAAATAAAGATATACTATGTAAAAAAACATTTAAATTTAAACAGTTATAATTTTATTATTATCATTTCATTTTCTATATAAAAGAGAAGAATTATTCCTAAAATTATGTGGGGAAAGGGCACAAAAGAGTAAAGAAAAAGAATCCTATCATCTAAACATGGCGAATCAATTCTTTTTTGGCGTATAGGGGTATCTCCAGACCCACATTAGGCCCAAAACTAATCCTCGAAGATTTAATGAACATTTAAGGATTGTCTCTCACAATGAGTAATTTTGCATATACAAAAGCTCGAATAAAGATATTTACTTAAATTGTCAGACCTCGTACCACTCAGGCCCACTGCGTTTTGATTGGCTAATCAATTCTGATATGAAAACAAATAAACAATTATTGAATGTATTCCTTCGCTCCTATATTTTCTACTTTCCGTGCATAATTTTTCTAAAAAAAATACTCCCTCCGTCCCACGAAGTTTGAACCCTATTCCTTTTTGGGGTGTCCCACGAAGTTTGAACCCTTTCCGTTTTTAGAAAAATTAACTTAATATAAGTTTGATTAGAATCTTAGTTATTGTCAAATCCCATTAAAAATACTTACTTTTACTATTCTGCACAAATTCCAATGCATTATTACTTTCCTACACAAAGTCCCTTATATTTCTTTAACTCTTAATATTACAAAATTGATACAAATAAAAATCGTATAAAATATATATTCTAAAACTACACGATTAAACGATTCTAACAAGACCACACTTGAATATTTTTCTCAAATTACATCACTACGATAATATTAAGTCAAAGTTAAACAATAAACAGTATCAAAATTCATTATAATCTTAAACACAAATACCCACACCACTTTAACTACTAAACTCCACTACCTAAATTACCGTGCCCAAAAGAAAGGCTTCAATCTTCGCGGGACGGAGGGAGTAAAAAATAACTAAATTTTGGGGTAGGCACAATCCCCATTGTTCGTAAAAGTTGGGTATTTATTATCTGAATTAATCAAATTAATAAACCAAAAACATCATAAATATTAGTATAACATTTATACAGTATATGTTTAGTTTGCAATTTATTTTAAATGC
Organism: Hygrophila difformis; assembly: GCA_030278955.1. NCBI lineage: Eukaryota > Viridiplantae > Streptophyta > Magnoliopsida > Lamiales > Acanthaceae > Hygrophila > Hygrophila difformis. The sequence continues at coordinate 43,624,971 of JAOANR010000012.1, read as the reverse complement.
AAATTCATTTAGTAAAAAAAATCAATTTATTAAATATAACATTTATATATGTTTAGTTTGCAATTTCTTTTAAATGCATATTCATTTAGTAAAAAAAATCAATTTAAATTGGATAGGGAGTACTCCCTCCGTCCCACGAATTGTGACTCGTATTCCTCTTTAGGTTGTCCCACGAATTGTGGCCACTTTCCCTTTTTAGATAAATTTAATTAATATAAATATGATTAGAATCTTAATGGTTTCTAAATCCCCCTAAAAGTAATCACTTTTACTATTCTGCACAACTCCCAATACACTTTTATTTTTCTACATAAAGTCCATTGCATTTCTTTAATTCTTCATATTTTAAAATTGGTACAAATAAAAATTATATAAAATATATATTCTAAATCTAGACGTCTAGACGATTCTAACAAGACCACACTTGAATATTTTTCTCTAATTAAATCATTACAAAAATATTTTGTCAAAGTTAAACAATAAAGAAAGTCAAAATTCATTAAAATTTTAAACACAAATACCCACATCACTTTAACCACTAAACCCCATCCCACCCCACAAGAAACGAGCCACAATTCGCGGGACGGAGGGAGTATTATTTTCTAAACACAACAATACGTACTGTAGAGCTTTGCGAAACCAACGTCCTAAAGTAGAATATGAAGTACTCCTATTTTGTTGTGCCAAAAGGAAAGGAGGATTACGTTTTAGTTTTCGTTAGCCAAAAACGTTTAAATTACGGAATGAAAAGGGCCATTAATATCGTCATCGTCAAAAACTCGTTCAATAACGATGGCGACAGTTGACATTTTTATAACGAGTCCCGGTATCCATTTCTTACCACCTCCCATTTTTCCTCTTTTGCCCCTGCCCACTGCCCAAGGCCAAATCCCAATTCCCAATCGGCAATCGCTGCTGCCCTGCTGTTCATTTTTCCCATTGCCCTGCTGCCCGTCATTCTTGCCTTCTCCAGCATTCTTCTTGCTTTCTCTTCTCCTTGCATTCTTGCTCTTTTTTTCTTTTTTTTCTTTTTTTTTTTTTTCTTCAACCCGACAATTATGTCCGTCGCCCAATCAAACGCCAATCACGCCATTCACTTTGCCGCCTCCGCCTTTCTCCACCGCCACCGTCTCCAAACCCGCGGTCTCTTCTTCCCCCGCGCCAGGGGCGCCCTATCATTCCGCCGATTTACGCTCCGAGCTGCGAAACTCGGGGATTTGTCCACCGGCGAGGCTCGCTCTGCGGAAGCCAGGAAACTTCCGGATAAACCTTTAATATGTACGGCCGATGAGCTCCACTACGTGCACATTGATAATTCCGATTGGCGACTCGCTCTCTGGCGATATAAACCCTCGGCCGAGGTCTGATTATTGTAATCAACTTCTATTTGATGTTTCACTTTCTGATTTGACGCCATTATTGAATTGAGCTCTTGCCTCGAAAGTCGAAACCTTTTTTGGGCGCATCTGAAAGATTTGAGTATCGAGATGCATCTGCGTGTGTCTGTCTGTATATGATTATTCAAGTTCGAGAAATGAGAATTTTTCTTTTCTGTTGATTTTTCACTTTAAATTGAAACTAGTTTTATTTGAAAGCAGGCTCCACCAAGAAATCACCCACTGCTGCTGTTATCTGGTGTGGGAACAAATGCCATTGGATATGATTTGTCTCCCGGGGTAAGTTTCCTCCAATTCTATATTACATGCTCAAGAAATGTGATTGGAATATTGGTGTGCAGTGTTGTGTATAATAAGATTACAACTGAGTAGATATAATTGCAATTTTCATGAACTTTTGATACCTGTATTACTTATTAGCAGCAACTTCCAAGTTCAGGTATGTTAAAGAGAAGTAGTGGTTGAGTTGATTTCTGATAGTGGTTGTTATGCTACTACATTTCTTGGTTCTATACGGAATAATTTGGTAACTATATATAGAGCCTGGATTCTTGAGTTTGTACTCTCGTTTAGAAATCAATATTTTATTGAATGGATGACATAGTAGTTTTTGCGTGGAGTGTTTATGGATATGGAATGCTACCTATTGTAATCTCTTCATCAGTAATCTATAGCATTAAAACCAACCATGGGGCGAAACCATGTCTTTAAAAATATAGTCTCTCCAATGCTGCTTGGTGAAGTTTTATCATTATTTCGGATCTGGTCAGATTACTGTTTTGTGCATTATGAATTATCCTTAAAAATCAGTACAAAAGTAAAACTAATTTTGCCTCCTGCATTCAATAAAATGTTCTTGCAGTCTTCTTTTGCACGATATATGTGTAGTCAAGGATTTGATACTTGGGTTCTGGAAGTTCGGGGGGCTGGGTTGAGCACCCGAGTGTCAGATCGTAAGGATATTGAGAAGTCGGCTTATGCAATATCTGAACAAATGGAATCTGCTGCAGAGAATATTGTGAATGGTAGTCTGCTTGTAGACCGACCATCAACCATAATTCCTAGAACTGAAACAGCAGCGGTTAGAGAGGATCTAAATGGGGTTGCGGCTTCATGGGATGAATCAAAACTGGTTCAAGAATTGGCTGAAACTTTTACACGCCTGTCAGAAAGACTTTCTGGTTTTCTTAGCCAAAGTCAATCAAACCTTATGTTTTCCAGATTTTTTGATCAAATATTAAAGCTATTGGAAGATTCCTTTAAAATTGGACGCATAAATGAATTAAGGGAGAATTTTTTAAATCTTCTGGAAACAGGTCAAAACTCCAGTGTAGCTGGTCAGTTTAGGGATTTGAGCCAGAAGCTAGTAGATATCATTGAAGAAGGTCAACGCTCTGTTTCTCCTCCATTTTTTAATCTGCATGAGCGACTCACGACGACAGTAGAGGATTTCCAGAAACAATTGGACTTGATTGTTCAATATGACTGGGACTTTGATCGCTATTTGGAGGACATTCCCTCTGTGGTGAGGTGACATATGCCTTTATTGATTGCATGTTTTTAACTTCTATCTTGGGTTTATGCTGGTTGTTATTTTTCTTTCTGCTGCAAATATGTTGATTCAAATTGACTGCATGTAATTTTTGCTCACTTTGGTCATTTGGTAGATGGAATACATAAGGACTCAATGCAAACCCAAAGATGGTCAGTTACTTGCAATTGGTCACTCCATGGGCGGTATCTTGTTATATTCCATGCTATCACGATGCAGTAAGTTGGATATTGTTTATTACTTTTTGTATATATGATATTCTTTTCGTTTTTTTTTTTTTTTCTAAAAAGAGAATTTAGTAAGGTTAAAATTCCTTCTATATATTCTCCCTCCAATTATGTATCGTTCTACTTCCGGTAGTAACCATTACCATCTTCTATTCTATATAGAAGGGATTATTATTGGGGTATTTTATTTAATTACTTTCATACGTTGTCGAACTTCCTAAAATGAGATTTTGAACGGAGGAATGCTATCGCATGTTACTTGAAGAAGAGTGCTATTCTATGGATTGCATACATTTTACCATCTTGAGATATCTAGTTTTACCTATGAACATTAGTTTTGTTTCTGTGGTGTCTGCAAGTGACTTAACTGTCTTTGTTTCTTTCTTATTGTTGGATTAAGTGATGTAGTTGCACTCCTATCATTGTTAAAAGTGTGCTTGCAACTCCACTATCCATTTGGAGTTGAAAAGGTCTCTGAAATGGCTGATCTAGTCATTGTTCTCATACTAAATCTAAAATCTGCGTGAAGTACTTTATTTGCTAGTCGACAAGGATGAATTTTCATTCTCGTCGTATGAGTATAAACCCATTTTTGTGGTCTTGCTTCTCTCATCTCTGTCTCTTGTGCAGAAGCTGATATGTTAGGATCAAATTTGTGTGGTTTTTAGGTAGTTAATTTATCTGGGTTTTTATCTTGCTCAACGTGCAAACGCTTGATAAATTTTTCTTTGTATCTATCTTCAGTTCTTTGTTTCCTTATCACTATTAACTCTTATGGGTATTACCTCTTTGTTTATTTTTATGAATTACTTAACAGGTTCCTTATTGATATTTGTTGGTCATTATATCTTGCATTCGTATTGTACAATATCATCTATTGAATTACAGTTGATATCTGTTAATGATCTCAAACATTCTTGCTTATATTTATTTCGTGGTTGACAAAATGTTTTCTATCTGTATTCATCTGGAAACATTAATTACCATTGATTCTTTTAGGTGTTGATGGAAAAGATCCTGGATTGGCCTCTATTGTTACACTTGCAGCATCACTCGATTACACATCATCAAAATCATCACTCAAACTGCTTCTACCCCTTGTAAGTATCAATCTTGTTCTTCATGCTCCTTTTTGGTCAAGTAGAAATCTTTCTCATCTACTGTTAGGTTTCTTGATACAATTTCTCTCTCTCTCTCTCTCTCTCTCTCTCTCTCTCTCTCTCTCTCCAGGCCGATCCAGCACAGGCTCTCAATGTTCCTGCAGTGCCTCTGGGGGCATTGCTGTCTGCAGCGTATCCTCTTACTTCTCGACCGCCTTATGTCCTATCATTTCTGAATGACATGATATCAGCACAGGATATGATGCATCCAGAGCTATTGAAGAAACTTGTTCTGAACAATTTTTGTGAGTCAAGACTGCATACCCTGGCTGCTCCATATTTAGGAGCCCTTTTTAAACTTTTTTCTCGTTGATTTTATGATAGCTCAAGAGCTAGAAGGCATCTGTCATTTGATACTTTAATCATCTTTGTCGTTCACATACGAAGAAGATTGCAATGAATTTCTTAGTCATGACCTTGTCATTGGCAGTCTAACGCAAAGTGATAGTTACAAGCTGATATATAACATAGAATGCGATCCCTCCCTAATAGGTACCATTCCTGCGAAAGTACTATTGCAGTTGACAACTGCATTTCGAGAGGGTGGACTGCGAAACAGAAGTGGAACATTTTTGTACATGGATCATCTTCATAAGAGCAATGTTCCTATCTTAGCTATCGCTGGTGATAGAGACTTGATTTGCCCACCTGAGGCAGTACTTGGTTGATTTCTACTCTTTCGCCTCTGATTAAATTCTTCTGATGTATAATTCTTAGCTCTTCCTCTCATTCTGTCCTTTAAATATGACAAGCAGAAACTGTGAAGGTCATTCCAGAGCACTTGGTCACATATAAACTCTTTGGAGAACCCTATGGACCACATTATGCTCATTATGACCTAGTGGGAGGACGGATGGTATGCAAAGTGTTTTCTTCATCTTGTAGAGAGGCATCGTTCAAGAAGTTTTCTGATCTAACAACTTTAGTTACGTTAATCTGCAGGCTGTGGAACAAATATACCCCTGTATAGTCCAATTTCTAAGCCAGCATGACTCGACTCAACAGCCATGACCAATGGCATTGTTACCCCATTCTATGTCGTCTTATTCATTTTTTGGCAGCATTCTTCAATGATTACATCACCCGTGGCGGCTAAGCTGGTAACTGAGTAATATCAATCGTGATGCTTTATTCCCATTATACATAACAAAATGCTGTCATGTTCATTTACTTACACACATATCTGTTTTTTCATGATACATAGGGTGTGGGTGGGGAAAGGTTAATAGGTTATTGCTTCCTGAAAACTTGAACAATCATCATCCTGTTGTGCTCCCAAATTACTGCATACAGATGCTATTCTTTTCCTTCCTGGTAAATTCTGGTGTGATTTGATTTTGCTTATTCATTATCCAACAGTTGTTGAGAAAACAGAAGCAAGCCTGACATTATATGTAGAATGGTGTTAATTTGTTGTATCAAGTTACGAAATCGATGAACTGTGGCTGTGTTTCTGAGGTCAGATGTTTTGTGTAGTTGTTATAGGGACAGCTTCATTGGCTTTGTAGGTAATGACGGCTGTGTTACAGACTTACAGTACTGAGCTGTGAATTATAAGGTGTATGTATTTTATTATATACAGTTAAGAGAGTATTGATAGAGGTCCTGTCTTGCAGTTCACTTCCGGTATTGAGAGGGGATTTGTGAGCATGTATATATGGTTTGGCAAAGTGCATATATTGTTATTATTATTACTAGTATTTTCTCCGCTCAATGGGCGGAAATTATGGATAACATGATTAAAATTATCTAATTTAACATATAAAATTGTTCAATTTTATTATGTCGATTACATTCTCAACCTTCTTAAATTATTTTAAACATTACATGAGTACATCTTTCTTTATATGCAGAAATTGACCAGCATATGTCATTACCAATATTTATATATTAAGTACTCCCTCCGTTTCTAAATAAATGTAACGTTTTGACTTTTTTTACTGTTCATTGTAGCACTTTGACTTCTATTTTTGTTATAGTTATACAAGAAAAAATATAGCCAAATGAGATCTTGTTGGATTCGTCTGATCTTGTAGTTTTTAAATATCAAATTTTTACAATTTTTACTTGTACCGAATTTGAGTTATTAATAGTTTAAAATATGCATTGGCATACGTGCAGAGTAGAAACGTTACACTTAAAAAGAAACGGAGGTAGTACAATTTAGTATTTTAAAAAATACTTATACTACAAACAATAGTTGAAATGACAAAAAAAATGAAAATGCAAAGATAATTTTTTTTACTCACGACTCTAATTTCCTACATTGAAAAAGAAAGTACGTGAAATCGTACTCGATAATCGATTATTGATATTGATTCACCCTAAAGCATTGAGATATTACAAATTACATAAAGATGTAGATATTTTCACATTAAATTAGAAAAATATAAGAAATACTCTTGTAAATGAATTCATTGACAAATTAAAATAACTATAGGTTCATAACTTATTGTCGTATTGCAATTTATCTAATTTAGATCATTTATTTAATACAAATATTTGTTATTCATTAATCAATATAGAGGTAATAACTAAAATAGGCCACCAGAAGGAGTCATTTCCACTTTTGGGCCACCATATTTTGATTTAGGGAAATAGGCCATTAGAAGGATTTTGGGCCTGAATTTAGGCCATTGGACTGGAATTCGGGTCACGATGGCCTAAAAGTGGAAATAACTCTTTCTGGTGGCCTATTTTAGTTTTTTTGAATTATTTTTTTATTTTATGTAATTAAAATAAATAATACTTATTCTGTGATATTATTTATATCATACTTTTTTTTTCTTGTTCCAATATTTTTTTTCATTTCCATTTTAAAAATAATTAAATATTAATTGTCAACATACCCATGTCCGAAAAATTCCTTGCATTTAATACTAATTATTCATACATAAAATACTATGTCCGAAAATTTTGGGATACTTATAATAAAACATGTTTATTTTTACTTTATAATTTATTTGTTTTACTTATTTTATAATATATTTGAATTAATATTTATTTTATTTCTTATATTACTCCCTCCGTCCTATTAATAGTGTTAAAAAAATGTAACTTAAAAATTTATATAATGTGATTGTAATGAGCTACAATTTTAAATTTTTTTTTTGATGGGCCATTGAAGGCCTGGAACGGGTGGTGGAAGCCCAAGTCACACAATTACAAATGGGAGAGATAGGGGACCGGGTGGGGATTCGAACCGCCAATCTATAGGTTGGAGTTGGGGGACTTACCACTGGAGTAAGTGCTCAACCCATAATTTTAATTTATTTATTTATTTGTGATTTACTGATATGTGTTTATAGAGTGGACTGGAATTATTAATGGTAGTTGGTAATTTAAAAGTTTAATATATTTATTTATTAATGTGAGGTGATGGGGAGGTTTAACGATTAATATTTAATTATTTTTTAAAATAAAAATGAAATAAAATATTGGAACAAGAAAAAAAGGAAAGTATGACAAAAATAATAATACAGAATGAGTATTATTTATTTTAATTACATAAAATAAAAAAATAATTGAAAAAAATTAAAATAGACCACCAGAAGTAGTCATTTCCACTTTTAGGTCATCGCGGCTCGAATTCCAGCCAAATGGCCTAAATTCAGGCCCGAAATCTTTCTAGTGGCCTATTTTCCTAAATCAAAATATCATGGCCCAAAAGTGAAAATGACTTATTCTGGTGGCATATTTTAGTTATTACATCATGAATATAATACTATCAATCTATGAACTACTTATTAATAATTTACAATATGAGGTATTTTTTAACTATAATTTCAATTAATAAAGTATTGATTAAGAATAATAACAAATATTGAAATTATATTTAAAGAATAAATATAATATCAATCCATAAAGTTTTTGTTACATCCTTTATTTGTTGTATTCTTTATCTATAATAATTAATGAAATTAAATTATCTAACATGAATTTCGCTCGAATTTGTTTCTCCTATATTTTGAAAGTGCACCATTTTTATTTATTTTTTAATATTTCCTTCATTTTTATTGAAAATGGATTGATTTTTTCTACTGTTTATTATTCAATTATCAACCCAGAAAGTTTTTGTTACATATTTTGTTTGGTAGTATTCTTTATCTATAATATTAATAAAATTGAATTATCTAACGTGTATTTTGCTCGAATTTGGTTCTCTTATATTTTGAATGTGCACTATGTTTTTTTAAATTTATTTATAATTCCTTCATTTTTATAGTGAAAATGAACATTTTTGCTACTGTTTATTATTCAACTTTGACTAATGCTTATACACAACATCTATATAAGAAAAAATATAGTCAAGTGAGATCTCGTTAGATTCATCTCATCATGTAATTTTTAAATATCAAATTTTTAGAATTTTTTCTTGTACACATTTTGAGTTATTGATCATTAGAAATGTGTATTGGATTGTGTGCAGAAAGTGAATGTTGAGGAAATAGATAAGTTCCTGTTCATAAGGGGATTTTTGTGAAAGAGAATTGATAGGTTACTGTTTATAAGAGTAGGTTACTTTTCATAAAGGATATTAATTTGTACTATATTATATAGATTATTAATTGTTCAAAACATTAATTATGGGATAGGCCCTTCAAGAGAGTTTTTAGTTTCCAAATATACCATCTTTTAGCGATTATTTTATTATGAATTGCAAGCAGTCAAATTATGTAATCAAATTCATGCCAGAACACCCCAAAAATCCGAGCTGAACGAACGAGCGCGCACATGCGCATGTTAAAGAAAGATCCAAGAAAGAGTTAGTTCCCTGAAGCCAAACTGAATTGTTTGAAAGAGATCTTGAATAATATACAGTGTGTTAGAGAGCCCAAAATGATCATCAATAATGTTGTGTTCACATGTACAGCATTACTTGCTTCATTTTTCGATCGATTGACATATTTACATAGCCAACCAATCATGTGATTTGGATTCTCAGCAGACTCCTCGGATAACTAGCCCAATTAAACTTGGAGCAAACGGACAAACAGCAGCACATTAATTCAAGACACATCCCTGAAACTCATGTGACAACAACTATCAAGGCTTCATGTCCATGTGGGAACTCTCCACCAATTTCCACTACCAAAGTAGATATAAATTGGTAACCACAACAACTAATTGCAGCACAAGATGCACCTCTCCTCCATCATCAGTCAATTAGTAATTAATTAATCCACAGCACAATACTTTATTTCTCAAGCAATATAAAGGTTTGAGAAAGACGGGGAGGTGCTTCAGTAAAACAACATTTCAATTACGGCATCTGAGTATAACAATGACATATGAAAAATGACTTAACGGTTTGGAAATGACGTTAACATAAAAAAAAGACTTCGGGAGTGTTATAAAAGGGAACAAAAGAAGTCGATCAAATGATTTTTTTCGCATAATAACAAATTGAATGAATAAAAAATATTAACTGAAAAAAACATATCTTGCAGTATACCATTACTGTGTACCATTCCTGTTTACATAATAGCAAGGGTGTGGGGAAAAGTCTGGTTAGTACTTCCTAAAGACCAGAACAGCAACCCTGTTCTGAACTTAAATTACTTCATACAGAGACTTTCTTTTGTAACAGAACAAACAGCCCCCATCACAATACCCAAGATTAAAGACTTAAATTGGTGGGGTGCGCCAGGCCCAGGTAGTAGTGCAACACCTAGACGACGCTTGAGAACTCCAGCAGCAAGCCACTGTAAATGAGCTCTCCCCCTAAAAAAATTAATTTAATATCATGTGGGCCGATGGCCCACGTATCAGATATTAAACTGATAAGAACAGATACTACACTTGATCTTAGCCAAAAGGCCGAGAAAGGTATGCTTCATTCAGCCTTCTCTTCTTTAATTTATAGTAGCAATATCCCAAAGCTTACCTTCTGACTTTCGATGTGGGACAGATTAAGTTCTTAATTCCTGATCCGCCTCTCCAGTTCTTCCTTTCATAGACCTTGGCCCCTTGCTGAAAAAGGTGAAAATGCAATTCCATTCCCCAACAACTGGAACAGCAGCAAATCCATTTCTAATGAATCGTTTTTGTCCAACTTCTTGGATTCTATGTAATTGGAGAGCACACAGACTACTGGGAACTTATGTTGGAGTGTGAACAATTTTACACAGCAATAAATTGTGTTGTTCCTTTCTCTCTGGTGGCGAGTCAGGCCGGTTTCTGCAATGGCCAATGAAACGTTATGTAAGTCAAGAATGTGGTATGTACTTCCGATTTATTACTTCTCTGGTAACTACTGGAAATTGAGCGAGACGAAGCCTGTAGTTTGCAAAGGATTCCTAAGTTTTGATCTGAGTCGAGTAGAGAAGGTGTTGGACAGATAGTTGTATACTGGATTGGACTCAGGAAATGACAATATTACCAACAACCTAGACACAATTAATAGTATGTTATAGATGATATCGAATTAAGGGAAGAACATAGGAGCAAATTCATTTAGTGACCGAAAAGATTTCCAGCTATGAATCATTGTTTAAGAAGTGTGCAACTATGTTCTATGTTGGGCCCTAATGAAGACTGTGAATTATGAATCTGCAAGATGGTTGTGCGTGTGCAAACCTTGTTGGAACTAGGAAGTTGTCGTTTAATCACCTTACATGCAATTAAATTTTTCCATATTAGAATTGGGTTGGTTCAAGTGTTCTTATTAATTCTGACGTCTCATGAGTTGGATCACTCTCATCTTTATTCTTTATTGAAAATTGAGCACATGATTTCATTTTATAGATTTTAATTATACAAAAGATGGTCGATACCCCAAATATTTTTTATGGTAAAAAATTAAACCTCAAATTTTTTAAAATTGGAAAAAAGTAAAACCACATTGAATTAATTTTTTTAAAAAATATTAAATGTCACCACTACTTTTGTTCGTTTTCATTTTAAATATTACTCCCTCCGTTCCATTAGAAGTGTCTCAAAACTTTTGGGCACGGTATTTTATGTGGGGATAGTTAGTATTTAATGTAAGGGTAGATTAATATTTAAAGTAATGGTAAATTAGTAATTATGTAATGTGATTGTAATGTGTTTAAATTTTAATTGATTTATTTATGTGTGATGTGATAGTTGTGAGTTAAAATTTATTAATGATAGTGGGTTTAAACTTTTAATATATTTATTTATTGATGTGATTGATGGATGTAAGTGTGTGATTAATATTTAAGGATTTCCTAAAATAGAAATGAGACAAAGGTGTTGGGACGGACCAAAGAGGAAAGTGAGACATAAATAATAGGACGGAGGGAGTAAAATACTAAGAATATGTACCCTTGTATACATCCTTGAAAGGGAAAAAAACCCAAAAGGTCCCATATTTTTCAAAAATTTCCCAAAACGTCCCACAAAAATTGAATTAACCTACTCCGTCCCATAAGTTCCTTAATCCTAGCCAAATCAGTCCCAAACGCCTCTTAATTGCAATTGATGCTGACGTGGCACACTGCCATGGATCGGTTTGCTTGCTAAGTTGGTCCTCGGATGAAGGAGATGAACAAGAACACAAAACAATAACTAAAAATAAAAGATAGGGGAATTTTTGGAAGAAGGGGACTAAGTAAATTCAAGGGAAGTGAGATTTACCCAAGACAAATGGATTTCATGAGTGCATCTTCCAATAAGGCCATTGAAGCAAATTCCAATCTTCAATGGTGTGGGTGAACCGAAAGGTAAACACACAAATTGTTGAGAGCACCGTGGGTACTCTCAAGGAGGAAATGACTTTGATTAATGAAATATGGAGGTTCAAAATATCAAAGTGAATACAAAAGCTTGGGGACCCCATATATATAGAGGAAGCCCATAACACTAAATTAAACAACCCTAGCAAGGTTTTCAACAATTCGGATACAAGAAAATAGTAAACTGGAAAAGCTGTGTCGCTAGCCGAGATCGTGGCGCGAGAGAGGGCCGTGGCGCGGGACACTGGTTCGCGACAGGAGAAGGAGGCTTGCGCCAGGTTCTTTCTGGAATCAATTCCGCCTTCTCGTGGCGCTAGACGTGCCCTGTCGCGAAACAGGGTCTAGCGACAGGGGTTCCGCGACAGGGGTCTCCTCCCTCTGTTCATCTTCATGGTGCTAGGCGGGACCAGTCGCGAGGCTATGGTTCCGCGACACAGGTCCTCGGTCCGCGACAGGGAGCTTGTTCGGCGACAGGTCTCTCTCTCTCTCTATCTTGTTCTCTCTCCTTGTCGCTAGAGGGGGTTCCGCGACTGGGCCTTCGGCTAGCGACTGGGAGCATGTCTAGCGATTGGAATGAAGAATTCCTCCAACTTTCATCCGACTGGGGCCCACTGAGTCCGACGACACTGTTCCGATGTTGACCGGTCGTTGACTGATGCCGGTGACTTTTCCGGCGAAGTTCCGACCAACTTCCGGCGAACCTCCGATGATGACGGCGGCGGCGGCTGTGGGGCCCTCCGTTGACCTCCTTATGCTGTTTTGATCTGTTTGTGCATCTAGAGGTCTCCTTCCGTCTGGATTTAGTTGGACGGGGTGGGTCCCAAATTAATGAGACCCGGGTCTTTCCGGTATTCTTCCGCCTGCATCAGCAGCTTCAATTTGGGCTCCTTCTTCGGCTCCAGTTTATCTGCTTCCTGAAATAAAAACAAAGAGACAAAATTAATAAACTTCTTTATTCGTGCCTTTGAAACCGGCCCTTCCGGGAAATAGGGAATCATGATGCCATGTGTCATGACATCCATGTCATCCCCACCCCCTTGGGGAGGTTGATCCATCAACCGATCAGCTTCAAAATCCTCATCCCGCTCGTAGAGTGAAAGATCTGCAACATTGAATGTAGGATGAACATTGCAGTGAGAAGGCAGTTCAATCTTGTAAGCATTTTCGTTGATCTTTTCTAGTACTTTGAATGGTCCGTCTCCGCGGGGAGCGAGTTTTCCATGTCTTTGGGCTGGGAATCTCTCCTTTTGGAGATGAACCCAAACCCAGTCTCCTGGTTTGAGGATCAGCTTCTTCCGGCCTCGATTGGCATATCTGGCATAGCTCTCAACAGATTTCGCCAGACTTTCGCGCACGTCCTTGTGTAGGTTCTTGATCGCTGTTGCCCTGTCCCTGCCATTAAAGTTAAGATGCTCACTACAAGGTAGTGGCAGGAGATCGACTGGGGTTAGCGGGTTAAATCCATACACAACTTCAAATGGAGATACATGAGTGGCACTATGGACGTGTCTGTTATATGCAAACTCTATGTGTGGCAGACATTCGTCCCAGCTTTTTGAGTTGGGGGATGTGATGATTCTGAGCAGATTACCCAATACTCTGTTGATTGCCTCCGTTTGACCATCAGTCTGAGGATGGTAAGATGTTGAGAACAGTAGCTGTGTGCCCATCTCTCTCCAAAATCCTTTCCAAAAATAGCTCATAAACTTCGTGTCCCGATCCGACACAATTGTTTTTGGTACTCCATGAAGACGTACCACTTCCCTGAAGAACGGTTTGGCTATATGTCGGGCATCGTTGGTTTTTGCACATGGGATAAAATGTGCCATCTTGGAAAATCGGTCTACTACCACAAAAATTGAGTCTTTAGCTCTAGCAGTCCGTGGTAGCCCTAGTACAAAATCCATCGAGATGTCTAGCCAGGGTCCTTGAGGCACAGGCAATGCTTGGTACAAACCATGAGGCTTTACAGTTGATTTGGCCTTCAGACAGACCAGACACTTTGCAATGTAGTCAGAAACCTGTTTCTTCATTCCTGGCCAATAGAATCTTTCTGAAAGTACCCCCATAGTTGTATGCTTTCCAAAATGTCCCATGAGGTCTCCCCCATGAGCTTCCTGAATGAGCAACTCCCTAATGGATCCTCTTGGAATGCATAACCTGTTACCGTAATAGAGAAATCCATGTAGGCGGCAGTACTCCTTGTACCCCTTCTGTTCTGTCAGCTTGAAAATTTCCTTTAAGTCTTCATCAGTGGCATACTGAGTCTTGACTTGCTCAAATCCAAATAGCTTAATTGTTGCAAATGATGCCAACGCTAGTCTTCGGGACAGCGCATCTGCAGCCACATTGTCTTTGCCTTTCTTATACTTGATCACATACGGGAAGGTCTCAATAAACGTGCTCCATCGGGCATGTCTCTTGCTCAGCTGACCTTGAACCTTGATGTGCTTAAGTGTCTCGTGATCAGTATGAATGATGAACTCTCGGCCTCGGAGTTAGTGCTGCCATGTCCTTAAAGCTTGTACTATAGCATACAATTCCTTATCATAAGTGGAGTAATTCAACTGCGCTCCACTGAACTTTTCACTGTAATATGCTATCGGTCGTCCTTCTTGCAACAGTACGGCTCCCATTCCTGTTCCCGATGCATCACTTTGTACTTCAAATGACAATTCGAAGTTCGGCAATCCCAACACCGGTGCATGGGTCAGTTTGTCCTTAAGTTCATCGAAGGCTTTTTGTTGTGCCGGCCCCCACTTAAAAGGATTCTCTTTCTTGAGCAGTGATGTGATTGGGGCGGCAATCACACTGAATTGAGGGACGAATCTCCTAGAGAATCCGGTTAGACCTAAAAAACTTCTGACTTCGTGCACATTGGTCGGCGGCTTCCATTCGGAAATTGCCCTGATCTTTGATTCATCAACCTTAAGCCCATCCTTGCCCACCACAAATCCAAGGAATGTGACCTCCGGAACACAAAAGGTACACTTCTCGAAATTGGCATACAGTCGCACCTCTCGAAGTTTGTTAAAAACCTGTTGAACATGAGCAATGTGATCAGATTCAGTACAACTATAGACAAGGATATCATCAAAATAAACTACAACAAATTTGCCAATGAATTGTCGTAATGTTTCATTCATTAGACGCATAAATGTGGAGGGTGCATTAGTGAGGCCGAATGGCATCACGAGCCACTCGTAAAGACCAAATTTCGTCTTAAAAGCTGTCTTCCATTCATCTCCGGGTTGCATCCGGATCTGATGGTAGCCACTCTTCAGATCAATCTTCGAAAACAAGCTCGCACCACCAAGTTCATCGAGCATGTCGTCCAGACGAGGAATAGGATGGCGGTATTTGATAGTGATGGCGTTGACAGCCCTGCAATCGACGCACATCCGCCATTCTCCATTTTTCTTTGGCACTAATAGCACTGGGACAGCACATGGTGATAAAATTTCCCGAACCCAGCCCTTCTCAAGCAAACCTTAAACCTGTCGTTGAATTTCCTTCGTTTCCTCAGGATTCATACGGTAGGCGGGTCGGTTAGGAATAGATGCTCCAGGCATGAAGTCGATTCTGTGCTCCACGCCTCGAAGTGATGGCAGTCCGGCAGGCACCTCTTCTGGAAATACATCCTTGTTGCGTTCAAACATCCTAGCAAAATTTTCAGACAATTCAGGTGCAATATTGGCAGTTCTATTAGCAGATTCATCAGGCTTAATTAAAGCAAGAAAACAGTGACCTGCAAAGTCAGGTTCTAGCGTTGCTTGCTTAAATTCTGTTTTGGTCAGTATCAGACACTGACTTTCTTCACTCAGTTCAACGGATGGTTGGCCCACCTTGGCCTTGCCTTTGGCTATGGCCTTGGCAAGCTCTTCCGCCTTTGCCATGTTCACCCTAAGCTTCTCCTGATCTAATCTCACAAGTTTTACAGGCAGAGGCTTAAACAAATAGTCCTTTTGTCCATGCTTAAAGTACAAAACATTGGATTTGCCTCTATAGGTGGCATCCTTGTCAAATAACCACGGTCGTCCTAACAGCATGTGGCATGCGTTCATCGGAACGACGTCGCATAGTACTTTCTTGGAATAAGTTCCTTTGGTGATGGGAACCCACGCTTGTTGGGTGACCTTGGTCTTTCCACTATTGTTCATCCAATGGAGGAGATATGGCTTGGGATGTTCTTCAACGGGCAGTTGTAACCGGCGAGCAGTGTACAAACTGACAACATTAGTGCAACTGCCGTTATCAACAATTAAAGTAGCATTATTGCCTAATATAGTGCAACGACAATGAAAGAGATTCTCCCTTTGTTCGTTGTCTACAGTCTCAGTTCCTCTGTCGGCATTCAATGCTCTCATAGCCACAAGCATGTTGATATCCTCCTCTTCAGTATAGTCCACCTCTGGATTGGTTGGATCCTCAACCTGAAATTGCTTCGGATCTTCACCATCATATTCAGGCTCTTCATCAGAATCATAAATCCTAAAGGCTCCAGGTTCCACTTCCTGTATGGCTCTTGCCTCATCACCACTTTCAATGATCGCAATCCTTTTAGGATTGGGACACGAATTCGCATAATGGCCTCTTTTCCCGCATTTCCAACATGTAACTTCTCTTTGATCCCGTGCGAATGGATTATGATTCTGTTCTCTGACTGGTGGTCTATTCCTGTCACCTCTGTTGTATTCCCGAAAATTCTTCCCTAATTCGAAACCTCTTGGTCGATCACGACCCTGATCATTTCTGTGCGGCTGCTGCTGTGGCGGCTTATACCCTTGCGGTGGTCGGATTAACCATGGCTTGTTCGGATTGTAGTTCCTAGACGGAGGTAGGCGAGGAACCTTCTTCTTAAGCTGCATCTCGAACCTAGAAGCTTTCCTAACTAAGTCGGTGATGTTGGCGTAGCCTCGCATCTCCATTTCTTCGTGTATTTCTGGCCTCAGATGGTGTGCAAACCTGGTAAGAGTTATTAATGGATCCTCATTAATCTGAGATCGCATTAACAACAACTCCATTTCCCGGTAGTATTCTTCCACAGTTTTGGACCCTTGAGTGAGAGCAATGAGCTTCTTGTACATATCCGGCTTATATGTATGCGGTACAAATCTCTGTTCCATGATGTGCAAGAGATACTCCCAATTGGTCACTTGTGGTTGTCCTGCTAACTGGTTTCCAGTACAGTACTTTTGCCACCATACTTGAGCATAATCCTTAAATTCAGTCACAACCAATTGTACCTTCTTAAAATCAGAATAATTGTGACAGTTGTAGATCATCTCCGTAGAATGTTTCCAATCAAGGAATTCAACAGGATCACCAGTCCCCTTGAAAGGAGGAATAGTGAACTTGATGCCCTTAAGATTGTCATCATTCGGTGGATTAACATCTACAGCTGGCTCAAACTCTAATCTTTGTCGGGCAATGGGTGGCTGTGGTTGTGGCACAAATCCTTGAGGTGCAGGTGCGGTGGCAGGTGGAGGAGGCATTGACAGTGGATCATTTGCTGGAAAATCGGGCTGCCTTGTGAAATCGGACTGTCCGGAGGACGTCGGCAGCAATGATGGATGCAATCGGTGCCGTGCGCTGGAGTTCGGCCCCAACATTCGGTTGAACTGTCCGAACTGCAGCTCCTGTTCTTCTATAGCGTCCTCTGCTGCCTGCATGTCTGCTCGGGATACTCCGCTGCTGCTTTCCGGCGCGTTTGCGTTTACTGGGTTGGATGGAGTCACAGTCGGAGCTGGAGAAGTCGTATTTTGGGGAGAGGGTGCGTTGTAGAAAGCCTCCTCGAGTCTCTTCTCAACCAACCTCTGACATTCCTGTTGTATCACAGTATTTTGAAACCTGATACACTCTCCAATATCCTCAACAAGTCCATTCACCCGTTCGTTAACCGTAGCAATGTTAGCAGCATTGGTTCCAATGGAAGTAGTATGACCGTTCAATTTTTGGTTCATGCTCCTCAACATTTCCATAACATCGTCAATGCTTGCTCCCGTGTTACCTGCCATCTCAACAAAACAAACAAACAATATATATATATATATAGATATATATATAGATATATATAGATATAAAATGTTAGAAAAATAAACAGAAATCTGTAGAGTGAACTCGCAGATATTCCTCTCGATTTCAGTCCCTTGGCCCAGACACCACTGTCGAAATTCACCTGCTCAATGACCCAATTAGATGTAAAGAAGAGAAATAATTGTGACGCGCAAATCACGAAGCAGTATGAAGTGCTCGACTCAATCAAAGGACACTATGATATGTATGTGATATGCAATGCAAATGATAATTGAGCACAAGTTGATGATTAATGCAATTGCTATCAACGTTCACAATCCTTCCAAATTGGTTATGTCCTTGATTGATCCCAAATATATGAGTAAGCTCACCGAAAAATAACACTCGGGAAAAAGTCGTAATACTCAAGTGGCTTCTCGGCTAGGTATCACAACTCATGAGAGGAATTCCAATGCCTTTATAATAGGCGGAACTTCAACTCGGTGTTCGTGAACTATGTTCAGAGGAACAATTGTGCCAGTCAGATATTCACTTTATTGTATTACTAAAATATATGTGCCCAATATCCCAAATATGTGTTGGTGGCTCACGTTTGCACTCAAAACACTTGGAAATATTTCCCAATAATCAAAACACTCAATCCCAATTGATTTGGAGGCTGGCAGATTTGGCACTATGTGAATTTGGTGGTTTTTATCCCTCCCAACGGTACCAAGGACAAAGGGGATCAATATGATAGTGACTAAGGGTGAGTTAGGGGGGAAAATAATGAAAAAGTAGTACTATTATTGATCTCACGCGCCCTCACGCGCCCTCATTTTCTGGTGTCGCCAGCTTTTGGGCAATTGGTACAAAAGTGGTCATAACTTTGTCAATACTTCTCCAAAACACTTGATTCAAATTGAAATGGATTCAGGACTCAATTTTCTTGAAGATGGTTGAAGATTCATCAAGAAACTCAAAGAACTCAAGAAGTTATAAACATTCAAAGTTTGTTGCAGATTCGGAGTCACTGTGGCAGAAATTTTGTTTTATCGATTTGACCAACCAAATGAACTCCAAATGTCTTGAAACAACTTCCAATCGATTCCTAACACCTAAAATATGTATAAACAGCCCTTGGAATTATAGCAGGTCGCTCACCCCAACTTGGAACAAACACCAAAAGTTCAGATTGTGAAAATGGAGAGCAAACTAGGCACTTGTTCAACCAAACTTGTGTTCAATGCTCAAAATGCTTGGGGAATGATGCTATATCCATACATTGATGTTCAAACACATGAAAACAAGCATATAAACACAAAATCAAAGGATCAAAAAGCAAAACATATGATATTTTTGGATTTTGGATGAAGAACATGAAGAACATTCATGAATCTTCAAATGAACATAACTTGGGCATATGAACTCGGATTTGAATGAACCATACACCAATGGAAAGCTCTTGAGATGAGGATTAAGAATATGGATTCAGATTTCTCAAAATCTCAAAGAGCAAAAACCAGAAAATCAAAACAGTGGACAGAATGTGTATTTTTAGGGTTTTCTTGAAGGGATCTCGGTGAGGATGAAGATTTGGAAAAATTTGGGCATTATAACCCCTAGGAATGGATGATTTGGAATATGCCAAATGGAACGTGGTTCCAAATGGAGAGTGGAGTGTGTGAAGAAAATCCTACCAACTAGCAAACAAATGCTCTGATACCAAAATAAATTGATGCCATGGATCGGTTTGCTTGCTAAGTTGGTCTTCGGATGAAGGAGATGAACAAGAACACAAAACAATAACTAAAAATAAATGATAGGGGAATTTTTGGAAGAAGGGGACTAAGTAAATCCAAGGGAAGTGAGATTTACCCAAGACAAATGGATTTCATGAGTGCATCTTCCAATAAGGCCATTGAAGCAAATCCCAATCTTCAATGGTGTGGGTGAACCGAAAGGTAAACACACAAATTGTTGAGAGCACCGTGGGTACTCTCAAGGAGGAAATGACTTTGATTAATGAAATATGGAGGTTCAAAATATCAAAGTGAATACAAAAGCTTGGGGACCCCATATATATAGAGGAAGCCCATAACACTAAATTAAACAACCCTAGCAAGGTTTTCAACAATTCGGATACAAGAAAATAGTAAACTGGAAAAGCTGTGTCGCTAGCCGAGATCGTGGCGCGAGAGAGGGCCGTGGCGCGGGACACTGGTTCGCGACAGGAGAAGGAGGCTCGCGCCAGGTTCTTTCCGGAATCAATTCCGCCTTCTCGTGGCGCTAGATGTGCCCTGTCGCGAAACAGGGTCTAGCGACAGGGGTTCCGCGACAAAGGGTCTCCTCCCTCTGTTCATCTTCATGGCGCTAGGCGGGACCAGTCACGAGGCTATGGTTCCGCGACACAGGTCCTTGGTCCGCGACAGGGAGCTTGTTCCGCGACAGGAGTTCCGCGACCAGGTCTCTCTCTCTCTATCTTGTTCTCTCTCCTTGTCGCTAGAGGGGGTTCCGCGACTGGGCCTTCGGCTAGCGACTGAGAGCATGTCTAGCGACTGGAATGAAGAATTCCTCCAACTTTCATTCGACTGGGGCCCACTGAGTCCGACGACACTGTTCCGATGTTGACCGGTCGTTGACCGGTGCCGGTGACTTTTCCGGCGAAGTTCCGACCAACTTCCGGCGAACCTCCGATGATGACGGTGGCGGCGGCGGCTGTGGGGCCCTCCGTTGACCTCCTTATGCTGTTTTGATCTGTTTCTGCATCTGGAGGTCTGGAGGTCTCCTTCCGTCTGGATTTAGTTGGACGGGGTGGGTCCCAAATTAATGAGACCCGGGCCTTTCCGGTATTCTTCCGCCTGCATCAGCAGCTTCAATTAGGGCTCCTTCTTCGGCTCCAGCTTATCTGCTTCCTGAAATAAAAACAAAGAGACAGAATTAATAAACTTCTTTATTCGTGCCTTTGAAACCGGCCCTTCCGGGAAATAGGGAATCATGATGCCATGTGTCATGACATCCATGTCACACACGATTAATGGAGTCAATGGTTTTTGACCCGAGTGAGTTGTCACTACATGCCATTTGGATCATCCACGTCTGTTATGCATTTTGTCCCAGTGATAATGGCCAAAATTGACCATTTATTTTCAATCTATTCCGTGCCTAATACGGGCATGTGATCGCATTCCGGTCTTATTTAAATAAGAAAGCAGTTGAATTTGATAGATAAATGCAAGTTTGTAAAAATAATAAGTTGGTATTGAAAAACACAAAAATATTGTTATTTTATTAAATTTGTGTTAAAAATTCAAAAACAAGATAAAAATATTAAAAATCCCATTCTTGATGTAATTTGAGAAAGATAGTCATTGGTTCGGTGATGTCTATTCGGTGGAACACGGGTCCATTAAACGGAACACAAGCCAACTAATCAATTGGAAGGATGGACTATATACTTTTATCTATCTACATGTATTTATTTATGAGGTAATAATTAAAATATGCCACTAGAAGTAGTCATTTCCACTTTTTAGCCACGATATTTTGATTTATGGAACATAGTCACTAGAAGGATTTCAGACCTGAATTTAGGCCATTGGGCTGGAATTCGGGCTGCGATGGCCTAAAAGTGGAAATGACTCATTCTAGTGGCCTATTTTAGTTTTTTTTGAATTATTATTTTTTATTTAATTAAAATAAATAATACCCATTCTGTTCCATTATTTATGTCCTACTTTCTTTTTTTCTTGTTCCAACATTTTTTATTTCCATTTTAAAAATAATTAAATATTAATTACCAAATATACCCATCATATCACATTAATAAATAAATATATTAAACTTTCAAACCCACTACCATTAATAATTCTCTTCCAACCGACAACCATAAATCAGTAAATCACATATAAATAAATAAATTTAAATTATAAATTCATTACAACCACATTATATAAATTCTTAAGCTACAATTTTTAATCCTAATATATCATTATATTTAATACTAATTATCCCTACATAAAGTACCATGTCCGAAAATTTTGGGATACTTATAATAAAATATGTTTATTTTTAATTTATAATTTATTTGAATATGTGTTTTTTTTTACTAATTTTATAATATATGTGAATTAATATTTATTTTATTTCTTATATCACTCCATTCGTCACATTATTAGTGTTAAAAAAAGTAACTTAAAAATTTATATAATATGATTGTAATGAGTTTACAATTTTATTTTATTTATTTATGTATGATTTACTGATATGTGGTTGTGGGGTAGACTGAAATTATTAATGGTAGAGGGTAATTTGAAAGTTTAATATATTTATTTATTAATGTAAGGTAATGGGTAGGTTTGACGATTAATCGTGTGCCACGTCAGCATCAATTGCAATTAAGAGGCGTTTGTGACCTATTTGGCTAGGATTAAGGAACTTATGAGACGGATTAGGTTAATTCAATTTTTGTGGGACGTTTTGCGAAATTTTTAAAAAAAATATGGGACCTTTTGTGTTTTTTTTCCTTCTTGAAAGTATGCCAACAATTTTGAACTAAAATTGATAGGGGCTGCGCGAACGCAGGCCCCCTACCACAAATTATGACGTAGGCTCGACCAACTTGAGCCGACCTTAGACATGCACCCCTCCAAAGTGCAATGGAGGTCACTAGCCTAGGCCATGGGCTTTCATGATCTCCCATAGACCCCGTCCAGGTAAGTATGTGATATGTTGTTCCTTTGACCTATTTTGTATTCTTCTCCTCCTTTACTCTGCACATGATTTAGAAATGTGGGATATAAACTAGAATTCTCATCTTTTCAGTGTCAATACGTGATATAACATTCTAAAGAGATTACTTATTTTTGTTACAATTAGCATATATTATTTATCCAATAAATATAGTGATGTTCCAAATGTTTGGAGTATAATTTTATGAGAATTTAGAAATTCTATTTATAATTATCATTTTAGCTTCAATTTAAAAAAAAAAAAAAATCCTCTTAAAAAAACCAAGGATACCCACTTTGGCTAAATTGGAATCAGACAGCATAAATAACCACAAAGGATTTTAAATACCCAACTAAAGAACTCAAGCCTTATAAATTAAAGTCTCTAAAAATTGGATAAAAAGCAGGATGACAATCAGTTCACTTGCCTTTAAACTCTTGCGCTTACATTTTTTTGATAAAAATCAATTTTTGTTCTTTCTTTACCAAAATTGCATCATACTGTTTTCTAAAAACAATTGAAGAGAAACTCCATTTTTTTTCTTCATTTGCATTCACCTCGATCGTTTATAAAAAAAGAACATCAAATTATTTATAATATAGATGATGAGAAGAGATTTTCCTTCCCCATCTAATATGTTTTCTTGCTAAAGTACTGCAGCTGCAGAAAAGGAGTGCAATTTTTCTACAAGGATCATCTTCATAAAAGCAATGTATGTTCTTATCTTAACTCTATCTGGAGTGGGGATAGTGACTTGATTTGCCCACAGCCCACCTGAGTCTAAAATTGTCGACCCTTAAATATGACCAGCAATAACTGTGCCCAAAGCACTTGGTGACATATAAAGTCTTCCACATTATGCCCATTATGACCTGTTGGAAGGTTCACAATTTATTCTCCTCTTTCTTGACAGGCCTCTTTCAAGAATTTTTTTTCTGGTCTAAAATCTCTAGTAACAGTGTCAACCTGTAGGCTGTGAAACAAATACTATATCCCTGTACAGAACAATGCCTGAGCTGCCAAGACAATTGGAATTGTTGCCTCATTCTTTATCAACTTATTCATTTTTTTGGCAGCATTTTAACTCTTCTGTGATTACATCACCTGTGTCAGCTAAGCTGGTAATTTATTAATTCCAATGCTATACTGTATCATTTTATTGCCAATGTTATCATGATTGATTTCACGCATCCCTATTTGTATGTAATTGTATGTAATGAAGAGAGTTATATGGGACGTAAACATGTTTAAACAACATGCATGAAACCATACTAAAAGGACCATTATCAGATCAAAATTTTAATATAATTGGAGGGGTGTGCCTGGCCAAGGCAGTAGTGCAACGCCTAGGCGACACTCGAGAACCCCAGCAGCAAGCTACTGTTATGGGCTCTCCCCCTAAAAAAAATTAATTTAATATCATGTGGGCCGATAGCCCACGTATCAGATATTAAACTGATAAGAACAGATACTACACTTGATCTTAGCCAAAAGGCCGAGAAAGGTATGCTTTATTCAACCTTCTCTTCTTTCATTTATAGTAGCAACATCCCGCAGCTTACCTTCTGCCTTCAATGTGGGACAAGTAAATTCTTAAATTCCTCCTCCACCTTCCTCCCAGTTCTTCCTTTCATAGACCTAATTGGCCCCTTCTGAGGAATGCACACAGACTACCGGGAACTTCCCTTGGCCCGTGAACGATTTCATACAGCAATAAATTGTTTGGTTCCTTTCTCCCACAGCGAGTTTAATTAATTACTTCAGGTTTCTCATTTCTGCAACGGACCATACTATTATGTAACTGTGTAAATTAAGAATGTGGTGAGTACTTTCAATATATTGCTTCTCTGGTAACTACTGTAAAGGGTTGTACTTTTTTTCTTTGCGGCTCGGTTTAAAGAATTGAATTTTTATTAAATTCTGCAAGAAGATGGCTGTAGTTTGCAAAGGATCCCTACCCTGAACAGACTGCCGGTGATAAGCCGGAGGAGTTTTTTCTGTGAGTAAGAGTAAAGAAGCAGCTAGGTTTGGAGAGAGAGTGAAATACAGGATTGGACTGATCAGATAAAGACATTGTTACCGACAACCTGAGAGCAATTTTCTTTCCAAACCATGTTGGAATTTGGGAACACAACTAAAATATGAGTGAACCAATAAATACAATCTGTGACCAAAAAGATTTCCTACAAGAATGGATGCGACCTGCATCCGCATGGCTGGTCAACAAGAAGTCTGCAACTATATACAAATGTTATATGCTGCGTGGACAGAAATGGTCTGCGAATTATATTGAATCTGTAAGTTGGCTGTGTGTGTAGAAAACTTGTTGGAACTTAGCACCTTACGTGCAGTTAAATGTTCCATAGTTGGTTGAAGTGATTCGAGTAGTGGTCTTGAATAAAAAAAAAAAAAAAAAAAAAAAAAAAAAAAAAAAAAAATACAAAATACAAAATACAAAATTCAGGCATCTCATCACATCTACACTGTCAAGTAGATATACTAGTGAGTAATGATCCACACAAGGATGATAATTAAAATTGAAAATTGGTACGGTGTAATATAATCACATCATCATCAATTATTTGAGATTTATTAATAATTTGTGTACGAGGAACAACAGCTTTGTTCTACTCGATAAAACATTTGTTAAGATAATTAGAATTTACAATTTGGAATTTGAAATTAATAATGAGGGTTAGTTTTGAATAATAATGTCTGATAACACTTACACAATTCTAGGAACGAACCACCATAGACAACTTGAACACAATAAACAATGAATATCAATGTAATGTAAGAAATAATAAAACTCAAAAGGACCAATAATATTTGAACTAAAATTGGTAAGGGGCCGCGCGAACGCAGGCCCCAACTATCACAAATTATGACGTAGGCTCGACCAACTAGGGCCGACCTTAGGCATGCACCCCTCCAAAGTGCAATGGAAGTCACTAGCCTAGGCCATGGGCTTTCATGATCTCCCATATACCCCGTCCAGGTAAGTATGTAACTCATTTATCCTTTAACCTATTTTATATTCATCTCTTCCTTTATTTTATACAGAATTCAACGATGTGGGTTATGAAATTAAATTTTTATTTAAAGTATTATGACACTCCAAAAGTATTACTACTCTCTTTTTGTTAAAACCAACACATATATATTCTCTACAACTCTACCCTAAATATAGAGGCTCCAAACTTTGTAGCATAACTAATTTCGAAACAAGAATAAGCAATTATATTATTCATGGTTGTCATTCTAGCTTCCATTTAAATAACAAACCAAAACTTTTTTTTCCAGAAAAATGTTGAGGTATCCACTTTGCCTACATTGGAATCGGGTGGTTTAATAACTACCAGAATTTTTATATACTGAACTAAGCATCCGTTTCTAGACAGAGTTCTCCCTGTGCCAATATTTCTAGACTCTTTAAAAATACAGCCCAAAGGACTAAAGGAAATACTATATATATAAAGAGTGCTAAATAGTAAATACCAAGCCTATATAAATTGTAAATAAAACTGTGATTGGTGGGGTGTTGCCAAGCAAAGGCAACAGTGTAACGACACCTAGGCGACGCAGGCGAACCCCAACAACAAGCTGCTGTTTTGGACTCTTCCTCTGAGAAAAGATAAATTTAATATCATGTGAGACAATGATTCATGTAAACCGATAAGAAGATGTACTACTACACTTGAATATTTAGTTTCATCCCACAGCAACGTTCCGATGTGGGAGCTTAAAAATCCTTAAATCCATTTATTTATACTAATTTCATTTATTTATACTAATCTCATCCAACCGCCGAGAAAATTATGCTTTAGCAAGGTACTATTAAGTCAAATAAAAATAATTGCTAATATTGTTATTATTTAAAAATTATTTTCTTAGCTCAATATTCGAACATATCACTAAGCCAAGGTTAAAATTACTTTTACCAATGTCTTTTGTTTTACTTGCAACCGTCCATATACTCAGTATTATCGATCTTATTATACATTATAAATCGATGTCATGATTACTAATAAGCATTCCTGTTTTTATTAATGCCAAATACCAGAACATCCTGGGCCAACAATTTGTGAGATGTAGTTTTTCCCTGGCCAATGAGCAACTTAACTGTTACGCAGAGTAATAATACCTCCCGAAGAATCTCTCAGCAACTCTAATAAGTTTACCCAGGACCAAAATATAACAATTAAACTTTGTGTTGGTAGGGTGCGCCAGGCCAAGGCAATAGTGCAAAGCCAAGACGACGCTCGAGAACTCCAGCAGCAAGCCACTGTAAATGAACTCTCCCCCTAAAAAAATTAATTTAATATCATGTGGGCCGATGGCCCACGTATCAGATATTAAACTGATAAGAACAGATACTACACTTGATCTTAGCCAAAAGGCCGAGAAAGGTATGCTTAAGCTCTCCTTCAATCCTTTTATTTATACTTAGCTCACTCCAAATCCTTTTTTGCATTGTCCGATGTGGGACTTGTAGAATCCCTTCACTCCCCTCCAACTTTCCAGCAACGCCAATCCACGTTACCAATAAGAACAGCAAAATCCTCCCCCCCAAATTCGGTGTTGTCCAAACTCTAGAATATATATATATATATATATATATATATAAATGCAGACCCCAACAGATTAATGGCACACAAGGCCAACAAAAAATCCTTCATTCTGCACCGATATCGCGCGACAACTGTGGTGGGCTGTGCTGTGAGCAATTTTCGCACAGCAACGGACACAAATGTCAGGACTTCAGCTGGGGGTTTTGTGTACCGATTTGGGGATGCAGGGATTCGAAAAATAACCATCCTTTGGTGTCCCATCCCTTGTCCTCCTTGAACACGTACACGTTCAGATTGGCAGGGCCTCATAACTGCTCCACAATGATGGGTGATGGGATAAAGTGGCTCTTGTCTTGTTTGTCCCCACTTGCTGCTGCCTTCTCTGGTGCCAAGTTTTAATTCTTTGTCAGACGTAATGGCTTGTCTTCTCTCTCTCTATATATATATGACTCCGCTGGATATGCTGTGTAAGATCAACTGATATTATACTTTTATAATTGTTCGGCGGTTTTGCAGTAGTTTCCTTAGCTTTCAATGGATCCAAACTCATCCAAGTACCTTTTGGATCATGCAGGTTTTCCAAGTGAATACTATGTAGGAAAAGAGGATTCTAACATCATTGATTTGGGGCTGAGTCTTCGTGTTCTGCAGCCAGAGGCGTGCTATAGTTCCGGTCATGGTAAGAGAGAATTTTGTTTCCATATTGTCATTGCTATGTACTTCAATGCTGCTGAAATACAACACTCATATGAATTCTTGATTTTAATTTGGGTGGAAAATGGAAATGACTTGAGTAAAGCTACTGTTTTTTTGAGCCATAGATCGAATTTGATCTCGGTGAACTTCACTTTAAGGTTAAATATGAGAGTGAATGATCATATGCTAATTTACACGACAATTGTGCTTATAAAGCATACATGTGCTTGCTTTGATTCTTTATCTTACAAAACTTTATTCATATATTGTTTATATACCGATGAGATTGTGGCTCAATTGAAAAAAAAAAAAAAAAAAAACTTGAGGTAAACTATGGCTATGAAATGCAGGGAACTATGAGGATCTGGTTGGTTGGCATCAGCTGCATCCGGAGCTGAAAAGGACTAGTATAAGTTTAATTCCGGAAAACGGTAAGGAGAACTGTGGTGACGAATCAGAGGGAATTGAAAGCAAGCGTCGGTGGAGTTATGTGAAAGTTAACATGGATGGGGTGCTGATTGGTAGAAAAGTTTGTATTTTTGAACAGATGGATTACTTGAGCCTGGCGCTTCAGCTTGAGGACATGTTTGGTATGTTATGCTTGTATTAAGAACTCGCAACAATACTACATACACCTATGTGGTTCTGATGCTGAATTAATATTAATGCACACTTGTTACATTTAGGTAAGCAAGCAGTGTCTGGTCTGAGGCTATTCCAAGTGGATTCACCATTCTCCTTGTTTTACAAGGACAAGGATGAACTGTGGAAGACTGTTGGGGATCTGCCCTGGAAGTAAGACTCCAATACAATGTGTGTTTGGATAAACGATTTGCATCGAGGAACGGATTTGTTATTTCACAAATTTGTCTTGAAAGTTTGATCCTTGCGTGCGTGTGTGGATTTGGACAGGAAATTTGTTGACTGTGTAAGGAGGCTGAGGATCACGTGGAAGAATGAAAATCGAGGATTTGTTGCCTCGCCATTGGCCTTGCTTAATTCTCTCTGACATTTAACATTCAATGGGGAAAATCTGGCAGACCCTTTTAGAGATCCAATCTGGATCGTCTAAATTTCTTTGTTCTGTTGAATTTGGTATGGTCTTTGAGGGGGTTTTGCTGTTTTGGATCAAGCGTGTGACAGATTTTGCTTGTTATGTGTTCTTGCAATTTCTATACTAGTATGAAAGATCAGTAGCCCGCGCGTCATATGTGTCACGTCATCTCTATCGCTCCAATCAAAATTTTGTTTTTAATTTTTGGTTTACTTCTGAGTTGTGACTCGGATTCTTCACACATAGGAGTATCAATATGGATTTGTTTGGGGAAAAATGGTTTGGTTCTTCACTTTAATCATTGACTACTTAGTAGGGGTGAGAATAGGCTAGACTACCTATAGGGGCTTACGGCCTGATCTATTTTAGGCCTGGGCTGGTCTGGTCTTTTTACCAAATAGGCTAGGCTTAGGTACTTTCAAAGGCCTATTTAGCTATTTAGGTATAGGTCAGACCTTATAAAAAGCATATTTAGCCTAGCCTAGTAGGCCGGCCTGTTTGTTTTTTATATATATTTTTTATAATTTATTAATAATATTATTTATTATATATTTAATATTTATATATATTTTTAAAAAAAAAATTGATGAGCTTAAGAGCCTCTTTGTTTTGCCTTAATTTTTTTCCTTTTGACTTTTGCTTCTCCCAAAAGTCCTTTTGAATTTTTTTAGCTGTTTGTTTTGACTTTTTTTTAAATAAAAGGATAAGCAAAAGTTAAAATTCTACTTTTTTTTCAAAGTAAGTAGAGGGTTACTTTTTTTTAAAGGAGAAGTCATTTAGTAATAAAAATACAAAAATAACCCTATTTAAAAAGAAATAAAATTAATTATAAATATCCTTATAATATTTAATTATGTCTATTTTAGTAATTTTAATATATTAAAAGTCCTTCTACGTACAATTCATCCAAACATGTTTCCGTTGAAAAGCAACTTTAATAATATTCATCCAAACAATTATTTGATCTGCTTTTGCTTTTGAATTCTCCTTCTCCTTCCTTCTCCTTATTCTACTGACTTCTCATTTTTTCACAAGCCAAAACAAACAGGCCCTAAATAGGCCATTAAAAGGCTTAAAGCATGACCTATTTATTTAAAAAGGTCAGGCTCAGCCGCTCAGGCCTATAAACAAAGTCTATAAAAAGCTAATAGGCCAGGCACAGGCCTTTCAAAAATATAGTAGACCTAGGCCTTACAAGGCCAAGTTTGGCCTAGCATGACCTATTCCCACACCTACTACTTAGCAAAACAGCCTTGCCATCATGCAACAAAAAATACGCATTTGTTTATATTTTATGTCGTGGATATTAGTTTATAATTAATTTTAATATACCATAACTACATGATAATGATTCTTTTTTTTAAAAAAAAAAATTCTATTAACCAAACATATAAATTAGATTATAAATTCTAACAACCAACATATAAATTAGATTATAAATTCTCAGGCTTCGGCTCAGCAAAAAAAAAAAAAAAAAAAAAAAAAAAAAGAAAGAAAGAAAGAAAGAAAGAAAGATTATAAATGAATTGAATTGGGGGTAATTGTGTTGGTCTAATAGGTGTTCAAAGCTAAAAAAGATATGGGAACAATTAGGGATGGCAATGGGTCGGAGGTGGATCGGAGAAGGGTAAATCCACCTCCGTCCATGAATGTTATTTCATCATTCAATCCACCCATCATCCGTTTAAAACTCAGCCCAAATCCAATCCACCCATCAACCACGGGTGAAACGGGTGGATCGGGTGACTAATGGATTTGAAAATATACATAAACTTGCAATCATTTATATTCAAAGTTAATTCATGTTTGAACATCGTAAAGTTTAGGAAACCATACCTTATTTGATATATATGGAAACGAAGTGTAAACGAAATAATAATATCCAAAAGTGGAGGAATCGAACACTAGGAATGAAAGGGTCAAACGAGAAAATTATAAAACATGAGTCTTGACATGAGGAAGATTAGTCGATAATGCATTCCTTAGCAATGAATGATGTAATTACGGGGGAATTGTGAAAGATTGGAACGCCCGAAGGGACCGTGGAAGAAAAAAATGGAGGAAAAACCATGTTAATATTTTTTTACTAAAATATATTGAGTATACATATTTAATAAAATATAATGGGTGATGGATGGTTTGGGTGGTGGGTTGGATGATGGATCGGGTGGTGGGTTGGATGAGCCTAGATCCATCTCCGACCCAATCCATCACCCGATCCACCCATCACCCTATAAGAATCCACCTTTTGTCGGATTTTCATCCATTTCGACGGATCGGGTGGGTCGGATTTTGGGCGGGTGCGGGTGAAATTGCCATCCCTAGGAACAATAAGAGGGTATTTGTTACCGAAGCATTCAATAAAGAGGTAACAAAACAACCTAACGGTGCGTTTGGTTGGAGGGATCTTAGATTATCAGTGGGAATGTGATTGCTGGGAATGTAGGATTACTGGGAATATGAGATTGCTGGGAATCTTATTTTTTGATGTTTTAAGATTATTGCCTTTGGTTAGATTGAGAATCTCAGATTTCTAGTTCTAATTAATTTACCATAATGTCCCTGAATTTCAATTGAAGAATGTTATAATTGTGTCATTTTGCTACACAATAGAAATATTTAAGCCGATTTATTTTTTAAAATATTAAAAATTCTTTATATGTAATTTATTGTATGATAATTACTTATTTAATGTCTCTAAATCCTTATTGTTTTTATTTTATATATAGAAGAAAAGTAAATTTTAAGAAAATATAAAAATATATATTAAAATATGAGAATATATATATTTGAAAAATATGTTTAAATAATTTTCAAATTTTTTCAATTTATTTTTTAAAATTAAATTTCATATATTTATCATTTTAGAATACAAATATCTAAATTTATAAAATAAAATAAGTATAAAAAGTGAGGGTATAAAAGTCAAATTAATACTCCCTCTGTCCCATGTAACTTGTCTTGTTTCATTTCTGCACACAATCCAATACAAATTTTCAATCGTTTATATCTCAAAATATGTACAACCAAAAATTATATCAAGTATATATTCTAAAACTACATGATTTTACGATTTTAACAAGATCCAACTCGACTATTTTTTTCAAATATATACATACAATAACATTAAGTCAAAGTTAAACAATGAACAGTGCCAAAAAGTCAAACATGACAAGTATAACGGGACGGAGGGAGTATAAAAGTAGGTAAAATGGAGGTGGTAATCTAAGATTACCTGCCCTCCAGGTGGGAATGTGATTCCCACCTAAAACACCCAACATTCCCACCTCGGTGGAAATGTGACATTCCCACATGAAACATGCCCCGAACCAAACATGGGCATGTTTCATTCCCTACTCAAGATTCCCAGTGGGAATCTCAGATACCCCGAACCAAACGTCCCGTAAGATTATTGGGGGAGACCAGAGAATAAGGAAAGAGCAGAGAGTTTCGTGGGAGTGGGGTGATTGAATAGATGGAAAAAACAATATATTTAACACCTAAAATTGTGGAGGTTTATTTTCCTCAAAATTTTAAAATTTTATGCTTAACACCAAAATTTATGGAAGTTTATTTTTGGAAGTCACGTGAAAATAAACTTCCATCACGTAATTTGTGTAGCATAGATTTACACCATCCATTTCTAAGTCTATATAAGTTGTTTAGAGAAAAAAAAAACCAAAAATAAAAAATAAAAATTCTTGAGGGTACGTATTTTAAAAAACTGGTCTAAAAATAATTGTTCACGTACCTACTTTTCTCTCTCTCTATATATGGATGGCATTCAACTTCATTTAAAACCCAACCCAATATGGTTAGGGTACAATCCCTTAAATAGTTTGTATATGCACGCATCACAAAAAAATATTTTGCATCACAAAAAATATCTCTCTCATTACATATTTTTTTCATCACACAAAACATTTCATATCACATACATTATTCAACTTCTTCCATCACACATTTCTCTCGTCACAAACATATCATCTGTATATGCACTTTCCTGCACTACATCCACTCCCCTTTAAAACCAATGGAAAAATTACTTGTAATAATATAGTGGCCTCGGTCCAAATATAATGGGTGCTGATTTTTTTACTATTATTTTTTTTATATATATTTTCTGAACAATTTATTTATACAGATTAGAAAATGATAATGAATCCCATATTGAAATTGATATACTTCTACGTACTATAAATTAAAGTCTAAATTAGTACTATTTCTATTACACTTTTTCTAATCAAAATAGGTCATATTTAATCTTGATTTCGCCACGGGTTAAACCAAGATGTTAAATATAACATGCACCAACAAAGAATACTTAGTTTTTCTAGGTCACTTTACATTTTTGGCATGTGTAAGTAAGTTTATCTTTGGCTATGTTTAGGAAATACTACTATGAGTTTAGATTTTAAAGTTTTAAATTAATAGTAAAAAAATATTTTAAATTATAATAATTTTGTGTTTATATGTTTTTGATATAATTTAAATATTAATATCTGAAAAACTAAAAGTTGGGGAGATGTATTTAAAAGTCAGCGCCTTTAGCTTTCTTGGAACAAAAATTTTAGTCCGCCAAGAAGAAAGAAAAAATGTAAATTCACCAAAATTGTGGAAAATGACCCCAAGAAGCTACAAATTTGGACAAGGAGATCAAAGCAGGGGCGGATGTATTCAATAAGTAGTGGTGGCACGGGACATCACTTAAATTGATGAAATTGCTACTTTAAGGTAGAAATTTTTTTACATTTAACTAAATTAGGCTTGGTGATACCACTTAATTTTTTACGGTGACACCATAATTATTCATTTCAACGAAGTTTTTCTCTATATTTTGTATTGTAACTACTATCCTAATTTCAATATAGCTTCTATTATTTTTGGGGACACCACTTAAAAAATTTTCTGGATCCACCACTGGATCAAAGCCTCAATACACGGCACCATTTGGGTTGCTAAAATATAGTAGAAGCTTTGATTAATGAAACCAGCTAGCTAGATAACGTAGATTAAACCAGCACTACATACAAATTCAACAATTATGATATAATCACGAAACGGTTATTAAGTTTATATCATAGTTGTTGAAAATACACATATTTGGGCAATTTCAATATATTCAAACAGCTATTGAATTTCAATAACTTGTCAATATGTTAACCACAACACAAACCATTCAAACTGACGAGCAGCAACAACCAATATTAGTCAAAGTTAAAAAAAAAAAGTCAAGATTATTGAAAGGAAAAATTGTTTACGAATTTGAGCCGCCGTCATCCACCACACGCGGCGCCGCATGCAGTGGCGCAGGGCGCTCCAACATATGTGTCGACATGGTTGGTATCTGAAGCTTTGTCCTGAGAGGCACCACCGCCCGTGCAAGAAAATACGATGGCCGCAATTAGTAAGAGGCTGAGCAGAGCTGCCCACCACGCTGCCGCCACTCCTCCACCACCACCACCATGGCTCCCAATTAAAGGATCGTCATCCTTCCATTGCCTAACCATCTCTATTTATCTGCAAGTGATCCCAAGATTGGATCTTTTGTATACATGCTATGGGTTATATATATATTGAGGAGTGACTCAAAAGATTTCCACTCTTGTTATTCTTTTCCTTTCTATTTTTTTTTTTTTTTTTAATAGTGGGGTTATCACAATCACATAGTATATACTTTTGTCAATGCCAAAAAAAAAAAGAAAAAGAAAAAAAGTAAATTTATGTTTTAGTGATGATTGATGACAACTGATCTGGAAAACAATTATATTTGTACATGCACTATATTGCTACATAATAATACTTTTTTTTTATTTATTTTTATTTAAGGAGGATATAAGGGATTAAATGCACCATTAAACTATTAATTAATTACTAGATTAGAGAATAAATAAAATTTATTATCCATTCGTCTACGGGTTTTTTCTAAATCTTTATGGATATAGGTTGGAAGAAATTAAATTCAAACATCCATTATAATAAAATTAGGGGTGTCAACTTTGGACATGACCCGAAAACACGAACCTGACCGGCACGAAAATATTACAGTTTTGAGTTTAGTCATTTTTTGGTTTCTCTAATCAGGTCAACCCGAAATCCGACCTAAAAATTTTCAGGTCTTGTTCGAGTTTGGTATATCAGGTTCATTTCGGGTTTCGGGGCGTGTTCGGAATTACAAATTTGTGTTATACCCCTACTCAACACCCGACACAAACACGACCCGAAACTTGAAATTGACATTGCTAGATAAAGGCAAAAGTTGAATATTTGATTATAGGGTCAAGTACTAATTCCCATGTTTTGCCTGTTTATAAAGAAAGAATGTACAACGGTACCACCAATTGAAAATGCAGAAAAGTATTATAATACCTTTATTTTATCTAATTTGTAAATATACGATAATTTGTATTCAATAAATGTGTAATGTGAGTATTATGAGAAACTTTGACGTTGTAAATAAATTAAAATTGTAGTGATATACTAATAATTTCGGTTTTAATGATTACATAATTTATTTACAATTTAATTAGCCGACATAGAATTATGGATTAAGAGGGCTGTTGGGAAGAATATCAATCACCAGCGGAACTCTTTTTGTGCAAGTGTTGATATCCTCTATAAGCGATGCTATAAGTGATACTACTTTCTTTCAAAGATGAGGAAAACTTTGGTCTTATTTGGCAAAATAATTAAATCGAAACAGCTAATTTGTTAGAAAATGTGAAATAAAATAACTTTTTTAAAGTGACAAAATGGCCCTATTTGGGAATTAGTTGTTAGCTGTTCATTGATTATGTGAGTAATAATTAGTTAAAATTAGTTGTTTGACAATTTCGAGACTAATGCCCTGTTTGGCAAAACAGCTAAACGGAATTAGCTTATTCAAGGCAATTTGAAAATAAATTAGCTTATTTATAAAGACAAAATAACTTAAAATAGTGTTTAATCAGCTATTTCTGAAACCGGTGCAAATAACAACATTTTGGATTTTAGCTTATTCTAGGCTAAAAGTTGGTCTTGAAATTGTCAAACAACTAATTTTTAACTAATTATTACTCACATAATCAGTTAGCAGCTAACAACTAATTCCCAAACAGGGCATAGCTTTTTGCCTAGAATAAGCTAAAATCCAAAATGCTGTTATTTGCAGCGGTTTCAAAAAGAGCTGATTAAACACTGTTTTAAGTTATTTTGTCTTTTTAAATAAGCTAATTCAGTTCAAATTGCCTAGAATAAACTAATTCTGTTTAGCTGTTTTGCCAAACAGGGTATGACTTAAATAGTATTCAATCAGCCCTTTTTAAAATCACTGCAAATAGCAACATTTTGGATTTCAAGCTTATTATAGCCAAAAAGTTGGTATAGAAATTGTCAAACAACTAATTTTGACTAATTGATTACTTAAAGTAATCAATTAACAACTACAACTAATTCCCAAACATACCCTTTATAATGAAAGAGCTCCTATGTGTTTGCTCGTGTCGACACTGAACTCATGGTGGAGGATGGGCTATTAACTAGATTAGACTAGAAGGAAGGAGATAAGCTTTAATTTAATAGAAATAAGTCAAAATCGCTATAGAAGAGCAAGCAGAATCATCTGCCAGTGACCTTTATTATGATTCTGCAAAATTTATAACTCTGGGTGATGATGTAGTTGTGGTTGTGATCTTGTGTTGTATTATTTATAAATGTTCACAACTCTCCTAGCCAATGGAACATTCCAAGATATCTTGTGTTGTGCTATCTTGCATTTTTTAGATTCTTAAAGAATGTGAAATAATTTAGGCATATATTAAAGGTCTCAAGCCCTATTTGCCAAAATCACTAAATTCAATCAGTTAATTTGTCTAAAATATGAGATAAAATAGTTTATTTAAAAAAACAAAATAACTTAAAACAGGGTTCAATAAGCTCTTTTGAAATTGTTGCAAATAGCAGTATTTTGAATTTTAGCTTATTCTAGGCAAAAAAGTTAGTTTCGAAATTGTCAAACAGCTAATTTTAACTAATTATTACTCACAAAATTAATTAACATCCAAATATGGCCTCATAATATAAGAAAATACCGCAAGTTATTCATAAATGTAATACTAGGTAATTCTAATTGGTTCAATCAATCAAGAGGATCTCAACAAGGTACACTAGTCCAATTTTAATTAATTGATGGGTTGACTTGAGTTGAAGTTGTAATTTGTAGTGAGCCAGCCACTTGAGCGAGAAATTGTGAGTGGAACAGGCACTTGTTCAAACAATTGGAATTATTTTATTTTATTTTTTATTTTATTTTATTTTATTTATTTATTTTTTTAACGAGTGGAAAAAAACAGTGAACAAGTGGATAACGATTTAACTAGTGTGTATATATATAGGAATAAAACGATTAGTGACCGTTGATAGTAAGGAAAGGACGCGACTTTTGAGGGAATGGAATTGCTGCATTCTACTAGTAGCTAGTGGAATAAAAGATGCATTATTATCGTGGCGTCCCACATTTCCCACTCTTGTGTCCCATCCATTATGGAAATAACCGACCCTCGTCTGCTACTAGTCCTCGTCTACTCTTTTTATTTATTTTCAAAACGAGCATAGGGTTAGTGAATTTATGTCATATGGATTTACACCACCTTTTCTAACCTATACGGTTGTTTAAAAAAATAATAGTAATAATCCTAGGATCTGTTTGGTTAGAAAGGTCTTATGGGATATTTATTTTTGACAGCCAATATTTATGATATTTATTTTTCGCTTTTTTTTTTATAAGCAGTTATGTTATACTTTAGAGCTGTGCTTATCATGCAAGCTAATATTATATTTTTAATTATTTATAATTTAAATTACTTCTTCCGTTTCACTCCTTTTGTTACAAATCATTTTTTGACTCTATTCAATGTTTAACTTTGATTCAAATTTTTATTATAGTTATCTAAGAAAAAATATAGTCAATTGAGATCTTGTTAGATTCGTTTAATCTTGTAGTTTTAGACAATCAACTTTTTATAACTTTTCGTTGTACAAAATTTAAGTTATTAATCGTTAAAAATGTGCATCGGCATATATGTCGAAATGGTGTATAACAATTATACTGAGACGGAAGAAGTATATAAATAAAAATAATAAATTTTGATATTCTAAATCTACGCAATTAGACGAATCCAACAACATCGCACTTGACTATATTTATTATCTTCTTTAACTATGCTAAATGGTTGAGTCAGAGTTACTCAAAGAATAGTATCAACTATGAAATGGTAAGATTATTGAAAAACGGAAGGGATATTACTCTAGAAAAAAAATTGATTTAATAAGAATGTTTATTACATTTATTTATTATGTAGTACTTCATAAATCTAAAATAATGAAGATTTAATAAGTGAAATTTAATAATTATACTATTAATTATACTACTAATTATGAGAATGAAGGGATGAGGATTTAGTCCAAGTGGTTAAGTCTCCCGACTTCCAACGGAAGGTTGGAGATTCGATTCTCCACCGGCCTCCTATCCCTCCCTTTTATTTCCCTTTGTAATTTCTGTGGCATGGACTCCCACCATCTATTTCCTAGCCTGTATAGGTTGATGAGGTGGTGAAAGTGGTTGTGATTCCTTGCACCTTAACCAAACGTTAGAATATGCACTCTCGTATGGTTGGAATTGTGAAACAATTGTCCCACATTTCAAGATGCCCATATTATATTAGTAGTATAAGCTAGCGGAGTGAATTATTCACTGTTGGTTGATGACCTCAGAAACATAAATTTAACGTAGTATTTCTATAATGAATGAAACGACAAAAACCACTGTCTTGTAAATAAACCTATCTAATTTCCGTGGTAGCTAGCGACATGCATGCCATCATCCAGCAGAGTTCACGTGCCCCCTGATGAGAGTGATTGATTCCCTAGCTTTGTGTCCTGTCCTGTACTTACAATGCTTATCTTTTTCTTTCTGCATCTTGATTCAATTTTCAAATACCAACGTATAGTACGTCTTCATCACGAAATTTCACCATCTTATTTTACCTGCGCAGCTGCCACATGATTATATATATAGTTTCAGAATTTACGAAAATGATGTCATTTATTCAGAATGAAGATTCAAGAACCTGGACATATACATTGTTCTCCCACCCGAACAATTACTACATATCTTGCCCCTCGGTTTCATTTCACCGATCAATTTGCCTAAATTTAACATCCCATTGTATCTATGTATTGTATGTATGTATGTATGTATGTATGATCGATTTCATAATAATGCGTGTCGTTGGAGGTTTGATATTTTTAAGATTGAAGGAAAAAATTCATAGTACATGTTTAATGAATGTCTAAATTTCTACCTCTTATTTAAAGAAAATTTCCAATTTCACTAGTACTTAATCTAGATCTGTTCAAAGAGATGATTTTAACACCAGCTGGTTTAATTAATACTTCCTCCGTTC
Source organism: Hygrophila difformis (assembly GCA_030278955.1). Classification (NCBI taxonomy): domain Eukaryota; kingdom Viridiplantae; phylum Streptophyta; class Magnoliopsida; order Lamiales; family Acanthaceae; genus Hygrophila; species Hygrophila difformis. Next base: position 43,585,426 of record JAOANR010000012.1, on the reverse strand, counting down.
CTTATTAAATGCACATTTGAGATTTTGTTACTATTCATTGAGTAACTTTGATTCGACTTTTTAATACAGTTATATAAGATAAAATATAGTCAAGTGGGATCTTGTTGGATTCGTCTAATCGCATAGATTTAGAATATTAAATTTTAAAATTTTTTACATGTATACAATTTGAGTTATGAATGATTAAAAACATGTATTGGATTGCGTGAAATGTGGGTCCGTAGCATTTAAAAAGGAACGGAGGAAGTATTTGATAATGAATATATGCTATATATGTTAAATCTCATCTTATTCGTAAATACACACATTCAAGCAATAAATGAATTATAAATCTATTGTCTATAATTTCTTTGTACATTTATTTTAAATTCATCATGAACTCAAGTTCACCACTTTAAACAAAGAGAAAATATGAGTGGAACTGGAAACTAGATGGACTAGGGTGTTAATGAGCCAGGGTAGTTTGCGAACAGTTCGAGCTCGGTTCGGTCAAAGTTCGGTCAAAGTTCGACTCGAATAGGCTCGACTCGAGTTCGAGTTCGACTCGAATAATTTACAAACCAAGCCGAACACCTTTGAGTTCGGCTCGAAAAGCTCGCGAACAGGCTCGTGTTTTATTAACTTATAATACAAATCTCATACAATACATGTCTTTTGAAATGTATTGTACTAATACTATATTTGTTTAGACTTTAAAATAAATAAAATAAATTTAGAGTCTATGACTATTTTTCCGACATGTCTACCCTATGCAATTAATGCATCTCCTTTTAAAGGAGTGTGAAATGAAAGAAGTATTTATTTATTAGTAAATATATTTATTTTTATACATATATATATTTATTAGCAAATATAGAGGTTATATAAAACATTAAAAGTTAAAGTGTGTCTGGATCAAATATGACATAATTTTATTGGGATAGATGGAATAATTTTTAAATTATAAATATATTTTTAAAATTATTTAAATATATAGATTAAATAAAATATACATAATTTATATGCAATATATATTAAATATAATTTTTTTTATAAATTATGTGAAAATGAAAAATGAGACTGTTCGAGCTCGGCTCGATTTCGTCAAAGCTCGGTCAACGCTCGGCTCGAAGTAGCTCGGTCAATGCTCGGCTCGGTCAAAGCTCGGCTCGAATTCTTACGAGCTCAAGCCGAGCTCACCAGTGTTCGGTCTCAGTTCGGCTCGTTAACACCCTAAGATGGACATATATTTTTGTATTGAAGTTGAATACCACAACATGATTCGATATGAGTAGTACCTCCATTTTGGGGCAACATAATATATATATATATATATATATATATATATATATGGTGTTATATTGCTCAGATGTGAATGCCATTTCCAAGATCTTTAGCCCTCACTCAGCACATCCTGAAAATTTCTCAGGAGTGATGCTAATTCTCCTATTGGTTTATATAGTTTGAAGCAACTCCACTCCATATATCAATAATTGGTTTTAGGTATGAGCCTTCTGTACATGGTTTGTATGTCCCCTAGTTTCTATGGATTCGGGTCACTCTATTATCAGACCAATTTGTTTTGATTTGTAACTTTATATTTATCATATTTCTAACAAAATTAAATAATAATAATAATAATAAACTAAAAGTAAAAATTGGATGCTAAAACTTAGTCGCGGATATAATTTTTCTTTTTGCTGAACAGACTATAGAGGTTAGGAATGGGTGGTGGGAACTCAAGCCACACAAATCTCAGTTTTTATTAGGCGGTTTTTAAAAAGAAATATAGAACGAGTAATAATTGTAAGAGTATCAGTATATGAGGGTTGGGGCGGTGGCAAACTGGCATTGTGGCAATTGGCATGATGAATTGATGAGGCAAGAAATGGCGTAAAAATACAGTCATGGGCTCATGGCAGGTTGAAAAAAACCCTTTGCCACTTGTACCATAGTCAAAAGATGATGAGTCAATAACCACATTCATTACAGCACGACACGTTGGCATTCCCGATCGACTGTTCTTTAGTCGTCGATACTTCCCCTTTGCTCCTTTCTGAGTTTTGACTATATTCATCCTTCGATTTAAATTATACTATACTGAAGGTTGGAGGTTCGATTCCCACCGGCCCCCTATTCCTCCCCTTTATTCCCCTTTGTAATTGTGTAGCATGGGCTCCCACCACCCTTTCCCAGGCCTTCAATGGCTCATCCAAAAAAAAAAAATATACTATACTTATTATTATTATTATTATTATTATTATTATTAAATTTAAATCCTTACTTATTAAATCAGTATGATATTCTAGCAATAAATGAATATGCCTCAATAGCCTGTATAGATTGTTTAATTAAAAAAAAAGTCTCAATGACCTTTATTAATTATTCGGTGTACTGGGATAAGGGTAGGGTTCATGAATAAAGAGTATGTTTGGGAAATTATTAGAGTTTAGGGTTCGGAGTTTAGAGTTTAGAGTCTGGAGTTAAAATTAATGGTGAAAATTAGTTTTAAATTTGAATAATGGTGTTTGGTACTGCAATTTTAAATTAGAGTTTAGAGTCTGAAGTTTGGAAAGCTAAAAGGAGGGGAGATGAGCGTTCAGAGTTTAGAGATTAGAGATTAAAACTTGGCGGTTACTATAATTAATGTTTACTATATATAGGATTTTAGGTTATTTTTAATATGTATTTTAAACGCTAAATGCTAATCACTAACGTTTATTCCCAAAGGCAGCCAAAATTCAGTTTGAAACGATACATTACAATTTCGGTCGCGCGCATCACATAGAATTACGGACTGTGACATCACCACATCAATGTTTATTGCTTTATTAGATAAGATAGTCAATAGGAGTACATCACAAAATGATATGGGGGCATTACCGCTGCACATGCATATGATGTGTAGGAATGTACCCTAACTCCAATGGCGTATCTAGGGGGCTTGAGGGGTCACCTACCCACCCTAAAAAAAATACATTTTTATTTATGTTTTTATATATATTTGTAGTATATTTATACTTATATATAATTATATATTTCCTCCGTTCCTTAATATTTGCCACGGATTCACATTTCACGCAATCCAATATATATTTTTAATCCTCAATAACTCAAATTCTATACAAGTAAAAATTATACAAATTTGATATTCTGAATCTATGTGATTAGACGAATCTAACAAGATCTCACTTGACTATATTTTATCTTGTATAATTGTGTTAAAAAAAGTCGAATCAAAGTTACTCAATGAACAGTGACAAAACTCCCAACTTGTCAATTATTAAGGAACGGAGGAAGTATAATATATATGTTTATATATATATATATATTCATATTTATAATATTAATATTATTTTATTACATATATCCATTTTTTATTAATAATTTAACTTTACTTATTTAATTTGATTCGCTAACTTAAAAACGTTTTCTATATCTATCCATTCTTTTTCCCTATATTATTTTCCCAATTTCATTCTTCAATTAGAAGCTCAACTTTTGAATTTGCAAACCCATTTCAATCATTTCTTCAATATTCAACTCTGAATCTTTCATTGAATATGAAATTTGCTTTCCCCGTTTCATTGCTTTATCATAAGCTTTTGCTTACTATAACTAAAAACTTTGACTTTTCATCTCTATTTGATTTCCAACATTAATTAGAGAATTTATAAGAAATGTAAAGTATTTCTAAATTCTATTATTTTTGATATTTGGAGTTTCAGTGAGATAATTAATATTGTCAAATCCTAATCGGAGAGTCTTTTATGCGATAAGGATTGTGAAATTCAAATTGCGGAATCATATCAGTGATCATATGTCGAATGAATCACTATTGTATGATGTAGAAAAAACATATTAGATGAAGTAATTATTTTTCTTTTCAGCAAATATCATTGTATCAAAAGTGTCATGATTGATAATTTGACATGTTTATAGTTTATTGTTCTGTAAGAATATCTTTAAATTTGCACATCCTCACTTTCATTCCTGGAATCGCGACTGCCCAACTCTATTTGTTCGGTCTATACACGTTAGACATATTATTAAAACTTCTCATGCAATAAATATACATGCAATTAACTGATGCAAATCACTAAATGGATCGCTCCACCTATCCGAGAAATATTTAAATCTAAAATTTGAAAATTTAGATGTCTTTTTAGTATAAGAGGAGGATCGGAATTCAACCAATACTATATAATAAAAATATTCGTTATAACCTACATATTTTCTCAATATTCATTTATGCCTATTTCCTCAATATTCATTTATGCATGCAATTCAATACACATTTTAACGATTAATTACTCAAAATATGTACAAGTAAAACTTACAAGAATTTATTGTGCAGATATAAAACTTACAGTCTAATATACGCTACAAGAATTTTTTATTTTAGAGCGATCGGAAAAATTTGGTAAATTTCGGTCACTAAAGAGGCTAGTGACCGAATTTGCTACCAAAATTTATTATTCACCATAATTTTAGCAAATAAAATTCGTTAGTTACCACAATTTTAACAACCGAATCCGGCTGTTTTCTACTGGTGGTAAAGGGAAACCGACCAAGAATTGAGAGAAAATGACAAATAAAATATACTACTTAAATGGGACGAAGGGAGGATCGGAATAGTTTAAAATATAGGGTAGATTTTAGAAATATTATTAATAAAATAAACCCCCTCCTGGCCAATTATATATACATGTTTCCGATCATGTCCACATTCATACAATTTACCAACCAACAAAATTTCCTTGGTTTTGACAACTCTTGTATCTATATATATGACTCAACCCAATAACCAAAACAAGAAGCTAAGAAGCTAAGCGAGAGGAAAAAGAAACAATGATGAGCCACAACGACGACGACGACGATGATCATCAGCAAGAAATCTTTAATGCATTATCTCCACTCCAATTCATCATTCCTCAAGGTAACCATACTAATAATAATGTCATCGAAGAAATCTTTAATTAGTACATTCCAGGTCATCATCTTACAATAGATATCGTCTTATAGTATGTCTTATTTTTCCATATGCATGTACCAAGATCAAGTAGTAGATCTGATGAATCCATATCCATATCCATGTACTACTACTCCTGATGATGCTCCAACAAGACCCAACCACGTAGATCTGCCGCCTTGCCCGCTAGAAGAATCCAGCCCTGCTATTAAGAAGACCAAGATCACTCATTTATTCGGACATCATCATCGTCATCATCGTCGGCCACCTCCACCTCATGTATGTATTGCCACTTGTCATTAATATAATTAGCTTTCCAAGCTATTATTATTCCATGCAAACTGGCCGGATTCATTAAACCAACGTTGTTGTTGCCATTATTATGGTTTAAAAATTATACCAAATTTCTGGAGGAGTAAATTTTATTTTATTTTATTATTTTTTTTAAAAGAAAAAAAGAAATTTCATGTTTTGTGTTTCTCTAATCAGGGAGAAGAAACTAACGGTGATGATGGACATGGAAAAAGACGTAAGAAGACGGCACACCATCATCATCATCATCAAATAACTCGTTCTCAACAACGTGTATTCAGTGACCGGGTAAGATTTTATTTTACACATTTGCTGTACCAATCTATTAATACTAAAAATTCTTATTTAAAATCATTTTCAAAAAATTTTCAATTATAAGCTCCAAGCTTTAATTTTGACGACATCTTGCTAATAGTATTTTGGAATTCATTTTTGACTGCGTACGCAGAAGCGGAGGGACAGGTTGAGGGAAAAACTGAGAAATCTAAAAGAGTTGTTGCCAAACAAGTCCTCATCTAAGGTGCCATTCAACTTTAATTATTTATTTAATTAATTTGTAGTAATTGTTCTTCTTTTTTTTTTCTTTTTTTTTTCTTTTTTTTCTTTTTTTTTTCCCTTTTTTCTTTTTCCATCGTCGCCATTAATTAAAGGCACTCGTACTACGGATGCGGCCAATGTAATGATCAGGCTATTAAGATCTACTTTTAAAATTAGTAATATCAATTAATATCCAATCTTGCTTTTAATAGTTTAAGATTTTACCGTCATTATTTATGCTCTTAGAGTTTGCTCCTATTATTCATATTTATTTTTTAGAGATTGATTTTATGTTTAATATCAAATTGATACTCCCTCGGGATGAGACTTAACCCAAGTGGTTCAATCCCTTGATTTCCAACTGAAGGTTGGAGGTTCGATTCTCCACCGGCCCCCTATCCCTCCCTTTTATTCCCCTTCACCTTTGTAATTGTATGGTATGAGCCGCCACCACCCATTTTCAGGCCTTCAATTGCTCATCCAAAAAAAAATTTGATACTCCCTCCGTCCCAGTTGAATTGTTCCATTTGATTTTTTGACACTGATCATTGTTTAATTTTGACTCAATATTATTGTAATTATATATTTAAAAAAATAGTCGAGTTTGGTCTTATTGGAGTTTGATCCAGAGGGAGTACTTTTTTTTAGAGATTTTATCTTATAATAAAGCAAAATTAATAATTAATTTCTCATTTAATTTTTCTTTTTTCTCAAATTTTCCTAGTGATCAAATTCCTATTCTTCACCTCCGGCCCGATTCATCCCTTATCCTACTATTCATTTTTTTAAAAAAAATTTTAACTAAACAGCCTATACATGTAAAAAATGAGCCCATATCACACAAATTATAAAGAGATAAAAGGGCGGATAAAGTCCGGACCCCACTATTCATTTTATATATATTCATATCTAAAATCTTTTACTACATTTTTTAAACAATATTTCAATTTTAAACTTCGTGTTCTTGAAAAATTGAAATATTTGTATTTTTCATGCAATTTAATATATATTTTTAATATTTAAAATTTCAAAATTATAAAAATTTAATATTGTTATGAATCTAATAAGATCTCACTTGACTGTATTTTATCTTATGTTATTATACTTCCTCCGTTCCTTAATATTTGCCACGGACCCAATTGATTATATTTTATCTTATATAAATGTATTAAAAAATCGAATCAAAGTTACTCAATAAACAATCGAATCAAATCCATTTCATGAACTATTTACCTGTTTCAGCTAATCAAAAATGAAGGGAGTATTTATTTAGATTGAATTGCGATTCATTATTTTATTTTGCCTGGTGTGTATGTACTGTATTATTTTAGGACTGGTGCGTATATATATGCGGTATGCCGTATGCGTGTGTATATAATTCCGATTGCCCTTTTGGTGTTGTGCTTGTTTCTTCCAAGGAATTGTATTTTCATGGCGGGGGATTTTGTGAACACCAATTCCATGTATGTAATTGTGTCTCTGGTTTGGGATTCACTCTGAATAGATTCCAACAATTTGATTGTGATTTTTTGATGTTTATTTCCCTTTAGTTTGATCAAGCAACGATTCTGGACGAGGCCGCCAGGCGCATCATATGCTTACGATACCAGTTGCAAGTAATACTCTTTTCTTTTCGTTTTTCTTTTGTTAATTTTTCTGTATATTTTGGAGTGCGAGAAACGTCTCCGAGGAAATACAAGTGAATAGGCATTGGGAAAAGTGTGCTGTATGCGTTGTAATTGGAGGATTTGGATGTTGAGGAGTGTTTCCAATTGATAATGATCGATTGTTCATTGTTGTACTGCTGAATGCCCCTGCGTAATATATAAGTACTGTATTAGGTTCGGATGTAATTAGGTGAATCCCTAAGTAGGTCGAAATTGGAATCCTTAATTTCAGAGCATTGATTATTCAAACCGATCCTTTGGTGTAAACATGAATCTGCTCAGCCATGAATTTCTTTTCAAACATGCTGCTGGAAGTAAAGTGATTATATATAGGATCTTGAACTATTCTAACATGACTTGTTGATGCATTAGGTTCTACTGTTCTCCAAGGGAATAAGTCATCATATTGCTTGGTTGGCAAACCCTGGATACCAAAGCCTGCAATGGGGTTTGATGGGGCAGGGGCTTGACATGAATTATGAAACGGGGTTTCATGTACCGAGTTATCCGTTCCTGCAGTTGCCTTCTCCTATGTCAACTCTTCCGGCTCCATCTGTGCTAAATTCCCTTTCCAGCCATTATGTTCCAGGAGAATGTATCAGCAGCCGAGTCATTCCTGCCACTTTCCCAAATCCTTATCCAGGCATAATTCAGGTGCTAAACATGCTTATTCTTGCTTATGTGTTAATATATTGACTGGCACTGTCTGGACATGTCACTTTAGTGTTCTCTCTGTTAGGATGAATGATAATTCCCCAATGAATAAATATGATAACAAACTTGCATTGAACTGTAGTTTGATTTGACTATACTTGAGCTCAAGGGTGTAAGTTGTTGATAAATTTTCCAGCCTGTTGCTGCTAAATGAGCAGCTGGTTGAAATGAACAATTTGATGCGGATTGTTTGGCTATTTATGGCTCTTTAGAATTATTTATATAACAAAATCATATGCCTTTCATTCATTGAACATGTTCTTTTCTCTGCAAAGTAGGAGGATTGGGAGCCAATCACAAGTGAAATACCTCAAAGCGAAGCCTCAAGATCCATGATGAGTACTGATTCCATTTCAGAACCAGTGGAGGAAGTCGCACCATTCCCCCATGGACTCTCCAGTCTGGAAGCCAGCTTGCCATCAAAAGTCAGCTCAGTAACTTCATCAGTAATGGATTTACCTTGGGATTTGGGGTCAAAAGCTACTTCTAGTAATCCAATTCAAAAGGAATTAGGCTCGCAAATACCAGGAAATGCAGAAAATCCAAATCAGATGCCAGATACTGACCAGGTTCTTGCACTCTCATCTTTATCTGTTATAAACTATGAAGATCTTCTCTTCGCCCTGCCATAATGCATATATTGTTGGTTCAGAGGGCCAAGAAAATGCGAAGACACTGGCTGATTCAATCAATATAGTCGATAATCTGGTTTGATAACACATAGTAACTATTATGATCTTCCAAAGTACTACATGCTTTCATGATAAGTTTACTTTCTCAATGAATCCCTAGTCGGCACTTGATTCATTCCTTATTTAAAATGTGTGGCAGCTCTTCTCATGCCATTTTTGTTCTTTGGCATTTTACAGAGGCCTGCTGTGCAAGATCAGTTTTCAACCCATTTTTATCAGGACACTTCTTTAAGCAGCAACATGTTGGAGGTGCTTCCTCGTATCAATAACGAAGACTCTGCCTTGTACTCTCCCCCTTTTATGTTCTTTCCATGAATTATGGACAAAAAGGGCTCACTAGTGCAGGACATAACCCAAAAACTAATCCCAGCAAATACAAATAAAATATTCTTACCAGTTTGCTGATGTGATATTTGATAGCATCTTATTTTAAGTGATCAAAACTGCTTGGTGACGAAAATATGTTCTCTGAATCAGAAAAGTTTAAAAGGTTACTTAATAACAGACTATGTGTTATCTTAATCACTGAATCAGAAAGATGCTCGGATGTTATTGAATTTAGTGGTGACTGTATGTTTGTATCTGATTCTCTTGATTTTTTCATGTACTGATGGAGTCATCTGATTTGATTCTTAAGAGAAAAAAAGAAAAAAGGTGACGATGTATTGATGTTATCATTTATCAGTCGCTGAATGGAAAAGAACTTCATATGTCAATGGATTTAGTGGTGAATTTGTCTGGTACTCATGATTTGTTCATGTACTGCTGGGGCAATTACTTTAATGGGCTTGGCAAGCATTCCCAAAGGCCAAAGCTCTCTATTACTGAATCATAGACCCATTGCTAATCAGCCTGGGATTTCCTTGATTTGATCTTATTGCTTAAAACAAAAAATGTTTGCAGAATCTGTTGGATCAGTGGCTGTGAATCCTTAATTCAAAGACATGTACATGGTTTTACTTATAATCCAGTAATGTAGGTGAGTTTTACACTTTTCCTTTCTGAAGTCCCAGATCTAACCAGGTACATGTAATCTGTTCATATGCCACTGTTGACTTAAGTCTCAAATTAGTATAAAGAATCCTGACTCAGATCTTCTTGTCCTCAACAGGTCCCCTTGGAATCTTGTTAAGAAATTTGGCATCAAATTTCCTGTACAGTTTCTTCACATCTCGGTTACCCTTGCTTGCCAGATAATCCACCTCATATTCGTATCTTTCGTACACGACTGGGATGATTATCAGGCACAGAAACCCCGGAAGGAATGAGAAAAAAAGTACTGATTAGATTTTTATGAACCCTGGAGATTAATCTATATGACTTTGAAGTCACAGAGAATGTGAGACTGCATTGTACCAAGAAGACTGTCCTCAGATCTTTCCCAGAGGAAACATCATAGAATTTTAACCGTAATCTGTTGATTTTGGCAAACAACCATCGAAATGTTGATTCTGGGATTGTGATTGCTCGTGGATTCCTAAACAGAAACATCACACCACCATAGGTTTTATTAAGCTGCTGGACATGGTGTGGCGTATGAAATGCACCTCCACTTATTAATATATGCTTGACTAAAATTTTCAGTGTTTTTGGCAGGTTTACCAGTCAAACAACACCAACATTGTGATCCTCGAAATGTAGCACATAATCTTTTGGGTGTTGGAGGGATGCCGTCAGAATCCGATGAATAAATTGGCATATTCTCGTTGCACGAAAAAAGGATGCTTGATGGATATGGATGGATGAAAATTTCAAATGCTTATTACTGAGTTTGTGTGCAAAAGATATCTTTGAAACCAAATTCAAAGGGCAGGGTGGTGGCGAGACACATCCCACGGTTCAGCCTTTAATCCAGAGCCACTCATGGAGCGTAACAAAATAAACAAAACTCAGCATTACAGGAAATTACATGGAGGACAAACAAATTAAATTGAACTCTTGCCAAGACATTCCGTGGCTTTTTGACGGAGAACAATGAAGAAGATTTGCCACCCTTTTTTTTTTCAAAATAAATAAACAAATAAAAAGATTACCAACCATTCACATCAGTTTCAATCATTGCCAACTCATTGGAAAGGTAGGTGTTGCTGTGCGGATTCCCTTATCTTTACCATGCGGACTGTCATCTCAGCCGCTGATCAATGATCTTTCGATCGAATGGTTGAGATTGAGATGATTTGTAGGGGTGGTTTCATAATTTTACATTTTAGGTATTTAATTTGTTGTATTCGCAACATACGATATACAATTCAGCGGCACGACATACACAACTCAACGATAGAGCCAATCCAATTCAGCGACGCGGCATATGCAATTCAGCGACATGATTGTATTCTTCTCAGCGACGTCTTGAAGTTAGAGCCGTTTGAAGTTCATTGTGATTTTAAACGCATTTCAGCGACGAGCCTTCTCACAATTCAGCGACATGACCAATAGAAGCGACGTTATATATTCATTTCAGCGATACAATTTTATACATTTCAACGACATAGTTCTGTGCATTTGAATGCATCTCAGCGACGGAGTATACACATTTCAGCGACATGGCCCTATGTAATTCAGCGACTTGATATAGTACTTCTCAATGGGCATACTATAATATATTTCAGCGATATATATTATTATCTCAGCGTGTTATATTTATCTCAGCGATTTATTTTCGTGATTTTGGTAAGTAAATAAATGTTTGTATATTTTTTTGATAATTATACCCATATCAATTTATGACCGTCCGATTGAAATCAATGTACCACAGTGATGTGCGGACGTGCGGATGTTTTCACATGTAAGTATAGCAATCGCTTCCCAGTGAAAATTGGCATACCACATAATTATCATTTACCACTATTCATCTTTATTTCTCAAATAAAATACTCCCTCCGTTCCTTTTTAGTTGTCTTTTTAGAGATTGAAAAGTGTTCCAAAATAGTTGTCATTTTTAGGTAGTTATGCGATGTTTTTACCAAAATTACCCTTCACTTTACATAAATGCTATTTGTTGGACATTTATTAAGAATGTTAGTGAAGGATAAAAATGTAAATTTATAAGTTAATTAATGCAAACATTAGTTATTAAAATTGAGCTGAAAGAGACAATTATTTAGGAACGAAGGGAGTATACTTCACTGCAATAAATACAAAGTAATAAATACTCCAATTTTGGAGCGTTACGTTCTATTTCACTGCAAGGTAAATTATTACTTCAATTCATGCTCATTAAAAAAATAAATACTCTAAGTGAATGCATGAGGCTGGTGTTGAGACTCCTCCACTCAACCAAATTCCAGGAGATGGACTCGTATATTTTTGGATATAAAACAATCTTAAAACTCTGGAACAAGTGTTACATATTTTCAAGATGTTCATAAACTAATGAAGGGGACTAATCACTATTGACTACTGTGCATAGGCCTACACTCAAAAAACACCGTTAACCCAATGCACGGCCATGGACCATGTTTGGTAAACAACTTATTGGCTAAAATTGAGCTGTTTCAGGGTGTTTTAACTGATTCGACCGGTAAATAACTAATTCAAGTGTTTGATAAACCAAAAATAAAATGAGCTGATTGTGCTAAATAAACTAATTTTGAAACCGCTAGTTTTTCTAGTGTTGAAACAAGTGGTTGGCAATTAATGATGCTATTTTAGTTAGTTTTCCATCAGCTAATTTTTACCAAACACTTTTTAATAAATACAGATGTGTTTGGTAAAACAGGTTAACATTTAACGTTTGAAATTTAAAATTTCTATAATTAGTAAATATTTTTCATTTTAATAGAAATTCTAAACCCTATCGCTAAACTCTATCTAAATCAATGTTATCAAAATCGAGATCTTGCCGATTGTTTTTATCTTTGCAAGATTGGAATCGGAGGATCAAATTTAGATCCTTAGATCCTACCAATTACAAATAAAAGATAAAAGTAATTATACATATTAACAAATGAAAGCGTAACATAGAATATTATTATGTAAATGATACAATAAAGCACTATAAACAGATGAAAATAAAATTCAATACCAATTTTATGAAAAACATGAAATTATAGGAACATATTTCAAATTTTGGTATGACCGGATCTATAGGATCGTAAGATTCTACCATTAATATCGGAATTTTATAATCAAGATCGGGACCAAGATCGAGATCCTGCTAAATTTTAGATCCTACATAGATCTAGGTCGTAAAATCGTAAGATTTTAATATCAAGATCGAGATCTTAATAATTATGATCTAAACTATACCACTCCATAACTTTTAACTTTTAAAACTTCAATATCTAAACTCTAATTTTAAAACTAAACACCAAATACTACTTTTTTGGTAAACGGTGACACTCATGTATCAGCAAATGTATGTGGGAGCCAAAACCACACAAATTACAAAGAGGGGTAAAGGGGAGAGGAATAGGGGGCTAAACACCAAATGTTCAAAATTATCCTATTTAAAATTATTTTTTACCACTAAATTTAAAATTCGAAACTCTAAACTTTAAACACGAAACTCTAAACGCTACATAGCCTACGGCTGGATTTGGGAAATAATCAAAGCGTTAGCATTTAGCTTTTAAAATACATACTAGAAAATAGCTTAATAACCTATATATAGTAAACAATAATTCCAGTAACAACTAAATTTTAACTTTCAAACTTTAAACTCTAAATGCTCATCTCCTCAATGTTTAGATTTTCAAACCCAACCACTAAACTTTAATTTTAAATTCTAATATCAAATACTAATATTCAAAATTACCTCAATTTATTCTCATCAAAAAAAAAATTACCTCAATTTAAAACTACTTTTTCATCACTAATTCTAAATTCCAAACTCTGAACTATAATAATTTCTCAAACATAGGCTACATTATTAAAATAATTGATCAAACAATCTTATAAAATAAGCTAATCCAACCAGATGAATATAATTAGCGCCTATTTATTTTGGCTTTTGAAAAAAAAAAGTGAAGTCAGTAGAAGAAGGAGAATTTAAAAGCAAAAGCAGCCCAAATAATTGTTTGGATAGATATTATTGAAGTTGTTTTTCAACGGAAACATGTTTGAGTGAATTATACATAGAAGGACTTTTTATATATTAAAATGAGGTAATAATTAAAATATCCAGCATAAGGAAACCCTTCTGCTTTTGGGTCACGATATAAATAATATCCATTTATAGGCCACTAGAAGGCGTTTGGGCCTTATTTTAGGCCAAATGGTCGGAAAAATATTAAGTACGGGCCGCGTGAGGTGCACGCGCCGGAGGAACGACGTGATGGCCTAAAAATAAAAATGGTCTCCTTCTGATGGCCTATTTAATCTTTTTATGTAATTAAATAAATAATATTCAATCCGTCCTATTAATTATGTTTTGCTTTTATTTTTGTCTGTCTCAACGTTTTTCTCTCATTTTTATTTTAGTAAATAATTAAATACTCCCTCCGTCCCAGTAGAGTTGTCCCATTTGACTTTTTGACATTGTTTATTGTTCAACTTTTACTCAATATTATTGTAATTATATATTTGAAAAAAATAATCGAGTTTGGTCTTGTTAGATTCATCTAATCATATAGTTTTAGAATATATATATATATATATTATATATTTTTAGTTGTATATATTTTGAGATATTAACGATTAGAAAAGTACATTGAATTGTGTGCAGAGATGAATGAGACATTTCAAATGGGACAGAGGGAGTATTAATTATCAAACTTACCCAATCACATCACATTAATAAATAAATTAAAAGTTCAAACTCACAATCATCACATCACACATAAATAAATTAGTTAAAAATCCAACCTTATTATAATCACATCGCGTAAATTCATATTTTATCCATACTTTAAACTCTAATATACCCTACTTCAATACTAATTATTCTCACATAAAATATCATATCGAAAAAGTTCGAAATACTATTCGTAGGATGAAGGGAGTAACATGAAAATAGAATAAACATTAATTAAAATATCATAAAATAAGAAATAAAAGAAATATAAATTAAAATAAATTATAAATTAAAAAGTGAATAAACTTTTATTAAAATAAATAATAAAATGAAAATAAAAAATATTTATTAAAATAAAATTTAAAAATGAAAGTAATAAATAAATTAATCATATTAATAATTAAATTATTTCGATGGCTTTGGGCATGCGGACTCACAATATTAATTAAAATATATAAATAAAAGAAATATAAATTAAAATAAATTATAAATTAAAAAGTGAATAAATTTTTATTAAAATAAATAATAAAATAAACATAAAAAATATTTATGAAAATAAAATTTAAAAATAAAAAGTAATAAATAATATTAATTATATTAATGATTAAAATATTCTATCAGATAGCATTGGCCATGCGGCCTCGAATGAAGCCTAGGTCACAACTATGAGTAGGGTGTGTACGGCGATAATCAAGGACCAAGGATTCCCAATTCCGAAACTTATTCTTGAATGCGACTCACAAAATGTAATTTGTTGGTTGAGTGTGCCTAATAGCGCCCCATGGAGATTCTCAGGTCTCATGGTGCCAATTGTGGCGATCATGTGGCTCGGTGGTATTGTGAAGATTCAACATACAATGAGGGAGGGTAATGAACATGCAGACTTCTGGGCAAGAAATGGAGCAAGCGCAGAAGGTGCAATTGAAAATTGGTTCTAACTGTAATTCATTTGGTTAGGTGTTTTGGGTAAGAATTGGCTCATCGCAGGGTTCGTTGTTACAGCTGTGGGGTTTTCAGTTTTAGCAGATGTACATGTAATGTTGTGATGTTGCAATAAAACATACACCATTGCCCACGAAAAAAAAAAAAATATATTTCAATGGTTGGTGGTCTCACAAAGATTGGTGCGGATAGTGAGCAATTTTATACTACCAGTGCTTTGTATCAAGTGAAACTCCTCCTGGAGACGGATGCGGCTGGCATGTGATTTTCCCGACGTAAGCGTCACCGTTTTATTTATTAAATTTTATATATTTCCTATCTCTAGTCTGGTATTAAGAAGCCAATGCGCCACGTGTCCATAATAATCCCGACAAATGCATGACGACGAGAAAAGTAGTATTCCTATAATGAATGAAAAAGACAAACACCACTGTTTTGTAATAGAAGTAATAAGCCTATCTAATTTTTCACGGCAGCGACATGCCATCCCCATCCAGCAGCAGAGTTCACGTGCGCCTGATTTCCCCTTGTGTCCTGTCCTGTCCTGGTTTCCTCACATGAATCAAAGCACAACTTTCCTAATTTCCTGCCCATTTTTGTCCGATTCCATGTCTGTATTGCATCTAATTGACAATGCTTATCTTTTCTTTCCCTTCTTTTTGCATCTTCAAATACCAACGTCCGTCTTCATCAAGGAATTTCGCCCCCCATAGTTTTACCAGCTGCCACATGATATATTATAGTTTCAGAATTTACGAAAATGTCAATTTATTCAGAATGAATCAGCAGGACATACATCATAGCTTGCCCCTTGGTTTCAGTTCACTCATCAATTTGCCTAAATTTAACGTCTCATGGTATGTATGGATATGAAACATGAATATATTGATTTGAATGGTCAATTTGCAGAAACACTTTGAAAGAATGAATCAATGGATATGCTTGTTGGATTCAAATGTCCATCGATTACATATCGATCGTTGGAGACTATTTTAAGATTGAACTGAAAATTTATATAGTACTACATGTTTAATGAATATTATGTCTAAATTTCTTGCTCTTAAAAGAAAATTTCTAAGTTCACTTTTTTGTACAATTATTTTAAATTCATCATCACTTCAAGTTCACCACTTTAAACAAATACTAGTGGAACTAGAAACAGATGGAGAGATGTTTGTGTAGTGAAGTTGATCCACAAAACATGATTTGATACGAATATAACACCCACATTTTTAAAACAATGGAAAAATAGGGTGTTACTTTTCATGTTGTCAGCGCGAATGTAAAGCATGACCCTACAAATCAATATGAGCTCTTTCGAAAGTATTTTGGTCTCTTTGCTCATCCTACGATTTCTTAAGGGTAGCATGCATAACTTTGGACTTCTTATATGATGAATACCAAGTAAGAAATATACCTTAGCTTCTTGGTTTAAGCAACTTATTTCATCTTTTTCTTTTTATCTATATTCTGGGATATTACAATTTTGTGACTGAAAAATTGATTGAAAATTAACTTATTTATTAACAATCAATTATTGCGAACAAAAGTTAAACATTTGGATGCTAAAAGCTTAGTGGAGGATGTAATTTGATAAATAATTTCACCAAAAATTTGTTTCCTTAAGTATAGTTTTTTAGTTTTTTTCTTTTTTCTTTTTCTTTTTTTTTTTTTCGCTTGACAGCCTAGAAAGACTAGAAAAAAAGTAAAAAAAAAAAAAAAAGGAAGACGTTAAGTATAGTTGTGTCATTGTAAAAAGGAAAAGAGTAAAATTGGTTCACTGATTATATATTTCAAACGATTAATACACGGCGCAGCTCTTTTAAGTTTTAAAAATTAAACTGCATTACAAATTCTTACATGCGCTCTTTCAAAAAATAAAAATAAAAAAAAATCTTACATGCTGTTCAATTTCGCTTTAGCTTGAAAAGAAAATGGCTCAACACACCATCTATTATTATTCAACTTGATGTGAAGTTTCCTGATTTGGGAGAGGCAACCCTTCAATGTCCACCCGATACTCGAGGGATTAGTCTTGGGTCCATTGAGGCCTGGGATACCCTGGTATTCACCTAAAAAACTTGATGTGAAGTTTCAAAAAAAAAAAAAAAATTTCTCGGTGAGAGAATGCCAAAAAAGTTACAAATTTGTTAAAGTTTGAAATCAGGTCTCACCCAAAGCTTATGCAATATATATATATCATGGTTTGATACCATATTATTAAACAAAAGATAAGAAATAATTCAGACCTAAAATCAATTGCCCGTGGATAGAATGATTGCTATTCTATATAAATCGAAGGAAAATTACACAACATAATTAGAAAGTAGAATCTAAGAAATTAATACATTTCAAAACATTTCAAATTTATAATAAATCCTCCACATCTATAAAACCGAATATGTAATACTACATCTTTTTTGTTTTTGTCACGCTTCAGTTTTTTATACTGTTAACTATTTAACTTTAACTCGAATTTTTCTCATATTTATATAAAAAAATAATTAAGTAATATCTTATTAGATTCATCTAATCTTATAGTTTTAGAAAATAATTTTTCCTTATGTATAATTCTAATTATTAAACCAACAGCAATTGGCTTGAGTGGATGGGGCTCTAGTCGCTTAACCGAGGTCTCGGGTTCGAGCCTTGTGTATGCAAAAAATTACTTTAGGAGAGGCGTCCTTAATTGTCTTTGCAGATTCTCGAGATTAGTTTTGAATCTAGTCTGGGATAACCAATTTCACAAAAAAAAAAAATACTCCCTCCGTCCCACGAATTGTGGCTCGTATTCCTCTTTGGGTTGTCCCACGAATTGTGGCCACTTTCCCTTTTTAGATATATTTAATTAATATAAATATAATTAGAATCTTAATGGTTTCTAAATCCCATTAAAAGGAATTACTTTTACTATTCTGCACAACTCCCAATACACTTTTATTTTTCTACACAAAGTCCCTTGCATTTCTTTAATTCTTAATATTTTAAAATTGGTACAAATAAAAATTATATAAAATATATATTCTAAATCTAGACGCCTAGACGATTCTAACAAGACCACACTTGAATATGTTTCTCTAATTAAATCATTACAATAATATTTTGTCAAAGTTAAACAATAAAGAAAGTCAAAATTCATTAAAATTTTAAATACAAATACTCAAATCACTTTAACCACTAAACATCATCACACCCCACCACATAAATTACCGTGCCCTAAAGAAACGAGCCACAATTCGCGGGACGGAGGGAGTATTAACTGTCAATTGACATGTATCGGAAGAGAATGTACGGAGGAAGTAGTATAGAGTATCACTATCATTTTAAAAAAAGTAATCCGTATAAAATAATTTAGCCTGGATTGTCTTTGGCCCGCCGGATACACAGGTTGAGGAGTCTTGCTAAGATCCCCTGTCTATATATAGTAAGAAAAATATCTCTGAATGTCACAGGACAATAACAAAGTTATAACCACGATATGGGAAATAATATAATATTCCTCTCTTTTGTTTTATTTTATTTGCTTCATTTGATTAGTAACAATTCCGTTTCATTTCAGATATCTCATTTGCACCTATTTGATCTAATTTTTTTTATCGCAGTTATATAAATAGAAATTCTATAAAATATATACTTCATTTGTTCCTAATTAATTGATATAAATAGTATTTTGTCATTATTTATTGAGTAACTTTGATTCGACTTTTCATTAATTACTCCATCCGTTTCTTTTTAGTTGTCTCTTTCAGTTTAATTTCAATAACCAATATTTGCATTAATTAACTTATAAATTTATATTTTTACCCTTCAACTAAATTCATTCTTAATAAATGTAAACAAATACTAGTATTTATGTAAAGTGAAGGCAATATAGTAAATACATAGCATAACTACTTATAACTACCTAAACATGACAACTATTTTAGAATACTTTTTACTCTCTAAAAAGACAACCAAAAAGGAACGTACGGATTGGAGTATATGAGATAAAATATAATCGATTGAGATCTTGTTGGATTCGTCTAATCACATAGATTTTGAATATCAAATTTTCATAATTTTTACTCGTATACAATTTAAATTATTAGGGATTAAAAATGTGTATTGGATTGCTGGGTCCGAGGAAGTATATTACTCCCTCTGTCCCATTTAAGATGTCTTGTTTCATTTCTGCACACAATCCAATGTACTTTTTCAATTGTTAATATTTCAAAATATATACAACAAAAAATTATGTAAAATATATATTATAAAACTACATGATTATACGATTCTAACAAGATCCAACTCGACTATTTTTTCAAACATATACTTGAAATAATATTGAGTCAAAGTTAAACAATGAACAGTGCCAAAAAATCAAACTAGACATCTTGCCTGGGACGGAGGGAGTACATTCTTAATTATATTTTCTTATATAATTATAATAAAATATTAGGTCACGGATGATGCAAGAATGGCGTAATGACGCAGTCATGGTTTGCCAGTTGTACCGTGGTTATTGGTTAGGCATTGGGGTCTTGGGGTCCCGGGATCTTGTAAAGAGCAAACAGATGATGAGTCAACAACCACATTTCGTTACAGCACGACACGTTGGCATGCCCGATCGACTTTTTCGGCAGTTCGATACTTCCCCTTTGCTCCTTTCTGAGTTTTCCCTATATTCACCTTCCAATATAATAGTGTTATTTTATTTTAATTTTTAATTTTAAATCCTTACTTATCGTCAATCAATATAAAACCAAGTTTATCAAATCAGTACCGGAGATTCTCGTAGTAAATCAAATCAGTGGCCTTTATTTGTTGTTCAGTCTGCAGTACACGTCAGACAGAGTATACTACAAGCTTCTCAATTCTCATGCAGTACATATATATACATGCAATTAATTAACTGATTGCAAATCATTAAATGGCGAGCTGCGCCTATGCTTAGTACTTCCTCTGTTTTTTATTGTTTGCTACGGACCCACCCAGCACGCAGTCCAATGCACATTTTAAACCATTAATAACTCAAGTTCGGTACAAGTAAAAATTCTAAAAGTTCGATATTTAAAAACTATAAGATGAGACAAATCTAACAAGATCTCACTTGACTATTTTTTAACTTGCATAACTATGATAAAACTTTAAGTTAAAGCATGTATGTGAATAGTGACCAAAAACCAAATGTAGCAAACATTAAAAAACGGAGGAAGTAATATTTAAATATCCTTTTCTTTTCGTGACTAAATATACTTTTTTTTTAAAATTTTTTTTTAAGGAACCATTGAAGGCCTGAAAATGAGTGGTGGGAGCCATGTCACATAATTACAAAGAGAACAAATAAGAGAGATAGGAGACCGAGTGGGGATTCAAACCCCAACCTAGTGGTTGGGAGTTGGGGGAGTTACCACTTGTATAAGTCCTCAACCCATATGCTTATTTGTTTAGTACAAGAGGAGGAATTAAACCAATAATTATTATTTTTATATAATTTAAATAATCATAATACAGCTCCTTTTTTTCCACGTGTGTGTGCGTGATTATATATATGACTCACAATGGCAACTTATGCATGGAAAACCATTTCCATCGGATTATTTAATTTGTTTCGCCGTCTCAATATTAATGATGTGGTCACTGACTTTAATTTATGACTTTTGATCGAAGTAGATTAATGTTAATTAAAATGAGAATTAATTAGAGATTCATATAATAGGATTTTGTAAAAGTTGTAACATTCCTGCATTTCACGCAATCCAATGCACATTTTTAACGCTTAATATCTCACACTGTGTACAACTAAAAATTCTAAAAAATTGATATAATAAAACTACGTGATTAGACGAATCCAACAACATCTCACTTGACTGTATTTTATCTTATACAATGTGTTAAAAAATTAAATCAAAGTTACTCAATTAATAGTAACAACTATGCAAATGTTTCAATTATAAAAAAACGAAGGAAGTATAATTATAGTAAGTTTTGAATTTTAATTTATTCATATTGATATGATATAATATTGATGAGTTTTTTTTTTATTACTTCCTAAACAGCCTATACATGCTAGAATATCGTGGTGGTGGATAAAAAGAGAGAGATAGGGATCGGGTGGAAATCGAACCTCCAACTATAAATTAGATTGGGAGTCAGGGGACTTGAACACTGGGTATTACCCAATCCTAATATTGATGAGTTTGAATTTATTTATTGAATTAAACAGACTTAAAATTTTTCAGGGAGGGAAGAATACTTTAATAAATAAATTAAACCCGGCCTCGTCCTGGCCAATGCACATTCTTCTTCATATCTCTCTCTCTATATATATATGTTTCCGATCATGTCCACATTAATTCTTACACTTAATTCACAAACATTTCCTTGGTTCACGACTGTCTCCATATGACTCGATCACACCAAAACAAGAAGCTAAGCTAAGCGAGGAAAAAGAAACCATGATCAGCCACCACGACGACGATCATGACGATCAACAAGAAGAAATCTTTAATGCATTATCGCCACTCCAACTCATCATTCCTCAAGGTAATTAACCATACTTTCCTCATTGTTAATTTCTAATGAATGATTCTAACTGAAGATGCAATCTTAATTATTATCTCATTTTCCTAATTAACCTCTTATTTTCCTATATATGTATATATATATGCATGTAGATGTAGATCTGATGAATCCATATCCATTTACCACTCCTGCTCCGACAAGAGCTCCAGCGCCGAACCACGTAGATCTGCCTTGGTCGGAAGAATCCAGCCCCCCTAAAAACAAGAGGACCAAGATCAATAATAATTTCGGACATCATCATCATCTTCAGCCACTACCTCCACCTCATGTATATATATTATGCCGGTTATGGTTCATCATATATAGCTAGCTTAATTAATTAGCTAGGGAACTTAATTCCCTTTGCAAGTTATTAATTCCATGCAAACTGGATAAATTAAACCAACGCCGTTGCCATTATTATGGTTTAATTAATTACCAAATTAATTTCTGGAGGAGCTAGTAAAATTTTTATTGTTATTTTTTCTTTTTATTTTATGTTCATGTTTTGTGTTTCTCTAATCTGCAGGGAGAAACTGACGACGACGGTGATGATGATGGACGACGACATGGAACAGCAGGTCGTAACAAGACGCGACACCATCAAATAACTCGTTCTCAACAACGTGTATTCAGTGACCGGGTAAGATTTTATTTTACACATTTGCTGCACCAATCTATTAATACTAAAAATTCTTATTTAAAATCATTTTCAAAAAAAAATTTCAATTATAAGCTCCAAGCTTTAATTTTGACGACATCTTGCTAATAGTATTTTGGAATTCATGATTTTTGACTACGTACTGACAGAAGCGGAGGGACAGGTTGAGGGAAAAACTGAGAAATCTAAAAGAGTTGTTGCCAAACAAGTCCTCATCTAAGGTGCCATTCAACTTTAATTATTTAATTATTTAATTCAATAATTGTGTTTTTATCATCGTCGCTATTAATTAAAGGCAGTGTACTGCGGATGCGGTTCATAATCCGTAAAATATAAAAATACAACGCGAAATTACATATTTGGCCCTAAGCTTAAGTTCCGCTGAGCGGAGGCGGTTACTTTTGTGTGGATTGTGTATGCGTGTGTATACATATTAATTCTGATCGCCCTTTTGGTGGTGCTTGTTTCTTCCAAAGGAATTGTATTTTTCATGGCGGTGGATTTTGTGAACTCCGATTCCATGTATGTAATTGCGTCTCTGGATTGGGATTCACTCTGAATAGATTCCAACAATTTGATTGTGATTTTTGATGTTTATTTCCATTTAGTTTGATCAAGCAACGATTCTGGACGAGGCCGCCAGGCGCATCAAATGCTTACGATCTCAGTTGCAAGTAATACTGTATTTTCGTCTATATTGTTAATTTATTTATTTTTTGTATATTTTGGAGCGCGAGAAATTTCTCCGAGGAAAGACGAGGGAATAAGCATTCGGAAAAGTGTGGTGTGAGCGTTGAAATTGGGGGATTTTGAGGTTAAGGAGTTTCTAATCGATTACGATCGAAATTGGAATCCTTAATTTCAGTGCATTGATTATTCAAACGGGTCCTTTGGTGTAAACATGAATCTGCTCAGCCTTTAATTTCTGTTCAAACATACTGCTGGAAGTAAAGTGATTATATATAGGATCTTGAACTATTCTAACATGATGCGTTGATGCATTAGGTTCTACTGTTCTCCAAGGGAACAAGTCATCATATTGCTTGGTTGGCAAACCCTGGATACCAAAGCCTGCAATGGGGTTTTATGGGGCAGGGGCTTGACATGAATTATGAAATGGGGTTTCATATACCGAGTTATCCGTTCCTGCAGTTGCCTTCTCTTATGCCAACTCTTGCGGCTCCATCTATGCTAATTTCAGGGGTTCATTCCATTTCCAACCATTCTGTTCCAGGAGAATGTATCAGCAGCCGAGTCATTCCTGCTACTCTCCCAAATCCTTATCCAGGCATAATTCAGGTGGTAAATATGCTTGTGTTATTCTTATGAAAATGGCTGCCATTCAGTTCCGTTTCTTGCTTATGATGCTAAAACTGGAGGGACATGTATATATTGACTGGTACTGTCTGGACATGTCACTTTAGTGTTCTCTCTGTTAGGATGAATGCAGATTCTTATGAATAAATATGCTAACAAACTTGCATTCTTGTTTGAGCAGTAGTTTGATTTGACTGTACTTGAGCTCAAGGGTGTAAGTTGTTGATATTTCCGGTCTATTGCTGCTAAATGAGCAGATGGTTGAAATAAACAATTTGATGCAGATTGTTTGGCTATATATGGTTCTCTAGAATAGTTTATAACAAATCATATGTCATTCCTAAATGTCATTGAACTTGAACATGTTCTTTTCTCTGCAAAGTAGGAGGATTGGGTGCCCATCACAAGTGAAATACCTCAAAGCCAAGCCGCAAGATCCATAGTGAGTCCTGATTCCATTTCAGAACCAGCAGAGGAAGTCATACCATTCCCCCATGTACCCTCCGGTCTGGCAGCCAGCTTGCCATCAAAAGTTAGCGCAGTGACTTCATCAGTAGTGGATTTACCTTTGGATTTGGGGTCACAATCTAGTACTCCATTGCCGCAGCTTGGTGATCCCAAATCTTCACCTGCCAGAACTTCTGAAGTAGGGTTCTCGACTTCTAGTAATCCAATTCAAAGGGAATTAGGATCGCAAATAACAGGAAATGCAGAAAATTCGTATCAGATTCCAGACACTGACCAGGTTCTTGCACTCATCTTTATCTGTTATAAACTATGGAGATCTTCTCTCCACCCTGCCATAATGCATATATTGTTGGTTCAGAGGGCCAAGAAAATGCGAAGACACTGGCTGAATCAACCAATGAATTTGATAGTTCTGGTTTGATAATACAAAGTAACTATTCATGATCTTCCAAAGTACTACATGCTTTCATGATAAATTTACTTCTCAATAAATCTCTTATCGCCACTTGATTCATTCCTTATTAAAAATGTGTGACAGCTCTTCTCATGTCATTTCTGTTCTTTGTTCATTTTACAGAGACCTTTTGTGCAAGATCAGTTTTCAGCAACCCATTTTAATCAGGACACTTCTTTGAGCAGCAACATGTTGGAGGTGCTTCCTTGTATCAATAACGAAGACTCTGCCTTGTACTCTCCCCCTTTTACGTTCTTTCCATGAATTAAGGACAAAAAGGGCTCACTTGTGCAGGACATAACCCAAAAATAAAAGTCTTACCGGTTTGATGATGTGAGATAGCATCATATTTTTAGTGATCAAAACTGCTTGGTGACGAAAATGTGATCTCTCGACTGGTTAAATGGTTAAAAGGTTAATTAATAACAGATTGTGTGTTTTAATGGGAAAAAGAAAAAAAAAAGAAAAAAAAGACAAAAAAAAAATGCATGTTATCATTTATCAATCACTGAATCAGAAAGATGCTCTGATGTTTTTGAATTTAGTGGTGACTGTATGTCTGTATCTCATTCTCATGATTTTTCATGTACTGATGGAGTCACTTGATTTAATTCTTAAGAAAAAGAAAAGGTGATGATGTATTGATGTTATCATTTATATAAATCACTGAATGGAAAATAATATTACTATGTTATTGGATTTACTGGGATTCTCATGATTTGTTCATGTACTGCTGGGTTGGCAATTACTTTCATGGGCTTAGCAAGCATTCCCGAAGCCATCTATTACTGAATCATAGACCATTCCTAATCAATCTGGGATTTCCGTGGAGTTGATCTTATTGTTTAAAACAATAAATGTTTGAGATTCTGTTGGATCAGTGGCTGTGATTCCTTAGTTCAAAGACATGTGCATGGTTTTACTTATAATCCTGTAATGTAGGTTACACTTCTCATTTTTGAAGTTCCAGATCTAACTAGGTTTATGTAATCTGTTCATATGCCACTGTTGACTTAAGGTTCAAGTTAGTATCAAGACTCCTGACTCAGAATTTCTTCTTTTCCTTAACAGGTCCCCTTGGAATCTTGTTAAGAAATTTGGCATCAAATTTCCTGTACAGTTTCTTCACATCTCGGTTGCCCTTGCTTGCCAGATAATCCACCTCATATTCGTATCTTTCGTACAGGACTGGGATGATTATCAGGCACAGAAACCCTTCACAAAAGCAGCACAAAATATTACAAATAGTGTTGGCACAATAGGATATTCGCTAACAAGAAAGAAGATTAAAGGCTTCTTGCCTGTGTATAACAGATTCAGAGAGCTCGTGTAGTTTCCAATTCCTGAGAGTATCCAGAGAAAGACGATGGCCTGAACCCGGAAAGAATGAGGAAAGAAGTACTGATTAGATTTTTATGAACCCTGGAATTTAATCTAAATGACTTGAGTCACAGAGAATGTGACACTGCATTGTACCATGCAGAATGTCCTCAGATCTTTCCCAGATGAAACATCATAGAATTTTAACAGTAATCTGTTGAATTTGGAAAACAACCATCTAAATGTTGATTCTGGGATTGCGATTGCTCGTGGGTTCGGTGGATTCCTGAACATAAACATCACCATAGGTTTTATTAAGCTGGACACAGTGTGGCGTATGAAATGCACCTTGGGTTATTAATATATGCTGACTAAATTTTCAGTGTTTTTGGCAGGTTTACCATTCAACTAGTCCCGCCCCGCTGGACCAGGCAAACAACACAAACATCGTGATCATCGCAATGTAGCACATAAGAGTGATGAAATTGTATTCCATGACTTCAAACAGGAACCATATGGCTGTGAACCCAACCAGTATGCCAGCTGACAAATTTTTGTTCCTCCATAGCAACACATCAGCAACTGCCAAAAAAAAAAAGAAGAAAAAAAATCCATAAATAAATAAATAACGTTCAATTCGCTCTGAATCCATTTGTAAGAGATTTTATTGTGACGGTGGTGGTTAGAATCGATGTTTCTTGATGGTAAGCAAGGGGGGAAATTTTGACCTTTTCCTCCTCCAAGAATGTTGTGCAGAGGCTTTTCGCGGCCAAACAATCTTTTGGGTACTGTTGGAGGGATGCCATCAGAATCCGATGAATAAATTGGCATTTTCTCGTTGCACGAAAAAGGATCCTTGATGGATGGACGAAAATTTCAAATGCTAATTTCTGAGATAGTGTGTATCTGTGAGAGAGAATGAGAGATGGGAAACATGGAGGGAAACAGTTGGTTATATAATTACTTGAAATGGTTCATTGATGATGCAATGCAGGGAAGGAAGGAAGTTTGGGAGTTGAAAGAAAGGAATGGCTTTGGCATGACCATGAAGGTAACAAACACATCCAGACAAGGTCAGTTTTTTATTTACTGTTGTATTAGATCAAGTGAAAAATTTGAAATTACTTTATTTTGGTGACTATTTTCACTTATTGCATACGTGGCCAACTCCCATCTGAAAAATGGAAAATTACAACTGAGAATTATACCAAACTTGGTGGACAAACATTCTTAAATGCAAGTCTCATCTATAAGTTGAATGTTAATACAACAAGATATTTGTCCAAAACTTAGCTTAGTAGGTAGTTTATGCTTCATAGGCCACACCTTCACAGCATCCACAATCATTCATTTCATTCATCAATCATTCATCAATCAGTCCCCCCAAATAAAACTCAGCATTACAGAAAATTACATGAGAACAAATTACATTGAACTCTTGCCAAGAACTTCAAGACAAAAATGGATCATACAGGACAAGGCCTCAACACATTATTACATCCCAATACTACCTACAAGTTACAACGTACGACAACTCAAGAACACGATCCCCACAAACTTAACAAGCATTTGGATATACGCTGAAATGAAAGCCAAACAAGCTAAGCAAGAGTTGCATTTGCTACCATAATGAAATCGCCAAAAACAATGGCATGGAATGGAATCCTTCGTATGAATTCATATGACATAAGTTAGATTTAAAAATAAAATTTAAAAAAAAAAATGAGAAAGGAAGCCAGAAGTGAAAGGTTCATGCCGCCATGACTCCTATAATGAATTTAAACGCGTTGTGGCGAAGGGATTGGAGTTATACTGTGGGAGAGGAGAAAAACATATGCTAATGTAGTACTCCCTTCATATCATTTAACTTGTCCTGTTTGGCTTTTGCATACAATCCAATGCACTTTTTCAACAGCTAATATCTCAAAATATTTACACAAAAAATTATACAGTATAAAATACATATTGTAAAACTACATGATCACGCGATTCTAACAAGACCCAACTCGATTATATTTTTTTTTTGAATATATACATGCAATAAAATTGAATCAAAATTAAATAATGAACAGTAAAAAAAAAAAAAAAAAAGTCAAACAGAAGAAGATGATTGGGACGGAGGAGTAGGATTTACCTTACATCATACTACCAATTACCAATGGAATAATATCTTTTATTAATAGTATGAATTGATTTTAATTTGAAGACACGAATTTTTTTAGAAATAAAGATAAGTTGATGATTCCCCCCTATCAATGGCTTTTTGACGGAGAACTATAAAGATCGGCCACCTTTTTTCAAAATAAATAAACAAATACTAGTAAATAAAAAGATTATCAACCCCACTCACCATCCACATCAGTTTAAATCATTGCTAACTCATTGAAAATTAGCATATCACAACACCACTATACGTCTACATTTCATTACTCCTTCCGTTCCTTATTAAATGATGTTTTAGCAAAAATCACACATACCAAGAAATGTCATTATTATTGGTTAATTTTTCACTTTTACCCCTACTCTAGAAAAAAGTAAAATTGAAGTGGTGAGATATTGCACAATATTCTAGGAGTAATATTTATGAAAAGATAAGGGTAATATTGGAAAATTATAATATAAATATGTAAAATGACAACTATTTTGAAACGTTTTTTAGTCTCTAAAAAGACAACTAAAAACTAAAAAGACAACTAAAAAGGAACGGAACGGAGGGAGTATTTCTCAATATAGTAGTATAATAGAAGTATCACAACACCACTTCATTGGAGCTTTACGTTCTATTTCACTGCAAATTAAATTATTACTTGAATTCACAATCATTCAAAAACAATTATCTTTTAAAATAAACTTTGTAAGTACAAAATAATTATCATTTTATTCATATATCTTTGGATCAATTAGCCCCCTCAAAAATAAATAAATAAAAACAGGACTTACATAACAAATTTACATCTTCACTCTCACTTTGGTTTTATTCATTTATTGTACATCCATTTTAGGATTTTACAAAGATTTCATATGGTCATAGGTAATTAATTAACTGCGCCCAGTGGCAATTGGTTAGCAACCAAATATGTTAATATATTAACGAATAAATGTTGTAGTAACAAAAAAATAAAAAATCGTATAGTGTAATGTCGAAACTCTAAATAAGAAGTGGAAAAAACAGTGAATAATTTACCCTTAAAAACTAGATGTATTATTTTATAAAATTTATTTATTTAAACATTATTATATTTGACCAAGGAGAGCACATTTACAATTCTATAATAATAAAATTAAAAAACAAACAAACAAACAAATATCTTTAATAAATTTGCAAAAAAAATATTTGTGAATAATTGAATGCATATTAATTTTAAGGGTAATAATTTTTTTTTATTATACTCAAACTATTTCAAAGTGTATTTATATATCTAAACTTTTTTTTAAAAAAAAAAAACACACATTAACTATTGTATTTTAGAAAAATCCTTATATCCATAAGTTTGATTTGTCTGTTAAATATGTATTGGCAAATTGATATGCTCATATTTTTTGTAATTTAATCTGAATTTATGATACGAGACCCAAAACCATACTCCCAAATTTGGACTCATATTCTTTTCTTTATGTAATCCAATTTGCCCATATGATAAAAAATATAATTTTTTCTAAGATTCAATAATAGTGGTGCATTTTTCCAAAAAAAATTGATATATAAATAGATATTTGAAAATAGTTCAGGTATAAAATTAAAAAAATAATAATAATAAAATAGAACTACCTTAATTTAATGTGATAGTAAAAGTAATAGGTATTGAGATTTGAAAAAGTTAAAAAGGAATATTAAAGGTGTATATGTAGTGTATAAGAATGCATAGTTAGGGTGATGATTAGAAGAGTAGGCGCATGCCAAAAGCCCTAAAGAATTTATGTAGTAATTATTACATATAATGTGTGGGTCAATTCCAATCATTTACTTTACCACGGGTATCAATTATTCATAAACCTACACTTACTAATATTTCTTCTTCTTCTTCTTCATATGCTTAATTTTACCAATATATAATTGTTACTCACATTTTTCATAAAGATTTTAAAAAATAAAATAAAATGGACCAATTAGTGTGCCATTATATCTTTTCAAGAGGAGGGCGTATTTATTTATTTATTTCGTTTGTGGATCTTAAAATTTACTTATAGTGGTTTTGCTTTATAATTTCAAAGATAAGTTTGTCTCCATAATGAATTTGTTATCAAATTTTGTGTCTTGGATCTCGATCAAGTATTTGTGATTGTTCATGGTGTCAATTTCATTTGTTCTTAAGAGAGAAGGTGTCAAGGTAAGAGATTTAAAAAAGAATGATAATAAAAAAATAAAAAATAAATAAATTGTAGACCTATTTTACTTTTTAAAAAAATACTAGTTAAATAGACTATTCATGTGAGAATGGGATCTCATGATGAAATCAAAGGAATATATATATACTTCCTCCGTCTCACTATTTTTGTTACGGACACACCCAGCACGTATGTCGATACATATTTTTAACGGTTAATAACTTAAATTGTGTACAACGAAAAGTTATAAAAAGTTAATTGTCTAAAACTATACGATTAGACGAATCTAACAAGATCTCACTTGACTATGTTTTTTCTTACATAACTATGATAAAAATTCGAATCAAAGTTAAACAGTGAATAGTGCCAAAAAACCATCCGTAATAAATATAATGAGACGAAGGTAGTATATATATATATATACTATATATAACTTTTATTACTCCAGTGATTAATCTGATAACATATTAGTAAATGATGAGACAAAATAGAGTATTTTATTAGTGTACAGGGAAATAATTATACTTCATCTGTTCTTGAATGTTTTTTACTAATCAATTTTTTACGCAGTTCAATGCGCATTTTAAATCATTAATAACTCAAGTTCAGTACAAGTAAAAATTCTATAAGTTCGATATTTATAAACTACGCGACGAGACGAATCTAATAAGATCACACTTGACTATATTTTAACTTGCATAACTATGATAAAACTTTAAGTAAAAGTCTGTGTGTGAATAGTAACATATTTTCAAATGTCACAAACATTCAAGAACGAGGAACTATATTTTAAAAAAATGTTACCTATCAACCAATTCATTATGAATTTATTGAAAATGATAAAACTATTGAATTTTCAAGAAAGTGTTTAGTAAAATCAAAATGGCATACACTTTATTTAACTACTTTCAAAGTTTCACCCTATTACCAACGGCAGTTGGCTTGAGTAGATGGGGACTCTAGTCGCTTAAGCAAGGTCTTGGGTTCGAACTTTGTGTATGCAAAAACTGCTTTGGGAGAGACGCCTTAATTGCCCTTGCAGATCCTCAAGTGATTAGTTTTGGGTCCAATATGGCATGGGATACCCGGTTTCACCAAAAAAAAAAGGGAAAAAGTTTCTTCTTAGAAGAGGGGAATAAAGACTTAGCCTAATGGTCATGTCACATAACTTCCAACTTTATGATTTGGGGTGCAATTCCCACGCAGCCTCATATCCCTTCCATTTATCTCCTTTGTAACATCTTTGCCGACAAATAAGTATCAATGTTTACAAAGAAAAACAATTTCACCGTAGAAGTACATAATTATTATTCCAAATCAAATCACAGTAATTAATCATTATAACCATTATAACTTGTTTTTCCACAAAACACATCCATACACCATTTAGGAGTATTTATTTTTATATCTTTAAGATATAGTAATAGTACTATCTTTTATTCTTTTTTCACTTCATCTCATGATTTTTTATTTTATTATTTCGGAACGATCCCTTAACAAACATCAAACAATATAGTGAATAAAATAAAGTTGAAACTTGTTTTCAGCTTGTTTCCAAACCTTTTAACTCCAGACTGACAGATTTCTCAACAGAGTTGATGCTACAAACCATTGAAAGTTTTAAATCAACTCTCCTAATTCCTACTGCAAAGAGATAATCAAACATTCTTTAATTTATGGTTTTTGTGATTATTATAATAATTATATTTTCAAAATTTATTTATATATTTTCTCACTACCAAATGATTAGTCTTAGGCGTCATGGAGGGCAATTATCACATAGGGATTATAGGTCATCATTTATAGGCGTGACCAACCTGTTCACAGTTCCTCACTTTATGCCCTATATATATTTATGAAGTATTTTTTATTGGATCTCAATTTCCAAATACACACATAAATTCTAAGGCTTCGGCTTTTTCAAAAAAAAATACACATAAATGAATTTTGGATCTCTATTATTATTATTATTATTATTATTATTATTATTATTATTATTATTATTATTATTATTATTATTATTTTAATTAAGTATGACTTATTCATTAAAATATTTCCACTCTTAAGTCACTACAAGAAATTTGCGGGAATGCAACGAACTGGTCGATGAAATTTTTGTGAAGTTGTCACTGAATGATTTTGCCGCCTTATTCGTCGTCTAATACGTTAGCCGATGAACAAGGCAACGGAACCCTTTGGTCACCTTCCTACGATATTTTCATAGTATGTGAAGTCTTTGATTGAGGTAGCGTTTGGCACAAAACACTAAATGCTAGTGTTTAAAATCTAAAAATTATTATAAATAATAAATATTTTGCATTCTCACAACCAAAATCTAAAATAAACCGCTAAACTCTAAACTCTACTCCTCTCAAATTTTTAGCTTTTTAAACTCCAAACTCTAATCTCTAAACTCTAATACCAACACCATTATTCAAAACTATCCCAATTTAAAACTATTTTTCACTCTTAACTCTTAACTCAAAACTCAAAACTATAAGTTTTAAACTCTAATCATATTTCCTCAATCTGAATTTTGCCCAATGAGGTGGAATGCAACGAGATGAAAAAGACCTCAAAAAAGTAATGACTTTGTAATATTACATTTTTATTAGTAAACCATGCACGTATATGTATTTTTATATATTTATAAATTCATTTCTTATATTCATATTATATAGTATAATTAGGTTTAGGAAAAAAGTAAAAATCGTCACTTAGTTTTTAGAAATTTAAGGATAAATGAATTATTTGAATGTAACTAAATAGCATATAGTAGCATATTTTATTAACAGATTGAGTGGTAAATATTAAGAGTAGTTTTTGGATATTAATAGCAAACTTTAAAAATACATTTCGTAGATAGCAGATAGCAATTTTATACTCCCTCCATCATCAAATAATACTGACATTCCATGTTTTCACGCAATCCAATGCAAATATTTAACGATTAATATCTCAAATTGTATAAAAGTAAAAATTATAAAAGTTTAATATTCTAAAACTATGTGATTAGACAAATCTAACATCTCATTTGACTATATTTTATCTTATGTAACTGTGTTAAAAGATCGAATGAAAGTTACTCAATGAATAGTGTTTACTATGCCAATGTTAATAGCATTAAATGACGGAGGACTGGAGGAGTATATGTATATGCTCCTCAAAATACCACCTTGAGTAAAAACCCTAACCAATAGAATTAACCAATCATTTTCCCATTCATAAAACAAAACTCAGAGTTTGTAGCATCATCCAATAATTCTAAGAAGATATGTAACTCTAGAAATACGGCGAAAACTTTAAGTACTTCCTCCGTTTTTTTTGTTAGCTACGGACCCACCCAGCACGCAGTCCAATGCATATTTTAAATCATTAATAACTCAAATGCGGTACAAGTAAAAATTCTGAAAGTTCGATATTTAAAAACTACATGATGAGACGAATCTAACAAGATCCCACTTGACTATATTTTAACTTGTATAACTATGATAAAACTCTAAGTCAAAGTATTTTTGTGAATAGTGCCATTTTTACAAGTGTAGCTTTCTTTAAAAAACGGAGGGAGTATTATAGTAGCTTTTTTGTTTTTTTAAAAAACTACTATAATGGGATCTTAAGCATCGGCGCTATAATAAACATTTAAAATTTAAATTAATGACAAATAATAACTTTAAATTAATAAAATTCATAATTAAAATTATGTTTCTTTTTTTTTAAAAAAAAAAAGTACTTAGTATTCTACTATCCGACCCTCGATTTTCTTTTTATTCTTCTTTGTAATGAATTTTTCTGGGCCAACCAAGATTAACTTTCAAAGTACAAGTAGAAATGTAGAATTAGTAAGTTTAACAGTCCCAAAGCTATTTTTTGCATTTATAAAACTCAAGCCGATGTCTTGTTTAAGCAACTACAACCTCATTACCATTCAAGCTCAATGTTAATAAAAATGACAATTAACTTACATTTTTTTTTTTTTTAGGAAAAGATATTTATTGATGAAGCTCTAAAAAGAGTCCCGAGATGTACAAGAGCTACCAAATGCTACACCAACAAAATGGCAAGGAGCACAGACAAAAACCATAGAGGCCAAAGCAAAACGAAATCGAGAGACCACCCTATTGCAAAACATCTAGAACAGTAGGAATAATCAAAACATAACTTTTAGCCAAGGCAATGCAGAGTATCAGCACATTAGTATCAAAAGGATCAAAAGTCATCCTGAAGCACAGCTCGGATAAAAAATAAACACTAACATTAAATTACATTATTTTCATGCTTCATTTAAAAATAAAAAATAAAAAAATATATTAGATCTTTTGTTTTGAAATAGACACTAACATTCAAGTCTAACAATAGATTTCTAAAGGGAACCATTTCAAATCTTAATATAATCTATTATAGTCAAAAAATAACACTAGTGCAATAATTAACATTTTAATTCTTTTTTTTTTTGGTAAACGGTGACACTCATGTGTCCAAGGTGTGTGGGAATCCAAACCACACAAATTACAAAGGGAATAAAGGGGAGGGATATTGGGCCGGGTGGAGATCTAACCCCCAACCTATGGTTGGGAGACGGGGACTTGACCGTTACGGTAAATCCCCAACCCCCACATTTTAATTCTTGGTGTAACGAAATATTCTATGAGAAAAAGTTGATCACTATATAGTTGAGTGCTTAAATTTGCATCACCGTTTGTTACTCAGTGTGCTGTACACATTAACACAATCAAATAGACAAAGATATAGGACCAAGTGAAATAATCACTCACTTAGGACATGTGCTCAAACAGTAATGAAGACTCATTTCCCCTTCACATCTATCACTACATAAAACAAATCAAGTAAAGTTGTCCAGTCAACTGGCATTTCTCCCAAATCTCCCCCTATATATACTACTCAATAGAACCCCCATTTTTCCCCCACACATCTCCCCCTCCATCTCTGCACCACCACAAATTCAAAGATAGCCAACAAAAAAAAAAAAAAAAAAAAAAAAAAAAAAAAAAACAGAAAGAAATGAGTTCCAGAGCAACATACCTGGCAATTCTCTTGTCCCTTGCAGTGGTGGTTGGGGAAATCAAGGTTGCAAGAGCAGTAACTTGCAACCCTCTTCAGCTGAGCCCATGTGCAATGGCGATCACATCCTCCACCAATCCGAGTGGTGCTTGCTGTGCAATGATAAAACAGCAGAGGCCATGCCTTTGTCAGTACATGAAGAATCCCAATCTGCAGAGGTTCATTAACTCTCCCGGTGCCAAGAAAGTAGCAAATATTTGTGGCACCCCATTTCCCAGATGCTGAATGATACTACAATCCTGATCCTATGAAGTACTAATATATTGTTGGTGTGTGTGTGTGTGTTGCATTTCAATGTTTC
This sequence comes from Hygrophila difformis, assembly GCA_030278955.1. NCBI lineage: Eukaryota > Viridiplantae > Streptophyta > Magnoliopsida > Lamiales > Acanthaceae > Hygrophila > Hygrophila difformis. Next base: position 43,549,405 of record JAOANR010000012.1, on the reverse strand, counting down.
TGAAATCTAGAGCTGGTCCTGGTTATGAGTGTGTTTTGTTTCTCTAGGTACTAGTGAAGTAGTGAAGTGATGCACTACTTCCTGCTATTGAGCTATGGTTGTGTGGCTATGCTATAAGTTATGGAATTGCATATTGTTGTATAAACTAAGAGGGTATGTGATGTTCAAGCTATTGCTATTGCTATTGCTAGTGAATTTGCACTTTGCATAAACTGAGACACAATCATCAACAACCAACCAAATAATTCTATCTTAAGTAAATTGAAATTATTCAAAATTCAATCATCGACACTAGGCTAATAATTTATATAATTCATTTGAACCAAAGATGCACTATCTTTCACTAAAGGAACATCACAATCATCATCAAACTATAGTGCATATATTCAACTGCAAAATCAGAACCTCTGAATGTGAATACCTTAGAATAGCATAACAGAAGAAAAAGTAACAAAGGAAGTAGGTAGTGGGTTATTAGATTTACAAAAGTATATTTTGGATTACAACATCTTGATTGATCGATAAATCCATATAACTTAAACGAGTTTTGATAAATATTGAAGCACTTAGTTCTACAGAAGAAAAAGTAACAAAGGAAGTAGGTAAGAGGTTATTAGATTTACAAAAGTATATTTGGATCACAACATCTTGATTGATCAATGAATCCATAACTTAAACGAGTTTTGATAAATATTGAAGCACATAGTTATACTGAAACTGCATATATTACTTGGTTGGCTAACATGACTTTCAATGAGTTATCTGACATGTAGGGATATTTCAGTTTCACCTGTGCCATAAGTGGGAAGCTGGCAAACCAGTTGATCGTGATCAATATTGGATTGAATCTAGCCAGAGCATCAACCCTAGAGAAAAACAATTAGACTGGAAGACATCATGTAGTTCACACATAATAATCACTTCTCTACTGGGAAAACTATAAAGGAAACAAAACATGATGCAAGCAGAAAAACCAAAATTTAAAAGGATAGTCAGGTAAAATGGTTTGCAATTCAGACTCCAGAAATCTATGAGAAGCTAAGAGCCATCACAATCTAATCTCAATTAACACAATTTTGGCCGTAGATCAATAAGGAAAAACCCTTTCCAAGCTACATGTGAAATGGCCGGATCATCCCTCAAGTCTAGCAATCTACACAGCATTTTTTAATAATGTGTCATCCATGCAAGATGCAACATCTAGAGTGCATGTATTTAATTAAACTTATGGAGTTACAAGATAAGCAAATTATCCATTATTGAAAATCTTGAAGTTCATAGAATAAGAACAGGGCAGAGGAGCAGGGTCTGCTTAACAGACCCTCATAACTTGGCTTTAGATCTTTGACCATTTGGATGTCCATGCTTCTGATTTTTATTTTTTTTTCCCTGAGTTTACAGGCACCTAAAACATGGAACCTTCTGTCCTCGAAAGTGTTCAACTTGAGTTGAAAGCATGTTCAACCATATCATATGGCATGGAAACATTCAATAAAAAGTTGAAAAAGCATGTATAGCAATGATAAACAATCCATGCTACATTGAATACACTTGTGGATAAAGAACCCAATGCTGAAATTAAGGATTCAGAGGGAAGGAAGAAAAAAAAATCGACAACTAAAATTGGAAGGGAAATTATTGAGATGCAATAACAAATATATTATACAATAACTCCATATTCGACGAGAACATACTTTACACATTCAAAGAAGTTGCACACTCTGATATTAACTGTAACATACTAACATGTCACTCGACATCGCCACAATGCCTAATACTTTAAGCAACATTGTGAAACTATAATCAGACCTTGTTGAATTCGCTCGCCTTCTGTTGATATGGATCCTCTCCAAGGTTTGGTGAGGTCATCCCGAGCCCTTCATTCCGATGTTTTTCCCATCCACCTGTATCTGCCTTTGTATGAGTCCAGTAGTAAAAGATTGAGGCAGTCATTGATATCAATATTAGGGCACCACCGGCAGCGAAGACACCCTTACGAAGAATGGCACATGATAAGTGCTCTACATGGAAAATTGCTCGATATTTTGTGTGATAAGCATTTTTAGCTGATCCTGCCAACAAGCATGCCTCTGCTGCAAGAAAGCTGACCCTGTCCATTTGTTTTTCAATACAAATACAATGAAAGGTTTATCAGGGGTTTAAAATTTAAGGAGAAAACAAACTCTGCAAGTGCACACACAGGCTATGCATCAGTTAGTATATAATTGCTTTACAAGTTTCGCTCTCAAATAACTAGTAATTCGGACGATTATTATGGCCTATTAATTTATGTTCAGTCAGTACTAAACAAACATACACCAAAAACAGGCAGCAGCAGCGTCAACCAAAAACATCCATGCCCAATTCAGTCTGTGGTGATACCCAAAACTAATTTGCACAGTCATCAACGGTTGAGGACAAGTAATGACTCCAAAGCCGGATCATCCAGCCAATTACCCATGTGCCAAACAGAAAAAGAAACAATACTCCTAAGGGCAATGAAATTGGAAGCTGATGTTTTTCATGAAGCCATTAATGGTACAAAAGCTAGCCAAAGTATCGGTCAATTAAATCATCTCTAACATTAGGTAACCATCTAATTCATATCTCTATTGCTCAAGTATCAATATGATACTATATGAAACAAGTTCTATCAATATATTTTTTCACAAACATTCACAATTACTTATTATAACCCACGACGCTGCATCCAGGGGTAAATCACTTTTATAAGTAGATTTCTTTTATTTAGTAGGGTTCAGTAATGTGCGGACTAAAAAATGCATTTGGCCGAGTATATACTCTGTTCCCCTATAAAGGACAACTGTGAGAAAGCTACAAGAACATCAACAAATTAGAGAACAGGATCACATGATAACTTCACTCGTGAATGAGTACAAAAACAGAAAACACAGAACATAGCTTGCACTCGCAATTACGCATATCATTGATTCAATCACCACATCATGCCAAAACACACCATGTGCCTGGATCTACCATGGACCTCAAGTAAAATCAGCAAAAACCTAACTCAGAAACAACAGAAAATACTGTCGAACAATCCGAACAGCCAGGACTAAACAGTAGGGGCAGTAAACCACTTACCAAGAGAAAACGAAGAAGAAAACAGCACATGTTTTCGAACTACCGCCCATCATCCCTCTCCCGAAGCACAAGCACTTGGTAACGCCATGAACTAGGGTTTGGCTTATCAACAGCAGCCCGAACGCCGACAATCCGTACACCGTCGACGCATCCGTCCCGTACGCGCAATACGTCCTCTCATCGTACTGATCCGGCACCACCTTCGCCTTAATTGCAAACAAAATACAAAATATAAACACACAAATTCAGAAAAAATGCAAAACCTAAAAAATAAACAGGGAAAAACACCTCGCTGCGGCGGCGCTCGGCACCGACGGCGAGCACAAAAGCGATGAGGTCAAGCGAGATAACTATGACGAGAAGGGGAATTGACATTCCCATAGCTTGGATCCAATTCAGCTCCCTGTGTAAATGCGTATACTCTTTGGGTCCGAAGTCCGAACTATTGGCAGAGCTCAGAGCTCAGTGCTCACTACACTGAATGAGGTCTTATGTTTTTTACTGTTGGTTTGGAAAAAGATAGAAAAGGGAAGCGGGGATTGTGGCTTTGGTCATACTTGTGCCTTTTTTTTTTATACGTACACGGTACACACTGCTTTCTCCTGTCTGCGTTGCCTTTTTCTCCTTTTTTTTTTTCCCTACATTATTTCCTTCTTTCCATAATTTTTTTTCACACGTTCAATAATCGCCGATGTTGTTGTGCTGATACAAGGTCTGTGCGGATATATTTTCATCACGGTTAAGATCATTTGTAGGGTTAGTTTTGTAATTTTACTTGTTATGTATTTTATATAGCATGTCGCTGAGAATTACTATATCAAGTCGCTGGTCTTGTCGCTGAATAATATAGGGCCATGTCGCTGAATTGTGTGGGCTCCGTTACTGAGATAGGTTTAAATGTACAGAACTATATCGCTGAAATGTATAAAATTGTGTCGCTGAAATAAATATAATAATGGCGTGAATTGTATATTCCATGTCACTGAATTATATTGGTCATGTCGCTGAATTGTAAGAAGGCTCGTCGCTGAGATGCGTTTAAAATCTCAATGAACTTCAAACGGCTCTAACTTCAAACGTCGCCGAGAATAATACAATAATGTCGTAAATTGCATATGCCCTGGATGGGCTCCGTCGCTGAGTTGTGTATGTCATGTCGCTGAATTGTAAAATTACGAAACTAACTCTGCAAATGATCTCAACTGTTAGATGATGAAAATATAATCAATTGTTGCGAATAGATCCGCACGTACGTACGGACCTTGTATCCGCACGTTAACCGCTACCTTCAATAATTATTTTTGGGGATCCATCCACCCTTTATGTGCCTACTGCCTAATAAAATTTTCAACTTTCCAATATTAATTGGGTTCTCATTTCATTTCTTTTATGTTTAAAGTATAATTATTACTTTTGTTTTTAAGGAAAAGCTGTAGTGACTAGTGGGCAAATTTTTTATTTCCAATTTCAAATTGTGATTTTTGTAGAATTAGCATGAATTAATTTTTTTAAGCAAAATAATTGTGTCGTTAAAAGAAATTAATGAAATGATTCATTATCAACTTTAAAAATTCTCTAATCTGTATTGGTTGTTCCGCAAAAAAAAAAAAAAAAAAAAAAAAAAACTTTAAAATTTTGGCGTTAGTATATCTTCTATCTAAAATGTTTTCTTTCATTCCAAAAAAGAAAAAAGAAAATCAATAATCAGTTGCAAATGTAATGTGTTATTAAATATATTTATCTTATTTGCAAAATATAAATATATATACCCACCTTTCCAAAGTAAAAATTCATTTTCACTTTTGAACGCAATCAAATCTTTTATTTAATGGTTAATATTTTAAAAATATAAAAGTAAAATTTGTATAAAAATATTTTTAAAAGTTATATTATTAGGCCGATCCAACAAAACTCAATTAAATAAATTAAAATAAGATAGATTAATAAATTAAATAAAATGAGATAAATAAAATAATTATATTTCAAGTCAAAGGTTTTGATATATAAAATTTTTAAAAGAAAAGAGTTTTAAATTCAGGGGTGAAATGCAAACAGCACACATTCAATTTTGAGTTTTGCATAATTATCAAATAATGCAATTTTTGAGCCCAGAATTAGCTGTGCCCTGGCGGATTGTTTTTATCAAAAGCATTGTGGATTCTTTTGTCTTCTTATACCGTTGGAATTGGGAGATCACTTTTCGCCATATCACCCATATATCCCTGGCGAGTGCAGTATCGCTATTCAGGAGTATATTTGACTAGCAAATAATAATAGCAGATTTGATTAAAAGTGATTGGTAAATTAACATATAGTAACAATTAATAGCATAGCATATAGTAACAAAGTGATTCTACTCATCAATCTGCTTCGGTGCATAGCAAATCAGTTTCAGGCTTTCAGCAGATTGAGTACATTCGGCTCCTCAAATGGGTTGGTTACCAAACAACAACAAAATAGCATATTCCTTAGTCAAATATGCTAAACTTGAATCTGCTCCCTTTTCTACTCCCTTCCAAACAAACCCTATAATGCTTAGAGATAAATTCCCAGGAATGGGTATCTGAGCACCTAATTAGCCCTCCCGAGAATGTATTGGATTTTATGAACGATGACAAACACAATGTATACCACTTTCAACAATTTTTCGAGTAAACAGCCTCTGTCCTCCTTAAGTTTTACAAATACGTAGTAGGTAGAAGATGCAAACCTTGAGTTTGGTTTGAAATGCCTAAATTAACTTCAAGAAGTCCCTGATCATGGGATTTTTTAATACTAATGAACTTGGACCGATCCACCATCAATATTTTTCACTCTACGAATTTTATTTTACTGATAGAAAATGACATAACAAAGAAATTAAACCAATATCTGCATCGCAGGGAAGGACACACACTATTATTGAACACTAGAACAAAACAATTAGTATGTAAGAAGTTAGTAAATAAATATACATACAGAAACATGAGGGCAAACTAAACCAATCCCTCGTGATACTCCATCAAATCCAGGTCCATTCAGACATGCATATATAGAAAATAATTACACCTACAGCACATTAATCAGGACAAAAAAAAAAAAAAAAAAACAGCCTGTTCTAATATAAAACATCAAAGACAAAAACAAATGGATATTAGTACAGTTTTCAATGCCCAAATGAGTGCCCCATTTTCAGGTATGGCTTCAATATATATAAATCACTCGATACTCAAATCTTTTCAAGCTGTCTCCATCTGTGCTTGATCTTAATCCACCTCACCAAACCCATCCTGAAGCATCCTCAACAACGTTTCAATGAGGTTTTTCTTTTTGTTCTTTCCTTTTTCTGATTTTTTTTTTCCTTATCTTGTTTCACCTTTTTAAATCGTTGGCATTATTTATAAGGACTGCACAACTCCTTTTAACCATCCCAGCAGATTACCGTTAGAGCGCGGGGCAAATGAAGCCAGCAGTGTTAATTTACTCATTGGAACAAAGATTTTTACCTCCGGCGGAAGAATGAGAAATCCGGGTGATTGACCTGGTGCACATTTAGCCAATTATCCGCAGCTTGAAATAATTGGCGTTGACGATCAGTATTTGATGTCCACAGTTGTGCTCTATATTTATAAGAAGCCAGGCCAAATGATGGGAGGGAAATCTGCAGGACACCATCAGTCCCATTTGAGTGTGTCGCAATTGGAAGATGGTTTTCGTTTCCTGTAAAGTTAAACAATGAGAGTCAAATGGAGATAACCACATCACATCATGAAGTATATTACAAAAATGCTAATCCTAATGTCAGTTCTTTGCATCCCGCGTATGCTTGCTAAAAGGAACACAGCTTTTATCTTACCTTTCAAGGGTGTATGAAGATAATGATAGGTTAAAAAGCAAGCATCAAGATCTCTAAGAGTTGGACCCGTTGGTATTCTGTAAATGGGATACCTACATGATTATTTCTCCCATTAATAAGCAATTCGATAGATTCGCAACCATAAAAACAAAAGTAGGCATTTTGAAATTAAGGAATATTAATTAACAATACCATGCCACAGAAACCCAACTGGAAGGTAGTAGATCGCAACTCCTAAGCTTTGTCAGTTCCGGGAAGTGGAGAGCTAGATCAGATATCTGTAATGTTCTCAAAGAATACAAGAATACAATGCCTCATCAAATACATTATGCCAAATGAAATGTAAGGCATCAATATAATCAAGCATTGAGGATAAAATAAGAGAGCATACCTTATTGGCCAAAGGTTCCCTGCAAAATGGTGGAACTCGTTCAAGATACTCAAACAACAAGCAACTTCGAGGGCTTCCAGTCTCTCCTTCATCGCTGGAAAATCCTTCTTGAGTACAACTCAGTGGCTCCCTAGAATTATTAGGCAACCTGCCTCTCTCTTGTTCACTATCACTGCTTCCATCACTACAAGAATCCATACAGTATTCACCATCGCTTTCTTCGCCAGGTCGCCTACCACAAGGGAAGAAAAAGGGTGTCAGTAAGGAGCTTCAGAACAGCATATATCACTAACTCAATTTTGTAAATCAAGACAAAAATTAAAAGAGATTACGTTTAATGCACATTAAGTTATGAAAATGTGCACACATACCAATTACCAAGGATGAAATGCAGTACTAAAAAGGTCCAAGTACGATAATTTGCCAGATAACTAAAATTACCACAATTAAAAAAACTGTCTTCAACTAAAGATTATTCCAGTTCTGTTTCCAATTACAGACAGTAAGAATGTAAAATGGTGTAAGCAGAAATGAATCACAACGATGGCTTGATTCAGGCATAAGTCGAGGCTTCCAGGTTACCTAATGTTAATTTACGCCCAAAATCACATGATAATATCAAATGAATATGTGCATTCTTCCAGTTTCATAAGGTATCATTTCAAACAATGAAATTCTAACAAAAAAGTTGATGCTATTACAAAAGAATAAAGATGCAGATGATGCTTCTACAGCACCAATGACAAATGTTAAACTAAACAAGAATATGAAACAACAACAGATAAACAATGCATGAAAGAAGAAAAGTTAAAAAAGCACATTATTATAAATAACGGTTCTCTACAAACAATATGCCCAATCATATGAAACACATAGGGTCATGATAAAACAAAGTAAAAAACCTGTTATTCAACTCACAACACAACCGTCCTAATATGATCCAAATCAAACATCGTATTTCATTTTGAGTTTCTTCAGAAAAAGTCAAAAATCAAGAAAACATATCAAAAATTTGTTTTTCTCGAAACATAATTTGAGTATCTTTCTTTTACTTTCTAGATGTAACTACGCATGCCAACTGGACCTAAATCGTCAGAAGTGCACAAAAAGCCATTTATACCTTAATTTTTCGGTACTCTTTGTCGGATCCACATACAACTGAATGCCTGACAAATAGGGAACATAATACTGAATCACACCATCCCGATCATTCAATATTAAAGGCACTCCAACACCATAAGCACTCCATTCCCTAAAGGACTCCCATAAATCACTTAGCACAAAGAAGGGCCGGCAATCCACATCGTCTGTTCTCCAAGCTCTCAATTTCATCTATCAAATTTCACAACATATTTTAGAAATATATATAATTATACATACATATATAAATATAAAAAGAAGAAGGAAAGAAAAACCAATTCATTTGACAAGGGGAAAAAAAGCAACAAACATATTCATGAAGCTGTCTCTTCAAAATTTTCAACCAGGACATAAACATAACCAACAAATACGAATTATTAGATAGAGAGAAAACAATGTGATTCTTTCAAGAAACTGTTGCTTGATTAGAAAAAGAAACAAATAGTTTTTAATGATAATTTATCATTGACATATTATGAACAGAAACAGATGTCAGATCCCAAGTCCATTGAAGCAAGACATAACATTAAGAAATACACCAGTCAACAAAGCATTCAAAGCGAGGGAACCGAAAGAAGTTTTGAGAGTATCACAGGCCAAACATCCAATTTTGGATGTAAGAGAATCCTGCACTAATCTGGTATGTAAAAACACAAATGTTTCATCTTAATCATGCTCTTATCAAAATCTTGTAAGGAATGAATAAAAAGCGCCAAAAACAAGGGTCCAGGCAAAGGAACAACAAAAACTTGGCGCATAATTCAACCCAAAATCATTTATCACAAGTTCACAAAGTGAAACTCAAATGATCATTTAGATCATCCAGCAAAGTGATCCACAAACATTGGTTTTAATGGCATATCATCCTCAGCCATCATAAAACTTCAATCAATCCATAATCCGAAAAAATAAGGGGAAAGAAACCTTGGATAAATACTGCGCTGGTACCGAAGGCGTAACTGATTCCAAGAACCTATCCAAATTACACAAGGAAGAGGATTCCAAAACCGGCGGAGAAGTCGGAGCTTCCTCTTTCAATTTTTCCCGTGGAGACTCGTCCGGCCGACTTCTAGAACGCGTCGAGGCGACGTCACTCTGAGCTCTCCGCAAACATTCCTGACTCAGACGAGCCTTAGCCGCGTTATAAAACCGATCTTCGCCGTATCTACTCCTATTGAACTGCAATCCCGCTCCAGCCCCAAACATATCTTCCCAAAACAAACCCAACGAACAAAAACCCTTTTCTAGCAATGCAATCACCTATACATACACGAACAAAACCCCCAAACCTTTACGCAGAAAACCCTATTTCCCGTAATATCTATCCCTCTCGAATAATCTAGAAAAAAATGGAGGGAATGCGAATTCTGGCAATCGATCAATGCGGCCGCCTGAAACCGTGGATCAAACACTGGAATTGTTTGTGACAAATCGCGAGGAAGAATTGTGAGATTGAGATCAAAATCGTTGTGCGAGCGGGGAGAAAATGTGCATAAATTGAATCGGGCTGTGTTTGGAGAAAGAGGGGAAACGAAAATTCAATGGGGGGTATAAGAAGAGGCCAAGAGGGAAGAAGAAAACAAAACTTTAAAAATGTTTAAAATAAATCAAAAATTAAAGTAATTATTAGAATTAATTCAATTTTAAATTTATGACATGTGGACGGGCGGTACTTTTACTCTACATTCATTGTAACATCATGGCTTCATGTCATACTTCTCCATAATGTAACGTGCATTGTTTGGACGAGCATTTGTGCTTTATTTTTCGTAATTATTTTAAATTTGTTAAATAAGCTTTAATACTAGTATTTGAATATAATAAAGATGGGAGTTTTATTTGTTTTAACTATATAGAAGCTTCATGTCAAACAATATAGAAGTATATTGTTTCTACGAATAACTTTGTTAGAAAAAATTACTTTCTTTTAAGTCAAAGTCTAAGTAGGATACTAGGAGATATACATTACACTTCAACACATATAGGCCCTATTAATTTATAGTACAAGTTTGAATATGGTGCCGAAGGAATAATATTGTGTATTTATTGGTGTTTGAGTTGTATAAAAACACTCGGAAAAAATGTCAAAATTGTCCTTTTTCTTTTCCAAAAATTTAAATTAGTCATTTTTCTATTTTATTACCAAAATAGTCCGCTACAAATGCTAATTATGTCTAAATCAGTCATTTGTTCACTAATTATGCTCTAATTACCGATGTAGCAATGGTTTAAATTTAAACTGACCCGTGGACATAATATTAGTCCCTTTTCTTAAATCTTTTGCCAATTCAGTCCTAAATTTTTATTTTGTTCCATTTAGTCCTCTACCCTAATCAGTCATTTTTATATTAATTGGTCTCCATCTTTTCAAATTATTTTATTTCATGCCAAAAACCTTAAATTTTTTATTATTACTAATCCATTTCTCAAATAAATGTCCAACATACTTCCGTAAATAAAATTAAACACCAAACCTCATGCATTGGATTGTATTGTCCGTGCTTCCTACATCCATAACCTTCCAAAAAGTAAAACTAAATCATTTACACAAAAATTAAAATTAAATCATTTACTACGTTTTAAGGTAGGAAACAAAGTACGATTGTGTTAATTGTTGCTGAAGGAAACCAGAACCAATGAACCATCGGTTACAGTCGAATGGTTGGAGAGAGTCCGTAGAATCCCGAATCTTGAAAAACCCAGTAACAAGGCAGTCAAACCTAATGTATGAGGTTTGGTGTTTAATTTTATTTATGGAAGTATGTTGGCATTTATTTGATAAATGGATTAGTAGTAATAAAAAAATTTAAGGTTTTATGCCTGAAATGAAATAATTTGAAAGGTTGGAGACCAATTATATAAAAATGACTGATTTGGGTAGAGGACTAAATAGAACAAAATAAAAGTTTATGACTGAATTGGCAAAAGATAAAAGAAAAATGCCTAATATTATGCACACGTGTCAGATTTAAATTTAAACCCTTGTCACGTCAGCAATTAGAGCATAATTAGTGAACAAAGGACTGATTTGGATATAATTAGCATTTGTAGCGGACTGTTTTGGTAATAAAATAAAAAAGGACTGATTCGAATTTTTTGAAAAGAAAAATGACCTATTTGGCATTTTTTTCAAAAAACAATCAGCATGTACAAAACACCATTTCAATACTTCAATATCTAATAATTCAGCATCGAAACCAAATCCAATTTATACTACTTCTATCATGCAAATACTTAATCTAAAATTTGTATGCATTTTATATATATACTAGGAAATTTCTGGCTGTGCAATGCACAGCCTATTATGAATATACAACTGCCCATGGAAAAGAATAAATATTTTTAGGTGAGTGCTTATGTTTTTTCTTTATACTATAGTTACTCCTATAAATATTAATATCCATTCAAATAGGCTTAGTTGTTAGCTAATGTCATAAGAGTAGGACCATTACAGACTATACTATTTAATGCTTGGGACACCTGGAAAATACATAACCTAATCCTGTGTTACATGTACCACAACCATGAGCTAATAGCATGCATACACAAAAGCAACGTCAAGTTACTTTACTCCCAAGAATATGCTTGTAAAATGACCGAGTGAAGCGAACATCAAGGAGTTGTCCACCAAATAGTGTCTTTCCCACCTGTTAAGCATTCGAAAATGTCAGTATTAGCTATAATGACTTGATGAAGGTCAGACTCCATAAGCTAAAAAACAATATATATTTATCTAAAGTCACGTCTAGAAGGTGGCATGATGAACCGCTTAATTTTAACAACATATTGTATCATAAGTTCTAAAAGAGCGAATAAGATATCCATCCTAAAGCAAACTTCAAAAACTGCACCTTGGTAATAAAACCAATTGTTCTATTACCTGCCAGCACAAGACTAAAAGCCAGAGTAGCTGAATAAAAGTACACCACACAAAAAAGGCAGGGGCTGGGGATAAGAACTGCACTACATTAATGAGTGCAAGTCTTTAGAAATTCTTGAGTATGGCAGAAAATAAGAAGAGAACAAAATTTACCATCTGGATTACCAATTCCAGCCATCTGAAGTGCAACAGAATTTGCAAGATCTGAATTTGCTGGTGTTATAGCCAATATTGGGCAGCTTGGAAGCTTGAACTCTTGACCTGGAAGCCAAAAAATAAATAGCATCAGTAGCTATATGACACCTAAAATAGTATAACTTCGAATCCAACAATCGACATATAGTAATATTCAAGGGTACAGGAGAAGAAGACGAAGTTGCATTATTAATTTATCAATTAAATGTGAAAAGAGAAAAAGTGGACTACCTCCATAAAATAGACAGGCAGAAATAATCGATGCACATCTGTGGTGATCATGTCTTTACATTCTGTAAAGAAAGAGTTACATGCCATTTTGTCAATTCAAATGAAAACTGAAGTTTTCTAAAAACAAAAGCTGAAGCAAAAAGGAAAGAGTAAGGAGAAAAGTACTTGGGTTTGAATTATTCATATTACAGGGCTGCTTAAGCTGAAATAGGTAATAATTCAAACACCAAATGCATTGTGCAATGCACAGCATACCTATTGTGAACAATTGCCCACGGAAAAGAAGAAATAAGTGTAAGTGAATAAAAGCGAGTTAAAGCTAAGCAATCGATTTGATAAAGCAGGAGCACGGGGTTGGACGGACAAACAGAGAAGCTAGGTAGTTAATTCCATATTTATTGGCCTAGTTTGGTAAATTAAACAATTGTGTCTCTAAAAATGTGACGTTTTTCATCTCTCTAATTAAACAATTGTTAAATTAAACAATTTGGGATTGCATAGTCTTATCTCTCTATTTTGCATAACCTATACTATAAAAAGAAGAAATAATTGTAGGTGAGAGTATGTGGTTTCTTTACATGATGTTTATTGTGTTTAAAGAAGTAGTGTTATATTTAATTTACAAGAGAAATATGTAGAGCGGAGGAAGCAAAAACTAAATAAGATTCTTGTTTTCTGTAGTCAGAATGCGATAAAGTTTTTTTTTAAAAAAAAAAAAAATAGGACAAGTTTGAAAGTTTTGCAGGTTGAGTACAACTATAACATTATATCAAAGATAAGATGCAGATGAAAACTGACCTGCATTTAATCAACTCAGTAGGGCATGCGAGAAATGAAGCAGCTATTCCAGCTCTTGCCCCACAAATGGCATGCTGGCTCACTGTAAGAGGAGCACCCATGCAGACCGCAACACTACCTCTATTTGGCCACGCACTGTGAAGATCACTGCATTCAAGGCTGCAACAGTTGCAAGTGGAGCTCCCATGCCTTTTTATAGACCCCTTGCACCCTCAGCGGCTACTGTCTGTTTCACAGCATCAATAGCCCCAGCATACTTCAGTCGTTGGCCAGGTAATGGAGCACACTGACTTTGAAGCTTGACCTTTATAGTGTCAAAAGGGTGCCCGCACATCAACTGTGCTGCACCTCCAACACTCCCCGCAGTAGGATCCTTGACTACGTCAGTCATCTACGACCATATTTAAACAAGTAGACGATAAGTAACACAACAATAGCTATAACTAAGGGTTGTGCAATATCTTGGGAGACTAAGTACTAAATTGTACGGGACTATTGTATTACAAGCAACACAACAATGGCTATAACTTAAAAGTTCTTCATATTAAATTCAAAAACATGTACTCATGGATAGATATCATCTTTAAGAGTTGCTTTACTGAAAAACATGTACTCATGGATAGATAAATTGCATTTTGAAGCTTGTAGACACACGGTACCATAAATGCTTGTGATAGATTAACGCCTTAAAATGGAAGTAGGGATAGCATTAATAAATGATAAATTCAAAGAACATGGTTTTTATGCTGTGGTCATGTGTGTAGCATGTCAGAATTAGTTACTCCAAAGTTATTAAAGGCAAACCTGAAAGATCAAGGAATCGGCAAACAGATAAGAATACATGCTATACTTAAATCTAGAAGAACATATCCGATCACTGTCAATAGAGACATTTGATCCACATAATACCAAAGCACCATATCCAAGGGCACAAAATACAATATTCAAAGAATTGTTTCATTAACTTAAAACATCTCATTGTTCTGACATATTGGAGCTTATATCATATACTCAGATCGTAGAGTTTATTTAAAAATAAGTATATATATATATGAAATAAAAAAAAAATAAAATCAATCATCAAATCCTTGCACGCATTTAGTTCCATATGTTATTCAAATCAATAATAAGTTGCACATATTTAGTAGGACAACGAACGAATAAAGTATTCACCCTTTCATATGAGAGTACACGATTATTTATCATACCAAATTATCAATTGACACAGCTACTTGTTCATACAACAAATGACAAATTTGAAACTTAAGAATAAAAAAAATAAATAAATTACCTTGTTGTACAGGGAAGGAAGATCTCTCTCTTCAAATGGAAGGTCTCCCACCATTAATACATACAGAATCACACCACATGACCAAACAGCAGCAGCTGCACCACGATAACCTTGGTGACTTAGTACCCAGGGAAGTCATATGTAAGAAACTAAACATAGCTATAAAAGAAAACACTGGTCACACAATAAAAAAGGATGTGATAGCTAATGAATGAATGATATCAGTCAAAAATTCACTCAAAAATCGTATGTAAGTTGTTAATGACTACGATTATGACTATATGTGGTAGGTCATTGATACATAGACAATATTGTTACAGATACTAAAGGTATGACAGGGGAAAAAATGCTGGGAGTAACATACCCTCCATCCTATGTTGCTTGGACTCGGGTACGGGTGTCCGACACGGGTGCGGGGATATGTGGCGGACACTTGCCATTTTGGATTGTGCTCCAAAAGGACTAGCTAATTGTGCAGTGTCCCAGGATCGTACCAGTGTCGGTGTCGTGTCCGGAGGACACGGGTACTCCACCCTTTTTGAAGAGTCCGAGCTACACAGCCTCCATCTAGGTGCTCTTTGAATATCCCGAAAAATGCACGACAAAGATCCAAGAAGGTGTACAATGAGCCTGATACACACTCAGTTGCTAATAAGAATACTCATACAGAAATAATATGCACATTAAGAAACACAGAAGCTCACCCCTGCATCAGCCGCAATAGGTCTTCCAAGGCGGTCCAGCTCAGATTCAAGTTCATCAACACTTTTGTTGATCAATGAAGTAATACTTGGAATTTTCGACTTTATTACAGATTCTACATGCTAAAATATAAAATAGAGTACATCATTATGAGCCTGCTCAAACAATCAATCAAGGAACCCATTAGCAATTAAGACGAAAAATGTACCCTCGAGAGAAGTTTTGCAAGATATTCAGCGCCCATTTTACTCACCAAGTGGCCATAGAATGATTTTGCTGTTGCGTTCTATATCATACCCCAAAAAGTATTTCGCCTGAGACAATGCAATAACGATGGCTGAAGCCGTTGTAAAACCAGAAATGACAGAGTGGCTAATGAATTTGAGAAACCATCCAAGCCTGGATGCGAATAAATTGATGTAAGATAATTTATAAAAATGAATTTTTTAAATATATACTCCAAAAGTAATATATAATATAAGTATATATAAGCTGGGGGGGATTATGGCTAAAATCCAAAGCACCAAAAAGAGTACCTAAGCAGCAAAACATATCACAATAGCACAATACAAAAAATACTATGGGCAATGTATACAAACATTATAACAAACACGATGTGGCCATGAGTAATGCACAAACGATGGAAAGGCTTATGCTCCATTCACAACCAATGAGGATTAAGCTACCTAGAACTCTGCAGTGACTTGGATGATGTTAATAATTGAAGTAAGAAGAGCCACAACTGCTAGAGTATAAAAGAAATACCAATGGACTCCATATTCCCTGACATGAGCTAAAACCAACCAAACTATTCAAAAATTGTTAACCAAACTCTTCAAAAATAGTTTTTCGAGGTTAATGAGCAAAAACCATCACTATAGCTATTTTTAGTCACATTTCAACTTTGTTTAGATTTTTGATTTCACATTTCAGCTTCACCAAATACGTGCAAATATTCTCATTGGCAGAACATGGAATTCTACGTTACCTGCTTCAAAGCTCCAACATCATTGGTGCCATCACCACACATCATGATCACCCTTCCCACTGATTTAAACGTAGTAATTTTGAGTTCCTTCTGCTTAGGAGCAACTCGTGCAAACACCTGCCAAAAACCAAGAGGGAACATTATAGAATGAAATAACATAAACCAAGCAGGAACATTTTGCATGCATTTGAGAGCCAGTTACTACCTGAACAAAAGGAATGACTTTCACTGTAGAAGAACTTTGTTGCAACATTTCGTGCAGTCTCCTCCAATGCAAAGGTCATGATCCTCAGACAGAGCTTCAACCTCATTCTCACTGCAAAACATTAAATAAAGAATACTTCAGATTCGAAATCCAATATAACTAAGATGTGTGTATCCCCACATTCCCACTTAATGTAATAATATCTACACCCTAACAAGTTCATGAAAATACAAATACTACAATAAGGAAAATATATTATTCTAGACATAGCCATATTTTTTGTGTCCCCTTCAGGTTGGATATTGAGCTATGCCAAGCAAGAAGATTTATCAAATGTCTCCAATTATTGGCACATGGAGTAAATTTTCTTTGATTTATCTAGAGACAAACAGTGAGCAGAGGTCATTCAATATACACAGGAAATGAAGAAATCACCATCCAACGCCCAGCAGACAATGAAAACAACTTGTTTGGTAAAAAAAACACGTGTGCTGCTGATATCATATCAAAATCAAAGAATTTTAAATAGTCGTGTATAGAGCAAATGAGTTCAAATATACAGAAAATCCTCTTGCACAAAACAAATGTGGAAGCCTTCCAACTAAAATTTCTATTCTAATACAGTAATTACTAAATAACCACTACAATCATTCAAGCAAGCAAGAAAATGGTAGATTGGATTACATAATTGTGTACAAGAATCGGAAACAAAAAGTAAAATGTTGACCGGTCTAGGAGGATAGACAACAGAATCAAAGCAAGAATATACACAGGAAATGAAGAAATCACCATCCAACGCCCAGCAGACAATGAAAACAACTTGTTTGGTAAAAAAAACACGTGTGCTGCTGATATCATATCAAAATCAAAGAATTTTAAAATAGTCATGTATAGAGCAAATGAGTTCAAATATACAGAAAATCCTCTTGCACAAAACAAATGCGGAAACCTTCCAACTAAAATTTCTATTCTAATAGAGTAATTACTAAATAACCACTACAATCATTCAAGCAAGCAAGAAAATGGTAGATTGGATTACATAATTGTGTACAAGAATCGGAAACAAAAAGTAAAATGTTGATCGGTCTAGGAGGATAGACAACAGAATCAAAGCAAGATGCAGCAAGTCAGAATATGAAAATATTCTTGAAAAGAGATTGTCTTACTTGTAGGCAAATGTACATGTCTCATCGGGAGAAACCCAATCATACTGCTCGCTACTTTTACCATGGCCCAGTAGTAATGCTGGTTTGGAGATAATATTAACTTCGCCTGCAACATGGCAAGCTGTCAAAGCTTGATCCCGAGTACCAAACTCAACAACAAATAGCTATCAACTTCTTCAAATCTATTGCCATCATCAGGGTGATCATGAAAATTTAATTGCTCATTAGCCTGCAAGTAAACAGTTACAAATTATATTATTAGACAAAATACATTTTTCGGATAACACTGAAAAGGAACATGCAACAGGTACTTGGGTAGAAAACCTAGAGGAAAAAATAAAATAATCTACCAAATCAGTGGTTTCTTGATGACTTGGGAAACTGGCATCATGATCATAAGGACCCTCATCTGTCACACTTGCTCCGTCATCATGATCAAATTCCGAAGTTCCAGAATTCTCAAATGCATCGCCACCTAAGTCTACATTCCTGTCAGGAATCCCATTAGCTTGCCAAGAAGAATTGTGATCTACAGTATATGACTCTGTAGGCCTTTGGTCATCTCTGTCAAATTGATTTACAATATCTCCGAGGCTAGGAGATATTTCACAACTGTTAAGCATGCCAATCACCATCTGTTGAATGCAATCTAAGTACACTAAAAAATTGAGAATCATTATGACGAAAATACAATGTCTAAGTGCTAAGCAATAATGAGATCACAAAATGGAACAGTTACATTACACCCACAAGTCCACAACCACAATCATCCCCGATTATATAGCATGTTCCTCATTCAAGAATCCCTTCCAGTTCATTTTCATCATCATTGATTATTAAATTAAGTTCTAGTTTTATTCATAAACTTCAGATCAAGGAATGCTTATCAACTAAGATGATAAACTTTAATGAAATACTAAATATAAAAAAAATGATGAATGGAGATAGGATGAGCCATACAGATACGCTTCACTCATATTAAGTAGGAATGCATATACAACACTTTTTATATCCATATTTAGAAAAAGGAAATGAAAGAAACTGCAAGAGGATGTGTACTTGCTGGTTAAAGAGAAAAATTTATAAAATTCTGAAATCGTATGATAGCATTAACAACGAATAAGTATCAATAGTTCAGAAATGGACCAAGTTTCATCAGAAATGTAACCAGCGCTTAAGTAGATTTGAAGGAAATACCACCCACAAAAACCATAAAAGTTTCAAGGTCCAAACTCTCAATTTTTTTAGTGCCCCCTACTTGCACAATGCTACATAGAATCTGAACGAAAAATTGATTGGTAAAAAGCCAAAATGTTTTATATCAGAAAGATGGGGTAGAAATTTTGAAAACTCTAATCAAACTGAAGCACGGAAGAAAAATTATGTCTTTGTAAAAGGTTAAGATTCTTCCAGAGTGTGCTTACTCATTCTATATTTGTCTGAATTGCTATTTTAACATATGCAATTGCCCGGTCACACACTGTTAAGCATGCTTTGATGCCCTGTATTCTAATTGCTTAAAATTCCATATAATCATCAAGAAAATGAAGTAGACATGCACCTGGTGAATCCAAGCAACACAAAATCAATTTTAGTTAATCAACAAGCAAAACACAATGCAACAACAAACACACCCACGTTCTCGGCTGTCTGTAAATTAGAAGGGCCTTGGAGAAGAAGTCACGCTACCATAATAATGTAAAGTGTAAAACGACACAACACTGTAAATGCAGGCAACAAGCAGCATAAGTGCAGTTGCATAAATTTAAGGGCCAATTAACCAATATATCACATAAAAATTATTGTTGCAAATGTCTGAAGCCCAAAAAATACCTGAAATGTGAGGCTGAATGGATTCTTAAATCCCCGTTTGGGGAGGCGGCGGCGGAGTGGCGTCTGGCCGCCTTCAAACCCAAACTTCATAGTCCCACGGGCTTTCTGGCCCTCATGCCCCCGGCCGGCAGACATCCCCTTACCCGACCCAATACCCCTCCCCTTCCGTTAAAAATCCAATCCACCTTTCGATTGGAGCGGTCACCAGTTTTCAAGGATTCCGGCCAATATCACTTGTTTTCAAGATTTCGTGTCTAGATGAATAGCAAAATCAATCTAGACTCACGACTTGTTTTTGGTTCCGGCCGCCGCCTCTCACGACGCAGCAAAGACAACCGAACGAAGAAATAATTGTAGAAAGACACCCCTCTTTGGAGGTAACCTTATGCTAAGCCGCGCCCCCCCGACGGCGCCCCAGCGACGCCAAGTCGTCCCAAGCGCGATGCCATCCCCATCACGGGGCCTCACCTAGAGAACCCTGAATTTCAAACCCAACACGCCCAGTAAGAAAAATTGGATGAATAGAAGGCCGGAATTACCTGAAGGTCGCGGAAATGAAGAGAGAGCTCGGCGGCGGCGCCAGCGACGGCGGAGGCGAAGGACGGCGGAGTGGAAGGAAATGAGAAACGCAGGGAATGCGTGGGGAGAGGGAGAGTGGATGCGAAGGAAGAAGGAAGTGACGAATGCTGCTAGGGCTCCGGGAGATAAAAAGGATGTAAAAAAGAATCTAACGGCCAGAATTTTAATTCAATTCCTGATCTAACGGCAGAGAACGAAATTCGACCTGTAATGAACAAAATTCTACTGCTCTTATATAGTATTAGATAGATTAGATTAGATATATATATCATTAGTTATAATTATAAGAGGAATATTTATATTGTTTTTTTATGAATATTTATGCAAATTGTATATAGGGCATAACTAATGATTTAATCATACTGTTGACACAACTATAAAGTTTTATTTGTTAATTAACATATTATTTTGGGAATGGGATTTGACCCAAGTGGTCATATTCTCTACCTTCCCATCATAGGATGGGGTTCAATTCCTACCTGGTCCTTATCCCTCTCTTTTATCCCCTTTGTAATTTGTATGGCTTAAGCTCCCACACATCTTTGCCGACACAGGTTTCAATGTTTATCAAAAAAAAAGTAACATAATATTTCACAGTTTATTTTAAAATTTTCTAGTTCCGAAACATCCCTATTGAACAAACAAATCATTACAACGGCACTCAATTCACAAAATTTCGAGGTAAATGTTAGATATTGACTTTGATTTGCCTATGATTAGTTGCTGGATAAATGTGGTCCAATGGATATTTTTCAAAGCCCCTTTAAGCAATCGATTATCTATCTAAGATATGTAACACGATGATTACCAAATTGCTTATACTATAATTTAGTAGTTTAGTTCGACGTTATTGCAATTTTTTTATTTATGTAAGTAAAACAAAACAAGATAAAGTAATTCTTCATTTAATAAACAAATGGACATAAATATATTTACAAACAACAATATGGAGTTAGCCTTGAACATTCTATGTCTATTTTAATTTTATAAGGCCTGAGCTGGCCACCTTTGTTTATTCTTATTATTATTATTATTATTATTATTATTATTATTATTATTATTATTATTATTATTATTATAAGGCATCACATAAGCCTATTTAGCGGAAGTTTAACATTAGTGGCTGGACACACGTGAATTTTGAGTGAAAATCCAAACTTCGGATTCTTTTGAAAGTGACTTCAGATCATTCAAAATTTAAAATTTTTAAAATTTTCAAATAACGTTTGCTCTAAATTATTATCTGTGTAAGAGGAAGACGCCAATATGATCTGAAGTAAATCTTCAATGCCAAACATTTTAGAGGGATATTATTCTTTATTATGTTTTCGTCGTTCTAATATATACAACGAATCGGAGCAGTCGCGTCAATGATGTTTGAATTGAAGGGTCGTATTCCCCCCCCCCCCCCCCCCCCCCCCACCCCCAAAAAAAAAAAATTAAAAAAATAAAAAATTATTTTGGTAATAATTTGAAACCTTTCCATTAGTTTTATGTATTTATTTTGTTTAATGACTACTTGTACCCGACTTATATCAAATAATGGAAGAAATGGCTTTGGCCCCGTTTTCCCCAGAAAAATAAAATAATAAGTATATATAATATTAATAATTTTAATTTGTCTAGCAAAAAAAAAAATGCCAACCAAAGAATGAAATGGCCAAATTCATTAATTTAAAAAATTACCATTAATTACTAACTTAGTGGGCGGCTAATATTCAATGCAAAACTTTATCCATTTGTCCTCTAATAAGTAATACTTTCTCCGTTTTTTTTTGTTAGCTACTGTTGACTAATGAGTAATGTTCACTTATATACTTTAACTTAAAGTTTTCTAATGGTTATACAAGTTAAAATATAGCCAAGTGTAATCTTGTTAGATTCTTCTCGTCTTGTAGATTTTAAATATCGAACTTTTAGAATTTTTACATGTACCAAATTTGAATTATTAATGGTTTAAAATGTGCATTGGACTGCGTGCTGAGTGGGTCTTTAGCTATCTTTAAAAAACGGAGGATGTAAGTAATTAAAATGATCAGCATGGGCCTCCTCTCCCATACAAAATTTATTGGTACCCATCCCAAAAAAACAAAAAAAAAAAAAAAGAGGAAAACGAACAAGAAGAATAAACTTATATATGAACGTAAGATTATTCGTAATTTATAGAACACGCACGAGCGAACTCCGAAGAGTGATTTATATTTAAGCACATTATTGTCTTCAAATGGGAATTTTTCAAATATTGCACCAACTCCAAACTAGCGGTGTCACAAAACCCGAAAAAATGAACTCGACCGACACGAAAAATTTTAGATTTGAATTTAGTCATTTTGGGTTTTTCTCAAATCATGTCGTCCTAAACCCAGAACGGAAAAAAATCAGATTTGCACGGGTTGGGTTTCGGGTTGACCTAAAAAACTTAAAATATAATACCATGTCACTGAAACCAACCCTAAACCCGAAACCCAACCCGAAAACCCATATAAAATTTTAAGCCTAGTTGTCTTGCTTGTCTAATTAGGGCTATCACTTTTGGGCCAACCCGAAAACACGAACCCGACCGACACAAAAAATTTGAGATTTGGGTTTAGCTATTTTGGGTTTATTCAAAATCAGGTCGACCCGAAACCGACATGAAAATTCAGGTCGTGTTCGGATTTGGTATTTCTGGTCCATTTCGGGTTTCAGATCGTGTTCGGGTTTATAGATTTTATGTTATACCCCATGCTCAAGGCGACACAAACACAACCCGAAACCTGACACCCCTATTCCAAACTATATGTATATAAGGGGTTAAAAATGGAGTATCAACAAAATTAATGAAAAGTGGATTGAATGAATGCAAGGCATTTGAAAGTCTAACTCTATTATGGTCTGTTATGCACGCAGTTTTTGGAAGTTTTTGGGGTTTTAATGAGTTTTATTTTTACTTCAAAAAATAGTCACGTTCTGCACACTAACTTTTGAAGCTAAAGTCTTAATTATTTTGGGAGCTTCAAAAAGCTCTACAATCAGAAACTATGCTTAATAGCTTTTGGGAGCTTTCGAAAACTACGTTCCAAGTTTAATTAATTTTTCTATTCAAATTATAATTTATGACAGATACAGCTACTGGTACCGAACACTTATACATATACTAATAGCTACAACCCCCAACAACCGCATCTCGCAGTTAGAGCGTGCAGCCATAGTTCCAACTTCCAAGTGCAAAACACGCAAGCCCGACTGTCAATTGAGGAAAACACGGAAAAATTGCTAAAATAGTCCCTTTTCTTTTTATTTTTTCCAAATTCATCCTATACAAATGTTAAGCCCTTTTAGTCCGGTTCATTTCCTAATTCAGACCAATTCCGTCCTAATTTCAATTAACCCGTTTGATTAGCTGAGGTGACGAGATGAAATGATAAAGATGTAAACAGATAGCTAGTCAACACATTCCCATTTCCACCTTGGATCCTCCTGTGACCCCAATTCTTAGTTCCTGACCACTGTATCTTCTCCATCCCTACCCATTACACCGTATATCTTTATAAATGGCACCAGGAGAACAATTGCAAAATCAATGGACCCAATACACCTCAGCAAAAAGAACTTCTAACATTTTCCACTAACTGCACTTTTCTTCTTCCAAATTATGTTAGGTTTCCATATTCCCCCAAATTGAAGAGGGAGGTTAAGCAACAAAAGAGGGTGGCGATTTTTGCAGGTCTGGAAGGTGGGCTAGGGCACGGCGACGTTGGGTGGTTGCGTTGGCAGGGTGGTGAGTAATTCGAGGCGGAAAATGTTCCAGGGAGATGATTTTTTTGGCGCGGCTATCGGTTGATGAGTGGTTGTTCCTTGTAGGAGGATTTTTGGGGAAGGGCTTGGGTCGGAATAGAATTGTTTGTGCGGCGGATATCTGGAATTAGCGGCAGAGGTCTTGGAGGACAGCAGGAGTTGATGCTGCTAGACGACCTAATTAATGTTGCTGCTGCTGCTACGGGTGATGACGGTGGAGGAGTGATAGTCCATTATGATCTGGAAATTTAAGGGGTGAGATGAATTTGGGAGTTGCAGGATCGACGAAAAGAGGGCCAAGATTTGACCTTGGTAGAAGACTTTGTCGGCAGCGCACATTTCTGATTCCTTGAAAGGGCAAAAATCAAAGTCCTCGGCGGTTTGGGTTAGGGTTTTGATATTGTCGGCATTGATTTGTGGGATTAAGTGGAGGTCGGAGAGGGAAATGGCTTCTTCGTCTTCGTCGTCATCGCCACCATCTTCGGCTACTCGGGAATAATTTTGTTCTTGTGGAATGGGAGAGGCAAATTTGACCAGATTTTGACCTTTCTCTTGACACGCTGGACAAAATTAGAGTTTAGTGGTGTTAAATCGGTTAACGGGTTTGGTTTAATGAAGTTAGGATAAAATTGGTCTAGATTAGCAATTGAAGAGGACCAAAAAGGACCAAAAATTAGTAGGGGATGAATTTATAAAAAATGAAAACAAAAAGGAATATTTTAATTATTTTACCATTCTCACTGAAAGGATTATACAGAAACCGAAGGGATGCGCAACACGTGTAGGGTCAGATATTAAAAGGAGGCGACTGGCGGAAAGAGCAGAACCGCCCAGCCCATTGCCCGATCGAGCCGAATAGTGTACGCGTGGAGTCACGTAGGTTTATGTTTTCCCTTTTGTCTATCTTTTTTTAATTTTGTCCGTCTTAATTCAGTCTTGGTCGTCTTTCGTGTCGATGGTATGCTGTCGCTTTCTTACGATGTCCTTCTCTCCCTATTCATCTACAAATAATTCGAGAGCTTAACCACAAAAGTAGTTAATCTTACGATTCATTGTTTCAGAGTTTTCTTCTTGTTATTTACTTTCATTTGAATTCAATTTTTTTTTAGAAAAATGTTTTATTTATTTCGTGATTATTTTTTTTTTTTTTTGTGGCTAAAAGGGTTAAAATCCTAAGTGCATTCCCAACCATCGAACGATCTGCACTTGACTTTAGATTTTTTTTTTTTTTTTTTTCAGTAATGGAGGGTCAAGACCTGATTCCAACAAACATCGAATTAATTAATATAGAGTGAAACATGCAAGAGCATGCAGATGCAAACTAACTCATTTGTTGAATAAGTAACTCTATTAAAATTAACTTAGTAGTTATTATAGATGGAGGCTTGACCTACGGGTTAAGTCTCCCAACTCTCATTCGGTCCTTTATTTATTTATAATTTGTGTGACATGAGTTTCCACAACTCATTTGTTGATGCTCGCGCATCACTTGTAGCCGAAAAAACTAATAAGTTATTAGGTAATAAAATAAATATTGCGTTTTTTTTTTTTTTGTTTTGGGTAAACAATATTGCTTAATGATTCAATTTAACTAGATTAAATTAAATGTTACTTTTTCTTTATTTCTTAACTCAAGTGGTCATGTTCCTGTCTTCTAATCATAGGTTGGGGTTCGATTCTCACCCGGCCCCTATCATGTCCCTTTATTCCCCTTTATAATTTGTGTGAATTAGACTCCCACACACATTTGACGACACATACGTGTCAATGTTTATTAAAAAAATAAGAGAGAGATTTCTTAGGCCTATTATAGGCCAAGAGTAACGTCGTCGTACTAGTTGGTTCAATAGATAAATTCCTCCCAAATCAATTATCTACACAAGCATTCAAATCTAAAATATTGTTTAAGCGGCTAGAGTTGCATAATCACTAAATCAACTATTGTTCGTATAACTATCACTTTTTTTTTCCGATAAAAGTTAACTATACCATTTACTATTACCAAATTAAAAGTTGCATTAAGCATTTTTTGTTTTATTTTAATAATTTATAAATGTACATGTTTTGGAGTTGTATTAACATATACTTCATATGCTCATCCAAAAAAAAACATATACTTCATATACTATAGAAAATTTTATTTTAAGGATCAAAAATTTGGATTGCTAAATCTGAAATTCAGTTGCTAATATGTTTAGTTAACGACCGAAACTCGTTATTTAACAAAAGTTCAATGACTGAATTGCTAGCTAAATGAATTATATATTCATAGTATAAAATTATTTTTGTAAGATATTTAATGACACATAATAGATTAAGATTAAAGTAAATATAAACGAGGCATAACATAAGAACACAAACATATACTACCTCTGTCTCATTATTTCTGTTACACTGCCCTCAGACACGCATGTCGATACACATTTTTAACGGTTAATAATTTAAATTGTGATGAGGAAAAATTATAAAAAGTTGATATTTTAAAACAACAAGATTAGACGAATCTAATAAGATTTTATTTGACTATATTTTTTTTACATAACTATACAAAAAATTGAAATCAAAATTAAATAGTAAATAGTGTAAAAAATAATCCGTAATAAAAATACTGAGACGAGACGGGTGTAGTAAATTTACGGCCCGAACTAAATGGTACCTAAAGTACCTCTTCAACGCACGAAACGCCACTTCCAAAGTGAACTATATATGCCTCTTCACACCTAGTATAATTTCATGTCGCCTTTCTTTTTCTCATTCTTTCTAAGTCTACAAAATAATTAAATCCTAAGAAGTGGGATGTAAATTTCAATGCAAAATAATAAAGTAAGCACAAATATCCATTTGGGACACGAATTTTATATTTTAAACAAGTATAAAACATAAGCACATATAAAAATTTTCCTGTGTATTAATATTTTGGGGGAGTATTATTGAAAGCCAGATTCGCCCTCAACGCTGATTGACATACCTGATGCGTGAAACCTGCGGTAATTGTGCAGATGCAAATTGCAATGTGTTAAATCTGCAAATCCAGAATGTGATGTACTTCCTCCTATTTTAATATTTGCTACCGATCTGCCAAGTACACAATTCAATGCGCATTTTAAACTATTAATAACTCAAGTTCGTTATAAGTAAAAATTTTAAAAGTTCCATATCTAAAAACTATAAAATGAGACGAATCTAATAAGATTCCACTTGGCTATATTTTAACTTGTATAACTATGATAAAACTTTAAGTCAAAGTGTTTGTGTGATCAGTGCTACATTTGTAAATGTAACAATTTTTTAGAAATAGAGGAAGTGTAATATTTGTTTCTTAATATATTTAAAAAGTATCACAAAAATCTTTAAAAAAAAACATCATATTCTTTATATGTTAAATAGTAGTAAAATTCAATACCTGACGCATAAAATCTATATATGCAAGTATGCAACCAATTAGAGGGCAAATTAAACTTCAAGGTATTTATTACTTGAGGAACTTTAACTAATTTGGCAAAAATTAGGCACCATTTAATTCATGAATAGACATGTAATAAATTCATTAGATCTGAAACAGAGTACTGCAATTTTTAATTTGAGGGGGTAAAATAAAAAAAGTCGCCCAAGTTGACAAGTTTTGTAAGCTATAAAATTAACAACCTGTTTGACAAATAAGCTAAATAAAATTAGCTTATTTTAGTTAATTGCAGTGGGAATTGAGAATACTAAGCTTCACAAGTCACAACACAACAACAATGTCTACCAACAATGTCTACATTTTTTGGTAAACAGAGACACTCATGTGTCGACAAAGGTGTGGGGGAGCTCAAACCACACAAATTACAAAGGGGGATAAAGGGGATGGATAGGGGCCTGGTAGGAATCGAACCCTCAACCTATGGTTGGGAGATGGGAGACTTGACCGATAGGGTAAGTCCCCAACCCCAACAATGTCTACCTTTAAATGGTGATAAAGACACGTGTTAAATAACCCAATAAATCAACGTATTTATATGATCTTTACTATATTAGTTATTGATGATAATAATGGTATTGAAGTTGAACTTAGTGCCGTTTGGATGGGCTTTAAAAAGTGCTTTTACTTTTATTTCTGTCAAAAATTGAGTATTTGGATGTGTTTAGAAAAAAAAAAAAAAAAAGCTTATCAAAAAGCAAAAAAAGTGTTTTTTAAGAAACGGTTTAGGGGTGTTTATCTCAAAAGCAGAAGCTAAAATTACTTAGTAATGTGTGCCAAGTCTTAAATGCCCATACCGATTTATTTAAATTATACTATAAATATATACTATTCCCATTATCCCATATAAATATCATGTCCCTTTTAGTAATTATAACATTCCAAAAATACTTTTTATTTTTACACATCCAAACACAATTTTTAAAAAAGCTGTTTTTTAAAAAACCCTTCTACTGTTTTTTAAAAGCCAATACAAACGGGACCTTAGGATAGTAGTACTATTTAAGATTCCCTGAAAATTAAGATTCAATTTTGTGAAGCACCTTATCTACTTGAATTAATACCATAGGTAAATCGTCGAGCTCAAACTTAATAAAAGAAAGTATTGATAAATATACGTAAGAGATTTTGATAAAATATATGAAACGCGGCTTAGGCTATTTTTATCCATGACCACCCCAACCACCCAATCATCTCATTATTTAATTAATTTCTCTCTCCTCCAACTCATCATTATTTACTCAACCCAACCATCCCAATTTTACATACTTTATCAATAACCACCCAACCTTCCAACCAAAATATTATATATAATTATTTTAATTTGTACAATTTTAAACTATGTTACAATATAAAAAAATTAATGTATCAAAAAAATAAATATTTTATCTTACTTATAAAAAATAAAAAATCTAAAATTTTAATATATTTTTATTTATTTTTATTTCCTATAAATTTTAAAATAGGTTAAATATATCAAAATTGATATATTATGTATTTAACAAAAATATATCAAGAGTGGTCTCTATTTATAGAGAATGAAAAATTATAAAATTTGGTATATTTTAAAATTATATTTATTTATTTATATAAAAGATATAATCATTTTATTATATGAATTAAAAAAATCACTTTGACCAATGAAATTGAGACAAGTGTCTCAATCCCATTGGTCAAATGAAAGATACCAAGTGGTCTCAAGGTTGGCACATTCCCAACCCAACCACCATTGATTTTTTTTTTTTTATATAAATGATGATGTGGAATGTTGGATCTCCCATTTGAGTTCATGGATATGGATGGTCTTAGTTGTTGTATTCATCTTAAAATATTTGTGATTAGAATCGAAGATAACTCACTCATCCTGCCAATTAATCTTTGATATAACGTCAATTCGTGTAATCTATATATATATAAAAACAATATAGTCAAGTTTCCCCCACTTCCCCACCCCTTTTTTCCAACAATCACATTTAATTCATCCAACAATGTTTAATCCTAAAATTTTAATATTCTATATTGAAATATCCATAAATATTTATTAATATCCAATATTAATTAATATACATTTAATATATGTTTTTTTTATCAATATTCAATAATATATGTACAAATAATCTCTAAGATTTGATAAGATTTGAAAACATAATTTTCAGGACCACATTATATATATATATATTATATTGTAGTATATTCATATCTATAAATTCTTTAATATATCTATTATCTATATATCTATATATATATATATAAACAATATAGTCAAGTTTCCCCCCACTTCCCCACCCCTTTTTTTCAACAATCACATTTAAATATATGTTTCTAATAGTTTTCTAATGACTTTTATAGGATTACGTGTTGTAATTCACGATTGCAATGAAGTCATACTCTACAAATTATTTTTATGATTCTCCTTTGTATACTACACAAAATTTTTGTATATCATGAATCTATATTTTAAGTTGATTTTGTTATTGTTTGTTTTTTTGTCTTTATTCGAAATTTGAAAAAAAAAACTGAAGAGAATAAATTTGGAGATGTTTCCACTTTATTTTTTTATTTATATATTTTTTCCTTTTATTAATAGATTATTCCCTTTTTGACATCTTTACTTTTGGATATATTTTTTATTTTCTACATATTCTTTTATTTATCTAAGTTCACTATAAAGTAGAAAACAATCATTATTTAATTGAATTCGGGAAAATTTGGAATAATCTAATAAATTGGATAGGGAATGATTTAAATTAGTTTATTTTTTTCCAACTTTTTATTTAGCATAGTGATTTGTTATTATTTTAGAAGATCTCAATTAAATTTTGAATGGTTGATACATATATATATATAAGGTAGATATCGATCCTATATTATTTAAAGAAATTATTAATTAATATAAAAGGTATAATAACACTACATAAATTAAAAAGATATACTATGATATACAACATATTTTAACTTCGTCTAATTGAATAAATATAGTACTATATATTTGTATAATATATATACTTATAATTAGGGGTGAAAGGGGTACGGTAAATATCAGACCGATCCGATGCCGTATCCGATTATATTTCAATCCGAATCTGTATCCGACTATCGAGCCAGATATTTCAATATTCGCATCCGAATTTGAATCTGTAATTTAATATATGCATTCGTATTCGTATCCGAAAATATCTGACAGTATCCGAAAAATTATAGGATATTATCCAGATTTTAAATATGGATAGCCGAATATATTAACATATTATTATCTATTAATTAAAAATTATCAATAATTATCACAATATAAAATTATTCGATAATTTTTTGTATCAAATTTTCAAAAAATATTAAAAATTATCCGATAATCTGTATCCAATTGAATCTGTATCCGATATGTATTTGTATCCGGCATATCTATATTCGATCCGAATCCGAGGAAAAAAGATTTCTCTTTTTCGTTAGTTAAGAGAAGGCTGCTCAATAAGGTTTTTTGCGGATTCCCGCAAGTGGGACAATATATATTCGTATCCAATGTTATCCGATCATATCCGTACCGTTTTCATCCCTACATATAATATAATACTCCCTCCGTCCCGTCTAAGATGTCTTGTTTGACTTTTTGGCACTGTTCATAGTTTAACTTTGACTCAATTTTATTGCAATTATATATTTGAAAAAAATAGTCGAGTTTGGTCTTGTTAGAATCGTACAATCATGTAGTTTTATAATATATATTTTGCATAATTTTTCGTTGTATATATTTTGAGCTATTAACGGTTAAAAAAGTGCATTGGATTGTGTGCAGAAATCAAACAAGACATCTTAAATGGGACAGAGGGAGTACTTCCTTAATTCAAAATAAGTGTAACATAAAGAAATGGCACGAGATTCAATGCAACGAACAAAAGTGCTTTAGTGAAAGTTTTATACCTTTAAAAGCATTCTATATATGGTAATGTAACATTTATTATGATACACCCAAGAAAAAGAAAGTGTAACACTTAAAAAGAAACGGAGGAAGTATAATATGATAATGATATATTCATGACTAGATTTGCATTAGTCACTCCATATTTATGTGAACGATGTTCTAAGATTATTAACATTATTTTTTGAGAAGCTGACGCCAAATAACAAATTGAAAAGAAAATAAATGGAAAAAACAACAACAAAAAGAGGTGTCCAAAAAGCATAAAGGAAAAAATGAGCTAACACTTAGGCTCTTGGGAACCATACGCCGGAAGAATCCGCCGCTAACACCCTGTGCGTGAAGTATGGGGGAATGTCCAAGTAGTGTAGAATTCTTCTAAAGATGCACCACATTTTACTAGACAATCCGCGACCATTTTACCCTCGCAAAGTACATGATGAACTGAACATCGGTCAAAGACGTCTCGCCGGTTGTGAGAGGCAGGCCATTGGTCAAGTAGTCCAGTAGCATTATTAGTGTAATATATAATAATAAATTAACATATAAAATATAAAATGGAGTTAAAATTATATCTAGAAAATTATAAATTTAAAAATGTAAAATCAAATATATTACATAATTCGTATCAGGCAAAAATGTATTAATATTAATTAAATAATGTAAAATCAAATTGATTATGGGCTAAGAGGATGTTTGGATGTGCGTTTTAAAAAGTGTTGCATCGTTTAGAAAACGGATAATCAGATAATTACTATAACAAAACATGCTGAAGTGTTTGGATGAGCTTATGCTGTTTCAAATTGCAATAATCAGATAATCATTAAAAAGTGTTTGGATTTGTATTTTCATTATCTCAAAAGGCAACAATACGGTAAAATCTATTTTTGGCTAAACGCAATTTTCTTCCAAACGAACAATTTCAACGAAATCTTTCAATTCCTTATTTTACTATAGAACTATCCATTTTTCCAAGAATTCAAGTCAGCACCAAAATGGAGCTGCAAGAAAATAACCTTTTCATTCCCTCAAAACGCAAATAATAGATTATTGGAAGTTAGTACACAAACAGAATTAACTGATTATTTGCGTTTTGCAAACGCAATAATCAGATAATCGGGCCCAAAACGCACAAACAAACACCCACTAAATCAATGAAACAACAATATTAGGAAAATAATTTAATTGACAAAGTTGCTAAACCACTTTGTCACATTTTTTCTCAATAATGTGGTCAGAAAATTAGCATGAACCAAAGTTTTTTGAAGAAGCCATTGAAGGCCTGGAAAGGGTGGTGGAGCTCATGCCACACAATTACAAAGGGAACAAAGGGAAGGGATAGAGAACCGGATGGGGATTCGAACCCCCAACCTATAGGTTGGGAGTTGGTGGAGTTACCAATTGATTAAGTCTCCAACTCCGCATGAATCAAATTTTATGTAATACGTACAATATTTGAATTTTTAAAATTTTATGTTATTTTAAAAAATATATATATATATATTTTACTTACCGCGCATTGCGCGGGTGGGTATGCTAGTTAATAATTAATATAGTACATCATACTACCTCCGTCTCAATTCAATTGTTATATTCCCATCCGACACGCTTGCCGATACACATTTTTAACGATTTATAATTTAAATTGTGTATAATAAAAAGCTTATAAAAAGTTTATTGTCTAAAACTACTAGATTGAACGAATCTAACAATATCTCACATGACTATATTTTTCTTTACATAACTATGATAAAAATTTGAATCAAAGTTAAACAGTGAATAATGTAAAAAATTACAACGTAAAATTTATATCGATACGGATGAAGTAATATCTAAAGATTTCTGGTGAAATCATAACATGTCAATAGTGTAGTAGTACTATTTATATACCATATCATATCATATATTGATGATACGTATCATGCAAAACTATGGCATATTAGAAATTTATGATTGGTAATGAATCATTACACACGAGTCATGTTTAAAATAGCACCTTTTGTTAAAGAGTTGAGATGTAAGCGATTTTTTCTTAAATGGGCCTTTAACAAGGAAAAAAGGCCCTATAAGTCCGCTCACATGTAGGGTGTTCCACGGGCTAGGGTTAGGTGCCGGATCAAGTAAACGGGTTCGGATACCCGAATACTGGGTACCCGAAATTTTACGGGACAATGTTTTGAATACCCAACAAAAGGGAGAAAGATAACTTGTACAGTACTACTCCCTCCGTCCCATTAAAAGTGGCCACTTTCTTTTGGGCACGAGAATTTAGATTTTGGTGTTTAGTAGTTAAAGTAGTTTGAGTAAATTTGACTAATACATCCATCTAATTTATAATGGTTACATTTGACTTTTAACCATATTTATTATTTAACTTTACTTAATGTTATCGTAATGATGTAGAAAGAAAAAAATAGTCAACTCTGGTCTTGTTGGAATCGTCTATACGTATTAGAATATATATTTTATTTATTATTTAACTTTGACTTAATGTTATCGTAATGATGTAGAAAGAAAAAAATAGTCAACTCTGGTCTTGTTGGAATCGTCTAAACGTATAGTTTTAGAATATATATTTTATATAATTTTTATTTATACCCATTTTGAGATATTAATGGTTAAACATATATAGAGACTTTGTGCAGAAAGTACAATTGTCATTATTGTGGGGTTTTTAATCATGCTTATGTTAATCTAATTTGCTTAAAAGGGAAAGTGGCCAACCTTATTGGGACACCCCAAAAAGGAATAGTGGCCACTTTTAATGGGACGGAGGGAGTACTATTCTCCTAAATATGCAATTTTTTTTTAAATTTTTTTAATAAATTAAATAATTGGAATAAATTAAATTATTAGCATGTATTTTTCTAGTCGCTTAAGTAATGTTTTAGATTTGATTATTTTGTATGCAAAACATTACTTTGGGAAATAGCGTTTCATTGTCCATACAAATTGCCGAGAAATTAGTCTTGAGTTAAATGTGATATGAAAATAACCTATTTTAAAAAAATATATATAACACGGCAGGTATGCAAAACATTACTTTGGGAAATAGCGTTTCATTGTCCATACTTTCCACGATTATGGAAAGTAAAAGATTTACCTGTTGAGATATTATCAAATAATATCACGGCAGGTATTGCGAGGACCTAATCCCAAATACCATGGGACTATTGTAAATAGATGAATTTCATTGTCTTTAATAATAAAAATTTTTATTTAGATAATAAACGTTTTGGATAAGTGTCTTTTATCACTTTTTTTTTTTTTTTTTTTTGCTGAACAACCTATACAGGCTAGAAAAAGGATGGTGGGAACCCATGCCACATAAATTATAAAGAGAATAAAAGAGAGGGATAGGGGGCCGTTGAGGATTAAACCTCCAACCTTCTATTGGAAGTCTAAGGACTTAACCTCAAACCTCCAACTTTTGGATAAGTGTCTTTCATCAGATATTTTATTTGGTAAACTGTTTTTCATATATTAAACTGTGTATTTAATATAATTAGGATATACTTCATAAATTGTTCAAGGTATAAATTTAAAAGTAGAAGTTGTATTATTTAAAAAAACTCCCAAGTTTCTTGCGCATTTTTATTCAAACTAAAAGAATGGTCAAAGACGGAGACCCGTCAACTCATACAACCATTGGTATATTGCTTCAATTATTTCAACAAATGGAACTTGACTTCCCATTGCAAATGCAACCTTAATTAGTACTACTACTGTAACGAATTTAGTGTACTCATTTTCTTTATTTAATTTTATAATGTAATTTCTAGAATTTGAGTTAGGATATATACATATCTATATATAACCAATTCAATTTAAATCATTATTAGATTTTAGTCTCTTAAGCAAGTACTTAAATTTAAAGAAATCTCTTTACTTATCAATTTTTTTTTCTTTTTTTTTTGGTAAACTTTACTTATCAAATTTTTGATAAGCTACTGTAATACTATTGGAATATCCCTGGTCATTAATTAATTAGTTGGTATTCGATCAAGTCGACTCTATTTGTTGTCACAATTTAATTCTAAATTTTTTTTTGGCAAAGGGGAGGGATGAGAATACTGATGGGATCCATCTCAATTCTAAAGTGTGTGAGTGTTTTTTTTTTTTTTTTTTTTTTTTTTTTTTTTTTTTTTTTTTAATAACATTGATACCTATCGGTCAACGAATGTGTGTGATAGTTCAAGGCACACAATCCAATTGTAAAGTTTGAAGGTGAAAGATTAAGATTTTTAATTTAACAATTAGTTCATTAATTTTTTTTCCACACTATTAGTTCGTTATTAAAATACTACGTACTACTCCCTCCGTCCCAACTGAAATGTCTTACTTACTATTTTTGGATGTCTCATCAGAAATGTCTTCTTTCTATAAATAGAAATAATTTTCCACTCTAACAATTATGTGGATCCCACCATATACTCATAAATCAATTTTACTTTAATTCTCGTGCTCAACAGTAACAAGACACGAATCTTTCTATGATAACTCTTTGCGCTGTTTGAAAGTTGGGTTTAGGGATGTCAAGGAGCTGGAATTCTCTGAATGGGTACAGGTTGGTTTTTTTCTTTTTGATTGAAAGTGGGAGTGCCCCCATCAGTATGTGAGTATGCGGTCTATTGGGTTGGATTTTTGACTGATCTTGGTTAGAATAGCTGTGTTAAGATGAATGCTATATATATATAAAAAAAAAAAGATATGAATTTGCATATCTCTAAAAAAAACAAAAAAAAAGGAAAAGGTGATTTCGATATGCTAGTTGGGGCGGTTTAGTATCGAGAGTTGAGTTGAGTTATGGATCATCTGGTTCTGCTTTGAAGATGGGGACTGGATTCCATATATAAAGCTAGGCATATTGTTAGATTTTGAGAGTTGGTCTCACACTTCGAATATTCGTCTGTCCCAAAGGTTGAGGATCCCTCACCCCTTTTAGCCTGTTCAATTCCTTATTCTTTGGTCTTTGTTTTAAACCCTTGTTCACAACCCTTTTACTTTTGCGATACACTGGCTTTGAGTTTAATGTAGGGGTAAATGTGATTTAATAGCAGTTTCATGAGCTATGTCATTTGATATACCGAACTTAGTGCTGCTGACAATTCTGAGATGATGTTCTTACGAGATGGTTGTTGAGATGATAATGGGCAATACAAATTGAACAGTACAGATTCAAGATGATATTGTGAAAAATTGAGGTTGTAGTTTGTGTAAGCTGTTGCTGCTGCGGTTGGCTGAGGATGCTGAGATGGGGGTAGGCTGCTACTGCGTTATGGTCTACTGCTGCTGCTATTTTTAGTTACTGCAAGTTTTGGAAGAGTAGGGAATGGACTCTAGTTGCACTGGAGTCTTGATCCAATATTGCAGTCTGAGTTCTTGGTTGATACTGGAACAATGTTGTTTTGTTTTGTTCTTTGTGAGTTGTGGTTCCTTATTGTAATGCTGTACTACAACTTTGGTCATATATGGAAACATATCTTTTCCTCAAAAAAAAAAAACAGTAACAAGACACATTCAATATGATGGAGGGAGTATTATTTTTTCACATATACAAACCACATACTTCTACAATATAGATTGTTCCTTGGTAGAATTATGTGACGATACTCCTTATTTTGTGACATGCATGGTGTCGCCTAATTAATTAATTCACTACTGATCATTTGATTTTCACAGTTTCTTCTTTTTACTACCTTCCTTCCTCGTTGCAGAAAAGGCAAAATTACTTCATGGTGCCGTAGACCGATACTTGTTGAAGACAATATCCGGATTCGGAGGAGGAAGAAGAAGAACGAAAAGAAGAACAAATATGAAGATAGTGAAGCCTATGGATGAAGTTGAACCAAACTTACCAAGGGACTTGAACTAAATCAAGACAAGTGGTCTCCTTCGATTGCATCATCCATTAATTCCATTGAAACTAGCTTCCCGATTCAATGGTGTGAGGTTCCAAAGGAAGATCTCACAAGAAGTTTGAGAGCACTTTGAAAGGAGCTCTCAAGGTGACTTTGTATTCAAGAAAGATGATTTTCATTCAAATGCAAAGTAATTACAACTAGGGTTGGAGGGACTATATATAGGCCCACCAACATTACAAAGGTTTAAACAACCCAATAAAGGAAATAAACAAGACTAGGAAAGCAAACAACTCTAATGGGCCTAACCAACTAATTAAGAAAATAAACAAGGCTAATGGGCTTAATTAATCCCATAAAGGATAGAGCCCAACAAGCTTATAAGCTAAATTACGGAAATGAAAAAAATGGAGAAATAGCCTCGCGACATTATTTTGACGAACGGAGGAACGCCGCGAGAGCACAAAGCGAGGCAAGCCGAAAACCCAAGAGAAAGCCCAAAATCTTTGTGGGATGAATTCAGTATAGCGAGGGCGAAGTTCAGTATAGCGCGAGCAAGGTTCAGTACATCGCGAGTAAGGTTCAGTACATCGCGAGCAAGGTTCAGTACATCGCGAGCAAATGTTTGGACAAAGCGAGCGAAGTCCTGGACAAAGCGAGCGAACTTCCGGACAAAGTGAGCGAAGTCCTGGACAAAGCGAGCAAAGTCTTGGACAAAGCGTGAGAAGTCTTGGACAAGGTTAGTGCGAGGCTCCTCCTCAAACTTTTGGCTAAGTCTGGAATTTTTGGTCTCTTTATCCGTTTTCTTCCTCCTTATGCTGATTTGCTTCCTTGTGCATCCGGAGGTCTTCCCTTAGCTCAGAACTCAACTCGAACTTGCCGGGGCCATGGGGATGGTTCCCGGGCTTTCTTCCGGTTGGAATTCAAGCAGCAGCTTCAGTCCCGCTCTGCTTCCCTTTGTCTTCTCCAGCTCCCTTTCATCAGCTTCTTCACAGAAATACTTGGAGATTGCATCTGTGAATTTCTTGACCCGCTGCTTGGACACGGGTCCTTCCGGGAATGTGGGAATCATCAGTCCGGTGGTTCTTCCGGCTACGCCATCCCCACCCCCTTGGGGAGGTTGATCCATCAACCGATCAGATTCCAGCTCCTCGTCCCGTTCATAAAGAGAAAGATCTGCAATGTTAAAGGTTGGATTAATATTGTATGTATCAGGTAGCTCAATCCGATAAGCATTATCATTAATCTTCTCCAAAACTTTGTAAGGTCCTGTCCCGCGAGGTGCCAACTTCCCATGCCTTTGTGCGGGAAATCTTTCCTTACGCATATGTACCCAAACCCAATCTCCGGGCTTCAAGGCCAGCTTCTTCCGACCTCTGTTGGCATATCTAGCATAGTGTTCGGTTGCTTTCAGTAGGCTGTCTCTCACATCCTTGTGTAAGGCCTTGATCGCGTCCGCCCTGTCCCTGCCATTAGTGTTTAAATGCTCACTACAAGGTAGTGGCAACAAATCAAGTGGGGTTAGGGGGTTAAAGCCATACACAATTTCAAAGGGAGACATGTGGGTGGCACGATGAATGTGGCGATTATACGCAAATTCAATATGGGGTAAACATTCATCCCAACTCTTTGAGCTTGAGGCAGTGATAATTCTTAAAAGATTACCTAATACCCGATTTACCGCCTCTGTCTGACCATCTGTTTGAGGATGGTAGGAAGTTGAAAACAGGAGTTGAGTGCCAATTTCTCTCCACAAGCCTTTCCAGAAGTAGCTCACAAACTTAGCATCCCGATCAGACACTATGGTCTTTGGTATTCCATGAAGACGTACCACTTCCTTGAAGAATAGCTTGGCAATGTGTCTAGCATCATTGGTCTTCGCACATGGGATGAAATGTGCCATCTTGGAGAATCGGTCCACTACCACAAAGATAGAATCTTTGGCTCTTGGAGTCCGAGGTAGCCCAAGTACAAAATCCATTGATATGTCGATCCAAGGTCCTTTTGGCACAGGTAGTGCTTGATATAAGCCATGTGGCTTCACTGTGGACTTTGCCTTTAGACAGACGAGGCACTTAGCAATGTAGTCGATCACTTGCTTCTTCATACCCGACCAGTAGAATCGCTCAGAAAGTACTCCCAATGTTGCATCTTTGCCAAAGTGTCCCATGAGGTCACCTGCATGTGCCTCTTGAATCAGGAATTCTCTAATGGATCCTTTTGGTATGCACAACCTGTTCTCGAAATAAAGGAATCCATTCAGTTGTGAAAACTTCTCGAAGCTCCTCTGCTCAGTTTTCTTATAGACCTCTCCAAAATCATCATCAGTAGCATACTGGTCCTTAACATGCTCAAACCCAATCAGCTTGGTGGTTGCGAATGAAACCAATGTCAATCTCCTTGAGAGTGCATCAGCAACCACATTGTCTTTGCCTTTCTTGTACCGAATCACATATGGAAATGACTCGATAAAAGTGCTCCATCTAGCATGTCTCTTACTCAGCTGCCCTTGCATCTTGATGTGTTTCAAGGTTTCATGATCGGTGTGGATGATGAACTCTCTACCTCTCAAGTAATGCTGCCATGTTCTTAGAGCTTGCACAATAGCATATAATTCCTTGTCATAAGTGGAGTAGTTCAGTTGTGCTCCACTGAACTTCTCGCTATAGTATGCTATTGGACGACCTTCCTGTAATAGAACAGCGCCCATACCAGTTCCTGAAGCATCACTTTGAATCTCAAATGGTAGCTCAAAGTCTGGTAATGCTAAGACAGGGGCATGAGTGAGCTTGTCCTTGAGTTCATCAAATGCCTTTTGTTGTGTTGCTCCCCACTTAAATGGATTTTCTCTCTTAAGCAATGAAGTAATTGGGGCTGCTATAACACTAAATTGTGGAACGAACCTTCTGAAGAACCCACTCAATCCGAGAAAGCTACGAACCTCATGCACATTGGTTGGCGGCTTCCATTCTGAAATCGCTTTTATCTTTGATTCGTCCACCTTTAACCTATCTTTACCAACTACGAATCCAAGGAATGTGACCTCTGGTACACAGAAAACACATTTCTCGAAGTTGGCATATAGCTGTACCTTCCTTAGTTGGTTCAAAACCTGTTCAACATGGGAAACATGATCATCATTAGTACAACTATAAATAAGAATGTCATCAAAATAGACTACTACGAATTTCCCAATAAACTGTCTAAGTGTTTCATTCATTAAGCGCATAAAAGTAGAAGGTGCATTGGTAAGCCCAAATGGCATGACGAGCCACTCATATAGACCGAATTTGGTCTTGAAAGCAGTCTTCCACTCATCCCCGGGTTGCATCCGGATCTGATGGTAGCCACTTTTCAAGTCGATCTTTGTGAATATGTTTGCACCACCCAACTCATCTAACATGTCATCCAGCCTCGGTATAGGATGGCGGTATTTCACAGTAATGGCATTGACTGCACGACAGTCCACACACATCCGCCATTCGCCATTCTTCTTAGGAACTAGGAGGACTGGAACTGCACATGGTGAGAGGCTCTCTCGAACCCAGCCTTTATCTAACAAGGCTTGTACTTGTCTTTGAACCTCCCTTGTCTCCTCAGGGTTCATTCTGTAGGCGGGTCTGTTAGGTATTGAGGCTCCTGGCATGAAGTCAATTCGATGCTCAACTC
Source organism: Hygrophila difformis (assembly GCA_030278955.1). NCBI lineage: Eukaryota > Viridiplantae > Streptophyta > Magnoliopsida > Lamiales > Acanthaceae > Hygrophila > Hygrophila difformis. The sequence continues at coordinate 43,508,386 of JAOANR010000012.1, read as the reverse complement.
CTCTAAGCGGTGGTAAACCAGCAGGTATATCTTCTGGAAACACATCTTTGTTCCTATCAAGCATCCTGGAAAATTCCATAGGCAAATCAGGTGTAGCATATAAAGTTCTATTGACAGAATCACATGGCTTAATTAAAGCAAGGAAACAGTGACCTGAAAACTCGGGTTCTAGTGCAGCTTGCTTGAACTCAGACTTGGTCAATATAAGACATTGATCCAAGTTGCATGAATCTTCACTTGATTGCCCTTCTTTGGCTTTTCCTTTAGACTTTGCCTTGAAAAGTGCCTCTTCCTTAGCAGTCTTTTCCCTTAACTTCTCTTGGTCTGCTCTTACAGCCCTTACTGGTAATGGCTTAAACAAGTAATCCTTCTGTCCATGCTTGAAGTATAGCACATTCGACTTCCCTCTGTAGGTAGCGTCCTTATCAAATAGCCAAGGTCTTCCTAGCAGCACGTGACAAGCATTCATTGGAACTACATCGCATAGAACCTTTTCTGAATAGGTGCCCTTGGTGATGGGAACCCAAGCTTGCTGTGTCACTTTGGTCTTTCCACTGTTGTTCATCCAATGCAATAAGTAAGGTTTGGAATGCTCTTCAACCGGTAACTGCAATCTGCGAACAGTATACAAACTAACCACATTAGTGCAGCTACCATTATCAACAATAACAGTGGCATTATTGCCTAAAATAGTGCATCGACAATGAAAAAGATTCTCCCTTTGTTCATTAGGAGTCTGTTCTGGTTCCTTGTCAACATTCAATACTCTCATGGCCACTAACAGGTTGACATCCTCTTCTTCATTGTTGTCAACTTCAGGATTGGTTGGTTCATCGATATGATACTCTTGGGGATCACTGTCCTCAAAATCAATCTCTCCTTCTGGATCATAAAGTCTAAACACGCCTGGTTCAATCTCAATGACAGGTTTTTCTTCTTCTCCAGTGTTAAGCATGGCCACTCTCTTTTGTGTATGGCACTCATTGGCATAGTGACCTTTCTTTCCACACTTCCAACAAGTGACTTCCTTCTTGTCCTTTGGTTGGTTCTGCTCACGAGCTGGTGGTCTGTTTCTGTCATTCTGATTATAAGCCCTGAAATTCTGACCCAGTTCAAATCCTTTTGGCTTGTAGCCTTTGTCATCACGACCCTGTGGCTGCGGTGGCTTAGCTCTTTCAGAGGGTCGGATTAACCATGGTTTATTGGGGTTGTAGCTGCCAGATGCAGACACCCTGTGACTTCTCCTCTTTAGCTGAGCCTCAAACTTGCTAGCTTTTCTTACCAAGTCGGTGATGTTGATGTATCCTCGCATGTCCATTTCCTCAAAGATCTCGGGCCTCAATCCTTTGGCAAATCTTGTCAAAGTAATCAGTGGATCCTCATTGAATTGAGCCCGCATCATAAGCATCTCCATCTCTCGGTAGTAATCCTCAACCGTCCTGGATTCTTGCTTTAAGCTGATCACTTTCATATACATATCAGGCTTGTAGGTATGAGGGACGAACCTGCGTTCCATGATCTGTAATAAGTATTCCCAGTTGGTGACTTGTGGACGCCCTGCAGCATGGTTGTCCATAGCAAATTTCTGCCACCATAACTGTGCATAATCCCTGAATTCTGTCACTGCTAGCTGAACTTTCTTCACATCAGAATAGTTGTGGCAGTTGTAGATCATCTCCACTGAGTGCTTCCAATCTAGAAACTCATTCGGGTCACCGGTTCCTTTGAAGGAAGGAATGGTAAACTTGATGCATTTCAGATTATCATCAACTCGTGGGTCTTCATCATCATCCTGATCAAACTCCAATCTATGCCTAGCAGCATTTGCAGCAGGTGGAGGTGGTGGAGGTAATCCCAGGTGAGGTGGTTCCGCCGGTGGAGGCATGGCTAGAGGATCCTCGGTACTGAATCCCGGTTGCCCTGTCGGAATTGTCCTTGGTGCCGGAGGAGGTGGTGGCCTAGGCCCACTGATCCCTGAATGTCTGTTGAAGGTGTTGTAGTGCAGTTCCTGTTCAGCTATGGCTTCCTCAGCGGTAGCCATATCAGTCTGGGAAACTCCGCTAGTACCTCCTGGTATGATCCGGGGAGCAGTTGGGGTCACTGATGGCGCTGGAGGTGTAGTGTTCTGAGAGGAGGGTGTAGGGAAGAAAGCCTCTTCCAATCGCCTTTCGACTCGGTTCATCACCTCCCGCTGAATCACCTCGTTCTGGAACCGTACCCGACCTGCAATGTCATCAACAATCTCATCAACACGGGTATTCACTTCCTCAACACGTTTAGTTACAGCTGCTATATTAGTGGAATTGGAATCTAATTTCTTATCCATGGCTCTTAACATCTCCATGATAGCATTGCTGCTTCCTTCCATGTCTCCTGCCATCTCAAAGACAAAGTAGCTATAGATATAAAGAGTTAGAAAAGTAGTGCAGCAATATGTAGAGTGCCTCACAGGTATGACTCACTGTGCTTCAACCTCGAGGTCACTTACCCTTGGTTCCAACACCAAAATCAGTACAAGCTTGCTCAACAGTAGTAACTTCAGATGCAAGGAGTGGAAGTGATGTACGCACAAATCACGAATGCAAGGTGAGATGTTCGACTCAATCAAAGAAAGCAATGACTTGTGTGTGATATGCAATGCAAAATGATATAGGTTTGCAAAACAGTTTAGTGCAAGATGCACTCAAGTTAAGTCAATTCCTTACTCTTGATCGAGTTCGAGAATAAAGAAGGATCCTCACCAAAATATGAAGAGAGAGCTCACCAAATATTCCACTCAAAAGGTAATAGTCTCGTTACTCAAGTGACTTCAAGGGCTTGGTTTCACAAAGGTGCCAGTCCAATATCCACTTTATTGTAAAATACTCAAGTGGCTTCAAGGGCTAGGTTTCACAATTGTGCCAGTCCAATATTCACTTTATTGTAACTCACTCGGATATGGTATGGTATGTTTGGGAATAGTGTATGAGGTGTATATGGGAAGTATGGTGATGGAGGTACCCCAAATCAAGGGAAAAATAATTTTTACTCAAATCTGGATTGGCAGCAGAATTTCAATTCACGCTGTGTCCAGAAATGAGGCGTTTCTGCTCACCAAATGATAACAAAGCGTGGGAGGGGATTAATAGATGTAAACCTTATCGAAATAGGAGACTTTGGGCGCAAGAATGACGGTTATACGCGCCTTCACGCGCTCTCACGCGGTTGGTTTATGGTCCCCGCTCAGTTTTGGACACTTCCCACCAAAATGGCCATAACACCCTCAATTCTTATCCAAACGGATTGATTCAAAAGCCAAATGAAAGCTAACTCAAAGATCTTTCTGTTCATATAAGAATCCCCAGAATTTTATGAAGATCTTCAAATTCAAATGAAGGCTCAAACACAGGTCACTTGCGGACTCACTGTGGCAGTATTTTTATTTTCGACTTTTCGGTACCCAAATGAACTCCGATCCACCCCAAACCAAATCCAAATGAAAGATAACACCCAAAAATAGTAGAAAACACTCACCCCAATATAGCAGGTCAGATTTAGAAAGGTCTCCCCCAATCAAGAAGTTTCAGATTGACAAAATCGAAAGCAAACAAGGCACTAGTTCAACCAATCTTGCAAACCATGACCAAAATGCAATGGGTAATGATGCAAATCCACACAATGAGTGTCAAATAAGTGAAAACCAATTCAATAACAAGAAAATATGAAGATCAAAGAGCAAAAGTGCTAGAAATATGAGTTTTGGCTCAAGAACACTCAAAAACTTCAAATAATCATATCTCACTCGTTTCTTGGCCAAATTTGACAATCCACATATGCAAATCGATGGGCTCGACTCAAGGAATTCAAATTTGTAACCTGATCGTGAAAATTTTAACGTTTCAGGCACGAAACCCAATGCTACAGTAACTTCGAAAATGTATTTTTGGTATTTTTTTTTTTTCGAATAAGGATGGATGAAAATGAATCCTATTGAATCAACAAGTTTGGCTCTGATACCAAATAATATTTTATGCCGTAGACCGATACTTGTTGAAGACAATATCCGGATTCGGAGGAGGAAGAAGAAGAACGAAAAGAAGAACAAATATGAAGATAGTGAAGCCTATGGATGAAGTTGAACCAAACTTACCAAGGGACTTGAACTAAATCAAGACAAGTGGTCTCCTTCGATTGCATCATCCATTAATTCCATTGAAACTAGCTTCCCGATTCAATGGTGTGAGGTTCCAAAGGAAGATCTCACAAGAAGTTTGAGAGCACTTTGAAAGGAGCTCTCAAGGTGACTTTGTATTCAAGAAAGATGATTTTCATTCAAATGCAAAGTAATTACAACTAGGGTTGGAGGGACTATATATAGGCCCACCAACATTACAAAGGTTTAAACAACCCAATAAAGGAAATAAACAAGACTAGGAAAGCAAACAACCCTAATGGGCCTAACCAACTAATTAAGAAAATAAACAAGGCTAATGGGCTTAATTAATCCCATAAAGGATAGAGCCCAACAAGCTTATAAGCTAAATTACGGAAATGAAAAAAATGGAGAAATAGCCTCGCGACATTATTTTGACGAACGGAGGAACGCCGCGAGAGCACAAAGCGAGGCAAGCCGAAAACCCAAGAGAAAGCCCAAAATCTTTGTGGGATGAATTCAGTATAGCGAGGGCGAAGTTCAGTATAGCGCGAGCAAGGTTCAGTACATCGCGAGTAAGGTTCAGTACATCGCGAGCAAGGTTCAGTACATCGCGAGCAAAGGTTTGGACAAAGCGAGCGAAGTCCTGGACAAAGCGAGCGAACTTCCGGACAAAGTGAGCGAAGTCCTGGACAAAGCGAGCAAAGTCTTGGACAAAGCGTGAGAAGTCTTGGACAAGGTTAGTGCGAGGCTCCTCCTCAAACTTTTGGCTAAGTCTGGAATTTTTGGTCTCTTTATCCGTTTTCTTCCTCCTTATGCTGATTTGCTTCCTTGTGCATCCGGAGGTCTTCCCTTAGCTCAGAACTCAACTCGAACTTGCCGGGGCCATGGGGATGGTTCCCGGGCTTTCTTCCGGTTGGAATTCAAGCAGCAGCTTCAGTCCCGCTCTGCTTCCCTTTGTCTTCTCCAGCTCCCTTTCATCAGCTTCTTCACAGAAATACTTGGAGATTGCATCTGTGAATTTCTTGACCCGCTGCTTGGACACGGGTCCTTCCGGAAATGTGGGAATCATCAGTCCGGTGGTTCTTCCGGCTACGCCACATGGTCAGATCAGTAATACTGATAACAATCCTCCAAAAGAAGAAATAATACGACGTTACTTGTTTAATGCTATATCAGATAACTTGATTAACAACTACTGAGTATTTTAAATAGTATGTTATAACCATTGTTTTTACTCGCCATTAAAGAAATCAGTAATATAAACACTTCGTTATTCATGTTAAATAACTCTACTAAATACAAATCATACATTTCAACCACCGCTACAAGAAAATTCCGGAACACCGACCGCATTTACCGATCGCATCACCGACCGCGAGTAGTGGTCGGTAATTTATAGTATCTGTTATTGCGTTTGGGTGTTTTTTGCCGACCGATTTATCGATCGCAACAAAGGTGGTTGGTATTACCGACCGAAATTTCGGTCCGTAATTTTTTCCCCAAATTTTTAAATTTTTATTATTTTTTTATAAAAAATATAATTTAGCGACCGACTTACCAACCGAAAATGTCGTCGCTAAAGTTACCGACCGAATTATCGATCGAAATTGCGGTCGCTAAATTTTTTCCCCATTATTTTATTTTTGAATTTTCTTTATGTTTTATTTTCATTGAATATTTTTAATTTTAATTTAATTTTGATGTGTTTTTTTTGTCTATATAAATAATTTTATTTTTATGATAAATTTTATTTTATGATTATATATTTTCTTTAATATTTTTATTTAAGTATTTAATTTAATTAATATTTATTTCATTTTTATTTCAGTTTAATTATTAATTTACAAATTTAAATTATGTATGTATATATAGGTTATATATGAAGATTTACATGTAATGACATGAATTGAGAGATACCCGGATGGCACACGCGCAAGGAAAATTACCCTTTACCAGGGTCCGATCCCTCTATTTAGCATGTCCCAAAATATATTTGCAAAGACTTTGATATGACACATGGATATATATAATTGGTGGGATATGAGAGCTAGCCAAGTTGGTTAAGGTGGACGTTGGGGGGATGATGAGGTGGTGGGTTCGAGCATTCCTGAGCACAATTTTTCTTATGTGTGGTGTGATTTTAGCGACCGCACATTTCGGTCGCTAAAATTAGCAACCGAAAATTCAGTCGGTAATGCGGTCGGGAAATGTCTCCAGGACCATTCGGGACCAGACATTACCGACCGCATTTGCGGTCGGTAATTCGGTTGGTAATTTCGCCGACCAACGTGCGGTTGGTAATGCAGTCGGCAGATCCCCGACGACAGTTTTTTTGGTCCGCGGCAAATTTCGGACAAAGAAATTTCCGACCGACACTTTCGGTTGGTAACCCCGAAACGACCTGCATTTTGGTGTTACCCGGAAAATTGGTTTTTTTTTTCTTGTGGTGCACTGTTAAATGTTTTTCTTTAATTAAGGCCAAAACCCTTAGACGATATATTGGGTCATGCTAACTTTTAGTGTAGCTGATGCGTTAGCTATGCTCATCAACAACATTGAAATAACGTACTTCCTCCGTTATTGTGAAATTGCAACATTTCAGTTTTTGCTACTATTCATTATTTAACTTTGATTTAAATTTTTATCATAATTATACACGGAAAAATATAGTCAAGTGAGATTTCGTTGGAATCGTTTTATCTTGTAGTTTTATAATATCACGTTTTTATAAATTTTTACTTATACCTAATTTGAGTCATTAATTATTAAAAAATTACATTTAACTGCGTGCAATAGGTGGTAAATGTTGCACTGTTAGGGAAATGGAGGAAGTATATATTAACATTTTAAAGTACACGTGAGCATATCCAAATTAAATAATTAATTAATATTCTAGAATTTTTCGTTATTCCGTGGATCGGGGTATATGTGCTAAAAATAATTAAAAGTACCGTATGCATGGCATTATGACATCATGGTTAAAATTAATTACGTGTAATATATATATATATATATTTTAGATTCAATTTCAAATGAAATTTTATTAGGGGATATGGACTTAGCCCAAGTGGTTAAGTTCCTTAACTTCCAATAGAAGGTTGGAAGTTCGATTCTCCACGGTCCCCTATCTCTTCCTTTTATTCCCTTTGTAATTTGTGTGCCATGGGCTCCCACCATCCATTCTCAGGCTTTTAATGACTACTCCAAAAAAAAATTGAAATTTTATTAGAGTATCATTTTCATGTTTCATGAAATTCTAAATTTTTTTCGGGGGGAAAGGAGGGCCGAAGCCATATTATTTAAGAAACTGTTGCCATTGGTACATGAAATTCTAAATTTGAAATTACACAATATATATGTAATACTTATACATTAATACCAGCTACTGAATTGTTATGGTTAACCTATGGCCATGGATTGTATGGGGTTGATTACATGAATCATTAGTGATGTAACTTGTAAGGTTTATATTAATTATATTATTATATATATCTATTTATTAACGAAAGTAAATCCGATCATGAGGCTGTATAATTAAAGTTTGCTAATTACCGTTGACCAGTGAGGACTGATGAGAGGCAATTGGATCTTGGAGTTCTCATTACATGATAATTGATACATATGAATGCAGGTTTCTTATAAATAAATTGGATTAACCTACTAAGGGTATGTTTGGAAAATAATTAGAGTTTAACGTCTGGAGTTTAGAGATTAGAGTTTGGAGTTTGAAATTAATGATAATAAATAGTTTTAAATTTGAATAATGGTGTTTGGTAATGGAATTTTAAATTAAAGTTTAGAGTCTGGAGTTTGGAAAGTTAAAAACTGGGGGGAGAGGAGCGTTCTGAGTTTAGAGATTAGAGATTAAAATTTGACGGTTACTGTAATTAGCGTTTACTAAAAATAGGATTTTAGGCTATTTTTAGTATATATTTTAAAAGCTAAACGCTAATCGCTAGCGTCTTTTCTCAAAGGCAGCCTAATTCTTAAATTTTGAGGAATGGCGCATAACTAAGTCTTAAGATTTCATTCTATCATAGAACCACCTCACATAGAGATCGGTATTTTTATTTATTTATTTATTTATTATTATTATTATTATTATTATTTTATGAATAACCGGTATCCCATATCACATGGGACCCACGATTAATCATTCGAGGATTTGCATGGATAATGAGTGATGCCCATCCCAAAGAAGGTTTTTTTTTTTTTTCATATACAATACTCAAATCCAATACATTACTTAAGCAATTAACGTCTAAATTCACTCAAGCCAATTAATATTTTTATTTTTATTTTATATCTTACATAAAAAAATGCCCTTATTTTAATCACAAAACACAGACCTATTTGTGACAAAAATAAATTTCTATCATTTTATTAATTCAACATTAATCCTTATTTATTTAAAAGTTGTACCGAAAAAAATTATTTATTTAAAAGTTAAAACTAGAAGTTAACTATACCCGACTCTTTAAAACGGCGTCTCTAATCACACAGTTGATGATTTCATCACATGCATGCCATACTTATTTCATTTTATTTTGTACAAATATCAATTTTAAATAATTAATGAGAGGGCATTACTGTAGTATTCCTTTAATTTTCTACGGAAAAATAACCCATATGGTCCCTTAACTTTGCCGGATTTCGCAATCAGTCCCACAACTTTTGAATTAATACAATCCATCCATTAAGTTTCTTCATTTTAGCACAACCCGTCCCATATACTCAATTTGCCTCCATTTGTACTCAATTTGCCTCCATTTGTACTCCATTTTCCCGTACAGTCCCATACAAATGGAGTATAAATGGAGGTAAATTGAGTACAAATTGAGGCAAATTGAGTATATGGGACGGATTGTGCTAAAATTAAGAAACTTAGTGGACGGATTGTGTTAATTCAAAAGTTGTGGGACTGATTGCGAAATCCGGCAAAGTTAAGGGACTATATGGGTTATTTTTCCAATTTTCTACTATAAATTAATAGATATTGAGCGTAGCAGCTTTATATACCATCTTCTATTCACAGTATTTAGTTCAACATTTCGATTGCTTCCCCCCACAAAAAAAAAAAAAAAATTACAGTAAGTTTTTTTTTTCTTTCATAAGTTATGGCATGAATGATGAATAAATAAATTTTTGTGTACACCGATATTCTCAATCTAGATTGGGCATGAATCCATAAATTAAACTTACACTTTTTCTTTTTCCTTTTCTATAATCAGTAATACAATTAGTATAATATAGTAGTAATTTATAAACCAATGGACGTAAAAGAATGTGACAAATAGACTAGTCGTCCATAATTCCATATTGAAACCCCTGTGGTCAAACCTTTGAATTCAACTCCACTCCCCTTTGCCTTCATAAATCTCCCTTCCACAATCTCTTAAAAAAACCCCAAAATTGTCCACACAAATTAAACCCAAAACCCAAAACAAAAACAATAACACTCCTAATAATAATAGTAATTAACAACATGCCTACATTCTTGACATTTCCAAACCCCTTCACACTCCTCCTCCTTCTCCTCCTCCGCCCTTTTCCTACATCATCATCGGCATCAACGAACTCTTCCGACACCCCTCCCGATCACCTCTACAAAGCCTGTGCCCCGATCAACTGCGGCCGCGGACCCAACATAACCTTCCCTTTCTTCATTCCAGGCCGGCAGCAACCCTTCTGCGGCTACCCTGGTTTCGGAATCATCAACTGCACCGCCCAGGGTTTCCCTCTATTCGACCTCTTCGGGACCACCGGGGACCAATACATCGTCCGGGAGATATTCTACAGATCCCGAACACTCCGCGTGTACAACGACGCCGCGGTGGCCGCCGGACGGGACGGGTGCTTTCCGGGAATAATCAGGAACCTGACGGATTTCCCGACCAATCAGTTCGGGATGGCGGACAATGTGACGTATGCTTATTTGTTCTCATCGTGTAATGGATCGGTGGGTGTCCGGGCGGGGGGGAGAGGGTGTGGTTGGGATTTGGCGATGTATAAACAGAAGGCGGAGAATTTCAGCCGGGCGGTGGAGAATTGCGGGGAGTCTGTGGCGGTGCCGGTGGAGGAAGGGGCGGTTGATGGGGACCTGGGAATGGGGAATTTGAGAGAGGCTTTGAAGATAGGGTTTGTGGTGCACTGGACAGCGCCGAGATGTAATAGATGCGTTAGAAGTGGGGGGCGGTGTGGATTCAATGCCACCACTTACCAGGACGTGTGTTTCTGCCCCGACGGCCCCCGGGACCGGAGATGCAGATCACCTGGTACGTGTTCAAAGTGTTGTTCTTTTAACCTCAACAACTGAATTCTTTTGTTAAATTGGGCTGTCAGGATTCAACAATTGTTTAATACCTGACTAACAGCTCCACTGCCCCAGTTTTGTCCATATATGCTCGATCGGAGTTTTCCGAGAATTGAAACCCTAAAATTCAAAAGCTTTACTGATATGAAGCTAAGTAATCACTCCTACGTATTAAGCTGCAATTGGTAATTAGAATGACGTAATAAGTAATTACTGTAATATAGAAGTATGTTGGAGTACTTATTATTACAGTGGAATTATGACGGGGGAAATTAATTATACTGCAGAGTGGAGACTTGGTCTTCAATACTCCTTTGAAAATTTGCAGTGAATAAACGCAATTTTTCTTAACCTGAGAAATTTCAGGCCTAGTGGAGCACAAAGTTTCAACTAAAGTTGCTGTCATAGCTTAGAGCCTTAGACAAATGAAAAGTGAAATGATTTTATATATATGGGTGAAAATATTCAAGAAAATGACAGGCTTGGGGATTGGGGGGCCGGCCTGATTCCGCCTTCCTGGAATACATGGAATTGCAATGGCAATGATTTCATAATATTGTTGTTTTTAAGTATTTTGGAATTACTATATTCTTATCTTGAGCCAAACCCATCGGATGATCACCACCCATGACCCAACCTAAGGATTGGGGCCCGATCCATACGGGCTTCCTATTCCTTCCCCTAATTTCTCTAATTTCTCTGGTAATAAGGGATGATTGCTCGATTTATTCCCCATTTATTTTTTTTTTAAAGAATAGTACTCCTATTATTATTATTATTATTATTATTATTATTATTATTATTATTATTATTATATACAAATATACATGCATGATCTTTCCAATATATATATATATATATATACATACATGCATGAATTATCATTTAAAATTTTAAAAATGACACTTTAATTTTCAAATTGAAAGATTATACTTAATATACTTCATCTAAAAGGGGTTGTGCAGTGGTTGCATTCGGTCTGAAATTGTAAACTTTAACTTTGCTTGTAAACAATAGATGCAAGAAAGCATTGAACTAGCTAGTGATGTAATCATTTTCATGTTTCTTCATATATACTACATATAGTCTACATTTCCTTCTCTATTGTTCACTTTCCAACTGTAATCTAACACACCAAACTCTTTCTTTTGCGACTTTTAATTGTGTGCAGAAGAACCCCAGACTAAGCTGATAATTGCCACAGGTACTCACAGTTTTTTCCCTAACAAATGTGTCACTATCAATTGTCTTGTCATTATCTTTTTGATCATGCACCGCACCAAAATACTCGAATGAAAGACACTAGCCATTTGCAGTGGTAACAGGAGTGAGCGTCTTCCTTCTTACATGTCTGGTATGCTTCTTGGCCTGGCATGGCCATAGAATCAAGAACCTTTGCTTCTCATCAAGAAGCTGCATGTCCAAGGTGGACGTGGAAGCCGACGGCCACAGATCCTACTTTGGCATCCCGGTTTTCGCTTACTCAGAACTGCAAGACGCCACTAATAACTTCGACTCTTCCAAGGAGCTCGGCGATGGAGCCTTCGGCACCGTATACTACGGTAAGACACCACTACCTCTTGCCGCCTTGTCCTAAACAATATGCATGCGCGAAACATTATAGGCTGTAGCCCAAATGTAAGTTCTTTAGATTTGAGTTATAGTTGTGTTGCGTACTGATATACTATGCTAGTATTAGATTCTGTTCCCTAACTGTTCGAGCTTTTAGTAGAATTGGTTCACTAAGATGGTATCAGAGCTGTTAGCCCACGTTATGCGTGAGGGGGAGTGTTGAGGACTGATATATGAATTCTGCTTCTAAGTTCTAACAGCATGAGCTCTTAGTATAAAGTTGGTTCGTTAACAAGTTGATGAAGAAATAATGCTATATCTTCCATTGATTTCTCCAACTTCAATGTAAGCAAAATAAATAGGTTTCAATTGATTATTCCTACAAAGATATATGGTTATTTATAAGCTGTTTTTGCTAATGTTAGTAAAATAAACGATTGCAACCCCATGTATGTCCGATGTAATAATAACTGTACCGTGTAATAACAAAGAATTTACCAACCTGGATGTTATCTTAGGAAAACTTGGAGACGGAAGAGAAGTAGCAGTAAAGCGGCTGTACGAGCACAACAGCCGAAGAATGGATCAGTTCATAAACGAGATCAAAATCCTCACATGTTTAAGGCACCAAAACCTCGTGTCCCTCTACGGGTGCACCTCCATGACGAGCAAGGAACTCCTCCTCGTGTACGAGTACATTCCCAACGGCACGTTGGCCGATCACCTCCACGGCCCCCGATCCGCCACTACTCTGCCCCCCATGCCTTGGCCCGTGCGTCTCAACATCGCCATAGAAACCGCGGCGGCCCTGTCCTACCTCCACAAATCCGACATCATCCACCGCGATGTCAAGTCCGACAACATATTGCTCACCAACAATTTCGGTGTCAAGGTCGCCGATTTTGGGCTGTCGAGGCTGTTCCCCAACGACGTGACTCACATCTCCACCTCGCCTCAGGGCACGCTCGGGTACGTGGATCCCGAGTACTACCAGTGCTACCGCCTGACGGACAAGAGCGACGTCTACAGTTTTGGAGTCGTTCTGATCGAGCTGTTGTCATCGATGCCCGCGGTGGACATAAACCGGGACGAGGTCAACCTGGCGAGCCTGGCGGTTAATAAGATACAAATGCGATTGTTCGATGAGCTGATCGACCCGGGCTTCGGGTGCAGGGAGGACGTGCGGGTGGGGAGGATGGCGACGGCTGTGGCGGAGATGGCGTTCCGGTGTCTGCAGGGGGACAGGGGGATGAGGCCATCAATGGATGAGGTGTTGGATGGTCTTAAGGAGATTCATAAGTGTAGTGCAGCAGAGGATTTTCAGTAAAAGATGTGATCATTGTGGGGAATAATGTTGTTGGTGGTGGTGCAGTTACTACACCTGAGGTGGATGAGGATTTGCTATTGAAGAGTGAGGATTTTCAGACATCATCGGATTCAGCTTTTACTGTCATTGATCCTTTCTGTAGCCTCTGCTAAAGCAGGTTCTGTTGGCGGGTGGAGATTTTGTATGGTTTGGAATTTGGTTGGTTGGGACTTGGGAGTATGTTTTTTGCTGCATATTCCTACTACTTGGATTTTATTTTTATATTGGGTGTAGAAAGGGAAATGTGTTAATAAAAGTTCCGCCCAAAATTAATTGATGATAGGTGGAGTTGAACTTAAATATATATACCAATGGGACGACCATGTGGGATCTTAACACACTCCCTACCCTGCCAACAAGATTATATTCATCTCGAAACTAAATATCAAATCCATGATCAAACATATTCAGCCCCAGCATCAAGGCTCTGATACAATATTAATAAAATTCTGGATGGAGAGTTTAAACCTAAAATCAAAATCAGTGGGTGATAAAGTGGAGTTTCTTCCAACTATATAAACCCATGGGATGAAAATGTCGCATCTGATGTATCTTAACAAAATATCATTTCTATGTTGTGTTGAAAGAATGGAAGGATTTAACATGATGCCCAATTAATAACCTTATTTAAGCAATCAATCTGAAATTTTTAACATGGACGGATTTTTTTCTGCCTCGAAAAAGCTTAATAAATTTCTTTGATTCACCCAAAAATAGACCAAAAATGTCCTCCCTCCCATGAAATTTGACCACCATTCCTTTTTGGGATGTCCCACGAAATTTGGTCACTTTCCATTTTTAGATAAATTAAAATAATATAAGTTTGTTAGAATTCTAATTATTCTCAAATTACATTAAAAGTGTTTACTTTTACTATTCTGCACAAATTCCAATACACTTTTACTTTTTCTACACAAAGTCCCTGACATTTCTTTAATTCTTAATATTTCAAAAGTGGTACAAATAAAAATTATATAAAATATATATTATGAAACTAAGATAGGCGATTCTAACAAGATCACACTTGAATATTTTTCTCTAATTGTATCATTACATAATATTAAGTTAAAGTTAAACAATAAACAGTATCAAACTTCATTAGATTCTTAAACACAAAATGCCTTTACCACTTTAACTACTAAACTCCACTACCTAAATTACCGTGCCCAAAAGAAAGTGGGCACATTTCGCGGGACGGAGGGAGTACTATCATTACCGTCTCCAGATCCAGGTAACCATCAGACTTCAGAGCGACAGAGCCTTCTATCCATTCATGGGGTTTCCACCAATAGATTGAATTTGGCATAAAAATAATGTAATCACTAATCACTTCATATGATATAGCTATAAATTTTAGTACTTACATTTCATGTTCTTCTTACTAATACATATTCGAAATGAATTTGTTACCAATAGTTAAACCATTTCCTTCATAAACTATTTAGTTGAGACAATATATGATCACTTGAGATATTAATTAAAGTATTAAACTTATAGTTAAATGAATTCATAATGTTCCATATGGTCAGGGCTGTTCCTGAAATTTTAGGAGCCCTTGGACAAAATAAAATAATTGGCCCCAATTAATTTTCTTGTTGAATAACCTATGTTAGGGAATGACGATGGAAGTCCATGCCACACAAATTACGATAAAGGGGAGAGATAGGGGGCCGGATAAGGAATCAGACCCCAACCTATATGTTAGGAGTGGGGAACTTGACCACTAGGCGAAGTCCACATCCCTATTAAATTTATACAGTACATATAATTAAAAAATTATTAAAAGAAAGTATGTCTATACTAAACTTTTTCCTTTCGTTGATTTGAAAATATAAAAGAAATCAAACTTACTGCAATATTTAGAGAAAAAAATCAAATGAGAAATTAATTATTAATTTTATTATATTTAAAGAAAAAACATAAAAAGTTGAATGAAAAATTAATATATACAATAGAAAAAAATAAAAATGAAAAATTAATATATACAATAGAAAAAAAATAAAAAAATTATTAAAACTTAAAGTAATTTTTGGGCCCTTTTCACTATGGGCCCGGGCGATTGCACTTCTGGCCGCCCCTCGGGACCGGCCCTGCATATGGTAAGTGCCTAATGTGGTTGTGTGTTTTATAATAATAATAATTGTGAATAGTAGTTAACTCCACGGTGAAAACGAGGATGTAAGTTTAAAAAAGATATTCACATAAGAATTTGAGATGAGCAAATGGATCCCTATAATCAATTTAACACGCTCTATGAAAAGTTGAAATGTTAAAATAACGTATCATTTCCATTAGATTCTCAAAGCAATTTTGACCTATTCTCAAGATATAATAAATGTATTAAACTTTACAAATTGGATTGTAAATACATTTGATAAAGGATATGAGAGGAATAAAACACTCCAAAAGAACTAGTCAAAATTTTTCCAAATGATCAAACAATTATCTAAATATTTTAAAAAGAAAGAAAAAAAATAGGATTTGATTCATAAAAGTTTTTAAATGGATAATCGCCATCATTTTAAGATAGATGTAACGAGTTTTCTTTCAATTTATAAAAAGATAACAACGGAAGGGGTTAGTGTGCGAGTGGCTGTGTATGCAGCCACCATGTGTGTGATGTGAGAGTTGTTTTGTGTGATGTATGAAATTATGTATTTTGTGTGTTGGAGACATGTTTTGTGTGATGCCAAAAATGTGATGCTCAGATAAGTGTTTTATGATGCGAGATGCCTCTTTTGTGATGTCTACACCTAAAGGCTATTGAAAGGGTTGTATCGTAACCGGATTGGATAAAAACTATATAAAGAAATCAACATTTTATATGAAAAATAGGTATATGTTTGATAACACAAATTATCACTCCACTTTATTACTTTATGCATTGAGTACTTATTTATTAAGTCTGTTTGATAACATCAGTGGCAATAGTTTAATTATTTAAGCAAATTTGAATGTTAGATAGAAAATAAAATCCAAATTGAGTGATTGGATTTTCTTCTATTTTATTTTTAAAAAAGAATCTTAGAAATAGTTTTAATAATAGAATTTATCTACATTAAATTTATTGTTCAATCAATTAATAATCTTCATATTTTAGATCTATCAAACATAGCCAAAGTATATACTTCCTCCATTTTTATAGAATTGCACCATTGAATATAGGCACGCATGTCGATACACATTTTCAACGACTTATAACTTAAATTGCGTATAATAAAAATTATAAAAAGTTGATATTCTAAATCTATAAGTTTAGATAAATCTAACAATATCTCATTTGGCTATGTTTTTTCTTCCATAACTATTATAACAATTTGAAACAAAATTAACTATGAATAGTGCAAAAAATAGCAATGTTGCAAACCTAACAAAACGGAGGGAGTATTAACATGGGATTGTTTTATATGGATATAAAGTAAAAAATTTGAAAATTTTCAACCACTTACAACTTTTTGCCGTTTGGATTGACTATCATGAGTTGCATGGTAGGAAAAGATGATCCAAAAGTGTTCATAAAAAGTTTCCATTTATTCTACACTATTCATATCTTCATATTGCATTTAACACTGTGACAAAGACAATTGACATCCCATCCCAATCATTAATAGTCAAGACCCTCCCTTTTTTTTTTTTTTTTTTTTGCTTACATGAAAATATCTGAACTTTACCAAGTACAAGTACTACTACTATATTCATCCTTAGTTTCATTTGTTGGCCCAATTCAATAAACAATGGAAAATATTAAAAAGTGGTAAAAGAAATCTTAGTTAGCCTGTTGTCCATCTGTATCCTTCTTTTTAAAATCCACCAGAGTCACAGGCAATATGTATTTTAATTAAAGAATGTTTGTTTTGCTCTTAATTAAAACAGTTTGGTGGTTGATTATGATTGATGATTATGATTGGGGGGGCCTTACAGTTCATTCATTGTCATCAATCCGCGTTTTTTCGATTTTTGTTTTGCGTGTGGAATTTCTTCCTCTTCTTTATTCCGCTACCCACTTTGTTTTTCAGTGGGGAATCATCGTCTGCGTTTTTCTTTTTCCAAAAAAATTTAATCTTTTGCATTTATGCGTTTTTGGGTCTGCCAGTCGCTATCAGATCTGCAATTTGGAATTCTTTGTGGGGGAAAATCCACAGTGCGCGAAGCAAATCCGTGTTCGAAGGTAGTATTTTTTTTCTTTTCTTTTTTGAGGTAATCGTAGTTCCATTTTGCTTTTCACTTTTTTTCCTCTATCTATGGGTATCTTATCTTCTATCTTTGATTTTGGAACCCTTCTAAGTTCTAATTATACCGTCATTGTGTGGTTTTAGATCTCAGTGTTGTGTGTAAATTGTGATTGCAGGGATTTCTTTGTGCTGATCTTGAGAAATTTGGGGGTTTCTTGAATGTTTGTTAATTAGGGTTGTGATGGTTGTGGCATTCGCTTTTCAGTGGGGAAAAGTGAATAAGCTTTTGTGAACTGAGTGTTCTTTCAGCGTGGTGTGGAAAGTACTATGTTGTCATATGCAATTGTCATTCTCTTCGATTAAAGTCTCCTTGCAACCTTAGTTGAGCTTAGGAGGTTCGAGGGGACACTTTTTTCTTTTCTTTTTTTAAATTTTCCCCTGTCCAAATGGGATCAAGGGAAGAAAGGCATAGGAATAACAACGAATCTCTCGTGCCGTTAGCCGCATTGATAAGTAGAGAATTGAAGAATGAGAAAATGGAAAGGCCAGCAGTGAGATTTGGCACTGCAGCCCAGTCTAGAAAAGGGGAGGATTATTTCTTGACCAGGACCGATTGCCAGAGGGTTCAGGGGAATCCTTCCACTTCGTTTTCTGTTTTCGGGGTATGTTTCTGTGAATTACGATTCTTTTAGCGCTTGAGATTTGGCGAACATCTTATTACAAAGTGAATTAATGCATTCTTGAATGAAGAAAAGATTTTTATCATTTATATACTTGGTGTTGGGCTAATGATTTGTAACATAAAGAGTATGTCGAATTTCAGATATTCGATGGGCACAACGGGAGTGCTGCGGCGATCTTTTCACGGGATCATTTATTGAGTTATGTTTTGGGTGCCATTCCTCGTGGGCTTGGCCGGGACGAATGGGTTCAAGCTTTACCCCGTGCACTTGTTGCCGGCTTTGTCAAGACTGATAAGGAATTTCAGAGCAAAGGCATGTGGATTCTTCATCATCTTTGTTGTCTATTACAGTTTTTAAATCGCTGTCGTGCTGAACCGATATCTTGCGCCTTCGTCTGTTTCACCATATGCAGGCAAAACTTCTGGAACCACAGCAACGTTTGTAATTGTGGAAGGATGGACAGTTACAGTTGCATCCGTTGGGGATTCGCGGTGTGTCTTGGACTCTCAGGGCGCCAGTGTATCGGACTTGACCGTTGATCATAGGCTAGAAGAAAATGCTGAGGAGTAAGTTGATTAATTCTGGGCTATGTTTCTTTTTTCTCTTAAAGTAACAGAGAAGGATGAATATCTCCTAATTGTATTACAGAAGAGAACGCGTAACAGCAAGTGGAGGGGAAGTTGGGAGGCTTAGCATTTTTGGTGGGACTGAGGTGATATCTCTTTCTGGTATATATTGCAAAGGGCAGTCCTGCTGTCGGAGGCGAATTATGATAGTTGGATGTCATTTGTTTTATGTGTTGTTTTGTTGTTTTACTTTCGTAGATTGGTCCACTTCGGTGTTGGCCTGGAGGATTGTGTCTTTCCCGATCCATAGGGGATACCGACGTGGGAGAATTCATTGTCCCAATTCCATATGTTAAGCAAGTGAAGGTAATTATATACTTTTTTTCGAATCTTTATCTTTGGCGCCTTTTTTGTCAAATTGTTGATGTGTGGTATGTGTGCGTAGTTATCAAATGCGGGTGGAAGGTTAATAATCGCCTCAGATGGCGTTTGGGATGCTTTGTCGTCAGAAATGGCTGCAAAATCTTGTCGTGGTTTGCCTGCAGAACTTGCTGCAAAGCTAGTGGTCAAGGTACTCGAGACTTTTAATTAACGTTGTAGGCGCTTTTGGACATACTATAGTCTGATATTGAGAAAAATATATAACTGTCCATACCCGAAATTCTGTCTTGTGAACTCAGTAATGGGTAATGTATAGGAAGCGCTGCGAACACGTGGACTAAAGGACGACACAACTTGCATTGTTGTCGATATAATTCCTCCTAACAACGTTGAGCCGCCTTCCCCTCCACCAAAGAAATACAACAAACTCCAAACGTTAATATTCCGAAAGAAATCCCCCAAATCTGGGGCTGGTAAGTTAACAAAGAAGCTGTCAGCTGTTGGGATTGTAGAGGAATTATTTGAAGAAGGCTCAGCAATGCTCGCTGAAAGGTTCATATTTCTATCCATTACTGCGCATCATTAATGTTTGTTAGGTCTCAACGTGCCTTTAAATTGAAGCTTTTTGTTAAATAATACAACTCTACAAGTTCAAGCTTTTAGATTATGCAGTTACAGTGCAGGTTTCACGTTTCGAATTCTAATTGTTACTATGTTTCCTATTGCTATAAATTGTACTCCAAAACAGGGTTATGGGGGAATATTTGAGGACAAAATAATCCCATTTGCTTTCATACATAGTGAAAATCCAATCCTGTTACTTTGCGTTACTTTGCTAAGGGTTTGTTCTGCATGCAACTTTGAGAGTTTTTGGGAGCTTTTGGTAGTTTTTGATTTTATATTAAAATTGTACTCCGTTCTTACACTAGCTTTTGAGAGCTGTAGCTACAATTTGAAGCTCTACTAATAGAAGCTACCTAAGGTAGCCTTCAAAAAAAGCTATCAAGATCCAATTGGAATTTTAACCCAATAACCAACTCACTACCCAATAGTCTAGATAAATATTTGCCCTTTTATATCATTTTATAAATTTTATGACAGCTACAGCTAGTTGTACCAAACACTTAAATAAAACTGACAGCTACAGCTCCCTACGGCTCCAGTCCGCATCTACAGGTCACAGTTACAGCTCCGTGTGCAGAACAGATCATAAATCTGTGATATTCAACATATGCAGAGTGCTGAATTGACACTTAAAATTGTTGAATCTTTAAAACTGTTGGATCTATATTTCCAGTTAATGTCTGAATTTTTTTTCAGCACTTTTGAGTGGCAATTCAATATCTTTAGATATGCCAAATGAGTATAGCAACCTATTTGGTGAAAACCTGATTTCTGAACCTTGTTTTAAATTCTTCTCTTTAATTGCCTTCCGTTTTACTGTTTTTAAAGGGTTTAAAACTTTCGGTTACAATGATCATTCAATAGTTTGGTTTCGCTATGTAGATTGGGGAAAGACGAGGGAAGCGGTTTGTTCATATGTGCTGTGTGCCAAGCTGATCTAGCGCCAAATGAGGGGATATCGGTCCATGCTGGGTCCATATTCTCAATGAGCTCAAAACCGTGGGAGGGGCCTTTTCTTTGTGGAGATTGCCGGAATAAGAAGGATGCGATGGAAGGCAAGCGCCCTAGTGGAGTTACAGTACCTTAGTCTTCTATATAGGTTTGGGCGTTTAGCACATTCTTTTTATTCTCTTACAAGTGACAAGTAAAACCACTGCTCTTGATTCATTACATTTTTCTGCATTTAGTAGGCTGTTCTGATTGCAATGTAAATGTAGTACTATATGGTTTGTAGTTTGTATCATGATTGATGAGTGTATAATAATGTATTAAGGATGATTCATGACTGCATTTTTAGATGCCTGGTACTCATTCTTCCTATTCTTGTTTATCTGGGATTTTTAGAATCAAGCTTTGACTGGACATACGTATTACATTGCTCAATTGCACAAGCATATGGACTTAAGCTGAATGGTGTATCCATGGGGTATTTGACAATGCCTAATGGGTATTGTCGAAATTACCATGGGTTCTTGTTTTTGAGGGGAAATTTCGACTAAGTGCACGTTTGAGGTTTCGTCTAATTGCATGGATTTAGAATATCAAATTTTCATAATTTTTATGTGTATGCAATTTGAGTTATTAAGGATTAAAAATGTATATTGGATTGCGTGAAATATGGGTCCGTAGTACTTAAAAAGAAATGGATGAAGTATCTTGAGAGCGGTTTAGGTGTTTGCAGCTGGATGTGCCGTTGTGAATTGTGATGGTCCGACATTCAAAAGTAATGGCAATGTATGTGAAGTGATGTTTGAGTACGAAAAAATGATGAATAGAAGTTATGAAAAATAAAATCTATAACCTGTACATATCATTTATAAGGCCCACATATCACCTTATAAAGCTCACACATTAGCACGGCAAAGGTCTGGCTTTACTGTAACTTTATTGAAGATCTTATCAAAACTCTAATTGAATGTAATAAAGTCTTGTAATAATTGACTCTAATAAAAATCTATATATTTCTAACATATAGTAGTATTAGTTAATATTTAAAATAGTTATTCCATACTTTTGAGCTGTTATTTATCCACCGTCTTTATAATTTTTGTGGGTCCTGAGTTTCTACTATGTTGGAGGCCTGGAGTTAAATTTAACAAATATGAAGTATATTTATTTTATAAGATAATTTATACGATTAATTTAATATTTAATTAGTAAAATAAAAATGTTACTATTATTTTTTAAAAAATTATAGTATATGTATATATATATATATTTTATTATTAAGAGAGCTTATTCATTTCCCATTAGTTAGAACTTGTAATAAACCACCAATTTTATACTACATGTTATAAAAGTCTAGCCATACTTCCAAAATTGAATTAAATGTTCAGCCGTATAAGAACACCTCAACATATAAAGGGGTATATATATTCTTATATACTATATTACATATGTGATATTTAGAATAACAAAATCATTAAAAGAGAATTTTTTATTATCCAACATTAATAGTAATATTTCAACAAAATATCGGATGATAATTCAAATTTATAAGTTATGTATATGTGCATGGAGGCTGTATGAATGCATAGGCGGGTCTAATTGTTTTTTTAAACATGACACTCATATGTCGGCAAAGGTGTGTGGGAGTCCAAACCATACAAATTACAAATCGAGATAAAGGAGAGGGATAGAGGACCCGACTGGGGATCGAACCCCCAACCTATGGTTGGGAGAAGTGGGACTTAACTGCTATGGTAAGTCCCAACCCGGTGGGTCTAATTGTTGGGTAGGATGTCATATGACACAATTCAAATTGATAAAATTGCTATTTTAAGCTTTAAATTTTTTTACATTTGACTTGATTAAGCTTGGTCCAACAACTTAAGGGTTTAATTGTGGCATAGGCGGGTCTAATTGTTTTTTAAGCTTGGTCCAACTTTATCAAGCTTGATGAATGCATAGGCGGGTCTAATTGTTTTTTTTTAAACACGACACTCATGTGTCGGTAAAGGTGTGTGGGAGTCCAAACCATACAAATTACAAATCGGGATAAAGGAGAGGGATAGAGGACCCAGCTGGGGATCGAGAACCCCCAACCTATGGTTGGAAGAAGTGGGACTTAACTGCTATGGTAAGTCCCAACCCGGCGGGTCTAATTGTTGGGTAGGATGTCATATGACACCATTCAAATTGATGAAATTGCTATTTTAAGCTTTAAATTTTTTTACATTTGACTTGATTAAGCTTGGTCCAACCACTTAATTTTTACGCGATACCGTGTTATCATCAATTCCAACATAATATGATTTCCTCAGTATTTTTTATATTGTGATCATTGTACATAATTTCAATATATCTTCCAGAAAATTGGGACATAAATTTCTCAATTTGCCTATGTATGAATATGCTCAGAATATCGTGGGTTTTTTTTTAAAAGAAAAATAAATAAACTGGCTCGTTACAGGAAGCGGGAGTCGAACACAAACCGTGTTTTGATGACAATGTCATAGTAACCTTTTTTTAAAAAAAAAAAAAAAAAAAAAAAAGAAGAAGAAGCTAGACAGCTTAAGGCCATGTTCTCTGGACCTTGATTTTTCTGGTCTGGTCTGATCTGAATTTGTCTGGTCTGATTTGATATTTCTGGTCTGGTTCCATCTGGTGTGATCTGGTCTGGTCTGGTCTGATCTTATTTTCTCTATATTATTATATTATTATAATGATTTGATCTGATCTGCTCTAGTCTGATCTGATCTGGTCTGGTCTGATCTTATTTAATTTGGTTTCATCTTAATGCTTCTTATCTGATTTGGTCTGATTTTTTTAAAAAAAAATAAGTAACAAGGCCTTTCGCAAGTTTTCAATGGATGACAAGCCACCCTTTCGCAAAGGGAAAAAGATCATGGTCAACTAGTTGAATCAAGTAGTTGTGTCTGGATTGTGGTAATAGGGGAATCTCACTCTCACCTTCCATCGGTCATTGCATTAAAATTTTTGGTCGGAAATTGGGATAGACGACTTGCACCCAGGCGTCGGCGTTTCCACATGAGGACGATGACGATGCAACAGCAATTTAATTTCTTCCATATCATACGCACACAATTATCAAAGCTATTATTACTACTATTACCTATAATCTTCTTCTTTGGCGGATCTTCTTCAGCTGCTGCTGATGATTTTGGTGGTGGTTTTTGGTATCACAAGTGCGCGCCGGCAACCTGCGGCCAGGGCCCAAACGTTAGTTTCCCTTTCTACATCGGAGATCGGCAAGATCCAAACTGTGCCTACTCCGAATTGGGTCCTGTTGTTTGCAGCAACGAGGGCTATCCACTGCTACAAATATCTGGAAATGACTTTTTGATTCAAGACATTTTCTATGAGAACCGATCACTTCGTGTAGTACACTATCCTGCTTTATTGAATTCTTCTTCAGATCTTGTTACTATGAAGACCTGCCCGAAATTCAGGAACATGAGTTATCCTACGAATGGGAGCCCAATCCAATATGCTAGTAATGTAAGCATGATGCATCTGTTCTCCGATTGTGGGCACAACGTGTCTGGAAACCTTAATGTTTCATGTGCCACCAACGACGACACTTCTTGGGTTCCCCTTCTAGCATTATACGAGGATGATCCCGAGTTGAAACACGCCCTGGAAAGCTGTGGAGGAAATGTGATTGTGCCGGCGGAAGAGTATGGGTACATTAATAATGGAGGCGGCGGGGGGTACGGATGGATTAGTCCTATGGAGGCCCTCAGGAGGGGGTTCGTCCTAAATTGGACAGGCCCAGACTGCAGAGAGTGCCAAGACTCGGGTGGGCGCTGTGGAATAAATGTCACGACACACCATTTCCTTTGCTTCTGTCTCGATCGGCTTCATTCTCGGACTTGTCACAGTGACCCTGATTATGGGAATCCCAGTGAGTTCTCTATGATGCAATATGCAGTTTTCTTAATCCCAGATATTGCTCTAATTGTGATTGTGATCTGAATCTGCTGGCTTGGTCTGTTGCAGGACTGGAAATGCAACGGATAATTACAATTACAATTCCTGCAGGTAATCACTTCTGTAATAACTAGTATTACCCTGTCTAATGGACGGGAATGTGAAAAAATGCGAATAAAAAAAATTAAATATAACAAATAAAATTGTTCAGTTTTGCTAATACACATTTTTAATTGTCTTTTAATCGTTTAGAGTCTTGTTTTTTTATAATTTCTAAGAAAGAAATTGATACTTTCCCTCCACCTACACTCGTCTTATTCCGTCCTATATTTTCTTCCGCATACGGATATTCATTTGATTCCAATTTTCAACACATTGCAGGTTTTGTAATCTTATCCATACTCATTTCACTACTAATATATTATAATAAGAGAAAGAAGATAATGAAGAATTCAGCATACCCCAAGGATATAGAAGTCTTTCTTAAGAACAATGGGAGTCTTGCACCAAGAAGATACAAATACTCTGAGCTCAAGAAAATGACCAATTCCTTTGCTGAGAAATTAGGGAAAGGAGGCTATGGTAGTGTCTATAAAGGGCAGTCGCAAGATGGTGAACCAATCGCCGTGAAAATATTACACGAATCCAGAAACGAGTTTGAACATTTCATGAATGAGGTGGCGAGTATTAGCAGGACGTCCCATGTTAATATAGTAACTCTTTTGGGATTTTGCTTCGAGGGATCTAAAAGAGCCCTCGTCTACGAGTTCATGCCCAATGGCTCTCTCGACAAGTTCATAAGCGACGGTGCCATTTCATCCCAATTAGGATGGGACAAATTGCTCGAAATCATGGTGGGAATTGCCCGCGGCCTTGAATACTTGCACAGAGGCTGCAACATGAGAATTCTACATTTGGACATTAAGCCTCAGAACATTCTCCTCGACAAACATTATAAGCCCAAGATTGCGGATTTTGGGCTGGCTAAACTCTGCCCCGACACATCCACCAGCATCGTGTCTGTGTCGGGGCCAAGGGGGACAATAGGCTACATGGCTCCGGAAGTTTTTTGCAGGACCTTTGGAGAAGTCTCTCATAAAATCGGATGTCCACAGCTATGGAATGATGGTGCTGGACATTGTTGACGAAAAAGTGGATCGTAGAGTTGAAGCCAGCACGAGCGAGACGTATTTCCCGGATCGGATATACAAGCAGCTCGAAGAAAATGAGTTGGGAAACGTTGTTGCAGAAGAATGGCAACGGGTGAAGAGAAAATTGACCATAGTTGGGTTGTGGTGCATACAGATGAATCCAATGAATAGACCAGCTATGAGCCTAGTGGTAGAAATGTTGGAAGGGGAACTCGAGTCCTTGCACATACCGCCCAATCCATCCTTGTCGGATTCAACAACCCGCCAGGCGCTCGGCGGTGGTGGTGCTTCCACTCTGCCTCTGGTGTCGTTATTCAGCGTGCAATCAAGCAATTTATAGCTTTTTTATCTGCAGTTAATTGTTGTTACATTAGCCTCTGCCAAGTATACTTTTTAAATTTCAATCGATATCCCAAAATTTTGGATATTGGAGTATTTTGAAAGAGAAAAAAAAAAATCATTTACAATATTTTTTTGCTTGGAAATTATGCTCGAAACATGTTATTGACGGATATTTCTGAAAATCCTCACTTGGAAATTTTGCTCGAAACATGTTATTGACGGATATTTCTGAAAATCCTCACTTTTTTAATGTAAACACTTAAAACTTTACAAAAAATATTTTAAAAATTTTGAAATTGAAGTGAATGGGATTATTAGGAGCCATCACAATGAAAACAAAAGTAGAGTCATATTTAAAAGTCACATTTATTTAACCCATGTAATAATCATAATTTTAAATATTGCATTCCATAAATAATATAGGAGTTTAATTGTAATGTTGTTAATGAATAAATTTTTAAATTGAGTTGATATTAATTATGTTCATCAGCATAAATTAGTAATCTTTAATTACATACTACTATAATTTAGTTATTTTTTATACTAATTTGAAAACATTTTATTTATAAATTTGAATTATCTTCGAGACTTTTATAAATTTACATTTAAAATCTTGTGCATTTTATCCAACACCATAAAGAATGAAAAATGTGCAAAAGTGCTAAAACAAAGAAGTTAAAACATAAACTTTAAAATCATAAACTAATGTGGCGATGGAATAACCAAGAGACAAATTACGGATAAATAAAAGCTCCACAAAACCGTTCTGTCATGACTGTTAAAATTTGTTTGCACTCCAGCAATTTTCTTTAATACAAAAATGAGAAATGACTTCTTTCTTCAAAAAATTCTTGGATACGGAAAAATGAAAAATGTTGTTTTGGCCTTTCAAATGGGTAAACCAGGTCACTGTTGTACGACCAACTTCTCAAGCTCTGCATATAATAGTAAGCCATGTGAACAAAAACCACCACTTGATCAACAAAGAAATGAAGGAACAGCTTGCTAGTTGCCACAGAAAATCTCAGAAAAATAAACTAGGTAAGAATACCTTTGGCGGGAGGTTCCTCCTGAGTTTTCTTGCTGCTGGTAAAAAGGTAATTATAGTAGTAAGTTAAAAACAAGTTGAATGATAATAGACATACAGGGAGGTAAAAAAAATCTGATTGGATCAAACATCACTTCTTTCCATCCTCGCTGGAAAATTCTACTTTTTGGTTGATAATTTTTGTGCTTGTTAGGTTTGTTAAACTTGAGAGAACTTATATATATATGTTTGAGATAGTGTAAACACTCGCCATGCTCAACTAGGTAAACTGTAGGTAAGATATATCCAGGAAAGATACATACCCTTCCTTGTTAGAGGGTTCGTCTTGGGGCTTCATAGCAGGGAAAAGCAAAACTTCCTGTACAATAATTAACAATTCTAAGCATTAGTTTTTTTAAATTATCCAAAGGCACAGTTTTCAGAGGTATTAATTGACTGGGAATCTCATAACAAAACAAGTTTTGAAGTAACCACCTTTATGTTCTGTGAATCAGTCAACAACATAGTCAACCGATCAACGCCCAAACCCCAGCCGCCAGTTGGAGGCAATCCGTATTCAAGAGCAGTACAAAATGTTTCATCCAAGGCCATTGCTTCATCATCTCCTGATTGCCGGTCCTAGTAACAAGGCCAAAAAAAAAAATCTAATGTGAAACTCTCACAAATTTAAATCTGAAGCAGATGACAATAAATTTTATGACGCCACCAGTACAGCTTAACGTGAACAAAATACCTTCAGTTGGTCAGCAAAACGCTGGCGTTGCACAACAGGATCATTCAACTCGGTGTAGGCATTGCAAAGCTGTTGCATCCAGTAAAAATAAGAAATAAGTATTAGTTGGAGGTGGTGGATCAGAGGAGTGAGAGTAAAAAAAGGAAACAAAAAAATAAACTGAAGATTGAATAGGCATATGGAATTATATACTTCATGCTTGTTGACGAATAGCTCAAATCGTTCAGTAAGGCCAGGTTTAGACCGATGCCACTTTGCCAGTGGACTCATGATCTCTGGATGGTTGATTATGAAAGTGGGGTTTGTACACGTCTCCTCTAGAAAGTGTCCAACAAGCTGTTGTAAAAAATAATAATATTATTAACAAAGAGAGAGAATGCAAGTGATAACAAGATATAAGCACCAACTACAACACTTAATGTTTGGCATAACACAATCACCACTCAACTAAAATCCAATTTTAAACGTAAATGGTTATAGCTATCTTACTTTATCCAATAATCTTGTGGTTGTGTGAGGAGGAGGGCATTTGATATCAAATTTGGCACATGCACCAGCCAGATATTTATTGGTTTCCTCACTCGCAAGGTCTTTGGGTATGCTCAGATTTGCAATCTTCTCCAACTCTTCTATCATATCAATCCGCCTTCAGAAGTAAAAAGAGATCCCACCCCATGAAATGGCAACCATAGAGAAATGTAATACATAGATATGCACTAAGTATAGAACCTGAAGGGAGGAGTGAAATCAATCTCAATAGGATCATGATCTGGACCATTGGCATGATATTTAATTTTATAGCCACCAGAGAGATCCTTCACCATCCCTGTCAACATGGAAAATTGTTTAAAGAATTTTGAGAATTTTTTTAGGTGTTGTCGCCAAGATTTAGCCACCTACCACTGAGCATATCTTCGGTGATTTTCATGAGGTCATTGTAGTCTGCAAATGCCATGTAGAACTCGCAAGTAGTAAACTCAGGATTGTGAGTTAGATCAATTCCTTCATTTCTAAACTGCTTTCCAATTTCATAGACACGGTCCAAGCCACCAACAACCAATTCCTTGAGATAGAGTTCTGGGGCAATACGCATGTAAAGTTTCATATTTAAATCATTATGATGGGTAACAAATGGCCGAGCTGCAGCTCCACCAGGAATCATGTTCATCATTGGAGTTTCAACCTAAAGACCAAACATCAGGAAGAAAGTTAAAGCTCGGCTTCATAATAAAGAGATGGCATATTATTTAAAAATTCAAAGTCTAAGTTCAGATATACCTCCAAAAAATCTAGGCTGTCAAGAAAATGTCTGATGTAAGATATAACTTTCGACCTGGTCCTGAATATTTCTCGAACTTCCGAGTTCAGCATCAAATCCAAATAGCGTTGCCTATAACGTGTTTCCTATAACCGAATATATAGTTAAATAGTCAGTGAAACATTTTTGTTGTACAGACTACAGAGAATACAAATCAAGCTAGCATATGAGCATTCTTGTATTGTTGTACATACAGTTAGGTGCAGAGATCAAATCCAGATAATGGATAAGGAAAATATGTGTATTGTGTATGGTTGCCACACAGAAGTCACAGTAATTGATTAATACTTGTGTAGTTGTGTCTTACCTGATCCTTCAATATGTAAGCCTCAAGATTCCTCCCACTTCCCGGAGTCCAAACATCAGTTACCTGCCCAGAGTATTTAAAAAGTCAACAAAGATGCCAAATTATGCTAGTTTATGCCAAAGAACATGAACCAGATCAGTCACCTTCACATTCTCAGATCCTGGACCAATTTTCTGCCGTGGCATCATGTGGAGACAGTGGGAGAGCACTATAAATGTCTTTGGAAATATACTGAGCTCACCTCTTTTACTTTTTCCTACAAAAGAAGGTACTCTATTTGAAGGTTCCAGAGATGCCTTATACATTGAAAGCAAATGTAAGGCTAACTTGACAACGTGACGTCAAAACTGCAGCAATTTCATTATCAAGTAGAACCAAGAAAATGGCACTTTAAAACCCTTAATATTTTATTGTAAAACAAGGCTAACGCATGAAGAACAAACTTACATAAGCATGATTGATGTATCAGATTTTTGTTGCAATCATAACAGAATCGGAAAACTCCAATTTTTAATACTAATAATTAATAAGAATTAACAGTAACCTGGGAACCCAATGATTCCAACAATATCTCCTCGCTTCACTGAAGAATGAAACCTACTGAATTCTTCTTCCGAAAGATCAGATTTCCTACAAAAACACCCAAGAGAAGTTTCAGGGTAACAAATATTAATAATGCCATAGAACAGAAAGCAGCATGAGTTTGAAACTCCTTGCAACTTTATTTAGTTTTATTTTATATGAAATGAATATGTTGGAGTGATATCTGTAAGCTTCAGGTGGATCAAGCAACAAAGTTGAGATACAAACTCACCTTGCGTCAGCCATAACTTGAACCTTAGCACCGCCACCATGCAGATCATAAAAGAAAAGCTTTGATGATGAAGACCTTTTGTTCATAAGCCGACCTACAAAGAAATACACCCCCCATGACGAATTAAAAGTTACATTCTGTTTTAAGTGATACTGAATAAATCAGTATTATGCTCTCCAGTACCAGCTATTCTTTCTTCAACATCCTCAAGATGATCCCCACTGTTTAAACTTTCATATCTCTTCACATATTCAGGAATCGATGATTTGGCTTCAAATTTGTGGGGATAAGGATTGTTCCCAGCTTCCTTATGAGCCCCAAGAACTCTTAGCCTATTTTCATAATATTGCTGCAAGTGAAGCAAAGCATTCAATCAGGTAATCTAGATAGAATCCTTTCAGAATTTCAATAGCCCTGATTCCCAACATACAAATGTTGATTATAAGAGGAATATTAGAAATATCTTCACCCAATAAAACAATATGAGCATGTACTAACTACACACCGTCGGATCCATTCCCTCATCTTCCGCAGCAGCAGCTTTCTTTGGCTGTGCCCTTGGCTTGGCAGAGGCCTGAAACACGTACAAAACATAGTAGTCAATAGCGGATAGCGGTGAACTCCAAAAATGCTATAGCGGCAAAGCGTATAGCGGGAAAACCGCTATTTGAAAAATTTATAATATGTTGAAAATTTGTAATTACATTCAAAATACTTGAAAATTATCCTAATTAATCACATAACAATGTTTCAAAGTAGAACAATCTAACATAAATTATAGATATTGCCGCAAAGGGAAGAATAATGAAGGAAAAAAGTAGGAAAATAGGAAGAAAAATAAGCGAAAATCTGGGAAAAAAATTTGTACAGAAGTGCAGTATATTAAAAACATTTAGAACATAATAGAATAGGGAAGAAAAAGCACTATTTTTAATTATTTTTAATTATATATATTGTTGAAGAGTCTGCACTTCAAGAAATGTAAAAGTCAATTAAAAATGTTGGCTTCCCTCTCCCTCAAAGAAATTGTTAGTCTTCGCAACCTAAAGTAAATATTATTAATATCCCTCTCCCTAAAGAAGCCTAATTCGGCTTCTAACTGCAGCGCCCCCCGCTAAGGCTTTTAATTGAAATATTTAGCGGAGCGTGGCGGCTGTAGCGCCTTTTGCAACCTGGGGCGCCGCTTGCTATGGCCGCTATTTGAAAAATGTGGCGGAGTGTGGCGGCCATAGCGCCCAACCACAAATCCGCTCCGCTATAGCGGTATAGCGCCCTATAGCAGTGCTATTGACTACTATGGTACAAAACACTAAATAAAATGCCATAATAAGAGATACAAAGTTTCAGATCAATAAAGGAATAAAATTAAATTCAAGAAAAACAGTTAATGGGATCACGAAACTTCTATGGGAGAAGTTGTTAACAGATATAAGACAGCAATATCATATCCCCACCAAGGTGACAAAGAAAACATTAAGTTGGATGTTGGTCTTCTGCCTCCACAACAAAATAACGTGCAAAACGCAAAAAGACAGTCTTTTTAACAAATTGTGTAAGGATTCAGTTTTCTTTGCCACGTCAATGAAACAAGATATCAAGTATACCTCCAAATGCAACTGGAACTCTGATCTAAATATTTCTAGAACTCTAACACTACAGTGTCAGATGAAATAAATGTAAATGACTCTACACATTGCTTTGAACACCATAATTAGATGCTTGTGGAGCAGCCATTGCAAGTAGCTTTCAATGAGGGACCTTGTATAGCGTAAGGTCATGGGAAGGTAAAAAGTTAACCAGGAGTCCAGTACAAATACAAATTCCACGGCATGCAATAATTTTAAAGAGTTAACAATTAGATATGAGCTTACTAATTGACAAATAGGTTTGAATCCACAAATGCGTCTCATCCATTTTCCAACAAAGATAAAAACCAGTAATTCATCTCATATAGAAAAATATATCATATAAATACAAAACTGGAAAAAGCAATACTACTCTTTCTGCTAAGTAAAAATAGTACTCTTCCTGCTAAAACGAAAAAATAGTATTGAGTCCTTTCCAAGAAAAAATAAGTCATTTGCAAAAAGTTCAAAACATATTAAGATCGAGACATGCATGGACTAAACATATCTTAAACTTAAACGTAGCAGAAACAGAAAAATTGGCATCGTTTCTCAGAATATAAATGTGAAGTACCATCTTAGCCAACATTTTCATGTTTTTTATCTGAGACAATCGAGATAAACAAATTAAAGCAGCAAAGCAATCCCACTTTATCCGAAACTAAGAAGAAAAAGCATACCATTTTCACAAACTAGGGGAGAGGAAGTGCTTGCGTCAATTGAATGGAGTTGGAGACGCCAGGAAGGAATGGGAGGTGAGAAGGGCCAGGCACGGGAACACCGAGTGACGGAGAGAGGGGTTGAGCGACGGCGGCGGCGGCGCTAAATTGCGAGTGTGGAATTGGTATTCTGAATTAGGGTTAAAGTATTTGAATTTTATTCCTACATTTATTTATTGTTGGATGGTGGATAAGTAGGAGTATGTGAATGTCGCCCAAGTAAAGTAGTTGTAATAGTACATTAGACTAAATACTTTTGGGCAGCTAAGGTGGTAATTTTCCAAAAGCGTGCAGAGTCTTAAATACATCTATTAATTTATTTAAATTATATTATAAATATGTATTTATTTCATATAAACATCATTTTTTATAATTATTAAATTTCAATATCATTTTTAATTTTTACACATCCAAGCTGATTAAATTTTGGTTTGAATCAATGATTCAACAGTTTGGCTCGAATCTTTTTACCCACCCCTAAAAATCACTATGGAGATGTTTGAGAGCAAACGGATCTTTTACTAGACATAGAGCATATTATCTCAAAGTTTTCTTTTCGAATTTGTTATCCGGTGACTCCCAAACATCACCTAAAATAAGATTTCCACTTTTTTTTCTAATTGGGCCTTGGACCGGTAACTTTTCTTTGGCATGGAAGAGCAAGCTAATTTTGATTGGGCCTTAGTGGGCTTTTGTGTATAATTCAATTGCCTTCAACCCATTAACTTTTTTATTAATTAAGGGGAGTTTAGAGTAGAAGGCTAGAAGCACTCCATCCAAACTTATTTTTCAGTCAAGGCCCCCAATTTTTCTATAATTAATTTTGACATGGAAAAGGATTCTGGGTTTACATTTAACTTGAATTGAATTTGAAGGAAACCGAGATGTCGAATAGATATGATGGTTTATTTTCAAAATGAAAATGAAATTTGGGATTTTGTTTGGAAGCTGAATCAGTAATTACTGAAGTAGTGCTTTATATCATTATATGTGCTAAATAAGTGATTTGCATGTGTTGGGTGTTTATACAGTCAAAATACGATTAAATATACAGCACACACCTTATTAACACCCTTACACATACTTCATCGGGTCAACACATCATCACTTGCTGAGTGTAACTCATTCAGCACCATATTCAAATCTTAAAAGTTGATATCAACGGTTCTATAAGAAAGCATTATCATACGTAGTGCCAGGGCCGTCTAATCATTTTGGGGGCTATGTTCTAATAATTTTTTTAGGTCCTCTTCTATTTAATAAATTAATTAAAATTATTTGTAAAATTGATAACATAAAAAATTCAACTCGAAAGATTGTCTATCAATGACCGTAGTTTTTCTTACAAATGAGTAAAACTAAAAGAAAGTACAAAAGCAAATAACATAAAAAAATATGGAGAAAGTACAAACACAAATTGAAAATGCACGAATAGAGAGAGGCGCCCTTAATTGTCCTTGCAGATCCTCGAGGGATTAGTCTTGGGTCCAATGAGTCCTGGGGATACTCTGGTATTCACCTAAAAGAAAAAAAAGCCCTAGAAGTAATGAATAAGCAAGGGCAGCTAACCTAAAAAAAAAAATAATAAGCGAAAGCCCATAAAGAAAAAGTATACTACACTTCTTACCCGGGCCGTATGCTCAGTCATACTTCCTCCATTTTTTTTTGTTAGCTACGTTTGACAAATGACTATTGTTCACTCATATACTTTGACTTAAAGTTTTATCATGGTTATACAAGTTAAAATATAGCCAAGTGAGATCTTGTTAGATTCGTCTCGTCTTGTAGTTTTTAAATATCGAACTTTTAAATTTTTTACAAGTACCGAATTTGAGTTATTAATGGTTTAAAACGTGCATTGAACTGTATGTTGGGTGAGTCCGTAGCTATCTTTAAAAAATGGAGGAAGTATATATTAACTAATTGTACAATTAATTATTAAGAAAATAATAAAATTGGGTCCCAAATTTTGGGGATCCTCTGCTAAGGCCAGGTTGCACTGGGCCTTAGCCGGCCCTGCGTAGTGCAATCAATAGATGATTTGGTAAGCAATATTATTATGCATTTGTAACCTACAAGCCACTACTTGGGTTAATATGTTAAAGCAACAAATTCAACTTATGCTAAATGTGCTGGATATAGAACTATTGTGTTGGATATGTGAAAAAGTATATTATATTATATAATATACTTTTGTTTGCAATAATTTATATAATTTTGATATTAAACCCCAATTGAAAATATTAAATACACCTCCTCAATGATTGATTAATTGTCTGCCATATTTGCACCTTATCATCCTTAATTTATATATACACAATTGCCTTCGGGTCTGTTCTGCACGCAGCTTTTAAGAGCTTTTGGGAGCTTTAGCTTTTATTTTAAAATAAAAGCCCCACTCTGCACACTAGCTTTTAGAAGCTTATGAGAGCTTTTGGAAGCTTCTTTTTAGAAGCTACCTGTAGTAGCTTTAAAAAATAAGCTCATAACTTAGGGCCCGTTTGGATTGGCTTTTAAAAAAAACAAAAGCAGAAGTGAAAGCCAAAAGCAGAAGCAGGTAACTTTTGTGTTTGGATGGAATGTTTGAAAAGCAGTTTTTTTTCAAAAGTGTGTTTGGATATGTAAAAGTGAAAAGTGCTTTTGAAATGTGTAAATTACCAAAAAGGATATGCTATTTATATATAATAGTATATATTTATAGTGTAATTAAAATAAATTAATAGGGGCATTTATGACTCTGCACACATTACTAGGTGCTTTTAGCTTCTGCTTTTCGGAGAAGCACCCCCTGGGCTGCTTCTACCAGAAGCACTTTTACAGCTTTTCGAGGTGCTTTTGCTTTTTCTAAAAAGCCAAAACAAACACTCTTTTTTTCTTCAAAAGTGCTTTTAGCAGAAGCAAAAGCCAAAAGCACTTGAAAAAAAGTCATTCCAAACAGGCTCTTATTGTTGAGCAATTACAATTTTATCCCAATAACCAACTCACTACCCAATAGTCTACATAAATGTTTGTCCTTTTATGTCATTTCACATATTTTTTGACAGCTACAGCTAGTTGTACATAACACTTAAATAAAACTGATAGCTACAGCTCCCTACAGCTCCAGCTCTGCGTGCAGAACAGACCCTTCATATTTGTGGAAATAATTCAATTTATAGTAATAATAGATTGAGAAATTAAACCTTTAACACATGTAATTACGAATACAACACACAAAATTGATTATCAACATATTCAATTATGAATCCAACACTTAATATTGACTCCCAAGCCCCGGTAGTATGAATCCAACAATATTGATTCCCAAGCCCCAGCTCCTACACATCACCACATGCTGTGACATTAAACAAACACAAGGATTCACGATCTTTCGAGACTTTGTTCAAATGTTAAAGTTATATCACTCAATTTAACTATTATTGGTGATATTATTATTAGTAACTTATTTGTTCCAGTAGTACTTCCATGGTCCACCCCTAAATTTTTTGTGGTAAATGGGATATGGGATCTTTAGCATTTTAAGGTTGAATATTATTGCATCCAAGGTTGTTAAGATTGATATTCTATATGGGATCGTTTTTCTCTTTACAAGATCGGGATCCTAAGATCTTATGATATTGCAATAATGGATAAATTTAATTATGCAAACTAACAAGTAAAAGCATTATTTCATGTGTTTATGAATCTTGCAAGTTCATTAATATGATACAGTATAAAAACATCACAATCAAACATAAAATATTTTCGCATACATACATATTATATTCTTTTACACATCATACATAAGGAATACAAGCTCTTAAGTTTAAAATTAGAGGAAAAAAATTACTTTGATCCCAAATTATAAAATACTACAAAAAATTTATGCATTTAAGAAGGTATAATCGTAAGATCGTAGAAGCGTTTGAGGGAGTATGATCATAAGATCGTAACATTCTACTATCAGGATCGGGATCTTACTAATTTTAAGATCCTACAAGGATCGGGATCGTTTTAGAGAGGTATGATCGTAAAATCGTAAGATCCTAAGATCAGGATCGGGATCTTAACAATTATGATTGCATCATTGCACGTTAAAGTTTCTGAATATATTCATGATTATATGTATTTAAAAATCCTATTAGGTATGGGGTGTGTTTGGATGTGAGTAGATTGACAACATAAAGGATTTTAGGAGGTTCGATCAATCAACATGCTATTTCACATTGTTGGTAAGCAATATATTCTAGGTGCATATTCGCCTCAATATGCTCAAATTTAATATGCTACTATATTTTGAATCATATTGGTTGCAAATTCTGAGCCTGTTTGGGTGTAAGCATATAGCATATATTATATTTGACTAGCATAATTGAGTAGCAGATACTAATAACATATCTACCCAGTAGATAATAGAGGTAATAAGTATAATGGGCCAGCAGAAGGAACCTAATCTGTTTTTAGGCCACCAAAAATTGCTGAGAAAAGGAATTCGGGCCAGACAACAGTCCAAATCGACCCAAAAAAAGATAGGGTTGTGCTTCGTGAATGCACGCGGCCAAGAGGGCAACGCGCCTTGTATTCCCGATCCCCACTCAGTAATAGTTGTCCAAATTCACCCATTTCTTCCCAATTCGCGATGGCTACATATTTTAGGGTTCCAATGTTGAAGAAGGGAATCGTTTCACGTAATGCCCGATCGAAACATTGATTTCACCAAAATCGCACAGTGTTGCTCGCGCGTTGGAGATTGAAGTGTAAAATGGGAACGATCGAACTCGGAAGCAGTAGCGTAGTAGGTGATACGTGGGCTTCGAGCGCAAAATTGTCATTGTGGAAGCAATGCGCGAGTGAAGACTTGTTGGAAGCCATCTAATGCCGGCCGGAGGTTCTATGGGTGCCCTCAATGGCGGGTAAGTTCTACGGGTAATCCCTCCTCACACCTGTGAAGACCTTGTAGCATGCCCATGAGACTTTCTAACTGGTGCGATCTTCTGTTTACCTATACCAGTGACCTACAAATGCACAACCAATTTAACCAAATTAACAGATGCCATCTTAGTATACTATCACTGGGAGGAATAGTAGTTAACCAATTTAAAGCCTTAATGCACAACTCACATCAGTGGTGTTTCTACTTTGCTCAGCTGCATTAGATGTTGCTGTTCCATGACCCATTTTTTGCTTCAAGCAGCACCACACTTACGGAAATACATCCGGATCTATCGAACCATGAAAATCCCAAAGTGAATAAATGTAGTATACAGACAAATGGACAAAAGATTACACAAATCACCCATCTCAACGTGGTCACAAGTATGACGTGGTCCTGTGCTTAAAAAAATGGCAGTGGGTATGAAAAAGCATCCATTTTTCGGTGGAGGTCCACTACCCAAGCCAAATACACTCCCTCAACCCCAAAAATCAACAACTCGACGCCTTTAATCACTACACTCCTAACAATATTTATTCTAATATAAACCTAACAGGAAACTTTTCCCCAAATTTCGCTCTCTCTGTAAACCCTAAAAAGGAAAATAGAAAACTTACAGGGTGGTGGAGGTGCTAAGTGGATCTTTGTATCAGCTTGCCGTAAGCCCATTCCGCCGGACGTCGCTCAAGAGCGGCAGCTTCGAACATCCACTGTATTTCTTCGCAAATTTTGTCTAAGGGAAGGGTTCAATCCTTGGGTGAATCGTGATAACACTTGGGGCTTCCTTTACCTTTCAATTTCGTGTTTTACTATAATGCCCAAAAAACGCATTCAACATAGTTAAAATCGTCAACACGTTTTTCCTACCCTTGGGCTAGCGCGTGTCCCACAATCGGCCCACATAATGTCTGAATGTGTTCAATTTGGACTGTTATATGGCCCGAATTCCTTCTCGCCGCTTAAATTCATAAATCAATTTATGGTGGTCTAAAAACATATTAGATTCCTTCTTGGCTCATTATACTTATTATCTCTAAATAATAATAACATATTTAATAAAAGATGTTTGGTATATAACATATAACAAGTAAAATTTTGCAATATGTTATATGCTCCCCCAATATACTTGCAACCAAACAACCTCTTTATTTATATTTAAAAACAATATATCTGCTAAATTATATTTTAATCTATCAAATAATTTTAATCATTATTATTATTGATGGTCAAATCTACTATTTATATCGGCTAATCAAATCTACTAGTCATATCTGCTGTCAATCATCTCGTAACTCCCAAAGTTTGGAGTTTAGAATTATGAGTTTTGAGTTTTGAGTCTGAGATCTTTTTTTCTAATTTAAATATTCGGTGTTTACTTTTAGAATTTAGCGGGTGGAAAGTAAAATTACATAATTTCCCTATAAGTGTTAATATATTATTGTTCTTTTATTATGTATTTAATTTTTGTATAATAAGTAATACTAATATATAAAAAAGAACTAGAATTACCCGCCCGCGCAATGCGCGGGAAAAAATGTTTCTATAATATTAATGATTTTTAATTATTTAAAGATTCAGCAAAAGAATAAATTGTCATCACGATTGAATGAAAGAAAATGTAAAATAGTACTACCCGCCCGCGCGATGCGCCGGGCTCGGATTAGTTATTAATATATTTTATGAAAAAGTATTATGACATTCTCATTGAGGGAACATATGTACATAAAGGAACTAACATAACAATACTAAGAAAAATAACATCACATTTTATTTTATTTGTTTATAACAAAAAAAATATTGTAAATTATCTATATCGTGAAAGAAAAGAATTTTTGTACTATATATTATAAATTTTTTATGTATACAATATTTAATTTGTAATCTTTATTATTATAGGTTGCCCTAAATGGGTCAAGCCCGCGGGGCACTGCCTGCAAAATGACTCATTTAGAGTCTCATCATTGAATATTAGTTAATATTGTTTGTAAAATTAAATATTTAACATAACGTCACCAAACATTTAAATCATTATCTTTGGTTGCATATTAAATTGTAAATTTTTATACAAATAGTTGGTATATTCTAGTATTTTCTATTTATTTATCTTTTTGAATCAGTTTTTTTTCTTATTAAAATAAAAAAAAAATCATCATCTTTGAATTGAAAAAAAAAATCAAGCATTTTGAGTTCATTACCACCCCTGATGCTCTGTGGCCTCTCAGGATTACAAACAGGTATATGATTCAGGAAGAAAACATGCCAATTATGATTCATGAAAAAAACAGTTACATTTTATTGGAGCTTTCCAAGTCACTGAATTGAAATCTCAGAATTAAAATTGAGATACTAAGGGTATGTTTGGAAAATAATTAGAGTTTAGCGTCTGGAGTTTGGAGTTTGAAATTAATGATTTAAAATAGTTTTAAATTTGAATAATGGTGTTTGGTAATACAATTTTAAATTAGAGTTTAGAGTCTGGAGTTTGGA
Organism: Hygrophila difformis; assembly: GCA_030278955.1. Taxonomy (NCBI): domain Eukaryota; kingdom Viridiplantae; phylum Streptophyta; class Magnoliopsida; order Lamiales; family Acanthaceae; genus Hygrophila; species Hygrophila difformis. The sequence goes on along the minus strand of JAOANR010000012.1, from coordinate 43,468,225 downwards.
AAGCTAAAAGCTGGGGGAGAGGAGCGTTCAGAGTTTAGATATTAGAGATTAAAATTTTGATGGTTATTGTAATTAGTGTTTACTATATATAGGATTTAGGCTATTTTTAGTATGTATTTTAAGAGTTAAACGCTAATCGCTAGCGTGTGTTCCCAAACGCAGTTGTCAAGTATTCATACTTTATCACAGAACACACAGAGATCAATATAAATCCATTGTTGTTGGCATTGTGAATAAAAACATGATATAACAGATATTTGGATGGTTGAGCATAAAAAAATATTTCATAAAAACATATTGACATGAGAAGAAAAAGCACCTTGTTTCCAAAATTTTCTTCATTGATCAATTGAAAAATCCATTGATTTTTTTCCCGATTTTAATAATTTAACACAATAATTTATTTCTTCCAAAATTTTCTTCATTGATATTTAGTTTCCATAAGTTAGGAAACTAAATATTCAATGAACTAAATATAAAGTAATCTTATCCGATAGTAATTCCTTCACATTAATTAAAGTAATCACTTGTTAACATTAATTATATTTCTTAATTGAATAATTCCTCTAATCCCTAATTTTCTTCCGGATTTTATTCAACAATAATTATTTAATATCCATTGATCATTACATTAATTGTGAATATAAGTATAATTAATGTTAATGCGAATAATTATTGAAGAAATTATTCATAATTTTATTTAATCTTAATCAATCATTGATGTGATTACCTTATATTATATTTTTATACATTTTTCAGAATATTGTATAAAAATTAGGGATTCATTGAGATAATAATCGAGAATATAAATAATTTACTTTTTTGGAATTATTTACTAAAAATTATGTATTTAAACAAAATACATGCTCTAAAATTTAGTTTCCATTTTATAATTTAATATTGTGTTTCCAAAATTTTCTTCATTTATCAATTCAAAAATCCATTGATTTGTCTTCCCGAAATTCTTCCCGATTTTAATAATCCAACACAATAAATTAATATTGTGTTTCAATTTGCTTCCAAAATTTTCTTCATTGAAATTTAGTTTCCATAAGTTGGGAAACTAAATATTCAATGAACTAAATATAAATTAATCTTATCCAATAATAATTCCTCCACATTAATTAAAGTAATCACTTGTTAACATTAATTATATTTCTTCATTGAATAATTTCTGTAATCTCTAATTTTCTTCCCGATTTTATTCAACAATAATTATTTAATATCCATTAATCATTACTTTAATTGTGAATATAATATAATTAATTTTAATTCGAATAATTATTGAAGGAATTATTCATAATTTTATTTAATCTTAATCAATCATTGATGTGATTACTTTATATTATATTTTTATACCTTTTTCGGAATATTGACTAAAAATTAGGGATTCATTGAGATAATAATCGAGAATAGAAATAATTTATGTTTTTGGAATTATTTACTAAAAATTATGTATTTAAACAAAATACATGTTCTAAAATTTAGTTTCCATTTTATAATTTAATATTGTGTTTACAAAATTTTCTTCATTTATCAATTCAAAAATCCGTTGATTTGTCTTCCCAATTTTAATAATTTAACACAATAAATTAATATTGTGTTTCAATTTTCTTCCAAAATTTTCTTCATTGTTATTTAGTTTCCATAAATTGGGAAATTAAATATTCAACGAACTAAATATAAATTAATCTTATCCAATAATAATTCATCCACATTAATTAATGTAATTACTTGTTAACATTAATTATATTTCTTCATTGAATAATTCCTGTAATCTCTAATTTTCTTCCCGATTTTATTCAACAATAATTATTTAATATCCGTTGATCATTACATTAATTATGAATATAATATAATTAATGTTAATTCGAAAAATTATTGAAGGAATTATTCTTAATTTTATTTAATCTTAATCAATCATTGATGTGATTACTTTATATTATATTTTTATACCTTTTTCGGAATATTGACTAAAAATTAGGGATTCATTGAGATAATAATCGAGAATAGATATAATTTACTTTTTTGGAATTATTTACTAAAAATTATGTATTTAAACAAAATACATGTTCTAAAATTTAGTTTCCATTTGATAATTTAATATTGCGTTTCCAAAATTTTCTTCATTTATCAATTCAAAAATCCGTTGATTTGTCTTCTCGAATTTCTTCCCGATTTTAATAATTTAACACAATGTTTCCATTTTCTTCCAAAATTTTCTTCATTGATATTTAGTTTCCATAAGTTGGGAAACTAAATATTCAATGAACTAAATATAAATTAATCTTATCCAATAATAATTCCTCCACATTAATTAAAGTAATCACTTGTTAACATTAATTATATTTCTTCATTGAATAATTTCTGTAATCTCTAATTTTCTTCCCGATTTTATTCAACAATAATTATTTAATATCCATTAATCATTACTTTAATTGTGAATATAATATAATTAATTTTAATTCGAATAATTATTGAAGGAATTATTCATAATTTTATTTAATCTTAATCAATCATTGATGTGATTACTTTATATTATATTTTTATACCTTTTTCGGAATATTGACTAAAAATTAGGGATTCATTGAGATAATAATCGAGAATAGAAATAATTTATGTTTTTGGAATTATTTACTAAAAATTATGTATTTAAACAAAATACATGTTCTAAAAAGGAAAATAGAAAACTTACAGGGTGGTGGAGGTGCTAAGTGGATCTTTGTATCAGCTTGCCGTAAGCCCATTCCGCCGGACGTCGCTCAAGAGCGGCAGCTTCGAACATCCACTGTATTTCTTCGCAAATTTTGTCTAAGGGAAGGGTTCAATCCTTGGGTGAATCGTGATAACACTTGGGGCTTCCTTTACCTTTCAATTTCGTGTTTTACTATAATGCCCAAAAAACGCATTCAACATAGTTAAAATCGTCAACACGTTTTTCCTACCCTTGGGCTAGCGCGTGTCCCACAATCGGCCCACATAATGTCTGAATGTGTTCAATTTGGACTGTTATATGGCCCGAATTCCTTCTCGCCGCTTAAATTCATAAATCAATTTATGGTGGTCTAAAAACATATTAGATTCCTTCTTGGCTCATTATACTTATTATCTCTAAATAATAATAACATATTTAATAAAAGATGTTTGGTATATAACATATAACAAGTAAAATTTTGCAATATGTTATATGCTCCCCCAATATACTTGCAACCAAACAACCTCTTTATTTATATTTAAAAACAATATATCTGCTAAATTATATTTTAATCTATCAAATAATTTTAATCATTATTATTATTGATGGTCAAATCTACTATTTATATCGGCTAATCAAATCTACTAGTCATATCTGCTGTCAATCATCTCGTAACTCCCAAAGTTTGGAGTTTAGAATTATGAGTTTTGAGTTTTGAGTCTGAGATCTTTTTTTCTAATTTAAATATTCGGTGTTTACTTTTAGAATTTAGCGGGTGGAAAGTAAAATTACATAATTTCCCTATAAGTGTTAATATATTATTGTTCTTTTATTATGTATTTAATTTTTGTATAATAAGTAATACTAATATATAAAAAAGAATTATTAATACACATTTCACAAAATTAGGCTCCCAAATTCCTTAAGCACTTTTATAGGACCACCCGGAAAATGTTTTTGAAATGGATCCGCTCCATCGGGGACAACGCCTACATGAGATAAACGGTGTGGATGCGTCTGGTGGTTGGGCTCCGGGTCCGGGATTCAGTCATAAGAAGACTGAAGACATAATACTCGTATAAGAAGCATTGGTCAGCCCGACAAGAAGTAGAAAGACATCATTTGGACATACTTTTTTGTCCTAACATAAAACAAATACGCACATCTAATCTAATCTAACATAATCTCACCTTCCCTTTTGTCTTTATTCTTTTTGACCAAATGATTTTGCCTTAGCCCTTCTCTAGCTTTTTACCGCTACAATTTTGTTTACTCGTTTTTATTTATTTATTTATTTTTCTTTTTTATTGCACTTTTTAAGTTAATTATCACGACAAGGAAAAAGTACCCTCCCATTGGGACCTTTCTGTTCTAACTTTACAATTTCCTAGGCAATAAAGAACATGAAAGATTGTCATAATCTTGCATGGTTATTATAACTCTTATAAAGAAATTACTCCTACTATATCGATGGATGGAAATAAGGTACGCACTTTTATGCTATTCTTATTATTGCAAATTACTAATTCCTCCATTTCTTTTTAAAGGTTACATTTCTCATTTGCACGTATGCCAATGCATATTTACAAAGATTAATAACTTAAATTCGGTACAAATAAAAATTCTTAAAATTTGATATTTAAAAACTATAAGATGAGACGAATCCAACAAGATCTCACTTGGCTATATTTTGTCTTCTATAACTATAACAAAAATAGAAGTCAAAGTACTCAATGAACAATAAAAAAAATCAACACGTAACATTTAAAAAGAAACGAAAGAGTACTATGCTTAACAGTATAGCGTTGCCCACAAATTCAAAATAAATATGTATCACTTTAATATTATATTTATATGACTATTAACAAAATGAAAGTAATAACATAATGATCGCCTTGAGATAACAAACAAAAAATAAAAGAAATAGTGTAGTGATCATATTTAAATACAAAAAACACAAATATCGTAGGGGAAATGAGCTGAAATATTCGACCGCATAAATTAATAACACTACTTAATTATATTAAGATATCACATTTACAATTTTAGGTCAAAGGTTTTGCTATAATGTACTACTATATCGTAGAGCTGAGGGTACTACTTATGCATTATACTGTAATTAATAAGGTAGTATAAAATTTAAAACTAAAGGTTAAAAAAAGTGTTGATGTTCAAATTTTACCAATGGAATAGCACTATGTTGTATAATTGCCTCCCCAATTTTGCATAAAAAGCAGTGTGCCTTCTCCATCATTAATCACAATTTAAATCCCAGAACGGCAGCCATTTATTCCCTTTCCAAGGACTATGAGAATGTTTGGAAGCCGTCGGATCTGTTAGCGGATGCGAATTCGGAAAGAGAATTGTCTCACAATCTGCTCTTCAAATATACTATCTGCTAGCAGATCTGCTGACTCCCAAACATCCACTATATGATGTAGAAAAAACATTGCAAAGTCGGATGTGAAGTCGGATGTGTAAAGCTCTTGTATCTTAGTAGTACATTCTTACTCTTCTAATTAAACTTAAAATTTATTACAAGGCCACTAGCCTATGTAATTTGTTGTAATGTGAATTTCTATTAGCACAATAAATTATTGGATGAATTCATGGGTACCTTTTGGAAACCCACAAGTCCAAAACTTCGGTCTTAAGATTAAGCCCACCAAAAATATCTAAATTTTGTAGTATAAATTATAGGGTTGAATGGCAAAAGTAGGACACTTTATTCGTGGGCCAGGGAGAGCCTCCATAGACCATAACCACCACTGTGTAAATAATAACAACCTCATAATTTACACATTTTATTTCAAGATTCAATCATGATGCACACGCATAGAAATAAAATAATCGTGTTTGTCATTTATTTCCCGTATCCGAGATAGTACTGCTATTTCTCTATGTTAAAAACTAATTTATTGAATATAAAATTATTTTTGGTTTCAAACAAGGGGTTTTTATTAAAAAAGGCCACAACCACAAAATACTTCCAATACGAGACCAGCATACCAAATACATTCCGTATTAACACCAATATACTATATACATTCAAAATCAGGACCTCACCATTTAAAATAAATTAATAATGTAAATCAGGTGTGAATATACAAGATTACCCTTACCTTTTTTGTACTTTTCTGAACATGATGTGAAAGGTGGATGAGTGAGACAAATTTGACAAACTCCTCATTGCTTCTTCTTCCTTGGGCCCATCGAACACCATTATTCCTCTATTTGCAGCCAGCAGCTCCTGGAGACACCATTATTCCCATTTTTGCAGCGAGCAGCTCCAGAAAGACACCGGAAGGGTGGGAACAAAGGCGGCGACCTCCATTATCGGAGTTCTCTGGCGGAAGAGCGCATCAAGCGGTAATAGCTCTCGTTTTCCAATCTTTCGGGGGTGGGAAGCTTGTTGAAGAAGCTCCCAAGACTGGCCGAAAGCGCGCATAGCGGGGGAGTAGATTCGCGTGCTTGGTGGGTGGAAGGAGAATGCTTTAAGAGGGTTTAGGGCTGTTATTTAGGGTTTGGTGGCTGGAAAAAGGTTAGGGTTCGCGGAGGCTGTTATTTAGGTTTTTCTACAGGGTTTTCAAAAGTGGGTAGGGGTGAGGAAGATGGCAAGCAGGGAGCAAGGGGGTGGGCGAGATGTCATGTTATTTTGCCATTACAACGGACAAGCCCATCTCGTGCGGATAAGGGATGACGATGCCCTTGCGGATGTGAACGGAAAGGTGACGGAGAAACAGGTTAATGTATGTTCAACAACACACACGCTCCACTACGATGAACCCGACGGGGGTTACACAATGGAGATAATGAATGATGACGATGTGAGACGGATGTCGACTTTGAATCTATCCTTTATGAGGATGGTTTCAATATATGATACCATTTTCAATGCAATGAAATTATCAGTTTCAGATGACGTAATTCACGAACAAATGATGTGCACATCATATTTAAACTTTACAAGCATTTACAGGACAGAAACCAAAGAAATACAAGTCAACTGGTAACGAAAACACTAATGTAATGGACACATAATACCTCCAGAAGTGGGAAAATACGGTTATTGTTCAACACATTAAAAAGTCAAAAATAATAAAGTTATTGTTCAACGCGTAAGGTTATAAGTGATGGTCACATAAAAAAAAATGCATCACTCATGGCAAACAAAGTAATATGTTTATTGCATTGATGGTTTGAATGGATGGTACTTAGGTATGTGAATGGAAGAGTCACATTATAGATTCTTACTCACTCACACATGATATCTTTCTTTATTTGATTCCACTAAATCGCTATTATCATTGGAGGCGAATTAGACTTCAACGTTGGGTCACGTCAAGATGCAATTGGGAACTGTTTCGGTTCCAAATTGCTATTTTACAAGATAAACTCTGTGGATCAGTCAGAATACCAATTTTATTAAAGTATAATACAATTCTTGTAGCAATCTCAGTACCATTCTCATTCCCTATCTATATCATTGACTTTCCCGATTCATACTGTTATAATGTTTATTGTTGTTAAGGGTGTTTTAGTAGGTTATTGTTGCAAATTTACTGTATTGGCTTCCTATTTAAGGTTTTCAACCATTGTACAACACTCCCAACCATTAGCCATATCGATTTATGCAATATACTATACTTGTATGAACCATTGTTGGAACATCACTTAGTTCAATATAGTGAATTGTGTTTCAAGATTATCACTTAGTTCAACATAGTGAATTGTGTTTCAATGTAGTAGGAACATCACTTAGTTCAACATAGGAACATCACTTAGTTCAACATAGGAACATCACTAAGCTCAACACCAAATATTGTGTTACAAGATTATCCACATCACTTAGTTTGGGGCTCTTACCTACTTTGTTATGAACCAATTAATGATACTTGAAGGAAATATACGTAATAGTGTTTATGGTATGATTCCATCGAACACCATTAATCGATTTCCAGGTCTGACACCATTACTGAACAAAGTTTGCAATCTCGTAAAAATAAATACCAACAGTACTTTCTTTAGAGGCGGATACGATTGTTCTACATAAAATACCATTCATCACATTGCACAGTACCAACAAACGAACATGAACAACACGATTGTCCACATACACTGTGGACCATTCATCAAACGGCAAAATACCAACGATTCATCAGAACACCATTAACCCAAATATTCGACCACTAAAACCGTACTATCAATCCATCAACCCATAAACATGTATCAATACTCAACAAATAATCAAACTACTGATCATAATCGATCAACCATTTGAGATTATGAGAAGGAGAGGCAGCATCGTCATTCGGCTCGGAAGCATCAGTCGTGGGCTCGTGAACAACATGGGGATCAGTCGTGGGCATGGGAATAGCTGGGGCATCAGTCGTGGCCACGGGAACAACAAGGGGATCAGTAGTGGGCGCGGGAATAGCTGGGGCATCACCCGTGGGTATGGGAACTGTCTAGGCATCAGTCGTGGCCCAGCTACACATCAAATCCAGTATCTCCTGCCTTTTTAGTGCCCCGCTCGCATTGAAATACTTTTGCCTGAACGGCGATTTTGGCACACACCTCATGTGCACGTGCATGCCCTCGTACTGTAGCCCCAGCACCACAGAATATTTCCACGCATTGAACTTTACTGTAGATCCCTCTCCAAACAAAAAACATCCCAAGTCCGCATTATAGTACTCCACCAACGATTGCAGCCTCGTCTTGCTATTGTAGATCGAATCAATCTTCGCGAAGTGGTAGAATGAAGTGGACTTTATCGCCTTCCATTGATCGTCCGTTATTCTCTCTCGTATGCTACTCATTGTATCTTGTAGAACACTCAGTGTACAACGTGATATAATGGTGGCCTGTCCGCTCGTCTTTGCATTGTCCTCCTTCATTTGCGTCTCTTCACTTTCATTCTTCTTTGTTCTCTTCCCTTCCCGCCGACGTTTCGGGGCCATTTCTGGATACCTGCTAACACATTTCATTTATACCAATGTCATGCGCAAATAATACAGGTGTACCAGTTTACCAAATTCTTATCTTAGAAACATTCTGTAATCATCGACTTCAAATTCACATACATGCCCAATACCAGGAAACATTGTAGAATAAAATTCTTTTGCAAAACCATGGGATATTGCACCACACAACAACATTAAAGGGCTATAATACCGACCAAACAGGCAACACCTATTGAACATCACCGGCAAATTTTCAGAATGTGACTGGATCAATTCCGTAAGAAATTCAAAACCCCCAAATCCATTGCAGCGATCACTGAAAAATTTCAACCAATAACCAATCAAAACACCCAAAATCGATTGCACCCTACAATAAATAATTTCAACCAATAACCAATCTCAAATGGCATATGAAACTAGTAAGTAGCACCAAATGGGCTATAATGCTGATAATAAAATCAAAACGCAACAACTGCATCTAGATCGAATCAACTAAAATCACAACTACCGCCAGAAAAATCCTATCTTGGAACTTCGATTGCTGAGTTCTTGCACCGATTAAGAAATCAAAGAAATTAAAAAACGAAATCAAGTAGATTACTCCAACTCAACAAAACCATGTCGAAATCAAGTATTCAAAAACAAGGGCTGCTGTGTTCAAACCGCAACAACTAGCCCTAAATCGAGAAAAAAAAATCGCAAACCCTATTGGCTTAAATCGTTCACTTTCATCAACATCAAACAAATAAACAAATCAAAATAACTAAAACCCTAACTCCACAAAACCCATTCACATACCTTTCTCTTCGGTCTTGCGGTGTTCGAACCGCAACAATGGTGACAATGGAGAACGGAGCCGCGCCGGGGAGTGGGGAGTCCGTCCGTTTCCTGGCTTTTGCAACCTCACTGAGGCGAAAATGAAGAAGGTAGCCATGCTGTCTTCAATTTTTATGAGAGAAAATGGGGGTCTGAATGTTTGAGAAGAGAGAAGAGGGAATGGTAGGGGTGAACAACAATGGTGGAGTGTGGAGGAGACAGGACAATTATTTCCTTGCAGCAGTTGCAGCCTCGGTCTCCGGGACGAAAAGTGAAATTGTCCATTATACCCTCAATTCCATTACTTGGGTGTATTTTCTGACAGGGACAGCTTCGTCATTTCGCAAATTATATTTTTGAAACTAAATGTAAATACATAGGATGGTACTCAATAGGTAGTATTTTGGTATGCTGGTCTTGTATTGGGAGTATTTTCCTCAACTGGTCTTTTCTTTACATTTCCCGTTCAAACAATGCAAAGTGGAGTATTTAAATTTTAAGGAAAAGTGGAAACACTTATAAGTGTTTTTGGCGGGATAATGTCCAAACAGGTCCCGTAACTATCACTAAAAACTAATTTAGTCCTAAAACTTTTCTAATAAACAAAATGATCTTGTAACTTTCATTTTCTCAATCAATTTAGTCTTGAGGACCTTTCTGTAAATTTTATTTGGGCCCTCAAATTCTATTTATACCATTTGACTTTTAAAACTATTATCTTTACCCATAAAACTTTAATTTTATTCAGTTTAGTCATTATTACTTCTATTTAAATTAAAAATATAGATTTGCTTGAAAATTGATTTGCTTAAAAATATATATTTAAATTACTTATATTATTTATAATATTTTATCTCTTAATGATGAATATTTAATTATTTTATGAATTCAAAATAGTTTGATACTTACAATTATTTTCATAAAATAATTATTTGTAAGTTTCTTTTTTTTTACGTATGCCTAAAATAATTTTAAGGTTTTTATTTATTTTTTATTTATGTATCAATAAAATAATTATTTTTAAGTTTTTTATTTATGTATCCATAAAATAATTGTAGGTTTTTTATTTTTTATTTATGTATTCAAAAAATATTTTTGTTTGAAATAATTCGTAGGTTTCAAATTATTTGAATTCATGAAATAATTAAATGTTCACCATTAATAGAAAAATATTATAAATAATATAATTAAGATGTTCTTCAATAAAACCTAGGCACTGATACAAATTTTCAAGGAAATCTATGTTTTTAATTTAGATGGTAATAAGGACTAAATTGCATAAAATAAATTTTTTGGGTACGTGTAATAATTTAAAAAAGTCAAATGGCCCAAATAGAATGTGGGAGCCCAATAGGAATTTGCAGAAAGATCATTATGACCAAATTGGTTGGGAAAATGAAAGTTACAGGGCCATTTGGGTAATTGAAATACTTTCTGGACCAAATAAAAATTAGGGGAAAGTTATAGGACTAAATTGGTCATTATCCCTATTTTTGGCCATTGTTGGAGTACTTAAATACTCCCTCCGTTCCTTTTTAGTTGTCTCTTTCAGCTGGTTAGGGAAGCTCGTTTTTTGATTTGTTCCTTTGTTCATTATGAGGCAAAAATACATTTACACCACCTAAAACTCTCTTATAAGACCATCTCCAGCCGAGAACACCAAACTCAAACCCAAAATGCAGTAAATATCACATCAAACAGTAGTTCATCTCCAACCGAAAACACTAAACTTAAACCCAAAAGAATATTCTATAGAATATTCTCTTTTTAAGTATTCAAAATAAAAAAAGTAGTGTGGGAATAGTGTTGGTGTGATGAACAGTACAAACTCAAATTTGAGTTTGAGTTACTGCAAAATGGGAAAAAATGCATTTTGTATTTGCGTTTGGAGTACCATTGAACTAAAATTTACCTATTTTTTGAGTTTTTGCATTCGGTTGGACATGCTCTAACCAACGAAACCAAGATAGTACGTATAGTCAAAGCTTATTTGATTATTAGCTTGGCTGTATTTTATAAGATTCATTCAATGTTCTCATAAATTTTACTATTTGCTAGTTAGCGACAGTTGAGAACTTATTCGGTCTTTTGTGAATTTTAATTAGCTATATTGAACATATTATTGACTATTGAGTTTTTAAAAAAGATTTTATTACACACACTACTATATATTGATAGAATATTTTGTCCTGTAACTATATATAGCATTTAAGAATAGAAAATAATGACAAATAATTCACTTTAATGTGCATCAAATTAAATTAATGATATGTAAAAAATTAATGTGAAACGAAACAAAAGGGAGTGGCTGATGTCGGAAGATAGGGATTATATTCCCCTATGTAGGGTGCACTTGACTCAAATATATGCCCCTCCTTTCTTTTTAATTAGCTAACTGATTTTTATTTTTTATTTTTTGGATAAAAAATGCAGAGCAGCAAAGAGTTACAAAACTACGAAAAATTACAGCAAATGAGGCAAAGAGAGAGGAAACAAAAAACAGAAAGCCAGAAATAGCAAGAGCTAAAAACGAGGGAAACAAGCCCCAATCGAGTCCGCAACAAGGCAAGGGCGCACATCATCCGGAGGGACTTCCATGTAGTGAAGAAGTCAACTGACCTAGCTCCCTTTCGAGTCAAGGCATCAGCCACAGTATTATCTTCACGAAGAAGATGATTCCAACTATATCCAGGGTGCAGCTGAAGGAACTCTGTAATGGACCGCACCAGAGGGGCCACTAGAGACTCCATGTGTAATCATGTGAAGTGCCTCCACAGAATCAGAGAAGCATATAGCCGAAGAAACTCCACGACAATGAAGCGCCAAGATACCATTCTAAATACCCCGCAGCTCCGCCACAAGAATGGAGGTCACACCCACAAATCCTGAAAAACCATCAACCCAAAGGCCATCCCCAGTGCGAATAACACCACCGAAACCCGCCGGGCCAGGATTTCCCAAGGAACTGCCATCAACATGCAATAATACACCAACATGATGTGTCGGATTCCAAGTGACCAAGCGAAGAGGCTTGGAGACAGGAGGGCGGCTATAAGCAGCCTCCAACATCAAGCCAAAGTTTCGAGGTTCCGTTACCACCGATGGCGTACGGACCGGAACCCCACCCATGCAATACGAATTCCGCCCTCGGCATATGAACCATAACATCGCCCACTGCATGAAACCCCAATTCCGAGTAAGAGCACGGAACCACGGCACTACATCAGCTGAAGAGCCTGGCGGAGGGAGTGAACGTAAACCACCAACTTGCTGCCAAGAAGCAACAGCCCACGCACAACCAAAGAATAAGTGATAGATGGACTCCTCAGACGTATTACAGACGGCACACATGGAAGAAGATGCAATACCTCGATGTGTCCGCAAGGAATTTGTTGGAAGAGCATTGTGCAAAATTAACCAAACCATCAGGCAGAGCTTCTCAGGAAGACGCAGCTTCCAAGCCTAAGCACACTCACCTTCATGAAGAAACCCTCGCTGGTGCATGAGCCAACAATATGCATCTGACATAGAATATTTACCAGATACACTACCCATCCAACACCACACATCCGCAGCCTGGTGATGCAAAGTGATCGGCCCTATCTCACGAATTTCAGAAAGGACAGAGTCCGGAAGCAAGGTGACCAACCTTTCCCAACACCATCGTCCATCCATGTAGACATCTCGAACACGCATAGCACTATCAGACACATGGACGAATGGAATCTGAGGTGCAATAGCACCACCTCGAAGCCATGAGCCATGTCAAAAACTACACCCACCATGCCCAAGCCTCAACCGAAAGCCAGCCATGAGAATAGGGCTGACCCTAGCAAGCGTCTGAAATGTTGGCGAAGAGCGTGGCATGTGTTGGAAATAGCCACTGCCACAACCATATTTTCCAATAAATAATTCCACCCAAGGCTTAGCAGCATGATTCAAGATATCATTAAGAAGCTTGCCAATCATAACAATATTAATATCCCGAGACTTCCGAATTCCAAGACCACCCATATTTCGCGGCGCAGCAACTTTATCCCAGCTAACAAGATTAATCCCATGATCACGAACATCCTTCTAGATGAAGTATCTAGTGATCCGATCAATAGTAGCACAAATAGAAGAGGGGACCCAAATCATTGGCATAACATAAGTCAGGATAGCATTCAAGACTGATCTCGGCAAAGTGACTCGACATGCCTTAGTGAGTAATCCTCGCTTCCAAGAGTTCAAGGTGGCATGCACTTTATCAATAAGAAATTGCAACTTAGGCGCCTGAACAGCCGTATGAAAAAAAGGGAACCCTAAATATTTTCCCCAAATCTGTGCCAAAATTAACATTCAAAATTGAAGTAACATGGGAAACATAAGCTGGAGTAACCCCTGAAGAAGCAAGAGCCATGTACTTTGAAGCATTAATCTTGAGCCTCGACCTCCTGGAAAACTCTGATAACACCTCATTTATACAAGAAATGCTACTATGATCCACTTGAGAGAAGAGCAATAAATTGTCAGCGAAAATTAAATGGGAGATAGGCGACAACCCCCTTCCCAACGAAATAGGCTTCCAGTGACCAACAACCACCCTGTCTCGAATAGTACATGAGAGCTTCTCCATGACCACAATAAAAAGATAAGGCGATAGGGGATCACCTTGGCAAATCCCTTTAGTCGGTGTAAAGGAAGACAATGGCGCACCATTCCACATAATGGAGTACGTTGGAGATCTCAGGCAAACATAATAACACGAATGAGGGCACAAGGCAGCCCTAACTCCCGCATACACTCCTCAAGGAAGTCCCAATTAACATTATCATACGCCTTTTCTAAGTCCACTTTCAACAAAAAATCCGGAGATCGCCGCCTGGTATTTTGAAATGTAGAAACAACTTCTTGTAACATAATAGCATTGCCAGTTGTTCCACGGCCAGGCAAGAAAGCCGATTGAAACGACCCAGTAGCAGATTGCAAAACCGGCCTTAAGCGATTCACTAACACCTTCGTCAAGATTTTATAACAGACGTTGCATAAGCTAATAGGGCGAAACTGTCTAATGGAAGTCGGAATGTCAACTTTATGTATCAAGCATATAAAAGTAGCAGCCATGGAGCTATCGCACTCGCCAATAGCCACAGCGGATTTGACAAAATCCTCGACTGCATCCTTAACCGAACTCCAATATAACTTATAAAACTGTGCCGGAAAACCATACGGACCCGGGGCCGCAAGCCCTTAAGCTGCTGAACAGCGGTGGTGATTTCGCTGGAATGGACAGGGGCATCCAACTGATGATCATCATCAATATGAAGCAGCAGAGATAAGGGACAAATGGATGAGGGGAATATCCATAAATAGAAAAAAAAATGATCAGTAACATGTTGCTTAATAGTAGCATCATCTGTTGTCCAAACCCCATTAACATCCAAGCTAACAATCTTGCTACGCTGTCTGTGAATCAAAGTCTGAGAGTGAAAATATTTGGTATTTTTTTTATCACCATGAGTCAACCATTTGTCTCTCGATTTTTTATACAAAAAGATCTCCTCTTGACGAAGTACTTCATCAATTTCAGAAGCTAACTGAATCTCCAAACGGGAAAGAGTAGAACAATCCCAGCGTCCAAGTAAACGATGCACACCTTCCAATCTCCGAATGAGCTTATACTTTTTTTTTCTTGATATTTCCAAATGTATGCTCATTAAAGTAAAGGAAGGAGGCCGTTCACCAAGGGATCGAATAGCCTGGCTGCAGCAGACTAACAAGCCACTATGGTCCGAAACCCGGCGAGGTAATACCTTCACATGTCCCTGGGGAAATAAATGAAACCAATCAAAATTCGCACACGGTCAAGACACTTCCGAGCCAAAGCGCCACCAGTAGTATTTCTTTGCCACATAAAGGCACTTCCAATCGTGTGAATATTACTAACTCCGCAGTCATCAAGCATTTCACGGAACGCCTCGCATTGCCTAGAATTAACCGACATGCCAAAAACTTCACTCTTATACATAACATCATTCCAATCTCCAGCGAGAAGCCACGACTCAGAGATCCCACTCGCTAGCCGCGTAGATAAGACCAACCTAAAGAACGAGCATGAGCAATGGATTAACATAAACAAGGGACAACAACCAGCTTACTTGTCCAAATCCAATCCGGAGGGTAATCACCCTAGAGTAATCAGCTTCGACCTGCAAAGAGAATGAGGTTCCAATCCGCCGAAGAACCCATAGGCCTCCAGCCATCCCCACACACTCAACTATATGGAGAGCCTTATAATTGAGGCAATACAAGAACACTTTTAAACGAGCAAAACAACCCCTCGGCTCCATTAAAAAAAGAACAGACGGGCTATATTGACGAAGGACATCCGCGAGATGGCATTGTGTATTTCTGTGCATGGCTCTGCGAATATTCTTTGCCAGAACACTGAAGTCTTTGAACTCAATCATCATTAACTAGCAACAGGAGAACCCGGAGCACCATAGTCCGAGGCATCTTTCTCCATCTCAGGATCCTCACTTGCTAATGCTGAGAAAGAATTATCATCATTCTTAGCCGAACTCACAGAATTAACCGGGGAAAAATGCCGAAGACGCTTCATATTACCCCTACTTTGATTCAGCAAAGCAGCAGCCCCAACTGAACCCACCAAATTCACAGCCTCCTTCACAATACCTGAGGAAGAAGGCACCCCACCAAGGGATGAATTTGAATTTTTCCCAGCATTTAAAGGCAATTCTTTGGCCGAGGCCTGGCCATGAGTTCTAATCACATTAGTAATATCCTGAAGAGGGGACTTCAGCCGACCACCTATAGCATGAATCAAATCATTGCCCACTAATCGACCTTTACCTCGAGGACGCACAGGACGAGTGACCATAATCCATTCACCATGCGCTGCAATAGGGTCCCGATTACCCTCCAACACAATAGATTCATCCATATATGCATTCACGGCAGCCCCATTACTTTCTCCAGGCTGCCCAGATTTATCACTTTGATCACTAGAAGTGGCAGGCACCTTTTCCTTCCCAGGCTTGGCAGAAGTATGCGACCTCTCTTCCTGAGGAGTAGCCCTCGCCGTAACATTTTCCACCACAGTAATGGTAGCCTTGCACGCGCGCATTAGAACATGTCCCAAGGGACATCTTAAATCTCCCACAACTAGTGCAGATATTGTGCAAGCCCTCATAAGAGACCAACTGCCAATCATCATTAACAAGCACTTTACCAATGACCGGCTTGGTGAGATCAATCTCAACACACACACGAGCAAATTGGCAACGCTTCATATCTTTAGAAGTACCATCAACCTTAATGGGCCGACCAACCAAGCGTCCAATAATCATCAGGGCTTCATCCGTAAAGAAAACGGGGTTGAGACCCGGAAATCGGACCCAAACGGATGTCTTAACCATATCCATGTCAGGCCGAAGAAATAGACCAAGGGCCGCCATACAAGGCATGTTCCCTATCTTCAGCATTATCAAACTTAGCATAGAAAAACCCTTTAACGCCATCAGTTAGCACCATATGGCCTTTAGGAAGCCAGAGACGTTTCAGCCTTTCCTGAAAAAACTACAAGTTAAAATTCTTCCCCATAACCTTAACGACAAGCGCATCCTGGAATGGCTGACACAGAAGAGTCATTGCTTCTTCATTAAAAACAACAACAGGTAACAGAGGATTAACCCCAACAATGGAGGTAGTCATCATGGACGACAGTGGTCCAGTCAGAGCAGTCGGGACCGACGAGGGAGTAGAGTCACGGAGCATGATGTCCCGAAACGAAGGTCGAGGAGGCGGAGAACCGTCAGGCGAATCCGGCGGTTCAGGCGGTTGACGAACCGGTGAACATGGGGAGGTAACTGCCGCAGAGTCAATGTCTATATCCATGTTTTTTCATTTATGACTTTAGGTTAATTAGCTCACAGATTTTTGAAGTATTTTAAGATAATCATTTTTTTAAAAAAGAAATCTTCCCATTTGTTACTGTAAAAAAAAAAAAACTTACTCCATTTCTTTTTAAAGGTTACACTTCTCATTTGCACGTATGCCAATGCACATTTTCAACGATTAATAACTCAAATTCGGTACGAGTAAAAATTCTTAAAATTTGATATTTAAAAACTAGAAGATGAGACGAATCCAACAAGATCTCACTTGGTTATATTTTGTCTTCTATAACTATAATAAAATAAAAGTCAAAGTACTACTATGAATAATATAAAAAGTCAACACGTAACATTTAAAAAGAAACGGAGAGAGTAATAGGTGAGGCACTTTGTCGTGACCATGATGGATGGCTCCACCAATATGCTTGCTCATGACATTATTGCTAAGGGTGTTTTTGAAATAGTTTGAATGAGACACATTTTCTACTTTCGGGCATATATATATATGTAGGAACAACTATGAGGGTTGATTTTTGTCTTCATTATAACTCACTCAAAAGGGTTCATTTTTGTCTTCATTATATTACAATATTTTTTTGTTTATGAGAATACACTTATTCCACTTTTTATTTTATCTCCATGTGGTAAGTGGTAAATTATTTGCTTGAAAAAGGGGGTGTTATGTTCATCATGCAAAAGGAATTGGTTTCTATACTAATTTTTTATTTGCCGGAATGTGTATTTAAGAGGTTGTTTGGATTAGCGATATGAAACAGATTATCTGATTATTGCGTTTTCAAAACGCAAATAATCAGGTTTGCAGCACCTTTTTTTAGTGGTTAAACTGATTATTTGCGTTTTGAAAACGCAATAATCAGATAATCAATTTTCTTGCAGCTTATCCAAACACCCTCTAAATTAAGAATATAATCAATTAGGAAATATAATTAATAATATATTTTCAAAGTGATCAAAAATTCAAATTGATAATTGCACATTCAGTAATCAAAGCAATACATGTAGAAACCAAAACAGCACATAGACATAGTATTATAGTAACCGGACGACTGCCTGAAACAATAAATAAGAAGAAAGATAAATTAATGCATAGCTCAACCCGCAACTTGTTGCCTTGTTTTTTTTGGCTTGAACAGCCTTAGAAGGCTAGTGAAAAGCAAAATATACACGAAAGTATAAGAACATCAAAATAAATACATCAAAACCAAAATGCTGGCAAAACTGATCATCTGAGTAGTCTAGCTGCGAGGGAAGCAAGCTCCGGCCTGATCCGCTGTGAGTAAATGTCGAACTGAATCCGGGGGAAAAGCCCACGTCGTGAAGAATGCGTCACTATTCACTCCTAGGTGAGCTAGCCCATCTGCTACTGCGTTTCCTTCTCGCCAAATGTGTTCAAAATAACATCTATCAAAAGAACCCCGCAACCCATCAATCTGAAGGAGGAGCGCAGCAAGTGCATGAGTAAGTTTCCTTGGTGCCTTGATGAGGCGGACAGCTTCAAGTGAATCACACAAACATAACATTTCTTTGACCCCAAGATCCTTAGCAATTTGAAGGCCGGCAAGAACTCCAGTAACCTCTGCTTGCAAAATAGGAGCATCCCCAATGAACCCTGTGACAGCGCCCATCCATTGACCTGATTGTTCTCTTATGACAGCTCCAAACCCGGCTCTCGCCTGGTCATGCAATCTGGATCCATCAGAGTGTAGAAACACTCCATTCCAACCTCCCATATTCCAAGAAATGAGACGAGGGAGAGGAGCATACAGATCCAAGCTTCTTCTATTATTCCCCAACTCCATTTGCCAAAATGAAATCTGTCGAATCAAAGAAAGTGTCTTTGTATTAGTGCCCTGAAATACTCTCCTGCATCTTTCCTTCCATATCAACCAAGTAGCCATGATGAACAGATCACCAAATGCTTTATACATTGCACACATCCAGAACCTTATGTCATGAACCTGCATAGTATTAATATCAGGAGGGATTGGGACATGAAGTGCCTCCCATATGTGCTGTGTCCATGTACAATAAAATAGGGAATGAGACCAAGTTTCCCTCTGAACACCACATATTGTACATAACGGGCTATTGGCAAGATGACGATGATACCTTAGATCATTACCTGGCAGCGCATCACAGCATATCAACCACAAAAAGAAACATACTCTTTCAGGGAAATCAGTATTCCATATCCATTTCCATCCATTAGCCGGCAGCTGCTCTCCCAGGAGGTATTTATAACCTGATGCAGAAGAGTACACACCTTCCAGATTACCCTTCCATCTCCATCCATCCTTCAAACTATCATGTATCTTAGGTGGGGGTTGTCTCAGAATCTGAATCTTCAAGCTTTCAGGTATAACTGAACAAACTGGTGTGAAATCCCAGTTATGTAGGTTGACAACATCCTTTATTCTCAAGTCTAAATCACAAGTTTCAACAAATGGTATCCTTGGACCAAGTGCTCTTCCTTGGAACCAAGGTGCAAACCAAATTGAACTTTCTCCTCCAGCTACCTTGAATTCATATCCCCCTGAAAGAGTAATAAGTGCACGCCTAATACTCCTCCATGTAAAGGATCCAACCACAGGAAGAGAAGCCAAACATTTAGCTGTCTGACAATATCTCCCCCTGAATTCCTTAACCCACACTTTATCACGGCCTTGAATGAAGTCATAGCCAAGCTTGCCAAGGAGTGTCGTATTACACATCCTAGCACTGCGCAGGCCCAACCCTCCTTGTCGTCTTGGTGCAGCAGCAACATCCCATTTTACCAGGTTTAAGCCCTTACCTCTCCTATCCTTCCATACCAGGGATCTAACACGTCGATCAATACTTTTGCAAACCGATTCTGGCAGCCAACCTATTTGCATACAGTATGAAGGTATGGTTGCAAGTACATGTCTAGCAAGGGTAAGCCTTCCTGCCTTGTTAAGAAGCCTCATATTCCAGCATGATACCTTATTATCCATGCGTTCAAGAATGAAATTATATGCAGTAGCCTTGACGCGACCATGATGTATGGGAAAGCCTAAGTATTTCCCCAACAGATTTGTGAAAGGTATAGACATAAAACCAGCAGCCCAAAGCTTCTCTTCATCAGTGACACCCTTGGAAGCAAAACACCTAGATTTCAACTTGTTAACCTTGAGACCAGAAGCAGCAGCAAAGCTTTGCAATGTGGCAGAGACTGAGGCCAAACTGTGATCATTAATCATCATGCTAAGAATCAAATCATCAGCAAAAATCAAATGTGAAAT
Organism: Hygrophila difformis; assembly: GCA_030278955.1. Classification (NCBI taxonomy): domain Eukaryota; kingdom Viridiplantae; phylum Streptophyta; class Magnoliopsida; order Lamiales; family Acanthaceae; genus Hygrophila; species Hygrophila difformis. The sequence goes on along the minus strand of JAOANR010000012.1, from coordinate 43,447,569 downwards.
TCCCTCTGTCTGTGAGCTTAACCTAACAGGTTCCCATCTGTGACTATTAACTTCACAGGAAATTGCCAAAGACAACCTTTCCATAACAATGTTAAATAAGTATGGGGAGAGAGGATCTCCTTGACGCAGTCCCCGTTGTGGCGTGAACTCCTCAAGAGATTCCCCATTCCATAGTAGTGAAAAGGAAGGTGAAGTAACACAGCACATGATAACTTTACAAAGAGCATCAGGCAGTCTCATTTGTTGCAGACATTCCTCCAAGAAGGACCATCGAACTTTATCATATGCCTTCTCCAAATCAATTTTAATCACCATAGCTTTCTTATTGAAATTAGCTCGGGATATTTCATACACTAATTCTTGCAAAAGGATTGCATTATCCACCGTTCCCCTTCCGGGAATGAAGGCTGCTTGCAAAAGGGAAATAAACTTCTCCATAAGAGGCCGCAAACGATTAACAATAACTTTAGAGATGAATTTATATGCCACATTACAAAGGGTAATTGGCCGGAACTGACTAAAATTAGATGGCACAGGTACCTTGGGGATTAAACATATATATGCTTTTCCCAGATGACGATCAAAAACACCTGTGTGAAATGCCTCGCGAACCATTCTAATCATCTCAGCCCCAACCTCCGGCCAATATTTGTTATAAAATTCAGCCTGAAACCCGTCAGGTCCGGGGGCAGCTAACGGTCTAAACTGCTTTCGAGCAAGCTCGACTTCAGACTCCTGAACTTCATCATGTTGCATATCCATACCCCTTTGATGAATAGAACATAAAGGTGGAAAGCTATCATCGATTGGAGTGACATTACTATCCAAGAACATCTTATAGAAATACTCCCTCGCTGAAGCTTTGAGTACAGCCACATCAGAGCACCACACTCCATCCTCTAAAAATATTCCATGCACCTGCTTGCGGTGGTAATTCATCTTCGCTTGTGCATGAAAAAATTTAGAGTTACGATCCCCCCTCTTGATCCAACTCTCTCGTGCCCTCTGAAACCAGAATGTTTCCTCCTTGTCCAGGATGTCTTGGTAATCCTTCTGCAACTTCCTTTCCAAAGAGAGATGCCACTGAGAATTCACATTAGCTAATAGATTATCGAGCCCTGCTAACCTTCGAAGGAGTTTCTTCTTCTTGTTCCTGATCTGCCTGATCTCAAGGAGGCAATGCTGCATAGAGAGGCCTTGCAGCCGTAGCAATTTATCCTCCACTGAACCTGAGACAGCCCATGCATCCTTGACCAATTGTTGATATTTCAAATTCGAAGCCCATATAGCCTCCCAACGGAAAGGCTTACTGGTGATGGAAGGCTGCGGCTCCCCACAATGCATCAGAAGCGGTGCATGATCAGAGTTTGTGCGTGGTAAGGTAAGAATATATCCCTGCGGGAACTGATTAATCCAAGGTAGATTGGCGAAGCCCCGATCCAGCTTTTTTTTCAGACAATGTATTTGCGTTGCCTGTCGGAACCAAGTAAAAGCCGACCCCTCCGTACGCACATCCACCAATTCACACATATTAAGACAAGCTCGGAACTCGTCTGCCCTCCTATGGATGTAAACTCCCCCAAGAACCTCGGAAGGAGCCAACACTTCATTCCAGTCCCCCAAAAGAAACCAGGGTCCATTTACACGCTCTGCCAGTTGCTTGAGATACTCCCAATTGACTTTCCTCCTCTGATAGTTAGGGTGGCAGTAAACAGCCGTACAAAGCCACGAAATATCCCCAGAATGAAGTGAAAAGGTTAAGAAACGCTCATGTGTATCAAATATGCAACATTGAACGGACAAACTCGATTGCCCTAATACCCAGATCCCACCTGCACGTCCAAGTGACTCTTGGAGGAACAGTGGTATAAACCCTAGGTTGTAGAAAAAATTCCTAACCCTATCATACATGCCCTGCGGCTCAATGATGAACACCAAGGAGGGCTTATGATATCTTAATGATTCAGATAAACAGCGTCTGGTCGTGGGGTTCATGAAGCCCCGAACGTTCCAAGCCAAGATAGAGAATCCTATGAATTGTGACATAATATTAACAAACGGAGGAAAAATGGAAACCCTACTGGGCTGGCAAACTTCAATTCAGACGAAGAACTCTATGCAGGCCGAGAGGCCTCCACATCCATCTCATGTGCCTTCGGAGCAACAGAGTCCAGCTTCCCTACCTCATCCAGGCTGTGGGAGCTATCCGTGTCTGTGCCCTCGTTCGAAAACGCAGCAGCAGCCGACTGAAAAGCTTGTTTTAAGGATTGATACTCACCTCCAGCTTCTGTATCTTCCCTTTCTTCAATCCTAACTCTTTTCGGCCCATATGATTGTTTGGCTCTCAATATCCCCTTACCCCGATCCATGGAGTTAGAATTATGTCCACCTGCTTTAGATGTGGTTCCCATATTAGGATCTGGGCCAGACTTAAGTTGGAGCTGTGAGGTAAAATTAAAAACCCCTCCATGACCTTTTCCTGGCCCATAAGTCTGTAGTGCGTCATCATGATATCGAGTAGTGATCTCCTTCTTCCGGGGTTTGCGGCGTTGAACAATCATCCACTCCCCAATGCCACTAGAATCGTCCACATTCTCCTCTGCCACCGACCCCTCTTTCATTTTATCCTTGTCATCCCCACCAACTCTGTCAGACCCTAATTTCTCAACACCTGTCCCGGAAGCTGCCGTGGAAGATGAATTTTCCGCCACCTGTGTAACAGCCTCCCTCGGCACCTGTGGCACTGGATGCACCGCACTCACCTCCGGCGCCTCCCGGCGCTGAGATTCCCGTCCACCAAATTCGCAGCGATCCTGTCTGTGCCCATATCGTGCACAATGCATACAAACTACATGCAAACTTTCATATGCAACCTTGATCAATTTCCCTTCAACCTCAATCTGACCAATGAGGGGTTCATCTAAATTGAGCTCCACGCACACCCTAGCATACTTTCCCCTAGATATTGCTAGCGTACTCCGATCAAATTTGAAAGGAACCCCTATGGCCGAAGCAACAACCCTGAGTCCACTCTCCTTGTAAAATGCAGGCTTGAGACCATGGAATTGAACCCACGTATGAATGGTGTTCAATTTGGTAAGCTCAGGATCAAATTGTGGTGTCCATCTCATCACTGCAATGCAATGGTCATAAACTAACCAAGGACCCTCCGTCAAGACTTTCTCACGCTCATCTGGTAATTCGAATTTAGCCAGGTAACAACCATGGCCGACATCCAAGAGGTCAAATTTCCCATTCAGCTTCCAAACTCTTGAGAGAGCATTCCTCATGGCAAGGAATCCCACCGACAAACCCAAACCCTTAATCACTAACGTATCTTCCCATGGAGCATAAAATTCCGTTAGCACCGAAGGAGCAAACCTTATTTTTGGACAGCGTTTATGCGGTCCAGACCTGTCTATAGTAGCCAAATTTTCTTTCAAGAGATCAATTGTCTCTGCAGCTGGTGCCGGGGCCTCACGAGTACCTCCCATGCAAGCATCACGATAAGAAGGAGTAGAGCAGTCACCTTCTTTCCTGATGGAATCAGGAGGGCGTCCGGGCGGAAAATTTAGAGAGGGAAATTTAGGTGTTTCAGTCATGTTTTTCTTCAGAACATATTTTGATAATAACTTGTTGCCTTGTTGGTCATTCTTACAAATAAATACTTATACACCATATATTATTAGTTTTTTATGTGACGCTAGAATTAATTAATACATGTAGATCAAATTTTATGGGGTTAAATGTTAAAAAGGGCCATAACAAGGAGGCTATTCCGCTTTTAGGCCATAACAAGTTGCAATTATGAAAACAGGCCATAACAAACACAGTTTTGTAAAATTTAGGCCATAGGACCAATTTGAAATTAATAAAGGAATCCAACAACTTTTCCTTTATTTCATTCATACCCCAAGGAAGTTTGACTTTATTTACTTTAGTCCTTTCTCAATATACTTAATTTTTCATTATATAAATGACACCCAATGCGCTTGAAAATTGGTATCAGAGCCTAGGTTTTATTGAAGAACATATTAATTATATTATTTATAATATTTTATTTCTTAATGGAGAAGATTTAATTATTTAATGGATTCAATTAATTTGAAACCCACAAGTTATTTCCAAATTTTGGAAATAAAAAATAGAAAATTCCAAAGGAATTTCTTGAACTTGTCCCATGGACAAGATATTATCAAAATCAGTTTCTTTCCTAAAAATGAGAGGAACGGACTGGAAAGAAATTGATCCGGATAGCTCTAAGTTATCAAAAGACTTAAGAGAAATCCAAAAGACGATTCAAGATTTTGGTAACCGGGTATTAATTATACCTGGGAAAATAGATAACTTGAATCAGACAACAGATGAGATCTTGAAAGTATTTCAAGATCTAAAGAAAGAAATTTTGAATCTGAAATTTGACATTTCGGATATCAAGAAAAGGCAGAAGGATATTCCTGGATCTTCCAAGAATAACCAAGCCAATATTAGAGATGCATTCGGACCAGTACAAGCTTTACATCAAAAGGGTAAAGCAACTATGGTTCCAAAGCAGAAATCACAAGAAGAGCTTATGATCGATCTCCTGAAAACAGTCGAATGAGTGTTTCCAGGGCAGATCTATCAGATCTACAAGAATTAGCAGAATCATTTTCCCAACTTGGGATTATGGATCTGGTTAATGTAAAACCCAATGAAGTCCTTCAATTGGGTTATATGGAAGGATCAGGATCCAACGTGACCCACGATGGACCGCCTGATGTTCCAATGAGAGAGAGTACAGACTTCTACATGAACAGGTATCCTGAGGTGCATCTCAATGCAAGACGAAACCCAGGACGGAACCCAAGTAGAGCACCAGAATCCACACCGTGGGCCAAGACGATGTTACAACCATTAAATCCATATGGCATAACACTAAACCTCGACGTTATCGACTTCCGAAACATCGAAGACCTGATCGATGAATGGGTAGCTTCAATGAAGATTGCAGCAACTACCCTGGAACTCGATAAAGAAAACTTTGTCAGATTAATAGAGCTGAGTCTCGAAGGATCGGCAAAGCTGGGCTGGAAAAACTCCACGACTGCTTTAAAAGAGCAAATACTCGAGGGAGAATCCAAAAGCACAATCTGTGAAAGATTTGGCCTCTTATTCAAAACCCATTTTGTAGGAGATGGGTATTTTGAAGAACAGAGAACCGAAAAAATCAAGGTCTATACCCAAGCATTATTGGGTATGGAGTTAAGAAGTATTTGCGCAGTAGACGAATACATCTACTGGTTTCGTAAATACTATTTTCGGAGCGAAATGACAGCTGAAGTAGCATGTCCCATGTTCTTTGCAAAGATCTGCAGCCCATGGAGAGAAATGTTGATCCAATCGTACACAGTACCTTCTGGTACAGTGGACTCAATAGCTCGAAGAATGTCCTTCTTAAAGGATAAACTCAGAGAATGGTGTCAACAGGCAGCAGCCCAAAAGAACATCAAGAGACTAAGAGGTAAAATCAAAAGAACTCCTCTTTGCTGTGAAAATAACGATTTTCCAACAATTATAGGAGAATCAGGAGAAAAGAGGAAAAAGAAGAAGAGTCGGGGCTCATACAGTAGGAGTTTCAGAAGACCTCCATTCCGAAGAAGAAGAGCATGGTGGTCCAAGAGCAAGGCCAGAACATACAAAACTGGACAAAGAACGGGAACGGCGAAGAGTTCATCCCAAGGTTCAACTAGCTCAGCAGCAAGGAGCACGGGGAGAACGACGTCCAAGAGAACATTCAGACGAGCCCATACCCGAGCCAACGAAAGTTTCAAGGACTGCAACTGTTGGAAGTGTGGAGCCAGAGGTCATATCTCACCCGATTGCCCTCAGAATCGTGAGGTACGAATGTACGAAGCCACGGAGGATATCGTGGAAGCAGTCTACCATGGAAAGCTGGTACCAGTCTATCAGTTTGAGGACATCCCCTCGGATGAAAGCATCTACGAGGAAGAATTAAGAAGTGACTCGGACTCATATTCAGATGGATCTTCAACCGAGTCTGACTGAAGAAGACATGATTCAGACCACTGAAAACCTGTCTGGATTCTTTTCAAGGATGACGATCTCGAATCGAACCATGGAAAGAATAATGCGACAAGATTCCAACCTCAGCCCATATGACGGATTCAGAATTGGCGGGATTGGACGAGTTCTTAACCAGATGGGACTCAACCAGAGAAGACATAACATCATCTACAAGGTAAGTGCAGGTGAGTTTGCAATTCCTATGGAACTTACTTGTAATGTTATGGATATGCAATTAATTCCTAAAGAAGAAATTCTTGAGGAATTAAGCAGAATGAAGGAGGAAATCGCCATTACTATGAAATGGATCCACATAGGAGCCATTGAAGTAGTAATTAAGGCAACCTTCAAAGAAGGCATTGATTCTGAATTGCATCTATCAGTCACTGATAGAAGAATCAATAACCTTAGAGATGGTCTTCTTGGAACTATGGTGGGAAATTTATATGCTGGGAAATTAATGTTTGACATACATCCCAGAATTTCCTATAACTTAGCTGACCAAGATTTTAGTAGAGTTCTAACCCTTCATCAGGATTTTAAAAGAAAAGATCTGATGAAAGAAGGGAACAGACCATATTCTATAACTTATAGAATCTCTTATGCACTTTCCAATAGTCATCATTCTGACTTATTTCTCAGGAAAGAATATATAGAAATTCCTAGAATTTTCAAGGAATTTGCTAAAGTCATGACTCCAAATCCTACCCAAATTCCAAGGTTAGGAGGAGTAGACATACAAATAAGAGATCATCCAATTCTAGACAGATCAACGAGTGCTAGAATTGAGTACGCAAGCCGTATGTCTTTTTCGGAAGACAGAATTATGGCATATAAAGGGAAGGAGTTCATCAAAGATCTAACTCCTCAATCCATTGGGGTAGATAATATAAAGATAAAATGCCCTGAAGGATGGAAAGAAATACGAGTAATATTCGACATCACTGAAAAGATTAACCGTTTTCCATGTGATGACTTATACTACTTGCAGCAGCCATCAATTGGAACCTATGAAGGAACAATTGAAATTGCAGGACACGAGATCAGAGTCTTAGGCACCGCCGGAAAAGACAATGGGGTTATGATTTTGGGATTAAGTTTTCTCGAAAATCATAAACCATGGGTAAGAAAGGATAATGGTATAGAATTTAATCTGAAGGGTCACACCATCAGAATTAAATGACAAGTCCATTCTCCATTTATATCTCAGTAGGGATAATATATGAAGAATATAAGTCAGAATATTTCGCAGCTTATATTGATTCAGGATCAGGTATTTGCACGGCAAAACCAGGAGTTTTCCCTAGCGAAGCTATGGAATCATTACCCATTATTGCAGGAAGAGATTTTTCCCAAAAAATCTTAGTACTAAATAAGGGTATTCGACAAGCCAATATCATGATTGGAGGAGCATTTGGTACACCTTGGTATAAGGTAAAAACGCCTCCTATTTACTTTCATGACACAGGAGCGGATATTTTGTTAGGAAACAATTTTATACAATCCTTTACAAAATATGTTCAAGATAACAAAAGAAATTTGTTAATATTTACCACAAGTTGTGGAAATGAGATACAGGTGTTGCGCAGGGAAAAGGCATTCAACAGGTTAATGCCTATATTATTTCGCAGCAAACGTGGTGATAATGATGCCAAACTAACCCATCCAAAAATGCAGGATAAAAGAAAGTTTGGTAAGGCTTTGTTGTCTTTTAGACAGCAAGGATTTGATGAAGCTTCAATTGAGGAAATTATAAACCTCAAAGAAGCAATGCAGGAAATGAAGTCATTAAATATAACTTCACTAGACATTGATGGGGAAACTAAATTGTCCCTCGAAAATGTCAAAAGACTTATCCAGAGAAACTTTAACGAGGATCCTCTGGCATGGTGGGATAAAAACAAGATCGAAGCCACTCTACAGGTAAAAGAACAATATAAATATGAGTATGTTCGATACAAACCCATCTTAATGAATATGCAGGATAAGAAAGATATGCAGCAAATTATCAAGGAGCATATTGATCTTAAACTCATCGAGCCTGGAGTCTCAGCTTATAGTAGCCCTGGATTCTTGGTAAGAAACCACGGTGAAATAAAGAGAGGTAAACCCAGGTTGGTAATAAACTATCAAGGTATTAACAAAATAATACAGTTTGATGGTTATTACATTCCGAGTAGAGAACACTTAATTGATTGCATCAAAGGTGCTAAAGTGTTTTCTAAATTTGATTGCAAATCTGGTTTCTATCAGATTAAGATGGAGAATGAGTCGAAGAAATTCACAGCATTCTCCACCCCACAAGGGCAATATATTTGGAATGTTATGCCAATGGGGCTTTCTAATGCCCCTCAGATATTCCAAAGAAAGATGGATAATCTATTTAAGGATTATCTAGAGTTTATGTTCGTCTACATAGATGACATTCTGATTGCATCTCGAAATATTAAAGAGCATATTAAACATCTTGAAATATTTTCTGATGCATGTCACAGGGAAGGTCTAGTTCTCTCTGAGAAAAAGGCCACTATCGCTGCTAACAAAATTGAATTCTTAGGAGTTCAAATTGATGAAGCAGGAATAGAGTTACAGGAACACATTGTGGAGAAAATCCGCAATTTTCCTGATATATTAAAAGACAAGAAACAACTTCAGAGTTTCTTAGGAGTTGTAAATTTTGCGGGTATGTTTATTAAAGACCTTGCAAAATATAGAAAGGATTTTAGACCACTCCTGAAAGAGACTGAAAGCTCTAGATGGAAATGGGAAGAAATCCATACCAAGAGAATTCGTGAACTAAAGCAAGTCTGTAATAGCTTGCCAAAACTCGCGATACCTCAGGATGAGGATGAGCTGGTAGTCTACACAGACGCCAATGATTTTCGATGGGCAGGAGTGCTCATGAGAAAAACAACTACGGGTCAAGAACCTTGTAGATACACAGGAGGGTTGTTCACTGAACAACAAGCCAAACTTTGGCATATTAACGAGAAGGAATTCTTTGCAGTATGGAAAACATTTAAAAAATGGCCTTTATTCTTACTTGCAAAGAAATTTGTATTAAAAGTTGATAATACTAATGTTAGGGCTTTTTTAAAAAATAAACTTGAATCAAAAATTGAAAAAGCTCGTATTATCAGATGGCAAGCTGAATGTCAATATTATACTTATGATATTGATGTTATAAAATCTCATGAAAATGTTCTTGCAGATTTCTTGACGAGAGATGGAAGCATTTGAAGCTGATTCCATCATTACGAGATTCAGGCACCTCAGAGAAAACCTAGAGGAGCTATCAAAGCATTTTGGACAGCTCGAGATCAATGCACGAGCAGCTGGCCAAATACAACAGAGCGATGTGGACATGGTCCGCAACAATATACGAACCTCCCATATAGCAATGACAGCACTATGGGAAACAGTATTAGAGCCAATCAGGAAAGCGTCAGCTTCCCTGGTAAACAAAGAGAAATGTGCCCAAAAAGCTAAAGTGGTCACATATGAAGAAGCAGATTCAAGCACTGCTTCAAAGGAACCATTGTCGGATACCGACAAAAATGTGGAGCAAGAGGAAAGTCACATTTCCGAAAGCTCAAGTCAACCCACTGCCTCTGGGGTGAAAGAGGAAGAAATTAACCTTAGGCCAATGACAGGCACCTCTAAGGTTAATTCAGATGAGAAGGTCCTATCTACTGCCTGGCTGGACTACCAAGGAAAATGGGAACAACTGGTTTCCAAAAAGGGAATTAACCCTAGCAAAACAGTAATCGAGACATCCGGGAGATACAACAGGGTATGGATGCTCGAAGGATCGAAACCAGAAGAAGTTCGGAAGTGGTATGACTTTGGAGCATTAGCATCTGTTCATACTACATCACCAGGGTTTCCGGAAATCGAAAAACTTCCGGGATGGATAAGTAGTGCGGTGCACGAATCATGGCAGAACAACCCGCACCTGCAAAGAGGAGATATTCTGGAGCTTAAGTTCATTTCAGCGGCACCAGAGATAGTCGGAAAAGGTTCTTATCCGGTCTTTCAATTTATTAAATTACAGAGACCTGATATGATTGCCTTCAACAGAGTTAAGTCTATGGATGAGAAGACACCATTAGTATCTTCAATCAGCGAAGATGAAATCTCCACCCGACGAGCATGGGGATTCTGGGTCTGTCTCACCGAGATGGAAAAGGTTAAATATCCGTTTAAAATATTCTCAAACAATTTAAATGGATCGTTCCTGGTTAATTCTTTAACAGGGAAAAGCACAGAGTTTGCGGAAACCTCATTTGAGAAGAAGAGGTTACTCATCTGGGAAAACAAGTTGCCAGCAATCGAGTCTACCAGAAAAAAGGCATGCAATATGATGCATGTTGGCCAATGGGATAACCACATATGCCCATATTGTGCAGAACAGGAGAAACCCCTATTCGGCACAAAGATCCGGGTAACCCAGAAAAAATCCGGACCCGAACAGGACAAAGGGAAGAAACGTCCAAAAAACTTTCACAAGCCAAAGTAAGATTAGCTGGATGTAAAAGAAAAAGAGGTGTCGGCAACACTCATAATTAAAAGCCGACAAAGAAGGGCAGAGTGGCTGGCAGAAAGTGGCCGACAAGAGAAGGTGGAAAGTTGACAAAAGCCACCTAACGCAATAATTCAAAAAAGGACAATAATGTAGCCGGTGGAAATTAAGGCCAAGTGACGAACGCAGTGACGTCACAAGGATTTAGAGGAAGATTGGAATCCGGGGCTGAAGTCCGCGGGCGCCTATAAATAAAGGAGTTTGAAGCAGATGGAAGGCATCAAAAATTCCTCCCAACTCTTCAAAGTATTTGTAATATTTCTCTTTCTGCATATTTCCTTTCAAGTCTGTAAAAGTATGGGGTATTCCCCCAAGAGTCTTGTATCCTCCATGAGGAACTAAGTGTCTGTCTTCTCCGTTAGGGGAAATTATGTTTAAATAATATTTTTAATATTTCTTCAGTAAAATCCAGGCTTCCAAATATCCCAAATATCCCGATAATATAATTAAAACCCTTTATTCATATCTTGATACGTCCTAAGGTAGGAAACGAAATAGGACTGTGCTGTTTGTTGCTGAAGGAGCCAAGAATCGGTGAACCATCGGTCGCGGCTGCGTGGTTGGAGGAAGTCCGTAAAATCCCGGAGCTTAGGAAACCCGGCAGCAAGGCGGTCAAAGCCAAGGTATGAAGTTTAGTGCTTAATTTAATTATCGGAAGCATGATGGGCGGTTATTGGATTAAATTTAATGAAAAATCTAAAGTTTGGGGTCAAAGTGTAAAAGGGCAAAAGTTGATAAGTCAACTGATGGGGTCAAAATATAATAAAGGAAAGTAGGTGGGCTCAATTATTATTTTAAAAAGTCTAAATGGCCCAAAATTGAACAAAAGTGGTTTGTTATGGCCTAAAATCATAACTCAAACTTGTTATGGCTCAAAAGTGGAAATGACTACTTGTTATGGCCTAAATTAACTATTAACTCAATTTTATGTTTCTCAACTCAACGGTTGAGGGTTTGGTTTACCCGACCCAAGCGACCCTTATCCTTTTTATAAAGCGTGGTTGTTTCTTTACATATATATATATATATATATATATATAATTAATACCCAAAACCAAAAATGGAAAGAAAAAATCAATCATAAAAAATGATTTTTTTAATAGTATAAAATACTTTAATGGTGTACTTTATTATAGTAATTTTGTAAAACCAAAGAAGCTTTTTTTTTCCCCCTTTTAATAAAAAATCTTTAATGGCGTACTTTATTATAGTAATTTTGTAAAACCAAAGAAGCTTTTTTTATTTATATTTTTTTCCCCTTTTAATTGGTAAGTTTATTACCTACATAAACATGTAGACTGTGATTTCGAATACTAACATGTAGTGGTGTGGAGTAGATGACAAATTCATTTATTACTGGAACTATTTAACTCATTGAGCATGTTATAGCATTAATTTCTCCATGTGAATATTGCCATGGCAATAAATTAAATAAATTTCAAATATGGTAACGTTAGGGTACATCAGTTATTGGCACATACATATCCTCATTAATACTATACATATCCTCATTAATACTAGCTACATTTATATCCTTCCAATAGTAAATTCCAATTGTAGGCCAGAAGGAGTCCAGGACTCCAGTCCAGTCATTACATGTATGAGGAGTGTCCGAGTGGATACGTTGCAGGGAATGAAACCATTCATCCTTGAATTAAACATGATGATTGATGGGTACACAATATTATTTTCCATTTTAAAAACAAATTAGTATTAGTATTGTTTGACTTGTTAATGATGTGCTTCTATTTTTTTTTTCTGAACAGCTCATACAGGCTTGGAAACGGGTGGTGAGAGCCCATGCCACACAAATTACAAAGGAGAATAAAAGGGAGGGATAGGGGGCTGATGGGAAATCAAACATCCAACCTTCCGTTGGAAGTCGATGAACTTAACCACTTGAGCTAAGTCCTCATCCCCTAATAAAGTACTTCTATTAAAACACAAGTTTATGATATAAATTGAAACTTTTCGTAATAATAATAAAAAATACTACTCCCTCCGTCCCACGAAGTTTGAACCATATTCCTTTTTGGGGTGTCCCACGAAGTTTGAACCCTTTCCGTTTTTAGAAAAATTAAATTAATATAAGTTTGATTAGAATATTAATTATTGTCAAATCCCATTAAAAATACTTACTTTTACTATTCTGCACAAATTCCAATGCATTATTACTTTCCTACACAAAGTCCCTTATATTTCTTTAACTCTTAATATTACAAAATTGATACAAATAAAAATTGTATAAAATATATATTCTAAAACTACACGATTAGACGATTCTAACAAGACCACACTTGAATATTTTTCTCAAATTACATCACTACGATAATATTAAGTCAAAGTTAAACAATAAACAGTATCAAAATTCATTATAATCTTAAACACAAATACCCACACCACTTTAACTACTAAACTCCACTACCTAAATTACCGTGCCCAAAAGAAAGGCTTCAATCTTTGCGGGACGGAGGGAGTACTAAAAATACTAGCTAGCTAGTTACCACATAAAACACTTACCAAAAATTCTTGGATGGGTACAGAAAGAGCGTCACTGTTAAATGTACAATAGATGTAAGCAGGAAATAGTAATACTACTAGCAGGCAGGCATGATGAGCAGAATTAGGATCAGCTGCATCAAGGGCCGTGGTCCAGTCCACTCAACGGTCGTGCATATTCTTCTGCACATGAGGTTTCATTATCAATATGCTACCATCTACCCTATATATCTGTACACTACTACTGTCCCCCCATTCCGACAATTATAAGCTTTGCCGGTTTGCCCACTGCCCCACTCCATCATCAAATATCAATACTACATGAAACTAGCTAGATATATATATGCCCATGTACTACATCATCCATGCTACTCTCTCCGGTTAATTTATACTCCCTCCATTGTCATCCCGCGAATGTTGACTCGTTTCGTTTGCAAACAGTAATTTAGGTGGTAGTGGAATTTAGTATAGCTAAAGTGTTGTGAGCATTTGTATTTAAGATTCTAATGAATTTTGATACTATTATTTATTGTTTAACTTTATCTTAATATTATTGTAATGATGTAATAAGACAAAAATAGTTAAGTGAGATATTGTTAGAATTGTCAAATCGTGTACTTTACAATATATATTTTATACAATTTTTATATGTACCCACTTTGAAATATATATTAAGCATTAAAGAAAATGCATTTGATTTTTTTTTTTTAGCTTTTTCCATTTTGCCGACGCCTTTGTGGCGTTCTTTGGTTATCCAAAAAAAGAAAGAAATGCATTGAACTTTGTGTAGAAAAATAAAAATAACAAATTTTAATGGGATTGGAATAATTAAAATTTTAATTATACTTATATTAATTTAATTTATCTAAAAAGGGAAAGTGATCAAATTTCGTGGAACACCCTAAAAAGGATACGAGCCAATATTTTTGTGAGTAGGAGGAAGTACTACTCTATTTACTACGGAGTATTTGTTTTTACGATGATAATTCAGGTAGTGATTGTTTGGTAATTAATTATATATCTGATTAACTGCAGGTAATATGAATACTGATATGTGAAGTATTTGTTTAATTTATTGGTATTTTGAAAAAAATTATTAATGTTGTTCATTACCAATTTATAAAAAATAAAAGTAAGTTAGATGTAAAATTTGTTTAATGACTAGTTTGAAAAAATCGACTTTTATTATTCTTACTTATATGTAATTTGACTTATTAACCATTAAAAATTATGGATTAAATTGTCTGTTTGTTTGTGGAATGAAATACTTTTAAAAAGTAATGGTATTGATAATATTAAATGTGAGTCATCCCACGAGAAGTCGAGAAAGCAACCACGAAATCAAATTCAAATTTAAGATCAAATATACCCAATCTGGGCACCATGGTTCTGATACCATGTAGAAATTCATGGATGGGAGGCCCACACCTAAATCCAATTGATGATAGGTAGGGTTGCTCTCAATCCATATAAGGTAGTAAAATGGAACCATTATAACCGATGTGAGATACCCAAGAGGATTGCCTCATCCGAGATAAATCTCGGCTTTTGAAGTTGAATATCTTATTAGACCTCCTGATTATATGAACAATATTATTAGAGAGGATAAACAAAGAATGTACCACTCGCAATAAGTTTTTAATAAAAAATAAAACAAGACAAAAAAAAAAAAAAATAGACCACCAAATAAATGAAACATGCCAAAGCCACCTCCTCATTATATTCTCGTCGCCCTTCGTAAAGCTAATGCTATTTTTGTGTAGATCATCCACACGGCATCCGAAGACAATACAATTTGGAAATTAGTTTGAGATAATCAATAAAATAGGTCACAGAGTCATTTTCACTTTTGTGCCACAATATTTTGATTTAGGAAAATGAGTCATTAGAAGGATTTTGGGCCGGAATTTAGGCAATTGGGCTGGAATTCGGGCCGCGATGGCCTAAAAGTAGAAATGACTCCTTCTGCTGGCCTATTTTGGTTTTTTTCAATTATTTTTTTATTTTATGTAATTAAAATAAATAATACTCATTTTGTGCCATTATTTATGTCCTACTATTTTTTCTTGTTCCAATATTTTCATTTTAAAAAATAATTAAATATTAATCGTTAAACTTACCCATCACAATTCACATCACATTAATAAATAAATATATTAAACTTTCAAACTCACTACCATTAATAATACCAATCCATCCTACAACCACATATCAGTAAATCACATATAAATAAATAAATTACAATTGTAAACTCATTACAATCACATTATACAAATTCTTAAGTTACGTTTTATTACATTGTAATAAAATGTATTTATTTAAATGTGATTGTAATAAAAGGTAACTTAAGAATTTGTATAATGTGATTGTAATGAGTTTATAATTTTAATTTATTTATTTATATGTGATTTACTGATATGTGGTTGTAGGATGGATTCAAATTATTAATGGTATTGGGTTTGAAAGTTTAATATATTTATATATTAATGCTATATGATGGGTGAGTTTGGCAATTAATATTTAATTATTTTTAAAATATAAATAAAATAAAAATATTGGAACAAGAAAAAAAAAGAAAGTATGACATAGATAATGGCACGGAATGAGTAATATTTACTTTAATTACATAAAATAAAAAATAATTCAGAAAAACTAAAATAGGCCAGCAGAAGGAGTTATTTCCACTTTTAAGCCATCGTGGCCCGAATTCCAGCCCAATGGCCTAAATTCAGGCCCGATATCCTTCTAGTGGCCTATTTCCGTAAATCAAAATATCGTGGCCCAAAAGTGGAAATGACTTTTTTTGATGGCCTATTTTAGTTATTATCTCAATTAGTTTATTCTAGTAAATTTAACATAAATTAGTTTATTGAAAAATACAAAATAACTTAAAATAGTATTCAATCAGCTCCTTTTGAAATTACTGCAAATAGCAGCATTTTAGAATAGTTTATTCTAGGCAAAAAAATTGCCGCAAAACTGCCAAACAACTAATTTTAACTAATTTATTACTTAAATTACTCATATAATCAGTTAACAGCTAACAACAATACTTTAGTGAGCTCACGCTGTCAATATTGGGGACATTGAGTGAAATTTTTTCATGCAATGGTTTAATATTTTTGTTTTATTTATTTAATTTGCATTTCATATGTACGTTTTTGTTACGTTAATAAAATCACACTATCATTTTACTGACATAGTGACATTTAGTACGGAAAAATAATCTAATGGAAAAATGCATGTAAACTAGTAATGTTCAACCACTTTTTGATACTTATGCCCCAAACAAAACTTTAAAAAAGATAAATCAAAATACTACTACATGTCCAAGTAAGTTCATGAAAAATTCATGAAATCTATATAACTTTAATTCGAATGAGACCCCAAAGTTTTTATTCAAATGCTTTGGTCCGGACTACTTAAAACAAAAGGAATAACAAATAATCTTTAATCTAAAAACACACCCAAAACCCCCTTTTGAAATTCAAACTAATTTTGAATTTCCCACTGCACCATTTAATTTAGTGGACAGGAAACTATCGGCATTCGAAATCCTTAATTATTGATACACAATAAATTATATGCATAAAAATAAATTTAAGAAAAGTAATTGCTATAATATAATAAATAAATAAATTTTATTAGTAATTAATAAACTAATGTTTAGTGAAGTGTAGTATATCACATCAAATTTCGCCTGAATACATTCTTCATGTGGCTCGATCCATTTCGCCTGTTTGATATGCCAAAAATGTAAGCTATGTGCACATAGGGTTTTCCGGCCAACCTTGTAATATTCCGACACCTGGTTTCTGATTTCCGGATTCAACTCAATAGATATTTTCGTTCCAAGAAATTCACGGCTTCTTAACAATTTTACTTAGACGTGTACAAGGGAAGATAATTCGGATTAAAGATGTTACTTGTTAGTGTCAATTTATGAAATAATTTCCAATCTCGGGAGCTTAAAAACCATATTAAACATGTAACGAAATTGAAATATTACAAGACGTGGTTGTGAAAATTATTTATTTATCCAGAAAAGGGGCATTTAAAATCATTTTACTAGAATTTTTAACATATTTGAACATGTCCTATCCTAGTCACGATAATTGAATACTAGTATGTAACTTATTTTACTAATTTTGATGGATGGAGTATCTTTTAAACAATGTACTCCCTCCGTCCCACGAATTGTGGTTCGTATTTCTTTTTGGGCTGTCCCACGGATTGTGGTTCTATTTCCTCTTTTTAGATAAATTTAATTAATATAAATATGATTAGAATCTTAATGGTTTCTAAATCCCATTAAAATCTTTCCCTTTTTAGATAATTTAATTAATATAAATATGATTAGAATCTTAATAGTTTCTAAATCCCATTAAAATTAATCACTTTTACTATTCTGCACAACTCCCAATACACTTTTATTTTTGTACACAAAGCCCATTGCATTTCTTTAATTCTTCATATTTTAAAATTGGTACAAATAAAAATTATATAAAATATATATTCTAAATCTAGACGTCTAGACGATTCTAACAAGACCACACTTGAATATTTTTCTATAATGAAATCATTACAATAATATTTTGTCAAAGTTAAACAATAAAGAAAGTCAAAATTCATTAAAATTTTAAACACAAATACCCACATCACTTTAACCACTAAACCTCACCACACCCCCACCACATAAATTACTGTGCCCAAAAGAAACGAGCCACAATTCGCGGGACGGAGGGAGTATCTTTTTCATCTTTCATTTTTGTCCTGCTTACTTTTCCACCCAAAAAACATGAGTGGTGTTAGATTGTATAGTAATTTAATGATTTTAACTTTGTCTGATTTATTGGTTCCTTTATTACAAGGTCGTCCACTCCTTCCTTATTTTCAGAAAGTTGGAGTCGCAAAATTATTCCAATACTAGTCCAGCATTTAATTGAGAAAAAATAAATAAATTAATAGTATATTCATATTCATGTGACACCTTGGTGAGTTGGCGCTAAGGTGACATTTTAATGGGTACAAAATCAATATTCGAGTCCTCACCATCACTCATCTCCTTGGCCGGTTGGCCCTTTTGCCCTTCCACTAATTATTCACTCTTCTCAAATCCCAAACATTCACTCCAACTAAACTAAAAACGAAGTAAAAACTAAAAACAATGCCCCGGACAAAATCCCTAATCCCCATTTCCCCCACCTCCGCCGCCTTCTCCGCCGTCATCTTCTTCTTCCTCCTCCAACCACCTTCCGCCGTCGCCATGCTAAACAATTCCGACGTCCAAGCCCTCCTCCAACTCAAATCCTCCGCCGACCCCAACGGCACCGTCCTCACTTCCTGGAACTCCTCGTCCGACCCTTGCTCCGCCGCCTGGTTCGGCGTCTCCTGCTTCCGCAACCGCGTCACGCGCTTGGTCCTGGAGAACCTCCATTTTCAGGGCGAATTCCCCCGCGCAATCGCCCAACTCACCCAGCTCCGCCTCCTCAGCCTCAAGCACAGCGGATTCTCCGGCGACGTCCCGGATCTCTCCAACCTCACCTCCCTCCGCCTCCTCTTCATCTCCCACAACAGCTTCTCCGGCCGCTTCCCGCCCTCCATTCCCTCCCTCACCAAGCTCTACCGCCTCGACATGTCGCACAACAATTTCTCCGGCGGTATCCCGCCGGCCGTCAACCGCCTCACGCGCCTGCTCACGCTCCGGCTCGAGGAGAACCGGTTCTCCTCCGCCATCCCGGTCCTCGACCTCCCGAACCTTCAGGATTTCAACGCGTCGGGGAACGCCTTAACAGGGGAGATACCCGCTTCCTTATCAGGCTTCAATTCCTCCTCGTTTCAAAACAATCAGTTCCTATGCGGACCGCCATTGGCGAAATGTAAGGACGTTACCAGCAACCCATCCAGACCCGGCGGGGCAATTACCACCCCTCTAAGCCCGAGCCCGAAACCCACAGTTTCGTCTTCCCCATCGTCAATGCCGGCGGAGACCAAACCCGGGAACTCCCGCCGGAGCAAAATAAGTTCAATGGCGATTATAGGCATTATAATCGGCGATATATTCGTTTTGGGGATCATCTCGCTGCTTCTCTACTGCTATTTCTGGCGAAACTATTCCAACAGAGTGACGTCGGGGAAGAGCAGCGGCGGCTCCAGTGCTGAAAAAATCGTGTATTCTTCGAGTCCGTATCCGAATCCGGCGCAGTACGAAAGGGGGAACATGGTGTTCTTTGATCGGGGGAGGAAATTTGAGCTGGAGGATTTGCTCAGGGCGTCGGCGGAGATGCTTGGGAGGGGCGGATTGGGGACGGCGTATAAGGCGATTCTGGACGATGGGAGTGTCGTGGCGGTGAAGAGATTGAAGGATATCGTCGTCAACGGGAAGAAGGATTTCGAGCAGCAAATGGAGGTGCTCGGAAGGCTCAAGCACCCGAATCTGGTCGGTTTGCAGGCGTACTACTTTGCGAGGGATGAGAAGCTTCTGGTTTACGAGTACATGCCTAACGGGACGCTCTTTTGGCTTCTTCACGGTTGGATGTGTTTTCAATCGCATAATGTTAGTAGAAATATTACATTACATTCATTCGAGGCTTAATTTGTGTTATGTAATGGAATGCTTGCCAGGTAATCGAGGGCCGGGGAGGACGCCACTGGACTGGACGACGAGGTTGAAGATCGCAGCCGGAGCAGCGCGAGGATTAGCCTTCATTCACGCCTCGTGCAAGTCTCTCAGGCTTATCCACGGCAACGTCAAATCGACTAACGTCCTAATCGACAGGGTCGGGAACGCGAGAGTGTCCGATTTCGGCCTGTCTGTTTTCCAATCCTCCCCTGTCCAAAAATCGAACGGCTACCGCGCCCCTGAGGCAGCCCTGGATGGCCGGAAACTAACCCAAAAATCCGACGTGTACTCCTTCGGTGTTCTCCTGTTGGAGCTTCTGACCGGAAAATGTCCCCTGATGGTGGACCCCACCGGCCCGGGCTCCGGCAGCAGCGGCGTGGCTGATTTGCCGAGGTGGGTGCAGTCGGTTGTGAGGGAAGAGTGGACGGCCGAGGTTTTCGATTTGGAGCTCATGAGGTATAAGGACATCGAGGAGGAAATGGTGGGGCTGCTGCAGATAGGCATGGCCTGCGCCCAAGCCTCGCCCCATGACAGGCCGAACATGAACTGCGTTGTCAAGATGATCGAGGAGTTGCGCGGAGTTGAGGCGTCTCCATCGTGCGAAAATCTCGATTCGGTCTCACAGTCTCCAGGAGTAGTCTCAGAAGACAAATCCAAAGCAAGCGAATGATGATTCCCAGGGTCTGTTCTGCACGCGGAGCTGTAGCTGTGAGCTGTAGCTGCAAGCTGGAGCTGTAGGGAGCTGGAGCTGTAAGGAGCTGTGAGAGCTGTAGCTGTCAGTTCTATTTGAGTGTTTTCTACAACTAGCTGTAGCTGTGAAAAAATGTATGAAATGACATAAACGGACAAATATTTATGTAGACTATTGGGTAGTGGGTTGGTTATTGGGTTAAAATTGTGATTGCTCAAAAATAAGCTCCTAGCTTATTTTTTAACGCTACTATAGGTAGCTTCTAAAAAGAAGCTTCCAAAAGCTCCCAAAAGCTACCAAAAGCTAGTGTGCAGAACGGGGCTTTTGTTTTGAAATAAAAGCTAAAGCTACCAAAAGCTCCCAAAAGCTCCTAAAAGCTGCGCGCAGAACAGACCCCCAATCCATTTCATATGTTGTAGATTTGCCTGCCTTTGCATTGATTTTTCATGGCTTGGGTCTTTTATAACTTGGTAAGCCTTGGTTAGTGTTTTTTTTTTTTAGTGAAATGTTTTGAAGCGATTTGAGTGATCGTTTCTATGTTTTTGGATCAACTGGATGAAAAATCTAGAGTGTCTCTTTATATAAAATGATTGAATTAATTGAATGAAATAAATGATCATATCGTCCAAAGTAAACATGTTCCATCTGTATGATAGATAGAGAGCTATAGGGGCTTTAATTTGAGCCACAAAGAATTTATATGTACTTTTGTCGAACAAATTACTCTTTCAAAAACCTTGCGCATAGAGTGTGTTTGGGCCTACTGGTTGAAGTGCATAACCTTAGGGGCAAACATTACCAGCCTATTCAAGGCATCCCTTGTGAATTTCCTTGCAAAAAGGTAACACACATTGGTTCTCTTACCATTGTACTCGCAGCTTCCCTCGTTCCTCAATCTCTCCAAGAAGTCGGGCGTAACGCTCGTCCTCAAAAACTTGGCCGGGTGGGGTCCGCCCCTCGACCAGTCGACCCAAGTTAGGGTCCGGTTCGCGTTCCTCTCTCCGAACTTGATGCTGACGAATGTGGGCAGGTAATGTTCGTCAGCGTAGCACGAACCCTTACAGTAGTTCTGGAATACCCGGAAGTATGTCCTGTCCGCGAGAACCTCCATGGCGAGGTCCCTGTCAATTGCGAACCACTGGGAGCCCTTTCGCCATTGGTTGAGTTTGATCGTGGGCTTCATCTGCGCGCTGTACCTGCCTCGCCCGACTGCCCCTGGCAGGTCGTATGATTCGACGTAGGTTTGGGTGGAGTTCATCAAGTAGGAGTAGACCGTGGAGAAGTTGTAGAGAGGTATGCAGGATTCGGACAGGAGAACGAAGCGTTGGTTCGAGGGATCGTCGAGAAGAGCGTGCGCAAGCAGTCGGCGCTCGGCTTCAACCATGTTTACCTCTCCCCATTTAACTTCCTGCATTGATTGATGTTCTTCTTGTTAGATCAATAAGACAAAAGGGCTCTGTCTCAAATTCAAGTATGATCAGAAAGCTAACAGAATTCTTATATAGTACTAGTAGTTATTATATGTGTGAGTTCCCGTTGGATAGTGTTATTGTCGGTTGGTAGACAACTTTCAACGAACTTCTGAGCAGCTGATTTGGTACTATAGCAGCAGTTAAACTTTAAAAAAAAAAGAAAAGAAAAAAAAGAGTAATTTATTTGAAGTAACCTGATCGAATCATTTTGGCCAAAAGAATAATTCAATTCAACTCCATTAGTAGTTCTTAAAACTATTTCTCATGTATTGCAACTAATAAAATAACAAATATTAATACTGCACATTTATATCATATTATATTTATTATCAATATCTAATATAGGACTGAGCTTCAGCAAAAAAATTAATATAGGACTAAGGCCCTGTTCTCTAGAACTTATTTTCAGATCTTATTACTTATTTTTTTTCAAAATCATATCATATCAGATCAGATAATAAATAAATTTGCACGTGTCTTTTGTTTCTTTTTTCACGTGTCTATAATAAATAAAGTTGTAATTTGGGAATGACGTACTCTAGATTTTCAGTAAATTAAATTAAAATATTGCCATAGGTGTACCGTGTGGATAATCTCAAAGTAAGACAATGTGATGCTACCAAATACTCCTGCAGTACCTGCAGGGTGGTTATAACTTACTATAAGAATGACCAGTTTCATTGGATAAACTGATTTTTTTGTCGGTATCCTTTCCAGGCCTGTTTGTAGGAATATACTTGGATAAAACAATAATGTTGGCTGAGAACACTAGGTTTTGAAGATAAAAAAGATAAAATATTCGTCCTTAATAATTGTGGCCTAGAAGTTAGAACTACTACAATAATTTCCAAGAAAAACAATCCGAGGGCCTATTCCTTTTAGGGGCATTCACTAGTGATCCCTGTTAGTAATTGCTACCCCATTCATTCGGTCGTTGCTTCAACATACTAATACTCTTGTCCTTCCCTAAATGACATTTAATTATAGTTCACACCATTGCAGTCCGGTTACGGTACTTTACGGTACATTGCAGTTTCATGGACTTACCAACAATAATGGTCAATGGAGAAAAGAAAAAAAAAAAAAGGGATTTTATTTGATGAGATTTTTTTTTGAGGTGGACTTTGTTGAGAATTTATTTCTTGCATTTATTGTAAAGAGTCCCCAATAGGGTAGGGACTCATTGATTTGGCATTTATTGACCTCCAAAAGAGGCTTTCAAACCTGGCAATTGCAAGTTGTATTGCAAATACTCCAGTACCTTTTACTACCTGTTTTGTTCATAAATCTGGGGATTCTAATAAATAGCTGAATTTCAAACATCATTCTGCCAATCTGCTTCTTGTAGTACTACTATTTGGGTTCAAACTAATGGTGCAAATGATGTAAAAAAGTCTTAGTTCGATTTGAAAATTTACTCTAACTTAGTATTAAAATACAAGTCAATTAAATGAAATGATAATAATTCCTTTGTTTTTTGAAACAAATGTCCCATTTTTTATATACATTTGATATATATATGTCATATTGCATATTATTTTATTGTATTTTATTTCTCTCCATTCATTAATAGATATTTTATTTCCATCTCAATCTACTAATTAATAAATTAAATACGATAGATATTCTTCAACTATTAATAAAATATTACAAGTCTCCTTCATTTACTAATAAAATTTTATCTTTTATGTTAAGAATATTCTCATTAAATTACAAATTCGGTGGCTATTTTCTTTTATAACTAACGAAAATTTGAATCTAACAGTTAAATTTATGATTGCTAAACTGAAAAATTTGCAGTATTATTTCTTAAATCTGTGTCGGACCATATATAAGCTATATATTATGCTAAGCATCATCCTTTAAGAAAAGGAGGAAATATTATTATTATTATTATTATTATTATTATTATTATTATTATTATTATTATTAAATTGAACTTTAAGATTTAAAATATTTCAGACATCTAGAATAATTCGGATTATCACATATGTTCAACTCAACGTTCCACTCAATTACACATAGTTTTCAAAGTCTCTATCGCATTCATTTTCTTTCCCCACCAATTAAAATCCCCATACCTAGCGCATAAATATAGTACTACTATATAACTTGACCATATCTAAGATACTAGCTAGCTACCGGCCTACCACAAGATAATTTTTTATGCAGTTTATTTTATTCAAAAATATTAAAACAAAATTTGACTTATTTATTTTTATACATTTACTATATATTAGTATTATAATTTCACATGTGCATAATACTTCCGAGATCACTTTATCTTTAGGACAAAGACGAAGGAAAAGACTTTGAGAAAAACTAAACCAAAAAGGGGCTAACTATTTTACCAAAGATACCGACTGTGGAGAGATGAGGACTTCCCTATAAACCATGCCACTATGTCGTCAAAAAACACATTCATATGCACAATATATATATATATATATATATATATATATATATATTTGATGCACATGTTATACTCCATACATCAAGATTTAATGGGAGAAACACGAGTGTAAAAGTAAATTTGCGTCCCTTCAAATTTTCCGGAGGTCTTGATAGAAAATTGACTCCAATTGCACTTAAAAACGAAAAAGCGATCATATGAATCAAGAAATAATCTTTTTCTTTTTAATTTAATCAAATGAATAAATAAACTAACCTTGCTGGGGATTCTTGTGCCATAGAACACAGAACCTGGATCCACTGTTCCATTGAAGGACGGGTCAGAATGCACGTATATAGTGTACAACCCATGGTGCCCTTTGAAGAACATCTCCCACATCGGCGCCAAAATCACCTCGCCTCTCGTCAGGAACATGAACGCCACTTTGGGCACACGTGCCGCCGTTGGAATTTCCCTAATTTTTTTCGGGTCGTCGTCCATGGAAGCCCGCCACATCAGCTCCTCATCGCTCATCATCATTCCACGCGCCACTGTCGGCGGCGGCTGCATCATCACTAGTTCTTCTGGCGGGGGTGGCCCAATCGGGTGTGGTGGGGGTTGGTGCACCAGCAGAAGCGATGATGATGCCGGCGAAGAAGATTGGGATGATGAAATCGACAACTGGCCGTTGGCCACGTGGAGATTGAATGAGAAGCTCTTGTAATGGAAGCATAGGATGATGCCGGAGGTGACGCCGGAGACGAAGACAAATATGTAGGAGAGGAGGGTGAGGAGAGGGTAGGGTGAGGTTATCATCAGCTTTCCGGCGACCGAAAATGGGGTTTGGTTGGGGTTTTTCATGGCGGCGGTGGCTGGGTAGAGGAACAGCGGCGGCGGCGGTGGAGAATGGAAAGGTTTTTGGCCGGACGGGGAATGGAGGGAATGAGAATATTGAGTTGCTTCTGATTTCGGAGTGTGGCATGGAGACATTTGGAAGCAATGGTAAATTCTGTTTTATTATTATTTATTTCAAAAATAAATGCATGTAGGAACAATGATTGGATTAGTGTGGTTGTTGTGAGGGCTGGGAGTTATAGCTCCTGCTTGATCTCCGCCGTTGGATGGATCCGGTTTTATGGTCCGGGAGCTGGTGAGAAATGCTGCCAGGGCAGCAACTAACTGTCGGAGCGTAACAGCTTGAGCATTGAGACTATTACAATGTTTAACTGTGGATGGAATAATTGCCAAATAAATCTTTTTTCTTATCATTTTTTCCAAATCTGTCCTATTCGAATTTTTGGCCCCTATTAGTCCGCTTCGTTTGCTAATTAAAACCAAATTCGTCCTAAACTCACTAATCCAAGTCAATTAGAGATCTAATCAGAAAAATTGCCAAAAAGGTCCATTTTCTTGTCGTTTTGTCTGAATCCGTCCCCCTCAACCCTTGCAAATAATTGGCTCCAATTGTTATGATCATTGCGTTAAATATAATCTACTTTTGTGCATTATATTTTGTTCTTTTTTATTTCTACAATCTACATTATACTGTCACAACTACAAGTAAAAATTTTTCAATGCATCTCATATTCGCATGTCAACAATCAAGAAACCTAATTAATTAGATGCATTACATATTCACATTATAATGATATAAAATTCGAAATTACATATTCTAACGGCGTCTTCCTTCAAAGCAAAATTGAACATGTAACCATTGACACAACCAATGAGGGCTCAATGACAAACTATTGGGGTCGTCATCCAAGCAGAGAAGAAATTGTGTATGGAAATATTTAATTTCGAACCCAATGTTTGCAATCCATTTTATTTTGAAGAAAGGCGCCGATGAAATATTTAATTTCGAAACCAATGTTTGATGGTATTGTAATGAGAGTATGTAATCCATATAATTAGGTTTTTTCATGCTTGACATGCGAATATGATATATTGAAAACATCTTACTTGTAGTTGCGACAGTATAATGTAGACTGCAGAAACAAAAAGAAAAAAAAAAGGAAGAACAAAATATAATGCACAAAAGTAGATTATATTTAATGCAATTATCACAATAGTTGGAGCCAATTATTTGCAAGGATTATAGAGGACGGATTCGGACAAAACGACAAGAAAATGGATGTTTTTGGCAATTTTTCTGATTAAATCTCTAATTTACTTGGATTAGTGAGTTTAGGACGGATTTGGTTTTGATTAGCAAACGAAGCGGACTAATAGGGGCCAAAAATTCGAATAGGACGGATTTGGAAAAAATAACAAGAAAAAGGACCTATTTGGCAATTATTCCGAAATGCTTATGTAAGATTAATTAATTCATCAGATCTGTTACCTGTAATTTATATATATAGAAATTAGGAGAGGTGACAATGGCTTACGAGATATGTGGGGACTGGACTCTGTGTTTTATTTATATTTATTTATTTATATTATTTATAGTAGTATTTTTTAAGTATTTCTGAGTGACATTTCGGGGACGGAAACGGAAAATGACAAAAGAGGAAGTGCGAATTTTCTTAGGACTTTACGTAAGTTGGAAGAAAGTTCGTTCGCGTTTGTCAATTCTGTTGTTATAACAGTCGAAGAATATTATTCTTTTTGGTTTTATAAAAGTAAAACGAAGGTGGTCAACAATGGGCAATGGGGTTGTATAATGTGGGGATTAGCTGTTGTGACTCCAAACAAAAAATAAAAAGAATATTAAACAACTTGGGGGAGGTATTAATCGTTAACGGTGGTGATTTAGACATTTTGAGGTCACTATAATAATAGGTTATAGTGAATACATTTAATTTGCTAAATGCTTTTAAAAGGAGAACTGGAGGGAAATTGCAATTAGAAATTGGCATATGCATCTCATATGTCATGAATGTTGACTTGCCATTTAAATATTCCATCTCTATAAATGTGTTGCTATTTTTCTTTTTTAGCAGCAAATGTGTTGCTATTGGGATAAGTTTCTGTTTAAGTGGTTAAGTCTCAACCGTTGAGATTTAATTTGTGTGACATGAGCTCCAACTACTAATTTCTCCGACACCCAGAGATTCACTTAAGCAACAAAAAAATGTGTCGGTTAAGATTTTTATAGTTTGCCCTTTAAAAAGGCAATACAAGCCTATACTCCACAAATTACAAAGAAAATCAAATGGAAGAATAAAGGCCGATACAAAAAATAAAGTCTACATTTAAAATATCTTTGTTTTTGAAATAAATTATGCCTCGTTTGATTTGTTTTGTCGAAGGGTAATATTTTTTTTGCTTGATAGCCTATACAGGCTAGGATGTCGAAGGGTCTTATTAATTCCTCATAAAATAATTTTTATTTTGATTATAAAGACTAATAAAGTTAATTAAATACTTCATTCTTTCCAAAAACACATTGAAATATTCATGCATTTCACGTAATATAATACATATTTTAACGCTTAATATCTCAAATTATATAACAATTCAAATTATATTCCTTGGAGGATGATTAATGCAAAATACCCTCATCCAACTTATGGACCGCCTGTATGTGTCGATGGTGTGACAAGTCATGTGCAGCAATCGTATCGTTTGATTTGAGGTCGGAGGAATTCACAACTATGTCTTCTACTGCACAATGGGATGAGGAAATTACAGGTGCAAAGGAAGTGCGTCTCGCGGAGTTGAGGCGGAATTTGGTTGTGTTTCACAATAGTATTGATGTTTTAATGATGGGTGTGAGCGCAGTCGGGGTATGGATGGTGAAAGACTACAAGTTGGGGACATGGGAGAAGCTTTATACTATTGATTTGAGCTATATTGAGAATATTGGCAATGTACTTGGCTGCAGAGACGTTAGCCTAAGGCCAATTATGCATGTGGGCGGCCATGGGAATGATCAATTATTAATAGACTGTACATTTGAGAGTGCAGGGGTTCATTCAGTTAAGAATATATTCAAGAAAAGAATTGTATACTACAACATAAGCACAAAGAGTGTTGCAACACTTGTAGTTGATGATAAGTTTTCTTGTGCCCATAGGGGAACCTTCCAAGGCACTACTGTTTTGGGGCCGGCCCTGAATTAATTCCAGGTATGCTTTGAATTTTAATTATTAAACGAACGATATATTTGGAGAAATCTGGAAACATTAAGCTCCTCATCATGCTTTCAAGTCTATGGTCCTTTTAACCATTTGTAGCTGTTGACGTTTCTTTTTGTGAATTTTACCCACGAATTTTAAGTGTTTACCCTATATATCTAATCTAATATATATATATGGCAACACAAGTTACTATTGGGAGGAATAGTAAATGTAGACTTGATCTGTCCGTTTTGCCCTTTTGTCTCTTTCACCCCTTTTTATCTCTTCCTTTTTATGGTCTCTTTCACAGTGTGTTTTGTCTTTGTTTTTATCGTCTCTTTCACCCCTTTCTTCACCCAATTTCCCACGTTTCCTCCCAAGTTCTCAATTTCTCTGGTGGAAACAAATCCCCACCATCACTGACCACCACCCTCAGACCGCCGCCGGAAACCAGCCCACCTGCCGACGCCATTTCCGCCGCCGCCGCCCCCTTCGCTCGCTCATCCCTTACGTAAATCAGAAGCGCCGCCGCACCCTCCTCCACCCCCTCCCTTTCTCTCCTTCTCTATCTCCCTTCCTCTCTCTTGTCGGATCCCCCTCTCTTTCCCTTCTATTATTTTGGTTGTGGCTTTCTGATTTTGGGTGTTGGAAGAATAAGGGCTGTGTTTGGGGGGGGGGGGGGGCGATGGTGGTGGCTCGCTGGTGGTTTGGTGGCGGCGAGGCGACAGTCCCGGTGGCAAGGACTCTGGCGGCGACGGGTTTGAGGTTTGGTGGTGAAGATGGTGGCTGTTGACAGTGGTGATGGAAAAGGGATGATGACAGTGGTGGTTTGGGGATCCGACTGTGGCGGGATGGTGGTGCACCGGTGGTGGCGCAAGGGGTGTCGATGGGAAGATGGTGGACGGAGATGTGGTGGTAGAGTGTCTAGCAGGCGGCGGCTGTGGTGGTGGTGGCCGGGTTGAAGGGTGGAGCAGAGGCTGTGGTGGAGAGAGATTTGGACGGAAGATGGTGGCGGTGGTGGGCTGCGGTCTGAAATCGGCACGCCAGTGGTGCGCCGGCGATGACGGCGCCGGAGTTGGGCGGCGGCGCGGCGGCAGAGGAGTGCTAGGGTTAGGGTTGGGTTAGTTTGAGTTGGGGTTTGGTTTTAGTTGGGCTCAATCAATCTTCAATTATTTTTTGCTTATTGGACAATACTATTATTTGGCCCATATTTCCAAATTGTGTATTTAATCAACTAACCAATTTAAATTGTGGATTTAATAATAATATTATAACAATTAGAATTTTAACTTATTTGATCTAATGGACTTAATTAATTGGCTTTGAATCATGTTTGGTTTAATTGGAAATTATCCAAGATATTATTAATGTTGATCTTTTTAAACTTGATTATGGATTAGAAAGATGCCAACTAGTTTTGGGAGAAGATCCACGGAAGCACAAAAATGAGCAAATTATCTAGGTGTATCCTGTGGATCTGTTCATATTTAAGATTTAAACAAAAATAGAAAACTACTGATCTTTGTCCTGTTCCAAAAGTAAAGCAGAGCCCATCTTGTTCTCAGTTGATTTCCACAAGTAAAGTAGAATTCTCACATTTCCCTAAACAAAAAAAAAGAACTAGCTAAACTGTAACATCATGAACAATAGTCATATTGTTAGAAAGGTGATGGATATAAAGTTCCAAACCAAAATAAAGAGGATGGAGTTAATTAAAATTTAACTCTTTGGACCCCTTGAAGAATTTAATTAATCTAATTAATCTAACTTAATTAATCTAAGCCTTTGACAGATCTTCTGGATGAGGATGACACTCTTACCCCTAAGATTGGTCTTGATAATTGCCTTTTTACAGCTGTATATTACTAAAATTATATTTCGATGTTATATTGATACATTCAGTGAAATTATGGATGTCCTATATGATCTAATTACCCTTTTATATAGAATATTGCTAGATAATAATTAGTTAAACATGATACGATACTTTTGTTGTGTTTAGTAACATATTTTAAAATGGTAACTAAATTGTTGCAGTAAGGGGAAATGTATTGAGGCTATGTCTTTGTTCTAATCATGTAATGTGCTTTTTAACTTTTTCTCATTGCTAGATTTACAGGAGGTCTGGGATTAGGGGATGCTGCAATTGTTAAAACATTCTATTCCCATTAATTTCTCTGTTATATATATCAAATTTCATACTTAAATTTATCACAATTTTACTTTCATTTCAATTTTGAGTGTCTTGTTACAATGTTCTATAATGTTTTTTCCTCACCGGATGCGCGCAGCGTGGCGCGCGCCACCGAGAGGAGTACTAGTATATATATATATATATATATATATATATATATATGATTTTCCTTTCTTGTATGTTAACAAATTTGAATATCTGGTCCTTTTAAACAACTACTTCAATCTAGACTATACACCCCTTTAATTACTGGATCAAAAGATAACAAAGCAATTAAAAACTGGAGATTAAATGAATGTGTGAAATGGAACATGCAAAATGGAAATATGTAATAGAAGTAATTCATGATGATATTAGCATATCTATTTATATAATAAAAAAAAATGACCAAATCAGAGCCGATCTTGTAACTAAGGGAATCAATCTCATTAATGGACTTGGGGAAGGAAACTGTATGGAGGCCTTGTGTGTAGGGGTGGGAATAGGCCAGGCCAGGCTTGGCCTTGAACGGCCTAGGCCTATTTCAGTTTTGAAAGGGCTGAGCCTGGCCTATCACCTGTTATAGGCTTGGTTTATAGGCCTAGGCCTGGCCTTTTTAATTAAATAGGCCAGGCTTTAAGCCTTTATGAAGACTATTTAATAAATTTAAAATTTTATAAAAATTTATATTTAAATATTAAATAAATAATAATAATATTATTATTAATAAATTATAAAAATTTATATAAAAAAATTAAAAAGGCCAGCCTGATAGGCTTGATAGGCTTTCATTAAGGCCCGGCCTAGGCCTAATTACCTAAATAGGCCTACAAAATTATTTGAGCCTGGCCTTTTTGATAAAAAGGCCAGGCCGGAGCAGGCCTAAAATAGGCCAGGCCGTAGGCCCCTTTCGGGTAGCCTGGCCTATTCCCACCCCTACTTGTGTGCCCCCGCATGTATTGGTGGCTCAACCAGCCGAAACTGTCCCAGGTAATAAATAGCGTTGAACATAGGGATGGCAATGGGTCGGGTCTGGGTCGGTTCCGCCAAGACCCAAGACCCGACCCAGGGCTCAAGTTCGGTTCGGTTCCGGGTCTGACCCGGACCCATTGCCATCCTTAGGGATGGCAACGGGTCGGTTCTGGGTCCATTTTTGTAAGACCCAAGACCCGACCCAAACTCGGGTCTTTCTCGGTTCTCGGTTCTGACCCGGACCCATTGCCATCCCTAGTTGAACACTATATGATAATAATATCTTCATAGAATTGTATTTTATCAACACGATCATCTAATTAATTGCTTAAATGCCATGTTCAATTTTAAGTAAATTCTATTAATTATTTTTAAATTATGTATTAATCTTTGGTCATACATTCATACCGTACTTATTTTTTCATTTCATCTTTTAGACCTGTACACAATCTCTCAAAATTATGTTTTTCAGTATCTACCTAATCTTTCAAAATAGAAAAAAAATCCATATTTGGTTCCATAGGATTTTTTCTCACCGACTTTCGATCATACGTTTACGAAATTTTCATTTTTGTTTCCATAAGATAATTATTTGTTAGAATTTTGACACTGTTTTTTGTTTAACTTTGACTTAATATTAGCGGCAGATTCATTCGGTGCGTGGTTCCCTCGATACTAGCCTCTTGTCCTCTTTTTCGGTTTATTTTTTTCCTTTTATTTTTTGGCTTTTTTTCTCCGGCTTCGGCTTGTTAAAAAAGAAAAACTTTGACTTAATATTATCGTAATGATGTAGTAAGAGAAAAATAGTCAAGTGAGATCTTGTTAAAATCGTCTAGTAATCCAATTTCAAAATATATATTTTAGAATTTTTTTGTACCCATTTTGAAATATTAAGAATTAAAGAAGTACGAGGGATTTTATGTAAAACAATAAAATGTATTAGAATTTGTGTAGAATAGTAAAAATAATAACTTTTAATAGAATTTCAAAACAATTGAGATTCTAATCATACTTATATTAATTAATTTATCTAAAAATTGAAAGTGGCAAAATTTCGTGGTTATAACCCCAAAAAAGAATATGAACCTACTTTCGTGGGACAGAGGGAGTATTAGATTTCAAAAATTTCAAAATAAAAAATAGCAGATTTTTATAAGAATGGATAGAGGATTTTTTTGTGGTTTCAAAGACAAATATAGCATTTCAGCGACAAAATCTATATATTCAATAACATAGCCTATATACTTCTGAAACATTGTCTTAAATTTTAGCAATTAAATTATATTCATATCAGGGATATAGTTTTATTTATTTTAGCGAAGTCATAGCCCACAAATCTGCTATTTTTTATTTTGAATTTCTAAAACATGATATGAGAATTAGATTGCTTGTATCAAGTAGGTAGAGTTTTTCATACAAAGACCGCCAAAATCCAAGTTCATTTGAGTAAGTTAGAGTCATTTTGAATATCATTGCGATTGTCAGCAACATAGGCTATACAATTCAATGATGTAGCCTATACAATTCAGGTACATGGCCTATACAGTTCAGCAACATAGCCAATACATTTTAGTGATAGAGCATATACAACAAAGCATATATAATAAACTTCAAATGTTTCTAACTTTCTCGAATGAACTCGGAATTGAACATTATTTATATAGAAATCTATCTACTTGATGCAAGGAATCTTAATATCTTATTAGATTTAAAAAATTCCATATAAACAAATATGACATACCGAATATGATATGTAGATTTATTACACAATTTAATTAATATTAATAGTATTTCTTTTGACATCTATACCCTTAATTAATTATAGCCATTGGATGGAAATAAATGGCCATGAGGTCTACAGTATGTACTGCTATACAATTGATAGTATCATAGTTGCTCCCAGAACTAAATACCTCAATTTACGACCCCAACAGATCCGTCTAAAATGACCATATTTAGATTGTAAATATAGCACTAACACCTACCCAAAGGCCTTGCTCCCTTGGGGGTGTTTACTCAAAGTGAATATTCCCTCCAATCTTTTTTACTTGTCTTAAAAGGATAATAATTACACAAACCAAAGAATGTAATCATTGTTATGCTATTTTACATTTTTATCCCTCCTTCCAATTGAGCTTATAAAAAAAAAAAAAAAGAACTGGAGTAGAAAGAGAATGAGGATATCATTTATGAGAATAAAAAGGTAATATTAGAAAAATATAGTATAAATATATAAGATGACATTGAAATGTTTTTTTTAATTTCTAAAAAGACAACTAATAAAGAATTGGGGGAGTATTATGTGATTGATTAGGTTGGATAAAATAATATGTCCACCTAATCACACCAAGTAAACATGGCTTTGGCCTTGGAGTAATATTTACTTCTATAATCTTTTTTTTTTATTATTATTATTATCTATGGAATATTTTAGAAATTATTTATATATATTTTTTTTTTTTTTTGAAGGAAAGTTCTTTTATTGATAAAGGCTCACAGCCTAGTCTCAATTATTGTCTCAGGCTTACCTAAAGACAAAATACCATAGCAGACTAGTAGGAAAATAAGATTGAAAGAGCCACCCTAATGCAAAGCAGCAGGACAAGCAGCACTATCCAAACCAAAATAACGCAACAAAAAGCAGTGCATCATAGCAGCCAAAACAGACTCGAAGGCCTCCCTGTGGTACGTCGACGATCCGGCGCACAAGAATACAGACAGTGAGCAACACGGGTAGCAAGTGTAGAAACGCACCAGCCGTTCCACTATGTCACATACACTCCTCTACTTCGTCGCCCATGCAATAGGATGATCCACACCCTTATAGAAGAAGATTAGCATTAGTGACCCAAGACAGCAGTGAGCATGTGCATGCTCTTGATAATTAGCACATGCTCACTGCTCACATGCTCACTTCAATGATCTTGAACGTTAATTAGTTGATATATATATATATGTTTGAAGAGCTCATGTACAAGAAGCTAACTTTCTTTGATAGATTCTTCACTCAGGATGGATATCGAGTGCTGGAAAGATGAACTGCCATTCATATATCATTTTAAAAATTACCCTATAAGGCAATGTGTATATACTCCTGCCTTTTCTTTTTTTTTTTTAAAGTGTACGTATTGACTTTTTGTCATAGTTATACAAGAAAAAATATAGTCAAGTGGGATCTTGTTGAGTTCGTCTCCTCTTGTAGTTTTTAAATATCAAATTTTTAGAACTAACTCTTACTTATACCGAATTTGAGTTATTAATAGTTTAAAATGTACATTGTTATGGGGATGTTGACTTAGCCCAAGTGGCTCAGTCCCCTAGGCTTCCAAAAGGTTGGAGGTTCGATCCCCACCGGCCCCCTATCCCTCCCTTTTATTCCTATTTGTAATTGTGTGGCATGGGCTCCCACCACCCCTTTCCAGGCCTTCAATGGCTCCTCAAAAAAAAAAAAAATGTACATTATTATACGTGCAAATAAGAAACGTTACACTTAAAAAAATAGACGGAGGAAGTATATTACCCATGATTGCATATATTAGTTGGTACAATCAACAACACAAAGTAAAAGATTTGCGATTAAATTCAAATGTAGTAGTAATAATTCACATAAGTTGCATACAATATTTATTTGAATTTAATTATTAAATATATTGTGATTTTTTTAAAAATAAATTTCCGATCATCAAAAGGCTAAACTACAAATTCGAATTCAACTCCTATAAATATCGGGGATTGAGAGTTAGCCCAAGTGGTTAAGTCCATGGCTCTCAACCTTTAGGTTGAGGGATCGATTCCCACCCGGCCCCTTCCCTCCCCCTTTTCCCCTTTGTAATTGTGTGGCATGGGCTCCCACCACTTTGTATAGGCTGTTCAGCAAAAAAAAAAAAAAAAAACTCCTATAAATATCTTTTTTTTTTTTTTTTTTTGGTTGCTTTCTGCATCCCAAAATCAAGCGGGTGGTTAAAAGTGGCGGTAGAATAGGTCAATAAAAGTTTCGATTGAGATCATAATAACAACCTTCAAATTGATTTGTTAGTTATTTATTATTATCTGCAGAGATTCATAAGTATAAGAATATTTTGTATACAACAAATACAGATACGTATCTAAACTAAATCTCATCAACAAATCCTCCCTTCCTCCCTTCGGCATAAAATTCTTATGTATTATGTATATATAGAGCTCATACAGCAGAGGTTGTAGAATTAACAACATTGAAAACAGGAAATTTTTCTTGTGGAGAGTGCAACATATTGTGTAATTACAATGAGTGAATATTTCGTGTTTGTTGACAGTAATAGAGAGAGTTCACACAAATGTTTGGAGAATAGGGACGACTGCAAGTTCCGGCTCACGGTCACAGATTCAGAGGGCAGATTCATCAAAGAAATTATTGTTCCCACCTACAACAATTCCAAATGCGGTCCTGTTTCATTTTTCAGTCCATCCCACCATTATCCTCTTATATGCTTTCACAACTATTGGGATCAACACTTTTTGTGCAATCCCTCTACCGAATGGGTTATGCCCATAACGCGGCTCTCCCCATGCGTTAATTTCAGGCTGGAAAATGGTTTTGATATGGGATTTGGATACTTGCCCTCTACTAATGAATATAAATTAGTCCACTTGTTTTACACTAAATTTGTTTCTAATCCGATTTTTACTAATCGTTGTTTTGAGTTCGAAATATGCTGTGAAGTTTATTCCCCATCATTGTCCGGTGGTGGTGCTGCTGCTATCAATGAAAGCAATAATAATAATAATACTCCAAATCCTTGGAGGAGGATTAATGCAAAATGCCCTCATCCAACTTCTGGACCGCCTGTATGCGTCGATGGTGTTCTTCATTGGATTCTCAACGAAGTAGATTGTAAGGCTGTCAGTGCGACAACAGACGAGTGGTGTGCAGCAATCATATCGTTTGATTTGAGGTCGGAGGAGTTCACAACTATGCCTTCTACTGCACAATGGGATAAGGAAATTACAGATGGGAAGGAAGTGAGTTTGGTGGAGTTGAGGCAGAAATTGGTTGTTTTTGACAATAGTAGCGATGTTTTAAGTGTGGGTGTGAGCGTAGTAGGGGTGTGGATGGTGAAGGACTACAAGTTGGGGACATGGGAGAAGCTTTATTCTATTGATTTGAGCTATATTGAGAATATAGGCAATGTACTTGGTTGCAGAGACGTTAGCCTAAGGCCAATTATGCATGTGGGGGATGATGGGAATGATCAATTAATAATAGACTGTACCTTTGAGAGTACAGGGGTTCATTCAGTGAAGAAAATATTCAAGAGAATTGTGTACTACAACATAAGCACAAAGAGCTTTAGAACACTTGAAGTTGATGATAAGCATAATCGTGCCCATACGGGAACCTTCCAAGGCACTATTTCGGGTTAGGTATGCTTTGAATTTTGTTATATATATGTTGTTTGTTATTTTTATACTAATTTGTTATCTATTCCAATTTCATTTTGAGAGTCAATTGATCTGAAAGGCTAAAAACATGAATCGATCTATAGGACAATGGAAACCTAGCTTATTATTGTAGTCCGTGCAAGTATGCAAAATTAATCATTTCCTGATGCCATTATATTATTTAAATTTCCTTCAAATTTCATTTACTTTAATATTTTTAATTCCCCAATTATTACTCATATTATATGTACTACATAATTTTCCGTATGTCCATCTCATTGTACAGGGCCGGGTACATTTGGAGAAAACCTCATTGAAGATTTGGATTGGCCTCAACTTGTCCTTTTAAACTAAAAATCTGGAAACATTAAGCGCCGGTGATGCTTTAAAGTATACGGCATTTTATTTTAACAATTTGTAGCTGTTGACGGTTTTTTTTTTCTTTTCTTTTTCTTTTTTTTTTTTTTTTTTTTTGTGAATTTTACGGATGAACATGCATGGTTATTTTATGACTTCAACAAAATATTCATTCATGAAGTATTAATTTTGAGTGTTTAGTCGCAAGAACTCTTAGAAGATCAGTATGTTATTGTTTGCGTGTTTCTACATTTGATGATTACACTTACCCAAGATAGTAAGTGTGTCTATCACCAATTAATTGGTCTATCTGATTTCTCTCGTTCATAAAATCCCAAATTTTGGCCTTGCACTTGAATATCCGTACGTGACTTTTAATCAACTATACTATACATAACATAAAAACACTTGAGAAACAGAAAGCAGAAGCATTGTAATTGTGTGCATGAGCTCCCACCATTCTTTTCAGGTCTTCAATGGCTCCTTAAAAAAAAATTATTGATTATCCCTATACTCATAGTAATATTTTATTAATTATGAGAAATGTAAATTTTATTGATTAATTGATTATCATAATAATAATTTGAGCTTTAATTGATTTATTGATTATCCCTATACTCATATTAATATTTTATTACTCCCCCATTTGGGTTTATGGGTGTACAATTTGGATGGGGATTTTGAATTATGAGAAATGATCCAGTATTTGGGTTTCTACGTTCTCGGTTCGTACATGCAACATGCTTCTGTCTGTTAAAAGAAAATGGACAGTGGGACTAAATTTTAAAAAAAAGTTGATTATTTTATAAGACTAAAAATGAGAATTTCAAAAATATGGGAACAAAAGTGGAAATGGGATTAATCTGTGGGATCAAAAATAATTTTTCCCGTTATTTGCAGGGTGGGGGGCTTGAACTAATCATAGCTGCTTGTATTTATGTGAATAAATAATTGTTGGGTTGAATTTTGGAGATTGGTTACGGTGCAATCACCAAAACCCGCAGTACATCAAGGCACCGATCCCAACCGTTCGTTTAATATCCAACAGTCCAAAATGTAAAAGGGTAAAATTGTCCAAAATCACACAGATTGTCGCTGAAATATACTATAGAGCGTCGCTGAAATATATTAAACCAAAGAATTAGGGTTTCAACTTTTACGAAGTCGCTGAAATTCACAATATCAAGCCGCTGAAAAATACTATAGCTTGTTGCTGAAATATACTATAATGAGTCGCTGAAATATACCATACTCCGTCGCTGAAAAGACATGGAAGGCGTGCTGAAAACAATATGCATGTCGCTGAAAACAATATATTAATCAATAAAATTGCTGAAAGGTACATCCCTTGTCGCTAAAATGTATTAAAATACATTTTGGAGTAATATGGCATAATTACATTTTTACCCTTCCAGTTCATCTCATCCTTTGATTTAAAAAGTTAATCAACGGTTGGAAAATGCCGCAGTACATCTGTCAAATCCTATATATAGTTACACCCTAACGAATACCTGAATTTTGTGGTGAAATTTTATATATATATATATATATATATATATATATAATCAGTACACTAGCTTATCCAAAAAAAAAAAAAAGCTTATCCAAAAAAGATCAGTACACTAAAAAGTTATAATGCCCATTGCATTTGTTAGCTGGCCTATTAGAAAAGTACTGTACAAACTAAGAGGTGTTTGTAATTCGTGTGTTACGGACTCTCACCACTTCTTTCCTAACCAGCATAGGTTAGTTGTTCAGCAAAAAAAATATTTTGATAAAAAAATGTCGAGGCATAATAATTATTTTATTTTTAATTTTCCAACTGTTAATAATAAGATATATATATATATATTTGTAGTGTAATTTAACTAAATTAATAAGGGTATTTAAGACTTTGCACACATTACTAGGTATTTTTTGGCTTCTACTTTTCAGAGATCACCCCTAGATTGCTTCTCTGAAAATCACTTTTTCGGCTTTTGTAGTTGCTTTTGATCTTTTCAAGAAGCTCATTCAAACATTTTTGTCA